>OZ001355.1:0-1388706 GCA_963924055.1 Drosophila limbata | reverse complement strand
GCAAAAGGAAGCATCTCCGACCATATAAAGTATATATATTCTTGATCAGCATCAACAGCCGAGTCGATTAAGCCATGTCCGTCTGTCCGTCCATCTGTTTGAACGCGTCGATCTCAGAAACTATAATAGCTAGAGACTTCAAACTTGGTATGTAGGTTCCTGGATACCGGACACAGATCAAGTTTGTTTTTAAATTTGGATCGGACCACTATATCATATAGCTGCCATAGGAACGATCAGTCAAAAATCAAGTCTCAGTATGAAAAACTTTTTTGTTGTTTGAGGTATGTGAACCAAACTGACAGAATATGTATATGAGATGGTCCCAACCAATATTCTATTTTATGGAGACTGGCACAGGATATCCTCCAGTCGAGAAAACTCGACTGTAGCCGCGCCCACTTGTTATTATAATGATGCTGTTTGAAAACTTTTGTATTCTTATAGAGCCCCAATAATCAAATTATTTGCGAAGAAAGAATTAAAAAATCATACTTGAATCAAGTATTTACTATATCGTTTAGTAAATTCGGGATTACCGAACTTCTGACACCACGTTGGATTGATGTTATCCTGGAATCCAGGATTTTTATTTTCTGCCTAGTTAATGTTATCTTCGATATCAAAAAAATATATTCGTTTCTAGCTTGAAATGTCTTTTGGTATCATTTTAAATTTAAGTTAACTTTACAACTTAATCATGGTTACAGGGTATACTTAAAAAAAGCAACATTTCGCCCAAAGCCAAAAGCCGTTTTACACGACACTTGTTGTTATTTCGCTATATCTGCTGTTGTATTTGTTGTATTTGTATTTGTATTTGCTGGTATTTTATTTTTTATTGGCTGCCGCTTGACATCTGCGGTGAATTTAAGCTTCGTCGTCGACGTGACGACGGTTACTCTGTCAGTCAGTTCGGTGGAGCTGCGCCAGCCAAAAGCAAAACTCACATGACTCTCCGTGCATGCAGATTCAGATAGACGAACTGAAACAGCAACCTAAACCGACACAGGCACAGAAATAAACACATACAAAAGCATACGTATCGTACAATATAATTCGCAGTCATTCAGCATTCAGACTAAGAGTAGCATCGCGACCGCGACGGATAACCAAACCGATTCCGAATCCGAGTCCGAATCCGAGTACGTGCACGAGTCTTAAATCGAATCGCAAAGCAACAACAACTAAAGTTCGTTGTCTCGCGTCTGCAATTTTAGCACAAAGAAGCAATTTGCATTATAGTTTAAGTCGTTGTCGGTCGCTGCGAGTGGAAAAAAGAGCAGCTAAAGTGCGTATACAATACATTGAAAACATGTCAGCCCAACAACAACAAGTTCAATCAGTGCCAAGTATTGCAACTATACTAAACACTCAACAAATGCAACGAGTAGAAGAGCAACAACAACAGCAGCAGCAGCAGCAGCCGCCCATTAAAATTCAGATGACAACAAAAAATACACAAAAAAGGTGCGAATTTAGCGGTAAAAGACACCTCAAGATATTAAGTTCAGCTAAAGCACATTATAAATATATTTGACACACATTTTGTGTCATGATTGTCGGATTGTCATAATGTCGGATTGCGACAGCGACAGCGAATGGCGCACTTGCCACGTTGCGTACGCGTCACGTGCAACGCCAGACGGTTATTTGTTATTGTTTCAGTGTCTAGTGTATAAATACAATTATATTGGGCCATTTGTGAGGGCGCAATACCCACTGTAAAATGCCGAATGAAAAGAAATGAGCTAGGAAATTCCCTGTAATCGGTTGCGGATACCAATTAAATAGTTTGTCGCCACTGCTTACTGCTTACAGGGTATTAAGCATTCACGAATTCACTAAACACACCACCGATTGATATTTTGCATTTTCCTCAAAGGCCGAAAACCAGTTTTCGGCGATTAACAAGCTTGTCAAGCCACACAAGTCTGCGGTTCAGACACAGCAACAATAAATCATTTGAACGGGCACAACCAGAAAAGTTCACTAAATTTATAGCTCAAATTGATCACGACTTTGTCTCTTAACCCATTAACGACTCAAAATATTTGGATTGTCAAGCTTTGATGCCACTGCAGTCATCATTGATTGGGTTAAATAGTCACAGCATTGGCATCAATAGTATCCCATTTAATGACATCTTATAGATTTAATTTCCGTTTGATAAAACTTCAAAACATATGCCGCTCTTGAAGACACAAATAAAAATCACGTTGACAAATATTACTATGTCGTACAAATTAACACTTTACGTATCATAATAAAATTCAGTGTTTAAAAAGCTTTAGTCGAAACAGCAAAAGTTACAAAATTTTGACTTTCTTCTGCTTTGACTGTTTGCAACTGTTCAATATTATCTGCTGCTTCTGCTTATGCTTCTGAAAAAAAAAAACAAAAGTAGCAGTCGAAGTAATATCACAACACAGTTTAATTAAAATTCGAATTCCGAATCAATAGGAAATTCGTCAACAATGTCATGGAAATACAACGCGATAAAGTTTTCCACCACAACACCACAGAAAGTGACGTCAAGTGTTTATACTTTTTAGTTCAATTGTGTGATAAGTGATATCATATCGTATTTACTGCAGACCTGCCTAACGCCCACAACCCTTCAGTGGAAATTTTAATCAATGGAACTATACACTATGCAGGTAGGTCACTGATTGAGGTAAGTCCAGCTGTAACTGTGAATGAAGGCCACTCTGGTTACGGGTCTATCCCTCTCTCTCTCCCCCTCTCTCTCACAGTTGTTTATCAAAAGACAGCTGCGTTATTTGAACAGTGTGATCAAAACATATTTAAATAGCGCAAATTTGTATGCTTACTCGAACGTTCGAATTGTGTATGTGGGAATGACGAATGACGAGCTTTTGAATGTCTGCTTATTTAAATTTCAATTTCAAGAAAACTTAGAATTCTTCTCGTTGACAGAGTCTTCAATATTTGTTGAAGATCGCTCAAAAAGTTGCCAAGAGTACAGGAAGTGCAAGCTCTACCTTGTGCGCTCATAATTTACTTTAATATTTAATAAATCTGAACAGACTTGAAAATAAATACAGTTGAACTTCCATAACTTGAATTTCTCTCTAACTCGAGCTAAATGAGTGGCAGTAAAATTAATAAACTTAAGGAAAAATAACTCTAAATGTCGAATATCTCCATAACTCGAACCTTCTCTTTGGTTCGTGATTGGAGTTAGGGAAGTTCGACTGTATATCCTTATATCAAATATTCAAAACTCACTGTGGACGATAGTCCACGCTAGTGACAAAAGCATCACTGAGGGTGCGTAGAATGAGCTGAAAGAGGACAGCAGCAAAATAAGCATTCTTTTTCGAATATTATAAATTTTTATGTAAATTTAAAAAAATATATATTATTTAGGATAATAGTGCATACAAGTGAACTGACCTTCATACTTGTGCGTTGCAAACCATCGATTGAACATTAGTTAAAGTAATTAAATGGCAACGGTCTTCCTAAAACTGTTTTTGATTTAATTTGGTATTTGAACAACAACGTCAAAGGCACATGAAATGAAATATGTATAATTTGCCTAAATATTCCACTGAAATATCCGCTTCATACTTAAACCATCTCGATCCTAAAATTTGGCTAATATCTGAATTTTTAAGACTTTTTTATCAAAATGTATAATTTTTATTTAAATTACACTTTTTAGATAGCAGTGCAGACTTTTATTGCTCTCAAATGACGAAAACCTAATGAGAATGCTTTGTCCAAATACGTTCAGTTAATATAAAAAGAATGCACAAAGTAATTAATAAAATACTTTTCACTTCAACAGTTAATATTGCCTACTTTATATTGAGTATTTAGGGAGACCCATCTGTTCCTAACATCTCCGATCTAACATTGCACACAACTTTGTCAAAATACTTTATCCGACCATTGTAAACATAATGAATAAACATACTATAATGCATTTGCTGCATGCGAAAGATAATTCTTGTTTAGCTTTTTGACAACTTTGATAAGCATCAACAAAAAGCTCATCTCTAACGGTAAAATTCGTTGTGTGCTGAAGCTTTAGCAACTACTCGCTCTCTTTGCAAAAGCTCTCTTCACTGGCGTACACAAAGTTGACAGACGCTCTCTATCTCTCTTCCTCGATTCTCTTACGAATGCGCTCTTCCGTTGATAAGCAGAAAAGTTCATGCGCCGACTGCGCTGCTCTGAAGCGGCGGCAATAATACGCCGTGGTGGCCAAAGCTTGTTTTGCGCCGCCGAAGTTGATCGCGCGCGCGCCTTTTGCTGAGTTTCAATAGCAATCAAACGATCGACAAAAGCGCAGGTTAGTTAACTTAGCTGCTTCTGCAAGTGCGTGAGTTGCATGTGTGTGTGCGAGTGTGTGTTTAATTAATAAGAAAACTTGTTCCGAATTATCAATAATAAGAATTGAGAAATGTCAACTCTCCTCATCCACCTACTTCTGTAGAAAGATCGATGTATATAAACAGTATTCATGTGCAAAGACTGCTTCAGTTTCAGTATAGTAAACAACTCGAATTGTGCCTCAAGTTCCAGTTATAGATCCTGAGTCCTGCTAGGTAATTGCCGGCGTTGAGTGTCCTAGTGTTTTGTTGTGTGTGTTTGAGTTGGTAATAAATTATCAAATTTTGTGCAAATTTATGAACAGTGATAGCCAAAAAGGTAGCTCCAAATTGTACCCATCCAAACTTATCGTATATCTTTGTCGGGCTTGGCCTTTGTCGGTGCCAAGCATTATCTACATAGCTACTTATGTACTTAATAATGATTAAATTCCAATTTTACTTGCTGTTGTTGTTGTTACTGGCAATTGCTTGAATATCAAAATAAAGTAATATAATAAAGTAAATAAAAAATACACAATGTACACACCTATGTACATATGTACATACCTAGTGAATCGATACACGAACTAACATCGCAATTGTTATCGCTGCTTAGTGACTACCGCATTATAATTATGTGCATTATTTAGCATTTAATGCACTTGGCAATCAAATGATCTGCCATACACGTGGGAGACAGCGCAATGAATTTTAAAGCCTATTATATAACAAACCATCTGTAATAAAAATACCACTTTTATTTCCTCAAACTGATACTGAATCGAACTGAAACTGAACTCAACTGAACTCAAATCAAATCAAATTAAATTTGGAGTTCAAAGTTTTTGTGTTTAAAAAACTCGTTTCATATTCACAAAAGTACAAATGCATTTGCTGCTGCTTTTGAAATGACATTCATTTAACACTCAGCAACATATACAAAAACGGAAAAAGCTAAAAAATTCAAAAAATACAAAAAAAATAATACGGTTTTTAACCGCACTCTCCGTACAATTGCCTTGAAGCCAACGCGGCAGCAAGTATTTATTTTTAAAACATGTCATTCTTGCTCTTTGGAAATATTCAAACACATTCACACAAAGCTGATACTTATGCATGTATATAGGCTGTTCCACTTTCCGTGCCACACACGTATACATTCATATTACACATCAAATGAATCTGTATAAATATTCTACACTAGTTACTATAGACATATGGCCGTGCTTCAACGCCTCTTATCAAAATTCTTAAAATAACAAAACAAAGATTGCAGTTCGCATTTATAAAAGGTCACCAATTCTGTGAACTTCAAGAGCAAATAAAGGAAACTTGAATGAAAGCGTGGCTGATAACTAATGCACTCACTCCTTATGAAAGATTGACAAGTGGATCGTACGATTTTAAATTATAATCTGGTAAAGCTTCAACTGTTCAGTTCTGATACCTAATCGCACCAGCTTCGCCTGGCATTCGCCAAAGTTATATTAATATTAGGTAAACTCAAATATTTATCATGTGTTGTGTTTATCTCAACGCCAAAGAAGAATAAACACTACAAAAAATTGAAATATAAAAAAAGACGAAATATTCGCCTTGGGTTCTGCACGAGCTGATAAAATGTGTCGGTTAAGAGCATAATTTCAATAACAAACCCAGCATATGGCAGTTTTTAAAACAATATTGCTTGACTAGCAGATACCCTGTATGATGAAGACAAATTAGAGACATAAAATATACACTACTCATGATTTGAACCTACTTCATGTTTGAGGTCATTTCAATTTCGTTTGAATGATACAAAACTTTCCTTAACCCATTAGGTACCCATTGAACATTTTGAATTCTTATAAAGTTCTGTTTTGAATTTGTTTTCCTCGATTTTTTTAAAAAAATGTTTTGATGCAAAAAGTTTCCTCAAACAATTCTAATAGTGACTGCAAAAAAAAAGTTTCAAAAATCTCTTCACTAGTATTTCTTATAATTTTTTGAAAACATTTTTTTAAAAAATCGAGAAAAAAAATTTTTAAAATAAGCATTTACAAGAATTCAAAATGTTCAATAGGTACCTAATGGGTTAAGGAAAGTTTTGTATCATTCAAACGAAATTAAAATGACCTTTCCATTGATGCCAAAATGTACATGAAACAGGTTCAATTTATGAGTAGATTTAACTTTAAATGTTGTCAAAATAAATATGCCGTCTAGTGTTTGCATATATTTTCTCATTTTTCTTCCCTCGATTTTTCCTTTAGTTAATTGTTTGCAAACAAATAAATAATTAAATTGTCAAATTAAGGCATACAATTTATAACTGATAATTACTTCCCAGAATAATGTAAATCTATAAGAAATTAACATTTAGTTAGATATATGCAATTATTACAACCGCATATTAAGTATAGTTAACTAACTAAACAGTTTCAATTCATACCCTGTATCCGTTGATGTACACTAGTTTCACTCACAGACAAGCCTAGTGTACCCTAAAGACAAGTGTCCAAAGGGTATTAAATGGGTCGGCGTTCAGCTGCTCTGATCGGACACGTGTTAGCGTGATATGTTAGTGATATGTCTATTCTCGTAAATATATTTACTTAAACTATAAGCACTTGCTTTATTTGATTTGCCATTGTGCCTTAATAAAGATTTGATTCGGGTGGTAAGAAATTATGTAAGTTTTTGACAGTTTATTAACACGGCCAGTGACACATGACGGTGAGGATGACGGTGGGCTAATTAAATCACATCCCGAAGCTCACGCGGAGGCTGTTAATTTTTGCTAAACATTTTGATAAATCAATTTCAGTCAAAAGCTACTCGTAATAGAGATAGTCGAAGCTCGTGCCCAATTTCGATACTGTGAATTGTGAAAAATTCTCAAATTTTGTTATCATATGATTGTCAAACTAGTTTCGGTTTCGTGATTTCGTCATAAACTTATAAATTGAGACATTTGGCTTGGTCAGGTGTCACAAACGGCACTACCAATAAAATTAAGTATACGCACGTGATGACCCGCCAATTGATTACATATCTCTGATTGACACAGCTCTCGAAACGGTTTTCTAATTAAATTTGTTGAGCTAGTAGCAGGGGCAATAACAATTAAGCAACAATTATTTAAAAATTATTTCTGAGTAAAAATAAAACTATAAATTATTTTTTATCTCGATTTATATTAAAACCATTAAAAATAGTGCATAATGTTGACTTTTATTAACACAGTCTTTAAATAATAATAAATATTGATTTTTATAAAAGTTTTTAATATCGCTAAGAACGTCAGTCGATAGAAAATTTGCTATGACTGTCCGATCAGGTCGAGTTATATACTAATCGAAAGCAACAGTTTTACCTAACAAACGTACATACTTAAACTTTTAAAAACTTACAGGTGTAAGTGGGAAGAGCAAATTTGAAATGATGGCAGCGGATGGGGCGTTGGAACCTTTTAGTAACGTTTCTTAATTTTTTATTAATTTTTATCAAAAATACGCTTCGAATGACTTCTCGATCATCATAATCCGACCACTGCTTCAAAGATAATTCAATTTGAAAATTTAAGTCGCCTTCCGAAAACGAGATGAAAAGTCAGTCTGTCTGTTTGTTTGTATCAAAGCGTTAAAATAGCTTAAAATTGTGAAGGGGGATCTATCGAAAAAGTAGAAACGATTGTTCTACGCCTTTTTTTAAATATCGCTACTTTAGCGGGAAATCGCTAAACCCCACTGTATCCAAACAATAGAAGCTACAGATATGAGCTAAATATCGTTAAAAAGGTATTTTCTAAAGTACATAGGTAAAAGACTACAGGTGAAAAAGTGTTTTTTGTCCTACATTTTGGGGATTTTAGAAAAAACGCCGTAAAGAGGTGTTTTTAATAAGATATTTTATACAAAAATTAACTTTGGTTTTTTAGTTGATTTTCTTTAGTTGAAATTTTGATCAATAACAATTGTTATCAAGCTTTAAAGTAGTTTCAATGCTTTGGCCGCGTTCCACATAAAATTAAAACCACATCTTTCCTTCGCAATTTAATTGTAATCGTTGCAAGTTTTTAATTTGTCTTTAATATTTTATACTACCCACAGTTGGCCAGCTGGATATTGATTTATGGCAATATATGGCAGATTTGTGGCTTAGCTTTATCGGTTTATGAGCAAGTAGATTGCAATTGGATTGATTAGAAATGGAATCAGAATAGAACCAGGTACTTTCTAACAGTTTAATTACCGTATCTGGGTTATATGTCGATAGCATTTTCAACCTAGGACAACACTCAATTTAATGGGCTCCTTAGTATCTTTTGTTTTTACTATTTAATAGGGTATCATTTGTTGGCACGAGTCGCACTTGCAATTAAGCAAACTCAATTCTAGAGTCATTTGCCTGCAATGTCAGATTATATAAACAAATCAGATAAAAGTGGGGGCGATAATGATTCTCACATTCAAATATTTAGTATCTATCATCATATATTAGCGTACTGTAAATAGCTACACCTAATTTTCGCGCTTATTTAGATTCTTTTTTGTGAGCAGGTGGAAGAGTGGACACACCTGATAAGGCCTAACCTAGTTGTCTGCCCATTAGGCCAACCAACTTTTAGCAGCATTTTTAATGGATGGCCGTCAGCCGCGTGTCCCAAGCCAACTGCCACATGACATGTTCCTGTCTCGAAAGACTCGAAAGTCTTAAATTTTTTTATTTCGGGCATTATCAGAAAGCTTGTATATGTATGAGTATGTAGACATGGGCAAAGTTTACCAGCGGCTGCCATAAAAAGAATCTACAGTCACACTGAAGTAGCTGGTGCTGACGCTTTGTTGGCTTTATACTTTATACTTGTTGCGCAATAAAACGTCCAGAGTTGGCACTGATAATAGCATGCCCCTGATAAGCGTCTTATACGGCAGAGTAGCGATTCTGATTGTATGATTAGTACTGTAATTATACATTATATGGACTACAGTACGTATTATATATCGCCTGGTATATATGTTTCGCGGAAGGGGAAGGATTGCATAGAGCTGTTCAATGTCGACGTCAGTCAATTGATCGGAAGATCAATAGAGCTTATCAACATACTCGTACAAACCTACCTACGCGTAATAGCCACTGTCCGACCGTGCCAAGAAAATATAATCAGCTAAATTGCCTATCAACGCGACTTGGAAACAAGATGCACTCCCCCATCCCCAACCCCAACCCATCAAAATGCGACAAGCGTATCAAAAACAGATGCGCTTCGAAAGATAAACATCACGTCGTTAGGGTAGAGACAACACGTTGTCCCTCTCCACCCATCTATTGTAAAAGCTTGAGTTGACAATTAAGCAAATATGTAGGACAACAATAAACAGTGTCAATAAATAGAATCCCACACATTGTCTGTCTGACTTAACACCAAACCCCAATTAGGCCCCAAATTGAACAATTCGTCACACAAAATTATCACAAAATTATCAACGCCCCTTTTGCAGACAGCACTCTACAGTTAATCATTTTCAAATTTAATTTTTTATCAAACTGTGAGTTTCGTCAACGATTTTATCAATTGTTAGCGACTCAAGGGTAACCTGTTCCCAAATAGCCCTCAAGTAGTTCTCAATTACATTTTAATTTAATCCCATTGACTTGTACTCAACGGCTTAGATCGATAGATAAACGGATAATAAGTGCTTCCAAATTGAAACTGATTAAAATTGTAAGGGCTCTCAGTAATTTAGAATCTTAACGTTTTATACGAAAAAATTTACATTTACGGAAGTGGATTTCGTACTTTAATGTTCCCTTATTCTGATCTATGCTACTTTCTTTTGGGAATGTGGTTATTCATAAAGTACTGCTATACAAATCTAAGTAAATATTTTCATTTATAAATTTCTTGGAGAACTCTGCGTCAGAGTGCTTATCTGTAAGCACTTATAGATTAGTCGGAGAAAAGAATTAACTGATCGCTTAAAGCTTTTGCAGTTCAAAAAACATCTGGAGCACAGCTTAAAAAGCTTTTCGGCGCAATTCTCTAGCAAAATCTACAAAAAAGTCTACATAAAAGCTTCATTAGCTCAATTAACAAGTTAGCACGCTCCACACCTTATCAATGGCGGCATCCATTCTGAACTTCAAATATAACTTCCCCCAAAAATTTAGTTACCACAAGACAATGAGCATATATAATATACAGGAAATATGTATGTATGAAAAATGCCTGTTTTAAAAATAGATCTAATCACTTAAATCTAACACTAATCGAATCGAATCATTTTGCATGCGGCAATTTCATGACAACAACTCGGCAGCTGCGTGATCCTTCTGGGCACATCAATTAACAATTTGCTTAATTTTAATAAATAATATGAAGCACACGATTCCCACCATGGATAATTGATTTATTTGCATAACAAATGTGTTTATATATTAGCAACTTGATCAAGTTCCGTTCCAGTCGGCTAAGCCAAGTTAGCTTCGATTTCTTTTGATTTAATTTCAAGATTGAGACGTGGCGTATTTGCCATTTTAGGGCCAATATAAAAGCATTGAAATTGTTTTCAAGTTATATTTTTTTTCTGCCAAAACGTGTCAATTCGCCCACTGATCTCTTTCTCTTTCCCACACATGTTTATGTTGCCGTCAATCAGCCTGGCTGTTGGCCAAAACGTTTCTCGTAAGAGAAAGACAATTTAAAATATTGTCAGTAAAAAACACGCTAAGCAGTTAAGCAAATGTTGGGAGAGATTTATGCAGTCAAATTTATAATGCAATGCGAGTTAGAAATGGCACAACTGAAAGCTGGAATGCAAGTATTGTATAATATGTTACTTTAGTTGTAAACATACTTGAGATAAGATCGGACACGTGCGAGCTTTAATTGATATACTGATTGATAAGGAGTTGTTTGACTGTATTACCTAGGTGATTACGAGTCGATGGCCTAGTGCCATGAATGGGACTAAGATCGTAGAGGTTATCATCATGAAAAAAAACTTGTGCAATAATAAATATACACTTTTTGAATATAGAAATATTTGTACACATACTTGGTAAACACATCTCTCTATCTTCATTGAGAATATTCCATTCCATTTGCTCAATTCAATTGCATTGCGATTGAGACATTTAACGCGAATTGCGTGCAATTATGGTTCCACGTTTGATAGACAAACGCCTCCTCGGTGAGAGTCCCAGATTGATACTTGTATTTCGATATTTCGATCGAGATTCCGATGTGATCATTGCAGTGATTTGTTGTTGATGTTGTTGTTGTTTACTCGCATTGCGTAGGGCATGAAACGCAATTTCATTTAGCAATTTTACAATTTGTTGCAATTGTCAATTGTAATTGATAGGCAGGCACAGAGTAAACACTTGCAATTGAGAGACCTTTGGAGTGTCAATAACATGTATTACCACTATACGTTAAAGAGATCTAGCTGATCCATTCATATATATGTATATATATAGCCATAGCCCAGCAAGGTACAACAAACAAATCTCAGCTGATAACAGCGAACGTTACTTATGTTGCCTTTACTCTATTTTTATTTCCTTTAAAAACGTACATTTCACAATATTTAAATGAGATTGTAAAACGTGCAGAGTAAGAGGGAGGGAGAGAGTGAGAGCGAGAGCGAGACGAGAGAGGGAAACCGACAGATTGAGAGGCAGAGAGTGAGAGATCTTTTAAGACTCTCATAAATTCTGGAGATGTGACTGTTTTATGCTCCCTCCTCGGCCGACACTCCACTCAGACCTGAGGAGGATTTGCTAATTTCCATGTGAACAGCGAACGACGAACGGCGCCTCGGTTATGAGTTTGCCTCTCTGGCATCTCTGGCATCTCTCGCTGCTGAAATGGGCTTTTGATTTACGCAAAAGATATATGCACAATATAGATACAAGTATAAATATTTGTCTATGGCACTCCAACGCTCAGATTGACATTGACAGTGGAGCTGTCACTTAGTAAATTTGACGCGCTCAACTATATCTACAAAGACCGTTAGACCGTTAGAACGTTGTAACGGAAAGAACTCTATAAGCTTTATTTATAATCCGATAATTCCAAATGTCTCGCGAATGTTTGAAACGGTAAATACAATTCTAAAAAAAAGTGCCATAAAAGAATTCATAAAAATTGCGATAAAATATTTTTAAATATACATCTGACGTTTTTTACGAAAGAAAAAATTTATTAAGAGTTTATCAACCTGTTTGACCTTCAAATTAATACAAAAGTGAAAAATTATTAGCTCACTAAACTCTCGGAAATTTCATTGAAAATTGTGTGTCGCAAAAAAAGCAGTTCTATTTTCATAGTATGGATTTAAATAGCATTCGAAAATAATTATAAATTGAAAGTGGCGTCTAAAACTTAGATGAGATCTAATGAAAGAATATTTATAAAATTGAGTTTCTATTTTATAATTTTGATTACCTCAAAATTGAATCAAAAGAGGCAATAGAGTTATGCCTTGAAAGCTTCACACCTTGTTAACACTGTTAATGTCGTTAGACTTCTCTTGCATTGACCAGAGTAGATCACCGTTTTCACCGTTTTTAAAAATTATATAAATTTAAATTTAATCCAAGATATGCTAGTTGCATAACTGACATGAGTCATTGGTTATCAAACACCTTATTTAGACTTTAAAAGAAACGTCTCAAAGTTGTTCAAGTTCCTTTCGAGTAGTTCAAGCAGTCTACAGCTGTTTACCATGCGGTTTTTAAGTTAACTTTTTGAAAAATCGATGCTGTGCTGCTGCAAATTGATGGCAACAACAACAGTGATAACATTAATAGTTGTCTAGCAACCCTGAAAACACGAAATGGCAAAGCAAAGCAAAGCACACAAGTTTGTGCAGCAGCTGAGCAGAAGGTCTTATCGAAGCCCTTGAATTGAGTTGCACAGTCGTTAAGTTGAAATGTTGAATGAGTAAATAGAAATGCAGATAAATCAACAACAGCATGTGTATGTGTTTATTTGTATGAGTGTGTCTGTACGTGTGTGTGTGTGTGTGTGTGAGTGCAAGATCAACATAAATGGAAAGGCTTTCAAATGGATTTCGTAGTGTCAAGAGTCGAGCATGATTGATGGAGTTGATTGGGTTGAGTTGAGTTGTTGGCGCCAAGAGGCGTTGTGTGCATGTCAGAGTTGAAAGACTGTTCGAGAATGGCCTAATAATAGTAAATATATTAAATGACACAATTGCTTACCAACAAAATCACAATTAGTATGCAATTTGATGTGCAATTATTTAGTCTGTTCGAATTTCAGTTGCTTGAAGGTGTTCAAAATGAAGGCATCGACATTGGATAAAATCAGCTGTTTCCTCGCCGAGCTGCTTGGAACCGGCATCCTCGTGTTCCTCGGCTGCATGGGCTGCGTCGGCACACCGTTCCTCAACAGTCACTTGCAGATGGTTCTCAACTTTGGATTCGCTGTCCTGATTGCCATTCAATGTTTTGGCTGCGTGTCGGGCGCGCATCTCAATCCCGCCGTCACCGTGGCGGCCTACATCTATGACCTGGTCTCCCTTCCCATGGCTTTCATCTACTTTGTTGCCCAAATGTTGGGCGCGTTCATTGGTTATGGTCTGCTCACCGCATTGCTGCCGAAGGTCGTAGTCGATACGCCGCCCGGATTGTGTGTTACCCTGCCCCACGAACTGATCACAACTGTTCAGGCCTTCGGCATTGAGTTTGTGGCCACCTCCATTTTGGTCATCGTTTGCTGCGGTGTCTGGGATCCTCGCAATGCCAAGCACCACGACTCTGTGGCCATTCGTTTTGGCCTGGCCATTGCCTGCTTGGCCTGCTCTGCGGTAAGTTGAACTTCGCGTCCGCATCTCTCGTCTTGTCCAGTTCAATAAAACTAACTCTTTTGCTTACAGGGCCCATTCACCGGCGCCAGCATGAACCCAGCCAGATCCTTCGCCCCTGCGCTCTGGAACCGCAGCTTCCAAAGCCACTGGATCTACTGGCTGGCACCGCTGAGCGGTGCTGCCGTCACAGCCATTGCCTACAAGGCAGTCTTCCGGCGAGAGGTGGTTACAGCGCAGATCACATCCGACGAAAAAATCCGCCAGCTGGAGGATGTGCAGCTCTCATAGACAATGCTACTTAAGAGCCAGACATGCCTTGTCCAGCTTAAGGCAACCCCACTTAAACAAATCTAACTAGTTCTAAGCGTAGATCGGCATGGACGGATTTCATATTCATCCTAATGTTGAGCACTAATATAAACTTTCGGTAAATAAAAGCGTAGATATTTTTCTATCTCAATAAGTTTTTTAAGCGGACTTTGAATCTGACTAAAAATTAGATGGGCATTTTTTTAAAAATACTACTGATCAGAGTTGCAGAATTTTAAGTCTTAGAGCTGCTTCGGTTCAGAGTTTAGGCTATTAGACTCATAGTTAAAGATTCTCGAAAACTTCAAAACGAAGTATTTAATTAAACATTTATTTTCTTAACTTTACAAGAATATCCTAATCTACAAGGCAAAAGTCTAGTGACGAAAGCATTTTCAAGTCCCAACATTTCAGACATCCAGTTAAGTGACAAACGTTATTAAATGATTTTAAAATTTATCAAAATTGGATGTAAGATATTTTCTTACTTGACCTTTACATCCTTTAAAGGTTTTTTTAAAGGTTTTTGTTTGATGAATTATGTAGCGTTTTTTATTATTTTACAATTGTTTGAAAGCTGATTCCGTAGAGGGATTTTCAGAACATGACAATCGGTTTCTTATCGGTGTTATGTTGTTGCGAATTTTATCTTGTCATAATGGGATTGCTGGTTTTGTAGTGTAAAATTCTATTAATACCCTGAGCCTTATCCAAAATTGCATGGTCATTACTTTAAAATAGGTATCTAATAACAACAACTCACCACTATACTATAGTTGGTATAAACTAGTGGACGGTGCTACAGTCGAGCATACTCGACTGTCGGAGACCCCGTACTTACTATGGAAAAAAAGTTTTTCAAACTAAGACTTGATTTTTGACTGATCGTTCATATGGTAGCTATATGATAAAGTGATCCGATTCCGATCCGATTTTCCATACTAAGACTTGATTTTCAACTGATTGTTCCTATGGGAGCTATATGATATAGTGATCCGATCCAAAATCTAAAACAAACTCGATCTGCTTGCAATATAGACGAACCTACATACCAAGTTTGGAGTCTCTAGCTCTTATAGTCTCTGAGATCTAGGCGCTCTTACAGACGGACAGACGGACGGACGGACAGACGGACGGACGGACAGACGGACATGGCTATATCGACTCGGCTTTTGATGCTGATTAAGAATATATATACTTTATGGGGTCTGCCACGCCTCCTTCTGCCTGTTGAAAAACTTTTTTTCCATAGTAAGTACGGGGTCTCCGACAGTAGAGTATGCTCGACTGTAGCACCGTCCACTAGTTTTTCATAAAAGTTTGTATATTTTATTTAAACTGGTTTCCTGCTACCATTAGTGCCAACTTAATCTAGTTTTACATTTAAGGGAAGGAACAATTGATCACATATAAAACAAGTGGGAAAGGCTATAGTCGAGCTCCCGACTATAGGATACCCGTTACTTACCTAAATAAATTAAACTTTTGTTTTTATTGCATGCTTTTAGGCACTTTTATTGCTTAAAAGCTTTAATCAGCCAGTACCACCTTTATCTTTGTCCGATCTTGTTGGCATTTAGTAGGATGATAGGTAATAATAATAGCTAACGTTCACCGTTTAAAAAAACCTAATATTTTGAAAACTGTGCGTGTGGTGGATTTTCGCGATTTACGGAGGCGGAAAGGGGCGTGGCAAAATTTTGAAACAAACTTGACCTGCGTGGGGTTTATAGAAATCTGTGTGCCAAATTTGGTTGCTCTAGCTCTTATAGTCTCTGAGATCTAGGCGCTCACACAGACGGACAGACGGACAGACGGACGGACGGACAGACGGACAGACGGACGGACGGACAGACGGACATGGCTATATCGACTCGGCTGTTGATGCTGATCAAGAATATATATACTTTATAGGGTCGGAGATGCTTCCTTCTCCCTGTTACATACATTGCAACGAATACAATATCCCCTTTTACTTATTTTTAATAAGTAACGGGTATAAAAATATTATTTACAGTGTATTATTTACAGCATTTACACATTAATGAAGGAACCTAGTAGAGAGATCCAATGGATGGCACCTTTTGAGTCTTCTCTTTCTGGGTTTGGTAGTTAGTCGTCTGGCTAGCGCGTTAGGATGACCACCAAGGGCTGGCAGTATTTAATAAAAATAATTGTATTATAAGTATCACTTTCCAATGCATATGGCGAAGTGCGCTCTTTGGGCTTTACCAGAGACGCCTCAAAGTAGACCACATTTGGGAAGGCGTCTGTCATTCACAGTCATCAAGCGTACGTAGCGGCCATTGCGATAGCAGGGAGTATTGGGCAAGCCGGGCGCTGTATTCGCAGCCGGTTGACATCTTAATGAGATAAGATTACGCATTAAACGCCGTGTGGCAATTTGGGCGAGGAGTCAACCGAAATCGGAAATTAAATTGGCTATGGCTGGCAAGGCCCGTTCTAAAAGCGCCATGATTAATTAATTATTAATTTGTGAATGAGCTGGACTAATCGACGCAAAACAAGCGCACAACATTGGCACGGTTATCTGGGCCCCAAAAAAATCCCTATAATAATTAGCATTAAGGTTTTATAATTCATATTGATTGATTGCGGCAATTTAAACTCGTTGCCTCGAGCTCGCGTTGGGCGATGGGACCAGCCCTGTCCCAGTCGAAGCCAGTCACCTCAGTAGTCTCCTGACAACATGTCGCAACAGAAGTTAAGGTTCAGCAATTCCAGTTCCAGCTGGCGGTATCTGTATCTGAAACCGCCCCACAGGCAGCGAGTGGCCGCCTTCTTCGCTGAACTCGTGGGCACGGCCACGTTTATATTTATTGCCTGCATGGGCTGTGTGACCACGCCTCTATTTTTCAACTCACACTTCGAGCTGAGCCTGAACTTTGGCCTGGCCATAATGATTGCCATTCAGGGCTTTGGCTCCATTTCGGGAGCGCACCTCAATCCGGCCATCACGCTGGCGGCTTTCATCTATGGCGCACTCAGCTGGTACATGTCCATAGCGTATTTGGTGGCCCAAGTGGCAGGTGCCCTGATCGGCTACGGTTTGCTCAAGGCTGTGCTTCCCCTCAATGCCATCGTCGGTGTGGATACCCCGGCTGGTGTGTGTGTAACCGTGCTCAGTAGTGACATCTCAGTGCTTCAGGGAGTGTTCATTGAATTGCTTCTCACCTGCTTCCTAACAATGGTCGCCTGTGCCGTTTGGGATCCTCGCAATGCCAGGCTGAAGGACTCAGTGCCACTTCGCTTTGGCCTGACCGTCTCGTGCCTCAACTTGGCAGCGGTGCGTATGAGTGATATTTACTGAATTGCCATAATTATTCGATTTACATTCGTCAGGGTCTTTTCACTGGCTCCAGCATGAATCCAACTCGTTCTCTGGGTCCCGCTGTGTGGAATAACTCCTGGGAGCACCATTGGATCTACTGGGTAGGTCCCTTGGTGGGCGCCGCCCTCACTGCGATCATCTACCGATTGTTCTTCAAAGGCAGCAGCGAAGAAATTGTTGAGCTGCGGGACTCCAATGCCAAAATACAATTTATCAATAGGGTTTAAGTTCTATAATTATTTAGCTCTATTTGCAAATATTATTAATTTAATGTTAAGTGCGTAACATAAAGCAAAACGCCAAGATTTCATATCATGCATTCGTGTTAATTCAGTCTACTTATTTTGAATCAAAATAAAACACAGGAAAGCATTCTACAACGGTTTGATAAGGCTTTTCGAAATATTGAAGGTATCCGTCGAAGATCCTATTATAATAACAATCCAACCACAATACAACAGAAACAGAATCAGAACAAGACAAAACCATTCTGATTTGAACAGTGTCATAATTATTTACTATAAATATTTTGTTTATTAAAAAATTAACTAATCTTTGACCAGTTTTCATTTCTAATAAAAATATATACGACCTATTAAACTAATTGCCTTAATTATTGATTAAATAGTCATTAAGTTTAGTTGGGATCTGCCTCAAGCTTACATAATGCAACTCAGCTAACAGACCGAGAAATGCATATGGGTTATTTAAATTTAAGTGCGGATTTGAATGGAGCTTTAAAATTGCAGATACTTTATTAGAATGTGAAGGCACTCTTATCAATTACGCAAATGACAAACTAGAAATGGTCACCCCATGTGGTTCTAAAGGTGAGCTGCACTTATTTAACCTACAGAGACGTGTCAATCATACAAATACCGAAATCAACAAGTAGATGGAAGATTGACAGTTCCCTCTGAGGTTTATATTTTCAATTTTCACTGCATTGCTAAGCTTATTTTTAGTAACAAAGCTGATAGGGTCTTATCAGGCCCAGAAATACCGTGTGAATGGTCGCTGTATCACATTTTAATATATAATATATATTTGTATACATCAATACTTAGAATAATCTGATTGCATTGTTCATTAGCTTTTAAAATGTGCATACTTACTGTTAGATTTCATTTTTAAAGTCATTTAAAAGGGCGCACTTTTCGAAAGGATCTGTGACTTAAATGATTACTTCAATATTATGCAATAGAAATTGCCAGACGACACTTATATTTGTCATTGATTTGGCAATCAGTCACCTAATATTTGTTTAGGAAAGCCCTCGACTTATGCCATGAATGGGTTATCTTTGGCGAGTGCAGCTTTACGGTCACTCTAAATTATTTTCATAATATGTAGTTACTATGTAGCTTAGCAATTAAAAAGAAATAATGTTAACAGGAAAACCAGCTAGGAAAATTTAAGTGTGTCAAGTCGAATATTGAATACCCTACATTGTACATTGTAGCACCTCCAAACTAATTTATTTAATATTTTTTGTATTTATTGAGGCATATTTAGCATATTAAGATGCAGTCAAAATGATCTATGACAAAGTAAGATTAAAATTTAAATGAAGTGGCAATTGATTAAATTATTTAGACGACTTCTGAACAATTTTTGCGAAACGGCCCGGAAACTTTGAAGGCGAGGTATTATAAATAAATACGCATATAAGAGTGTCCGCTGATTATTGGGCTTAGCGTTTGATAATTTGATAATTGATAATAAGAATTGTTCAAGATTAGTGGCAATTCAAAGTCGTCCGTCGTCAGTCGTTAGTCGTCAATCGTCAGTCGTCAACATGGCCGATTTGAGGGTTAGTTAAGTAGATTTGTAAGTAAGTACCTGTCAATGGGTCGAGTGGCAAACTCAATGAGCCAGCGGCAACGACCGATCGGACCGTTGCATTCTCTCTCCTGTCCATATATCCGTCTCCAAGTTGAGGCTCTCGATTCAGTTGTGCTCCGTGCGTCCGCGTTGAACGTTGGACGTTGAACGTGTTTTGTTTCGTATTTTGATATAGTACTCGTAGTATTTTGTTTTATTTGATATTTGATATTTTCAGATTGACAATTTGTCATTATCTAAATTATAGTAGCTAATTCGAAATTATAATTAGTTGATTCAATTCATTTTTCTACACTTTTACTATTTAAACATTTTTTTTATATCATTTATTATTATTTGAGTTTTATTATTCGTTTGCTATATTATAATTATACCACATAATGGCTGAAGAAAGTCTAAACAGAAGGCAGGTGCATGACTTTTGTTGCCACCAGGTGCAAGTTCTAATCCTGTGTCGTCTTCTCTTTCAGCAACTCCTTCTCGAAGCGAATGCAAACCAGGAAAAGTCTGATGAACAGCGCATGCATCGTCTTAGGGGAGATGATTGCCACAGCCATGCTGCTCTTCCTCGGCTGCATGGGGTGTGTGAGGACCTCCACCTTCATCAACTCGCATTTGCAGTGCGCGATTAACTTTGGTTTTGTCGTGCTCATATGCATCCAATGCTTCGGCTGTGTATCCGGCGCACATCTCAATCCCGCCGTAACTCTAGCCAACTACATATACAAAGGGATATCTCTGCCCATGGCTTTACTATACTTTGTGGCCCAAATGCTGGGTGCCTTCATTGGGTACGGACTGCTGAAGGCATCGTTGCCCAACAGTGCTGTGTGCAGCCCGGAAACGCCCGATGGAGTCTGCATTACGGCGGTGGCAAGCGGAATATCCGCTTGGCAGGGCGTTCTCATTGAGTTCCTCATCACCTGTGTCCTAATCACCATCTGCTGTGCGGTCTGGGATCCACGCAATGCCAAGTTTGGGGACTCGATTGCCGTACGCTTTGGTCTCGCCATTGCATGTTTATCCCTAACAGCGGTGCGTATCCTTCCCCTTCCATTTCCACAGTTTGTGCACTCTTTTTGACCTTCAATTGTTTGCCCTTGCACAGGGTCAGTTCACGGGCGCCAGCATGAATCCTGCACGCTCCTTTGCCCCAGCCGTATGGAACAATGCCTGGGAGCACCACTGGATCTACTGGGTGGGTCCACTGCTCGCGGCGCTGGTCACATCCCTTATCTACAAATACGTCTTCCGGCGACCAGCTGAAGAGATCGACAGAGCATAATCATGAATTCTCATGCGAGAAGCTAATTCAGAATTGGTTGGATTGATTTACGTTCTACAGTTGCTTCTCAACAGTGTTTACAGTTATCCTAGATATTCCTTTTTTTATTAGTTTATTACGTGTATCCCACGAGTCTATTAAATAAACAAAAAACATTAACAAATAGGCTCAGCAGTTCTTTGTGATGGATGAGATCCGAATGTTTTTTATATAATCTATACAAATACATAATCAAGTGTACAAATATTACCAATTTAGTGTGTAAGGGCTTTGTCGTTTAGCAATAATTATATTCGCTAGCAAACTTCATGTAAATAACTAAACCAATATTTTAAATAAATAACATGTGCTACAAACAACAAATATAACCCAAGTACAATTAAATATAGGTATCAGAAATGTGAGAATGGACAGTGTAAATATTGAATGTCTATGTATTTTCCAATTATAGAATTAATTACTGAAGCAAGTAGTTTTTTCCCACATTATTTCGACAGTTTTGACACTTACAACTTATGAGGACAGCGCATATTTCTCCCATTACAATTTATGGGCATATATTATATTTTTGCAGAAACATGAAATCTATTATATTGGGTTCGCATTTTTTGAAGTTTGACAACATCACTGATTTCGGGGAATCAAGCAACTTTCAACTGTTATCTTATTTTTGGGTGGGAGGTTACATAAATGTCTGTTAACATAGATTAAATTTAATTATTGTATATAAGTTATGCACAAATTGAAAGATAACGAAGCCCCTTCAACAAGAAATATGCGAGATAACAACAATGGGAATGAGGAGAATTTAAATTAATCTTGCACGTTTTTTTGCAGGTTTGTCGCATGCAAAGCTGCGCCTCAATCCACTTGGCAACTTGTTGGAGGAGACCCCATTGAGCTAATTTAGCCTGGCAGGAGGCCACTAATTACAGATGGATAAACCAACCAAGTGAATAACTGCATCGTTTTGTAGTATAATATACGTAAATACGAATCTTAACAGGTATCATTTGAACGGAGCTTATGGAGTTAGATACAGTTCCGGGGAGGGCCTCTCGCTGTTATCAAGCCGTAGAGGCCGATATCTTTGGGTCAAGGCCAATTTCCAGAATTGAGGCACAGTGATGGAAGCGATCAGTTGCCCGGTCAGCTGCAATAGAACCGATTCTGGGTTGCCCTTGAAGAGCGTTGGAATGAGCAACTTGGCCGGATTCATAGAGGCACCCGTCAACTGACCCTGTGATATTTTAAAGTCATTTATAGACCATTGAATTTATAGGCATGAAGACACATTACTTACTCCAACGAGATTGCACGCAGTCACCAAGCAGCCCATGCGTAATGTAACAGAGTCCAGGAAGCGACCGCTTCGCACATCCCAAAGAGCACACCAGGCAAGGATCAGCACCGATGCGAGGAAGCCCTCGATACACGAGATCTGCACGTAAGAAAGATCCTTCATGGGCGCCACGATGCAAACGCCTAGTTTGCTGGAATGGAGCAGGCCCTTGGGCAGCATTTGAAGCAACAGAAAATATCCAACTGCAGCACCTGCCAACTGACAGGCCACATAGAAGAGCATCATATAGGATCCTATATATCGCAGTAAGCAGCAAGCAATCGAGACACAGGGATTCGCATGTGCGCCAGATATGAATCCGAAGATGTGCATAACCGTAACGACGGCGAGTCCGTGGATCAGGCTTGTGAAGAGAATCCCGTGCTTCTCCTGATCGCTTACTGTGCAGTCCATACAGCTGATGATCATTAATATCGCTGTCGCCGAGAACTCGCTGAGTCCTCGCATTAGCGTACAACTGTTAGGTTTCATTTTCGACGTGTCCAACATTCAATTTGGCAAACAATATGAAATAAAAGAATCTACGAAGTATGTGAACTATGTCGAAATATGCGTATTAAACGGAAACGGAAAACGTAGTTAGTACACGTTTTATTTGCTAATTTTCTGAGAATTTGACAACTTTTTGTATGCTTTGTGTTTTTAAAATGATTTAAATTATTTCTTGCTTATTCCACTGCCGGACCAAAAATTAACGCCCGTTTCTCAGGCTTTATGGATGGAAAAACTAGGAGACATTTTTCATATTTATGGCTACCCCTCAATTTCGTAAACATCGGATTCACTAAAGCACATAATATCCAAGTGTCAGTCATTCAGCTTAAAGTTAAGCTTTCAATCGCAGATGCGTAAAGCTTCTCATCCTACAGGATCGAGACCGCGACATTTGCACGTCTTTAGATGAAACAAGCGGAACAGTCGAGTGCACTCGACAGTAATATACCCTGAGCCTTGGCCTAGGCACGCCGAAAATTTGATGCCCATGCAATTCAATATAATATAACATAAATGAGTGGTTTTAACCAATTTGTGAGCTATCTTCAAATTTTAAAAATTTATTAAAAGTAAAAATATTTAAAAAAAAAAAGAAAAAAATTCGTTGATCTAATCAGGAACGGAACCCACGCCCCTCGCGCCCGCCCGCGTGTCTCTAGCATTAGACTGACAATTCAATAAAACGAAAAATATTAAATAATTAAATATCATTTGCAGCGATCGGACCGAGATTCGAACCCCGATCTCCCGTTTCGCGCGCCTAACACCTATCACTTGGACCACTCCGCAGCTTAGACCGATGCTGGCCAATCTTAATAGCTTGATATCTTCACTATTTATGGTCCAAAAGTTGGTGATTAGTCTCTGGGCATGATCCAACACCCGTTGGTGTAAAAAATTTAAAATTTGAACTTAAAACCCTAAATTAAAGGTGATGAAAGTTTTTGATGAATTACGCCCCCCACAGTGGGCTTGCAAAATTTTTAACATAAACTGATATTGCCTGACATAATAAGGAGTCTTCATTCCAAATTTAGTGGTCCTAGCACTTACCATCTCTGAGATCCTTTCGTTTATACGGACATGGCTATATCGACTCGGCTGTTGATGCTGATCAAGAATATATATACTTTATAGGGTCGGAGATGCTTCCTTCTCCCTGTTACATACATTGCAACGAATACAATATCCCCTTTTACTTATTTTTAATAAGTAACGGGTATAACAAGCTGTGTCGTTTTCGAATTATTTATAGTCAATAGAAGTCAGTGTGCCAAATTTGGTTGCTCCAGCTCTTAGATTCATGTTCATGTTGATCAAGAAAATAATTATATACTTTATAGGGTCGAACGAATACAATATACCCTTTTACTTATTTTTTAAGTAACGGGTAGTAAAACTTGATTTAAATTAAACATTCAAAATACATATTTCTATGTGTTTAAATAGTTCGTGTTACAATCTTACTATTAATCTTACTAAGAGTAATCGTTAGAATACAAACAAAGATAATGGCTAAAAAATGAATATAAAGTGAATTTATTCGAATGTAGAGTCGGAATGTTAATCCTAGTAAATATTTCTTGAAGAAAAATTCAAAAGATGTGCGTTTTTGATCGATTTAACGTTTTTTGGCGTGGTGGACCCTTCTGTGGAAATGCCAATATACACATGAAATAAACTACTAAAGCTTAAAGTGCAGAAATTATTATCTATTTCAGTTTAACCAAAGCAAAAATTTCTTAAATCTAAATCCAACGGTTTTTTAAACTTTTATTTGACGAACAGTCATTGACTTATCGAAAATACCAAAAATACCAGCAAAAACCAGGGCCAAAAATCGGTTCCATAGACTTAGTGCTGCCAGATCACTTCAATTAGATAAATTGGCAATTTAGCGGTATACCTGCAGACACTAGAGGTGGAGAATCATCGTTGTTTCCCTCTATCGATGTTTTCGATGTTTAAAAATAAAGCATCGCAGAAGACACTATTTCTGAAAGGGGTTAAATATTGTCATGGCTGCCACCGTTGCCAAGATTGCCACTTTTTTTTGCCAATGCAATCAGCTGATAAATGCATTTACTTTATTAGAGGTGTGTCTTGTCCACGATGCTACGATGTTTGCTGGACACAACATTTTTTATACACAGTTATTAAATATGTAAGTCTCATCTGTAAAAAGGATTGTGTTGAACATATTTCTCATGCGATTTTAAAGTTCTTTCTTTGCAATATTTTAGAGGATCGTAATTATCAGGATTTTTTCATTTTTGTTGTGTAAAAACATTCGATAGTGGCCCACCAAATACCGATGGTCCGATGTTTTGCAAGCATCGACGACATCGGTGTTTCTCCACCTTCAGCAGACACGTATTATTTATTTTCTTATTAGATGTTTTTTTATGTAAATTCGACTGGGCCTAATTTAAGAAGTCAACGCCGTAAAGAACAAGTGCAGAAACTACGCAACAATGTTTGCCAATCTAAAAAATAAACTCATCGAAGAGGTGAAAGCGTCTCCGTCCAAATTCCAACAATTTGCAAACGCAGCCCAGGCAAGAAATGAAAAAAAATCTGCAAATTAATGAAACATACTCACATTCATGCAATTGTGTGAGTGTGTGCGTGTTTGTTGTTTGTGTCCGGCGAAAGGGGATGCACAAAAAACAGTCAGTGTAGTCTCTTAAAAATGTGCCATTTGACCTATTTGTATAGGATTGGCAGCTGTGCACACACCCAAGCAACCCCCTACCCCCACTTACTATCACACACACGCCCAATATACAACCATACTGCATGACACACTCACACATATACAATAATTTTATCGGTTTGCCTTTCTAGGCCGCCGTGAGCTCATCGTCCAGCACAACAACACCCAACAGCTCGGAAAACACCGACAGCGGCAACAATGAGAACTTCTTCAGCATTACGGAAGAAGGTAATGTTTTGATATTGCCTTAGCAGTGTTAATGTGTTCAAATTATGATTGTACAACTCCACAGATACGCCACAAAACTCTCCGTACCGCATGCAGAAGTTGCCGCGAGGTAGTCGTGCCTCTACACAGTCTCTAAATGGTGTGGGCGGAGCTGGCGCCATACCGCGGGCACGCAAGCTGTCCAACTCGTCCATGGCCAGCGATATCTCGTTCCGCCTGCCTCCTTATGAAGCGCCAGCGGTGAGTGCGTGGAAATTGTTAACATTTTCCCAATTGATTTCCGTTTAATGCAACTCTTTCCACAGATGTACCACTTGCAGTCGGATTTGGATGAGACGAGCAGCGAATTTGATGATTCCGCATCGACGGCACGACTGGATGTTATCACCAAGGATCAGCTGTATGATGCATACAAAAAGTCGCTCGATCGATATCACAAATACCGCTGTCGCTATACGGATCTGGCCAAGAAGTACAAGGAACTGGAGCGGGACAGCAGCAAAGCACGGGTAAGGAAAATTATGGAGATACTTTTTGCATCCTGGCTTCCATCATATATCGTTTTCAGTCCGTGCTTGTGGAGACGCAGGACAAGGCGCTACGCCGCATCAGCGAACTGCGTGAGCAATGCACACTGGAGCAGCAGGCCAAGGCTCATTTGGAGGAAGCCCTACGCATTGAAATGGATGACATGAGCTGCAAGATGCAGGCCTACCAAACCAAGCTCAAGCTACTGGGGGAAAATCCTGAGAACGTGACTGCAGCTTTGGAGCGAGGTCAAACTAATGCTGATGATAAGCTGATCGATCTAGAGGAAACAACGACAACTCCAGCACCCACCTCAAATGGCGGACAATCCAACCAATTTCAGGAAGAAGATATGGCAAAACTTCGTCAGTTGTTGGCCCAGCATGACGCACAGTTAAAGGAATTGACCCACAACAATATAAAAGCCAACGACACAATCGCATCGCTGCGCAAACAGGAGGAGGAAAATGTGCTGCTTCTGGCACAGACCAAGCAGGCTATACATACAGAGCTGGAGCAGAAGGAATCCGAAGTACGCCAGCTGCAGGATTCTGTAAAGCAGTTGGAAGTTGAATTAGAGCTGGCGAATGGACGAGAAACTCAGTCAGTGGACATCAAGGAGCAACTGAAGAAATTACAAAGCGCCAAACAGGAAGTGGACGCCAAACTCATTGCAGCGAATCACTCTTTAAGCACACTGAAAGGAGATCACTCAGAAAAGACGCGTCAGATGGCAGCTCAGCTCAAGAAAGTGGATGCTGAATTGGAACAAAAAGAAGTTGAGGTGCGCCAATTACAGGACAATTTAAAGCAACAGGAAGATGAGTTGCAACAGGCAATGAATCGTGAAACGCAGGCACAGGATATTAAAGAGCAGCTTAACACGCTTAAAATTGCCAAACAGGAAGCGGAAGCTAAACTTATGACAACAGAACAACTGCTAAGCACACTGAAAAATGACCAGACGGAAAAGGAGCAACAAGTGATGGTACAGCAAAAGAAATTTGAGTCTGAGTTGGCATCGAAGGAAAATGAAGTGCAGCAACTGCTGGAGAAGTTAAAGCAGCAGGAAGTAGGACTGGAAGTCAAGAAGCAATTTACACAGTTGCAAAGTGTTAATCAGGAATCGGAAGCCAAACTTATAGCAACTGAGGAACGGCTAAACAGTTTGAGATTAGATCACACGTCAAAGGAGCAACAAGTGGCACTGCTACAGTCGCAGATGGAGCAGAAGGAAATCGAAGCACAGGAGCTGAAAGAAAAGCTAATGAAGCTGGAGGCGGAATTAGAGTTATCCGAGGATATGAATAACCATTTGAAACATTTGCAAGATGCTAAACAAGAAGCGGAAGCCAAACTAATTGTCGCTGATGAACAGCTAAGCAAGTTGACTTTGGATTACACGGCAAAGGGACAAGAGTTGGCTACGGTAGAAAAGCAACTGCAGTCGCAGCTGAAACAGAAAGAAATCGAAGGGCGAGAACTGCAGGAGAAGGTAAGGCAGCTAGAAACTGAAATGGAATCATCGAACAATCGTGGATCACAAGCCGAAGCAATCAAAGAACAGCTGAAACAGCTACAACATGCTGAGCAGGAGGCGGAAGCCAAACTTAACGCCACTGAGGAAGAGTTAAGCAAATTGAGATTAGATCACACGGCCAAGGAGCAGCAAGTGGCTTCCCTGGAAAAACAAATTCAATCTCAGCTGGACCAGAAGGAAATCGAAGCTCGAGAGCTGCACGAAAAAGTGATGAAGCTGGAGTCTGAGTTGGAATTCGCCAATAGTCGTGGATTTAAAGAACAACTAAACGAGCTGCAAAATTCCAAGCAAGAGGCCGAAGCTAAACTAAACGCCACGGAGGAACAGCTAAACATCGAGCAACAGCAAGTGGCCTCCCTTAAGGAGCAACTACAAACACTCAAAACAGACAGCGATCAGAGCTTAGAAGATTTGCGACTTCACAATTATCAGCTTAATGAAATTGTTCAACGCTACCAGCAAAACGAGTCGACTTTGGATGAAGTGCAGGCTCAGCTGCTAGAGGCCAGGGAACGACAGGCGGAGCAAGAGCAGCGTCTGCTTGAAACTGAAAAGAGTCTGGAGAAGGAGCGTGAGATGGTCGCCGTATTAAACGTGGAAAAGTCGGCAGCCGAGGAACAGACGCTCAAGCTGCAGCGTGAGCTGCAAACATTGAGCGATCAATATGCCAGCAGCACGGACAGTGAGGCGGAGGCGATAGCGTCTCTAAGGTCCCAGATCGAAGCACTTAACCAGCAACTGACTGCCGCTCAGTCTGGCACTATTTCCAAGGAGAAGGAGCTCAGGGCCAGCGTCAATAAACTGAACAAGCTGAAGAAGCAACACGAGCAGCTGCAGGTGAAACACAGCGAGCAAGGTGCTGCGATGGAGCAGCTTAAAGCGGAGTCGGCTAAGGTGGAGGAACTGCGGAACGAGAAGCGGGAACTGCAGGAGCGTGTCACTGTCATTCTGGAAGAGATTACCACGATGCAGGCGCATCTGCAAGAAGTGCAGGCCGCACAAACTCAACTGGAGCGTGAGAAGCGTCAGCTGGAGGCGCACATTGAGGCATTGCAACAGCAGCAACAGGATAACGATGTCCAGGGTGAGTTGTCAACGGCCAGGATCGAAGAGATCGAGCGCGAGAACAGCAAATTGGCTGAACGCAACTGTCTGCTGGAGGAGCAAAATAATCATTTGCAGAAGCAACAGGATGAACTGATCAAGATACAGAATAAAATGCAACAGGTGCTCGATGAGCACTCGAAGCTGCAAAATGCCCAGGAGATCATGGAGCACGATCACCGCACGCTCCAGGACAAGTGCGATTCCTACGAGAAGGAAAGTCTCATTGCGAAAGACGAGCTCACGTGCTTGCAGCAGGCCAAGGATGCCTTGGAGCTGGATTTGGCCCAAGCACAACAGCAACTGTCAGAGACTCGGGATCGACAACGTGAACTGGAACAGCAGCTAGAGGAGCAAGCACAACGCACCGAGCAGATGCTTACACTACAAGAAACAGTGCACAATCTGCGCGAGCAATTGGACTCTCTTAAGGAAACGGAGCAGTCGATGCAACAAAAGATGAAGGCGTCAATCGCATCCCATGCAATACAGCTAGAAACCCTCGAGGCACGTTGTAGTGCCGCCAATGGTGATGTACAACGACTACACGAAGCGAATGATGCACTGCAGCGGGAGATCGAGACACTAAAGAGCTGCTCACAGCCTCAAGTCGACTACGAGCAACTGCTAATCGAAAACGAGTATCTAAACAAGCATGTCAAACAGCTGGAATCGGAACTATCCCAGGCAATGACAGCACATGGCGATGGCGGCGATCTAAAGGAGAAACTCAAGTCTGTGCAATGTGAGCTCTATGTGCTCCAGGAGCAAGCCGAGCAGCACGCCAGCCAACTGGCCGAAAAGGACACGGCCAACGAGGCAGCCAAGGCAGAGGTAACTAAACTAAAGTCCGCCCTGGAGGAGCAGGCGCTGGAACTGTCACGGCAAAGCGAGCACGCCAGCTTTGTCAGCGAGCAGAGCGATACAGTCCAGAAGGAGCTGCTGCACGTCCAACAGCAGCTGCAGGAACGTCAAGCCGAACTGGCGAAAACACAGGAGCGTTGCATCAGCCTCGAGGAGCAACTAGACAAGGTAAAGGCTGACCAGGAACAGACGCCAGCAACTACAACATCACTGCCCAACGATTCCGAGCAACTGCGCAGACTCAATGAACAACTGCAACGGGAACTGGAGGATCTAAAGCACAAGAGCCATGGGGAGCAGTCAAATCTTCAGCAGGAAATCGAAGAGCTTCAATCAACCAACAAGGAAATGACGGAACGCATCACAGAACTGGAAACATTGCGTGCCGGCATTCAGGCCCAACAATTGCTGGCCAGTCTGGTGCCCAAGAATGTCCAGGAGGCAGTTGCCGTCGACGAGAAAGCACTGCTGGAGGCGAAGCTGAAGGATATCATGAGTGAGGTGCAGGATGTGACGAATCGAAATCTATTTCTGGAACAAAAGTGTGAAAACTTTCTCATACTCGAGCAGTCCAACGAGCGTCTGAAGCTACAAAACGCAAAGTTATCGAGGCAATTGGATGAAACACTGGTAAGCAACAGATCAGATACCGTTATAAACTTTACCCGCTAACCAACTTTACTTGCTGTTTCAGGTATCCATGCAGCATAACGACAGCGTGCCAGCCAACACTGAGTTCGAGTATCTGCGCAACATCATGTTTCAGGTACGCAAAGGGAGAGTAAAAACAGACTGCAGATGGATAATTTGATTCAGTTATGATTACTCTTATTGCAACTTAGAGTACAAGGGTATACTAGCATTGTATTTGTTGCAATCTTGCATCAGAAAGGAGTTGTGGAAAACCCCTAGAAATCGACAATTTTGCAAAATTCTATTGACTACCTCATAAAGTGTGTAAGAGATAAATTTATGAAACTGGCCATGATGCATTAGTAACTCCTGTTTTCGAAATCATAATCATAATTTCAGTCCTATAATGGGCTATATTTTTCCGTTCTTCATGACGTTAAAGACTCTTATTTATTATTGTAAATCTTTCCACGCAATTGCATGAAGATCGGTTAAAAATAACTTTAGTTATAGTTTTTAGGCATTTGGATGAGCTTTAAGTTCTTGATACAATATTGTAAAATTTTAAATTCATTGCTTAAAAGATAAACAATTTTAGGTTGCTCATATTTAAATTGAAATGGGAATTCCTTTATCTTATTTTAATTTAATTACCTATGCATTTGCAGTACTTAACCGGCAATACGAACAATGAAACTCTGGTGAAAGTCATCTCAGCAGTGTTGAAGTTTTCGCCACAGCAGGCACAGGTTGCCCTCGAGAAGGAGCACCAGCGACGCTCACTGGTTAAAAAAAAATAAAAACAAATATTTTTGCATACTAAACTATTTTTTCCTTGCAGCTAAATAAACTGATCTAGCAAGAGTTATGGGCACTTAACGGCAGCAACTGGTGGCAGCCTCGCAAGGACGTGCTTCTAGACTACAACATGTTAATGCTAAACATTTAGCCCACAAGTTCACAACAAGTACCTTACCTCAACTTGGACACAAGTTGTTGCTGTTGAATGTGCGCAATGACTGCATAAAGGCATTTCGACATGGAGGCATTGTTAATATCCGATATATGCATAAATATCACAAACATATAGATTTGGAAATTCCTTCCATGCTATTGTACAGTCACACTAGAAACACTAGCAACTCTCTATTGTAAATTTGAAATTGTGCTAAATTTTGTTGCTTGATTGACACAAGACTCACGACTTAACCGCTTTCCATTTCCATTTAATGTGCAATCATTTCTACATGCAATGTGTATTCTCTTCTTAATCAAATTAATTTTAGTTATAAGTTTAAAGTTGTAAAAATATCAATTGCAGTTAGCATTTAGTTTAATTGAAATAATTATATATACATACAAAACGAAAATAAATAGTTACAATTCCTAATTATGAAGATTTTACTTCTTCTGACCACATGCCGCCGTCTTGTGCCCTTGCTTGTAGTGCACACGGCGCTCGGCAAAGCTCCGCATCATGGCGCGTGTCATGGGACTGAGTTGATAGTTAGGCCTGTAGCTCTGTAGAGCCTCCAGAGCAAATCCATAGCCGAATCGTTGGGTGCGCAGAATGGCCTGAACGGCTGCCTGTTGCACACCAGGACGCGGCACGGCCACAAGAAGGCGCTTGAAGAGCGCAATGTAGTTGGAGATATCCAGTTTACTGTGCAGCGGCAGTTGCTTGACAATCATCGATACGCTTTGCAGCAGGCACTCCACGCGTGCATCGTATTCCTCGCTCTGCAAGCACAGATCACAGTAGGTGTTGACCAACGGCAAGAGATGTGTCTCCAGCACATCCTTGGTCACATGCAGAGCGACACTGCGTCTGCAGAACAACGCAAAGGCGTAACACAATTGGTGCAGTCGACCTGCCTTCAGTTTCTCTACCAGATTCTCAATCACCTGTTGCTTGGTGGGCTCATATGGCTGAAAGTGATATTCGAATCGCAGTTTGGAGAGCAGGGCACGATCAGGTCCTTGGGCGTCTTGCATATCGTATTTGTGACTCATTAGCAGATGCTTTATGACCGTAATTAACGGATCGCCGTTATCGTAGTCGCGCTCCTCACGGTGCGGCAATACCGTTGGGAAATGTCGGAGCACCTCCAGCACCAGCATGATCACATCTTTGTTGTAGTGGTAGAGTATTTTGGCCAGCAATAAGCGAGCCGGATTCAGATAACCCTGGCCAGCCACGGTTGATTGCAGAGTTGATTGCAGTCCAGTTAGTTGCAAATAGAGACGGACATATTTCTGTGCCAGCTGCCCTCCGAGTCGCTCCTTCAGACAGAACAAACGCTGCTCCAGAGAGTTCATTAATCGTTCTATAAATGAACCTCTCTGGCACTCAATTTGCCCAACCACAGACAATAGACGCTTCAAGGCGCTGTAATCCACAAGTTCATCGAATGCAGTAATTATTACATCAAAAGCGACAGTTTCGTCGTCAGTTATGAGCTTAATACACATCGTGTCCAGCGGCATTGAGTTCTTCAGGCAGTTAACCATTTTCAGCTGCAGTTGCTCCATTTCGAATTTATTTAGCAGCTGCTTTTGTGGATCACGATGTTTGGCATCGGCCTTGACTTCGTTAGCTACATAACAAAGCAGTGCCTTTGGCGCACTCGCACTGTGCTCCCCTCCAGGCTGCTCCAGTGGTATTTCGATGGGTTCGCTGTCGTTCTCTTCCTCGCAACTGTCCCCCGCGACGGGCGACATGGGCGAACTTGAGGTAATGCAGCTATACTGCAATTCCTTTGCTACTTTGACCGAATCAATATTTTTAATTTCAGCCTTTGTTTCCCTTTCGAACTCCAATAGCTTGGCTTGCGATCTTGTGAGTCTCTTTTCAAATGGTTGATTTTCACAACTGCTGCAGGAACTTGACTTTCTCTTACGTTTGGCCACAGGCAATATTATAGTGGGTTTAACTGCAGCACTCGCCAGTTGTTCAGCTTCATTATCGCCCTCAATATTGCCATCATCTATGACTAAATTGTTTGAGTCCACGCTGTCCACATCGGAATCGTGCTCAACAGGAGGCATTGCCTGTATTTGCAGCCAAGTTGGATCAGCTTTAAGTAGTTGAGCCTGTCCATTACAGTCAAATAATAAGTTAACTTGATCTGTGCGAGGTGAACACGACGGTGTGTTTTGTGTAGCAATTCCACTCTCTTTAAGTAACGAATTCTGTTCATCATCCGAGTCCCGATTGCAGTCAAATAATAACTTCATTTGCTCATTGTCATATGCAAATTTAGGCATGATTTGTTGGAGTTTTTCTTCCTTTTCTTGTGGTGAAGGCTGCTCATCATCTGAGTTACCATCTTCGCTCGATGAAGAGGTTATTCTGCATTGTGGAGAATCTTCTTGAACTTCAAGTGGAGGGGGCTGTCCATCATCCGAGTCATCATCACTGTCAAATAATAATTTGATTTGATCTTTGCGGGATAAAGATTTTGGTCTACTTTGTAGAGAATCTTCTTTAGCTTCATTTAGGAAAGGTTGTCCATCATCCGAGTCTCCATCTGTGCTCAATGAAGATGTTAATCTACTTTGTAAAGACTCATCCGAGTCCCCATCCCTATCAAAAAATAACTTATTTGAATTTGAAAGAGATGAGGATCTGTCTTTCGGTGGATCTTCAACTTCAAGGGGCGGATCCTGTACATCATCTGTCTGAACTTCACAGGATAAAGATATAGGTCTACTTTGTAGAGGATCTTTTATAACTTCATTTTGAGAAGGCTGTCCATCATCCAAGTCTTCATTTTTCCTCAATGAAGATGTTATTCTACTTTGTAAAGAATCTTCTGAAACTTCAAGTACAGGAAGTTCATTATCCGACTCCCCATCACTATCAAATAATAAATTATTTGGACGAGATGATGATTTGTTTTGTGGAGGCTCTTCTCCAACTTCAAGTGGAGGAGGCTGCCCATCACCTGTTTGAGCTTTGCGCGATGGAGGTGAATGTCTCCTTTGTGGAGGATCTTCTTGAACTTCAAATGGAGGAGGAAGTCCGTAATCCGAGTCATCATTGCTGTCAAATAATAACTTCATTTGATATTTGCAGGGTAAAGATGCGACTGGTGATTGTTGTTCGTTTTTCTCTGCAGCAGAAGTCAGTTCAAGCAGTTGACGTTCCTCTTCATCCAGCTGAGTGTCCAGATTATCACAGTTGGGGCTTTTAAACACATTCAAATAACTTAGGAACTGAACTGCAGTTTCAATTGGGACGGCAGTTTTGGATGCAATTGTCTCCCGCTTCGCTAGAGCTCTTAAGTTATTAATAACCCGCCGCTTTTTCTTCTTTGGCTTTGGTTTTGGCTTCGATAGCACCCGGAACTTGGGCTTGACCAGCAGACGTATTGGCGTCAATTCGAGGCCGATTTGAGGGGGCGGTGGTGTGATGGGATCAGTAGCCACATTAATTCTAGTTGTTTTCTCTGAAGGTACCTCAAGCTCAGCATCTTCTGAATGAGAGTTATGTAAATTAGTCAACTGCTGACTCCCAGACTCCTGACTCACCAAGTTGTACTCACCCTTGTTACTGGCTTGTGACTGATTCAAGGAGCTCTCATATGCATCGAACCAGCTACCAAAGTCGGCTTGGTTGATGGTGGAAGCGGGCATCGTAGACATTGAAGGCATTGGAGTGGGCACTGAAGAGCTTGTCGAGCGACGCTGTAAAACAACGAGCACCATTTGACCCATCACCTGCCAGATTTCCTCGAAAACATGTGGGGGTAGTGTGGTCAGAATGCTCTGGCTCTGCGGTAGTAAGTGTAGGAGCTCCTTGGCCATGTGGTGGCCATAGCCACCAAGGGTAGCTGCTCCCACAGGCATTGTCAACTCATCCTTGACGCTGGCTCGGGATGGTGGCCGGGATCGCTTCAATTCCGCTGGAAGCTCTGGTAGAAAATCAATCACTCTTTGCACATTGCACAAATCTGTACATGTGCCCATGCTAACTGTTTGTAAGACCTCCTGTTCTGGTTGCGGATCGATAATGGGGCTCAATGGAGCAATGAACGGCTTGTTCCAGGAGAGCATCTCATCCAATATCTGGTGGGCACTTAAAGCTGGTTTAGGCTCTGGAAAACTCGTGCCAACATCGTGTTTCTTAATAAAAGACGCCGTTGTCGTGCCACGTGTAAAGGTCATGTTCTTGTGCTGAGTGCCTTGATTTCGCGTGGATACCAAATTCTCGCTCTGCACGGCAATCGAGCGCGTTTCCGGCTTGCTAGGCAAAATTACTTTCGAGTCCTGCAACGCATCTGTTTGTGTTGTCTGAGTGACTTGATTAGCAGCTGCTGGTGCCTTAGATCGCTTTCCTGCGGAGCTCTTCATCGTTGGTATGTTGATATTCGCCGATTTGCAGTAATCTTTTATTTTACGCAGCAAATTGTGTTCACGCCTTAAAAAGCCGCTGGCATGAGAATCCTCGTCCACGCGCTGCATTAGTTGCATGAAAATGGTGACCATATCCCTAGCATCAATAGGCAGCGCCCTCTTCGTTAGCTGTTCCTGCAGCTTTTCGCAATTCAATTGTTGGACATCGAGCTGTTTCTCCAGATCGGCGCAACGTTCATTCTGTTCATTCACGCGACGCTCAAGCTCAATCCGTTGCTGCTTCTCACTGTGAAATAGTTGAGTTACTTCACCAGCGCTTCGTTGCAGATCTTTTAGCTGCAGCTGGTTATCTTTCAGCTGCTTCAACTGAAGCACCAGATCATCGGTTTCGGCAATGCGCTCTGATAGCCGTCGGCTCTTTTTTGACGATGGCCGACTAGCTGGCACAATTCCCTGTACATGTTGCTTTGTGTTGATTTCATTTTGCGGCAGATCTTGTTTTGTGCCTAGCAGAAAATCGAGGTCTTCGAAGTCCAAGTTCTCAGGCATGGCAATATTGTTGTTTTTTGTTTTCACGTGTTTTGGTGGGAGCGTTAAACGTTTACGTTGAATGCGGTGGCGCATCAGCTATTAACACATGCTGCATGCATATTAATTATTTTTATGGCATAAGCGAACACCCAAATAAATCGCACCGAATATATAGACAAAACTATTGAAAAATAAATAAAAACACAATCCGCGTTTTATACCGGCACGGTATTCACATATAATGAATTGAGAATGGCAAAAAGTAGAGTTGTGTCGTTTCGTTCTGAAAAAGTTCAAATGAACGGGTCATAAAGATGATCGAATGAACTTATTTAGTCAATCATGAACTAAATCGTTCATTTCGCAGCTGGTCAGTAATTTCCTTAATAAAAATTTTAAATTTGTTAGAGAAACGCAATTAGAAAGAAATATACTTAAGCCCAAACAAACAAAAACAATTTACTCATTTTGCTCATTTTCAATAAGCCAAGGATAGGTATAACCCAACAAATTAAAAGATAATCATAAATATGTTTGACATTTGTCGTCTATTCTAACTTAAAACACATTTCATATTCCATTAAAAAGAAACAGTTGTAGCCTATTCACATCGTTTATCTTTCGTAAACATCTAACTAACTGATCAGAATGACCTAAATGACTGAAAAATGAACGATTGAACTTATTCAGCGAATTGAACTAAAAATCCCAACTCCAAGAAAGTGTGACCAGATGCAAAAAATTTTACACCCTTATGAAATGAATCCAAGCAATCGTGTCTATAAAATGTGTCTGAATTTTACAATATTCAACATCTATCATTATTCCAAAATATATGTATAAGTATAAGTATATAAATAGTCATATAATATTTTAAAAAATTATCGACCAAGTTGGCAGCATTTGCAGTCGCAGCCAACTTTACGTTTTTCCAGGGCTACTGCACGTCATTGAATTATTGTGGATTCTCTTCGTCTTGCACATAGACAGGTACGTAACTTTGCTATTCGCTATGAAAATTACATAATTTCTGATAATTTGCAAAATTTTCTCAATTCACTGCAGTAACCAAATCAGAACCATGGCCGACAAAGCTGTTGAAAAGCCCGCTGGACGTCCTATGAGATATCCATACACTTTTTCGGCAAAACTGGCTCAGTTCCCGATCAAGCATTACATTAAGAATCAGTGGATCTGGCGCTACTACTTCATTGCGGTTGTCGCCTGCGTCCCCGTTTTCTACAAGATCAGCAAGTTGGGTAAGTTTTTCTTTATTATCAAATGTATGATGAATCGTTGCTAATTTATGTTTTTGTTACAGCCAATTCACCCGAAAACAAGAAGGCCTGGGCTGACAGCCAAGCAAAGGAGCATGCTGAACACCATTAATTTACTAAGCTCAGCGGCACTGCCATTGATTTAGTTGTTAATATTTGCATCTACATTTCGGGATCGCTTTATGTGGTTATAACATGAGTGTTAATTGGTGAATAAATGATTGAAAACGGACATTGCATTTTTACTTAATTACTGGCATTGATTTTTTACTCATAAAATCCTGCTTCATTGTTGGTCAGCCGCTCTCCCGACCAACGTGTATTTGACATTCACATTGATTACTAGCAGGGCTACAAAAATCTAGTACACGTTCGAATATGACAACTAGGGCTACAAAATATAATGGACGTTCGAATGTGGGGTAAAGGTCCAGTCTATGCGGCACACCTCCAAAAAAAAAAAAAAAAAATCCAAAATTAGAGCTTGATTTATGATGGATTTTGGTGTAAAAATTATTTCCGGGCTTTTTATAGTTTTTTTTTAAAAAATTTTTGAAATTTTAATAAAAATGAACTTTTTTTTTGTTCTTTTTATGCAAAATGAACTATTTGAATGTTCTTTTGAGTTTTACAGGGTTGATTTGAGCTTTGCATGGTTCTTTTTTTTCGATTATATGTAAGGTTTACCAACACTACTTTCATCCTCATGTAAGAGGGATATGCGGGACCACATTCCACATTTTGGAAGTAAACCAGAGCATTATATTGGATATTTGGCCAAATTTCAATTTCAAAAGAAATTTACGAGCCACACAGAAAGGGTTCATGAGCTCTTTATGACAATTGGTAGATTAAGATCAATGAATATACTCATGCAATCCTGGTTAATAAAATGTGATTAAAGCGCCGCAGGCGAAAAATTTTGAAAAAAAAAAAATCGCGCGATTTTTTTTTTTTCAAAATTTTTCGCCTGCGGTGCTTTATTATTCCACGAATATTATTGATGAAGCCTTTGCATCAAATCGGTCCTTTACAGGACCACCAAATTTTATACAAAATGATTTGCTTATTTTCAATAAGTTACATTTTTTTATTAAAAATTAATATGAAAAAATAGTGTTGGTAAACGTTTAAATTTATTCAACATGCACAAGAGAACTAAAAAATAGTTCATTTTTATAAAAATTTCAAAATTTTTTTAAAAAAAACTATAAAAGACCCGGAAATAATTTTTACACCAAAATTCATCATAAATCAGGCTCTAATTTTGGATTTTTTTTTTTTTTTTTTTGAGGTGTGCCGCATAGACTGGACCTTTACCGAATGTGGCAACCAGCTGTCAGCTGGTAGAATTTGCCATCGTGAGCAAACATCTTAAAGTCGTTTCGCTACAAATTTATTTACAAGGTAAATCAAAGCGAGTCGTAAAAATACAGATGTTTTATTGGTAAATAGAATAGGTTTGATCATAAATAATCTCTTTTTCAAGCTTTCAAAATGGTTGTAAAGGGCGAACAGGTACATGTCTAGTCTCACTCGCAACATATGTACACAAAAAATTATGTTTGGAATAGAATTTGTTTTATTTGGCATGTTTACTTATCTAGCACGTGTGCAATAAATTCAAGGAGTATTTCTTATATACAATAATATCCATTTTGCTTTACAGCAGAGTTCATCGACCACTGCAGTGCCAAAGCAGAAAAAACAACGTCAACGCAATCGGCCAAGGAACAAGCGAAATCGATTGGAAGATAACGGAGCTCAATTCGAAAAAGAGAGCGAGATGCAGAAAGCTGTCAGTAATCAAAGTCAGAATGCAACAGCGGATGAAACCCGCGAACAAATCATGGCCGAACGAGAGGCCAAGAAGCAAGCGAAGCTAGCCAAGAAACAGAAGTCAACGACTCCAGCGACGACAATTATAACCGAAGTTGAGCAAACGACCATAACAAAAAAATTAACGACTACAACAACAACAACTACAAAAGACAAGGCAGAATTACCATCAATGGCTTTAGGTACACACCTAAAAGTCGCCGCCTCAAGTGATCCAGCAGTTCCAGCATGCAAACTCGCAGATTCCAGTTGTGCTGCGACGACTCATGGTGAGAAAACGCGCGATCAAATCAAAGCAGAGCGCGAAGCCAAAAAGGCGGCAAAGCAAGCTGCAAAGACTGCCAAGTCCAGTGCCAGCAATGTAGACACAGTGACTCAGGAAGTGAACAATCTCGAAGTCGCTCCCAAGACAGCTGCAGCAGAACCTGCTCTAGGAACGGAAGAGGAAAAGGTAAGAAAATTGATTTTGATGGACAGAAACTAATCTCAATCTCCCTATTTCTTGTAGAAAAAACCAGCACTTAGCAAGGCTGAACGCCGTGCGATACAGGAAGCGCAACGTGCAGCCAAGGCACAAGCACAAACTAAGAAAGCGGCTACAGTGTCGGCAGCTGCTAAAGGAACAGCCAGTAGCGTCAAGAAGACACCAAGTGTCACTGCTACGCCAGCCAAGGAGGCCAAGCGTGATAGTGAATCACCTGGCAAGTCACCTGCCAAATGTTCTCCACTTAAAGCAGAGCGAGAATGCAAAGTGAAGTTGTTCAATCATTTGGTGTGCGCCAATAAAGATGCCAGCTTATTCATTAATGATGCGCGTGTGCATCCCAGCATTGCTCGCCTGGGAGTGCAGTATTCCGAACGGACTATTGTAGGATCGAATGCGCGCTGCATTGCTTTTCTACATGCACTACGGCAGGTGGTGCAGGACTTTGAGACACCAGCCAAGAAAGAGTTTGGCCGCAGTCTTGATGGAGCAGTCAAGTATCATGTGGATCATCTGAACAAGTGTCGTCCGCTCGCCGTGTCCGTGTTCAATGCATACAAGCAGTTTAAGAATCAGTTGACACAGTTGCCCGGAGATAAGCCCGAAACGGAGGTGAGCAGCTAAAGAGGCAAACAATTGGTTCGCAATTTAATCAATCGCATTAATATCTTTTAGTTGAAGGAACTGCTTGGTCACTTTATAGACACCTACATAGAGAATCAAATTGGGAAGGCTGCACAGGCAATTAGCAGCTCAATGCAGGAAAAGATCACCGATGGCGACGTGCTGCTCACTTTTGCCTGCTCGTCGCTCATACAGTTCATCTGTGAGGAGGCCAAGCGCCGCAAGGTTGACTTCCGTGTCATTGTCGTCGACTCAAGGCCCTTCTGCGAGGGACAAGAGATGCTGCGTCGACTGCACGCCCACGGCATTCCCTGTACCTATGTGTTGATCAATGCCGTCGGTTACGTAATGCCGGAAGCCACCAAAGTGATGTTGGGTGCGCACGCATTGCTGGCCAATGGTTACGTTATGGCGCGCGCTGGCACGGCACAAGTAGCCCTGGTGGCCAACTCGCACAATGTGCCGGTGCTCGTTTGCTGCGAAACGCATAAATTTAGCGAACGTTTCCAGACCGATGCTATTGTCTACAACGAACTGTGTGATCCGAACCAACTGGTAATGAATGCCAAATGCTCCTTGAACAACTGGCAAAAGAGCCGACTAACACCGCTCAACCTGAGCTATGATATAACACCACCCGAACTAGTCAGCGCCGTTGTCACCGAGGTGGCCATTCTGCCCTGCACCAGTGTGCCCGTCATTCTGCGAATTAAGCCAGATATTGGATATTAGACAGACCCTTCTTTGAAGCTCCTTTTGACTGCATCAATATCATAGTTGTCACTGCATTAACTGAGCAATTTATTTGCAACTCACAAGTCCGACTCAGAAGTAAGGAAATTTGTTGAATAAATACTTTTTTTATTATACTTTGATCAAACACTTTTGCATAGTAAATTTACCGACTTGCAAGACAAATAATTTATCTAACAAGTTTTTATTTTCAATATCCATGCATTATTTTGCTAGTGGAATATGTTATACAAGTAAACATTAATAATATGTATGCAGTTGTACTTTTTTATATGTGTGTGTGTAAAAAGAAGGCAAGAGAGCTGTTCCAAATTCGAAGCAATTAAAATTAAATCTTGTATATCATAGAATGATTTGCTATAGATATGGAATGTGGGCATAGCCAACAGCAAGTGGATCGGAAAGGTAAGTCCGAATTGAAGAGGTTCTAGATTTTAGAGTTAAACATTTTTAAAACTCATATTAGCAACGGAATTAAATTGGAATTTGGAGATAAAGTTGGACAAATACACTTAAATAAAATCAACAAAAGTAAATTAGCTTTGTGCCCGACTTATACATAACTGGGACATGTTCTGGGTTCTCATTAATGCCCGGAAGCCAACGTGTCATTTCCACATAATTTGAATGGGTCGAATGTGCTTTAAAGCAGCTACAACTACAAATGCAACAATAAATGTAATATTTTATAATATAATTATATAGCTGTATGTAATTTATGTATATGTATTTCATGCCACAGGAACACACCTTAAACAAATCTGATCACACTTTCGATTTTTCTCTCCCTCTCATTGTTTCTACATTCACTCCACCTCATATGCTCAACAATTTACAGATAGGATTATACTAGGATGGTACTTATGGACTCTGCTTTTGCATCTGTCGGAGGCAGCCACGGCACACAGGAACCGCCTTGCCGCTGTCGTGTCCTGGCAGCGCCACGTTCCTATCAATGCAGCGCTCGCAGAAGATGTCGCCGCAGCGAAAGCAATGTATCTGCAAGGGTTTAAAAAGTGGCGTTTATTGGCTATATAGTTAATGTTAAAATGCTTTTACCTTTTTGGTGAATTGATCGAAGGGCGTGGAGCAGGAGCAGGAAGTGACATTGCGCATGGGCTTCCAATCGACTGCAACGGAGGAGATCTCCTCGGTCAGAGTTTGCGGGCTCGCCTGCTCGGCATTCAGCGAAAGATTCGCAAAGGACATGTTGTTCGCCTTTAGCGGATGATCATCGTCGGCTGCGGACAATTCGCTTAGCTTCTTGTCGTAGTTGTATCTACAATAATAATAATTATTTAAAGGGTTTGGAGCTTAAGAGCTGAATGCAATAGTACTTGTTGTCATTGATTTCGTTGGAGGTCGCCTCTTTGCTCGCTTTGGGATTGGTGGTGGTCGCATCCTGCAGCTTCTTGGCCGACTTGGAAATGTAATTCTTGAAGCTAGCAATGCGTTTCGTCAAGTGCTGCACATGATCCTCCAGAGAGTTGCAGTGCTCCTTGCTGTCCAGCAGTAGATCACCCAGTGGTTCACGTGGATGAATGCCGCTTTCAAACCGACTGTACATGCCACGCCAGAATCTAAGATTAAGGACACAGATATAGGTAAGTGTTCAAGTTGTTTTAGTTGTCCTATTACTTGATGCACTGCGGCGCCAGATTGGCCTTGATCGACTCATCGACATTGGGTTTGTACAGCGGATTAATATACTCGTTCAAATGGTTCGCCATGTAGCCCCACAGCGAAAACGTGCGTTCAGCCAGCTTCAGATCGAGGCGATCCTTCTCGCAATTGCCCACGAAGGTGCCGAATTGACAGGAGTGCACATGATCATGTAGTATGAGCAGGAAACGTTCGTTAAATTCAAAGGATTCGCTGCGTTGAGACATCAGCTGCCAGGTGCAATCCAGGAACTGCGTAAAAATGGGCGACACCTCACGTGCATCCGTCTGAATGTGGCCACAACGCTCGCTGAATTTGTGTCCAAATGCCAACCAATCCTTCTCGATGAGCGCCTGAAAGCCCTTAATTGTGCGATAATACGGATTCAGCATTAGCTGTGCCAGCGAGCAAACTTGTGCAGTGCGATCCCAGCCATCAGAGCAGTGGACAACCACGGAGACGCCCTTATCGACGGCATTGGCAATGAAGCTGCCAAGGAGGAGGGAATGAAAGAGATGAGAACAGGCCAGATAAAATAAACAGTACTGTATTTACTTACCTCGACGTGTCCAATATGGAGCGAATGTGCTTAAGCCAGCCGGATGACTCCAGGGCATTTAGAAATGCGCTCATTGTGGGTGATTTCTGTTCGCAAGCCTCCAGCACCTTCTGTAGGCTGGCACGCTGTACATGAATGTTCTCAATGCCGAGGAAATGGAACTTGATGTTCTCGTAAAAGGCCTCGTTCTCGTAGCCCTTGCCGGCAGCCCGATTGGCCATGGCATTGATCTATCAACAATGCGGGCAAAGTGGATTGTTATTTAAATATTGTTCGGCCAATAATTGCTTTGTTGAATCTACTCACACGTGGTCGGGTATCCACCACGTACATGTAGTCAGTATTGGTATTTGTCTTGCGAATGGCCTCCAGCATTTGCTCGTCCTCCAGACAACGCGCACTGAAACCCGACAGCGGCTGGCTGCAGCGACATATGGATGCCTGTTGATGGTTACTGATTAGTTTTGTTTGTATTTAGTCAATCATCCAGTAAAGCTTTTACCTTATTGTTGTGCAAATAGGTCAACGCGGGTAGACGACCCTTGGAGCGAAAACGTGAGCTGCTTATCAGCATCAATGTGGTGGCCTCCTTGGGCACATAAATCTGACGCGGGTACGTGTCGCACAGCTCATACTTCTCGTTCATGGAGCACAGAGTCCAGTTGTCATTTGGAACCAGCATGTGCTTAAATTCGGCCTCCAACTTGAAGAAATCCCAGCCAGCGTTCTTGGGGTAATCATCCTTGGCTGGCTGATAGTTGAAGCAATACAACTTGTTGATGGAAACTGTGTAAATGCAGATAGATAAAGTAAGATAAATGTATCTAAAAAAAGAACAGGAGGCAACTGACCCGGTTGAAAGAGCTTTAACAGCGAAGTATAGACATCGTGGCATTCCGAGTCCTTGGGTATTACAAATGTCACCGACAGAAACGTCTTGCAGCGTATCAGGAGCGGGGATCCCGTGGTGCTCAGCGGCAACTTCTCAATGCTGGCTACGTGCATGTGTAGAATCTGTAATGCAAGGAAAGAAATTACCCAACTGACAATCTCGACTCAACTTTGCCCTGGCCAGTTACGTGCACAGAGTTAATGGTTTCTATGCCCTGAGGTCGCATAGTAAAAGTGTCTCTGTTTTATTAAGTGGCAAGTGGGAAGTGGATTAAGACCTAGTTCGTCGTATGTAGTGGCAAGAAAATCGATAGTTAAAGCCATCTCACCTCCTAATTGGCCACAGCCAATGCACATGAGTGCCCTAACTTTTAATTAACAACATGGAAGCCTCAACGAGACGTTAATATGCTCATTTGCTGGGTCTCCTGTGGCCACTTGTCGCACTGACGGGCCAAAGTGCATAATTGATATACTTAATTAAGATGAAGCAATTAAAATGCAATGCTTCTCTGCACTTCAAAGGAAATAAACTGAATCAGCGTATGCAGACAAATGATGAAATCTCCCTGTTGACACGAGTAATGTGCACTAATGAAATCATATTTCCCATTGCATTTTAATTTCGTTTAAATCAGGGATAGAAGTGCTATACAAATTATGACGACATAGCATTTAATTTCAATGTTTATTCGATTGATGCGAAAAAACATTTAATTTTGTTTTAATTTTAAAACTGAACACGTGACAAATGGTAAAAAATAAGTATGATTGTTTGATGACTGATGTATTCATTATTCCATAAAGTATATATATTATTAAATAACCCATTTTCGTAATCTATGGTTCTTCTTAGATGTTTTCACCAAGAAACCATAGCTTTAAAATCAATTCCTGGTCAGCGCTTTATGAGTTGAAAATTTTATAATTTTGAAATCTTTTATCTTGGGTGTTTAGGGTCCGATCCTGACAAGATTGGTGTCAATACTCTTGTTCGGACAAGGAAACTCCGCAGAACCAAAGGGCCAAATGATTTGATTAATAATATTAAATAATTAATAATTTTTATTAATCAGAATACTGTGCAATAATTGAAATTGAATTGCAGTCGCTTAGCAGTAATTTGTTTGCACTGAATGAGTCTTTCACAGCCTGTCCCCAAACGAGACGTCAACATTTAGTTTATTGACAGTGAATTTGTGTTTGCTTTTTCGACACTTCTCTCGTCCGTTTTATGGATGACATATATGCTATTTATTTACCATAGCTTATCTCAAATGGAAATGCATGTTTTGTGCTCATGAACAAAGCACGCCCACAAACAAAAAGCGCACAGCATGAGAGCTTTCAATGGAGCCTTCGCAGCGGGAAGGTCGACAAAGCATTTTAATTTGTATTTATGCAACAGGGCGTATGCGTAATGCTCGGTCTTCTGTCTATTTAAGGCCTGCTTTTTGTAGGAAACACATGTTAATTAAATAAACTTCTGACCAGTTGGGTCCTAAGGCCCACGGGCGACTTTAATATGCACAAGATTTCTTTTAAGCCAACAGCCTTGGGGTGCCAGAAAAAGAAAAGGAACTTTACACGCGTCCTCAGTCAGCCAAGTGGCGGAAGTGCGGGCAATGCAGCTGACAGACAAACACATACACAAATGTACATATGTACATATGCATGTGTCGGTGTATTTGTACATGTGCTTGCGCTTGTATGAGTACTTTTCATAGTATGACGAATACGCCGCGTTTCTTTGAGGTTTTCTCAAATGTTTAACGAGCGAGGTCAGAAGTGCAAAGCTGAAGTGCACATTTGAACACGTTCAGCATTTTACACGGTGCTTGCCTGCCATTATTTTCATAAAATTTAAGAAAAAACAAATAAAAGTTGTCTTGCAACTGACATGCCATTATCATTTTAACTATCAAGAATTGGTTTCTATTCTACTTTCGGAATATTTTATTTATTAATCACTCAATAAATTTTTAGGTATATATTCATTTCACTTAAATTAAAAGTAAAATTTGAAGAAAAGTTAACAAGTTACTATATTTCAATCGTATAAAGCCTTCTGAAAATCTGTTTGCAAAAATTTTCAATGTTCACTTACTTAGATACTTACTTAAAAAACATTCTCGACAAATATTTTGCGAGAAAATTGCCTTTTGAAATGAAAAATGTATGAATATTTGATGAAAAGTTGTATACAAAAAGCTGGCAAAGAATTTCAGAAGAGGGAACCCAACCTGCGAGGAGTTTGTGGCAAGTTAAACTAAATATTCTTAGTCTCTGTTTTTTGCAGTTCGCAGGATTCCTTTGCGGTTAGTCGAGGAACTCACAAAAGCGCACTTTTAAGTTATATTCGTTTATTTATGTGAATATATTCATCCGACCAAAGTGTGCTGTGTGGCGGCAATCCCAACGACAGTTGCTTTTAAAGTCATGCCACAAAATGTCGCCCACCACAAGGGCAGAGACAGAGACAACGAAACTGAAGAAAGCTATTTGCTTGAACTTGGCAAGACAATACGGCCAACTCTAACCAAATTGGGAGGCAAATAAAATAATTGATGATGTCATAAGGAGCGTGCGGGGAATGTGGGACAATGTTACTTACCCAGGTCTCCTTGTTACTGTCGGGCTCCACGAATATCAAATGTGTGGCCGTCAGATACAAAGTGCCAACTGTCGGATTTTTGGTGTTGTACCGATCAATCATGCGTACATTTTCCACCTGTAAAATGCAAGGAAAAGAGCATTAAAATATTTAGTTTCACTATCATTAAACAAGATATACAAGGATGCAAGAAACACATTTCCAGTTTTACAGTCTTCAATAAATTCCCCTTTTTTGCTCCCATCTGCTGCTTCTGTGCAGAACTCGTCCGCTGACGTCAACTGAAACTCTACCCCACGTGCCGAAAACTGTGCACGAAATAGTTGCAACCGCCCAACCACCCACTGCAAATATACACACACACATACGAACAAAATGAACCCCAAAGAGAGTAAATAATAGAAACTGCAACCAAATAAATTGAAACCTAATGTTTCTCTTAGACCAAAATACGAGTAAAGTGAAGTCATGCAACTTCAGTTAACCAAGTGGGAGACAATTATTAATATTATCTAAAAATCAGACTTTTATTTAATAATATCATTACATAGCGTCTAAGAACGAAACAGAGATGCTGAAATTCCTTGTATGTATTCTCATTGGTATTTCTTAATGTGAGAATGAAACATGGCTAAAATCTATCTATTATCTATATATATAAAACTCTTTGTCCTGACTGACTCACTGACTGACTGACTGAGAATCAACGTGCAGCCCAAGCGGTAAGAGATAGAGGGCTGAAATTTTTACACAACATAGATGAGATAATTTCATCGTGCAATAAGACGGCATTTTGCGAAATTCCACCTGTAAGAGGGTCAAAATCAAGGTCAAAGGTTTTGTTTCATAAGATATCTCAAGAAAACTCACAGATTATATGTTTGGGACTGTTTCTTACATCCTGACCAAATTTGGTCAAAGTCGGATGACTATATCATATATCATATGGCTGTTATAGAAACATCGGTTGCAAATTAACCTTTAGAAATAAAAACTCTGCTATTGTATGAGATATCCTAAAAAAACTTACAGATTAACTCTTCTTGCTAAATTTGGACTTTTTAGCAAAATTTAGCTTTTTCCCGCCAAATCTGGATTTTCCCGCCAAATCACTAAGTCAGACTTTTAGCCAAAGTCCAATTGCAAGAAAAAAACATTAAAACAGCGGACAGCGGAAGTTATATATTTCCTTTTTTTTACAGAAAATGATTTATTATATAAATTTGTGAAACCGGACAACTAAAGACCTTCTTTTCAATTTTGGGAGCTAAGCGAGCAGGGGGCGGAGCCCCATACTATACTCCCTACGGAGCCCCCTAGTATTCTTATATTTTTGTTGCAAATTGCAATAAATGAGAATCTAAATAGTTTATTTATTGCAGTGAATAAAACATTTTAGCCACACTTTTTAACGAGAATAAGACAAATTGATAAGAGAATTCCCAAGCGAATGCAAAACGCAACAGGATAATCAACTGAGCAGCAATCAAGATTGGTTACTTTTAAAGTAATGGACTCAAAGAGAGAGAAACTGAGTGACTGATGTCCTTAGGAGAGGACCGCAATGCTGTCACTCCAATGCGAAACAACATGTCCTTTTAACGGCAAAGGGCTCCTGCTGAGCGATTTCCTTGCATCATTAGGCAGCCAGAATTTTATGCTTTGATATTGGTCCATGGGGATTCGATTTGATTGGATATAAAAATATAAGCTTCTTCATTAATAAATGTAGGTTGATAAGGATATGCAGTATGAGATTAAAGCAATATTATATCTGCTAAAGTGCCAAGTACCATTCGGTTTTGTTCCCAGAGTTGAACTTGTATAATGCCAGGCTGCCATTTAAGTGAAAAAGCGTGCGTTGCAGAGAAACCTCATATATTTAATTGCCATGCCAGCAACTTGACTCGAGTGCCACTGCAACAATGCAACAAATTGGTATTTCAAGTTGCGGTTGCACTTTGAGAATGAAGGCATAAAAGGAACAGCGACTGTTGTGTGCGAATGACGCATCGCAATAAAGACGGCCAGGATGGATGGGACAGCTGGACAACTGGATGGTTGGGTTGCAAGCATCGATGGATAACTGATGGCTGACCTACATAAAATATGCGAGGGCATTTGTGTTGACTCGCTTTGGAGAACCTCCTCGCAGGATGTCAACAATCTCAGCATATTGTCGGTCTGGTAATGGCCGTAATTTACATATTTCGGACCAGAACTGCCGGCGGCGTTTCGCAACGAAACAAAGGAAACGCCTAAATGCGCAAATGAAAAAAACTAGCTGGATTGCTCTTGATTACTTTGCTGAATATTTACATAAAGGAACCGAAAAGAAGGAAATTAGCTGGCGTTGTTGTTCTCTGTTCATTTGAAAGGTTACCTTTTTGAGGACACAGTTGCCGTTGTAGTAGACAGGCGCCTCGTTGAACTCCTCCTCGATCCAGGAGACGACCTTATCGGAGACAAAGGGCGGCACTGGCATTCCCCACAAGCGTTTGCCATCCGGCGGCTCTTCGGTCTCCGGTGATATATTATCAAAGCTCAGACGCAGCGCCGATGTTGGCGACAGTTGGCGTTCGATTTCGTTGAACTTATTCATGAATCTTGTGAAATCCATTGTCACACTGCCAATGCTTAAAAATCGGATATTTGTGTGCACTTGGTAAACGTTTATTGATTTTAAATTAACATCAACAACAGCAGGAGCCCAAAACAAAATGCCAACAGCTTTCTCGGGCCTTTTAAATCAAATCACGTGAATGCAAGGGGCGTGTAAAGATGGGCGGTGGGTGTCCTTTTAACTTTCACTTTTCGCCTACAATAACCCTACATATTTATTTATGTATGCTACTTTGTTATTGGTGGCTGCCCCACAGAGTAAATGCTATCAACTTTGGCGACGACCGACAACCGAAAACAGACGCGCCACGTCTCGACGAACGCTTCAAACGAACTCAGCGACGACTGTGAAAGGCGGGCGCTTAAAAGCATGCTACGAACGAAATTGGACATTTATCTGTTGGGGAAATTTTCAGGGCAGGGACATTCTCTCTCGCAGTGTTGACGCTTATTATTCAGTGAAGGAACGGACAATAATTTAACGTTCTTAGATTGCATTTATTTCTTTAAAATTTAATAGCACTTTTTAATATTCAGACTAGCTCTCTATTAATTTATTGTTGTTATTTTATTATAGCACTAATAAGATTTCTATTTACCTAACATCTATCCTCCTGTTACGGTCAATAAGTATTCTTAAAGGTGTTCAGGAGTTAACAAGGGCCAACAACAAAATCAGTAACGAGGTCTTGCAGACTTGCAATAGGTTTCACAGTCAAGAAGTTAACACACATAAAAAGATAATAAATACATATGTAGGTAACCCTCTGCGCCTGTGTGGGAACGTGGAGTATATGAGAGTATCCCAGTGGTGGCGGCAAACTGGGTTTATTTACGTCTATCTAGTTTCAGTTTCTGCGCATGTTTTTCAGTCATGTTTATGTAGATATTTTGAACAGGTGTAGGCGTCGTTACTGGACAACAAATCTGTCTCGTCCTTGGCCCAGCCCATGTGGGTGATGAAAGGGTTCGGCCACTGCCAGGTCAAATGTGACACTGTTTTTGTTGCCGTCTGTAGAACAGGAAGGAACAGCTTCCACCAGAGCATCGATTTTGAATAAAACATAAAAAAGCTGCTACTGGCGCATGAGTCACACCTGACTGAGCAAAGGACAGGTGCGGGAAATTGATAAGCAGATAATCCCAAGTACATCCGCACGTTTGACATATTCCGGCATTGATTAAATTCATACTTACTACTTTGATTGGAATTTACTTACCTTTGCCAACTTGATATCATCCATTGTTTACGTTTTCCTCTAGTCGCTTTAACAGACTTCCTAAAATACTTTACGGTGCTGCTTCGCTGCCCGTATTTTCACTCGCACTACAATTTTGTTAAAATATTTACATACAAATCAATTTAGTTTTTTTAATTTTTGCCAAAAACAAAAAAAAACATTTTGCTGCTGCAGTTTAGAGGTGGGAGAAACAACAAAAAACATCGATGTCTTCGATAGCTTTGAAACGGTGGCAGCAATCAAACCACAAAAAAAGTACGATAGTCAGAATAATGTTTTTTACGCGATTCTGTTTTGGAATATTTGTTCTTTCTTTAATTTGTAAACTTGAATTTTAAAAATTTCACATACATTTTTGGTACATTTATGTAGAATTTAGAATTATACCAACATGCTGCCGAGCTGAAGCATTCATTAAAATTATCTCCCTTTCCTAAAAAGTTTTTAGTTTATTTTTTGGTTTCGTTTATATTACTACACTCAAATTGCTATTAAATTAAAGCTCAATGAAAAATACAAATTCGAGAAATTCGTTCGACAGTTGTGGCGGTCGGGCGATAACGAAGCTGGCCAGTTTAGTAGCCCAGCCCTGCCCTTGGCGGGGTCGACAAATATTTAAATTAAAAAAATATAATTTTAAAATATTTATAGTTTATTGTATATTGGTACATAATTGAATTTCTTATCACCCAGTATGTATTCTTAACTATCTATGGTGAGTTTTTCTCTGAATTACTTTATTTGTTTTTCTTTATTATTTAATTACTCTGTTATTATTTACAACACCTTAAATTTAATTTACACGCTTACAACTTAGCCTTAAGGCTAGGCTATGCTAATTAATTAAAAAATTATAGGGTGCTAAATGAATTTACAATTTTCTAATGGCAAGGTCTATTGGGTGATTAAGTCTTTCTTCTCACAGGCCTTCACCTTATTGAGTTCTAGTTAAGAAGGCGTCGTGCGAGAGTGTTTAAATGGTTTCCTAATCGCTGGATGTACTGCGCAGTCTGTTTTTGATGGACATCCCCAAATTTAAGTTCTCCCAGATCTTTTTCAATGCTTGCCGTCCTTAAGTTCCAAGGAGCAGCATATATTCGGTGAACGGTTTTGGCTTGTAGTATGCGGATTTTTCCCAGGTGAGCCTTAGCAGTTTTTCCGTATACTTTCAAGCATTAAAATTTTACCTTGTTGTTCAGAGACAGCTTTTTGCTACCGAAGAGCCATCTCATTTTGCTGATCCTGTTTTTGAGAGTCGCTATAATGCTGGACATATGCTTGGCAAACGTAACATGCTTGTCCCAGTGTACTCCAAAGTATTTCTAGCTTAAATGATGCTCCAACATCTGCCCTGCATGAAGACGCCTGGGCAGAGGCTGACAGTGCGTAGGTCACATTGGCGCACTTATGAACTTGAATTAATGCCAATGGTCCATCGCTTTGCCCATGCTTTAAAGTTGTAAAGCTATTGTATCAGGATACCAGCGGCTTCAGAAATGCAACTGCCTCTGACCAGAATCGCCGTATCATCTGCGTAGGTGGCGATGAGAATACCATTCGTATATTCAATGGGGGTAGTTGGTCCAGTGGGCATTGCGTGTGCTAAGAGTGTGTATAGAGTCGGACTCTTCTTTGACTACTAGGGGAGCTGGTGGTAAACGGTCGAAATCTGGCCTCTAAATCCTCTGCAAATGCCTCTACTCTTTCTGTTGGGGATCTGGGCGAAAATCCGTCAGGCTTTCCAATCGGCAATTTCAGGACCACCTGCTGCTTATATTTTTTGGCCAGAGTTAATAGTAAAAACTTAGGGCTTGAATCAGCGGAAACATAAGACAGTAGGCGTTAATTTTTGCAGTTTTTTCACCCTATTTGATACTTTCTGGAATAACCTGTATGCTATTGGGCCACGAGTGCTGTATTACCTAGTCTGAAAATCAGTGATTGCTAACATCTTTTTATTTAATTGCGTGGACATTAAGACTGCTAAAAATGTACTTAATTAAGTAACAAATATCGCACAGAAAGCTATAAAAAGTGGTTTTATCGATAACAATAAGTGCACTTTATGTGGTTGGGCTAGGTTAAAACTCATTTGCGCAAACCAACGTATTTGGTCCAGACGCCCTTGTTATCAAAATAAGGTTTGTTGCGCGAGCAAATAATCGCTTCTTTGAAAGTGTCTGCGTAGATCAGTGGTATGGACGCATGCTTATATAGATTGTAGAGGAATTCATATATCTGAAATCGTAAGGACACATGAATCGCATTCAGTAAGAACATTGTAGCCGCCTACCTTTGCCTCCTGGTCCTTCCAAAATATGTGATCGCAAAGATATTGCAAGCTCTCCGGGAATAGACAGAATCTCTCCTTGTCATCCGTGGCCACAGCGTCTACACTGCCAAGCAGCACCGCGCAACCAGAGAGCACATCCGCGGCCAATATAAAGATGTCCAGCAGATACAGGGCTCTGTTGAGTTTCTCTTTGTTGGAAGCTTCTGCGAGCAGCATTTGAATTTCCAAAAAGACTTCCATAATCCAGTTGCATGCATGCTCATCGCTGCCAAAGGCATACAGCGTGGCGGCCAGGTGGCGGTAGAAGAAGGGCCGTTCCTCCGCTCTCCGCTCGTAGGCATCGATGATGGGAGATAGCCACTTCAAAGGGTTCGGCAGCTTTTCGTTATACAACACCAGATAACATCGAATGATGGTTGCCTTCTTCAGTTTTCCAACTGGTGTTTCCCACCAGTTCGCGGGTGTGGTCAGACCATCGATGGCACTGGGATGCAGGACGGACACCACCTCGGTGTAGCGTTCGAATAATCTTGAATCCAGATTCATCGAGTCCATGTAACGCTCCACAATGAGCGTGAATACATCGAGCACTTCGGGTATCTCACATTTGCCAGTGTATATGTACTTGACGCTGTCCAAAAACTTCTCAAACAGGCAGCCTGCGATACGTAGATGGTGACTGGACATCAAAGACAATTAACGGTTATTAACTCACCCTCGGAAAAGTCGTTTAGTTGCGATTCCTTGAAGCAGTAGACGGCCACCTTCTCAGCAAAGTTCTTCAGGATTTGTAGGTTGACGCTGTTTCCAATTTCAGGCAGCAAGGAAAACAACAGCAGCAGATCCTCTTCAAAGCAATTGGGTTCAAAGTCAGCCAAGAAATTCTCCAGCAGCCTCCGCGCAGTTCCACTGTGAAGAGCCTGATTTTTAGCTATCATAATGCAGTATTTTCTCGCATCGAACGAGAGGTGGAAGAAGCTGGTCAGACAGCTCCAGTCCATCGGTGGTATCGGCTTGGAGAACCGCTTGGAGAGAGCGCGCAGAGCATAGGTGACTGCATAGGGTTCTGGCACGTAGTCGCCGAATCGAGACTGACTAACAAGATAATTGCTGACAGCACGTAATGGACTCGTCGCAAATAGTCCCATCAGCTTGCGTGGCTCCGGCTTTCCCTCAGGAAGCCGATAGACGCCGCTACGGAAACCACTGATCTCGTTGCCAATATAATGGGATATGAGATCAGCAGCAGCATCTCCGCACTCAGGTCGTATCTTCTGCAGTAGCTGCACCCACACCTCGCCTGGTATGGTCTCCTGTTGCTGAAGATTCACCAACTCTCGGCCACCTCCAGCTGCAACGGCACTGCCTCCCACAATCTCAAAGCGAAACTGCGTCGGAATGTGACGTAGGCTCAGGGTATTGCCCGGCTCATAGCTCTTGAGAGCGACAAGTGCATTGCGCACCTGAGTGGCATCTGTATTTGGTCGACTGATGGCCTGCCACAACTGCTCAAGCGCATCATCCGCCAGTTTCTCGTACTCCAGTGTTGGTGTTTGGAGCAGAGGCACAAGACCAAACAAGTGGTAGAGGGACTTCAAAGTTTGAGGCCTCTGCTCGGCACGAAACTTGCTGCCCAAAGCCTGCCAAGTTGAGGCAATATTGACCGTGTGACTGTCGCACAGTGCATAAATGGCATCCAGGGCCAGTGACGTGGCCAGGTCACCAGATTCGTCGGTGCAGCTGTTCAACGTGTTGCTCAAATGTGGCAATAGCTCCGAGCCATGTAATGTGGGTCTGTAAAAGAAGTAAAGCAGATTAAATATCACCATAAAGAAGCATTGCTAATTTCTGAGTAGTTACTTTTCCTGGCAGATCTCGCGCATGGCGTGAGTTCGAGCTACTTCCAGCTCCCAGCGCTTATCGTTGTCCGGCAGCGGCTGCGCTATTTGCTTTAGCAAGAAGGGGTAGGTTCGCGTCTCCACGCGCCACAGCCTCAGGTACAAATCCACGCAGAATGTGGCATTGTCAGTCGATAGATTGCGAATGGTGTTCAGTATCATGGGCACATTGTCCTGGAGAATGAGAAGAGGATTAGTTGAGTTAATCAAGTTCAAATTAATATTCACCTTGGACACGGCAAAACTGGACAGACCGCGTAGCAGCTCCAGCTGCAACTCCGGATTGTGTTCGTGAGCGAGTTTGAAGATGTACGTCATCAGGAAATCGTAGGCAATAAACTCGTTCACCTTGATTATCTGCAAGATGACCTCGTAGATCTTGAACCAACAGTCGACGGGCGGTTCCCGCGACAGAAACAGCGCTCGCAGGAATAAATGCAGGCGCTGGCAAAAGGCCGTATTTGACTTGACATTCAAGGCATCTACAAAAGCGAAGACATCCTTGTTCTCGGAGACATCGAAGGATTCCACCAGGTTCGCCAGATCGAAGGCAATGGCAATGTCCGGGTGATAGTTGCGCATGTGCGCCGGCTGAAGCTCCTTGGTGCAAATGCGTGCTGGAAAATCCCCAGTGGCATCTTGTGGCGGCTTCTGTTGATCGAGCACACGCTGGACAATTTGATGTGCCAGCGCTAGGCCCTCTGCGGGTATGAATGCAGTCTGAGACATCCACTGAATGATGCCGTCCAGACACATGTTCAGAATGTATTCATGGCCACAGCGCTCCTGCACCACCACAAAAACAATAATGCGCAGCAGATCGGCTAAGTAGAAGGGTGACAGCACGTGGAGGCATTCGGCGAGCAGCACTAGCAGCACGTGATAATGGTGACGCGTGTGCTCGCGCGTTGCATGCAACACGCGCAGCAGGCAGTGCAAGCTTGGACGTGGATCAATGCCATAGTTGGCCAGCTGCTTGATGAGAAGCGCTTGGTAAATGCACAAATCGATGGACTGGGCGTGGTCCGACTGCTGCAGAAAGTAATCGATGGCCTCGATGACCAAGATGCTGGTGCAGAGGCAGGTGCTCGCGTTGTTGAACTTGCTCCACGACAGCAGCTCCTGCATTAGCGCACGCGCCTCTGGCCGACTGTGACTCAGGCCGAGCAAGCACGTCCAAATGGGCTTGACATCCTGCAGCGTCTGCGGATTGCACAGGACATACAAAAAGACTGGACGCAGATACTCGATGCTGTAGTCTCTGATGCTGTACATAAAAACGTTAATAATTGAACTGCTCTCATGAGATTTGCACTTACTTCTTGTCGTGGTGCTGGCAGATGCCGATAATCTTATTGCTGACATCATGCATGTTGGCGCTCGTGTGCTGCATCAGCGATATCAAGGGATGAAGCTGCGTCTTCAGGCCATAAGGACACTGATATGTCTCCCTGTCCTTAAGTGGCGATGTTTTGCGCTTCAGACTCAGCATCTGGAGACCCAGTATGCTCTCCGTAATAATGGCAAAATGCATGGGTCTGAAGAGAGAGAAAGACATAGAGAGGAATGTGAGATAATTACAGGCTCTAAAAACTGGATGCGTATCGGTTGTTAGAGGCCAATAAATTTGAACGGGCTTAACTGGCGTTTAGCCGCCACTTCCGCCGGCGGCACACCTTGCCAGCCTTACCGGAGAGGGCTCAAGTGGCAGGTGGTCGGACTTGCAGCCATATCGCTTTGCGTTTGACGTGGTAATTACTATTCACGCGGCGGCCACAATGGTTGCCTGCTTTAATTGCCGTTTGTGGTGCAACGAGCAATTAATATGCAATCCTTTTTACTTGCACTTGGCTCTTATCAAGGTTAACTCCTGTATTACATGCTGTTTACTTGGCTGTTTACCACTTCTTGATTACTTCTCTTTGATGGTTTGTTGGCTTTGTTGTTTTGCTGGGTGGGTGCGTCCTTCAGAAGTGAAAACATTTCAAGTTCAATGCCGCACGTTGCTTTTGGCTTGCATATCAACTATTTGCCACTTGGCCACTTGGCTGGCGCGCGCGTAATTTGAATATGGCAGTTGTAGCATCAAGGCCAAGACGCTGTCCTTGATTTATTGCTTCCTCTGGGAGTGGCGGCATTACGGAAATGGCTAATAGATTTTTAGGCGTCCTGCATACTTAATGCGTACATTTGAATTGTTTCGTGTCACTTGCTGGGCAGCAGGAATGGGATTGCGGCCAATGGGTCAGCAACAGGAAGCTATGCAAATCGCTCACGCAGAGGCCAAGTCAATGCCAATGTGCGTGTGAAAGTGTTAACAACTGGCATGACTTGTATTTCATTCATTTTAGCATTTATCACATGTCAGGCAAGTGCAAAAGGAGCATGCCAATTAATTGGAGCGCACGCGGCATGTGGTAATCGGATTGGCATTGGTGAGCCTTCAATTAGCTGCTAATCTAATGCCCCAGTCAATTGTCCAATTCGTAATTTATGCAATACCTTTCTAACAATTCTGCAACTGCATTCACCTGCTTTAATTTGCAGCTACAATGGACAATCGGTCGCCAACCCCTTTTGGCGGAAGTGCAAACAAAGCCAGGACGCGCCCTTCTGCCGTGTGTGTGTGTGTTTGGGTTGTTTGCTGCCCAGACTTACCCTGAATTGGGCAGCATTGATAGGAGCGTGTTTTGTACGCTGTTGGCATCGAGGACGCCTTCATCGACCAGGCGGACCAGCGTCTGACAGCTCATCAGGCTGAGCTGCATGTGCTCGTGCTTGCATTGCGTTTTAAGGAACTCAATTTCCTTGATCTGGTGCTCGGCCACCTGCTTTTCCATGGACTCGACAATCTTGTTGTAGATCTTCTCCAGACAGGCGGCTAGCTTGACCACCGAGCTATTGGACTTTATGCTGTTGAAATCCTCCATGTCAGCGGCGTTAAGGGCTGAAACAATAAGCAACGACAAGTTTCTTTTAAATAGGACAACTTGAAAAACTTTGGGTTCCTATGTGAAATTGAATTCCTCGAACACACACAAGAGAACCAAGATTTATTGTTTGTTTGGGCACCACACGTTTCCACTTTTAAATCCTGCTACGCGCGTGTCCTGTCGCCAGCTCGGTCGGCACTCGAATGAAGGCGACGCGTTAATTTTTTTAACATTGCGACGATACAAACCAAAACAACTCACACGTTGGCTCACCTACGCTTCCCGGTGGGTATGTTGCCGCTTTGTCCGTGCCCTTCTAGTTGGTCGATAGCCCACAACGTGTAACGTGTTGATGTCTACGAATTTAAAGTTCTTCTTGATACTGTCAAGTTTGTGAATCGGTTATTGCTTGTATAGTCGGTTTAAAATTGCACGCTATCAAATTGTAAACAAACATTAAGCTAAACGCGAAATGAGCAACGCAAGCGCAAAATGAGAAACGTAAACGCAAAAATTAGGGGCTGAACGCGTTTACAATAACGTGCGCAAAATCAGCAACGTAAACGCAAAATCAACTACGTAACAAAACGTTATTCAAATAAGTTTTTACAGTTGAAATGTAATTTGCAGCTCCTATTGTGAATGGAGTGCAATGGAACTTAATTGTATTTTGAATAATATTAACTAATTGTTACAATGTCTATTATATTTTTTTTTTTTTAATTTAAATAAATTCATATATTATTTTTAAATTTTTAACTAGAACGAAATTTATTGGTGGAGACTCTGAAGTAAGATTTTGAATTCATTTTGAAGTACGGCTATATCAGAGCACGGAGAGAAAAACCGCACTAAAGTTAAGTTCTAATAATATCAAATTAGTTATATGCGATTCTTAAAATCTATACTTGAATTTAAAAAAAAAAACAATTCTTTACTTCAATAATACAATAAAATTTATTTTTTACTTATGTAACCAGAACATTCTTTATTTTCGTTTACAGTATTTTAAACAGTATTATTACAGAATTTTAAATAAACTTAGCGGTGGAAGTGCGCTAAATGAAAATCAATTGGACAATTCTAATATATGGGATACGTTTTTAATAAGAGCCATAATGTTTTGTACTTAATTACAGAGTTTAACTTGGATTACGATTGAGTTGTACATTATTCACAAACGTTTCCAGTTAATTTTAAGTTTGATAACACTAAAATACTTAAAATTTATTCTTTAAATATTGTTCTTTAAAATAATTGAATTTGAGAAACGAGGCATTAATAATTATACCCGTTACTTTAAAAATAAGTAAAGGGATATATAGCTGGTGCATCAAATTTGGCACACAGACTTCTATAAACCCCACGCAGGTCAAGTTTGTTTAAAATTTTGCCACTCCCCTTTCCGCCTCCGTAAATCGCGAAAATCCACCACACGCACAGTTTTCAAGATATTAGATTTTTTTACTAATTACCGTTCGCTACTGTTATTACCTATCATCCTGCTAAATCGTAACAAGATCGGACAAATAGAAAGGTGTTAATGGCCGATTAAAGTTTTTAAGCAATGTAACTACCTAAAAGCGTGCAAAAAAAAAAATAGTTTAAATTTATTTAAATAAGTAACGGGTATCCTATAATCGGGAGCTCGACTATAGTCTTTCCCACTTTTCTTTATCTCAGTAAGAATCAAGTTTAAAAATTTGCGTTTTAGTAACGTTTTTGCATTGTGAAGAACGTTCCGCATGAAAAATATATGAATAAACGTTCAGTATAAAATTCGTGAATAATATTTACCCTTCTATATTTTCTTTCTTTTGTATTCTAAATTCCAAAGTTGATTTATAACAGTACTTCGCAACAAGTTCTTCTTCACTGCGTCTCACTTAATTGACTTTTTGCATTTTTGCAAAGCGCCTAGCCGTAAAACAAAATTAATTATGTTGCTGCAGCCATAAAAACATAACCATACCAAAGGGAGAAGATTCAAGGCAACTTGGTAAGAGGGCAACGAAGAGTAAAATATCATAAATGAGAGTCGGCACTAAAAGCGGAAAGTTGCGTACGGACCTGTGAACCGAAAGACTTTTCCGTAACTTCGAATATAAAATGAGCGTGGGCAAATTTAAACTGCAATCGCTCATTGCGCGGCCAAAGCGAAAGCTCAAAGGCAGATTTAACAAAGGTAAAGCCGAAGACATCCTAACTTCATTTCCGTTTCCTGGCAAAGGCACTGGCAAAAGTCAGTTACCAAACTCGTCTTTTTTCTTACCTTCCTAGCGCGGTCAGTCTTAACCTTTGTCGGTTTGGGCGGGGATTTATGATTTTATTACCGCATCGCAATGCACAGCTCAACCTGTGAAATGCGCCGTGAAAGTTTTGGTTTCGTTTCAAAGTTGATTTTGTGCTCCAACTTTTTTCCATCTCATCCTGACTTGGCAAAGGCTGTAAAGAAACAAGGCAAAGCCCTGATTTCCTCGCATTTGTATCCTTGGTCAAAAATTGAAATTTCCCCCTTCCACAACTAAACAAAAATTAATTCTTTAAAATTTTATTCAGATTTTAATTTTTATATTTTTAGCTCTTTTTGTGCTTCCTGAAGGCGTTCGATGATGACTCAGGTTGCCAAGCGCTGCCGGGACTAAGCCCAAGCAGCTTATCCCTACCTGGTATTTTTTGTTTTTATATTTACGGGAGTGGGCTTAACATACAATAAATATGTATATGCACACAAGTACATACATAAATTTTGGGCTCATGCATATTTACCACCTGATTGTGTGCGTTACAAATATGTGATAACTTTTTGATTCGTCGACCAGGAAACATTTGTAAAATCAACTTCTTATAATTGGGAGTTCGTGCAAATGACCACCAAACAAAAAGAAAACCCTGCGCTTATCTTCATTTCCATGGAAATCTGAAGATATGAAACCAATGAGTTTAGTTTGCAATTGAAAGAAAACTTTGTTTAGCTTAGCTTTCCAAAGCTTAGAAAAAAGAAAACTAAAATTGAGGCACACTTTAATAGCTAAATATTTTCTGTGAAGCAAGATAACCTGAGTGTTTATAATTTTGTATAGATGTAAAGTTTTTTCAAACTATAGGTACAAAACTAAGCTAAAACTTCAAATCGAGTAAATAGAATGTGATTGGTTTATTAAAAATATTTTTAATTGTTTACTTCTGATTTTGCTTTACTTGCCACTAAGAATTACATTTGTGTACTGCTCGCTTCATTTGCCAACCCCCAGCTCGCTTCGCACGCAAAATTGAACGGATGGTCTTTAGTTGTCCGGTTTAACAAATTTATGTAATATGAAATTTTTTGTAAAAAACTGAAATATTTAACTTCCACTGTCCGCTGTTTTAGTTTTTTTTTGCAATTGGACTTTGGCTTTAAGTCAGATTCAGTGATTTGGCGGGAAATAAAGTCAGATTTGGCGGAAAAAAAGCAAAATTTGCCGAAAGAGTACAATTTTAGCAAGAAGAGTTAATCTGAAAGTTTTTTGGGATATCTTCAGAAACAAAAAATGTTTGTCTTATCAAGCAATTCCATGAACTTGGACCCCGAATTTCAACCACTTCCATTTCGAATTTCGCAAAACGCCGTCGTGTGAAAATTTCATCTTTTCAGGCCTAGCCGATTGGCCAACACGTTGATATGTTATTCAGTCAGTCAGGACAAAGAGGTTTATTTATAAATAAGTGTTCCTGAACCGTGCATAAAATATGCATTAGAAGTGTCTCACGCACGTAGTCCAGAAAATTAAAGTACTTAGCAGTGCGTATTTGCTGACTAGGGTGAGTGTACAGAACTGTAAGTGTGTGCTTGTGTTTGAAATGTTTGTGTTGGTGTTGAAACATTCAACATTCAAGCCAGGTTGAGTTGCACGTGGCAACTGAATTTGCATATGGTCACAGTCTGCTGAGAAGCAGCTTCAGGCAATAATCATATTGCTTCAATTAAATGGTGTCGGCAATTAATAATGCACAAATTTACCTCACTGAGACTAAATATGCTTTTGGCGTCAATAATCAAAATAAAATACATATGCATGCAAATACACATTCATATACATATTTAAATATGTATTTATGTTTATGGTATATATTTATGAGCATACAACCATTTTGAGATTAAAGCGAAACAGACAGACTGACTCTACTTGGTAACTTAAATGAAATACAGAACTTTAGTTGGAAACTTTTAGAGCCTCTAAGGCGCTCTTTTCTTCCTCCGCAATTTTGGGGAGCGAGTACATTGAGAATATGAATATTTATATTCACCTGTTTGCACTCAATTTCCACAAACTCGACCAATGAATATTTATAAAGCACTGCGTCAGTCAGTGAGTTTTACCGCCGACAGGCACTTGAATATAACGCATACGCAGCGTTGTCTTCACCATGTTAAATAAAATGGGAAGTTTCTACGTTGGCCACAGCATCTACTTATACACATAAATTAATGTGTACAAGATGATTGCATCCATGCTGACGGCTTGCATTTAACTAACGTTAAGTTGCTAATTGGATTAAGTTCAAATTTGATAGTAATAATACAAGTATAGGCATTAAATTTAACAAGTAATTCAGCTTCAAGCTGCAACTTTGTTATTTAGTATATAATTGCTAACATTTTGAATCTTGTATCCGATTCACTAACACACAAGTTCTATTCGCTTATTACACATACGCCATGTTGTACTGGGTTTTAAATTACCTACTTTAAAATGCCAACGTGTACGGCCCACATTTAAACACGTTGAATCGTTGGCCACAAGAAACAAGTCCTGAAAAACCTTTTAAATTTTCAACTGGCTATTTTATTTTCCAATTTGGAATAGCTTAAAAAATATATATGTAGTCTGGTGTATATATGTATGTATGTTTCTGTATATGTATGTGGACTGTAAATATAATTTGTGAGGCATGTGCGTAAATTTTAATGAGCCGCCTGCGCGCGACCTACAAATTGAAGGGAATTTTGCCGTCCATTGTTAACCGTTGGTTTCATACTTACCTTAGAGTCAGAGCCAAGCCATTACTTGTGCGCTGAGCTGTCGGGAATAAATGTATTTATTTATAAACAGTGACGGCAATATTAATAAGGACACTACAAAAGAGCGGTTTTTTTGAGTTTTGTCTTAAGTTTTTATGCATTCGACAATAGAAAAACGTATGAAACCTAGGAACCGTTCGAATGATAGAAAACTTTCCTTAAACCATTAATTTTTTTGAAAACTGCAAAAATGGCACTTTTTGCATGAAAATTAGGAAAAATGGGTTAAAATTGTCATTTTTAGGATTTTAAAAAAATTATAAAAAAAAAATTTAATATTTTCTTTTGCATTTACTCTTAGAATTGTTTAAAGAATTTTTTTGCATCAAAATATTTTTTGTAAAAAATCGAGGAAAAATGATGAAAAAGTACTCTTTTACAAAAGTTAAAAATTCTCAATGGGTGCTTAATGGGTTAAGGAAAGTTTTGTATCATTCAAACGGTTCCTAGGTTTCATACGTTTTTCTATTGTCGAATGCATAAAAACTTAAGTCAAAACTCCAAAAACCGCTCTTTTGTAGTGTCCCTATTAATATTGCCGCCACTGTATATATATTTATCATTCTTGCGTGGGCAGAACATCTCTTCTGTTTATGTTTATCCAAGTAAAAATATATTCAGTATGTCAAGTGACTGTTCTGATAAAAAAATAAACGTTTATATATTCTTAGTATTAAATAAAGCTTCAAATTGTGGATACTATTTATTTTTAAACCGTGTTTTTTGATAATTTTTTAGGAAACTTAAGCGGCTTTAATTAAATAAGAAAACAAATTATAGACCGAGAGAGAATATTTTTTTTGTGGTAAATTCAATTTTATAAATTGTCAAAATAGTTGCTTGACTAACTGTATCTGTTTTCATTTGAATACTAATGTTTATGTTTATAATAGATTACAACTTTCCGTTTCAGCTTGGAAGGCATAATTTGCAGCACATGGCGACACGCGGTTTCAAATCGCTGAATGGCGATAAATTGCAGGCGCAGCATTAATTAAGTAATTCAAAGAGCAGCTACAAGCCGCCGCATGGGCATTCATTGTAGTACTCCCAGCGAACTGATGCTGACCCTAAGGCTGACACACACACAGTTGCACACATACTTGGGCACTCACTTGCACACATTCACATTCTCGCACTCATTCACTGGCGACTTTGTGCGGCGAGGGTTAAAAGCATAAAAGCCCGAGGTGTTTAAGCATATTTGCACAATCATGCATGTACTATGCATGCATGTATGTGTGAGTGTATCTGCATGTGTGTGTGTGTGTGCTAAGCATTCAAACATGTGTGTATAGACCGTTACCCACTTCTGTGTCCCCGCGTAGGGCACCGCACAAGTGCCTGTGGTTCCAGAGTGTGAAATATTTTCCTCCCACAGTAAGTGCATATGTGTGTCCTCTGTCTGCGAGTGTGTGTATGATTCTGTGTGTAAGTGTGCATTTGTATTCGCCATATCTTGTCTGGGGTCTCTGACCAACAGCAGCTCCTAAACAAACAACTACGACGCTTTGGTATTTCCTCTTTAAAGTTAAATTTCGGGCACAAAGTTCGTGCCAATATGTTATTCGACAATTCGTACTTGTAGATCTACAAAACCCAGTGATAAATATGTGAGTGTGAGGGTGAGTTTTAGTATGAGTACGGAGGCCAGTTGAACTTACACCAGAGATAAAACTATTTTGTTGTGTGGTTTTTGACTTTATGGAGCGACCCTTTCAACAAATAACAATGCGTAGAAGGAACATTCTAAACCAAAACAAAATGTCACAACTTGATTTGCGAGTATTAAAGTATTAAAGATGTCTGGGACTCAGACCAGTTTTAGTATTTATGATAATTTAATACATTTGCATAAATCTACTTGTTTAAGCTGATTGTGTTTCCCCTAAATGGGGGCATTATAATTTGTTAAAGAAAAATAAGAGTCATTGAATAATGCTAAGTAACTTTATACTTGGCGAATACTGAATCTGCTCGAAAAACTGTGTTGAAGTAAAATAAATAGTATAATATAATATATTCCCTTATATAAAGTCTAAATTCTATTAGTATTACATATAATAGTAAGCTTAAATACATATTTAATCATTCAGTAAAAGTCTGCATCAATTGGGTTGTTTTAATTATTGAAAGAGTTTATTATGTTTTTGAGTACAGGTTACTGAGTTTGTCGAATGCTTATGCGATGCATAAATACGATTTAAGGGGCTTTAAACTTAACCTTGGTAAGGTGAAATCTGTGCTTGAGGTGCAGGTTGTCCTCCGTTGACCAAGTTGCCGAGGCTCAACTGCAGGGAGCGTAAAATGCCAATGGGAATCTGCAAAAAGAGCAAGAGCGAAATACACATAGTGATTTAATCAAAATCAGCAGAGTCCCGTCTAATACTCACATCGAGTGCGCCACCCACGACATTGTTCTGGGCCTGCGGGGCAATGACGTGACTTTGGACTTGTGGTCTTTGGACAGCCGTCTTGTGGGTGTTAACTGTTTTCACCGCTGCATGCTGCACAGAGATAGAAAGAGAGAGAGAGAGAGAGTTAGAGAGAGGGCGGGATGATTTGTAATTAGTTGCAGTTGCTAGATAAAAATAAAGTCAACAAATCAAATAAAGCTCTTTAAAAGCCAAACTTTCATTAAGCTGCCACCGAAATAAAATTAAATAAAATCGCATGCAGGATTGTTGAAATTGTTTCAACAAGTTGAGGCATCTGCTGGTGCCGCAGAGCCACCCACAAATGCTTTAAATAAATTTACAGCATCAAAATGTGCAAATGTTTTGACCCAAAGCGAAACTTGCACCCCAAAAAGCCAAAAATTGTAGCCAGCAGCTATTTGCTCATAGCCGTAGGTGGTGTGTATATTTGTTGTGTGTCTGTGTGTGTACTTGTTGTGTTTGTGTGGGTGTGGTTGTCGTTCCCAAGACACAGCTCATCGCATTGCGTGCATTACATGTCCGTTGATTTTTGTTGTTGTTTTGTTGTATTTTGACTGTTACCTTCGTCGACGATACCGATACCGATACCTCCTTGTCATCCCGTTGCTGTTCCGGCTCCACATCCAACTGCGTTACATACACATTTGTGCGCTGGCGTTGACGTGGGCGTTTCACACGTAGGCGTGGCCTTTTTACAATTATTACAGGCGCTGGCTGTTGTTGTTGTTGCTGTTCCTGTTGCCCGATCACGATGCTCGCTGCGGTTGGCACTGCGGCTGTTTTAACATGATTTTCATTGATTTCACTCGCCGCACTGTGGTCTGACTAACATGGATAGATTAGGCATACATTTGAACTCACACACACACACACACACGCATCGATATTTGCATTTCAAACACATCGTATTTGACATTGCATTCAATAATAGAGTATCAAATTTTGCACTGATTGAGGCCTCTACTTAATAGTTAATTGATTAATGATGATTCATTGAAATTGTTGTGTTATCATGAAATTGTTAAGCTGGATTCTATTGGCAAAACAAAATATAAAACATGAATTGATCCCCTTAAGTTAATTAACTGAAAGATATTAAGACTTCTAATGTGTGTAAACTATTATCAAATTCAAAATTAACTCTTAGTTTATAATTAAATTAAACAAGACAAGGAAACCAAACAAAAATAATATTTAATTATTATAATTGGTTGTTCATCATCGGACTTGTATAATTTTTTGATTACTTGAAAGGTTACAAAGAGATGCAGTGACATAAGTAGTCAAAGTGTGTTTAATACATAGAGAGCTTCGAGAAATGATAGTCACAATCAAGGTGGATTTACAATGTAGGTGACGCAGTCCCCACAGCTGCTCTCTTTCGAGGATACAAACATTTGACAGTATGCCTGCAAACGTTGTCGAAAGAGGTTGTGTATCGCATGTTTTTTATTGTCTTCTTCTTTACGAATAAACTCGCAGAAGGAAAAGAATGAAAAAAATGAACTTTAATTTTGATTTAAATTAATTTAATTTTTATTTAATTTTATTTAATTTAATTAATTTTTTATTCAATTTTTTTGATAATATAGTTTTTGTTATGCATATAAATATTACAAATTATTTTGAATTATTTCGTTTTATTTATTTTGCCACAACATTTTCTTTTCTGTCAGCTGAAACAATAACAAACGAAGAGTGCAGAACGTAAAACGAACGCCATCTTTTTCTAGCGCTTGTCTCTCTGAGAGCGGAGAGAGGGAGGTGAAAAAATGTTTGTATCCTCACCTTTATAGTAAATCCACCTTGGTCATAATCATGAAATCTGGAATAAGGGCTGGTTTTTGGTTCTTGTACTATCAAATCTTTACCTGAATCCCAGCCAAAAATTTCTTTATGGGGAAAATAAGTAGACAAATCAACTGCTAATTTTAATTACAAAAAACGGAATTTCAGCGAATATAAATTCACTAAAATCTGGCCTCGCAAAGGAATCTCTGATTCTCTCTTTTTTTCTGACTCGCTTTGTTGATTGAATTGTCTTCAGGAGACAAACAGTAAGTTTATCAAGTATATATAGTTATAGCTCAGCTATCAGTCGTGTTGACTGAAGCATGACTGATAGTAAGTTATCGACCGTCACTTACGTTTGGAGCAATCAGAGTGTACTTCTTAGGTGGCTTGACCCGCTGCACGTGGGTCGATGGCGTTGGCACCACAGCAGGTTGGTCTTGCACTGCAACTGGAGCTGCGGTCGCATAATGTGGCGTCAAATGGGCAGAGGAGCCGGACACGTGGCCAGGTCTGTGGGCCTCAGCGCCGATATAGCCACGTTCTCCAACACTGCCGCCCAGGAGGGCGCTGGCGCCAATATCATCGTTGGCCTGAGCTGCGGCGTAAGCTCCGCCAGCCGTGCGTCCTGTGAATACGTATGCATATAATAAATGAATTAGTATGTGATGCAGACTTAATTCAATTAGGGATGTATAAGCTCATACCATTCAGACCACCGCCGATACCTGCGGCTGCTCGCGGTCCCCATGGAGTGCCCGCCGAGGCGCTGAGTCCGCCGTGAGCCGCGTTTCCCGTCAGCAACCCTCCCAGTCCGGCATCCGCGTGATAGCCGGCAAAGTTGACTCCCACCTTGCCATCGCGCAGTGTAATCAGCTGCCGGCACAAAGCAGAAGAGATAATACATTTGGATGTGATTGAGGTGAGAAGGTGCAGTGAGTTGGCCAAAGTTAGCTACACATTGCGTATACTTAATATTATTGAAAGTTCTGAGCTTTGTTTAGGCAAACCAAACTTTGCCATAAGACATTTGGCCATTTTTCACAAATAGTCAAAGTTTTTGTGCCCAAAACTTTGAGTGAAGACATGAAGATGTAGGCAACAAGTTTATGTATATTTTGGGGTCTACACTTAGATTTGAAGGCTATCACGCCACCTCCACATCCACCTACACCTGGGCTGGAGGTCTCCCCGCCCGGCTCCTTTGCCCCTCTAGTTGCCAAGATGCGTCAATCAATTTTAATTACGTTTGGGAACTTTGTTATAATATCCAAATCAGAGTTATATTGAATTTCATTTGAGCACCTGGTATGTTCCATTGACACAGATATAAAGTCCAAATTACTGGCTTCAAATCAGACCTAACTGGTCGCAAGTGCTTAAGATGGATAACATTTAGACAGACCTTGTTATTTGTGTATGTAATAGGGAATCACATCGCAATAAATAATGGTCCTATGTCGGCTTCAGTACGTTCCGAAACAACAACTCAAATTTAAGATATTAAAAAACAGAAATATGCGTATGTATGTATTTTATCGAAAGTTATTGTGTAATAAACACAAAAATTATATGCGTACAGAAGACAACAAATAAGCGGTACAAGCGATTCGTTTTCGATTCTTGTAACGGAATTTCGGTTGCGGTTCCGGAACAAATATGAAACGGTTTATTCGTTTAACGGTTCCTGTACTGGTTCTGCTATGTTTTCCTCGTCTGTTGTTTACAAGTGTAATTGTAAGTTATGTTTGTTGGCTGGAAGATAACACGTTGATTATACCACAGTATTTTGATAAGTTGTTGTAAGCTAGAGAGTATGATGCAGATGAGTGTGCATGACTACGGTAGACTCTGCACTTAGTATTTATTATTAAATGATCTTAAAATTGAAATAAACTCTTTCCTTCCAATCCAATCCATTGATTTGTGAGACATCGCCAGACATCTTATATGTATGTGGGATAGAAGCATATGGAACATAGGAAAGCGACACTTGACACAACTCTCTTTCTCTGCAGCGTAAATGATTTTACTTTAATTATTGTTACAAGTTGACACTCGCCAGTATCAGTACTGATACAGACGAACGTCAATTTGCTTAAATAATTAAAGTAAAACAAAGATAAAAACCACGCAAACAGTTGCGAATCAGGAATACAAATATGACCGTTTACAACGGCGTTTTGTATTGCAAGTGGAATTGTAAATAAATATTATTTTTCTTTGCTTACGATAGGCGTAAATATAATTTTTTATAATAAATATTGAATATCATATCTCAACAAGAATTAATAAAAAAAAGATATGCGGATGGATTTCTTCTTTGCTTTGTGTTTCAATGTTATCTACCTTTATGCCTTACTGACATTCCCTTAAAAATACTGGATCGGGTTGATTACACTAGGTAATTTATTTATTTATTTCTTTATTTATTTATTTGATTCCTAGCGCTACAAGGCAAGTCTTATAAATAGTAGTAAAATCAATAAAAACTTCGAAATTTCGTGTAAGTCTTTCGATTGAGCTTTCGTAAATAAGGTTGATGTGTATGTTAAGTAGTGTAACGTTTGGTTACAAAATATCTTAAATATTTGCACAGTTTGCAGCTGTTTCAGATACATAAATGGATCTAGCTCACTCAGTCGCATGTGTGGACACACTTGCTCTGGGCGCACATGTCGACATACTTACAAATCTACATCAAACTTAGTGATAATGTGATAAGCAGTCAGTCGGCATGAGGTTGTGAGCGAGTTTGGACATGAAAATTGTTTTTTCCGCCGAAGAAAACAGAAAAGTTAATTAAAGTTGTGAATTGTGCAGAAACATTTCGCAAATAAGTGAAGCAAGATCGACAGCAGCCTTGGTTGTTCTGTTAAAAGAAAGAGAGATTAAGAGACAGAAAGAGAGAGAGGGAGAGAGAGTAAGCAGTAAAACAACTGATACTGATAAGCGAAAACATCAATATTTCCAGCTGGTAACTTGACCGCACTCATTGGGATTTCACACCTGGTCTGCGTTGCATGAAGACTCCCAGTGTAACATATTTGCTGGCAGTGAATGGAGAAGTGAGGCAGGTGTCGCCAGTGCAGCTGTGTGCCACATGTTGACATGTTGACAAACGCAACGCTTGTCAGCCTGTTGCTCTTCTGGGTGGCGTCTCGTGCCCGTGGCGCCACCGTCACCTGGGGACAGGTCAACAAATATGCGAGCACGTTGCACGCACAAGATGTTTACCTACCACGTGATAACAGCACGGATGCGGATGCGGAAGTGGTTGAGGAAGTTGTATATGGATTGCAGGTAAGAAAAAACACACATTGTGTGTGCGTACTATGGGCATAACATCTTGATACGCGCACAGAATGACGATGGCTATACGATAACAGCGGTGCACGCTTACGATATGACGCCGCTGGAGGAGCATGGAGGAGACGGAGGCACGGCACAGCTGCTGAGTGGTGGGGTGGGTCACAAGCATGCCACGGTGCGCTTCAAGCGGCACTCGACAATCGATCAGTTGCCCACTGTGCACTTCCAGCTGGTCATTTATGGCCTCAATCTGTGATCTGGCGTGAGTACCTAGCTCTCCCCATTTCTCACTCTCTTTAACTAACTATTTGTACCTCTCTCTCTCTCTTTATATCTTTTAACTTTTGCTGCAGAGTTTAACAAGTTTCTGTTGCGGTTTTTTTAAGTCAAATGTCTCGCAAGTTAATTAGGTTCCAATTAAACTTTGAATTCGACGCTGCCAACTTCCTGGGCGACAGTAAGAGAAAAGCGAGACGGATAGTTGTTAACTAAATTATAATTATGCCATAATTAAGAGCATGACTTGCGCTTATTTATATGGAAAATGAGAAAATTCCCCTGGATCATCCACACCCAGAGATGACAGCGTGCGACATCTTCGCAAAAGTTGCGGCTTGCAACACGTAATGAGATGCAAATGCAGTGTTGCATACACACACCCACACCCCCATACACACACACACACACATTTGCACTTGGTGGCTTGGATTGCAAGCGTAAGTCGATTTAAGCACTCGATAAACTCAGTTTAATCGGATCCCTTCCTGCCGGCCCCCCGCACTTAACATGCAGTGTGTTCGTAAGAAGCTTCTGGACGATTAAGAATTCATTTACCTATTTGTACGTGTGAGCAGTCGCCACATTTGCTGAGTCAGACAGACAAAGAGAGAGAGACTACTACTACTAGTGCATTAAAAGATGGCTTGCAAGCTTCTATTTTAAATATAAGTTGGGTTCGATTTAGCCCCTCAATTTCTTTCAAAAGTTATATTAAAGTTGTAAAACTGAGGGTAACTGGCAAACTCTTGTTTAAATTTATTCATTGTCTTTTGGACTATGATTTTTATATATTTTATTTAATAAAAATTGAAGCAAAATTTATTGAGAAATTGCGTGAAGTTACTTCACTTCCACTCCATACGAGTAAGTATTCTAAAATAATGTATGTACGTTCGTTAACTGGAAAAAAAGCAAGAATATATATTCTTTATGGTGTCACAAAACCATAATACCCTTTCATGCGCATTTTTAATGGGAACGGGGTATACTCGATAATCGATATATCGTCCTTTGTGAGATCCCTTAATGTTTATAAATATATACCAAACCGATTCATTGATCTTGCTAAATTACTATGTTATATAAATAGATATAAATCAGGGACTGCAAATAATGACTATTTGTTTTTTTTGGAATCAAAAAATAATTCACTTATAATAACTTTGAGACACCGAGAAAAATATCAATATGGATCATTATGGCTCATTTATGCCTTTTCACCATTATCATACATTTTTCAAGTTTTACAGATTGGCTCACAGAATAATGATTAAATTTAAGTTTACTTCTCAACCAATAATGATTATCATTATTGTGTGAGAAAATCTATAAAACTTCATATTAATCATTATTTCGAAATTTTTTGAATAACACTTATAATGATTACGGTCCCTGATAAAAATATGTGTATTGCATTTTGAAAAAACAGTGTAGATTTTTTTACTGCTACTACTATGTTTTCAATTGATTTGGCAATTTTAAGTTTCAAAAGTAACCGTTGAAGTCAAGGCTCAGATAAATTAAACTTTTAAGAAATCTAGAAAACTCAAGGCTCTTAAAAGGGACAATAAATATACAATAAACTGGAACTAATTGCATACGTTTTTTTTGGCTACGCCAAGAGCATAAATCTTCCTGGAAATATTTTTTGACACAAAACATATTTTGCATTTTCCTTGTGCACTCTAAATCCTTAAGCATTTCTGAAGTGCCTGTAAATTCCATCCCCTCAAGGGAAGTGGGAGGAAAGAGAGCAGAAAAATAGGAGCCGAGCTGGCTGCAGTAGCTGCCGAAGCATAAACATCTCAAGATGGTGATTAAAGCAGTAAACAGAGTTCGCAAATGGCCCATTGTTCAAATAAGCACAGAAAGTGCCTTAGTCAGCAATAATGAACCACAAAAGAAGTTACTGCTTTGACTGGCAATTGTAAATTGGCGCATATTTATTTGAAATTATTTAAGGGGCGCATTGTTAGTTGTTTGCTTGATAAATATTTGCGCAAATCCATTGAAATGAATTTACCGTGTGCTTGGGCAAATATTGCCGTCGAGTTCAATTGAGTTATCAAGTCGGGTGTGCGTTGCTTGTAAATGTGTTTATTAGGTAGATAGTAGGGCACTTGCGGATCGGCCATAACTTAGCGATTAACATCAGGGAGTGAATTCTTCGGGGACTCTACGAGAACCACAAAGGGACACTGTGCGCAGCTAATTTACGTTGAGATTGCAGATTGCATGGACAGTGCATGGCTCTTAATAACTTTAAACTCTTAACAGAGTTTCACATCTTCCTGTAGTATGCTTTGATGTGGTAGCCAAAAGCATTTGGGCCAGCAACAGCCAAAAAAAAGGCTTAGCAATTTGCATGAATTCCGCAGAACCTGCGCTTATACTTGTATTGTAGTAACTTTGACTGCAACCCTTCTCGCGAGCCTTAATTTCAATTTCAATTGTGTACAATTCCCACGACCACACACACACACACACACACACACACACACACACGACACACACACTCACTGAGGTCACAACAAATGCAAATTTCATGCATGCGCTGATTAAAATCTAAATTCCCGTTGGCCCCGCGAGCCATAAACAAATAGAAATAAACCCAAGTGCCAAGATTTGCCCAAGTGCCAAGTTGGGCCAAAGTGCCTAAAATTGTTACTGCCGACGGCAAGTCCACAAAACTTTGCGGCGCCGACATCCGCTTAAGCGGAAAAAGGCAAAAAACTGCAGCCGACAAACAAAAGGAGCGCAACAAAAAAGGTGGCTGCAAGACACGCCCCGTGTTCTTCGCCTACCAACTTCACTAAGTGCCCAGCAGGCAGACATTGAAATGGGCCATGTTAGCGTGCAGTTGGCTCTTTGCCACCTGGGCGCATGGTGAATGCCCTTGCAGTGGCTGAGTTGACACCCGAAACTGGCAGGATACGCGACACACACGTATGCACACACAAACAAGCACACACCTGCAGTCAGACACACACCGTTATGTAGGTAAAGCGCTGTGAAAATGGCGCAGTTGCGGGCGCTTGCACAATGCGGCGTATGCGTAATTCGTTTAAAATAACATTTTTCATTGTGCTTTATATCAGATTGCATCGGCTGGGTTAAAGTTCAAGGTGGTCACTGTTATTAAAATTATATACGATAACTGCTGGCCCTCAGCCAAGGAGTTTGCCTAGGCATTAAAGCATTAAAATGCCCATGTGCTCGATGTCGAAGTCGAAGTCGTGCTCATACTCGTAGATTAATGATAGTCAAGTCGCTTTAATGTTCGAAAGTAATTACCACTTGCGCCTTGGCGCGCAATTACACGATTTGCTGAATAACCAAAACACTAAAGTTCTTCTTTATGCCTTTTTAATGGCCGGTGCATTGCGTTGTGTAATACTTTAATGAGCCCAAAAAGTTGCAGCAACAACAAGTCAACAACTAGCAAACTAGCCACTCTGCCCACTTTCAATATACCTACAATTCCAATACCAAAACTAAAACCAGTGCAATTGTTAACAAATGGCGCAAATCAAGAGCTGGCATTTGAATATTCCACAAACCGCAAATAAAATTAGCACCAGAATTGGCGCGAATCAGTTTGAATTGTTGACATGTTTATACTTTGACTCTTTACGTGAAGATCGTCAAACTAATTCACGAATTTATATAACCTAGCAGAGGGCAGTGTTTGCTAATACGTTTGACTTTAAAGTCTATACAAATAATGTTAACTCCCTAACTAAAGTATTTAGTAAATTCAATATCTAAATAATAAAATATAATTAATATTGTAATTTAAAATGAGGTATGTTTTACAATTCTAGTAGATATAATAATCAACTTTTTGATTAAATTCAAGTTTTCTCAGAGCTTCATTCTCAACATACAATTGCCATATTGACTTGGAATTTGTCTGGCTGCTCAGTGGACAGTAAAAGGTTTCTTTTGTATGGTCAACAGAAATTAGAGGTCAACAGAATTTGATGTAATCGTTTGCAAATACATTTTTTTTTATACAGCTCTATGTGAAAGATGACAGTAAATGCCTAAATTTAATTACTTATTTACACAAGTGCGAGACAAATTTGGCTCAACTTTGCTCAACTGGCAGCTTACCAGACATATGACAGCCCTAGAACTTGACTGACTGACAAAAGTTCGACGTATTGCCAGCTCACTTTAAGTTAATGAACAATCGAAACAATTCTTTGGTTATTATTTAAGATTTTAAGCTAAAGAAACCTGTTCTTTTCAATTAACTATCAGCAAAGATGATAATTTGATGACACATATATGTGTTAAATAAACAATATAGAGAATGAACAGAATCGAAGCTTGAAGAGATATTAAATCAATAGTAGAATATTGAAGAGCTTCAACTGAATTTGTGCCCTTATCTTATGTGTAGAGAGCATAAACAATGTTTTCCTCCTAATCAGCTTAAGGCGTAAAATGTTGAAGTGCTTTTAAGTTAATCATCTTAAGTTGCTGCTAAGTTCCGGGAAATTCCCTAAACTGTCATTAGGAACATGATATAAATTCGTCGAAAGGACAACCGCAGAAACCTTTTATCGAAATATGTATACATATATATGTGTGTGTGTGTGTGTGTGGGTGTGCGTGTGCGTGAATTTATTTGTTGATTTGGCCTAACCAATCTTTGCATTGTTTTAGATAAATAATACAAATGCAGGCAGCGTGTTTGATTTTTGCATGTGTATTTTACTGCCCAATAATTGAATTATTTGCATTCTACAAATAGACCGACCAATGGCTAAAAGAATTAACCGCAAAACAACCTTGCAGCAGGGGCGTGGCATGGGCGTGGAAGCCGAATTGTGAAATTGTTTTGTTTATGCAGAAAGTTGGCAAACAACTCGCATCAGTGCACAGTTATGAAAGGGTTTAAAATACAAACAAAAAATTGGGGCTTATACTTGCACTGACTTAACCCAAGTAAGTTAGTTAGTTTGCTAGTTAGTTAGTTGTTGTACTTGGTAATCACTCACCTGTGCTGGGCCGAGTGTTGCTTGCAGCAGCAACAGCCAGCAAAGTGCTCCGAATTTGGCAAACATTTCGTGGCTAAAAAAACAGGTGAAACTAAATTAATTTCTTGCTTGGCCAGCAGCTGCCTCGCATAGTCTCTGGCCAAAAGCTTTTGTTGCAACATTGGCTTGTGTCGGCCCGGAGAAGCTTGCAAAACAAAAGACTCGACTGTTTTTGTATGCAAGTCATATAGTCAGTCGGACAGTCGGACAAACGGACAGGCGGACAGTCGGACAGGCGAGAATTAAAATTCCTGGAGCTGAAGTAGGCGAAGTCAAGCATAAGTGAGGCTATTTCACAAGCACTCGGAACACAGCTGGCAGCTGGCAGCCTCTTTCCACTTGTATAGATTTGTATATAGTATCTGCTTATTATGTAGATTTGTTCTTAACACAGTTTGTGCCAATACACACTTTATCTGGTCTCGCTCTTCCCTTCTGCTTCTTCTATTACTTTAGACTCGGCTTGTTAATAAATCTCAGCTCGACTGAAACTCGTCCACTCGCGTCGCGTTGTCGTTTAGCACTGAGTCCGACTCTGGGATTGAGACTCAGACTGACTCTGAGCGTAAACTTGAAACTCGTACTGCGAATTGGGAATTGACGGTAAGGCACGGTATGTCTGGATGTCTGTTGAACTGGATTTGAGACGCAATTTAAATGCAAACGTCTATTTATATAGGATCGATCATCATCTGTTGTTCGTATTGAATGGTCAGATAGAATATAGCCAAACAATGGCAGCGATAAGTGCAAAGATGATAAAGTCATATTTCGTTATTTTATTAAATTTACTTATATATTCTTATATAATAATTGAGCTGTGAACGGCCGAAAGATTCATGTGAGCTTAAATTGCACATACGCCCGAGTGACGAGGGGCATTGAAATTCTGCAAACCGGTTCGAGAACTTAACGGCAGTTGCAACTCAGTTTTATCATCTGAAAGCAGGGCAACGGAAGAGCTTTAAAGTTTGGCAATGCTGCAATGCCAGTGGTTGCATTTGACCATAAAATTGTGGTTGTCATTTAATGCCGTTGTGGCTCAATTTCCATTGCGGTCATGCTGAAGCTTTTCGACTGGCAGTTGTGGTAGGCAGCTCTGAAAGCGCCACTGTAGAGAATACCCTGTGTAATGAGAGTCGCATAGCGCCAAGCTTTAGCTCTTGGTGGACGCTCAAAGCCCCACCCAGAGTTCGAATTCTTTTCAATGGCCACGCCAACTCACAAGTCAAATGCCAATGGCATTTCTTTTTGGAACTCATTTGAGGCCCATCTGGAGGGAAGTGAAGACAGGGGAAATGTTGTTGTTAAGCTGGTGAAACGCTCAATGCCTAACGTTCTTTATTTTCGTTTTTGTCCTAATAAGCACTCATTAAATATTCAAATGATAAAAGCGACGGCCGAGAATCGCGACGCCTCAGTAGGCAACAGAGCCAACAAATTTTTGTCTTTGTTCGATTCGATTGTCCACGCAGCGTATGGCACGTGCTTGATGAATTTAAATGCGACTTCGAAATCGAAATCAAATGCCAGAAAAGGGCGGCTAACAAAAAAATATAATTAAATCTGCTGAATTTGGGCACTTTGATTTGTTGGTCCGCAGTTCGTCTTAGTTTTTCATTACAGTCCGCATGACTTGATTACTTACACCTTCTTCCCTGTTAGATCTTTACGAATAATTCCTCTCATCTTAGGCCTGTTTAACCTTTATTAAAGCAAACTGAGTCATACATTGAACACATTTGCCATTGAACTAGTAATAAACGCATTTGCAGTAGAAAAACTAATTAACTTGTTTGCATTGCTAGATCTTAAAACTAATTTAAAAAGCTCTTTATTAATATTAAAACAAGTTTGATTCAGACGTGAACTCGTTTTATATTAATTAAAATCCAGGGATGTATACATTGCAATCAATACTCTCTTTGAACTTGTTATTGAAATATCAATAATTAGTGTCAAATTATGCCGGGCTATTTCAAAAGCTAGGTTCAATAATATTCTTGCGAATTTCCGGGAGTAATTTAATGACATTCATGTTTTTGAAAAGGTCTTTAATCTATGGGCTTAATTTTAATCTAAAAGAGTCGTTGCTGTCATTTTTCAACATTGATTGGTGTTGAATGGCGCTCTGCTGATATATTACAGAATCTCGCGGCCGTTGACATTTTTGTAGACTGATTTTATTTGTTCAAATGACAATTTAATGTTAGAGTTGCGTATATTTTAAAGTGACGCACAAAAGTATGCAATTTTTTACGCTCGACTCGCATTCATTAAAAAATAATTCAGTTGAAAAGTGTTGCATGCTTTGAGGCTGCGTATAAAATGTTTAAATTTGCTCATGCAATATTTTAAATTTTACGCATCGCTGAATAATAACGCATATGGCATTTTTTTACTTCATATATTTTGTGGTGTTTTTTTTCGTTATGATGTACATATAAATACAATTAAATTAAGCTTACAACAAGTTTACATATATCACAAAAGTCAACATTAAAAACGAAAACATTTAGTTACTAAAAATGCATTAGACACATAACATGCTCTTACAATTACACACTAACCGTTTTTCTATAAACACAACACTGAGAAACGTGTGCGCCTTGTCCTTGCTCCGGCCTAAGGTCAAAGTTGAACTACAAAACTAATTACGAATTATGTAAATGAAAACGTCAAGTGCCGCCCTTTTGAACTACGCCAACTCTTCTCGCATTGCCTGACGCTGAGCGGCCGTTCTCGTTGTTGACAGCTTGAAATTGGCCGGAATGGGCACCGAATTTCCCGGGGGCAGCCGGATGGGCGCGTTCGCATCGATGGTCGCCGATTTTTGCACTACTTCCGCCGTCGCCTGTCGATAGCTGCCCGTGAGGCGACCCACCAAATTGTTGACAGCACGCAGCGTGGATATCGGAATCTGCGGCAAATTGAAAGTCGCCATTAGGCATCGAAATTGGAATTGGTTCTCAATGGGCTTTGGGTTTTGGCCGTGACAAGCCCACAGCCCAAAGCTCACACGGATCTTCAGTGACACTGCGGGCGGGCCAAGCGATTATAAATGCGAGCACTTACCTCGAAAATGCTGTCAATTAACGGCCGCAGGCTAAAGAGCGGATAGCTCGGTTCCACAGCGTTGTTACCCGCAGCATTGGCCCCAGCCCCAGCCCCAGCCCCGCCCACTCCCAGACTGCTCAGCACCATTGCCGCATTCTGTTGTAAGCTGTTGCCACCAACCGAAGCTGAAGCTGAAGCGCCCGCCGTCTGCTCGTATTGTGCATACTCGTGGCTGGGATAGAGTAGCATGTTCTGCACGGGCATCGGATGCAGCATGGTCTGAAACATCACGGAAAGAAAAAAAGTTTCAAATTAACCTTTTGCCAGCTGACAAAAAGCGAACTCTCCAATTAGCCGCTTAAAAGTATAATAAATAAAATGTACGTATTTGTGAGTTGCATTTCCGCAATGAAAAATTTCAGCAAAATAAACAGTAAAAACATTATGCTAATTAAGTGGTAAATCAACAACTATAAAGTCATGTACTCTATACAAAAATGTTCATAAAATAAAATTAAATGTTTTTATAAAAGCAAAAATGGGAGGCAAATTTTAACTCATGTGATTTCAATGAAAATCTATCATGATATTTAAATCTGCGCTCAAAAGTATGCAACAATTTAAGAGCAACTTAAACGACGATTAAAGCAGTTTTGACTCTTGACTTTTAATTGAACTAAGTGAATATTGAGCAAACTAAATTGCATCTGATACTTACGTCGTTTAGAAGCACCAATTCCTGCCGTTGCCCCCTCGCATAGCCCGTGACTCGAGTGAACTCGGTAACCAGATGCGTCATGACCACCAAGAGCACAAACCAGACGAATCGGTCCATGGCTGTGATAATTATCTGTAAAAACACAATTGAAACGATTGCTGATTAAATGCAGTTTTCGTTAAACAGTGTCGATTGCAATTAGTCGTACATCATTGTCGAAACTCATTCTCGTCGTCGTCGCTCGTTTATTTATGTGGCAGCTGCCACATTGATCTTGCAATTAAATGCGAGTCACACTGACAATCCCAAATAAAGTCAACTCAAAGTCAAGTTGATGCCAAGTCGATCCCAAGTGTGAGCTCTGTACGTTCTCGCGACTGGGCTGATCATTGGCCAACAACGATCTGTGGCGTACACTCAACCAGCTAAATGGTTTTGTGCCATTTGAAACCATCGACTATTCGAGTTTGGCCCCAAAGTCGTTTGCAGAATTTTCAGCTGCTGCGACTACGGCTGGGATTCTGAAATGTGGATTAGCACAAGGCCAACATGCCGCGTGGCGTTTGCCAGGCGTAACCAGTTTTTGCTTTAGTTGTTGTTGTTGTTGTCGTTGTCGTTGTTGTGGCGGGTCGAGCGCATCGAGCAGCGAGTTTTTCCACTGCCACTGCGCATTTTCCAGCTATTTAAAACGCCAAGCGAGGGGCCAAGGCAAAACACAAGTGGCCACAGTTTGAGACAGAGCACAATCAGATTGCCACCCGCCATCTTGCTGCAAGTTCTGAGGTCAATGCATTTGTAAAAGTCTTTCAACTGTTATAAATCACAAATTGTCCCGCATAAAACATAACACTTGAGTGGCTCCTGATCTGGGTCTGAGTATTCCTTTGCCTCGGCTCCTGTTTGTGATTGCAATCAAAGCAACAAGAAAGACACATGTGGCATGGGGCAGTGGCACTCAGCTTGAATAAGAAGTTAAAGTATTGGAAGCCAGAGCCAAGTGATTGCAAGTGTGCCGAGTCTAATTGTACAATAGTTGAAATTACATTTTTATGCGGCGTATACTTGATGTTGATGTTGAGCTTTAAGATTCTGCCACAGCCTTGGCATGGATCGGCGACAAGGTGCAATACTAATAATACACCATTGCGTTGCTGGGTAATTAAATAAATAATTAAGCAAATGTTCGACTGTAACCCTGACCCTTGTCAAAAGGAGAAGGCTAAAACGACGCCAAGCAAAAAGATTCTGCTAGCCAATATTTTTTAACCGATAACAAGCTGTGCAAAACAACATAAAAAACTTGAACAAAAAATGAAAAAAAAAACAAATAGTCAGAGGCACAAAAAACATTGAACAGTTAAATGCTGAAATTATTAACATTCGTTTAGGAAATGCAGAAATCAAGAGAACTGTGATTCACTCAAGCGACAACCACAAAGAAGAAGAAAAGAGGCAAGTAGAAAAAACTCAACAACAAATTGCTGAGTGGGAAATGAACGTTGGGACAGTCTTTTGTTTCAACATATATTTCTTTTATTTGATTATTATGCACATTTAAAGTGGGTAACAAATTTCTACTCCGGCTTTTAAATAGTTTAATAATGACTTTAAATGGGCCTAAGGAGCCTCTTGGCAATAACTCAAAACATTAATACAGCCAAATTAAAGGACTACAATTTCCACATTTTTATTTATTTTTTTTTTATTTTCCATTTAAAAATAGAGCAGTAAATGTAAACATTGTTGAGCTAAACCATTTTTTTCTCTTTCTCGAGTATTGCAAATAGTTCGAGCAATTAGAAGGCATTTGTTGAAACTGTTTTCAGTCTTCAAATTCAAATATAGATATTTTTTATTTATTTCCTAAGCTTCTTTTTTTGTTACTAGCGAAGTGCACAAAATTCCATTTGCATAACAAGAAAGTTCAAGTGGTTCCACTCATGCGATTGAAAGACAAGGTCCAAATGAAACTCTGGCCTGTTACCAATTGCTCTTTTTTGTTTGGGCTTCCGAGAATTGTGGGGCATTTGTTATGAAGTATTTACACACATACGTACAATATACGAGGGGTACTTTTTATATTTCGCAGATTGGCAACACTAATGTCAAAAGCTAAAATCTGACAACACCATAAAAAAGTTTGACGTTTTTTAGCACAAACGTACTCACATCGTTTTAATGTGAGTTAAGAAAATCAATTTGGCCAAAAGATGGAAAATTCAAGAGAAGGTTTTCGTTGAATTATTTTTCACAACTTTCTACTTGGATTATCTCAACAAGAATGTGTCGATGATTTCAGTTCTTTTTATATCGATAAAGCACCATCAAAAACAACAGTTTATAGCTGGTATAGTGAATTCAATCGTGGTCGTAGTTCGGTTGAGGATGAATGCCGTGTGGGGCGTGAACTGATAATGCAAGATCGTCCTGTGACATACCGCGAGATAGGGGCATCCTTGCACATTAGTTCCACTTCATTACATTCAATTTTGCATGTGAACTTAGTTGTAAAAAAGATATGCACTCCTTGGATACTCCAAAGTGTATCAATCCTTTAAAAAAAGGCTCGCTTCGATTAGTGTAAGGAAATGATAAAAGGGTTCGACCGTGGGGCTTCAAAAGACGTGTATAAAATCGTGACAGGTGACGAATCATGAATATATGCTTAAGAGCCGGCCATTCCTTCGGCCGAATGGGTCATGTGGCCACTGTTCCGCTTGAGCAACGAAAGACGGTCATTTCTGAGTAGTACACAAACATTTGCAGGCAGGAAGGCTTCAGAGAAATTTGTAAGACCAACCGCCAAAGACGAGTCATTCTCTTGATCTGGCCCCCAATGATTTCTTCTTGTTCTCGAATATCAAAGTTAAGTGCGTGGTCAACGATTTACGAGCGCCGAAGAAGCAGTTGAAGTGTTCAACAACCATGTTTTGGAGGTTTCTCAAGAGGAGTGGAAAAACTGATATGACAAATGGTTTGAACGAATGCAAAAGTGTTCATCAAGGGGAACATTTTGAAAAATAATAAAGCAATTTTCATTTAAAAATGTTGGCTATTATTTGCTATTCTCGAGATTCAAATAGTACACCTCGTATTTCCACATTTATTGCTTTTGACGTTGACGTTGTCGTTTTTGTTATGTGTAATTTCAATTTGTTGTGTGCTAAAGCAAATCAAATTTCGGTCACTTTGTTGAACTCAAGATTTAAATTGCTTTGCAAAAACACTGCATTGGTTCAAAGTGTTCTCAACTCTTGACAAGATTGGTTTCTGTATTAGAGTACTTGGCGTATACGTTATGTGCAACGTATACGCAACATCTCCAGCTTGCAACTTGCCATTGTGCAACTCTTGCCATGGCCTGTCTACATTGCGTGTTTGGTTTTCTTGTTGTTGTTGTCTCCTTTTCATTGTTTTACGTGTTTCTTGCATTTCTGTTCTGTTTGCTTCGCTCAGCCAAATGACATTTTATTTATTTAACGCGCAAAAATCTTTTGTTATTCTTGCTCCAAACTTTGGCAAATATTAAAAGTGCAAACAGAGGCATAAACGCGCTGCAAACACATCACGCAAAGTGGGTGGCTATTGTCTCTCTTATGCGTACTTATGTCTATGTGTTGCCAGGATATGCAACAGTCTGCCACACACATACACACAAGCACACACACACACACATAAGTACATAAGTACTTTTGATATCGGCATCATAAGCCCAACTGAATAAATGTAAATGCGCGAAAATGTGGCGGCAAAATTTCCATCATCTTGAAGTGGCCGCCTACGCAACTTTGTTTGGCTTGCTTGTTTGTTCAATGTCAATAAACGTTAATTACTCTGCTTGCACAGCGAATACGCGGCGAGGGGCAGGGCTACGTGTACTGTACGTGTGGAAATGGCCAGGACGGGACTTACTACCAATCGGTTGCCTGATACTTGCTAAAAGTATCATCTTACGATTACAGCCATAAACGGCAAGCAATTAAGATAATCACTTTATCACAGTCATTTGTAATATTTTACAAATGAAACTATAGTTGATATCTGATATGCTTAGCATTACTGAAGGAGATTTACCCAGTTGGTTTGTGTAAGTTGTGGATTTAAATAATCCGAGCTCATATTTAACAGACATAACTTGAAAATAAACAATATTCGAATTTCAACCAGAATACTTCATCTCTGTCTCACTCCATGGGAAATCACCTGCCATTTTAGCTTGAGGATGTCAATTAGAGCTTATTGCTTTAGTATTTCATTTTAATACCTTATCATAACATTTCAACAGATTCAGCCATAATTGCTTTAATTATTTGGGGCCATTGAAATTAGCAATTCATATTTCCGGCTAGAGGCTAAGCAAACACTTTTCTGCTCTCAACCACATTTTCTGGGAAAATTTGTTCGTCGCGCGCTTTAATTTTTTTTTTAGCTTTCTATTTCAATTGATTTGTTTTCCCATCGGACTGCGATGGAGCTGCCTGGGGCCCTGTAGCTGTTTATCTTTCACTGCTGCAAAATTAATACTAATTTATTCTAATTATAAGAGTAAAGTTAACATTTTGCTGCTGGCTGTCAAGTAAAAGTTTACAAAAGCAAAAGCAAAAGTGTTGAAAACGAGTTTGGTAACTTTAAGAATTCATTTTGGCCAATCTACAGTTCAGACAATCAGACAGCTGTTGTTTGTATTTAAATTTAAATTTGTTTTTGTTTTCGTTTATCAATTATTTATTCATTGTCAGTTACGACATTCTTCACATGGCCCACAATAAATCATTTTTGTGCTGATTCTGACCAATGCTTGTTGTTGTCGTTGAGTGCTCCTCAAGAGTTGGCTAAATACACATGGTTGCCTTCGTGCTCGCTTTTAATGAGGCAGCACTAATAAGCAGTTCCCCTATGCATCCAAAAGTGGCTTCATTCTATTGTCGTCGCACTTTTTTGGCAAAGCAGGAACTCACCTCGTTTGTGATGTAGACACTGCGCGCAGCCATTTTGCTAAAGAATCAGCTGAGCTGAGAACGAAATGCGATAGTAACAAGAGCGATACCGAACGATAACGATGGCGATGGCGATGACGATGACGATGACGATACCGCGTGCGTCGTCTATTGTGAACGTGAAGTGCACATGAAGGCGTCTGCGCAGCAACTGACGACGGGCAGCGCATGCGCCGCTTTTAATTCAGCACGTAGCACAGTTCTAAGCTGCAGCTGCTGCTGGACGGAATCGGGGCCAGAGACAGCAACAACAACAGCAACAGCAACAACAACAACAACAGCTACAGCCACAGCTGATCTTGCACACGCTCCAATCTTGTTTGCATTACATGACTCTGACGTCGACGCTGCTGCAGTCACTGTAAATAGCAGAGTCTCTATACTATATGTATGTGCAGTCAACACTTTGCAGTACATAAGATTGAGCATGGGCAGAGAATGAATTTCTTTGAGCCGCTTTCACAGCGTCAAAGAAAACTGGTTTCTGATCTCTCGCCCGGCGCGGTGGGCGGGGGACACTGAAAGAAAAACAAAAGCAAAAACAAAAAAATAACAAAAAGTGGATTGGCTACTTTCAGCGCAATTGGCGTCGACTGGCTGACACACTTACGGCCATCGGTTTTATGGAGTCAGAACCACAATTTTATTTTTATGGTCCAATATACTATAAATACGTACACATGTATGTGTTCATGTTGTGTAAATGTATCTGAAATTAATAGAGCATCGGTCTCGATTTCAGTGCCAGCAGCGGAATTGTAAAATTATCTGCAAATGAACAAAGTTCACTGAACTCGCCGGCTTACAGATCAGTTGCTCACCTTACGGCGCCACCTCAAGCTCAAAGATTCAGAGACTGCGACTGCGACTGACCGAGTTTTGCTGGCAACAATGCCAAGTCTACATCCATATCAGATAGTCGCGTTCTACGCCTGCTCCACGCAATCATTAAGCGTAGATGAGGCCGAGAAATCATTATACATACATACGCATTTACGTCGTAATATGTATGTTCATATGTAGTCGTGTATTTTGCAGCGGGGAATATTGCGAAACCGGAACTACCTTGAACTCGAGCGTACCTGCATACTTAATTATGCGATGCGATAATCGAAGCAGGCCCAAAAAAGGCTGCGGCTCAGTTTGTGGCTAAAACAAAACACAAACTGGGCAAAAAGGCTGCCAGTCCAAATTTAAATCAATATGCATAACAAGGCCCGACAGCAACTTCCACAAAACTGCGCCAGTTGGTTACAGAATTTCCGGTAAACATTTTAATTGCAAAGTGATTAAAATCTCTTACTTTCTAAGAAGTATAATCAGTCTGATTCGCATTTCTAATTAAAATAAATCAGATAATTTTTATTACAAAGTGAGTAAACGCGTATTTAGATCCAAGATTTTTTTCAGATAATATCTGATGTGTTCCAGTTAAAAAGCATTAACAATTTAAATTAAAACCTCAATTACCTATAAAATGATGTAATTGAGAACATTATACTATATATAATTAAGAAGATAAATATAGGTTTCATTGAACTTGCTGAGCGCTTGAAGGTGCAAATTATAAAAAAAAGTATCTCAACTCTTTGCCCGCCTTGAACTGATCTACCCTAAGTAGCTGAGCTGCACTTAATCATGTAACAAGGTAAACACTCTCAAAGGGAGACCGAGAGCTCTGGCACCTTTAACCTTCCATTAGCGTTATCCCAGATAAACAGATAGATGATGCATTGAACCTGCAGTAAATATACTCGTAAATCACAATCGCATTGAACTTGCTATTGGTTGTGAATTGAACTGTTGTTGCAAATCATTTGCTTTACTCGTGATTCACTCACTTAGCGCGCCCTTTTTTTATATTTTATAAGCAAAGATAAACATAGCACAAAAGCGCCGTCAGTATACATACAAGCATACATACACACGCAAATATAAGCAGAAAAGCTGGTAAAGATAAACAGACTGACGAATTGACGGACAGACATTTTGATTTCTGTTTACAGCTGTTTGGCTCTAGAGCTGCTTTGGATTCGGATGCACAAAAGAATGTTTTGAATTTGGCATGACAACTTGACAATTGAGTTTGCAACCTAGTTTCGTTCCATTGTAATGTGCATTAAATAGATCTGAATTGTGTGTTAACTCATTTAATGGTTAAAAATAGGTCGTCATTTATGTTTCCACGACTCTGTCATTTAAGGAAAGCGCAAATTTCCTGACTTTATATTGGAAAAATTCAATATTTTGGCAACAGTTGACTTTGTATCAAAAAGTATGAACATAACTCACTCAAGGCAATAACAGCAATAAGCTTATACTTATATTAACATGAATTTTGTTTATTTTAAAATATAAATAAAACTAATCTTAATACCAAAATATTTAAATTATATAATTAATGAACTGTAATTAATATTGTTAACTTATCATTTTAGTAATAGTTACTTCGAAATATCCTCATTTAATGACATTGGGCTAATACTGACTAAACTGATACAGCTCGCGTTCAGTTTGGTTAATTTTAATGAAATTTTCTGGAAAATGCATTTCATTCGGAGTTTTCTTAAACCCATTTCAAGACAAAAGCCTTACTGTTAAAAAAAATGAGGCTTGCTGAAAGTTCCGTTGCGGCCGTTACAAGGAATGGAAGTTGATTTGAGGTTAACGTACATTTGTACATATATTAGTGAATTTTGCATAATAAACAAAAATATCCAAATACAAAAAATTAAGTGGAATATATGACCATATCAATCCAACATCAAATATAAAGATATTTAGTCTCGTTAATTAATCGTTACACTTTTTACACACACACTTTTTTTTTTAATTATTAACATATATTAAATATCTATTCGATACAGTTTTTATCTTAAATAAAAGAAAATTAAACAAAGTTAAAGATGAGCTAAGCGCTCAACACTCAGACGACCGATTTGCTCACTTTTTTAGCCACTGAAAATATCCTTTTTCTTACAATAATTAATTTAATTTAATTGATTAGGCTCGGACATGAACAAAACCACCGTAAAACCTTTATGATTTTGTAATTTGAAGCCTGCAAATGTATTCTAATTTAACAAAAAAATTTCGGATTAGCCCATTCGTTCGTACATATGTACATATGTATGAATATTCAATAAAATGATCTTTAGTTAAAAGGGTAGCTCAGCATCGGTTTTGACTTCAAATGTTCACAACGCGCTTTTGTTTTATATTTTCGTAAACTGTTTGCCAATTTTACAAATTGTAAATCAACAGTATCAACAGCAACAGCAACAACAGCTGCCTGACCAACTTAGTTAAAATGCAATCGACAGTTATTGACCCTAAACTTGAACTAGAAACCAAATAACAAAGCGGCGCAAAGCGTAAAATTCAATTTGGCTGAACTGGCTGTTTCAGCTATTGTTGTTGCTGTTGCGGTTCTTGTTGCTATTGCTGTCTCTGTCTGCCTGCTGTCTGCTGACAATGCATAAATTTGAATTGTTTAAATATAGCAACAACAGCAACAATAGCAACAACAGCAACCACCGCAGTTGCGCTCAACGGTTTTGCACCTTTCGGCTGGTTACACTTGCGAGTTATTCCTAGCACACACACACACACACGCACACACACAAGTGTGCGCCATGAGCCCCTGACATTGCTCACGGTCAGCTTTATATTTTATTACCTGTTTTGCTTTTATTTCATTTACTTTTGCCGCTTATTCACTCTCTCTCTCTCCCTCTGTCTTTCTCCCTCTTTCTCTCTCTTCTCTTGGTTATCGTCGCTTTGGTGTAATTTTCTTTTGACATTATTTTTTTATTTACTTAAATTTTTTTTGGGTCCAAATTTTTTATTTTGAATGGCCACAGAACGTGAACTTTATGCGGAAAACGCGAACTGTTACGCCCAGATGGTGGAGCTGCCGCCCTCCGCCCTCCGCCCCATAACCCCCTCACCCCCCGCTTAACCCCCTTAGCAACCACAATGCTGACAGACTTGGCTCAAGGCCTTGAACCTGAACTCGAACACGTGCACGAAAAACGGCGCAATTGTTTGAAGATAAATGATTATGTACTTATGTATCAGAATACTTGTTTGTATGAGTGTATGTGTGTGTGTGTGTGTGTGTGTTGTTGTGTGTGTGCAGGGGCAGTAGAACATAACGAGTTCTATTATCGCTCATTATTGGCATTCTGTTGCCCTGTTCGACTGAGTTTGGGTTTCTCAACTTTTAAGTTTTTTTTTCTATATTTTTTAATGCCAAATAGCTTTTATAATTTGTTTAGCGAGTTTTATTTGTTGTTACTAATTCACTCACAGTCATTACTATACTTTTTTTGACATTTCGATTAGCTTATTTGCTTAGTTTTAGAGTGGAATAAGTACCCAAAATGGTTCCAGGAATCAGAATAAAGGTTTAGCTGCAGAGAGCAGCTTTTAAGCACCACCGATTACCCCACTTCTCTACAAGTGTATAATTAACTTTGACCGGCTAACTAACTAGTCGCTCTCGAAGTCTAATTAGATATTGAGATCTCAATAAAAAGTGAAATTGCAATTACACTAAGCTGAGTTTAATAGTAGAATACGGGTCGATGTATCTATCGTAAATCAAGCAGTTAATTAATGGCAATCAATGGCAAATACACACTCACACTCACACACATACTCGCACACACACTCACATTGATAGACTGGCATTCGAGTGTACATACAAAAAGCTGGCAGGCACTTAATACCGAATTAATCAATGTAATTAATTTGCAATAATTAAATTACTCACATACAATCGTACCAGCGTGTGCAACAACAAATTGTAGTCATTTTATTCCATTTATATATCATACAGTGCGTAATTAATGTGCATAATTAAACGCAGCAACAACAATGATAACAAAAAATATAGCAGCCTGTGTCTTCATGCTACATATTGTAGTTTCTGGCAAAAGGCGAAAATAAAATACAAAAAAAATTAAGTAATTTATTTAATGTTAAATATGCGCCACGTGCAGCGACAACTTTCCCAGCTATTATTAAAAATCAATTATACGTATGTTTTCATTTTTATTTTGTATATTAACATATCTGCGATATCAATTAATTGCTCGACAATAGCCGTTGCTCATTGAAAGCTCATAAATTCGTGTGCATCGGATTGAAATTTTAAGAAACTGTATCAATTGAATTAACAGTTCGTTTAATGGAAAATAAAGCAATAGGAATTTGATAAATATAAGGCTTAGACTTAGGCTTACTTAGACCCTACATATTAATATAACTGGACTAAAGGTGCAAAGTTTTGTTTATAAGTGACCTTTCCTTCTTTTTTGGCTACATGAATACTTGAATACCTTCGACTGCTGCAATTTGTCTTTTTATTTTATTGAATGATTTAGAATAAATTTAGTGCAGTAGAAACAATTCTGTCGAATGCAGAACGTATTCAATCCTCACAAATCAACTAAGCTAAAGCCAAATTCGGAATAAATAAATCTTTTAAGGGTACAAGCTCTGCAAGAAACTAGCTGTAAGTATTTTCTATGCTACCGAGCAAAGGAATATCAGCAGTGTTTTCATTACCCGTATCTCAAGCACCCTTCACAGCTCGAAAAGTATTCTTATTCCTTTTACTGGGAAATTCGCTAAAGTATTTGTTTTGCTATTTATTAGTTAGCTCCACTTTGACAACATATCATGGACTTCTTGTTAAAACTTTAGAGCAAATTGGTAACGTGTAGCAACATAGAAAAACGATTAGGAACTGTACTTAAGTTACTTGAGTTGTGGGGAAACGAGTTTCACAGCAGATTAAAAACAAGTAGTTGGTAGACAATTAATCAAAAGCTAATGTGAAGCACTGCGATGTTCTTCGAGCCTCTCATAAAAACAACTTTAGATCTCATCAAAGCCATCGCCTGACCAGTTTATCGTGGAATTCAACTTGTCTGTTAATCATTTCTTGGCAGTGACTTGTTTTTAATTGCTTTGCGCTGTGTTAATGAACTTTATCTGGATTCGGATTATGCTGGAGCACTCAGCACTTTTGAGATTTTCTAGTTACATTTCGAGCTCACTTTGAGTAATAATCAAATGCTGTTTCTTCTAATTGGCCAACTGTTCCAGTTCCGTTGACTACTGAGATTGCATGCCCATCCGTCGGACTAGTGCGACTCTAATTATTTCCTATTAGCTTAATTGTGCACAGTACACTGTTGCGCATTTATAATGCTCCAACTAGACAAACAATCAGTTTGTGTTCTGCTCTGGCTTACAAGCTGAGTGTCACGTGCATTCCCGGAGAGTCAACAGGCTCTTATGCTAATTTCTTGCTGTCTGTCGTTAACTTGGCTTTGGCATTGCTGTTGCCCAGTTGAGTTGAGCTGCTGCCATATCGGGTGCAGCAGTGCTTACATGACTTGGAGCACAGCTATCATCGGAAATTGTTGTCCTTACCCAAAAGTCAACCCACGCCAACTCTCGCCGCATTTCGCATTTTGCATTTCGCTTTCGGAAATCGCGAACAGCAATGACGTCAGTTGTCTGACGTCTGCTGATCGTCACATGTAATTATAATATAAATATGTATATAACACAATAAATATTTTTATTTATATCGATCAATTGACCAAAAAGTATTCTCGTCAGCTGCTGTACAGAATCTTAATAATCTCAAACATCTCTCAGGTATTTATAGCCTCTCCAGATACTTTGTGTCTGTCGACGAGCTTAAAATAATTTCAAATGAATCGCAAATTCATAAATAATTCATATTGATATATCTTTTGTGTGACTTTCGTCTCTTCTCTCACATATATTACGTAACTGGATACGCACGTCATTAATTAGTATTTCAAGCATTCTACCAACATTTCCAAGTAAGACTTAGCGAAAAGCAAAAGTTATCGTAGCATTACTGTATTATCATCTGTTTTTAAAAAAACATCTGTTTTTAAAATATGACTCACAAAAAATGAAGAGATGGGGAGAAGAGGAAATGTGAATTTGAAACTGAATCATGTTCCCCCAAAAGATACAAGTGAGGATTAAGATACACAAATTAGTTAAATACACAAAGAAACATAATTCTTCTTCTCTTGTCGTATGATCTCACTATGTATACATTTCAGGAAACCAGCTTATCAGTTAAACAATCTGCTAAAGAAGATTTACAAAGGAGCTCTTAGAATTTGGAATTGAATTGTATTGAGTTGACGTTGAAGCACAATTAATTTGGCACATCGTGGAAAATATTAGAGTATAAATATCTTGAAGGAATTGTATAAATTCAAAATTTAAATTAATATATTAATGTATAAGTTAAACGTAAAAAAATTGAATAATAAGTCAATGTAATAATTGCTGAAAAATACTCGTCTTAATTCTCTACTGTAATTAATCTTATAAAAAACCTCTTCACAAGGTAAAAGCCTAGTGACGAAAAAATTCATGCCCCAAAATTTCTGATATCCAATTTTGTGACGAATAATATTAAGTACAAATACATAAATTATTAAAAAAAAAATTGTTTTGGCACTTGGCACATTGTGCTAAAAGATCCCCATTTTTCATACGTAATAAAAATAAAATTTTTTTGCGCAGTGCCGAAAGCCAAAACAATTTTATTTTAATAATTTATGAGTACTTAATATTAAATTAGCGGGTTTTAGCAAATTCCCTCTAAACTACCGATTTTTCGAAAAAGTCGTAGAACAAAAATTTCTAGATTTTTGATCGGGAACAAGTCCCTATTTACCCTTTTAAGCTTTATTAACGATTTGATCCACGCAGACATTCAAACAGCTGGACTTTTCATCTCATTTTCGGAAGGCGACTAACAATTTCAAAATTGATTATCTTTTGAACCATTGGTCGGATTTTGATCATTTATTATTTATCATTTTTTATAAGAACAGTAAAGAATTAAAAAAAAATGTCAAAAGGCTCCAACAGCCCCAATTGCTCCAAAAGTTTAAATTTTGCCCCTCCCACTAACACTAAATTTTCCATTCGACCTGTATGTATTGCTTCGTGCTGCTTTCGTCACTAGCGCGGACAGCCGTCCGCAGTGATACGAATTTATTTGTATCTCTTGTATCTCTCTTGTATTTCCGAAAGTGGCCAAAAACCCCTCTAATATAAATATATATGTTTAAAGTATATCAAACATTATTGTCTTTGAAAGGATTGGAAGAACATAAATAAAGTTAAGTTATGAACTATACAGTTTTACAGTAAAACTTATACTAGACTTGTATCTGTATCTATTTGTAGCCCTTAGATTAGCTGATTTTCGTAGAATTATCCCGTAAGGTTTCCCTTTCACGTTGATTGTTGCTGTTGCTTTTGTAGTTGTTACTAACTTCAACAAAATTGAATTGTGTGTATCTCAAAATGCTTTGTTTGCTTACCTTATCCAGTTGACTGCGTCTCTCGATCATGTTTGCTCTTATTTTGTTTAAACTTTATTTTCCGAAACAAACAAGTATTCTTGTTTCTCTCTTTCACTTGCTGTTCTGTTGATTGCTTCTGCTCTCGTTGCTTTCGCTTTCGCTTTTGTTGTTGCTGTTGTATTTATTAGAGTTGCTCACATAAAAAACTTCACTTTATTGACTAGACTAATTTCCGCTTTAATGCGAAACTTCTGTGACGGCACTTAACCGTCGTCAAGTGACCAGGTTAATATCAAATTATATACGTATTCTATTGCACACACTGAAACTCACATGCGACCGTTTCGTGTTGTATGTAATTCGCAACTGAATACTCAAGAGTCTCTTACCGATACTCAAATAAGCCTGGCCCAGACTAGACACATCGCGCCAAAGCCGGCAACCAACAACCGACAAACGACGCTTCTCGCGAGGCGTCGCGTCGCTTGGCGGGTTTTCGATTTCGGTTTCAGATTCGGATTCGGAGTCACATTCGGATTCGTTTTGGGTTTGGGTCTTGCGTTTAAGTTTCGGTTTCGGCGCCGCCTAACGTGTTTCCAGTGGACAATCGCGGACGCGGTGGGGCCCGAGACGGAATCGGAATGGGACGACTGCGCGCACGTATCTCAGCTGTTTCGTCTGAAGTACTAGGCATGAGATACTTACTAGCTTACTTGCTTGCTTACTGAATATTTGCGTTGTACGCGTGCGCTGTTGTTGCGTTTTCGCAACCATTTCGCACTGTGTATTCGACATCAAGTGTTTCACAGTGCGATAAAGCAACAGCAATAGCAACTGAAAGAGTCACGCATGACTGACTGACTGACATGCTGATTAGTTGATGTTAGACAGTTGCTTAACGAGGAATGCTTTAAAAGTTTCTTTTTTTCGTATTTATTTTATTAATTTCAGAAACCTTCACAGAAAACAAAACATCCCAGCTTAAATTTCTGGATTATTATTAAATTAACACAATGTGAGGATTTAATTAGTCAAAAAAATCCTGAAACATTTGATTTCACTGAAAATATTCTAATAGAGCCCTAAAAATCAAAATATTTGCGGAGGAGGAATACAGACACAGCATTTTATGAATTTTATCCCGGAATTCCAGATAATTGTTTCTGTGTAGCTATACAAGACTACAAGATTTTGTGTCAGTGAATTCTTTTTTATATATAAATTCTAATATTGTTGTCGCAAACTTCTATACGAAAACTTTAAATAAACATATTTCAAAAATAAAATTATTGTTTGAGAAACTTCTGGAGCTACCCCCGCAGCTGAAGTAATAGTGCTGCCAGTATTGGCTGATCGATTAATTTCTGAGCGGCCATTGACTGGCAAAGTATGAGCAAAGTCGTCGTTTCAGACTTTCTTTTCCGCATATGCGGCAATCTGTTCGTTTCGGACTTTGTGCCGATTTTGAGATTGCAACATTTTGATGCAAACTGCATGCGAGTATTAGATAAACAATTAACAACTTTCACTGGCAAGTCACACGCGAATTTTAACACCCCAGCGATAAAAAGCAATTTTGTTTGGTTTCACAGCAGCTTTAGAATGAAAACGAACGAGTTTTACAAAAATACGAGTAATTTAATGATCGTCTGAGTCATCGGAGCTGCATCACACGTGTGACGCCGTAAACTGCAACTAAATAAATATTTATAGTTTACCTGTTTGCAATTGGTTCAGGCTTGGTTTGTTGGCCACTGTATAGTAGTTAGTCACACCGCATACGATGATTCTGCATTTATTGGTTTTAACTCTAATGTATTGAATTGTTCGCTGGTCTAGAAATTCTGCTAAACTGGAGAATTTATCCCGAAACTTGTTGTTATTTATTACCAAAAACCTATGAATTTATTGGGTCATTTGCACGGCGATTGATTTTAATTGCGTGCCCATTAAAATAGACAAACCAAATGCGATTTAGAGCGAAACTATCAAGATGTTGGTCAACTGATTAAAGCCCAGTCCACTTCTAACATAAGTATGTCAATGAAATGGAAAAACGTTCTGACTGTCGCCTTGAATATAACTTGAATTTATTTCACAGCATCCTGCATAGTAAATTTCATCTCCTATTTCTCCCACTTCGCTCTCTTTCTCCAAGTGTCTGTTGGCAAGGACAATAATTGTTTGAAGGCGTACGTGATACGATTTGGGCAAAGGCCCTTCGACCGAACCCGGAAATGTTTGAATAATCGAATGATTTCCAGGCATTAAATAGCAAGCACAGATGAATCCGAATGGAAATGGTGAATGAAAATGGCGAAGATTGTGGAGGTGCTGAGAAGGCTTTCACCAACATGTACACGTGTAACCATTTCCAACTGAATTATGGTCACTTGTGTGTTAACCACAATCAACTTGGCATTACTACTGAGTGCCTCTCACTCAGATCATCGTCATCGTTAACGATTTCGTCTTCATTTCGGCCTTTGTCTTTCGCTTGCGATAAGCGCTCAATCTCGTCGATGTGACCGCAGTCCACAAATCAGTTCAATTTGGCCAAGCGGAAATCTTGGCCAGCGCCTCGACTGGCTGTTGCCAAAGAAGAAGAAGAAGCAGAAGAAACAGGTGGCTGATAAGATCACTGTCAGCACAGTAATCTCTCGTCTGCACGCCTCATACGAATTCGAATATTATTTTCAGTTTTTATTTTACGCGGCACGCAATTTTTTATAATTTCCGCCAATGACCTTAACACAATCAACATCCAACGTCGGCAGCAACAAAATCGTAAATGTATTTGACTTTGACTGCGTGTATCTCTGGCTTGGTAGTTTCTCTGTCTCCAATTGTCCAATTGGCAGAGTGGCATTGGTAATGCATTTTTAGCAGCCAAAGCCAAAACCAAACAACGTACAATTCATGTAATATGCAATTAGCACTCGCATCTGGCCAAACATATGATTTGCAGTGCTTCCGATTGATGGTCAGCAGGTGGGTATTGAGAAAGGCCTTTACAGGTTGGTCCACATGCAAACTTGATCTTCAAGCTTAACATACCTAAATTCAAGTAAATGAAAAAAGAATATTTAATGTCATTAGATAATATTTTAAAAATGTATTATTTTTAAAAACTAGCATCTTTTTCTTTGCATATCAATTCTGATTTTTTGTCTTATCTTTCGAAAACATGCAATATTATTAATATCTACTAATATGAATTAGAACTATTCTATCTTAAGTTTTGGCTCATCATTTAGCGTTATTAATGTTCAAAAAGTGTGTGTCTGTGAGTGTGTGAATTTGGTTCGAAAGGTTGGTTGGACTATGAGCTCATCTGCTGGTGACATTTGATGATCACAAAATTGCTTTTAAATTACCTCCCCGCTGACATTCAAGTAATTTAGTGTCATTTTTGGCAAATGCTTATCTGGCTTTTCGGTGCACGCAGCTTGACGACTAATTTCCGAGTAGTTGTGGCACACACAAGTACTTGGTGCAAACAGAGAGGAATCAGGGTCAAGGTTACGATACTATGTTGGGGGTAGAGATTTATTGAGAGATTTATAGTGCTTTAATTGGATTTTATAAATTTGAAAGCCATAGTTATCTTCACTATTCGTCTGAATAATTGCTATTATAAAAATGCAATTTCAATTTGTGAGCTTTACATATTTTAATAAATTGATTTATTTAAATAACTGAACTAGTTGAGAGGAATATTTATTGTTGGGAGACGCCATTTGATGGCAGTTTGAAATGATGGTATAAATAAATGCACAATGGAACCAATAATACCTCATGGTTCATATGAAATTTACCTTTTGCGACGCATTCAATCGTGCAGAGAGACCAAAACCCCCGAAACGCCTGCTGCGAAAATATAGAAATGCAAATTGATCTAAATATGTGTACACTGTACATACACATGAAGCATCCTTTGTTGGCATTCATTGGCCATAATTCTGACAGAGAATGAGCAAATGCTGCAATGCAAATATACGTAGTATTCCGGCTGTTGTCCCGCTTTAAGCCGATGGTGTGTGAAAACTTGATGAAGCAGGAAACCAAAAACGAAAACGAAAACGAATGCAAAAATGAAAATAGTAATCAGAATTTATTGTGTGTGATTTGCCGGCATCCATTTATTACGGTTGCCACTCATTTCGCTCATAACATGTGCATATCACTTACGCTAGTGTTTTTAAATTTATTTCCTATTCTGCTACTTTTTTGTGAGCTTCTACTTTAGTAGTAGCAAAAAATATTGCATACTTTTAGGCAGTCACATATTGTGTTTGCGCAAGCAAACTACGGTTTTAAAACGGATGAACGACTCGACACATATCAGTGTTGTTGATGGGCCAACAAATCAATGGGCGGGTCTATGCTTAGGCAAGGACGCCTAGAAAGGTCACGCCTCATTTAACTGGAAATCACATTAAAACGCGTTAAAAACACATTAAATCACACGTTATCAATTTCATGGGTGGGACCCATGTGTTGGTCTCTGTGTAGGCTGGGTGTGTGTGGGTGTATGTGTGTGTGACAGCACACAATACGCTGAATCCATGTAAGCCACAGTTGCGGGTGAATCTTCGTCATCAACATAAACGGCTGTCATCGACTGGCAACGTATTTGAAATTTCAATTGCAGCGCTTGCCTTACGCAAATCCGCCAATTTCATCGAAGGCGTGCATGTAAATGAGCCACGCCCTTACAATCGTACGCCCATTCAACCACTCATTCATTCAGGCATTCAGTCATGCAGGCCGCCAGGCTGTTTGACTCATTGATGGCCCCGTGGTACGTGTAATAATTGCCTCACATGGCAGCGACGCTGCGGCGTCAACCACAGCGGCAACGCCTCGTATGCGTAATATTGTGTAAGGCAAAGAGTCGTCCTGTATGTATTTTGATGTGATGTGCGTATGTATTATTGGAGTTTGGGCCACGTTTATTGTTTCTTGCTGTGTTTGGCTTCTTTCTGTGTTTTTTAATCATTATCATTTTTTTCTTATTGTAATTTTTTACATGTGATCAAGGGGAACTGCATTTGGGCTCGTAATCAGCACATTTAAGTAGCGAAATTTATTGCAATCGTTTAACTGAACATTGTGTAAATCAGTTTGCAAAGTTTTTCACAAAAACAAGCTCAGATAAAAGCCCTTAAGAGTGGGCGTAATTATGTTTGCCTTTGCCCCGCCCACGGTTGAAGCTGTGCCGTAATCGTAATCCTCTGCCGAAGCCCAAAGTTGACATTCATTTGCCACAAGTGTATTCTGTGTAAGTGTGCGTGGGTGTGTGTGGAAAGAGGGATGGAAAAAGTGAGGGAAGTTGTCTGTGCCGTCAAGTCAAACTAATTTCGACCTTTGGGCGCTGAAGCTGAAACGAAGTCGAATCGAGTCGAGTTTAGTTGAGTCTCATGCAAAATAGAGTTTGTATGCGCCAGACTCAAATAACACTCATTAGCCATAATGAGTTATACTCGTAACTGGTCGTTGGACCATATTTAGGTGGCTCTTTAGCGGCCATTATGCGGATGGTGTTTTGCTTTTTGTCGTCAACGCCCAGGAACTGAAATCCTCGTAGTACTCGTACTTTTAGTATTCGGAAAGTTTTCAGCTATTAATACTTTGTCTGCTTGGCTTCAAGGCTGGAGAGGCACTTTAAATAGACGCTACCTCGCTGTAAGTAAATGATGGGACGCACAAAGGGAGGCACCACAAATTGTTTGACATTTGGCACTGGCATTGGCTGTCAAGCCTTTTTGCTTTGCCTGCTGTTATTGTCACTTGCCAGCAGCAGTTTTCTGTTATTTTAGACGAAGTTTTCCGTCACAGCAGTAACAGCAGGAGGACGAACTTTTGTTGTTAATTCGCTCAAGTTTCTGGCAAGTATTTACGTGCCCCAAGTCTCTAAGATGTAAACTGACTGAGACTGCGACTGCGACTGGGTCTGGGACTGAGACTATGACTGGGACAAGCCGAATAAGCAGGCAACCACGAAAGTTTTACATGTTAATAGCATAGTTTAGGAAAATGTTTTCACTGTCGCCGCACCCTTCGTACTTCCTCATATGTATGTAGCATATGCTTGTATCTTGTATGTATTTGTCTCTCACATTTCCTCAGAAATTAACATTCACTCGCCACATTGGGTAGCAGCCACATAATGTGCCATTGCCGTCGCCATCGGCTACGTTAAGTGACTTTCTTATGCCGGTTGTAAAATTTCTGGCTTTATATGGGTTCTTTCCGTCGGCCTACGACTTCTTACTCCACCATACCCGAAGCATCCGTAACTGCGGTTAAATATTTTCAGACTATGAAATCTAGTAATTTACTTGAGTACATTGCTCCATCGGCCATCCCCAAGGTCATCAAAGACGGCATTATCCTGCGGATGAAGAGGCATAGACGGAACACTTTGGCATTCCAAGTTAAGCCGTTGACAAAACTTTTCCGGGTAATGTTTCGATTTGCTTGAAATTTGAAAATGTTCGCCAAATAGTTTAAGGATGTCGCTTCTTGTGACATAAGGAAACTATTAATTCCATGCCAAGAAGTTGTAAACTATTTGCTTGTTCTTCTTACATCGTTGCTTACTAATTTCATTTAAAGTAAACAACACAAATCCTTAAATTTGGCCTCAGGCTCGTTTGTCTTCAATTTATTGAGACTCGTGTGTTTTTCTTTGTAGACCAATTCATGTCCAGGTTAAGCCCCATCAGGTGAGTGGCCACTTGTGGCTGCCACAGCAACAGGGGAAACGGCAGCAACAGCAACAGCAACAACCGCCACTTGCAGCAAGTGTATTAACATTTTGCTAACAGCAATTTGCAGACGAGCAAAGAAACTTCGAATAGGTTGAGAAATTACGAGTGGGCGATGAGGGGGAAGTGCCGGGTGGGGGGAGCTGTTGCACGAAGCCGATGGGATGGGCCACTTGAGCGGAGTAAGTTTTGCAAACTAAATAAAGTGACTTGCTGGACTTTTTCGAGAAACAGTTGCATGACTTATACAGTTGGAGAGCGACAGATAAAGATGCCAATGATGATGATGACAATGATGATGTTGATGGTCGTCTCGACAAAGCGGCGACAGAGAGCTGCAATCTCAAATAAATGATACAAGTGGCAAAATACAATTTCTGAGTGCCTGGAAACAGCTGAGTCTGCTTAATGCTCAGTTCTGCTGGAGAAGTGTCCTCGTTATCCTGGCCGTCTTGGCTTAAGCAGAAAAGTAGTTTCATTGCTAATTTGTGCGTACTGGAAAGCAGTTTTCATGTTGTTTCGCCTGATTAAAAATTAAAAGAGCTCTCATATTTTGTGAGCGATTTAAGGGCAGCTTTCTCAAGCTCAAGGCGATGAATCTACGCTACGTGCTTTGCATTCGCATACATTTCCGGATCTCTTTTTTATGTATGTTGCTCGATATGTGAGCTCTCTAAATGTTTGTTGTTGTAAATTCAAATCAACTTAGTGCCGTCTGCCGTTCAACATCATCAAATCGATTTGCCGCAGATTCCTTCAGTCCTTCCACCCCCATAAGCTACCCCTCCCCCTGCTGGCACTGACCATTGGCTATAAATTGGTAGATTGGTAGCTGGCCCTTTTTGCAGCTGCTGGGCCTACCATTTTACTTTAGACACGCGCCCTGGTCTGCCCTTTACAATGTTGGCTTTGCAGATTCAACATGACTTAGTGCCGACTTAAGAGCATTAGGGCCAGGCTAAGACTCAGAAAGCCTTTTAATGTTTTATCGTTGTGCAAATAAATAAACGACCGCCAAGCCAGAAATGGCATAGCAACAGCTAAGTACATACGCCTGCAGCGAATTCTACATCAGCTTATGAACGCTCATTTGCATATCCGACTCAATTAGCCCAATATCCTACACACGTGGCGAAATGAATTACATGGGGTGAAAGCAACTTTCAAATCAATAATCATACAAAGCATCTATTGCTCTGTTGTGTTTGCAGTACTCTATGGTGTAGCTTTCCACAATCCTCTCACGGACATTTTCCACTCGACGCACCGGAAGCCAATCGGCAGACATTTTGTATATGTTAAGCTGCAGGACACTAATGGGCTTCCGCTGTGCCATTGTGCAGAGTTTAACAACTGAAACTCGCCACATTCTCCATTCTCTCTGACGTACATTTCATTCCGACTAATAAGGAAGTGTTTTAGTCTGAATTTAGGAAAATTTTAGATAGTAAATTATTATTCTTGTATACACTAAGTTAGTAAAAATGATATTAATTTAATCCTCTTTATCTCTAGCATTCGTAGTATGATAGTAAGTAGCGAGAATCCAATTTTGAGAGTCAAAATACCGACAAACTTATCCGTCATGGCTGTTTTCTGTTTCAGAGAACATTCCACAAGCAGCATCAGTTTCTTCCCAAAGTGTGAAGTTTCCCAAACCTCATTGTCCGTTCCGTAGTAGAAGGAAAGATTTGTATGGACGACTAAATATGTGCGAGACGTGGGCTCAGTTACAAAGAAGAGCACACGCAAACATTCCAGCTGCAGAAACGAATTTGGAAGAGGGCATAAAGCACTCCAGGTCTTAAGAAAAATAACGCTATAAGTCGAATATCTCCATAACTCGAACCTTTTCTTTGGATAATAGTGATTCGAGCTAGTTAAGTTCGCCTATAGTTTGTTTGTTATTGTCGTATAAGAAAGTCCACCTCAAGTCTGTTTTGCGAATTTTGGTTTGAAAAAATAAAGTCGAGCAAAGAGTTTGTTTGAAATTCGAGTTTTCCAACGGAATTTCTTGTGATGACGGACTTAAAATGTTGCGAAAGCCATCCTTACCATTTTACATGATGTTTTGAGTATGCGGCGTGTCGCAGTGTGGTTCGTGCCAAATCTGCTGACTTTTTTCAAAAGGAAGAGCGTAAGAATTGCCTATGAGATGCTTTCTAAGGAGCCCACAGACATTCTGCACATTATTACTGGCGACGAAACGTGGATATATTGCTTATTCGACAATCACTGCGGACGGCAGTCCGCGCTAGTGACGAAAGCAGCACGAAGGGTGCGAAAGGCGACTAGCATATATACACAGGAAGAATGGAAAATTCGCTATGACTGTCCGATATGATCGAGTTATATACCGATCGAAAGGTATCAATTTAACTTTCAAATGTGCATACTAAGACTTTTGGAAACTCACTTCTTTGTGAGATAAACAGGTGTAAGTGGGAGGGGAAAAATTTAAATGATTGGAGTAAATGGGGCCGTTGGAGCCTTTTTGGTTTTTTTTTATTTTTTATTATTATAATCCAAAATACGCGTCGAATGACACCTCGATCAATAAAACCCGACTACTCGTTCAAAAGCTAATTCATTTTGAAATGTTTAGCGGCCTTCCGAAAATGAGATGAAAAGTCAGTTTGTCTGTTTGGATTAAATCGTTGATTTAGCTTAAAAGTTTGAATGAGAACTTGTTTCCGCTCAAAAATCTAGAAACGTTTGTTCTACGACTTTTTCGAAAAATCGCTAGTTTAGCGGGAAATCGCTAAAACCGCTAAAATTGACCCCCATACCATCCAGACGATAGAAGCTACAGATGTGATCTATATATCGTTGAAAAGGTATTTCAAAGGGCTTTTAGGCATACCTTTAAAGTTTTTCTTTAAGTAAAATGGTAAACAGCTACTGGTGAAATAAGGTATTTTGTTCCACATTTTAACGATCTAAGAAAAATCTACACATCATATCCAATATTGAATACCGTATGCAACACCACAATGTACGTGATTAAGCAGTGATTTCCAACCTTCATAGTTTGAACCGTATCCAAGCCACTTCCAGGTTATCCAGTGGACATTGAAATATGTAGCATTTGTCGTGGGTTTTTTTAATTCCCACTTCCCGTATAGGCATGGCGTTCGAGGCCTTCTTGTTCCGAGCTCATTCGGTGAGATGTGGGGTGGGTTGTTGCCAGCCTATATTGGGATGCACATTAACTTTAGATATAAGACCTCTGTAGGGAGCTAAACTCAGCGAAACTCATACAACCAAAACAGGTGAAAGGGGACACTCAAAGTCAACATAACAATCGATTAAAATGAAAGGCGAGGTCTACCCAACCATGATCTGATCCATGAGCGCGAGTTGACTTTGGTCGGCAAAATCCTCGACTGAACCCTCCACGAGGGTGCTGACTGGAAATAACACTCCAATGGTTCTCCAAGAACTGGTGTTAGCCAAGACTCTTGTTACTGGTGTATAGTATGGCTTCTCAATAGCCTTACTGTATGCACCGTAGCATCATCATGGTCTTAGGTAAAGAGGGCCGGACTAAGGTGTAAAAGCGACCCGTGCCGAGAGTCAACCTGGCTGGGGGCCCTCCCCAAAAATAGCTCAGTCTCATACGGAACCAGCCTTATCTGCACATAGCGGATCTCTGTGCAGGCGGACCACCCTTTCTCCGCCACTCGTGGGATTCACTATGCATCCAAATAATAACAAAAAACTTACTAAACAAAAAGACATTTCTAATGTCAAGTGTGACACTCCAAAAAAGTCCAAGTCCAAGTCTAGCCAAAGCGCAACCACAGCATCGGAGATGGTCACCATGCCAGCCGTTGCTGCTGAAAACGCGACACCGGAGATGGTCACCACGCCAACCGGTCAAGCAAATGCCGGTCCAAGAAACCCCGTTTTTCACCCGGGCCTTGGGGTACAGGGAGTCATCCTACCGCCCCCAATCACCTCGGAGTCGAAGCAGAGCGCTAAAAGCGCAGCCGAGGCTCCAGCTGGTGCGAGGACCGTGGGAGAAGCTCCCACAGCCGGCGCAAGATCGAAGTTCTCCTTCACGGAGAGACGTAGCGCGGGGGACATCCTCCAGCGCCATCACATCAACGCAGGGTCCAACCTGTCAGCTGACTGGCTGAGAAAGGTAGATTGGGCCAAGAGCGTGATCCCGGACTGGCAACAGTCTTCCAGAGCGTTGGCAATGGCCAAGAGGCAACGCTCGCAAGATACACCCGCACCCAGTGCCAAGAAGTCGCGGGTTCAACCAGGCAGATCCTTCGCCCAGATCGCCAAGGAGAGGATCCTTATTGGTGTCCTTGACCGAGGCAATCCGGACGACAGGATCCCCAGAAACTAGTGGAAATGGGTAGAGTCGGCGCTCGCTACCCAGTGCTTCCAGCTGCTGGAGAAGGAACCTGGGAGCCCCCCATCTGCAAAGACGTAGTGTGGTACCAGGGAAACGTGAAGGTAATAGCCTGTGATGACAATCGGTCAAACCGGGTCCAACTCACCAAGCGGTGATAATCCTCAATAAGGAGTCACTGGCACCAATCGACGCGGCTGGAGGAGAGCTAAACTTTGGTTTTAGCTCTGTCTTCATCCGCGTCTACAAATCGGACGCAGCCGTAGGTGGTAGTCCTTCCGACAAGCCGTTCGGGGAAGACATCGCCGCGGAGCTGGAAGCCCCAGAACGTCCGGAAATGGACGGGTATAACTCCGACGCATCCTCTCTCACGAGGGACCTAAGAAAACTGTGGCAGGCGGGTGAACTGGAGGTAACCTCGGACATCACATCCGACGCCGAGGATGCCAACATTACAGTGATGGAGGGTCAATCTGCAGATGTCCTTGAGGATTCTGCAGATAAACCTCCATCACCGTAAAGCGGCCCTTCTACTCCGTCTGGCTGGAGACGGAGCCGACATTGTCCTGATCCAGGAACTTTGGTTGGCGGGTGGCAAGGCTTCTGGATTAGGATCACCTAACTACAATTTGTTTGTAGCAAACGCACAAGGTAACATACGAACCTGCATTCTTGCTAGAAGGCATTTAAGTATATTTCTACTCCATAACTTCAGTAACGAAGATAATACGTCAGTAAGTCTAGAGCTCCAGTCAGCTCAAATCAGGCTACTGTCCAGCTACATGGCATATGACCAGGAGGGTCCTATACCTGAAGATATCGCGAGAAGCCTGGTAAGCGACTGCGCAACAAAATCGGCCTCATAATAGGCTGCGATGCAAAAGCTCACCACACACAGTGGGGAAGCTCCAACACAAATGTAAGGGGTTAGTTACTTTCAGATTACCTCCTCAGTACTAATTTAGAAATTATAAATAGAGAAAATGACCCCACCTTTATTATCAAGGATAGGAAGGAGGTCATCGATTTGACAATCATTATACGGGATTCTAGTCTAGTGGCCTACCCTATCAAAGGCATCCACTAGAAAACACCTTGTCAAAATACAAAGAATGGCGGAAGTCTGCATCACAGGTGCAATGAAAACAACACCTAGTGAAGCCCTTGACGCTTGGACCGTATCCTCGCAACAAAAGTGGACATGTTGGTCTACTTATTGTTCTTGACCATTTCAGCAAATATCATTGGCTACAGCTTTTGAAAAAGTTTACATCGAAAGCGGTACAAGATTTTCTGTTGCGGACGGCAGTCCGCGCTAGTGACGAAAGCAGCACGAAGGGTGCGAAGGCGACTAGCATGTATACACAGGAAGAATGGAAAATTTAACTTACAAATGTGCATACTAAGACTTTTGAAAACTCATCTGGTTCGTGAGATAAACAGGTGTAAGTGGGAGGGGCAAAATTTAAATGATTGGAGCAAATGGGGCCGTTGAAGCCTTTCTGAATTTTTTTTTAATTTTTTACTATTCTAACCAAAAATACGCGTCGAATGACACCTCGATCCTCAAAATCCGACCATTGATTCAAAAGAAAATTAATTTTGAAATTTTTAGCGGCCTTCCGAAAATGAGATAAAAAGTCAGTTTATCAGTTTGTCTGTTTGTTTGTTTGTTTGTTTGGATCAAATCGTTAATTTAGCTTAAAAGTTTGAATGAGGACTTGTTCCCGCTCAAAAATCTAGAAACGTTTGTTCTACGACTTTTTTGAAAAATCGCTAGTTTAGCGGTAAATCGCTAAAAACCGCTAAACCCCATAGCATCCAAACGATAGAGCTAGATAGATAGCTACAGATGTGATATATATATCGTTGAAAAGGTATTTTGAAGGGCTTTTAGGCATACCTTCAAAGTTTTTTTTTTAAGTAAAAAGGTAAACAGCTACAGGTGAAATAAGGTATTTTTTCCCACAGTTTAGCGATTTAAGAAAAATCTACACATGAAATCACCAAAAAATATGTTATATGTTATAGGCAATTTTATTCCGCATTTTTATACCCTGTGCCCATTGAAAATGGTCAAAAAGGGTATATTAGATTTGTGTGATGTATGTAACAGGCAGAAGGAAGCATCTCCGACCATATAAAGTATATATATTCTTGATCAGCACCAACAGCCGAGTCGATTGAGCCATGTCCGTCTGTCTGTCCGTCCGTCTGTTTGAACGCGTCGATCTCAGAAACTATAATAGCTAGAGACTTCGAATTTGGTATGTAGGTTGCTGGATACCGGACGCAGATCAAGTTTGTTTTTAAAATTGGATCGGACCACTATATCATATAGCTGCCATAGGATCGATCAGTTGAAAATCAAGTCTCGGTATGAAAAACTTTTTTGTTGTTTGAGATAACTGAACCAAACTGACAGAATATGCATATGGGATGGTCGCATACATTCTGACCAAATTTGATTGTAATCGGATTACTATATCATATAGCTGCCATAGGAACCATCAGTCGAAAATCAAGTCTCAGTATAAAAAACTTTTTTGTTGTTTGAGATAACTGAACCAAACTGACAGAATATGCATATGGGATGGTCGCATACATTCTGACCAAATTTTATTGTAATCGGATTACTATATCATATAGCTGCCATAGGAACCATCAGTCGAAAATCAAGTCTCAGTATGAAAAACTTTTTTGTTGTTTGAGATAACTGAACCAAACTGACAGAATATACATATTGGATGGTCGCATACATTCTGACCAAATTTGATTGTAATCGGATTACTATATCATATAGCTGCCATAGGAACCATCAGTCGAAAATCAAGTCTCAGTATGAAAAACTTTTTTGTTGTTTAAGATATGTGAACCAAACTGACAGAATATGTATGTGAGATGGTCCCAACCAATATTCTATTTTATGGAGACTAGCACAGGGTATCCTCCAGTCGAGAAAACTCGACTGTAGCCGCGCCCACTTGTTTGACACATAACACATATCTGTCAAAATTCGTTTGGGCAAGATATTACCTATTAAAGCTTAGTACTCAAGCTAGATAAATTTTACGCGGCGTAAAGTGCTCAATATTTAGCTGTCGACCCAGTGTTGCCAATGCAACACGGAAAAATAACAAAAAGTTGAGTGGTAACTCTATGTGTTAACAGCGGTTTATTTTAAATATGAACATGCAAAACTAATTTGGATAAAAAGAGGAGAGAATAGGCAACGAATATGTAAATTTAAGTTTATAGAGGAGAAATATGAGATGGCACACAAGCACAGCGCGTATTGGGTGCACCCATCGCTTTAGAACTTCTTACGTGGTTTCTCCCTCTATATTAATGAAAAAATACAAAATTATCTAATTTATGTCTATAAACACAATTTTAACTTTCGTTCTTGCTTATAATCTACCAATATTATCGTCGTTATAGAACAAATTCAAATACCCTTCATCGTTTTCACTTGTGTGCCAGACATTTATCTCCTATATACCCAGCGAAACTCTAAACAGTTCGATGTTTCGCTGGGCCTGTCAGCTGTATCAAACAGTGCTGCCCATTCCGTTCCTTTACTTAACAGCTCTGTTATTTTATTGAGTCTGCGGACACCCGAGCGTAGCTAAATGTCAAGTTCTTCTTCTTCCCCTTACGCCAGCATTTTTTTTATATGGAGTTTGGGCTTACGCCAGGCCTTTTTTTGAGTTTGAGTACTATGCTTAATGCGGAAATAAACTGCTTGCAAGTGGTGAATTCTTTTAGCGGCAGATAAATCATTTTATAATCAAAATATAGGAACGTTTGTTTTACGACTTTTTCAAAAAATCCCTAGTTTAGCGGGAAATCGCTAAAAATCACTAAAATTTTTAAGTAAAAAGGTAAACAGCTACAGGTGAAATAAGGTATTTCTCCCACATTTTGGCGATTTTGAGAAAACGCCAGTAATGATTTTTTCTAATTTTGCATGTATGTTTGTAAAAGAACTAGTGTTGCCAGACAGTTTGTTTTTGCTTGTACAAACAATAAACACCTTTTGACAAAGTTGTACCGTCAACAAATATTGCAATTTTCAAATTTTCTGATATCTTACTTCAAAATTTCTGATATCTTATAAAAACACCTCTTTACGAGGTAAAAGTCTAGTGACGAAATCATTTTCATGCACCAAAATTACTGATATCCAATTTTGTGACGAATAATATTAAGGTTTACTTATAAATTACTAAAAAAAAATTTTGTCACTCGGCACATTGCGCTAATTTCTTCATACCTAATAAATATTTATTTTTTGCGCAGTGCCGAGTGACAAAATTTTTTTTTAAGTAATTTATAAGTAAACCTTAATATTATTCGCCACAAAATTGGATATCAGAAATTTTGGTGCATGAAATGATTTCGTCATTAGACTTTTACCTCGTAAAGAGGTTTTTTTATTCCACAGTTTTGGAGTATCTGAGACCATTGTCAGCGACAATGCACTATAGGTCAAATGGACCCTTTTTCTGATATAAATTAATAACTCGAAGGCTTTTCAAGTTTTCCGTGTAAAGTTTTTTGGATACCATTCTAGATCGAATTTGGAACTTGTTTTGAAAAAATGGGCGTGGCACTGCCCATTAACGCCCCTAAAAAAATATATGAAAATTTTTTTTTTTTAACTTTTTATACCCGTTACTTATTAAAAATAAGTAAAAGGGGATATTGTATTCGTTGCAATGTATGTAACAGGGAGAAGGAAGCATCTCCGACCCTATAAAGTATATATATTCTTGATCAGCATCAACAGCCGAGTCGATATAGCCATGTCCGTCCGTCCGTCTGTCCGTCTGTGTGAGCGCCTAGATCTCAGAGACTATAAAAGCTAGAGCAACCAAATTTGGCACACAGATTTCTATAAGCCCCACGCAGGTCAAGTTTGTTTCAAAATTTTGCCACGCCCCTTTCCGCCTCAGTAAATCGCGAAAATCCACCACACGCACAGTTTTCAAGATATTATGTTTTTTTAAACGGTGAACGTTAGCTACTGTTATTACCTATCATCCTACTAAATCCCAAAAAGATCAGACAAACAGAAAGGTGGTACTGGCTGATTAAAGCTTTTAAGCAATTAAAATGCCTAAAAGCAGGCAATAAAAAAATTTTAATTTGTTTATGTAAGTAACGGGTATCCTATAGTCGGGAGCTCGACTATAGCCTTTCCCACTTGTTTTTTCTATAAATGCATATAAAAATAATATTTTTTATATTCATTATAAGAGTATTTCATATTTCATATTTGTATTAAGGCAAGATAAGGAACATGTTTTGGACCATTTATAGCCTGTAAGGAAAAATAATATGTTTTATTGTTTTGAGTGTGTCGTAATATTAATAACCTTACGTTACTCGACATTTTCCTCCGTTTCAAGCTCAAGGTTGCTAAAGAAATCAAAGCAGGAATCATCCGAGAAGCCAACGATGCTTTGATCAGGCTCAGAACTGAGCTCTGAACTTTCAAAAGGGCAGGAAAGCAGACTAAGAACCTCAGTGGGTAGGCAAAGGCGTTTTTGTTTCCGAATGCGTCTGTCCAGATTTAAAGTTGATATTAATGGATCCGAAGTATCCATGGCTCGATGAAACACGTCTGTCAAATTGTTTATTCTGCTAATTTTTCTGGCGAGATGCATTCTGTCCGATTTATAAATCTTGTTACGGGATTCAGCAGCATCTTGAGCAAAGTAGCCAACAGGTAGAACTGTGCTTTCCATAATTTGCCTTGAGTGAATCAAGATTTTGTGGACAGTTGCTGTCATTGGCAGCCATGGATACAGCTTTATAATATTTTCCGCTGTTTGATAACAAAATGCCTCAAATTTGCTGAGATCCAGTGGCAATTGACACGACAAACAAATCAAAACCGTTCTAAGCATAAAAATCAATTCTTTGTCGATGCCAGTTATTTCTGAAAACAGCTCATAATTGTTAAACGATCGACGAGCAGTGTTTCCATTATTTGTGCTTCCAGATCCACCTTGTTTTGGGCTATCGACTCTTAGGGAAAGCTTCTCCCAAAATTGGCTTTGAATTTTTAGCTTGTTTTAGGCAACCTCATATTTCTCATTTGTATTACATACTCGCCATTTCTTGGCACAATTCTTATAGCCTGCATGCAAAACAAATTCAAAAAATCGAATCCAGCAATGTAGTGGACTTAATCCGTATTTTAAATGGTCAAGCATGGGCAGAAACTTTTCGCACTTAAAATTGGTGTTTAAAAGAAAATCTTTTGGTGTTGCTCCACAAATTGGGCATGCTTGAAAACATCTTGATCCAGTAAGTGCGTTTAGTACTTTTCCATCGATTACAATCAGGTACAGACGGAATTTAATGTAAATAAATTTATTATTGGGCAAATCAATTTTACAGAAATCCAAGTTTTGGATTTCAGCCATTAAATCCCAGCTTCCTTTAAAATGGTTTCCTTCGTCTCTTTAATGAACTCCAGCTTTAAAGGGCGACAAAACCTGATGGACTGTGGTGCTCGATTGTTCCACAGTATGTTTCCGGATGGATCAATCATTCGCAGTGGAGTAACTGTTGTGGCGAAAAGACATGAATCGGAACCACTCGATCTTTGATCCTTATAACCCTGGTTATAATTTGCCTGACCAGTGCTTCCATCGAAGCCGTAGCTAAGAATAAGATCGGCTGACAGAAAATCAGTATTCTGACCAGTCATCACGTGCATTATAACTTCTTCTTGCAAAGCAACAAGTCTACGTGCAGTATGACTTAGAAGATTTTGTAGACTGACTCTGGCTACTGTTTCTGAAACGTCAGTGGGGGGCCTGCATTGATTTTTTCGTTCAGCCACTTCGTTATAGTGAGGATAAACATCCCAATTTCTGTTTCTTGCATCCTCTCTAATGGCGACATATTGTTCTTTTGTAAGTCCTTGCTCTAATATCAAAGCCAATGCATCGTCTGGTGAAGATCGTACAGGCTTCTTATTTGTCTCCTTCATATATTGTCTTAAGTGTTTCGTCTTGCCTGGAATTAAGTCAAGTAGCTTCAGAATTGCTGAAAGGTCAGCCTGACCTCTTTTGCAAGCAGCCATGCTTGCTGCTTGGATCAGTAAACTCGCATTATTCCTCGCAGATTTTAAAAGGGCACATGCCTGCTTTCTCTGACCTATTTTGCTCTTAAACGCGTAAGGCAGTGCAGGATGTCCAACTGGTCTGATGCGTTGACACTTCTTCAAACATAAATTGAGGCACGTGCTTTCTTTTAGCCAATCCGCATGCTTTTGTTGAAATAGTAATATACGGTATCTACTTTTTTTCCATCTTTGGACTAAATGCAAGCAAAATACACGGCTATTTTTTAGTTAAATATTTATCAATATTCTAGGATACACTTCCATCGATGTGCGATTTAAAATAACGCAGAACAGCATCCACTCCAATAGTTTGTCCTCTTTCTTTTATCCATGCTTCAAGTATACCGGCATTGCTCAAATATAGGTTGTGTGCTAAAAAATTAAATTTTGGGAAAAGTGACTAAAGATGACTCATAAACTTACTGGTATAAGTTCACAAGGAATTACTCTACAACATGTATATAGTCACTTCGCTGACAAGTGCTGACATTTTTTTAAAACTCTTCCCAAAGATAAGGTTTTGCTCAAAAAAAATTATTTTTGGGACGTCTCTTTATTGACACTTACTACAGACAACACGAACAATACCAACAGCACAGAACTACCAACATAAAGAACAAACCACACTGATAAGTTTTCATCGCAAATTTGATTAAAAAATTTCAAATTAAAAAAAATTGAGCCACTTGAATTTCGCCAAAATTTTTGCACAACTTATAACCACTTGCTGTTGAATTATAACAGCTGTTTTAACAGCTGGTAACTTAACATTTCTGGTACGTAACATTACAGTTCAATGTATTCCTAACAGAAATGTAAAAAAAGTTAGTTAATTTGAATACTTTTAAAGAATGAGTTTATATCAGAAAAAGGGTCGATTTGACCTATAGTGCAATGGAACGCAAATTAAAGCTTATGATTTCAATGCGTTTTTAACCAAACTTGGCATTAATCATGTGTACACAGCTTTATACTCGCCACATAGTAATGCAGCCGAACGAGTGAATCGTTCTTTATTAGCCGCCATTCGTTCCTATTTGAAGAATGATCAAACTGAGTGAGACTTGCATTTGACAAGCATTTCTTGTTCGCTCAGATCGTCCTTACATCAGTCCATTGGATGTTCCCCTTATCGTGCCTTATTTGGCCTAGACATGATAACGCATGGCTCAGACTACAAACTGCTAAAAGAATTATCGTTACTTGAAGAAGCTTTAGTCCCTCTGTCACATGAAGATAATCTGGCATTATTGCGCAAAGACATTCAAGACAATATTCGTCAAGCATATGACAGAAATGTTGCACAATATAACTTGCGTTGTAAGCCTGTCTCTTTCAAAAAAGGTCAGGAAGTATTTTAGAGAAATTTAGCTCTCAGCAAATTTGCCAACCATTTTAATGCAAAGCTTGGCTTACAGTTCGTCAAATGCCAAGTTGCAAAAAAACTGGGTAATTGTTGTTACCAGCTTGAGGATTTGCAAGGCAAAGATATATTTGCAATGCCAAGGATATACGCAGCTAAATCCCCGTTAATATTTCCACCTTACGGTGTCATATTATCGGGTGGGTGTAATGGTCGCATATTCGTTAGAAATTTATTTTTACTTTAATCGTTTTCCCTTTTTTTACGATAAAAGAACTTTGTTTATTCAATGTTGCTAACGCTAGCAACATACATTTTGCATGCGCGCCATAGCAACATGAATCACAGCATTCGCAACATAGCATATGGGCTAATCCTGAGTTGCGGACGTTACATTTGCACGCAAATTTTCATGTTTAAACTGATACAGCTCGAGCTCAGATTGGTGAATTTTAATGAAATTTGCAGGATAATGCATTTCAATGTGAGTACTCTTAAACCTATTTTAAGAAAAAAGCCTTAGTGTTTTTGGAAAAAAATTAGGCTTGCTGAAAGTTCCGTTGCGGCCGTTACAAAGAATGGAAGTCGATTTGAGGTTAAGGTGCATTTGCACAGATATTAGCGAATTTTGCATAATAAACAAAAAATATCCAAATACAAAAAATTAAGTGGAATATATGACCATATCAATTCAGCATCTAAAATTAAGATAAGTCTCGTTAATTAAAAATCTTAATTTTTGTCTGTTGCGGACGTTACGTTGCGGACGTTACACTTTTTACACACACACTTTTTTTCAAATTATTAATACATATTGAATAAAGAGAACAAAACAAAGTTAAAGATGAGCTAAGCGCTAAACACTCAGACGACCGCTTTGCCCACTTTTTTGGCCATTGAAAATACTCTTTTTTTTACAAGAATTATTGAAATTAAGAGGCAAAAAGAGGAATTAATTGATTAGGCTCGGCCATGAACAACAAAACCACCGTAAAACCTTTTTGAATTTGTAATTTGAAGCCTGAAAATGTATTCTATTATAAGATAAAACAACTATTATTAAAAAACATGCCATTTTTTGACAACTTTAAGTTTTCGCTCTTGGTTTAAAAATTTTCGGATTAGCCCATATGCAAACGCCCGTTTTGCTTTGTTGCTAAGCTTCGCTTTAACCTCGCTGTGCACTGACCACTGCAGATCGTCAGCTGATAAGCTTTCATGCAGAAGTCATACGCATGTAGGTATGAGTCACCGCTACGCATCGACCCAAAGCTTTGGCGTCGCTGATAACGGATACCCTAAATAGCCTATCTCAAGGCCGGATCAAGTGTGGTAGATATAGAGAGTTAGCATGATCGCAGCCAACTTTAATGCCATTTCCCGTCTAAAAGCTTTTGCAGCAGCTTATAAAAGCAGCGTTGCCGACGCACAGTGGGGCCATAGCTCATTTTACTTTGCAAAAATCATAACTTGTGAACCAAATGAGATAATTGAAAAATTTTAACGGCATATGATAGAAAACTCTTCAACCTATGAAATAAGTGTTTAAGAAAAGTGCCACGCCCTCTAGATACTTACTCAGGGGCTATCAAAGTTCAAATTTGTGAAAAAAATAAATTATATGGCACCTAAAACAAAATATTTTTTTAAATTTTTGATTTTTTTCGTTTTGTTTTTAAGGTTTTTATATTAAAAAATTACTTTCAAAAAGTTAAAAAAAAAATGTTTTTAAAATTTTGTTGAAAAAATTATTTTGTATTTTTCGGTGTAAATTATCAGAATTGCATTTATCGACCTTTTTCCTATTGCATCTATATAATATACTGGTCCGATTTGAACCAATCTGCCATGTTATGAATCAGGGGTAGTCTTTTACATCCAGACCAAATTTGGTCCACATCGCACGACTATATCATATAGCTGCCATAGGAACAATCAGACGAACTATGCAATTAAGCCGCGTGTTTTTTTGAGAGGTTGCCTTAGTTTTTTTGATGTTACTTAAATAGTTGGACACGGACTTGACAAAACCATATATATTTATTAAGAGAAATGAATACTGAAGCGTTTTTAAGTTAGGGTACCTCGGGACATTTCTGGACAAGAGAGTTATCGGGTACCAAAGTTAAAACAAATATCGACAGAGGCAAGTGTTTTTCAGGGCCGCAGGCTGAAAAACGTGGCAAAAATCATTTTTTGGGGTAAGCGTTCGAAAAAGTAATATAAGATTTCGATAGAGAATTCTTTAAGGATTAAAAATCCAAAAGGATTTGTAGATCAAGAAAAAATTGTGGGTAGTACAACCTTTTAAGGTTGACCCATTTAAATTAAAAAAAAATTGACTTGGAATATTTTTGAACTCTCTTGTTCAGAACTGTCCCGAGGTACCCTAACTTAAAAACGCTTCAGTATTCATTTCTCTTGGAGCTTTTCTTAAACACTTATTTCATAGGTTGAAGAGTTTTCTATCATATGCCGTTAAAATTTTTCAATTATCTCATTTGGTTCAAAAGTTATGATTTTTGCAAAGTAAAATGAGCAATGGCCCCACTGTGCGACGCAAGCGGTCTCTTTGATCGGTTAGCTTCTCGATGCTACACGTGTGACTTGGATATACATATACAAAAAAAGTGCCTATTTTGCAATTTTCAAAAAATTAAAAAAAAATACTAGTGAAGAGATTTTTGAAACTTTTTGCAAAAAAGTCACTTTTTCCTCATTTTCATGAAAAAGTGACTTTTTTTTTAAAAATTTCAAAAGAATTTAAAAAATATTAGCGAAGAGATTTTTGAAAATTTTTGCAAAAAAGTCACTTTTTCCTCATTTTCATGAAAAAGTGACTTTTTTTAAAAAAATTTCAAAAGAATTTAAAAAATATTAGCGAAGAGATTTTTAAAAATTTTTTTGTTGCTGTCACTAATAGAATTGATTTTGTCGGCTTTTTGCATCAAAACTTTCTTTTGTATACGTGTATACGTGCGAAATTGGCAAGTGCCAAAGTTAAGTTATTGGTGTTGTAATAACTAAAACGCGCCTTGAATCGGGCTTATAATTATATTATTTTTGCACCCTGGTATTCGCTGGCAACAAGTGGGCGCGGCTACAGCCGAGTTTGCTCGACTGGAGGATACCCTGTGCCAGTCTCCATAAATAGAATATTGGTTGGGACCATCTCATATACATTCATATTCTGTCAGTTTGGATCAGTTATCTCAAACAACAAAATAGTTGTTCATACTAAGACTTGATTTTCGACAGATCGTTCCCATGGCAGCTATATGATATAATGATCCGATTTCAACCAATTTTGGTTAGTATATAAGGGACCATCGCGTATGCATGAACGTATGCTGTGAGTTTGATTCAGATAGCTCAAACAACAAAAAAGTTTTTCATACTTAGACTTGATTTTCGACTGATCGTTGCTATGGCAGCTTTATGATATAGTGGTTCGATTTCAATCAAATTTGGTCAGGATGTATGGGACCATCCCATATGCATATTCTGTCAGTTTGGTTCGCATATCTCAAACAACAACAAAGTTTTTCATACTGAGACTTGATTTTAGACTGATCGTTCCTATGGCAGCTATATGATATAGTGGTGCGATCCAAATTTGAAAACAAACTTAAACTCCGTTCGGTATCCAGCCACCTACATACAAAATTTTAAGTCTCTAGCTATTATAGTTTCTGAGATCGGCTGTCTCAAACAGTAGGATGGACAGACGGACATGGCTCAATCGTCTCGTCTGTTGATGCTGATCCAGAAAATATATAATTTATGGGGTCGGAGATGCTTCCTTCTCCCTGTTACATACATCACACAAATCTAATATACCCTTTTTGACCATTTTCAATGGCCACAGGGTATAGAAATAGGTTTAAGAGTACTCCAAATTAAATGCATTTTCCAGCAAATTTAATTAAAATTCACCAATCTGAACTCGAGCTGTATCAGTTTAAACATGAAAATTTGCGTTCAAATGTAACGTCCGCAACTCAGGATTAGCCCATAAGCTATATTGCGAATGCTGTGATTCATGTTGCTATGGCGCGCATTCATGTTGCTAGCGTTAGCAACATTGAATAAACAAAATTCTTTTATCGTACAAAAAGGATAAACGATGAAAGTAAAAATAAATATCTAACGAATATGCGACCATTACAAATAATTCAAGCTGTCGATATCCATGGCGTTATACGCGGCGCTTCAGTGTTGATTACACTTTTCCTCGCCAGCTCGTTTATATTAAGTCAGAAATTGTTTCATGTAATTATATCAATTAAATTTGATTGCATGGCCTCATGCATTATTGACAGTGTAACTTTAACCGTGGAAGGTCATCGTTATTTGAATAACGTAAAAATCATCGTTCGTCGAATCGGCGACGTCATACTTTAAACATCAATCAAAATAATCCTATGCATAAACGTCCACAAAAAACTTTGTTTTTTCATTATTTCAATTATATACAGGGATGCTTCAGAAATCGCAAGCGTAATAGAATTCCGCAGAAAGTAATTCCGCACGGAAGTTTCCGAGGTGCCACAGAACTTCGAGAGTTTTTATTTTTTTTTAGAATTTTTAAAAACCTTTTCGAACTAGGGTGCTAAGGGTTGACACCTTCTCAGATTAAATTACCCAAGGGTTTGTTTGGCAACTGTTTAAAGTTTATCATTGCAGAACCAAAAGTTTTTAATTTTTTCCCTATTACATTTATATTATTTAATTTATTAATATAATTATTGACTTTGTTTAGGTGAAAAAAAATTTAAAAATTATTGGCGCAAGAAAATTAAAATTTCTCGACAACTCTAGCAATTGTCTGCCATTAGTCTGGCAACTCTTCGTGAAAAATGTTTTCACAAATTGCACAATCAGTTAAAGGATTTTTGCGGTAAAACTTGATTTACCTCAAAAGACCTATTTTTTATTGCTTAATTTATAGAAAACTGAAGTGGTTCCATATATTTTTTTTAAATACCTTACTTCGAATTCTGACTAAAAAAAGTGGCATCGAAAATCTTAATCTGACTAGGTGGCAGCATCGAGCTCCAGCGATTTTAGAGCTAGCTTAAATCGCGTAAAATTATTCTGCGATTTGACATGTGGCACAGCGAAATGAAATTGAAGTGAAAGCGATTTATGTAGCACCCCTGTATTTGTATTTATTTTCATTAGGAGAAAGGCTTCGCAACTAGTAAAGAACTAATATTTACTGGACTTAAAGATTCGGACCCTTCAATTAAAAATATTTGTAAGGTTCTTTTCCGCAAACGATCGATGTGCGGTGTCTTGCCCCAGTAATGGCAGCAGAAACAATAAAACTGAAAGACCATGTGAAATATCGATTTACGAGTATATTTTCATAATTGAAATGACTTTGCTTTCAACATATTTTAGCATTTGCAGCAAATAAAACATAGTTGTCAGTTAACTGTGGATAATAATCTGTGTTTTCCCATAAAGCTGTAAGTCCAAAAGCAGCTGTAGATGCAGATAGATGTAGTCTCTAATTTTGCATTCGTAGTAAGATAGTAAAAAGGGAGTAGGCGAATTTGAGGGTGGAGAAAAAGGTAGCAACATGGATGCGCACCATTCCACCTGCCATGGCTGTGTTCTGTTTGAGAGAACATTCCACAAACAGCATCAATTTCTTCTTAAAACTGCGACTCTGTTTAATCCAATTGCAGCTAAAGGCTGCATAGTGAATTTTCTCAAACCCGAGCTCAGTGTCCATTCCGTAATAGCAGGTGGGAAAGATTTGCAGTGGCATAGCCATTCCGTAGAAGAAGAAATAGGTTCGCCCCATAGGATCAGTGACAAAGAAAATAAAGGTTGCAAAACTAACGCAAATACACAATGCAGTCACTGCGAATTGAATGAGCATGGGCATGGACATGAAGGTCTCCATTGTTCTGAAAAGCCTGAAAGTTTTGGATTCAATCAGATTCAATATGTGGATAGGAAGTACTTAAAAGATAATTACTCTAGCAATCGTCTGTGATCCGTGATGCAGGCTTCCAGTTGTTTTTCAGAATCTTCAGTGTCCTCTGATCCAATATGTTCAATGCGTTTGTAGAGCATCTTGGTATGAGCTGAGATTATACACAACATTACGGCGGGATAACAATCGTTGACATAGTTCTGCATTAGTTGAAAGCTTATGCCTACAATTTGATATAAATGGGCAATATAATAATTCCGACTGGAAGTTCGCCAATCAAAGGGAAACCGTGCAGGGTACATTAGTCCCCGCTTATCCTGAAAAATAAATGACATCTCTGCGAAAACACCAATTGGGAGATAGATGCTGATAAATACGAATAGGATATTTCGCAACTGTGTCTTCAGTTGGTTGTATATGAAAGTCTCCTCGCTTCCACTGACTCGTGAGTCTAATTGCTTCAATAGTTGCTCCATTTGTTGCACCTTATCAAAATTGTAGGCGTATAATATAATTTTGAGGGAACAGGCGAGGCAGGTGGCAAAGACGGTTAAGTTCTTAAGATCATCCGGGAGATTATCGTTTTGGAAAACCGAACTGCCCAGATGTAATGGATATCCAATGGTGACAAACAGAATTAACGAAAGACTGTAGAGTAAGTATAGTTTCCTCCAATAAATCTGTTTATAGGCAACTCCCAGTATTTTCCAGACTGTCCAGTGACTCCTGAAGAAACTCAAGCTGTTGATATGCGTATCCATCCCATTGCCGTTGTCCTTATACTTCTGTTTGAGCTCTGCTTTAGGCTTCTTCTTTTTATACGAAAAATGTTGGCATAATTACTTCCTATATATTCTAGATAATTACATAATTATAAATATGGGTTGCGTGGCCGCGTCAATTACGCTATGTAAGTTGAAAACATGCGGAACAGTCGAGTGCACTTGACAGTAATATACCCTGGGCCTAGGAACCGGCACCCGAAGATTTGTTGCCCATGCAATTCCCATACTAATCCTTAAATATCGACCTAAATAAACCACAAATACTAAATAATTAAAAATCATCTGCATCGACCGAGCGACACTCGACCTCGACCACAGCGACACTTGGGCTGTAATATTTTTTCTTTAAATAAGAAAATAATAGGTTATTTTATGTATTTGGAAAGGTCATTTAAATTCCGATTGAATGATGCAAAACTTTCCTTAACCCATTAGGTATCCATTGAAAATTTTGAATTTTTGTGAAAGTCCACTGTTTTGACTTTTTTCCTCGATTTTTTCCAAAAAATATTTAGATGCAAAAAAATTCTTGAATCAATTCTAAGAGCAACTGCAAAAAAAATTTTTCAAAAATATTGCGGAGATGCTTCCTTCTCCGGCACGACCGGACATGACATGAAAATAACGGTGGAGTAAAGTGAAGAAGAAAAGCTTAACGATTCTGTTTTCGAGTCGAAATGGACTTAGTAGGAGCAGACAAATGGAGTTGCCAGATAAGAAACTGGCGTTGTCCAGCATTTTTGATTGTGCGAGAAGAACATCGAACTGTTCAGAAATTTCTAGGTATAGAGCAGAGAAATGTCCGGCATACAGGAGCCAACTGAGAAGAGTATTTGAATTTGATCATTGGATTGCGAAATATCCTTTTCATATTTATTAGCATCTATCTTCTAATTGATGTTTTGTCAAAAATGTCATTTATTTTTCAGGATATGCGGGACCTAATGTACCCTGCACGGTTTCCCTTTGATTGGCGAACTTCCACTCAGAATTATTATATTGCCCATTTACTATATATCAAATTGTAGGCATAAGATTTCAACTAATGCAGAACTATGTCAACGATTGTCATCCTGCCGTAATGTTGTGTGTTGGCCGCTTTCTCGGCAGGTAAAATTGCTGCCTTTCCGAACTCTGCAGATCCAATGCAGATTCTCTTCGTTGTTGCCCAATTCGAATGCTCGTCCCACGTTGATTAATAAATTGCCTGAAAAGAGTTTGCATCAAGAAATGTTTGCTTTCTTTGCGTTTATTCTGTGCTGATGCTCTATTGGAACTGACTTTACACGATTTGCAAATTTACTAAAGTAGATACAAGAATGATAGGAGAAAAGAGTAATTCAAACAATTGAGATAGAGACTTTGGCGTTGCCAGATTTTACATAGAACTAGTTCTTTCAAATTGCTTAACATAACTATTGGTGAACTGAACTTGTCCTCCAACATTGTGTATAATCTCAGCTCATACCAAGATGCTCAACAAGTGCTTTGAACATATTGGATCAGAGGACACTGAAGATTCTGAAAAACAACTGGAAGCCTGCATCACGGATCACAAACGGTTGCTAGAGTAATTACCTTTTAAGTACTTACTATCCACATATTGAATCTAATTGGATACAAAACTTTCAGGCTTTTCAGAACAATGGAGACCTTCATGTCCATCATGTGTTTGTGTTAGTTTTGCAACCTTTATTTTCTTTGTCACTGTGTGATGGATGTAAACAAAAACAATTGGGAGCGGCTACAGTCGAGTTTGCTCGACTGGAGGATACCCTGTGCCAGTATCCATAAAATAGAATATTGGTTGGGACCATCTTAAATGCATATTCTGTCAGTTTGGTTCAGTTATCTCAAACAACAAAAAAGTTGTTCATACTAAGACTTGATTTTCGACTGATCGTTCCTATGGCAGCTATATGATATAGTGATCCGATTTCAACCAATTTTGGTCAGGCTATAAGGGACCGTAGCGTATGCATATTCTGTGAGTTTGATTCAGATAGATCAAACAACAAAAAAGTTTTTCATACTAAGACTTGATTTTCGACTGATGGTTGCTATGGCAGCTATATGATATAGTGGTTCGATTTCAATACAATTTGGTCAGGATGTATCGGACCATCTCATATGCATATTCTGTCAGTTTGGTTTACATATCTCAAACAACAAAAAAGTTTTTCATACCGAGACTTGATTTTTGACTGATCGTTCCTATGGCAGCTATATGATATAGTGGTCCGATCCAAATTTAAAAACAAACTTGATCTGCGTCCGGTATCCAGCAACCTACATACCAAATTTGAAGTCTCTAGCTATTATAGTTTCTGAGATCGACGCGATCAAACAGACGGGCGGACAGACGGACAGACAGACGGACATGGCTCAATCGACTCGGCTGTTGATGCTAATCAAGAATATATATACTTTATATGGTCGGAGATGCTTCCTTCTGCCTGTTACATACATCACACAAATCTAATATACCCTTTTTGACCATTTTCAATGGGCACAGGGTATAAAAATAACCCAAAAGAACAATAACTGAATATGCAAAAGGGTGCCAAAAATTTTGTGCTGAAATGCAACCTAAAACAAGTCACCCCAACAATATTCAACCAAGCAAAATCCAAAATCCATAAATTATTGACGAAAGCAGCACTCATACTCGTTAATGCTTGACTATAAGCAAGGACTATAGATATTAAGATCACTTTTACTTTCATACTAAAACAAGTGGGCGCGGCTACAGTCTAGTTTGCTCGACTGGATACCCTGTGCCAGTCTCCATAAAATAGAATATTGGTTGGGACCATCTCATATGCACATTCTGTAAGTTTGGTTCAGTTATCTCAAACAACAAAAAAATTGTTCATACTAAGACTTGAATTTCGACTGATCGTTCCTAAGGCATCTATATGATATAGTGATCCGATTTCAACCAATTTTGGTCAGGACATAAGGAACCATCCCATGTGCATAATTTGTCAGTTTGGTTGAGATATCTCAAACAACAAAAAAGTTTTTCATACTAAGACTTAATTTTCGACTGATCGTTCCTATGGCAGCTATATTATATAGTGGTCCGATCCAAATATAAAAACAAACTTAATCTGCGTCCGGTATCCAGAAACCTACATACCAAATTTGAAGTCTCTGGCTATTATAGTTTCTGAGATCGGCTGTCTCAAACAGACGGATGGACAGACGGACAGACAGACGGACGGACATACAGACAGACAGACGGACATGGCTCAACCGTCTCGGCTGTTGATGCTGATCCAGAATACATATACTTTATGGGGTCGGAGATGCTTCCTTCTCCCTGTTACATACATCACACAAATTCTAATATACCCTTTTAGACCATTTTCAATGGGCACAGGGTATACAAACGGCTGGAATATGAAGATTCCGCCACTGTCCTTTAGGGAATTCATATTACTGATGATATATTAGCTATATCACCACCGAGCCGAAAAGAATGCGAAGGGACACTTCTGGTTGCCATCCAGCTCTTTGGCGTGGGGGGGTTCTTAATTGTATTCCTGTTGGCTGCGCGTCGTGACGAGAATTACGAGCAGAACCACTACTGTGGCTCACAAACAAAACAAACGATCCAAAATTTTTGAAACGGTAGAACCGTAACAAGGATGACTGTATATACTAATTCGGTGAAGTCTTCCTGGCTGTGATGTGGTGATGGTGGATGAAGAACTGTGGTGTTGTAGGTTCTTCGAGGCGCTCGTTATCCACCCAACCAAATGGATTTTTCGCGCGGCATTATGATTGTGAAAAATCATCAAAAATGACTTCCTAATATTTCTCCTTACATTCTCAGGTCCTCCGAAAACAACATTAGCGATTCAGCAACACATTATAATTTAATTTTTATTCGTTACGATTGTTGTATTGTTGGAACTTCATGTTCCGTTTACAAAAATTTGATTTTTCTAACTGGCAATTCGAACAATGGTTTTCATTTAATGCTCGGTGCACGATTAAAGAAACGAAGAAAACGATCAGTAACAATTTGGTTTAAAAATTGTAATCGACAATTAAGATCTAACGTTTTTAAGAATAGGTGCAATTTTGTTTGTTTCTTTTTTTTCCCCGATTCTTGGGTGCTGTAAACAAAAGTTATTATATATATTTTCTTTGTAAGCATATATGTAAGTTTTAAATTTTTTAGGGCATGTTCTTTACTCGTTAAATATTTCAAAAGGTTCGCAGAATTTTAAAGGTACTCTTTAAATTTTTTTTCTCAACAATCTGGCAAAATTGAAGCTGACAATAAAATAAATTCCCGCTTCTGCATGAATCCTCCAACATTTGTTATGGCACTTAGCAAATTGAATAAAGTATCGCAAAGATATTGATTTTGACAATTCTTTTCGTATTTCGTTTCTTTTTAGACCCCGTACTTTAAAAATGTAAAGGGGTCTATTAACTTTGTCACAAAAAAAATTTGCGTAACAGGCAGAAGGAGGCGTGGCAGACCCCATAAAGTATATATATTCTTAATCAGCATCAACAGCTGAGTCGATATAGCCATGTCCGTCCGTCCGTCTGTCCTTCTGTAAGAGCTTCTAGATCTCAGAGACTATAAGAGCTAGAGACTCCAGACTTGGTATGTAGGTTCGTCTATATTGCAAGCAGATCGAGTTTTTTTAAGATTTTGGATCGGACCACTATATCATATAGCTCCCATAAGATCAATCAGTTGAAAATCAAGTCTTAGTATGGAGAACTTTTTTGCTGTCTGAGATTTTTCAACCAAACTGACAGAATATGCATATATAATGGTCCCATACATCCTGACCAAATTTGGTTGGAATCGGACCACTATATCATATAGCTGCCATAGGAAGGATCAGTAGAAAATCAAGTCTTAGTATGAAAAACCTTTTTGTTGTTTGAGATATCTCAACCAAACTGACAGTATAGGCATTTGGGATGATCATATACATCCTGACCAAATTTGATTGGAATCGGATCACTATATCATATAGCTACCATAGGAAAGATCAGTCAAAAATCAAGTCTTAGTATGAAAAACTTTTTTTCCATAGTAAGTACGGGGTCTCCGACAGTCGAGTATGCTCGACTGTAGCACCGTCCACTAGTTTTTTTTAAAACAATAAAATTTTTAGTTTTATTTTAATTTATTTTTTATTTTCTTTTGATAATTATGTACTTGTATTCTTTCTATGCCACTTGCACCGAAGAATTTCGAGAATACCTTTTTACAAAAAAAAAGATATACCACTCAAGATTGTGGTTGCTGGTTATGTACAGCCGACTGTACAGCCCTTTTTGGACTCACTATCATATTACGGCACTACACTGCATCCCTTTTCGGCTATGCACATCACTTTCCAACGTAGAAACTGTTTTGGCGCAAAATGGCCATTACCTTCAAACAAAATGCGTGGATGTACAATTGCCATCCACTGCTGCGAGGCTAATCCATTATGACACACATTTTTGTGTCATAACGCCCGCGGGCGATCTCTACACTACTGAGCTGGACCAGGAAAAAGGAGGTCCTCTAGAGAAGAAAAAGAAATTTTCAATCAGTATGTCTTCAAACGAGGTGAAAAAAGCCTGCGTGCAGTTGGTGACAGAAAGTTTCTTTTTATCCTTTAAATTAATTTTAATAGTTAAAATGTTATTTTTTATAAAAATCAGATAATACCTCTTATTTTGAAGTTGAACGATGCTGCGTTAACCATGCCGCGTTCGTATTTCAAATCGAGTTCTAAAAAATAGACTTTTTTGCAGGTAGAAGTGGTAGGCAAAAGAATTTACACATATTTATTATTAAAATATTATCATATAAACGTGTGTACATGCATTTGTACATACATATTATATATCAATGGAAAGGTATTAATGTGTAGATCATATATGTATATAGGTCTATATATGATGTGGCTTCTTTGGTTCAAAAGATATTTCAATTCAATTTTTATTTTCGATTTTTATAATACAAATTGACAAATAAGTGTTATTTGTTTAATTATTTTTATACCCGTTACTTATTAAAAATAAGTAAAAGGGGATATTGTATTCGTTGCAATGTATGTAACAGGGAGAAGGAAGCATCTCCGACCCTATAAAGTATATATATTCTTGATCAGCATCAACAGCCGAGTCGATATAGCCATGTCCGTCTGTCCGTCCGTCCGTCTGTCCGTCTGTCCGTCTGTGTGAGTTCATAGATCTCAGAGACTATAAGAGCTAGAGCAACCAAATTTTGCACACAGATTTCTATAAACCCCACGCAGGTCAAGTTTCAAAATTTTGCCACGCCCCTTTCCGCCTCCGTAAATCGCGAAAATCCACCACAAGCACAGTTTTCAAGATATTATGTTTTTTTAAACGGTGAACGTTAGCTACTGTTATTACCTATCATCCTATTAAATCCCAAAAAGATCGGACAAACAGAAAGGTGGTACTGGCTGATTAAAGCTTTTAAGCAATTAAAATGCCTAAAAGCATGCAATAAAAAAATTTTAATTTGTTTATGTAAGTAACGGGTATCCTATAGTCGGGAGCTCGACTATAGCCTTTCCCACTTGTTTTTTTATTAAAATCAGAAAATAACTCTTTTTTTTTAATTTTCTGAAAAAAAATATTATAAGTGTTACGTCCCTGGTAACGGCCATTGAGCGCTCGTTTTGAATTTGAACGAAACTCTGTTCATAGCAGCGAGCTTTTGTTTATCACTATCAGCTGCGACCTAATTCTGTCGCTGCGATAGAAGCGCTTTCGCGCACGCTTGCAGCGCAGCTAACTTCATTTCAATTAATTGCCAAGAATTATTTTTCATCACAAGCAGCGCTGCAAAGCAGCTAAAGGTATGTGAAAATTGCGGAAATATTGAAAATCGAATTTGTTCTGACCGATCCATTTTGTCTTTAGAAATTTTGAGGAGATCTCCACTGGTGAGCCGGCTCCAACTTTCCTCAAAAGGCCAGCCCAAGGCAGTCGGCAAAAGCGCCAGTTGTCGAGCCGGCCCAGTGTTTCTTTTATTGAGCACCAATTACGGCAAACTGGCCACTGGAAAAATCCCCCATTGAGGTCGAAGATTAGGCCATTCTTTTCACTTCGCCGCCAAGAGCGAGCAAGAGGAACCTCATCTTGTTGGATAACCTCAACTTGTCCCTGAACGCACCGGCACACACTGGGGTGAGAGACCCCAAAAGTGACGATTAATTCAACCGTCCAAAAATTTGATCATGTTATAATTTTTTATTTTGTATTAGACTATTAAAACTACAAATCATTAACTTTTGGATACTCCGTAGACTATTTTTTGTTTTTGTTTTTTTTTTTTAAGTTTTTTTATTTCAGTCAATTTTCCTAATATTCGATTTTTTCACAACAAAAATAGGAATTCCATAATTTTTAACGCTGAAATTTTCCTTAATCTATTATATATCCATGTAGACTATATTCATGAATAATAATAATAATCGGTTGACTATATAATATATCTGCCATAGGAAAAACGTACTAATAATGCATGCAAATTTTTTTCTTTGAAATAAAAAACGGGTCATATATAATTCAAAGTTTATTAATAATAACAAAAATTGTAAATACAAAAAAAAATTTAAATAATGTATGCATTAATCGGATTCGATATCATTTTCGCTTTCTTCACTTTCATTTATTTCGCTTTCATTTAATTCTGGTGCTTTTAAAAGAGACAAAGCTTCTTTTGGTTATGTGTTAAATTTTTTTTTTGGTAACTTCCGTTTGCAAGATATTATTGGATCTGAGCTTATTAAAAACATATTCAAAATATCTTGGTTGCTCTTAATTCTATCCATTTTTCTCGAATTGCACTCTCGATACTTTTTGAAATCCTTGTTTCGAGCTTCTTGAGCTTCTTCTGAGAGTTGGCCAATTGGTAGCAAAGCGTTGGAAATAATTTCAGTACCGTGAATTAAGAATTTGTGTATCGTTGGTGGCATATAATACCACGGATACAACGTACCTAGCAGTTTCATGAGTGTACTCTTGGAACGATTCCATGTTAACCTCGTGGCCTGATGCAGCGACAACCAAAACGGTATGGAACCTTTTTATTAGCTGGAGATCGACTCCAGTAATTTTCGCCGAAACTTCTGCATTTTGAAAAAATCGTCGCGTGGTGAATTCGTTTGAATTGCAAGATCTAAAATAGTGTTCGTAAAAATGCAATGATATAGGTCAGCTAAAATCTTTTGTAACATATGTTGAAACATATATTTACCGGTCACAAACAAACACCCTAGCTAAAGACGAGAAACACAATTAAAAGCATACTATTTATTACAAATTTAATAGACACATATATTTTATCTAATGACGTGGATCACAATTAGACGTTCACTGTTAATAAGAGTACACTAGTACATACATTTTACTTCGCTTTCCTTTGATCTTTTACTTTGTCATGCTAAATGCAATTAACAGACAGCTTACAGCTGACCAAAACAGCTGACAAAATCAGCTGACCGAAACAGCTGACCACTTAAAAATGAAAAAGCAACTCTGTTTTGTGATTAAGCGAGCAACTTTGAATTCAAATAACTCTCTCGGGGCAAAACGGGGCGCAAAATCCCTTGGAGGGCACTTAGACAGATATGTTACAAATTTAATAAAGAAAGAATGGTTACGTTTGGTTACGTTTTAAGTAACTTTTGCCTATCTAAAGATAAAAATACCTCTGATTTCACAGATACTTTTTATTTAAATTTTTTTCCATAAAATTACTTAAAATTTTCTATTCAAAAAAATGTACAAAAATTGTTAAGGATTCAAATTTATTATTTCTATTTTAAAAAATTAATTTTTTGCAATTTTTTACGCGGAATTCGTCATCAAAAGTCACAAAAAAATATAAATTTTTCGTATTTCGAAAAACGAAAACACAAAGTTTCAACTTTGGCGTCACATAACAGGGTTTCTATTAGACATAGGGCCATAATTTTTTCACTTCCCAATGCAGAATTTTGTCTTCTTTGACCACATATTATTTTGATTTCGCAACTCCAAAATTTGTATTTTGAATTAATCGTCACTTTTGGGGTCTCTCACCCCAGTGTGCGGCACCCGGAATCTGCCGGCAGCTGGAATTAATTTTTTTCTGCTGATCCACTGGAGGCAATTTAAGCGTGCCAGGCTGAGAAACTTAGTGCAGTGCAGTCTATCAGTGCTCAGTGCAGATTCCCCAAAATCTGTTAATATTGCAGATCATAAAATTATGAAAAAGAATTAGAAAAAAAATCAAAGAAAGCAAAAGTGTGTGTATGAAAATTTTGTTTTTCATTTTTATAACCAAATTTTTTTTTATAATTTTTTTGTCATTGTATCGGCAATAGTCGTGTGACTAACAAAAAAAAAAATATTATAAAGAAAACACAAAAAACGAATAAATATCATATCTGGCAATATCAATCAAAAAGAAAAAAAAGTAAAAGCAACTATAGCTAGTTAAAAATTCATATATCTGCCCAGCAAAGAAAAATAGCTTGTGCACAAAACCTATAAATGTTAATTAATATTAACATTAATAAAAAACAAAAAAACCAAAGCAGCAAAAACACCCCGCTGAAAGGCCTTTCATCGTTGGAAAATTGCATGTAAGTTGTAAATATATTTGCTTTTATATTTTGCTACACGATTTATTAAGCGCAGCTTTGGTGCCTCGTCTATTTAAAATCCTATAATATTATGTCAATTTAACTGGAGTTTGTTTTTTTTAATTGCTCATTCTAATGATCTCTTTATTTATAATTATAATATTATATCTCTAATATTATCTTTATATATATAAAACTCTTTGTCCTGACTGACTGACTGAATGAGAATCAACGTGCAGCCCAAACGGTAAAAGATAGAGAGCTGAAATTTGCACACAATATAGATGAGATAATTTCATCGTGCAATAAGACGGCGTTTTGGGAAATTCGACCTCTAAGTGGGTCAAATCGGGGTCAAAGGTCAAGAAATTGCTTAGTATGAAAAACTTTTTTGTTTCTTAAGATATCTCAACCAAACTCAGATATTATATGTTTGGTACTGTCTCTTACATTCTGACCAAATTTGGTCAAAGTGGAATGACTATATCTTATAGCTGCCATAGGAACAATCGAATGACACCTTGATCATCAAAATCCGACCACTGGTTCAGAAGATAATTAATTTCGAAATTTTTGGTGCCCTTTTCAAAACGAGATGAAAAGTCAATCTGTTTGTTTGTCTGTTTGTTTGTTTGTTTGTTTGTATAGATCAAAGCGTTGATTTAGCTTAAAAGTTTGAATGAAGACTTGTTCCGGATAAAAAATCTAGAAACGTTTGTTCTACGACTTTTTCGAAAAATCGCTAGTTTAGCGGGAAATCGCTAAAAACCGCTAAAATTGAAACCCCCATAGCAAACGATAGGAGCTACAGATCTGTTCTATATGTCGTTGGAAAGGTGTTTTGAAGGGCTTTTAGGCATACCTTCAAAGTTTTTTTTTTAAGTAAAAAGGTAAACAGCTACAGGTGAAATAAGGTATTTATTTCCACATTTTGGCGATTTAAGAAAAATCTACACATCAAATCACTTTTAAATATACTGCATGTTGTAGAGAATTCAATTAAGCGTTTTTTGACATATAACACATAGCTGTCAAAATTCGTTTGGGCAAGATATTACCTATTAACTGAATATACCTTACACCTTTACACTACTGCATGTACATATGCAGTATGTACACTGCTTGCAGTGCATGTGGAAAGATACTGCTTGCAAGTGGTCAATTCTTTTTGCGGCAGATAAATCATTTTATAATCAAAAATATAGAAACTTTTGTTTTTCGACTTTTTCGAAAAATATCTAGTTTAGCGGGAAATCACTAAAAACCGCTAAAATTGGAACCCCCATATCATCCAAACGATAAAAGCTACAGATGTGATATATATATCGTTGAAAAGGTATTTTAAAGGGCTCTTAGGAATACCTTTAGTGTTTGGAAGATATTACCTGTTAACAGAATATATACGTTTTGCTTAGAATTGGAATAGGACAGCAGCAACAACGTGTCGTAGCAGCCAGAGCTTGAGAGTTCTGTTAGATTTTGACAAAATTGTACCGTCAAAATATATTGCAAATTTCAAAACTTTTGATATCCTACTCCAAAATTTCTGATATCTTATAAAAAAAACCTCTTTACGATGTAAAAGTCTAGTGACGAAAACATTTTAATGCACCAAAATTTCTGATATCCAATTTTGTGACGAATAATATTAAGTTTTACTTCAAAATTACTACAAAAAAATTTTTTTGTCACTCGGCACATTGCGCTAATTTCTTCATACCTAATAAATATATATTTTTTGCGCAGTGCCGAGTGACAAAAAAATTTTTTTGTAGTAATTTTTAAGTAAAACTTAATATTACTCGTCACAAAATTGGATATCAGAAATTTTGGTGCATTAAAATGTTTTCGTCACTAGACTTTTACCTCGTAAAGAGGTTTTTTTTATAAGATATCTTATAGCTGCCATAGGAACAATCCGATGAAAAAAACCTTTAGTATGAAAAACTGTTTTGTTTCTTAAGATATCTCAACCAAACTTACAGATTACATGTTTGGTACTGTCTCTTACATTCTGACCAAATTTGGTCAAAGTGGAATGACTATATCTTATAGCTGCCATAGGAACAATCCGATGAAAAAAACCTTTAGTATGAAAAACTGTTTTGTTTCTTAAGATATCTCAACCAAACTCACAGATTACATGTTTGGTACTGTCTCTTACATTCTGACCAAATTTGGTCAAAGTGGAATGACTATATCTTATAGCTGCCATAGGAACAATCCGATGAAAAACACATTTAGTATGAAAAATATTTTTGTTTCTTAAGATATCTCAACCAAACTCACAGATTATATGATTGGGGCTGTCTCTTACATTCTGACCAAATTTGGTCAAAGTCGGATGACTATATCATATAGCTGCCATAGGAACAATCGGATGCAATCGGAGATATCCTAACAAAACTTTTAGATTAACTCTTCTTGCCAAATTTTGACTAATTCGCTTAATTTAGCTTTTTCCCGCCAAATTTAGCTTTTTCCCTCTAAATCCCCAAATCCGACTTTTGTGCCAAAGTTTAATTGCAAGGAAAAAAATTAAGGCAGCGGACAGCGGAAGCTAAATATTACCGGTTTTTTTTAGAAAAAATGCTATCACTGCGGACGGCAGTCCGCGCTAGTGACGAAAGCAGCACGAAGGGTGCGAAGGCGACTAGCATATATACACAGGAAGAATGAAAAATTTGCTTTGACTGTCCGATCAGGTCGAATTATATACCGATCGAAAGGTATAAATTTAACTTACAAATGTGCATACTAAGACTTTTGAAAACTCACCTGGTTTGTGAGATAAACAGGTGTAAGTGGGAGGGTCACATTTTAAATGATTGGAGCTAATGGGGCCGCTGGAGCTTTTTGGTCAACATTTTTAATTTTTTAATATTTTTCATAAAAATACGCGTCGAATGACACCTCAATCATCAAAATCCGACTACTGGTTCAAAAGATAATTAATTTTGAAATTTTTAGTCGCTTTCCGAAAATGAGATGAAAAGTCAGTTTGTCTGTTTGTCTGTTTGTCTGTTTGTTTGTTTGGATCAAATCGTTAATTTAGCTAAAATGTTTGAATGAGGACTTGTTCCTGTTCAAAAATATAGAAACGTTTGTTCTACGACTTTTTCGAAAAATAGCTAGTTTAGCGGGAAATCGCTAAAAACCGCTAAAACTAAAAACCCCTATAGGGCCCAAACCATAGAAGCTACAGATATGATCTATACGTCGTTGGAAAGGTACTTTGAAGGGCTTTTTAGCATATGTTCAAACTTTTTTTCTAAAGTACACAGGTAAAAAGCTACAGGTGAAAAAAGGTAATTTTTTCCACATTTTGGCGGTTTTCGAGAAAACGCCGCTAGCGATTTTTTTTAATTTTGAATATGTTTGAGCTTTTAATATTTCGCGTTTTTTGATACATCATGCATAAATTTTTGTTGATTGGCTTGGAAGATATAACCTATTAACTGAATATATACGTTTTACTTTGAATTGAAATAGAACAGCAGCGGCAATTACATTTGACTAACAGTCCAGTAACAATGAAATCTATAATTAGACAGTCGTAATTAAAGATCGCCAGTGGCGCAAAGTGTAGAGCGCCCGATTTTTGCATGAATTCTCAGCTCGGGTTCCGGGTTCGAATTCAGGCACGGACGAAACTTTTTTATTTTTTTAATTTTAAATGCAATTAATTTGTTAGTAGATGATTATCATGCATAAATTTTTATTGGTTGGTTTGGAAGATACAACCTATTAACTGCATATATACGTTTTACTTTGAATTAAAATAGAACAGCAGCGGCAATTACACTTGACTAACAGTTCAGTAACAATGAAATCTATTATTAGACAGTCGTTCTTAAAGATCGCCAGTGGCGCAAAGTGTAAAGCGCCCGATTTTTGCATGAATTCTCAGCTCGGGTTCCGGGTTCGAATTCAGGCACGGACGAAACTTTTTTATTTTTTTAATTTTAAATGCAATTAATTTGTTAGTAGATGATTATCATGCATAAATTTTTATTGATTGGTTTGGAAGATATAACCTATTAACTGAATATATACGTTTTACTTTGAATTAAAATAGAACAGCAGCGGCAATTACATTTGACTAACAGTCCAGTAACAATGAAATCTATTATTAGACAGTCGTTCTTAAAGATCGCCAGTGGCGCAAAGTGTAGAGCGCCCGATTTTTGCATGAATTCTCAGCTCGGGTTCCGGGTTCGAATTCAGGCACGGACGAAACTTTTTTATTTTTTTAATTTTAAATGCAATTAATTTGTTAGTAGATGATTATCATGCATAAATTTTTATTGATTGGTTTGGAAGATATAACCTATTAACTGAATATATACGTTTTACTTTGAATTAAAATAGAACAGCAGCGGCAATTACATTTGACTAACAGTCCAATAACAATGAAATCTATTATTAGACAGTCGTTCTTAAAGATCGCCAGTGGCGCAAAGTGTAGAGCGCCCGATTTTTGCATGAATTCTCAGCTCGGGTTCCGGGTTCGAATTCAGGCACGGACGAAACTTTTTTATTTTTTTAATTTTAAATGCAATTAATTTGTTAGTAGATGATTATCATGCATAAATTTTTATTGATTGGTTTGGAAGATATAACCTATTAACTGCATATATACGTTTTACTTTGAATTAAAATAGAACAGCAGCGGCAATTACACTTGACTAACAGTTCAGTAACAATGAAATCTATTATTAGACAGTCGTTCTTAAAGATCGCCAGTGGCGCAAAGTGTAAAGCGCCCGATTTTTGCATGAATTCTCAGCTCGGGTTCCGGGTTCGAATTCAGGCACGGACGAAACTTTTTTATGTTTTTATTTTTAAATGCAATTAATTTGTTAGTATATGATCCACTAATGTTTTTTTTATTGTTTTTCAATTTAAAAAAGGTGTTGGCAGAAATCTTAGCTGCAAAATAAAGAATCGCTGTAGTCGATCTGTCTGTGTGCATATTGAAAATCTTCTAGCAAAGTAACAATGCCAGAAGCGTATGTAAATAAAATATTTATGTGAAGCGATAATAACCAGTGCTGCCAGACAGTTCAGCTTTGTCTTACAACAATGTGGGCTTTAATTTATTCATATGAATTAAACTATGAAGGAAACCAGTGTTGCCAGACAGTTTGCTTTTGCTTGTACAAACAATAAACACCGATTGACAAAGTTACACTGTCAAAAAATATATCAATTGTCAAAATTTCCAATGTCTTATTAAAAAACTTCTGATATCTTATAAAAAAACCTCTTTACGAGGTAAAAGTCTAGTGACGAAAACATTTTCATGCCCCAAAATTTCTGATATCCAATTTTGTGACGAAAAATATTAAATTTTACACATGAATTATTAAACAAAAATTTTTGTCACTGGGCACATTGCGCTTAATTTTTCATACCTAATAAATAGTATTTTTAGACACCGTACTTAAAAAAAGTACAGGTGTCTATTAACTTTGTCACAAAAAAAAAGTGCGTAACAGGCAGAAGGAGGCGTGGCAGACCCCATAAAGTATATATATTCTTGATCAGCATCAACAGCCGAGTCGATATAGCCATGTCCGTCTGTCCGTCTGTCCGTCCGTCCGTCTGTCCGTCTGTGTCATCGCCTAGATCTCAGAGACTATAAGAGCTAGAGACTCCAAACTTGGTATGTAGGTCCGTTTATATTGCACGCAGATCGAGTTTGTTTTAGATTTTGGCCACGCCCCCTTAAACGCCCACAAACTTGAAAAATCTTAATTATAAGGTCATTTTTAAAGATAGACATTCCTAATTGAGCATAGACAAAGATAATATTATCCTACACATTTGATGAAAATTTCATCGCGATCGGATAATAAACAGCGAAGATATTAAACAACTAAATTCTCGATGATTTGCCATTCCTTATCAGCAACAATAACAACAATCACAATTAGATAACAATTAAATTTGACTCACAGTCCAGTAACAACAAAATCTACAATTAGATACCTATAATTTAAGATCGCCTGTGGCGCAGTGTCTAGAACATTTGCTTTTTGCACAAGTTCTCAGTTCGGGTTGCGGGTTCGAGTTCCGGCACGGACAAAAATTTTTTTTTTTTAATATTTTGAATTCAGCTATTTTAGTTTAGTTAGTTTTTTTTTTAAATGTTAAAAGTACATATATTCTTGTTGTTTTATATATTCGCCACGCCCCCTTAAACGCCCACAAAATAGAAAATCTTAATTATAAGCACAAATTTAAAGATAGACATTCCTAATAAAGAAGCGAAGATATTAAACAACTAAATTCTCGATGATTTGCCATTCGTTATCAGAAACAATAACAACGACAACAATCACAACTTGATAATAATTACTTTGACTTACAGTCCAGTAAAAATAAAATCTATAACAAGGTGGGTATTTCCAAAAAGAGTCTGCGGCGCAATGCGTAGAGCGTTGTCCTCCGTTATGTTTAGGAGTCCCGGGTTCGAATTCACGCTCCACGTTTTATTTGTTCTTAATATTTTGTTTTTTATATATAATATTTCTTTTATTTTGTGTTATCTTGATATTTTTTAAAAATTTGGTATTTGCATCAATTCAAAATTTTAGTATCATTTATTTGTATAGTAAAATTATTTGTTAGCAGATGATCCGCAAAGGTTTTTAGACACCGTACTTATAAAAAGTACAGGTGTCTATTAACTTTGTCACAAAAAAAAAGTGCGTAACAGGCAGAAGGAGGCGTGGCAGACCCCATAAAGTATATATATTCTTGATCAGCATCAACAGCCGAGTTGATTTAGCCATGTCTGTCTGTCTGTCTGTCCGTCTGTAAGAGCGCCTAGATCTCAGAGACAATAAGAGCTAGAGACTCCAAACTTGGTATGTAGGTTCGTCTATATTGCAAGCAGATCGAGTTTGTTTTAGATTTTGGATCGGACCACTATATAATATAGCTCCCATAGGAACAATCAGTTGAAAATCAAGTCTTAGTATGGAAAACTTTTTTGCTGTTTGAGATATTTCAACCAAACTGACAGAATATGCATGTATAGTGGTCCCATACATCCTGACCAATATATCATATAGCTACCATAGGAACGATCAGTCAAAAATCAAGTCTTAGTATGAAAAACTTTTTTTCCATAGTAAGTACGGGGTCTCCGACAGTCGAGTATGCTCGACTGTAGCACCGTCCACTAGTTTAGCGCAGTGCCAGTGACAAAAATTTTTGTTTAAAAATTCATGTGTAAAATTTAATATTTTTCGTCACAAAATTGGATATCAGAAATTTTGGGGCATGAAAATGTTTTCGTCACTAGACTTTTACCTCGTAAAGAGGTTTTTTTATAAGATATTATATAAATTTGTTAAACGGACAACTAAAGACAATGTTGCGAGCGAAGCGAGCAGGGGGCGTAGCCCCCTAGTATAATATAAAATTATATGATGAACAATTTAAATAATTTTTTTGTAAATTTAATAAAATCATACGATCACCAAAACTGTGGCTTTAAATCATTCGAAAAGAACATTAAAACCAAAGAAAAAAAATATAGACAGATCTTAACAAAGCAAGAGTTAAAACAGATCGGCCGCTTAAAGCACCGTTGTGATACAGCTAACCCGAATCAGCTGCTCCATATTGCACACTATTCTAATACAGTGACTCAAAGAAAATTACTAAAAAAAAACAAAAAAATATTTGCCACCCAAACGTCTTATAAAAAGTAAAATAAAATAAAATACTACTTACATTATCTGCTAAAATTCATGTCCTTCACACACAATGCTAAAAGATAATTTTTTTATATATATTTTTATTGGAAACTTGCTTTCTGAATTTTTGTAATCAATTAAGTTCAACATTTTTAAGATTATTTTTTTTTCAATTGTTAAATCTCTGGACTTAGCCCTAGAATTTAAAGTGATAGCTATCATATTTATGCAGCAAGTATATTTTTGATCTTCGCAAAGTGAGTGTACACTTTTGGCACCGAGTGTCAATGAATGTTTCACTAAAACGAATAGCATCGATAAGGAGACGAAATTAAACTTAACTGGAATAACTACTTAAAGCCCCTTCAGACGAGCACTTTTTTACCGACACTTTTTGTCAAAAAGCTGTCCGTTTCGATCACCATCGCTCACCGATGGAATAGAACGTGTTCTATTTCCATCGGTGAGCTTCGGTTTTTCACCGGCGCTTTGAAATTTTGTGTGGTTACGCGACACGGACAGCTTTTTGACAAAAAATTACAAAAAGTGTCGGTGAAAAAGCGCTCGTCTGAAGGGGCTTTTAGAAATAAAAACATGAAGTAACATTAAAATTAATTATGCTAAAAATTTTTTTTTTCTAATTATTTTTGTAATATGCCTTGGAATGAATAGTCTTAAAAATTATAATAACTAACATTGTACATAAAAATCAAAGAAATGAATTGATTCGGTTTTTTAATAAATTTTTGAATTATTATAATGTTTAAAATTACGTGCTAAGTTTTTCTAATTTTTCTTCCTGGTGACCTGGTAGCGTAATGATGTAGAAGATGTCGTTTTTTGGCAATCTTTAAAAATTTGCAAATAAAGATCTACTTAGGTTGGGTGGGTTATGACGCGAATGCCAATTGTCATCTAAGGCGTCGCCAACAATGTATCTTAAAATCTTTAATGAGAGCTTTCCCCCTGTTTTTGCGATTTAGTTGTTGGTTCATTTTTAGTTTGATTATTTTTTGAGTACAGCTCCTTTGTAGCTTCTGTAGGGATCTTAATAAATTTAGAATTGTGTATGCATGTTCGACTGCTTGGCAACGAACCCCCCCACCCGGAAGAGCTACGGAACAAGAGGATCCCGCCGGCCATGCAAATCGATCTCGAGCAGATGCAGCTAAAATTATTTTCAATTTGAAAATAATTTCTGAAAAAAAAAAAATGCTGGTAACGCTTCCCCCCTAGCAATGCGGTTACATTGTTGCTTAGCTTTAGCTTCTGACCATTTTGGTTTGTTTGGATCTCTTTAGTCGCGAATAAATACTGGTTCATTAGACCTGAAATTAACTTTCCTGCAGCCCTTATAATTTGAAATGCTTTTCTCCTGATTTTATATTATTTGATTTCTAACTAGCGGCGGTCTCAGTAGACTTAATCTTGACTTTAACGATCTACCAAGAAAGATTTTTGAAGGACTTTCACCAGAAGTACAGTGATTAGAATTTCTGTAATCAATTTGATTGAGTGTTGTGTCAAAGTCTCTATACTTGTTACTGTTTTTTTAAAGTTTTAACAAAATTTTCAGTTTGTCCATTGGAAGCGGGATGACCCGGAGGAGTCAATATATGTTTAATTCCGTTGTTGTCAGTGAAATCTTTAAAGTCACTCGACGTGAATTGTCTGCCGTTGTCACTCACAAGTGTGTCTACTAACCCGTACCTCCAAAATGTTTCTTTTAAAGCCTTTACGGTAAAAGCTGAAGGTTTTTCTTTAGTTTTGAAGACTTCTACCCATTTTGTAAATGAATCTATAATTACAAGTAAGTAATAACTTTGTATCGGGCCTGCGTAGTCTACGTGTATTCTACTCCAAGCTGAGTGAGTGGGCTGCCATGGCATTAACGGACACTTCTCAGGACTTGAACTGAGTTCTTGACAATGCTTACAAAGTCTAATCAATGTTTCGATATCAGAATTGATTTTAGGCCACCAGACATCAAATCTGGCTAAACCTTTTGTCTTTACAATGCCCATGTGCGAACGATGTAGTTCGTCCAGGACTGATTGCTGAAGCTTCTGAGGAACTACTGTTCTGTAGCCATGCCATCATATTCAATCGTCAATTCAACAGCTTTACTTTTGAAAGATTTACCTTCCTTAATAGCTTGCATGACTTAAGAAAAGACAGGATCACGTCTGGTTTCTTTTGCTATTTCCTTAAATGTTAAGTTCAAATGATTGTTTGTTTCAGCTAAATTAACAAAGTTGCTTTCATTTGATTCTGCTGCTGTTTCTGATTGCGGTTTCTCGACATCCGCTTCATAGAGTTTACCTTTAACATACTCAATGGAATAATTAAAACCTGATAAAATAAACGCCCACCTTTGAACCCTGGCGGAAGCCATTAGTGGTAACCCTTTACCTTTTCCAAATAAAAATTTCAAAGGTTTATGATCGGTTTTTAAAATAAAGTGATGTCCCAATAAGTATTGTCCTAATTTCAATACACAAAATTTGATAGCTAAAGCTTGCTTCTCTAAAGTGCTGTAATTCTGCTCTGCTTAAGTTAAAGCTCGAGACACAAATGAAACTGGTCTGATCGTGTTATTAAGTAAACGATGCGATAATAAACCTGCGACTGCAGTGTTAATTGCATCTGTAGACAATATAATTGGTAGCGATCTACGGAAATGAATTAGGACTTGATTAACGGACTGATCTTATGAGTAAAATTGGGAATAAATATTGAATAATGATTCGCCATTCCTATAAATGCTCTGACCTCAGTCACGTTTGTTGGAGTCGGACAATTTAACACACTTTGGCATCTATCTCTTTCTTTTTTAGTCCGTTTTTGTCAATAGTCAATCCCAAGTACGAGACTTTAAGCTGCAAAAATTTACATTTATTATACCCTAGGGGTATATTAAGTTTGTTCAAAAGTATGTAACAGGCAGAAGGAAGCGTCTTCGACCCCATAAAGTATATATATTCTTGATCAGCATCAACAGCCGAGTCGATATAGCCGTGTCCGTATGTCCGCCTTACCGGCGGTCCGTGTAAACGAAAGGATCTCAGAGATGGTAAGAGCTAGGACCACCAAATTTGGAATGAAGACACTCTATTATGTCAGGCAGAAAAATTTTATGTTAAAATTTTGCCACGCCTAATGTGGGGGGCGTAATTCATAAAAAACTGACATCACCTTTAATTCTGGGTCTACAGTTAAAATTTAATATTTTTTTTTTATCAACGTGAGTAAGAACATGCTCAGAATCTAATCACCGAATTTCATCACGATTGGGCCATAAATAGTAAAGATATTAACAATTTTTTCCCAACGTGTTTTAATGGAAATTCTATAAATAAAATAGAATTTAAATCTAAATTAATTCATTTTGCATTTACTCTGCGAGAATGTACATCGAGAATGTATATAGGATTTGCCAGCATCATTCCAAGTGGCGGAGTGGTGGAAGTCATAAGTGCTCGGCAAGCGAAATTGGAGACCGCGGTTCGAATCTCGGTTCTGTCGATGCAAATGATTTTTTATTACATATTTAACATTTTACATTTATTTGAATTGTCAGTGGTGTCAATGGTAGAGATACGAGCCCGTGCGCAAGGGGTCGTGGGTTTGAGTCCTGGTTTTAGGTAACCAATTTTTTTGTTGTTTTTTTTCATTATTTTAACTCCTAATAAATTTTTAAAATTTAAATATATTGCCGGGACTAGGCCTAGGGTATATTACTGTCGAGTGCACTCGACTGATCCGCTTGTTGATATTAAGTTTGAGAACTACAGTCTGCAGTTTGCTCAAAACGCACTTCAATGTCTTTACATGTTCGCTGACGTTTTTACCGGTAACCGTAATGTCATCTTGTTATACAACTACGTTTACAATGCCGTTTAAGACTTATTCCATAGACTTTTGAAAAATCGTGGCTGCTGGTTTTACTGCGAACGGAAGTCTCTTTATTTTCAAAGTCCCTATATGTGTGCTCCAAGTGCATAGATGCTGTGAATTTTCATCTAAAACAAGCTGATTGTATGCACTGGAAAGGTCAAATTTGGTAAACATTTCACCACCACTTAGAGCTGCGAAAATCTCATCAATACCTGGCAGTGGATACTTATAGTCAATTGTGACTTTGTAATCTAATGGAATAGCACGTGGTTTGAAAAATATAGGCTTTGCATTTTTATCAGTTGGTAGTGCTATCTTGTTAAAATTGAATGTACCAAACTCACCGTTAAACAATTTCTTAAATTCATTTTTAATTTCTTTACACATGTTTTCAGTATTTTCTTTGATCAGACTAACTTGTTGAACTTCAAAATTAAATTCTCTTAGAAAATCTCTATCCAATAATAGTTGGCCGTAAGTTTTAGTTACAATTATTTATTATTATTATACAACATGATTGATACTTTTATTGTTTCTGCATAAGCTCGAAAGATGAACAATTTTTCCGCTGTTTTTGTATTTGCATGCCTGCGATGTGTGATTGCGCCATCCACAGTGCGAACATGTGGTCTTCTCCGTTTTGCTGTTCCTTCCGTTGCTTCTTCCTCCATTCTCGTTGCTCTTTACTCCGGCTTCGTTGCTGTTTGTGCAATTCTCGCTGCTTGCCTTGTTGTTGTACCTCTTGTAGTTCTTTTTGTACCGTTCTTCTTTGATTGCATTGACGTTAGCTGTTTCTGTCGCCTTTGCTATCATCTTCGTTTTCATAATGACAGCCTTTTTTACTGCATTGTCCAACGTTAGCGTTCCATCACTGCGGACGGCAGTCCGCGCTAGTGACGAAAGCAGCACGAAGGGTGCGAAGGTGACTAGCATATATACACAGGAAGAATGGAAAATTTGTTATGACTGTCCGATCAGGTCGAGTTATTTACCGATCGAAAGGTATCAATTTAACTTACAAATGTGCATACTAAGACTTTAGGAAACTCACCTAGTTCGTGAGAAAAACAGGTGTAAGTGGGAGGGGAAACATTTAAATGATTGGAGCAAATGGGGCCGTTGGAGCCTTTTGATTATTTTTTTTAATTTTGTACTATTCTAATCAAATATACGCGTCGAATGACACCTTGATCATCAATAAGAGAAGATAAATAATTTTGAAATTTTAGGTGCCCTTCTCAAAACGAGATGAAAAGTCAGTCTGTTTGTTTGTTTGTTTGTTTGTTTGTCTGTTTGTTAGGATCAAATCGTTGATTTAGCTTAAAAGTTTGAATGAGGACTTGTTCCCGATCAAAAATCTAGAAACGTTTGTTCTACGACTTTTTCGAAAAATCGCTAGCTTAGCGGGAAATCGCTTAAAACCGCTAAAATTGAAACCCCCATAGCATCCAAACGACAGAAGCTACAGATGCGATATATATATCGTTGAAAAGGTATTTCAAAGGGCTCTTTGGTATACTTTTAACTTTTTTTTAAGCTAAAAAGTAAACATCTACAGGTGAAATAAGGTTTTTTTTCCACATTTTGGCGATTTTGAGAAAACCCCAGTAATGATTTTTTCTAATTTTGCATGTATGTTTGTAAAAGGAACTAGTGTTGCCAGACAGTTTGTTTTGCTTGTGCAAACAATAAACACCTTTTGCCGAGTGACAAAATTTTTTTTAGTAATTTATAAGTAAACCTTAATATTATTCTTCACAAAATTGGATATCAGAAATTTTGGTGCATGAAAATGATTTCGTCACCAGACTTTTACTTCGTAAAGAGTTTTTTTTTATAAGATTTTCTTCACATGATTTCTAAAAAATTTTTTCTGGTAGTCCCATTATTAATCGATCTGAGACAAAAGCAGTTAGATTTTCTCCAAATTTGCAATTTATTGACAGCTCATTGACTTTGGCGTACCAATTTGTTGCACTTTAGCTTTCTAATTTAGTTGCAGTGTAAAACTTATTTCTTTCGTGAAATACGTTCGTTGGGGGGGTGTAATGCGATTGTAGCATCAGGCATAGTTCTTTGTAGGTTTTTGCCATAGGAGACTTTGGGCTGCATATGCTGTGAAGCAACCGATATGGATTCGAAAGTACGGCCCTTTTAAGATTCTCTTCTGTGCAGTTTATCTTACAAAGATGAATGTCCAAATTTTCTTTCCATATGCACCATGGCTCAGACAAATGCGAAAATTCTGCCAGTGCGGTGGTGTGAAAGAGTGTGGTTATGTTTGACATTGCTGCCGGCTCGTTTTCATGATCATTCATTTATGAATCTTTATCGTTGTATTCACAACTGTTGAGATATTATCGTCTTGTCTTTTATTTAAGTGTAAATACACTTTTAATAACACAGTTTCTTATTCTTTTCACTCGTCGCCAATGTGGTGTCTGCTCGTTTATTAGTGAAGTTTGTTCGTGGCGTTCATTTACTTGCTCTTATGATCTAGTTTAATTGTTCACAGTTCTTAATTCTTAACAGTTAACATTAATTAAATTGCCAAAATATATATTAAAAAACGAAAATTTCGAAGTGTTTTAATTTGCAAAATCCTAGCAACTTATAGCTAATGAAAAAGCTCATTGCTCAAAGCACAGACGCCATTAATTTATTTTTGCATGCGAAGTAAAATAGTAAAGAGGGAGTAGGCGAATTTGAGAGTAGTAAAGAAGGTATCCACATGGACGCGTACCATTCCACCCGCCATGGCAGTTTTCTGTTTTAGAGAACATTCCACAAACAGCATCAATTTCTTCTTGAAACTGCGACTCTGTTTTATCCAATGGCAGCTAAAGGCTGCGTAGTGGAGTTTCCCAAACCATTGCTCATTGTCCGTTCCGAAGTAGCAGGTGGGAAAAATTTGTATGGGCATTGCTATTGCGTAGAAGGCTAAATATGTGCGAGCCATGGGCTCAGTTACAAAGAAGAGCACACCGGCAATGCTCACGCAGACATTCAAGCTGCTGACAAGAATTTGAATGAGGATAGGCAAGGACATGAAGGACTCCATGGTCTGAAACAGTCTGAAAAGGCTTCAAATTAAAATTGTGCAATTGAAATTACGAAAAAAATTCTACCCACTCCAGCAAGCGTTTGTGGTCCGTTATGCAAGCCTCTAGTTCAGATTCCGAATCGACTTCCTCTGATTCATCTGCTCCAATTTGCTCGATGCGACTGTAGAGAATCTTTATGTGGGCTGAGATAATGCACAACATAATGATGGGAAAGCAATCGTTCACATAGTTTTGCAATAATTGATAGCACGAGCCGGAAATCTGATACAAGTTGGCAAGGTAAAAGTTGCGCGAGGAATTCCGCCAATCGAATGGAAACCAGGCGGGGTACATGAGCTCGCATCCGTCTTGGAGGATAAAGGCCAACTCAACCGACATGGCACAAGTCACCCACAAGCCCGTGAACATATAAAGAATTGTACGAATCTGAGATCTCATCTGGTTGTAGATGTCCATCTCTGGCGGGCTTTTCACACGCGAGTCCAACAGCATCAGCAGTTCTCTTATTCTCCTGACCTTGTCAAAGTTGTAGGCGTATATGAAAAACTTCAGGGAGCAGGCGCCGTACGTTGCAATAAACGTAACGCTTCTAATGTCGTCTGTGAGGTTGCCATTGCGAAATGCGGACATTGCCAAATGCAGTGGATAGCCAATGGTAATTAACAGGTGCAACACTATATTGTAGGCCATGTATGGTATCTGCCAAGTCACCTGGTCATGAGTAAGGCCAAGGATCTTCCAGACAGCTGTGTGACTTCTGAAGAAACTCGGGCTGTCAACTTCCATATCGATGTCTTGCAGGGACTGTTCTTCTGTTGATTTTTGGATAATTCCTTTTTATATGATTTAGTTTCATGTGAAAGTATTAATATGTAATTAAATAATGTGTCGCATAGCTAATTTAATTGTTACATTATTAAATGCACATGGGTCGTTCAACTGAATTTCCCACGTTACTTATGAACAGAAAATTTTCTCAATTTTCAATTTAATAAACTAGAGTTTTAGCTTCGGAATGAGCTACGTTTTTGTAGGAGTGTTGCTGACATAATTGCTTCATAGATATTCTAGATAATTACATAATTATAATTGCGGGTTGCGTGGTCACCTCAATTTAATAGGCACCTGACCATTCAACATTTCTGAGATCGAGTTATATTTTGCATTGATTACGCTTTAAGCTTTTTTAGCCTTTAACGTGCATTGGTGACGTGTGTTGACGTTTATCTTCTAGTAAACTATTCCAAAATTTCTTTAGGAATTGCTTACGTGTATGCATGGTGCAAGTGCTGAAATTGGATTTTAATAGCTTTGCTGAATTTGAATTTTAAATTTATTTTTTATTATTTCAAAAAACATTAGCAATGTACAGTAATGCTAAAGATAAAAAATTGGAGCAAACAACAGTCTGCACTCCGACCCGTTGGGACAATTTTTTTATAAGGCTATGGTCCAACTCACAACATGAAAGTGGACGGCAGTGCAGACATTAACAAAAATAGTTTACTTTAAAAATCTAATAATAGATTTTCTTATACTAGGGACAGTACAATGAGAATTTATAGCCGGATATAAGTAATTATAGGTTGAACACAAAACATAAAATGGTTCATGAAGATCAAAATTTAAGAAACAACGACGCAAATATAATAGCTTATAATTTCGCGTAGTTCTTGATGGAATAACAAACATTAAATTAGACTGGATCTCCGAAGAGTCAACCGTACCGTTGATTATGTGGAACAGAAACATGGCACCATGACAAGCCGTACGATTTTTAAGTGAAGGTAAATCAAGCAGTAACAATATGCAAGAGTAAGAAAGGAGCCTCAAACTAGAATTCCAATTTAGGCCGCGAAGAGCAAACAGCAAATACTTCTTTTGCACAGATTCAATCATTCCCTGATAAACTGAGTACTGTGGACTCCAAACACAAGAGCAGTATTCAAGGCCGGGACGCACAAGTGACATATATAGTAACTTGGTGGTGTATGGGTAATCAAATTCTTTAGACCATCTCTTGATGAATCCAAGATTACTGTTGGCCTTGTTGACCATGGTAGTAATGTGTTCATTGAAACATAATTTTTTGTCAAATAATATCCCGAGGTCATTAACGGACGAGATACGTTCAAGCAATGCGGTGCCAATTTTGTAAGGCATAATGCATACATTAGAGCGAAAAAACGACATAACTGTACATTTAGAGTGGTTAAGGATCAAGCCATTAGCAGAGCACCAGTTATTTAAAGAATTTAAATCATCCTGAAGCTGGAGATGAAAAATTGGATTATCATATGAGACGCACAGCTTTACATCGTTAGTATACATGAGGACATTTGCAAGTAATTTGACTTGGGGAAGGTCATTTATAAATAAATTAAGATGAGGGGACCAAGATGACTCCCTTGCGGCACCCTGTAACATCAATCTCCATTGAAAGCGATTGTCAGAACAATACCCACTGAGTTCTATTGACCAAGTAATCAGCAATCCACAACAATATATTTGGCTGGAAGCCAAGAATATTTAGTTTTTTAATAAGAAGACTGTGGCTAAATTTTTCAAATGACTTACTGAAATCTGTGAAGACAACATCAGTCTGCATTTTATTCAGGAAACCATTATTGATGTGAGTGGTAAATTCCAGGAGGTTAGTGGTATTTGAACGGCGTTTCATAAAACCATGTTGTGTCGGGCTTATTATGGAGTAACAAAGGTGTTGTAGGTGACAGACAAACATGACATACTTGATGGAAAAGATGATGTTCTACGTTTTGAAATTACGAAAGCATAGAATTGCTTTAGATTCTTTTTAAAATTTTGTCTGCAACGGGCTAAGTAACTTTGATAGCACCTATTGTTTAGGAGAGTGAAGTTAGAATATTTAGAAAAGCAATCAGGTGAGCCGGTCCTTTGATACTTTTTAAAAAGCCTAGATTTCCTATTTTTTAAATTTGTAAGTTCTTTTGTAAACCACGGTGAGCGGCTTGGGCTAGGGCGGAACTCAGTGTAAGGTACTCACTTATCAATTGAAATATCTAAAGTTTTTGGAAAAGATTGACAGCATCATTGATGCTTGAAAAAGTTTTCAAAAAAGACCAATCTGTCATTTACAACTTTGTATAATTGGTCTTACGAAAACAACGTGATTTGGATAAGTTCAATAACTTGTCAATGCATACTGCATTATCAAGCTGTATTTTTACTTGCAATGTGGGGTGATTTATATCTTCAGGAACAGAGAGGAGATGTGCCTGTTACCAGGCAATCATTGTACGAGCTTACGAAAACTAAATCGAGTAGCCGATTTAAACTGTTTAAGACATGGTTAATCTGGAACAAAGACATATCATGCAATAAGTCAATGAAATCATGCTGTGATGACGGAGTGAGATAAATTGAATCATTAAAGACCTTCAAATCAATGTGATTGAGATAAACAGTATTATTAGAACCAGGAGGAATGTAGGAACATGTAACGAGCAAAAAACAAGATTGTAATTTGACTTTTACGGCCAGAAATCTAATACCCGAGTCAACAGGTATAGGAATAAGTTCAGAAGGCAAGTTAATGTTGACAGATATGAGTACTCGACTCGTACTCGACCACCTCGACGAGCAGGACGATCAAGTCTACGAGTATATGTTAAACAATTATCAACAAACAGTTCAGGGCTATTGACTTTGGGAGTGAGCCATGATTCCGTAAAAACGATAATATCGGCTTCAAAAACTGCACTACTAATAAAAAGTTAGTTAAGTTTCCCAAGTAGACTTCTAACATTTTGGTAGTGTAAAATGTAGAAGCATTTAGTTTTTTGGAGCACTAGCCGATGATGTTAATTCAACATCGGGCATCTTAGGAGAGCGCCTTGATAGAGGTTTTTGCGCTTTAAATTCAAACTCATGAAAAATAGTATGCTAGGCCAGAATTCAGGTTCTAAAACAGATTTTATTATGCGTTCAGGTAACGAAATTTTGAATGAATCGATTTCACGCTTATGTTTAAAAGCAAATTTAGAAACGCCTATTTCCTCCGGTATGTCATAATTTAGCTTTTGGCAAATATGGCTCCAGACCAGATATTCAGTGACGTCTGCGGCAAGTCTAGATACAAAAATAGACTTTCGTGGTGGAACTGCAGAAAGAACCACAGGTACCATTGGAAGAATCGATGACAGTGGTGGAACGGCTGTCAGTGCAACACTTCCATTGTTGGTAAGGGCCCCATTGGCAGCGGTTGCCGTATTTGTCTCGGCAGAAACGTGGTCAACATTACCAACATTCGAAGCATCATTATGAGCATCATCAGCATTAGGTGCAGGAACAATTTCAGCATTGGCAACATCAGCACTTGTCACGGCAACACTAACTAATTCAGGTGTGTTGGATGCTTTAGAGGATGACAAAGGCTCATTTGAAGTAGCTGTGTCATTCACGCCCGTTAATGGTTGAGTAGATAATTCAGGTGTAGGAGTTGTCCCACCAGGTGCAGTTGTAGTTGGGGTAAAGTCCAATTGGCTTATAGTCAGCAATGTAGGGGTAAAAACTGGCGACGAGGTCGCATCATTGGCTGGAAGAGAAAAGAACCGAGTGTTAACTGAAAGATTGCACTGTTTCTTACGTTTGGGCGATTCACTTAAAACTTTTCGCATTTTAAAGTGAGATTCCGTTGCAAGAAACTTTTCATTCAGCTCACAGAAGGTCGATTTGAGAGCATCAAATTCAAGAAAAGTTAGTCGCAAAAAAATTCTGATATCTGATTCGATGTGTCTACATTTCCAGCAGGTCCCGTTTAAGCCATCACGCGCCTCCTATGTGCCCAAAATCAGCGCATCCGGTGTGAGCAATATTGTCACATAGCCAGCAGAACACATGCGCTTGTCGTGGATTAATCTTATGATTAGAAACACATTTGGCAGCGCAACAAATGATGATGATAAAAATGAGCGCAGGCAAGTAAAAGTTACCAGCAACAACGATTAGCCGAATGATCGTTGAAACATTAGCAAATTCAGCACAGTGCGAGAGAGTAGAGACGAAAAACGAAAACGGCGAGTGCAACGAACGCAGCCAAAGCAACAATATAGTAGATGCGTGTGGATGTTCGCGACACGCTAAGAGCAATTGCAGCTTAAGAGTAGCTAACAAATGAGCGCGAGTTTCACTCTCTAGGCGTCCGCAACAAATGCACGCAAATTGGAAAGCAAATTAAAGATTATATAAATTGCAATTTAGAAGTCAATATCTTCGGTAATTAACCAGTTTGTATTTGGATAATAAAGATCACAAGATGACCGGAACAATATAAAAAATCTGATTCGATTCGATATAGTTTACTTAGAGAAAACTCGAAAAGACGATAAAGCGATTAAAAACACGTCCGCCAAAGGCAAGCGACAAGTGTTCAAAGTTTTTTTTCTAAATTTCATAAGGAAAAAGCTACAGGTGAAATAAGGAATTTTTTCCCACATTTTGGCGGTTTTAATTTATTTAATTTTTATATATATTTTATTTCGTAAAATTTCGCGTTTGTAGATACATATATGACACAAAAAATCTTACCGGTGAGCTTGGAAGATATTACCTGTTAACTGAATACATACGTTTTACTTAGAATTGGAGTAGGACAGCAGAAACAAAGTGTCGTAGCAGCCAGGGCTTGAGAGTTCTAATCAGGGACTGAAAATAACTGTTATTGATCAAAATTTAAACTAAAAAAAATCACATATTAGGACAAATGCGATTTTTGTATAAAATACATCAAACTTTTTGTAAAAAGAGTATCTCTGCGAGAGAATTGACCTTGATACTTGAGCATTGCATTACGAACCAGTGTTGCCAAACAATTTTTTTTGCTTGTAAGAATGCGGGCTTTAATTTGTTTAAGTTAATTCTGTCTCTGCAACGCACTTTGACAATGTGTTTTTATTCTCATTATTATCTAGGCCATGGTACTGACGTAGATTTCTACAAACACTAAACACCTTTCATTCATACATTTCTGATATTTTACTCCAAAATATATTCATGCCCCAAAATTTCTGATATCCAATTTTGTGACGAATAATATTAAGTTTTACCTCGTAAAGAGGATTTTTTTAAAAGATAACATATAAACTATGACACTTAGAGCGCTCAAATTTTTTGTGTATACTTATGATAGTACCAACCAGGCGTGGTTCATACGAGCGAGGCTGTCTATTTCAATTTTGAGCAGTACATACTTAATTTTCAACTTTAAGCGAAAGTAGACTGCACGGCAACTGTCAGGTAATTGTGTTCATAGAGTTTTAAAAAAGATTTGTCTTATATTATTATATTATTTATTAATATTAGCGAATACAGCTGGACTGTTTATTGATTCATATGTATGTTGAATTTAACTCTATTTTTGCATTTGTAGTAAAATAGTAAACAGTGAGTAAGCAAATTTGAGAGTAGAGAAAAATGTAGCAACATGAATGCGAAGCATTCCACCTGCCATGGCTGTGTTCTGTTTGAGAGAACACTCCACAAACAGCATCAGTTTCTTCTTAAAGCTGAGACTCCGTGTAGTCCAATTGCAACTGAAGGCCGCATAGTTAAGTTTTCCAAACCAGAGCTCGGTGTCCGTTCCGTAATAGCAGGTAGGAAAGATTTGAAGAGGAACACCCATCGAATAGAATAGAAAATAAGAGCGACCCATGGGCTCTGTAACGAAGAAGAGGAACGCCGCAATGCTTAGGCAGACATTCATGGCAGTCACTGTGAATTGAATGAGCATGGGCAGGGAAAAGAGGGATTCCATGGTCTTAAACAGTCTGCAAAGTGATGAGTCCATTGCAACATTAACACACAACAGTATCTAATTTTCTACTAACTGCAGTAAGCATTTGTGATCAGCTATGCAGGCTTCCAGTTGATTGTCGGCCTCGGCATCTCCAGGTTCATTAAATCCCACTTGTTCGAAGCGTACGTAGAGCATCTGGATATGAGCTGAGATTATGCACAGTATCATGGCAGGATAGCAGTCGAATACATAGTTCTGGACAAGATGATAGGCGATTCCGACAATCTGATAGACGTGGGCAATGTAAAAATTTCGCGTGGAATTACGCCAATCAAAGGGAAACCAGGCAGGATACATAAGTCCACGCTTGTTCTGAAATACAAAAGACAACTCGGCAAAAATACCAACTGTCACATAGATACCAATAAATCCGTAGAGAATGTTTCTCAACTGTGTTCTCATATGTACGTAGATATTTGCTTCGTGCTTTCCACTGACGCGTAAGTCTAACACTTTTATCATCTCCTCCATTTGATGTATCTTATAGAAGTTGAAGGAGTATACCAAGGATTTTAGAGTGCCCGCAAAGCAAACGGCAAATGTCGTTAGATTCTTAATATCATCTGTAAAATTGTCGTTGTGGAAAATCGACATTCCCACATGAAATGGAAATCCAATATTGAATACCAGATGCAACACCACAATGTACGTGATAAGCAGTGGTTTCCAAACTGCATAGTTTGAACCGTATCCAAGCCACTTCCAGATTATCCAGTGGCCATTGAAATAAGTCAAGCTGTCGATATCCATTGCGTTATCCGCGGCGCTCCGGTGTCGATTAAACTTTTCCTCGCCAGCTCGTTTATATTAAGTCAGAAATTGTTTCATGTAATTATATCAATTAAATTTGATTGCATGGCCTCATGCATTATTGACAGTGTTACTTTAACCCTGGAAGGTCATCGTTATTTGAATAACGTAAAGATCATCGTTCGTCGAATCGGCGACGTCATACTTTAAATTCAAAATAAATCAAAATAATCCTATGCATAAAAGTCCACAAAAAACTTTGTTTTTTCATTATTTCAATTATATACAGTCGAACTTCCCTAACTCGTATCACCATTATCCAAAGAAAAGGTTCGAGCTATGGAGATATTCAACTTATACGGGGGTGCCACAGAAATCGCTTTCGCTTGAATTTCTCTTCAATTTCATTTTGCTGTGCCACAGGTCAAATCGCAGAATAATTTTACGCGTATTAAACTAGCGCTAAAATCGCTGGCGTCCGATGCTGCCACCTAGTCCGATTCAGATTTTCGAAGTCAGGGTCAGCGATGCCACATTTTTTAATCAGAATTCGAAGTAAGGTTTAAATTAAAAAAATATATGGAACCACTTCAGTTTTCTTTGAATTAAGCTTTACAAAAATAGGTCTTTTAAGGCAAATCAAGTTTTAACGATAAAAACCTTTAACTTATTAAGCGATTTGTGAAAGAAGAGTTGCCAAACTAATGGCAGACAATTGCTTGAGTTGTCGAGTAATTTTTAATTTTTAGCGCCAATTACTTTTAAAAGTTTTTCAGCTAAACGAATTCAATTATTACATAAATAAATTAAATTATATTAATTAAATAAGAATAAAATTAAAAACCTATTGTTCTGCAATTATAAGCTTAAACTAGTGGACGGTGCTACAGTCGAGCATTCTCGACTTTAGGAGACCCCGTACTTACTATGGGAAAAAGTTTTTCATACTAAGACTTGATTTTTGACTGATCGTTCCTATGGTAGCTATATGATATAGTGGTCCGATTCCAATCAAATTTGGTCAGGATGTATATGATCATCCCATATGCATATACTGTCAGTTTGGTTGAGATATCTCAAACAACAAAAAGGTTTTTCATACTAAGACTTGATTTTTTACTGATCCTTCCTATGACAGCTATATGATATAGTAGTCCGATTTCAACCAAGTTTGGTCAGGATGTATGGGACCATTATTAATGCATATTTTGTCAGTTTGGTTGAAATATCTCAAACAGCAAAAAAGTTTTCTATACTAAGACTTGATTTTCAACTGATTGTTCCTATGGGAGCTATATGATATAGTGGTCCGATCCAAAATCTAAAACAAACTCGATCTGCTTGCAATATAGACGAACCTACGTACCAAGTTTTGAGTCTCTAGCTCTTATAGTCTCTGAGATCTAGGCGCTCTTACAGACGGACAGACGGACATGGCTATATCGACTAGGCTGTTGATGCTGATTAAGAATATATATACGCCCACGCCCCTTACCGCCTCCGTAAATCGCGAAAATCCACTACACGCACAGTTTTCAAGATATTTGGATTTTTTAATCGGTTGACCTCAGCTTCTGCTATTACCTATCATCCTACTGAATCCCAAAAAGATCGGACAAATAGAAAGGTGGTACTGGCTGATTAAAACTTTTAAGCAATAAAAGTGCCTAAAAGCATGCAATAAAAAAAAAGTTTAATTTATTTAGGTAAGTAACGGGTATCCTATAGTCGGGAGCTCGACTATAGCCTTTCCCACTTGTATTTTTTATCATTTTCACCAACCTTTTCGAACTAGGCTGCTAATGGTTGACACCTTCTCAGATTAAATTACTCGGGGGTTTGTTTAGCAACTTTTTTAAGTTTATCATTATTATTTATATTTTTTAATTTATTAATGTAATTATTGCCTTTATTTAGGTGAACAAAATTTAAAAATAATTGGCGCAAGAAAATCAAATTAATCGACAACTCTAGCAGTTGTCTGCCATTAGTCTGGCAACTCTTCGCCAAAAACGTTTTCACAAATTGCACAATAAGTTAATGGATTTTTGCGGTAAAACTTGATTTACCTCAAAAGAAAACAGAAGTGGTTCCATATATTTTTTTTAAATACCTTACTTCGAATTCTGACTAAAAAAAGTGGAATCGCTGACCCTGACTTCGAAAATCTTAATCTGACTAGGTGGCAGCATCGAGCTCCAGCGATTTTAGAGCTAGCTTAAACCGCGTTAAATAATTCTGCGATTTGACATGTGGCACAGCGAAATGAAATTGAAGTGAAATCCAAGTGAAAGCGATTTATGTAGCACCCCTGTATTTGTATTTATTTTCATTAGGAGAAAGGCTTCGCAACTAGTAAAGAACTAATATTTACTGGACTTAAAGATTCGGATCCTTCAATTAAAAATATTTTTAAGGTTCTTTTCCGCAAACGATCGATGTGCGGTGTCTTGCCCCAGTAATGGCAGCAGAAACAATAAAACTGAAAAACCATGTGAAAAATCGATTTACGAGTATATTTGCATAATTGAGATGACTTTGCTTTCAACATATTTAAGCATTTGCAGCAAAAAAACATAGTTGTGCTTCCCCATAAAGCTGTAAGTCCAAAAGCAGCAGTAGATGCAGACAGATGTAGTCTCTAATTTTGCATTCGTGGTAAGATAGTGAAGAGGGAGTAGGCGAATTTGAGGGTGGAGAAAAAGGTAGCAACATGGATGCGCACCATTCCACCTGCCATGGCTGTGTTCTGTTTGAGAGAACATTCCACAAACAGCATCAATTTCTTCTTAAAACTGCGACTCTGTTTAATCCAATTGCAGCTAAAGGCTGCGTAGTGAATTTTCCCAAACCCGAGCTCAGTGTCCATTCCATAATAGCAGGTGGGAAAGATTTGCAGTGGCATACCCACTCCGTAGAAGAAGAAATAGATTCGCCCCATAGGCTCGGTGTCAAAGAAAATAAAGGTTGCAAGACTAACGCACATACCCAATGCAGTCACTGCGAATTGAATGAGCATGGGCATGGACATGAAGGTCTCCATTGTTCTGAAAAGCCTGAAAGTTTTGGATTCAATCAGATTCAATATGTGGATAGTAAGTACTTAAAAGATAATTACTCTAGCAATCGTTTGTGATCCGTGATGCAGGCTTCCAGTTGTTTTTCAGAATCTTCAGTGTCCTCTGATCCAATATGTTCCAAGCGTTTGTAGAGCATCTTGGTATGAGCTGAGATTATACACAACATTACGGCGGGATAACAATCGTTGACATAGTTCTGCATAATTTGAAAGCTTACGCCTACAATTTGATATAAATGGGCAATATAATAATTCCGAGTGGAAGTTCGCCAATCAAAGGGAAACCGTGCAGGATACATTAGTCCCCGCTTATCCTGAAAAATAAATGACATCTCTGCGAAAACACCAATTGGGAGATAGATGCTGATAAATATGAATAGGATATTTCGCAACTGTGTCTTCAGTTGGTTGTATATAAAAGTCTCCTCGCTTCCACTGACTCGTGAGTCTAATTGCTTCAATAGTTGCTCCATTTGTTGCACCTTATCAAAATTGTAGGCGTATAATATAATTTTGAGGGAACAAGCGAGGCAGGTGGCAAAGATGGTTAAGTTCTTAAGATCATCCGGGAGATTATCGTTTTGGAAAACCGAACTGCCCAGATGTAATGGATATCCAATGGTGACAAACAGAATTAACGAAAGACTGTAGAGTAAGTATAGTTTCCTCCAATAAATCTGTTTATGGGCAATTCCCAGTATCTTCCAGACTGTCCAGTGACTCCTGAAGAAACTCAAGCTGTTGATATGCGTATCCATCCCGTTGCCGTTGTCTTTATACTTCTGATTGAGCTCTGATTTAGGCTTCTTCTTTTTATACGAGAAATGTTGCCATAATTACTTCCTATATATTCTAGATAATTACATAATTATAAATATGGGTTGCGTGGCCGCGTCAATTACGCTATGTAAGTTGAAAACATGCGGAACAGTCGAGTGCACTTGACAGTAATATACCCTGGGCCTAGGAACCGGCACCCGAAGATTTGTTGCCCATGCAATTCCCATACTAATCCTTAAATATCAACCTATCGTTTCTGTGACAGCTACATACATATAGTATATAGTAACTGAGTAATTTGAACCAATTTGCACGGTATATTTAAATTTTAAAAATTTATTAAATGTAAAAATATTTAAAATACCAAAAAAAATTGGTTGACCAAACTAGGAATCGATCCCATGACCCCCGCCGCACAGGCGCTTTTCTCTAGCATAAGACAGACAATTTAAATAAACCAAAAATACTAAAAATTCGAACCCCGATCTCGAGGTTTGCTTGCCGAGAACTTATCACGTCGACCACTGCGACACTTGGGCTGATACTGGCAACATATACATACTCGATGTACATTCTGGCAAAGTAAATATAAAATGAAATAATTGACCATTAATAATATTTATAGAATTGCCATTAAAAGGCGTCTGTCAAAATCGTTAATATCTTTACTATTTGTGGCCCAATCGTAATGAAAGTTATTGATTATTTTCTGGTTCCAACACCCGTTAGAATTAAAATAATTTAAAAATTTAATTTGAAACCCAAAATTAAAGGTGATGCAAGTTTTTGATGAATTACGCCCCAAAGCAGTGGGCAGGACACAATTTAACCATAAACTGATATTGCCTGACATAATAAGGAGTCTTCATCCATTATACGGACAGACAGACAAGGGTATATCGACTCGGCTGTTGATGCTGATCAAGAATATATGCATATATACTTTATGGGGTCGGAGATGCTTTCTTCTCTCTTGGAATAAGGTGAAGAAGAAAAACTTAACGATTCTGTTTTCTAGTCGAAATGGACTAAGTAGGAGCAGACAAATGGAGTTGCCAGATAAGAAACTGCCGTTGTCCAGCACTTTTGGTTGTGCGAGAAGAACATCGAACTGTTTAGAGATTTTCTAGGTATAGAGAACTGAGAAGAGTATTTGAATTTATTCATTGGATTACGAAATATCCTTTTCATATTTATTAGCATATATCTCCTAATTGGTGTTTTCGCAAAAATGTCATTTATTTTTCAGGATAAGCGGGAACTAATGTATCCTGCACGGTTTCCCATTGATTGACGAACTTCCAGTCGGAATTATTATATTGCCCATTTACTATATATCAAATTGAAGGCATAAGCTTTCAACTAGTGCAGAACTATGACAACGATTGTTATCCTGCCGTAATATTGTGTGTTGGCCGCTTTCTCGGCAGGTAAAATTGCCGTCTTTCCGAATTCTGCAGATCCAATGCAGATTCTCTTCGTTGTTGCCCAATACGAATGCTCGTCCCACGTTGATTAATAAATTGTCAGAAAAGAGTTTGCATCAAGAAACGTTTGCTTCCTTTGTGTTTATTCTGTGCTGATGCTCTATTGGAACTGACTTTACATGATTTGCAAATTTACAAAGGTAGATACAAGAATGATAGGAGAAAAGAATAATTCAAGCAATTGAGATAGACCCATTGGCGTTGCCAGATTATCAAACCTTTTACATAGATCTAGTTCTTTCAACATTCTTGTCCTTCAACATTCTCCCCGCATTGAAAGACTCGACTTTCAAACCATCAATCTAGTGGAAGAGGCGCAAGCTTGTGAATTGGACGTCTGAGAATCCCCTTTGTTGTTCGTACATCTGCAACTCGAGCCCTTCCGGCCTTCCCAGGAATGGTTGCTACTACTCGTGCGAGCAGCCACTGCTGAGGCGGTGTGTTGTCTTCATGTATAATGACGAGCTGTCCAACGGATAGGTTCCTTTCCTCTCTAGTCCACTTGTTGCGTTGTTGAAGAGTGTGCACATAATCTCGTTGCCAAAGTGACCAGAACTGCTGCTTGAGATATGTCACGCGCTGTTATCTATCCACGTAGCGTAACTCCTTGCCAGGCGGATCTGAGTTGAGGTGAAGTGAGGCTTCTGGAGCGGATGTTAGAGATGTGCCTATTAAGAGATGAGCTGGAGTAACAGCAGCGATGTCGTTTAGATCATCCGAGGACGGAGCAATTGGCCTAGAATTAAGAATGGCTTCGACATCCAGAAAAAGTGTTTGATGTTCTTCGTAGGTGAGGTGGGCGCTAGTTAAGTTCATCACAAGCAACGTTTTAGCCGCCTTAACAGCTGCCTCCCAGAGGCCTCCAAAATGTGGTACTCTAGTTGGGATAAAACAAAATTCGAAACCTTTAGATCTGCAGAACAAGTTGATTATATCAATTGCTGATTCGCTTAAAAACTGCTTTTCGAATTCTGCTAAAAACAACAAAGTTGGTGCCGTTGTCGCAACATAGGCGTTCAGGTACGCCACGCCGTGCAATGAATCGTCGGAGACATAGCATAAAACTGTTCGTAGACAATTCTGAAACCAGCTCGATGTGAATTGCCTTCGATGCGAAGCAGACAAAGATGGCCGCATATGTCTTATACGGAGCCTTGCCTCGGAGCCGATACGTTGTGAGAAACGGTCGGCAGAAATAAACGCCGGTGATGAGAAAAGCACGTTCACCGCGCAGACGATCAGATGGCAGATTGCCCAATTTTTGCTTCATTAATCGAGGCTTGTAGTGGAAGCAACTTACGCAGCTACGCACGACCTTATGTATTGAGGCTCGTGCATTGATCACCCAAATCCTTTCACGCAACAGAGCAAGCAAGATTCTAGGCCTAGCATGAAGATTGCTGCGATGCAAGTGTTCAACGTAGAGTTTTGTGAATCGATGTTGTTGTGGCAGCAGCGCTTGATGTTTTGCTTCAAACTGCATTTCGGCATTGGTGAGAAGACCACCAACTCTCATCACACAGACAATAGCGTTATCAATGTTCATTTCTTGTACAAATGGTGATAGACACTATAGACTAGGCGATTTCCTTATCGTATGTTTCTCCTTGAATTAATGCGATGATTCTCCAGAGCGACTTGGTCATTTCAGCAGCTAATATTGGCACAATTCGACTTGCCGTTAACGAGTGGTGAGGCTTAACTCTGTAAGAAACTACGTGAAGAATTCGAAGATAGGATGAATACTTATGGATTATTGAATTTATGTCAGACTCTTTGGCGCTGTCAGCGTTGCTGCAAACGAGTGATGCTTTGGCGCGTACTTCTGTCGGCGGTGGCAGCGGTTCTTCTAGGTGTGGCCACTCTTCGCTAGGAAGTCTTAAAAAGTCTGGACCTTTCATCCACATATTCGTGAGTAAATCAGAAGCGCCACATCCACGTGAAATGATATCTGCCGGATTCTTGGCTGAGGGAACATGCCTCCAAATGGCGTTTGAATTTTCCTGAAGTTCAGACACCCTGTTGGCAACAAAGCATTGCAGCTTTAAAGAATGCATTTGAAGCCACTGTAAGACGATCTTTGAATCGGTCCAAAAATAGACCTAACATAAATGGCTAGCTTCTCCGCAAATTTGCTCCAAACTCTACTCAATAAAAGGGCGCCATAAAGTTCAAGTCTCTGTAGTGATTGCACCTTCATTGGCGCTACCTTCGACTTCGCCACTAGCAGGTTTACTTCTATGTCATCTGACAGTTGAGTACGAAAGTATATGCAGCATCCATAACCTCGTTCGGACGAGTCGGAAAATCCATGTATTTCGCAGCGGCACTCCAGAGAATTAAACACAAATCAAGGAATAGCCAATTTATGTAGGTCTTTTATGTCATCTAGTATCTCGATCCATCTTTCTTGCAGAACTCCCTCAACAGGTGCATCCCAATCGATTCCTTTTAGGGTTAAATCCTGGAGAAGAATTTTGCAATGATTCATTAGCTAATGTATCCTAAGAGATCAAACGTTCGAGCAATTCTGGATAGTTGGAGCGTTTTATAATTGGCTCATTTTCTTGGCGTTCGTAACGAAATATGAATGTATCCCGATGAGGTTGCCATGCTACGCCCCATGTTTTGGTGACGTCTTGATCGTCAAGAGTAATAAAGACTTCGTCCACAGATGTAGGAGTGATGTCCTAAGAGATGCTGCTGAATTTTGTGAGTTGCAATCCAGCCTGTGCGAGAATCTTCACCGTTTCATCCTTTTTTTGTTGCAGAAGAGGAATGTCATCTGCACCTGTAAGAACGTCGTCCACGTACAAGTCGCTGCGTAACGTCGCTGGTGGGTTCCCGTATAACTGTGTTACGGAAATGCTCTTCACAAAAACGCTCTTCTTTTGTGAGCTCCGACTTAGCCATCCTACAGTCTTCAACTTCCCAGAACCTTTCCTGAAGGCAGATTCCATTCTGATACCTGAAATGTTTGCTCACGGCTGCTTGGCTGAAATCCTATTGACAACTGAAAATGTTGATGACCAGGTGAATTCAGACAATCTGGACTTCAATGTTACAAATGTTGTGAATGAGACCTTCTGTCTCGATTCGGAAATACCGCTGACTTCTTGATTCACTCGATGCCTTTTGAGCTGAAGGCGCTTCGCTGTTTCCTCAGTGATAAAACTTACTTCCGAGCACGAATCCAAAAATGCACGAACACGAAGTTGACTTTGGTTGTTCTGGATTTGAGCAAGCGCACTTGGGAGAACAGCTATACTGGAACTGTGAGCCACCAGTGATGTGGATGTGGATTGTTCATTAATCGGTGAAATGCCTTGAGGAACAGAATTAGCCGATGCTTGTACGTATTTGTGCAACACAGTATAATGAGTAGATTGACACACCTTGCACCTTGATTTGGACTGGCAATCTTTTACTCTGTGCGCCTTGCGAAGATAGTTGAAACGTGCGTTAGCGGTCTTGATTGTAGTAAGACGCAGTAGTAATGGCAGCTTGTTGAATGCCTTGCAGCTGCTGGTATAATGTGCATTCGACTTGCAATGTAAACATTCTTCGGCAATGTCGACGAAACTCTTAGGAGTTGACGCGTTCTTAGACCTTACGTTTGCGGGACGTTGCTCCGATTGATCATTATGTTGACTTTCTAAGAACTGACAGCGTCGATTGAGAATTTTGCAGAAGTCTTCCCACGTTGAAAGCTTCTCAATACTCTGCCTTTCATCATAATTTGATTTTGACTCAGTGTCCACCTTGCTGAGTACTATATACTGTATATCATGATGCTGTTCATGATTTCCTCAACTGACCCTAGTGAGAGCAGCGATCCTCTTATAGCTGTTGCGTTGTCGATGAGCCTTTGCAAGGTTGAAGCTTTAGAACGTTTCATCTGTGGAAACGCAAAGAGATCAGATATGCAGTCATGAAAGATCCGAACGTGGTTGTCGTAACGAGAGTTGAGTTTTTCTAGAGACTTTTCGTAGTTTTCCTCAGTTATTTGAAATGACTACACAACCTCTAGCGCCGTTCCTGACAAACAGTCTAGCAAATAATTGAACTTATCAATTGTCGGTATTTGTGGATGGTTGTGTGTTTGAATGTTGAACGACGTGTTGAACCTTTTGTAGTGCGTAGTTTCAGCTTCGGCAGTCGATGATGACCGATGAATTAAAAAAAAGTCTACCCAGCTGCTGAATGCTTATGTACATTCCGTTTGGATTGGAGAAGCGTCAGAATTTTGACTTTAGCAGTAATATACATTTCTTCCTGGTTTTCACGTTCATTATCACTGCGGACGGCAGTCCGCGCTAGTGACGAAAGCAGCACGAAAGGTGCGAAGGCGACTAGCATATATACACAGGAAGAATGGAAAATTTGCTATGACTGTCCGATCAGGTCGAGCTATATACCGATCGAAAGATATCAATTTAACTTACAAATGTGCATACTAAGACTTTTGGAAACTCACCTGGTTCGTGAGATAAACAGGTGTAAGTGGAATTTTGAAATTTTTGGAGGCCTTCCAAAAATGAGATGAAAAGTCAGTATGTCTGTTTGTTTGTTTGGATCAAATCGTTGATTTAGCTTAAATGTTTGAATGAGGACTTGTTTCTGATCAAAATTCTAGAAACTTTTGTTCTACGACTTTTTCGAAAAATCGCTCGCTAAAAGCCGCTAAGAAAAGCCCATAGAATCTAAACGATAGAAGCTACAGATGTGATATATATATCGTTGAAACGGTATTTCAAAGGGCTCTTAGGCATACCTTTAAGGTTTTTTTTTTAAGTAAAAAGGTAAACAGCTACAGGTGAAATAAGGTATTTTTTCCCACATTTAGGCGATTTTTGAGAAAACGCCAGTAATGTTTTCAATATATTGTAGTTTGTAAAATTTCGATGTGTTTGGAAGATATTACCTGTTAACAGAATATATAAGTTTTACTTACATTTGGAATAGGACAGCAGCAAAAAAGTGTCGTAGCAGCCAGAGCTTGAGATTGCTGTTAGCTTTTGTGCTTCGCATGTATGTTTGTAAAAGGAACTAGTGTTGCCAGACAGTTTATTTTTACTTGTACACACAATAAACACCTTTTGACAAAGTTGTGCGTGAAAATGTATTGCAATTTTCAAAATTTCTGATATCTTACTCTAAAAAAAATTTTTTGTCACTCAGCACTTTGCGCTATTTTCCTCATACCTAATAAATATAAATTTTTTGCGCAGTGCCGAGTGACAAACATTTTTTTTTAGTAATTTACAAGTAAAACTTAATATTATTCGTCACAAAATTGGATATCAGAAATTTTGGCGCATTAAAATGTTTTCGTCACTAGACTTTTACCTCGTAAAGAGGTTTTTTTTATAAGATTAATATTGTACGCGTTTTCGATTTGCGTTTGTATTTTAATGCTGCCCATGATGCGACTCTAGAATTTCCAGTCTGCAGTGAAGAGTCTGGGCATCTTCAGTATCGCCACTTTACAGCACCTTTGAGTGTAAGGATTGTATGTGTCGTTCAAACAATGTGCGCTTAACTCTAAGTTGCACTTACATATTTCGTTGATGCCTTAGAGTTGTTGCCACCAGCTCCTTCTGCGGTGGGGTATGATCATCATAACTCACCATTTTCAGCAACACTCGACGACAACAACTCGATGAAGCAACACCAGCGCAAAATTCGTTATGTAATTATGTATGCAGGAATGTACCAGCAGCTTGAGCAGAAGAACCAACAGATGTTTTAGCAGAGACGAGCGAACAGCAATGTTATACTTAGCAGAAAAGTGCTAACAGCGCAAGCAACTGCAGAAAATCGTTGTAAATATGTTAGCGATCAGAAGAGAATGGCGATAAGATGATAACACTCCGTTATCCCGTAACTACACATATGAATGTATGTACGTGTCTACTTGCGGATTATTTCCAATAAACTTGCTTGAGTGTGGAGAGTTGCGATGTGGTGCCTGTGTCTGACAATTGCAGGTTATGTACGAAAAACTGTAACTTTTTGCATGATCAGCTTGCCGCAATCTCAGAACACTCCGGCAACTTAATCGCACTTAGTCAACTAACAAGTTCTACTGGGGTCTATGATGAAAATTACGTGCACTGATATGGTGACACGCCCACTTTTCCAAAATACTTCTAGCTGTATGTAGAATTATTTGATTGCTTTCAGAGTAAAGAGTGCTAGTAGGAATTGGAAATAAGTGAAGGGAATTTATTTTCAGGCCAAGGCAATCTGTTGAATCTTGCGTATTTGTCTTAGATCGAATACCCTGCCAGAAAGTTTTAGGTTGTGGAAGAATTCTCTCATCTAAGTTGAAGATTGTGGAAGATTACGAAAATGGGTTATAATTTTTTCATTTTTTCGGGCCCATACAAATCGATGCACTCTAATGTATAGTATAAGGTCAAACATTGTTATTTGCAATAGAAATCAAAGACTTATGTTACTTGTTTCCGATAAATATAAAAAAATAGATCAAATTGGGGGTGGGGGTGGTGACACGCCCACTTTTCCAGAATACTTCTAAGAGGAGCACCAGAAAAAAAGCCGCATCAAAATATCTTGAGTAGTTTACTAGATATTAATTTTGGCCTCACAAACTCAAGAAAATATTTAATTTATTTTTGCATGCGAAGTAAAATAGTAAAGAGGGAGTAGGCGACTTTGAGAGTAGTAAAGAAGGTATCCACATGGACGCGTACCATTCCACCCGCCATGGCAGTTTTCTGTTTTAGAGAACATTCCACAAACAGCATCAATTTCTTCTTGAAACTGCGACTCTGTTTTATCCAATTGCAGCTAAAGGCTGCGTAGTGGAGTTTCCCAAACCATTGCTCATTGTCCGTTCCGAAGTAGCAGGTGGGAAAAATTTGTATGGATTGCTATTGCCTAGAAGGCTAAATATGTGCGAGACATGGGCTCAGTTACAAAGAAGAGCACACCGGCAATGCTCACGCAGACATTCAAGCTGCTGACAAGAATTTGGATGAGGATAGGTAAGGACATGAAGGACTCCATGGTCTGAAACAGTCTGAAAAGGCTTCAAATTAAAATTGTGCAATTGAAATTACGAATGAAATTCTACCCACTCTAGCAAGCGTTTGTGGTCCGGTATGCAAGCCTCTAGTTCAGGTTCCGAATCGACTTCCTCTGATTCATCTGCTCCAGTTTGCTCGATGCGACTGTAGAGAATCTTTATGTGGGCTGAGATAATGCACAACATAATGATAATTGATAGCACGAGCCGGAAATCTGATACAAGTTGGCAAGGTAAAAGTAGCGCGAGGAATTCCGCCAATCGAATGGAAACCAGGCGGGGTACATGAGCTCGCATCCGTCTTGGAGGAAAAAGGCCAACTCAACCGACATGGCACAAGTCACCCACAAGCCCGTGAACATATAAAGAATTGTACGAATCTGAGATCTCATCTGGTTGTAGATGTCCACCTCTGGCGGGCTTTTCACACGCGAGTCCAACAGCATCAGCAGTTCCCTTATTCTCCTGACCTTGTCAAAGTTGTAGGCGTATATGAAAAACATCAGGGAGCAGGCGCCGTACGTTGCAATAAACGTAACGCTTCTAATGTCGTCTGTGAGGTTGCCATTGCGAAATATGGACATTGCCAAATGCAGTGGATAGCCAATGGTAATTAACAGGTGCAACACTATATTGTAGGCCATGTATGGTATCTGCCAAGTCACCTGGTCATGAGTAAGACCAAGGATCTTCCAGACAGCTGTGTGATCTTCTGTTGATTTTTGGATAATTCCTTTTTATATGATTTAGTTTCATGTGAAAGTATTAATATGTAATTAAATAATGTGTCGCATAGCTAATTTAATTGTTACATTATTAAATGCACATGGCTCGTTCAACTAAATTTCCCACGTTACTTATGAACAGAACATATTATGAATTTTCAATTTAATAAACTTGAGTTTTAACTTCGAAATGAGCTACGTTTTTGTAGGAGTGTTGCAGACATAATTGCTTCATATATATTCTAGATAATTACATAATTATAATAGCGGGTTGCGTGGTCACCTCAATTTAACAGGCACCTGACCATTCAATACTTCAGAGATCGAGTTATATTTTACATTGATTACGCTTTAAGCTTTTTTAGACTTTAACGTGCATTGGTGACGTGTGTTGACGTTTATCTTCTAGTAAACTATTCCAAAATTTCTTTAGGAATTGCTTACGTGTATGCATGGTGCAAGTGCTGAAATTGGATTTTAATTGCGTTGCTGAATTTGAATTTTAGATGCACATGCTTCGGACTTTCAGAAATTCTATGATATTAAACGAAACGTAGAAGCGTTCGGTCAAGTTTAAGCCTATTACGATTGTTACCACCCAGGAGACCCTTCCCCCTTCCCCAAAAGAATTGAATATCAAATGTCAGACTCATAAATGTTGCAAGCAATTTGCACTCAAAGTGCATATGCAAATGATAGAAAAGAGTTTTTGGTTGGATTTTCACGTCACATGTAGAAAAATGAGGTAAAAATGATTTTCATTATTAATAAAAGTGACATGGAAATGCATGTCATGAATGACCGCTTTAGTTTTGTTGGCCATATTTTGTGTTGTTTTAGCTATGAGCCAAAAAGAAAATGGTACACAAAATGTCGTTTTTCCATGGTTTTTCGTCTGCGATGCTTTTAATAACTCGATGGTAATATTTCAAAAAACTAAAGTACTCGCTGAATGTTCTGCTGAATCCGGAATTGCCATGATGGGTCATGCAATTAGCACACCCACACACACCCACACCATCAGTGTTCGAAGCAAAAACATGTTGCGAAATTGTTGACGCAACCATAAATTGTTGCTTGCATATCAAAAATAAAAACTCGCCACCAAAAAAGTTTTTCATATTCATATTTTCCCATTTCCCGGTACAATGCGTTCCTTTAGCTGTGCTTTAATCATTCAAGCATTTGCTTTAAGCCGTCTTTCAACTTTGATTAACTGTTAAGCTATGTCCACGACACTGGGAACCGTGCAACAGGCTATTAAAGCGAAAACCCAATTAGTTGCAACTGCGCAAAAAATAGAGATAATGCGATTAAAAGCTAATTTCACATGTTTTAGATTTCATATCTGTGAACTTTTGACCATGTAAGTGTGAAATGTAGTCGTCCCCAATAACCACAGCTTTAGGTTAGTTGAACGAAGTTTGAAAACATTCCGCTGAAAGCCACATCAAACATGGTAGGTATGCGAATAACATCAACTATTTTAAAGTAAAAATTAGGTATATTAAATAAGTACATTTCTATTATGATTGCAGTTTAAAGCAAGCAAATAAATATTCACTAATATAACAATCTAAATTATGGCTCACGTCCAGAACGTGTTCCGCCTGAACAAGATGCAAGACACCAGCAGCGAATGCAAGAGTTGTGTGCTGCATGGCTAACGATAGAAATCGCAGCAGCTGCTACGAGTTGCAAGCTGCAAGCAGCGGGCTGCGAGGAGGAGGCAGCAGCTGTCGGCAAATGAGCTCGACAACAATGTAATTATCATAATTAAAGGGCTGCCCCTGTCCTTAGCTGGCCTTGTCTAACTTGCGCCAAAAAACGAACGGTCACAGCGGCCGCAAATTTGCTATTAAAAGTAGCCCCCTCCTCAACACAAACAACCACAAGTAGAGCATGGAGAAAGATATGAGGGGTTGCATCTGCCGGCATCTGTCGGTCTGTAGGTGAACTACATAATTGAGATAGTTCACTAATTGTACAACGCTGCTCATTAATTGTGGCTGTACCGAAGCTCATTTAGTAGTTTGCCTCAACCAGCTGCTTTACTCCCTTAATCCCCCTCCCCTCTACCTACCCCTCTTCAGCTGTCCTCGCTTTGTGGCATTTACTAAACTTGACTTGACTTGTGGCATCCGCGCTGATTAAATCATCATAGCAATTATTCATTTGGCTTTCAGAGCAAGCGCGGCATTTGTTATTGTTGCTGTGGTTTCTGCACCTGCACATGCACTGCATTCTTATCAGTTCTTATCAGTGGGATCACTATTCACCACGTTGGACGATTCTCACCAGCTGCCAGACCGTTCGGTCTCCGACAACTCTGCGCATGCACTGGAAAAGAGAACTCAAATTCAAAACATAGCATTTTAATGTTTATTCTGACTCTTTAAAAAACCGATGTGAAATCAAAATTAAAATTTCATTACACTTTAATTTAATAAATTCGTTTAAATGATTTGGAATTAAAAAGGCAAATATTTTTCTGTTTATGTGTACAGATTCTTGATCGGCTTGCAATTCTTATTTGTTAAAGATTTCAAAATTATCGTATGCAAATCTCATCTAATTTCCGTAAGTATTATCTTATAAAAAAACCTCTTTACGAGGTAAAAGTCTAGTGCCGAAAACATTTTCATGCCCCAAAATTTCTGATATCCAATTTTGTGACGAAAAATATTAAATTTTACACATGAATTATTAAAAAATAAAATTTTTGTCACTGGCACTTCGCAAAAAAATACTATTTATTAGGTATGAAAAATTTAGCGCAATGTGCCCAGTGACAAAAATTTTATTTTTTAATAATTCATGTGTAAAATTTAATATTTTTCGTCACAAAATTGGATATCAGAAATTTTGGGGCATGAAAATGTTTTCGGCACTAGACTTTTACCTCGTAAAGAGGTTTTTTTATAAGATATCAGAAATTTTTTAATAAGACATCGGAAATTTTAACAATTGCAATATTTTTTTAAACAATTCAATAATTATATAATTAAGAGAATTGAAACACATTCAATCAGAGACGTTTCAATATTATATATATTTATAAATATATTTCGATCTTGCTGTAATTGGAATTACAAAATGTTTCATCTGCCGCAAAAAGAATTCACCACTTGCAAGCAGTATCTTTCCACATGCACTGCAAGCAGTGCAAGTAGTGTACATGCAGTAGTATACATGCAGTAGTGTAAAGGTAAAAGGTATATTCAATTAACAGGTAATATCTTGCCTAAACGAATTTTGAGAGATAGGTGTTATATGTCAAAAGACGCGGAATTGAATTGTCTACAACATACTACATATTTAAAAGTGAATTCATTTGTAGATTTTTCATAAATTAAAAAAAAAAATTTTTTTCACCTGTAGCTGTTTACCTTTTTACTTTAAAAAAAAACTTTGAAGGTTTGCCTAAGAGCCCTTCAAAATACCTTTTCATCGATATATAGATCATATCTGTAGCTTCTATCGTTTGGATGCTATGAGGGTTTTAATTTTAGCGGTTTTTAGCGATTTCCCGCTAAACTAGCTATTTTTCGAAAAAGTCGTAGAACAAACGTTTCTATATTTTTGAGCGGGAACAAGTCCTCATTCAAACATTTAAGCTAAATCAACGCTTTGATACAAACAAACAAACAAACAGACATACTGACTTTTCATCTCATTTTCGAAAGGCGACTAAAAATTTCAACATTAATTATTTTTTGAACCAGTAATCGGATTTCGATGATCGAGGTGTCATTCGACGCGTATTTTTGATTAGAAGAGTAAAAAATTAAAAAATAAATCAAAAAGGCCCCAACGGCCCCATTTGCTCCAATAATTTAAATTTTTCCACTCCCACTTACACCTGTTTATCTCACGAACCAGGAAAGTTTCCAAAAGTCTTAGTATGCACATTTGTAAGTTAAATTGATACCTTTCGATCGGTATATAACTCGACCCGATCGGACGGTCATAGCAAATTTTCCATTCTTCCTGTGTATATATGCTAGTCGCTTTCGCACCCTTCGTGCTGCTTTCGTCACTAGCGCGGACTGCCGTCCGCAGTGATATGGTAAGTAATTAAATGAACTACTTCGACTATTTTTTAGAATTTCTTAAAATTGAATAAAGCAATAAGCTGTAAAATAATTTTGATTGCATGCAACAGTTTACAACAAATCCAGTAGCTTCTTATCAGTAGCCAATAACATCGCGCTTCCAGTGTAATCAAAAACATCGCCTCAGGCAAGTCCTAGCAAGAGAGAGAGAGGCAGTAAATGAAAGAGAGTCTCGTCTAACGAACTTACTAACCTGCCTCAATAACCAGTCCGTTACACGGGCTTTCACTTTTCGGTTGTTCAGCTTTCGCTGCTGCTCCACAGACCCACATGGATGGGCCGAGTGCCAAGTTCGTGTTGCCTCGTGGCGACTCGCAGTTGCCGTGGTGAATTTATTCACCCGAGTCTTGCCGTAATCGAATCTCGGACTTTTACTAAGGTCCATGATTTGCAGTACGTCTCGAATCGCGTCGCGTTGTGGTTGTGTGCCACTCGAGAAGACTCGAAAATCCAGCGTTTAAATCAGAGTCAGCCTGGACTTAGAGCCTCAGAGACTTCATCAAAAGCGCGAGCCTTTAAGTAAAAAATCGTATTGAAGCGGCAGGTGTGAATTTTAAAAAAATGATGATTGTTTAAACTAAAGTTTAAAAGGTGTTAAGTAATAATGGCGTCATCAAAGCCTAAAAAATCGAGCTTAATATGTCAAATGGATTAAATCTGTTGATGTGCAATTTCTAATTGAATAAGTCTGTGAAAATAAACTTAATTGTTGTGGGAAATTAAATACATTAAAATATAAATCATTGAATTGGTAAGTTAATGTGTGTAATAACAAGTTAACTAGATAATTAAAAAAATAAAGTTGATACAATGCGTGTCTCTCATTTGAGTTCAAGAAAAATTGAATGTCCTAACTGTCGACTGAAATCTTCATAAGTAATGTGCAAAGCCGATTCGCCCAATTAGTCTTTTGAGCCGTTAAATACTCTATAATATTGATTGATCAATTTGCAGATGCAAACATCGTCAGCAAGTTGTCTTTGAAATTAAGACTTAAACGCGAAATGAACAGATTTCAGTCAAGCAACATTCGGGCCATTCGGGACGTATACGTAATGCAATTATTATACTATACAGCATTCCAACGGCAATTCAATTGAGAATATTCTTTTGGCTCGAATGTAAAGGCTTAAGTCGCGAAGTGTGTTATTACGTTGTTGTGCAGAGCAAAGAATTCGTAATAAAATAATATGCTCCGTCTGGCATCTGAGCTGAACCCAATTCATTGAGCCGAACATTGTTAACGTAGAGTGCAAGTCGTTGTCGCTGTCCCCACCATTGGCTGCTGCATGCCCCGTGCTGCCCTCTTTGCTGCACGCCTCCATCCCACAACAGAGCAACTGAATAGCGACTCACAGGTTTCGATTCAATTCAGTTAAGCATAGTTAAGGACTACTTAATTTATCATAAGAAGTTTTCTTTTCATTCATTATTAAAGCTCTTTTAAACCCGTCACTTAAAAAAAAGGATAAGGGTATATTGTGTTCGTTGAAATGTATGCAATAGGGAGAAGGATGCATCTGCGACCCCATAAAGTAAATATTATCTTGATCTACATCCGTCTGTCCGTCTGTACAAGCACCTAGGTATGACTTCAAAAAGCTAGAGATACTGAATTTCATATGTATGAATCGCGAAAATCTATCAAAAGCACAGTATTAAAGATGGGGTTTTGTTCTTGGTAATTCTATTATCCTACTATTATTATATATCATTCCACTTAATCACATCAAGGTCTGATTAAGGCAACTCAAGAGTTACAACTCTTATCTCATAGTTGTGGTCTCGACTTAAGAATTTTCCGCTTATTACACAATTTTATAGTACACAATTTTTTTCAATCTATCCCCTTATTTTATTTTAATTAATTGGCACGACAAAGCCCATTGTAATTTTGAGTCTTTTGATACAAATAAGTACTTTCCAACTGTTTTTGTAAAGATACGTATACTGTATTCATTTACTTATCTGTGTAAAGTAAAACTTAAAAGATGAGCTGGATACAAAAAAACAATTTACAAGCTGCACTTTGTGTCGCAACTGACACTCAAAGTGAAAAAAAAAAAAGCGAAAAGAGACAATTTCCAAGTCAAAGTCTGGGCCAGAACCAAGACGAATTCGGGATACAGCTCGAGCGTAGAAATCCATTTAATTAGCCGAGCCCAAATTCAGAAAAGCGCCCAACAAAACGAAGTCTGTCAAAAAGTTAAAGTCGGTATCGCAGCAGGCGATGGAAACAGAAAAAAATGACTCATTCGCCCCATGGACGCAGTCACATGGCAAAATTTGTTGATAGGGTATGTTTAGGAAATTGGGAGTCTGATCCAGGCACAATGGGCGCCAGACGAAGTGTGAAATTGTATTTGTTTGTCGTTGAATGCGTTGCCAACTTTCGCTTACACTTTTTTCCGTCAGCATTCCGTTTTGTTGTTAGGTAAATTAATTAAACTCTTTTGTTTGCTCAAAATTACAATTAACGGCTAATTAATTCCGAAAATTCGCAATTTCTTGCGACTGCTCCGCCCGCCAGCCAGCCACACCCACAAAAAGGACTTCGTGCCTTGCTGGCTGCAAGAGAAAAATGAGCGGACGAGCAACAAGGAAGTCGGAAATGGTCATGTTTAATGTCATTAAGCGGATTTGTCTAACTGTGCGTTTAATAAGTGTGCGAATGTGTGTGTGTTTACGTGTGCGTGTAATTCTGAATAGGAGCGAGCATTCGCATTTGCACAGAATAAATAATTATACGCTTCATTCGCCTAAATTGTTTCCGTTGTGGCTGTTGTTGTTGTTGTTGCCTCTGGTTCTGATTATGGTTTTAATTGCGAGCGTTTGTTGCACGCATATCGTGGACGAGAACTGTGCGGCGCTTTTTTTGCCAGCCATGAGCCTAATTCACCAATTGCCCTAACTCTCTCAGCTGTGCATACAAAGGGGAGAATCCAGCGAACAAGTTGAGTGCCATGCAAATTCAGGCTAAGACTGAGAACTGCACTTCGAGCGAGTGTCTGACGCATTCCCACGGTCGCTGCACTTTTGCACTTGACAGCCACATCGCAGCATCTAAGAATCAACAATAATAGTAACAGCAACAACAACAGTTGGTAAGCAAAACAAGCGGCTTCCGAGAAGTCAGCGGAAAATGACCAAACAGTGGTCGGTTGCTTATCCCTTCATTTTGAATTGTTGAAAATTGTTTAAAGTTTTTCCTGTGCTAAGCCAAGTCGGTGAAGTGCTCAGTATACAGTGTCGCTTATAAGTTGCTGCTTTAAGATGCTTTAATACGCTCAAAATCTGACAAGTAGTCGAAACTTTTGAACAGCTCCCGAAAGTAGGCTACAAACAGACTCCGCACTTCAAAATCCTGCCGTAATTTGATGAGTTACGTGACCTCCACTCCAGTCCTCTCCTCCCTTCTGTCAGCTGCTGCCAGTTATTTTGTGTTTGTGCATGCTCGTCCTGTCAGGGTCAGTAAGAGATTTGCATAATTATTTCATAACTACTTAATCGCCAGGCAAAATTATGTGTACGCCGTGCCGTGTGGGCCTCAATTTAATTATTATTTTATGAAAACGCTTTACGCGTCAAATTGTTTGCATAAGCAAATGTAATTAAAAATTCAGGTAAATCAGCAGCAGAGGAACATGTTTAATTCAATTTAACTGGCCGCAAACATTTCGCAATTAACCTAATGCTCATTAATTACGGAGGCTTCTCATCTGATGAGTGGGAACTTCAGATTTTTTGCAATTTATTAAACTAAATCGGATTAAGTTAACCATCACCCTTGTGCAATTTGTGGAATTATAATTTTGGCGAATCTTGTGTGGAGCTTACTGAACTCACTACCAACCAAATAGCACAGTAATACACTCCCAAGGACGCGCACATAAGTTTTAACGAAGTCGAGTTTGCCCGACAGTTAGATACCCTGTGCCAGTCTCCAAATTGGTTATAATAGAATTAGTAATACATATTACTATTCTATTATATAGGCATAGAAAACTTAAATATTTAACGCCGCTCGAATTTGCTGTATGATATAGTAGTCAGATTTTAACCAAATCTGGTCAGGATGCCTAGGACTATCCCGTATGCGTATTCTGTGAGATTGGTTGAGATATCTTAAACAACAAAAAAGATTTTCATACTAAGTCTTGATTTTCGACCGATCGTTCCTTTGGCAGCTATATGATACAGTGATCCGATACAAATTTAAAAACAAACTTGATCTGCGTCCGGTATCCAGGAACCTACATACCAAGTTTGAGGCCTCTAGATTATATAGTCAATCGACTCGGCTGTTGATGCTGATCAAGAATATATATACTTTATGGGGTCGTAGATGCTTCCTTCTGCCTGTTACATACATCACACAAATCTAATAAACCCTTTTTTACCATTTTCAATGGGCACAGGGTATAAAAACAGAGCGACAGAGAGTGAGTTGAAAATGAAATGACTGACAGGTACTCGAGGACTCGAGTTGAAGTATTCCTCCCATGTCAATTAATTAGCAACTGGCAAATCATTTGATCCACCGAAATAACTTGAATTGGCCTCATTAATGTTTATGGGACGACAGACGCAGCAGTCGGGGCAATCAATCTAATTGACTGTTGTTTTTCGGTTCAAGACTCGGCGGTAAGTTGCCTCTAGCGTCCAATTAAAAATCGAAATTTCATTTGAAGAGCACTGTCAAGCGCAGTCAGCACGATAGCTGGAATGTCGGTCAGGCGGTCAGTCGTCGGGCAGCTTGCCACGCCTCGATTGCTAAGCGATTTAGCTATTTTGACACCATCCGCCCCTCCCCCCTCACGTCTCTTACCTGTCCGCACAATAAACGCCACATCGTCCTTGCGTGCGTGTGTGCGTGTGTGTGTTGTTGGCCTTTGGCTTTACAGTAAATTAGTTATGATTGCTGCGTGTTAATCATTAATTAACTCGCTTGATTGCGGTGTAACGGACATTTCTATTACTAAGCGAGCCTAAATACCAATGCCCAGCTGATGGAAACAGCACGTAAAGTGGACGCCCACTTGCCACATCCGCCCATCCATCAATTACAGTTACTCCTACCCACTGTCTTGCTCTGATTTGGCTTCCCTTTGCTTTGAAGTGACCAATTGCTGGCAATTATGTGTACATCAAATGGTAAGCCTTCATCAATCATCTTCAGAAGATTGATGCATGGAAATTGAATTCGAAATCGCACTCGTTATGTCTGGAGCAATTAGCATTAACTTCTACTGATTAATGCATTTTTTATGTATTTTTAAAACATAAAAAATTATATATAAATCTTCTTAAAAATTACATGTTCAAAAATAAATAATATTATCTTTCCATTCTTTTTTTTTTTAATAATTACAATAGTAATTATAAATCATCATCATTCTTAAAGTTAAAATTACTTTAATGCCAGTTATCATATAAAGCATTTCGTAAAAAACCCATTTTGATTTAAAATTGGATACTGAGAAGAATTGTCGCTACTTCTTTGTGCGTTTAACCAAACCAAAGCCAAATGGAACGCTTGGGATTTGATTCATGGAATTTTCCGCCTTTCCAGAAGAGAAACAGTCAGAGCTTTGAATTGCAGCTGAATTCAGTTCCGTCAACTGTTTTTTCTTTCAAGTCATTCTATCAAGGTTTCTATTGTGGCCTCTGAAATAATTTTTACTTATTTTCTTTGGGTTGTATTTTCGTTTCGCCCGTTTCCTTGTTTTTTTTTTTGGGCAGGTGATTTGGGTTGCGTTGGGTATATTTATGGCTTGGAGCTTTTGTGGCCGCTCTGTGATTGGACATCATGGAAAAAAGCAACAGATCCCGCAGTCTTATGAAAACAAATGGCCAACGAGCTTTATTGCCCTGAACCCGAAGGCCGAGGATAGTTCCAATGGGTGTGATGCAGTTTGGACTGAAAGTTGTTTGCCCAAGTGTCGTTACCAACTTGGATGCACGGGTTCCACGGATTGCACGCTCTGTCCCTCTGCTGCTCTGTCTGTCCGCTGGTGCAAGAGTGAATTATGGAGACAGTTGGCGGTGGGCGGTGCTGTCTTGTTTTGCGTTGTCTTGTCTTGTGTTGTGTTGAGAAGGCACAAGTTTTAAGCTGTCTGTGGAGAGCAAAGTACAACATTGCCTGCCACGGCTGCTAAACTCTCCACTGGCAGTCGTGTCATTTATCAACACACGGTGCGATGCCTTAAAGCTTTTGCCGTCAAGTGTCAAGGTTGAACAACAGACGACAACATCTTAAACTTTCACTAACATATATATGCGGATGTATCAATGTGTGTGTGCGTGTTTTTTTTTTTTTTTTTTTTTTTTTTAGGTAAAGTACACAAATAAACAAGGAACAGATATTTAAAGATAGGAGACTAGACAAGTAGATACAGAGGAAAAAAATAAACGTAGACTAGACTAAGGGGCCCATAAGATCTCGCGGTACTATTCCGCGGGGCAAGGCTTCGCGGGATCCTGGGCGAGCATTTTAATATGCCCCACCGTTGACTGCGTTCCTTCTGCGCTCTCTCTCCAGTTGGCGCAGCTTTGTGGTTGCTCGAGCTGCGAACGTGCATACCGCAGACCAGTTCTCCTCCTTCTCAAGCATGCAGCTTATCACGTTGTCTACTGTGAGTTGTGCTCCAACAGTCGCTTCCAATTCGTCCCTCTCACTAGAGAATCTTCGACAGGTGAACAGGATGTGCTCAGCAGTCTCTTCCTCCTCTGGATAGCACCATAGGCAGTATGGATCACCTTCGTGTCCAAATCTGTGGAGGTAGCTCCGAAAGCACCCATGTCCGCTCAATAGCTGCGTCAAGTGAAAGTTGACAAAGCCGAATTTGCGACTAAGCCACCTTCCCAGATCGTGGATGAGTCGACGTGTCCACCGACCTTTCGATGAGGCATCCCACCTGGTTTGCCATTCCCTCACGCTCTCTTCCCTCGCTGCTTTGACAATCTGGCGGTGTCCAATGGGGTGCTCCCTGCTTTTCTCATTATGAATGGCAGCCCTCTCCGTAGACAGCAGGTCAAGTGGCACCATTCCCGCAATTACCAGAGCCGCATCTTCAGAGATAGTCCGGAAACCGCTACATACTCTGAGAGCACCGAGCCTGTAGGTCGACTGCAGGCCCCTCCGGTAGGACTTGACTTGCATTGCGTGCGCCCAGACCGGGGCTCCGTACAGCATTGTTGCTTTGACTACATTCTGTAGTAGCAGCCTGCGCCCTTGCTTAGGCCCGCGGGTGTTCAGCATTATTCGGTTTAATGCATGTCCGATTGCTGCTGCTTTTCTGCCAATGTGCTCAAGATGCTCCCTGTAGCTTAGCCGCGTATCGATTAAAACTCCGAGGTACCTAATTGCTCTGGTTGAAGCTATGGTGGCTGTCCCCAGGTTTATGTGGGCTACCTCGACGACCTTTCTGCTGCTTATGAGGACAGCTTCGGTCTTGTGGTCAGCAAGTTGAAGGCCAACAGAATTTAGCCAATCCCTGATAGCTGCAGCTGCTGCACTGCATAGCAATTCCGCCTCTGGAAGGTGTTTAGCGGTGACGACAAGTGCTATGTCGTCGGCAAAGCCCACTATGGTGGCGTTCTCAGGAAGCTCCAGCCTTAGGATACCGTCGTACATGACGTTCCATAGTAATGGTCCGAGAACCGAGCCCTGTGGAACTCCTCCGGACACTCTGTAGCTCCTCTTCCCTGCATCCGTACGGTAGTGCAGTACCCGATTGCGAAAATAATCAGCTATGATGCACATCAGGTAACTCGGCGTGTTGAAGCCTCGGAGAGACTCAAGAATGCGATTCCAGTTTGCCGAGTTGAATGCATTCTTAACGTCGAGTGTCACAACTAGACAGTACTTTTTACTGCCTCCTCGCCATCTGCTGCCTTGAATTGCATTTTTGGCAATGCTGGTTACTCTGGCGATAGCGTCAACCGTCGACCGAGCTTTACGAAAGCCGTATTGCAGAGGGGAAAGATCACCTGCATCTCGAATAGCTTGCTCTAGCCTACTGCATATCAGTCGCTCCAACACTTTACCAGCCGTATCAATCAGGCAGATAGGGCGGTATGATGATGGCAGCTCCGGGGGTTTACCTGGTTTTGGAATGAGCACCAAATTTTGGACTTTCCAAGAGCTGGGAAAGGTTCCTTGGTAAATGCATCTCCCAAACACCTCTGCGAAACTATCCGGTCGGAGCGAGAGAGCCAGTTTTAATGCCTTGTTAGGGATTGCATCCGGACCTGGCGCTTTGGAAACCCGTATGACGCTTGCCGCTTTAAGAGTTTCCTCCACGGTAACAGCAGGGGCTTCTGGGAACATCTGGGACGTTGGTGTCGGATCCAGGGTCTGGAGATCAGAGGAGCCAGGAAAAAGAGCTTCCACGATCTCTTTCATTTTCTGCTCTTCTTTAGGAGCCGTTTGAGTAGACGCATTGAGTTTCTTCATTGCGAGCTTGTATGCCAGTCCCCAGGTGTCATTTTCGGCATCATCGCATAATTCAAGGAACCGCTCCGATTTGCTTCGCCGGATGGCCTTTTTCAGCACGTGACGCCTTAGTCTGTATTCTAGCCTTCTGTGCTCGAATTCGGGTCTTCCCCTGGAACGCTGCAGCAGTCTTCTTGCATTGATGCACCGGCGTCTCGCCTCCGCAATCTCTTCTGTCCACCAGTATACAGGCTCGTTGCTCCGCTTAAAACCACGCCGTTGCTGCATGCTCGCCTCGCATGCTCCTGTGACTGCCTGCATCAGTAAAACAGCGCTTCGCTCCGCGTCTGGGTCTTGGGCGGGGGCATGAAACGTCTCTGCGAAAACGACAGCATTCATAGTGTCCGCTTTGAAGGCCTTCTCCGCTGGTGCCCTGCTCGATGGTTCTGCCTGTCGCCGATGGAGTTCCACCACTATGGCGTTGTGGTCACTCGCAGTGTATGCCTCACTGATGACCCAACGAGCGTGATTCCATAACGAGTAGCTCACGAATGTGAGGTCTATTATGGATCCCACGCCGGCTCTGCAAAATGTGTGTTGCCTTCCACTGTTCATTAGGGCAACATCCAGTGAAGCGAATGCTTCAAGAACAGCCTGCCCTCTGGAGTTCGTAGAAGTGCTGCCCCATTCCTCTGCCCAAGCGTTGAAATCACCGGCTATGACGACCTGTAGTTTGCCCCTCGCGTCGTCAACTAGGTCATCCAGAATGGCTACATACTCCGGCAATGTGAGACTGGGTGCCAGGTAACAGCTATATAGCCATAGCTCGCCAAACTTAACTCTTACGAAGCCACGTGATGAGCGCTGCGACTCCAGCTGGTGCTGCTGTGACCCGCATGACCAGATTGCTGCCTTGCCATCTGAGTCTGCTGCGTAGTTTGGGCCCTGGATGGATTTATAGGGCTCGCTGAGTAGTGCCACGTCTACCGACAGTTCGCGAACTGTTTGTTTCAGTAGGTCTTGGGCGGCCGCACAGTGGTTTAGGTTGAGCTGTAGCATTTTTATCATTTTGAAATAAAGCCGGCTCCACTATTCGTCGACAGAGGACATCTTCTACTACCGGCGTGGTGCTTCGTCTCCTTCCTGTTTGCCGCTGTACATATAAAGCACATTGGCTCGTTCGTGCAGTTGGCTGCTCTGTGACCCTCCTGACCACAGCGTAGGCAGCAGCCCGTGCGGTTAACCGTGTTCTTACACGATGCAGCGATGTGACCAAACTCTAGACACCTGTAGCACCTTTTCCTCGGCTCTCTCTCTCTTACTCTGCACCTTGTCCATCCTATTTTAAGTTTCCCCTCTTTCATGATTCGAATGGCGGTCGCTACCGGAATGCTGACCACGGCTACTTGAGATCCATCGTATCCGGGTCTTAAAATCTTGATAACCGTTTCGTCCAGCGGTGCGTCTGCATGAGGAGCCAAGGCTGCGAGAATATCTTCTCTTGTGGCCAGACAGTCGATATCCCGGATCTCGAGCGAGGTTTCCTGGGAAATGGCCCTAACTCTAGCCTGCTGTCCCAGCGCGTCTCCAATATCGGCTTTCATTTTATCCATCGTCGCCTTACAGTCGCCATCCATTTCTAGCACCAAACCATTTGTTGCTGTTTTCCGGACCCTTCGAACGTGCTCGCCAACGCTCTGCAGTTTGTTGTCCTCCCGTCTGGTGACCAGGCGAAGAATGTCACTGTAGGACTTGCCAGGTTCAGGTTGGATGATTATTACATCCGCCCTTGGCCTCTGCTTACGAGGTTCGTTGATGTGCTGTTTGCGCGTTACTCCTTTGGTTGGTGGGGCACTGGAGCCGCCTGCCGCCGCCGGGTTATTTGTGGAACCTTGCCGTGGAGCTGACTTTGGACCACTAGAACTATGTCGGGAATGCAAAGACGCGTATGCTGGTATCTTCATTTGTGGCGTCGTTTGGGTGGCTATGTCCTGAGATCTTCTCCGGAATTCGCGTTCTGCTGGCTGACTTTCATTAGCGACTGGCCGTGCGAGGGACAGTCCATTTGGAGTCTGCTTGTTCCGTGGAGAGTTTGGACTATTCTCAGGTAGTCCAGCCGTTGCAGGCTCCTTTTCAGCGAGCCTGCTTATGATCTCTGTCTGAAGCTCCTTCATTCGCGCAAAAAGATCGCGGCTTGCTTGGGTGATGTGCCTCGCTGCCTTGGGTCTGAAGGCTTGGATAATCTCCTCGATGAGATCACCTAGCTCCTCCGATACCGCCACTAAGCTCCTTTGCTTCTTTGATTTTTTAGCTGCTGCTTCTGCGACGTTCCCAGGACTGGAGGCGTCCCTACTTCTTTTTGGCGTATCTGAGGCTACAGCAGTGCCAAAGCTGAAAACTCGCTCGTTCACAGTTGGCTGTGTGTGTGCGTGTGTGCGGGAGTGTGTGTGTGCATTGTGCTGGGCACAAAGGACAACAATAAACGTGACGCGGCTGTTTTACAACGTGCCTGACGGACTGACAATTCGTGCGTGAGACTCTGTGGTGACAATGGAGCCCACAGGCCAAACACTGGCTGTCACCCTTTCATCACACCTGTCCCCCGCCCCGCTCCTCCCCACTGTCATTCCTTGCGTGTATGACGAGCCTTTGTGAAAGGCTCTTCCATTCAACCAGTCGGTGTTTATATTATTTAGCATTCTCCTTCTCCTTCAGAATACTCGCAATGCGTTTGTTGTTGCCAGCCTCGTTCTTGGCTTACACTCGATGACAGCCACGGCCTGTTTATTTTATGTGCTTATTGTGGGTGTCGGCGGAGTTCAACAAGGCAACGATCGCGGCAGTCTGTGTTAATTTACGACGCGACCAGCAATAAAAGTGTAGCCTAATGGCAGACCTTCTACCCATGACCTACAGCAGTTTTATCATCCAGAAACCATCCACACACACAAATGTTTCACGTTCAAGGTCTCGCATGGCTTGATGTCGTGCCCGCCTGCCTGATGTCTGCCTGGAGCATTGATTGACATGGGCAGGAAATTAAAATCAGCCATTTTGCATGCGCATCCAATTTGTGTTGCATACTTTCAGGCTGCGCCGTTCAAGGCAACCAACTAAAATGCTGCGACAACAAGTAGTGTAAGAACGTCTTAACGTATTTTAAAAATATATTCAAATTGGGGCAATTTGAAGCAGAAAAACCACAAAGCAAAGCCATTAACCAATTGGATATGATTATTTATACATGGTACAACAAACACACATACACACACAACAGGCATTTAACATTTAGTTGCGGCATGTAAAAAACTGTCAAAGCCAAAAAACGATGCCATAAATCACGCCAGACTGTGGAGCTGGAATATGTGAGCGGAAGTGTTATTGATGAGCGTTTTACTTTTGTTATTTCCGCTGTCTTCCGCTTTAAAATTTTATGCGGCTTGTCGAAAATGCTGGCGTCATCATGAAATGCATACACACAAACATATATATATATATACAGTTGAACTTCTGTAACTCGAACTTCTATAACTCGAATTTCTCTCTAACTCGAGCTAAATGAGTGGCAGTAAAATAAATAAATTAAAGAAAAAGAACTCTATAATTCGAATATCTCCAAACCTCGAACCTTTTCTTTGGATAATGGTGATTCAAGTTAGGGAAGTTCGACTGTATATATATATATATGTATAAATATGTATGTATATATGTCTGTGTACTTAATATGTTCGTATTCCATGTTGTCCTTAGCATTGTTTGCCGATAATTTACTTAATAGTTTGAGTCGGGCTATGTTTGTGCTTACGCCGCTATTTGATTTTATTTTCACAGCACACACACACACATATACCCACATATACACACATATATACAAATATTCATACGGACATAAACCCAACAGGCATTTTTGCATGTAAGCATTCGCCTTCAATAAAAAGGCAGCCCGTCAGTTGATGACTGGCTGGAATGAGATCGCTTTTGAAGGATTTCGCTTCTGATTTTGACTGTCGAATACACACACATCTCTGCTTTGTCAATAAAGTGCGACGTCATGTTTTATATTAGCCAAGTGGTGGCTCTTCAGCTCGGCTGGTCTGCCATAAATTAAGCCAAATTCCATTTGACTGCCTTTGGGCATTTGATTTTATGCCGTTTTGTAAACTTCTGCCGCCGCCAATTTATGGCTACACGCTTTCTCCATTAAGTACAAGTTTGGTGTTTTTGGCGACTTTGAAATATTTGACAAAACAAACGCTGCAGCTCAATAAAAGCTAAACTTGTGTTCACATGGCGTATGAGTTATGTGAATTGTCAACAAGCGGGCAATTGACCAACTGGCGAGACAGTGTCTGGCAATAATTTATTGCCCGGCTATTTAGCTAATGTAACTTTTGAATATTGTTGTTGTTTAATTGAATTTAAATTGATTTCTTAGTCCCTTTTTGCATTTTGCTTTACCGTGATTCATTTGCCTTTGAGTTTTTTTTGGTTTTGTCATTTATGGTTTTTGAAACTGTGAACTGTTATAATTTTTTAACTGACTGAATACTGTTACCGACCCACATTTATACTGTAGCCCTTAATGAGACATTAGAGTTTTGCATGTGACAGCAACCGCAAAACGCTTTGACAGCGCCACAAAATTGAAGCGTGAATTTTGCGCATTTTGTGATAATTATGTGCATAATAAATTTGTGTTGGTTGTGGTTGTTTTGGTCTCATCTGTTAATTTTAGCATTTAAAAACCCATATTTATTTTTATTATTGCGACGCTGTGACATGAAGTGGACAGATGCCACAGCTACATATAAAAACAATTAGAAATTTAAAATAATATAAGAAATAAACTCGAATTTAATTAAGTACCCAATTAAAATCGAATTTAAGTACTGAAATTTAAATTTTACCACTTTATATCAGAAAGAGCTTAAATAATATTAGAATAAATTATACGACGACTGATTCGTCACAGCTCCACTTGGTTTACTCACTAACTCGAATCGATTGACGCAAGGACAATATCTGACATACTCAAAAATCTTGTGACCGATTTCAAATTGACCAGATCTTGTTATAATAGCCAACAGCTCGCTGCTTAGAGCCGATGCCCAACAGACTGACTAATTGAATCTATATTTGTCACACATACGGCTAATGTATATCGACACGTGGCTTTTAGTGGGAGGCCCTGAAACGCTGAAGGATTGCCAGTTGCCCAGGCAACGCCCTCAGGAGTAGGCAATGGCAACGTACCACAGAAGAAGAGAGAGAGCGAGAGAGAGAGAGAGAGACAGAGATGAGTGTGCCACGTGTGTGAGGCAGCTTATTGTTGTTGTTGTGCTCGGGTAATGCCAGTACTAAATATCACTCGAAATAAACAGCTTGCCTCTGGCTTAGGCTCAGATATGGTTTGGGTCTTAGGTGTACGTTCTGATTTAGGCAACTGCTCCATTTTATTGCCATTGCGCGTTTAACATGTGGCACGTTCCACTTGCGTCTTCTGTACAGAATTTGGGACTCCCAGACTCAAGACTCCGGACTCTGTACTGTTTGTTTGTGTGCTCACAATTTATGTGCTCACGTATAAATAGAATTGATTTTGCTTAAGCATCGCATATTTTACCTGCAGCCAGTGATTTAATGGCTGGCGACATAATCTGCCATTTGGCGCTCAGCTTCGTTGGCATCACGTACAACAACACACACAAACATACATAAATACACACACACACACACATGAACAACGTTTTGTTCTTATCGCTGTGCCCGTAAGCTCTGCCAAAAATCCAAATCCATTTTCACCAAATTCCATTATGCGAATGCGGTAACAGGAGAAGAGACCGGGGAAAAAACAGGGATAGGTGCGCCCAAACGTATGCTATGTGTCCCCGAAATTTCCTTTAGAAAACGAAAAGCAATTATGTAGAAATATTATCTCAGTCCCGACACGCTCCTTAAGTGAATTGTGCGCGTTGAGTCGATTGTTTTTATTTTTAACAAGAGCAGTTCTCAAGTGTTTCTAAGAAGCTAGACACACACATACACAAGCACTCTTATTGTATATAGTGCATGTCCATAACGAGCTCTTTATCAAGGCTATTCCTATTCCAACAAGCCTGACGATAATGATTGATGGTTCCCCAACAGTCTAAAGATTATTGAAGTATATTTAATATGCGTACGTTGCTTCCTCCAACTTCAGCCAATGACGTCGGGTAAGGCAAACAAATAAATATCTAATAGAAATATTTGATGAGGGAAACCCTCTTCTGCTCATAGAAAAGACATGCCCACATGTTATTTGGACGTTGATGTACTAAACGAGCAGTACATTCAAGTGGCCCAAACGACACCAAGCACGGGCTTGTTGACGCGCGGACAAAGAGACAAAGACGGACACACCTTTTATTAAACAACATAAAACAAAACCATAAATTAACTATAAGCTAGATAAGTAAGAAATAATTGAAGTATTTAGAGATTGTACAGATGAAGGATTAGTTACAAACTGAGAAAGATTGTTATAATTACAACAAAGTACTCGGAAAGGGTTATGAATTGCATAGTTAGCAACACAGTATTGAAGAGAAAGAGGTAAAAAATTTCTAGAAGTTCTGATCGGGACAGCAAAACTAATTTGGCTAATTAATTCAGATGAATCAATTTCACCAATAATTAGTTTGTGTAGAAAGACTACACCAAGCATTGTTCTCCGATCAGAAAGAGAAGGAAGATTAATTAGTAAAAGTCTACTACGATAAGGAGGCAGGCGAATGTTAGTATTCCAGTTCAGACCCCGGAGGGCAAAGAGTAAAAATTGTTTTTGTACAGATTCTATTCTGTCCTGATGAATCTTATATTGGGGACTCCATATACAAGACCCATATTCCAGAATAGGTCTGACAAGTGAAGTATAAAGTAGTTTAGTAATATAGGGATCATCAAATTCTTTCGACCAACGCTTTATGAAACCCAAGACGCCAATCGCTCGATTAGCAATAGATGCAATGTGCTTGTCAAACTTCAGCTTAGGATCCAGAAGAATACCCAAATCAGTAACCGACATAATGCGTTCAAGCGGTTTACAATAAAGAACGTAATTAAACTCAAATGGAGTTCGCCTACTAAAAGACATAACTTTACATTTACTACAATTAAGATTTAAAAAATTTACTTTACACCATGTCTGAAAACTGTCAAAATCAGTTTGCAGCCTGACACCAAGAAGATTGTCAGTGGCCGACATACAAAGTTTAACGTCATCGGCGTACATGAGAACCCGAGAATAATTTATAACAGAAGGCAGATCATTTATAAAAAGCGTAAATAACAAGGGGCCAAGATGACTACCTTGTGGAACTCCAGAATAAACTTGAATAGGTTTAGAAACTAAACCATTAAAAAAAACTTTTTGGGTTCTAAAATTTAAGTAACTTGAAATCCACAAAATTAGGTTATTAGGAAAACCTAAAAGATGGAGTTTACGCAATAAAAGTTTGTGATTAACGGAATCGAAAGCTTTACTAAAATCAGTGTAAATGACATCAGTTTGCATTTTATTTTGAAATCCATGTATAACAAACGTAGTGAATTCTAATAAGTTAGTGGTAGTAGATCTATGTTTCACAAACCCATGCTGGTAGGGTGAAATAATAGATCTACAGAGATATTGCAGCTGAGAAGTTATAATTTTCTCAAAAGCCTTAGGAATAGCAGACAACTTAGAAATACCTCTATAGTTACAGACATTTGACTTGTTTCCTTTCTTAAGGAGAGGAATAATAAATGATTCTTTCCAAACTTTTGGGAAAGAGCATAACTCAACAGAAAGTTTAAATAAGCTATACAGGGGTTTCAAAAGACCTTCAGCGCAGTACCGTAGAACACATCCTGGTACTCCGTCAGGTCCCGGTGAAAATACCGGTTTTATGGCCTTTAGATCACTTAAAAGCGAGCTTTCCGTAATTAAAGGTCCAAAAATGCAATTAGAAACATTTACACGATATGGATAAGGCGATCTTAATTGATCATCTTGAACGCTGTAAGTTGTTTGAAAAAATTCGGCAAATAAATCGGCGATAGCCTGATCAGAATCCGCTGTCTTTTTTTCAAAAAACACAGTTGATGGAAGTGTTGATGATCTACGCTTGGAATTAACAAACGTATAAAACTTTTTAGGATCATTTCGAAACTGCAGTTTGCATCTTTCAAGATAATCTTTATAACATTGGCTATTAAGAACAGAAAAATTGGATCGTGCAATCAGATATCGAGAAAGATCCAAGAAAGAGCCAGTTTTCTTGAACTTTTTATACATTCTTGATTTTCTATTTTTCAAGCATGTTAACTCCCTCGTAAACCAAACAGGTTTATTAGACCTGCATGGAACACATAAGGGAACACATAAATCAAGTAAGGAGTTTAAAGTCGAATAAAAAATCGAGACTGCACTATCCAAATCCCTGCACCCATATAGCCGGGACCAGTCAGTCTGTAATAAGAGTTGAGAAAGCTGTGAAAAATCGGTTTTCCGAAATTGACGAGCTCTCTTTGTAGGCTCATTACAAGAATTTGTAGGCTCATTACAAGAATTAGGAGCACAGACTGGTAAGTCCAACAACACCTCCAAAGTCGGATGATAAGGGTCTTCAGGAAAGGATATGGGATTAGTAAGAGAAACAGATAAGAAAGAGGGATCCAAAACAAAAATAAGATCAAGCATCTTATTCAAAGAATTTGGGATATCATTGATTTGACACAATGACATCCCATAAAGATTATCAAGAAAGTCATGCTGCGTCGTGGAAGTCAAGACGTTGGAGTCAGGACACGAAATCCAATGTGTTCCGGCAATATTGAAATCACCAAGAACAACAAGAAAATCACGATCAGAAAGCAATGATAAAACAGAATGTATAGCAGAAGCATGCGAAGAATAGACTGAGTTGTCTGAAGAAGGAGGAATATAAGAACATGTAATGTAAACATCAATGCCACATATACTCAGTTTGACAGCAACAAATTCAATATCAATAGAACTATCGGTTATTACTACTTCAGAAGATAAATCAGCATCAATAGCAATAAGCACACCACCACCAATACGTGGGGAACGATCTTTTCTATAAATGGAGAATTTGTTAGAAAGTATTTCAGAATTATGAATGTCGGGCTTTAACCAAGTTTCGGAAAAGGCAACGACATTAAAATGAAAGGACAGGCTATTTAGATAAAGATTAGTAAGTTTACTACGAAGCCCTCTTACATTCTGATAGCCCAAAGAGAGGGAGGATGTTAGTTTTTTGAGCTATTAGAAAGTACATGAGGTTGAACAGGTCTAACAGATGTAGAAGAAGATGAAGGCAATACAATCGGAGTCCGATTTTTCTTTTTCACAGTATATTCCTTTACAATTATGTGATCAGGCCAGAAATCTTTACAACAAATTTTGTTGAAATGATTGACCGGAACACTTATTTTGAACGACGAAATCTCCCGTAGATATGAAAATTGAAATTTTTCCACCGTAATTTTGGCATCAGATTTGGCCTGAATAAAGGCCATGACATCATCAGATGTAGTATCAGGGGACAGCCTAGAAACAAAAATTTGCTTTTTTGGTGGAACACCTACAAGGGTCTTTTTAACACCATCAGCAGTTACTGCGTTTGTTGATTGACCGTTTGAGACAGCTGTTGTATTAGCGCTGTTATGTTGATCGGCAACATCAGCATTGACAACAACCGAATCAGAAGCTTCTACGGTGTCAGGAGGAACCACATCCATAGACAAGGTAATGCTATCCGTACTGACAGTCGTTTGAGGAGAAGGGGACGAAAGATTAATAAGAGAAGGAGCAGACAGAACCGGTGAAAATGTAGGAACTGAAAGTTCATTCGGGCCAATCGACAGTCTAAAATTGGCCTTTTTGCGCTTTGGAGACTCATTCAAGAGTTTCATGCCCTTATAATTGGCATCCAAAGCTGAGAAGCTATCGAACAGCGATTTAAACTGGCCGAAAAGATTCCCAAAGCCTCTCTTAGTCTGCCTCATGAATCCCATCATATCCCTCTCAACATCCCTACATGACTCACAAGTCCATTTTAAGCCAGATTTGGCTTGAATAAGATCAACAATTCGGCCGTTAAGGCCAGCACATTTTTCGTGTGAAATGTTATCACACAGCCAGCAACAAACAAAACCCATCTTAACGTTTGCTCGAACCTGGCAATTTTTATTGTAACAGACATCCATTATTGAATTAAATATATTGATAAAATAATATATGTGAAAGAAAACAATAAAAAAAGTAAAGGAAAATTATAATAGTAGTTCAAGAAATAAAAAAAGAATATAAGGCACACTAGGGTTAATTACTACAGATGCTGAATTTGTACTTACAAACAACAACAACAGTAGACAAAGACAAATAAGAGCGCGAGCGCGAGCGCGAACCGAAACACAACGGAATCTATTCACAGAGAGCGAAGGAAAACGGAACTGCGACCAACACCAACAGCAAAGCTTAGAGAGCGCGTTGAGAGCGATAGATAAAGAGAGCGCGGTGAGCGACGTTAGAGCGCGAAAGACGCGATGCACAAGAACAAAGTAAAAAAAAAAAATACAAAAACAAAATTTAGCAGGCGGCAATGTAAAATGCACAAAACAAAGCAAACAGATTGTTTGGTCTGCAATTTGTTGTTGTACTTGAACACAATTTATTCAATTTATGATTATTTATTAAGTTAAGACTTTGTTGAAACACAACCGATGTATCAGGCAAGCCACAAATAACTTTATGCACAAAAATTACAGGATAAAAACAGATTAAAGCGGGGAAATATAAATAAATACGAAGCGCAATAAAAAAACACGTCCGTTGGCTAAGGCGAATGCGACGAATGTTGTCAAAGTGGTCTGTCTTCTTTTTATTAAATTACATATTGCTTTCAAGATGTTTTTGATAAAAGAAGGCTCACAAAAACAAGTAACTTGAAATTGACATTTCAATCAGAGTTTGTTCTTCAACAGACAAACAAAATACTTCATTGATTGAGCATCATCAAGAACTCAAACTTCGTTTCCAAGAATTTAAGAAGGGAAATCATTTAGCAGTTTTCAAAAGCTCTAATGCAATTCCAAAAGTGAACATAATTAAAAAATTTATTTACTTATTTATCTTTTTATATTTATTTAAGATTGACTTCAAACAATTACCCAATAATCAGTCAAAAAATCAAAATTAGAAACATGCTTTAAGATTATTAATTAGAATAAATTACATTAAATAAAATGAAATTAAAAATTAATATTATTGTAATATTAAATAATATTAAATGGGGGGGCATTCGAAAAATTACAATTATATAATTACAATAAATATAAGTATTAGCAGTTACGGGGAATACGTTTTAAATAATAGTTTTAATTGTGGTAATAGTTTTACACAATAGTCTTTATTATGGGAAAAGAAGACTGAAAGGAATACTACATAATTACATATGTAAATAAACAATAAAACCGATTGCAGTTTGATTGAGACTAAAGCTGAATGTAAATATTTAAACAGCTTTCAGCTTGTTTGTCATATGAATGCACTCGCACAACATTAATCATATTTTAAAATAAAATCCTAAGCTATTGTCCATGGAATTTGAGTCTGGCAGCATTTTTTTTAGTTTATGCACACGTGCTTCCATGTTCACTTCTTGCGAGTTAGTTTGGAAAGCGTGGAAAACACGCTCATAAGAAAATCAACTCGAATTGCTCTCTGGTTCGTCATCCTCGCATCCGAGTCGAGAAGCGCCCAAGTGGCACATAATCCGTGTAATTTGCGTGCGCTTTATGCGATTTTTGTTACTAGTATTAGTGGCTATAAACCACACCCAGTGGCATGCGGCATGTGGCACGAGTGGCATGTGTTTGTCACGCTGTTTGTGCAGCATTTATATGCAAATTGAGAGCAGCCTTAAAGCCCACCGTGCAGCCTCTAAACGAGTACAAGTTGTTGATGCTCCTCGCATGTTCAATTGTGTAAGTAGTGTGACAGGTATTACACACCTACACTCACACATGCAAACAGTCTTTCCCAGCAAACATTTTGGCAATTGAAGATTAAGGAGAAACTTCAAGGCGAGTCGCTAGCGACTCTCTCTCGATAGAAATTGTTTGCTGGGTTATTACTATTTATTATTTGATTGCTTAGTATATCCAAGTGCTACAAGTAAAGCCTATTAATTATAGCACTAGTCATTAGTAGTTAAATTAAATTTTGAATATGTGTTTTATTTTACCCTTTTTTAAGTTTTAAATACTTTTAAATACTGAAATAATCAATTCTCTTGCTGGTTCGTCTATTGGGCAAGAAGTTAACGCAGTCTCTTCCGAGACAGACAGAAAATTAATAATCGTTGGCCAAACAAAATGGGCTTAAACAGCATTAAATTTATTTTAATAATATCTGCTTCTGTTTGTGTTTCTCTTCTCGTTTTCTCTTTTTCTCTGTCTTTCTGTCTGTCTGCCAGTCTATGTGTCTTACGGATGTTCCTATTTGGCTGAATCTCTTCCTGCTGATTGGCATTCAGTCATCAGCAAAAGAAAAGCGAAAAAAATTATCCACTTTGAAAGTCAAATGTCATTTTTTGTTTGCTGCCATCGCCATTACATTTTGTGAGTTACCTGACAAAGGTGCTACTGATGCCGCTGCTGCTCCTGCTGATGATGAGTTGACGAGGCCGAGAATGAGTCTGCAGACGACTCAGCATATCTACGAGGGTAGAGCAAGAAGTTGGCGACTTGTCAAATCTTATAAAAAAAACCTCTTTACGAGGTAAAAGTCTAGTGACGAAAACATTTTAATGCACCAAAATTTCTGATATCCAATTTTGTTACGAATAATATTAAGTTTTACTTAAAAATTACTACAAAAAAATTTTTTTGTCACTCGGCACTGCGCAAAAAATATATATTTATTAGGTATGAAGAAATTAGCGCAATGTGCCGAGTGACAAAAAAATTTTTTTGTAGTAATTTTTAAGTAAAACTTAATATTATTCGTAACAAAATTGGATATCAGAAATTTTGGTGCATTAAAATGTTTTCGTCACTAGACTTTTACCTCGTAAAGAGGTTTTTTTTATAAGATATCAGAAATTTTGGAGTAAGATATCAAAAGTTTTGAAAATTGCAATATATTTTGATGGTACAATTTTGTCAAAATCTAACAGAACTCTCAAGCTCTGGCTGCTAATACACGTTGTTGCTGCTGTCCTATTCCAATTCTAAGCAAAACGTATATATTCTGTTAACAGGTAATATCTTCCAAACACATCGAAATTTTACAAACTACAATATATTGAAAATTAGAAAAAATCATTACTGGCGTTTTCACAAAAATCGCCTTAATGTGGGAAAAATACCTTATTTCACCTGTTGCTGTTTACCTTTTATCTTAAAAAAACACTAAAGGTATTCCTAAGAGCCCTTTAAAATACCTTTTCAACGATATATATATCACATCTGTAGCTTTTATCGTTTGGATGATATGGGGGTTCCAATTTTAGCGGTTTTTAGTGATTTTCCGCTAAACTAGCTATTTTTCGAAAAAGTCGAAAAACAAAAGTTTCTATATTTTTGATTATAAAATGATTTATCTGCCGCAAAAAGAATTGACCACTTGCAAGCAGTATCTTTCCACATGCACTGCAAGCAGTGTACATACTGCATATGTACATGCAGTAGTGTAAAGGTGTAAGGTATATTCAGTTAATAGGTAATATCTTGCCCAAACGAATTTTGACAGATATGTGTTATATGTCAAAAAACGCGTAATTGAATTCTCTACAACATGCAGTATATTTAAAAGTGATTTGATGTGTAGATTTTTCTTAAATCGCCAAAATGTGGAAATAAATACCTTATTTCACCTGTAGCTGTTTACCTTTTTACTTAAAAAAAAAACTTTGAAGGTATGCCTAAAAGCCCTTCAAAACACCTTTCCAACGACATATATAACAGATCTGTAGCTCCGTTCGTTTGGATGCTATGGGGGTTTCAATTTTAGCGGTTTTTAGCGATTTCCCGCTAAACTAGCGATTTTTCGAAAAAGTCGTAGAACAAACGTTTCTAGATTTTTTATCGGGAACAAGTCCTCATTCAAACTTTTAAGCTAAATCAACGCTTTGATCTATACAAACAAACAAACAAACAAACAAACAAACAAACAGACTGACTTTTCATCTCGTTTTGAAAAGGGCACCAAAAATTTCGAAATTAATTATCTTCTGAACCAGTGGTCGGATTTTGATGATCAAGGTGTCATTCGACGCGTATTTTTGATAAGTATAGTGAAAAATTATAAAAAAAATCTAAAAGGCTCCAACGGCCCCATTTGCTCCAATCATTTAAATATTGTCCCTCCCACTTACACCTGTTTATCTCACGAACCATGTAAGTTTTCAAAAGTCTTAGTATGCACATTTTTAAGTTAGATTGATACCTTTCGATCGGTATATAATTCGACCCGATCGGACAGTCATAGCAAATTTTCCATTCTTCCTGTGTATATATGCTAGTCGCCTTTCGCACCCTTCGTGCTGCTTTCGTCACTAGCGCGGACTGCCGTCCGCAGTGATAAATCCTCAAAATATATTGTGATGGAAAGTATCTAGTTTCTCCACTTAAATACAGAGATTTGCAATACTCTATCATTCTTGAAACTGCCCTCGCATGCATGAGACGAGTGTGACAAAAACTAAGTGACTGTCTGCCTGCCAGCCTGTCTGGCAAGAGACATTTCATTTCACTGGCAAAGGCAACGGCAGAAAAATTACGTGAATTTCATTTAACGGAGCAACTTTGTCACCAGCCGCCTACCACGTAAATGCGTTGAGTTTGTTAATGTGTTTGCATAAATTTGAAGCAACAAGGAAACTTGGCTAAGACAGAAACAGGAGTAAAAGTACGGCTAAGAAGGTCCTTAGTTCGGTTTACAGTTTTCGTGTGTTTGGGGAAAGTTTTGATAGGAAAAGTAAAGACAATCCGTTTAATGACAAACTTTCATGATTCAATTTGTTTGAAGCTTTTGCTCGAAGGGGTTATTACAAGGCCTTATCCTACGAGTCTGAGGATTAATCAGATCGAGATACTTGTAGTCATGTGGGATGCACGTCATCATCAGGCAACAATCTGGAAATGTCAGTTGCACGGAAGTTTGTCTAGTAACTAATGTTGATGCAACTCCCTCACAGCCTCTCAACTTTCGCATCTTGTACTAAAAATGGCCATGACTAAAGGTTGAGAGCACAACTTGCGGCCAATGGGCTTTTGGGTTTGATTACCTTCGTATCAGCCACATGTTGCCCTTGTCTCAGTTTTCTCGTTTCTCCATCCTCCATTCTCGTTTCTCGTAATGCATTAGTGCTGTGTGGGATTTCCACTTAACCATGCCGGAAACATGCGACAAGAGAAACTTCATTTCTGGATGTGGATGAGGATGAAGTATTCCAACGGGAGTGGTTACCATCTGTTGCGTTGTCAATTGATGCCGCTACTATATAACCAGAGCATCTTCCAGGAATCCCAATTTGATGCTGATAAGTCACACGAGATTCTTCCTACTTTCGGTTGCTTTGCAAGTCTGTTGATTGAGCTGGCAGCATCATGAATATACGAGTACGAGTTTATATCGAATAAGTCGAATTTCCATTTGTTGTTTGATTTGTTTGTCTTGCCGCCAGACAACTTTGTCGAGTACTGTTTGAGTTCAAGTACAAGTTCGAGTAGAAATCAAATATTTATTACTTTCCTTGGCTGTCACAGGAGTTCGGCCAGGATGTTTATGCGCTGTCACATGACGATAAATATATCGTACGAAAACAAGTATTCAGCTTTTAAGACAATAGCTTTTCGCGATCTGGTGAATTTTCATTGATCTGTCTCTATAGAAATATATGCTCTTAAATGTAAGAACAGTTTTTCTGAGATCATGCCTTTATCGTAAAAGATGGATGCTTTTATATCATCTGAATTTAAGTTTGATCGAATTATAATTGCAATTACCTATTGTTTTTAAAAATTGCTTTTACGTAAGTACTATCTCTTAATACTGAAACAAATTCAAAGTGGTATAGTTTTGTTGCTATACACAGGAAAAAAGTTCGGGATTCTGGGATAAAATCAATCCGATGCTGTGTTAGTGTCGGCAATTCCGGATTTTAATAAGCCAAGTACGAAATACTTGAATTAAGTACGATCTTACAAATTTTAACAATTTTTATTTATTGACAAATCGAATGTTTTAGGATTTTTGACTATTTTAGTGCTGGCTGGTTGCCATTTTATCCGCACATTGTGTTGATTTAACAATAATATCCTGAATGCATACTTAAGACGACATGCTAATATTAAGAATTTTAATTCTGAATTTTAGAATGATTTTAATTTTTTCTGTTTTAAAACAATTGTTTGGGAATTGCACAGTTACTTATCTTCATTTTCTTCTTAGAATCGTTTTGTTTTATGAGAAAAACAACCTTATTTTGATTTATCGGGATAAGCGAGTTTCTTCTGTATAAACTGAGCGCATCGAACTGTTGTCAGTAGTAAAATTGGGTGTCAATTTCTAGGACAGCGCTATTTAGTTCACTCACACACACACACTTTCATTATTTAGACGGTGTGTGTGAGTGTGTCTATGTGCTCCATGTGTATTTCCGAATGCTGCTGTTTGTGTCGCCTTGGCGCAATTTTTATGGATCATAAAACCCGAAATTAGAAACTGCCGCCTCACAGAGACACACAATTTTTATGTTGTGTTCATCCTACTAAAGCGTGAAAATCTGGCAGTCCACTGAGAGCTGTGGAAGGAGGGAAGAAAATCCCGCGGGAGGAGCTGCCACGAAGTGGATTTTCTTATTAGTATTACATTTAAATGGCATATAATTTGTTTGCGTCATAATATTTATGTGAGAGCTGTGTTCGCTCTACCCGAGGCACAGTTTGTGTGCTGGTTTCTGTTGCGTGTGTGCGTGTGTGTGTGTGTGTTTGTATTTATTTATGTACACTTGGCTGCCGCTTGAGTTTACTCTCGATGTCTGACAATGACCGTCGGCAATTCGTGTTTGTAGCCATGGCTTTTGTGGGTCGACTGTGAATTCCTCCTCGAGCTGAAAATCACGAGTTGGCTTCCAAGAAATTGTATATAATTTGTAAGGGCCTGTGCATTATGCAGCGCACGCGGCGTATGCGCAATGTTTTGTGCACTGCAAATGCTTTAAGCACTGCGTGTGTGTGTGTGTCTGTGTATGTGTGTGTGTGTATGTGCCAAGGAAACAACAACAAAATTTGTGGTATTTGTCTTAAACTCTGTTGTTCTTCTCTGTTACGTTGGCTGTGTTGGCGTGCGGAAATTTTTAATTGCCGCTTTAACGGGAATGGCCAAATAGCTTTTTTGTTGTCGTTGTTGTTTTGCTTTCTATTGCCTGCTTCCGTGTTGTTCTTTTGCCTTTGAAAATTACCGTTGAAGTGCTTGTCCTGTTACTGCCCTTAGCACATAAAAAGTACGTTTTCTTTACATTGCCATTTATTTTCACATACACAAACAAAATTCGAAGTCAGAGAGGGAGAATGATGAAACACCAAAGAAAAAAATGTGTCCTTGAGCCCTTCTTCTTTCAGAAAGTTAAGAAAAGAACAAGTGGGCGTGGCTGCAGTCGAGTTTGCTGTTAGATACCCTGTGCCAGTCTTCATAAAATATAATATTGGTTATAATAAAACCGAATTTTTACCAAATATTGTCAGGATGCCTTGGGCCATCCCGTATGCATATTCTGTCAGTTTGGTTGAGATATCTCAAACAACAAAAAAGATTATCATACTAAGACTTGATTTTCGACAGATGGTTGCTATGGCAGCTATATGATATAGTGGTCCGATTTCAATCAAATTTGTTCAGGATGTAGCTATATGATAGAGTAGTCCAATTTAAACCAAGTTTGATCAGAATGTGTGGGGTCATTCCATATACTTATTCCCTCAGTTTGGTTCAGATATCTATAACAACAAAAAAGATATTCATACTAAGACTTGATTTTCGACTGATCGTTCCTATGGCAGCTATATGATACAGTAGTCATATTTCAACCAAGCTTGGTCACGATGTATGAAACCATCCCATTTGCATATGGGCATTTCCAAACTCGCGCACGGGACATTCGTACACATTCAAAGTAAAAAAACGGTAAAAAGGAAACGGTTTTTTTTTATGATGAAGGGCTTAACATATAGCATTTGATTAGCTCTTTCATTGGTGCTAAGATTGATTTTGGGTAATTTTTCATTTTTAAGATAATAGCAAAATTCAAGTGATTCGCACGGGACACAAAATGGAAGTGACTTGTGAGGTCAACCAATTCAAACGCCAATTTCAGCGAATCCAGAGGCAATATTTTAATGCAACTTATTTTTAACTCTTGTGCATTGATGCCTCTTAAAAATGGTTATGATTTTTTTCAAAGATGACTTGCACTTTTTTTTTAATTCAATTTGATGCAAATTCGCACGGGACATCGCGCACGGGACATTTTTTACCACCACTATTTTTATATTGTTTCTGTCTCTCTTTCTTAAATTATATATCGAAAACAGCTCAAAAACTTGTTTTAAATAAAACTTTCAATATATTTCTATGCATTAAAATGGTTTATGTTACAATCTGACTATCTTACTAAGTGTAATCGTTAAAATAGAAACGGTCCATTTTGCAAGTCAATTTTTAAGAAAATTGGCAAAAATATAGAAAAGTGAATTTATTCCAATGTAGAATTTATTTGTTCATCCTATTGAATATTTTCTAGCGTACATTGCTAAAACAAATAACTTGAATACATTTTTGGAAGAAAATTTCGCAAAATGTAAGTTTTTGATAAATTTTACGTTTTTGGCCGCGGTGGACCTTTCTGTGGAAATGCCCATATTCTGTCAGTTTGATTCAGACATCTCAAACAAAAAAAAGATTTTTATACTGAGACTTGATTTTCGACTTATCGTTCCTATGACAGCTATATGATATAGTGGTCCAATTTCAACCAAGTTTGCTCAGAATGTGTGGGGTCATTTCATATACATATTCCCTCAGTTTGGTTAAAATATCTATAACAACAAAAAAGATATTCATACTAAGACTTGATTTTCGACTGATCGTTCCTATGGCAGCTATATGATACAGTAGTCCGATTTCAACCAAGCTTGGTCCCGATGTATGAAACCATCCCATTTGCATATTCTGTCAGTTTGATTCAGACATCTCAAACAAAAAAAAAGATTTTTATACTGAGACTTGATTTTCGACCGATCGTTCATATGGCAGCTATATGATATAGTGGTCCGATCCAAATTTAAAAACAAACTTGATCTGCGCCCGGTATCCAGCAACCTTCATACCAAATTTGATAGACTCGGCTGTTGATGCTGATCAAAAATTTATATACTTTTTGGGGTTGGAGATGCTTCCTTCTGCCTGTTACATACATCACACAAATCTAATATACCCTTTTTGACTATTTTCAATGGGCACAGGGTATAACAAGCTAAGACCGAAGAGAAAACCTGATAGAAATTCGCATATATATTTTGCTTGTGTTTTGAAATTCAAATGGAGATTCCATTTTTTCATTCGTCGTGGCCACAAAGCGCGCTTTGAAACTGATTTGAAGGCTAATCATTGGCTTTTCTTTTCTTATTCTCATTGCAGAAGTATCAATTTGACATTGCAATAACTCACTCATAGACAAACGGAGGCAAGACTTCCCCGGCTGCGGCTAAAAAGTATCCGGGTAATGAGCTCTGCAGCCGCGACGACGGCGCCCCGGGCCCAACGTGGGCCGCATCTCGGTTATGGGGGGCGCCAGGTTGACGCATTGCTCTTTGAAGCTTGAAAGTCGACAACAAGAGCAACAGCGGGATAAAGAAGAAGAACAACAGCCGGACAGGACTATGCTCAGCCAGAGGTTACAATTCGCAGAAAAGGTAAATTGAAACAAAACGCAGATCAGAGAAAGCTGAAAAAATACCAAGAAATAAAGAAGAGGGCAACCACAACAATAGAGCGAGAGCGAGAAAGAGAGGACAAAAGCCGTGTGGAAATTGATACCTTAACAGTCCCTCAACCGTGAACAGCCCATCAAAGTAGTCCACAGAGCGGGGCAGGGAAATGCCGCTGACAATGCGGCGGGCTCGGACCCATAGAAATCCATTGGCGTTGTTGTTACTGTCGCTGCTCGTGTTGCTGCAGCTGCTGCTGTTGGTGCATCAGACGCGGTCGGAGCTGGGAGCTGGATCGCAATCGCAATCGGAATCGGAATCGAGTGATGGAATGCTGGCACCACAGCCGGCACGGACTCGCATCAAAGCAAATGCGGAAAACATGTCGACGCTGGCATCCAACATTCGCCACGGTCGCTCGAGGGCCCACATGCTGTACAACGGCAACATAAACAGCAACAACAACAGCACGAGGCTGACTCTGGTCAGTAGTGATAGTGGAGCTGGCGCGCTGCCGTTGCCTGTTCCGACCCAACAGTCCGGCACAGGCGGGACGACAAGTGCTCCGGTCACGCATAAAATTCGTAAATTGCACAAGAAGAAAATCAACGAGAGCATTCGCAAGAGCGTCGACAAGAGTCTGGGTGTGGTGCGTCCGGCCAAGAATCATCGGAGCTTGGCCGAGGCCGAGCATCTGCAGGGACGGCCCACAGACGTCGATGACGAGAGTGATGACGATGCTGCGGCACTCGATGAAGTCATGCAATTGGCGGACGAGATTGATTTGGAGAACTCATTAGTGTCAGCTTACCAGAATGTGGTCGCTGACGAGCCGGATGAGTCCACTGAGCCGAGTCCATCCGCCAAGACGGGCGGTGTCGATATGGTGGATGCGAGTATCACAGCTCGGCAATTTGTGCGCGCCAACAGTGATGATGCCAATTACGAGAATAGCGATGAGGACGATGAGCTGTCAACCACGCAAATTGCAACATTTGCGCCTCGTCAGGCAGCCCCAAATGCCCCCAGAACTTGGTCGTCACAGGCGTTGCAGCAGACTCGTAATGTGGCCAGAACACGGCTGCTGCCAGTTAAGCCGAGTAGCACCAACAACAGCAACAGCAACATTCCGGATGCCTCGTCGACAGGTGTCCTTAACGTTAATTTGCCAGTCAACAGCGGAGATAGTCCACTAGAGACTATCGACACCGATTACCGCCTCGAGGGATCTGACAGTAACAATGGGATCATTGATGATGATGGTGATGACGATGACGACGAAGATGACGATGATAATTTAGGTGTTGTTGGTGATGCTGGTGATGCGGAACCGGAAGCTACCAATGAGAGTGTCGGCAATAGCACAGACTACGCCATTGTCGACTGGCCGGAGAGGAACACGGACACGGAGACGGAGACGGAGATGGAGGCCCGTTCCCAGGCCAGCACCAGCGAAGGCATCGAGATGAAGCAGATCAACTTCAACTTGGAGCCCGACGCGGACAGCAACCCCGCACTGGACACGTCCGAGGTAACCATGGACGATGGCTATCCGCCCGAGGTGCTTATCGATGTCAACACCAAGCAGCTGGTGATTGGCGACGTCGAAGGCATCGCCGACGGCGACAGCGTTGACTCCAATCAAATAACGGCGGACGTGATTAATGCGCGCGATAGTAAGATTGACTTGGTGTCCAAGTTCCTACAGTATATCGAGCAGCAGCATTTGATGGGCTCCAACTGCGTGGCCGGCACCTCGCTCAATCTCGGCGAGGGTGTGGTGGACCGGTATGCCCAGGATCGATTCCGAGTCGAGGCTGAGGTGGCCGTCAATCGGGCCAATATGCTGACCAGGTGAGTCGAAAGTCAAACTTCTTCTACACCCACACACACACACACAGTCGTATTATTCACATGACAAACTTTTCCAATCGAAACTTGGCCAACGGCAACTGATGGCCGAATGTGCAGCCAGATGGAATGGCCACGCAAATTGCCGAGCCACCACAGCCATACATTTGTATGTTCTATATGTGCATATGCATGAGAGCATACATTGTATGTGTGTGAATCTACCGCATGTTGCACGTGGGGCGCGTTCCAAGAGAGGCAATATTAGCATGAGAACTAGTTCCGCGAAATATCGAAAGACTTTAATATTTTATTGTAAGATCATTTGATTTTTAGAGAGCAATAGAGACACGGCTGCCAGCCAAAACAGATAGTTCGAATCGTATCACTGCAAACGGCAGTCCCCGCTAGTGATGAAAGCAGCACGAAGGGTGCGAAAGGCGACTAGCAATATAAACAGGAAGAATGGAAAATTTGCTATGACTGTCCGATCAGGTTGAGTTATATACCGATCGAAAAGTATCAATTTTACTAAAAGAAAGTGCTTCCTAAGACTATTGGGAACTCTCCTGGTTCGTGAGATTAACAGATGTAAGTGGAAGAGGCAAATAGGGCCGTTGAATCCTTTTTGAATTTTTTTTAATTTTTTACTATTCTAATCAAAAATACGCGTCAAATGACATCTCGATCATTAAAATCTGACCAGTGCACTGGTTCAAAATTTTAGTCGCCTTCCGAAAATGGATGAAAAGTCACTCTGTTTCTCTGCTTGTGGGTTTGTATCAAAGCGTTGAAATAGATTAAATTGGTTAATGTGGATCTAATGCCTATCAAAAAAACTAGAAACGTTTGTTCTACGACTTTCTCGAAAATTCGCACTTTTTAATAATTGGCCGCGTTCACCAGAACTAATCAATCAGTAATCATGTATTTTGTTTGTTCGATAACAAAGCATCACATCACAGAATTTCAGCGTACTATTTTGGTGATGAATTTTCAGTCATCATACATCACAAAATTTGAAATCATGATTGCTAATCACTGCATTTCACCAGAATAATCATGCAAATTTCATCGATTTTCTGTTGTCGATTTGTTCTGGTGAACACGGCCATTTATCAGGTGTGCTTCAGAAATCACAAGTGAAAGCGAATTCAGAGAAAATCATTTTCGCTTCGAAAATTTCTCCGTGCCACAGAACTTCGAGTAATTTATTGTTTTTAGCATGTTTACCAACCTTTTCGAACTAGGCAGCTAGGGTTGGTCCCTTTTCAGATTAAATTTCCCAGATTACTAGGTTATTATTTTATTTCTTCTTTAATTAATATTATCTAATTTATTTATGTAATAATTAAATTTGTATAGCTTAAAAAACTTAAAAGTTGTTGGCTCGACAAACAATAAAAGTTACTTGACACTCTAAATTCTAAAATTCAGCCACAAAATGTGACATTATTCTCATTGCATCGGACGCCAGTGGATTGAGCGATGATTTCATTTCCCTCAAAAATTTTCTAATAATTGGACTGTGGCACTTAGAAATGAAATTGACGTGAAACTCAAGTGGAAGAGATTTCTGTAGCATACCTTTATATGTAACATACTTAATATTATTCAAATTGATTGTGTATTTTAATTTATTTAATTGGGATATTTTCCTTTTTTTAAATTACTGAATTTTGTCATATTTACCCAGTTTTTGCGAGGGAGAATTTTTTGCTTTTATCAAATTGACAAATTGCAAAACGCGGAAAAATTAATTAAGAACGCCTTATACACAAACTGGAGAAAAGTTAGCTTATGGTCAATTTAACAATATAAGTAATTAGTTGCTTATATATATATGTAAGTTAGTTAAGTATATATACATACAATAATTGGTGTCATTTGCTTCATTACGAACTGTTCCATGCCCAAGATACTTTGTGTGTTGCCATGATTTTTGCGAAGTTGACTACAGTTTTGATAAAAGTTCAATTACTTAGTCGAAGTGAGACGGAAACAGAAAGCGAGAACTGAAAACTGAATGCTGTGCAGATGGCCAATGGCCAATGGCCAATGGCCAATGGCTGGGTAAAAAGTTGGCCAAAGCGAAAGCAGACGCACGTCATGTGCCAAGGGCTTTGATTTACTTTGACAACCGCAACAATGGCAATTCTTCTGGTTTTTCTGGGAATTTGCAGCCGTCGTTGTGTGCGCTTAGGTTTTGTCCATTTCGCCAACGATTTCAGATTTCAGGCGTATCCTGGCTCCTTGGCAATCTCAAGGACATGCCATTTAACCACCCACCGTAATGCCCAACCTGTGCCACTCCCCCTTTCCCAGCAAAGTCCAGGCAACATTTTCTCGTCTCCTTGGGCATTCAGCCACAATAAACACGAAGGTTTCGGCTACCCGGACACAGACATGGACTCGTCGCATATGTGTGATCTGCGTCCGTCCGGCTGCCGTCCATCTTTCTGGACAGCGGTCTGTTGCTGTGGCCACCTGCGTGGACACTCTCTATATGTGTGTGTGTGTCCTGCAGACATTAGACATTGAATTTATGTCTCCGTGAAAAAGTGCTCAACTTTTTCCGACTCTGAGTTACACAAAAAAAAAGAAATAGTAGAAAAATGTCAGCTAAAGAAAAGTCTTGCATTCACTTTTTTGCCTTGATTGTTGCTACATAATTTTCTAGTGGCGATAAGAGCTTTTTCCCCATAGATGAGACTCAACGAGAGTCCAATAGCATTGATTAGAGGACGCACAAATCACGGCTATTTGTTTGGACAAGTGAAAGTAATTTATTAAAAGCCAGCCCATACAAAAAATAGCAAAGCACATGATGAAATAGAAGAAAAGCCTTGGATTCTTTGAAGATCGATGATTAAATACCCTTACGGATAGTTTAATCAATTCTAATAGTAATACAAATGTAGCAATTACTTAAGAATGACTTTGTCAGCATATTTAAGCGACAAAATGATGTATTCTTTCTTGCAATGTCATTGCAAGCATTGGCATTAAAGGCATGAGTTTAATTAGACAAATAGCAAATGGAAGTTTGAGTGAAAATCGTTAACCATTTTGAAAATGGAAATAAAATCATTAGATTTTCAAGGCGATACAAATTACGTGACCAAATCATAATAACCCTGGTTGATGTACCACAGAGTGTCGTGCTAAGACAAGCTGCCAAATTTAATGTACATTTGCTGCCTGTCAATAAAACACAAATAAACAATTAACCACGCTGACAACATGACAAATTAAGTGGATCGCGAACAATACTCGTAGGCAGCAGCAGCAGTAACAACAACCACAACAACATTGACAACAACAACAATGACAGCAACAACAACAACAACAACAACAACAAGAATCGATTGACCTGAGAGCAATAAAATGTCAAAGTGCTGCTTCTAACGTCAAATGTCGATAAATTAAATTGTATCCTGGCTCTGAACAGGATCAACATTATTGCACTTAGTGTCATATGTTAGACGTTTGTTTTCATTACAAGTCAATAGCCTCGGTTGTTGTCTGCTCTGTTGTGCATTAAATGTTGCCCTCGGGAATTGTTACTGTATTTCTATTGACATACATATATTAATGCCTAAGGCTGTCATGAGCCAGCTTTAGGGTCAGCTCCTTGATTTATATGCTCGGACAAACGCGAAGCGAGTGGGAAATTCCAAATCCCTTGCTCATAATTCGCGTGGATATTCATCAGTTTTTTTAATCAGTTCTCGATAGGTCGTCAACGAAATTTATTTATTCTAACGTTTCCTCTATTGGGAAACTTGGCAACTCGCACGCCGTAAATATGCCGGAGATACGAGATGTTCGAGTAAAGGGCCAGCGGCTGTAAAGCGTCCGGTGTAGACAACAGTCATTAGAGAGCCGCCCTGTGTTTGCAGGCGTTGCACAGTGGGACGCAGGCGATTTATTGAAATAAGCTGAATTTAATTTCAATCAGTTCGTAATTTCCAATTGACATTTAACGACACCATTAACCCCGCAAATACCATCATTTTACATTTGATTATATTGCATTGACTTAAATGAAATTTTGTATTATTTTAATGTTTTATTCATTCATTCTTTATTTTTTTTAGTACTTGGACAACATAAAATAAAATATAGACATACTCAAAAGATACTTTTTTATTTATTTATTGCAAAAATTAACAAAATAAAATATTATTTTATTGTTTTTTAGATATACTATATTAATCAAAATTTCAAAGTATGAACTCTTCATTTATTTTCATTGCACAAGGACAAACAAAATTTGGTCAAAAAATAATTTCATTATTAAAAATTAGATCTGATTATTTTGCATTGACTAATATAAAATAAAATATTATTTTTTTGTTACTTATATAAATACAAAAGTATTAGCAAAAATGTAATTTAATTCAATCTTTATTCATTTTCAGCACTTAGACAAAATAAATTATACACACATTCAATAGATATATGTACATTTTTAATTGCAGTCGATATAAATTTAAAGCAGCAAATTGGCCATTTCGGCCCACTGTGCGGATGTGGGTGCAGGGCATTCGGGTGTTTAGTTGAATACACGTACCGACAAACTAATTGAAGTTATTGTTTTGTGATACTTTGCTATCGTTGTTGTTGCTGGTGTTCGGTTTTTGTGTCTAAGCATTTCCGTTTATTTGTTACGCAAACAAGAACAAGAAGAACAGTTAACAAAGCAAAACAAAACAGAGCTCAGAAGAGGACAACAAAAGGAAGGCGTCAGGCTGACAACGTGGAAGCAAAAAAAAAAAAAGAAGAAGAAGAAGAGGTCTGCTGGGAAAAACAATATCAATTCAAGTCGAAATTACGAGCTTCAATTGTTTTCTTGCCTTGGCCACTTTTCTTCTAGTTTCCGTGAGCGCCGCCAAGTGTTCGCAGTCAGCCAAGTTGGCCAAAAGGAAACAGCTAAGCACACACACATACACACACTCTTGCACTTGCACTCGCACACACACACGCACACGCACACACAAACACCTTTAAGCCTAAAACAAAGCATTGAGAATGCGCAAAAAGAGCTGAAAAACTTTTAAGTACTTAAATGTGTTGTCGTCGAGTTCGAGCTGAAGTGTTGCTCCTTCCCGCTCCCGCTTCCGCTTCCGCCTTCCCCTTCATCCCTTCATCCTTCCTTTGGCTGTACGACTTAACTGAAATTGAGTTTCCGGTTGCTTGTTGTTTGCCACGCCAATGTTTTTGTTGTTGATTCTGTTGCTGCTCTTTTGGCGGAACGTCAAAGTTGAACATGCCTTTTTCTGACGATTTTATTTTGTTTTGTTTTTCACTTAAAGTTCGCCGATAAAGGATAGAGAACACATAAATCGCCTGTTGTTCAATCGTTTTCAATTTGTCTTGCAACTTTCTGCTTGGCTGAAAGAAGCTCATATCGTTGCCACACAAATCGAAATCTGCATAAGCGAAGTGCATGCGACGGGCAACATCCATATCCACATCCACATCAACATCGACTACAAAAAGCAATTGCCTGAGGCAATAAAACGCGACTTTGGCGCGATGGCGCAACGACGACGCTGCTGACATGGCAACAACAAGGTCAAAACGGATGCCAACCTCAGCGTGGCCTCCGTTCCCGTTCCCCCATTGCTCCTTTGGCCGGAATTGTGCCCATGTCATTGTCAACATCCTTCAAAGTTTGTCAGAGCAAACAAATAAATATGCAAGTGCGGACAGTGCGAGGAGAGATAGCGAGAGACAAAGGAGCAGAGGGAGACTCAGATACAGATTCACAGATAGATCTACAGCTAGAGACAGAGACAGAGAACAAATACAGATACAGCTACAGTTGCAGATACTCATCAGGGAACACATGGCTAACATCCGCGTTTGCTTTGGCTTTTTGTGCCGCTTGATTTGCCACAGCGCCACGGGTGGTGCTAATAACGCCCTCTCCCCCTCTGCCTCCTGCCTGCAGCCCCCTTCTGCCACCGACTAGGGGGACATCCGCATTCATTTCAACTCCCTTGGCTGGCCGCTTAGCTTAACTTACTGCACTGTGCACTGTTGGCTGTGGCGCAGTGGCTCTTTCATTGTGCAACAGAGCGGTGGCTACAACAGTGGCAGCTACAAAATGGAAATTGTTTTCATTTCGCACAAAACATTCCTAATGTGGATTTCAGCTTGCTCGCACTGTGGAATTGCTGCTGCTGCTGGCCAACAATACAATACAAGTGCAACTGACGGGAACGTGCAACATGCGGTGGCTGAGGTTACTGCGGTGACTTTCACCACTCACCACTAAGCTCTAGCCACTTGGCCATTTCCAGTCGCGGCCTTTTTCCAGTCGGTTTGCCTTTGTTAGCGCATCTGACTTTGACTCTTTTGCCTACAATTGCAAGTGTAAATGTTATGGCTTTTGTTGCATGCATCAACATCAAGCACACTCCACATTCCACACTCCACACACCACACACACAGCCCTTCAGTTCTTCCCGCCCCTTAACCACTCTATCTTTTCATGTTGCTGTTGCAACACATGTTGCCATAACTTAACAGCTTAGCAAACTTGTCGAGCCGTCGCTCCACTTGCCGTATACGCAACATTTAAACCGGTTCGAGTCGCATCCGCAAGTATATTGTTACGCCATAAAAACGCCGCCTTTTCGCAGTTAATCCGCAGTTGGCCCGGCGGCCAACACAACCCCAAACCAAGTCGAAAAGTCATAGACGTGCGCCGCATTGTGGCAGCAAAGTTTCCCAAAATAACTTGGCTCGGCCCGCGGGGAGAGCCAAGTTTGGAGAGTAACAGTCGGCTCATTATGGCCGGGCTGCGTGTTGCTCATGGGCTCCCTCAAAATCAAAAGAAACTTTTGCCAAAATGCTCGCCAAGTTTTCCGTTGTTCCGCCGCGGCAATAATAATCATCAGGCGCGAGCAAAGAAGTTACCAACTCGAAAGCAATTAACGGACTAAATCAAAAAAACATTTTTCAAAAAGCCAAACACAAAAGAAATCTGAAAGCAACACAATGTGTGTGTGTGTGTGTGTGTGTGTGAGTGTGGATGTAAGTGTCGGTTACGCACACGATGTGTGTGTGTTTGTGGCTTGCATAAACATGTCAACGGCAACTGCCTCCGGAACCGCCTTTCTTTCCAACTCCCCTTCCGGCGAGTCACTTGACTCCAGCCACACCATCCATTGGAGGCAATGAAGGCAGCAGAAATTTTTAATTAATTAAGCTCCTCTTAGCCATGGCTAGTTGAACATGCGAGCACATATATGGTACTATAGCTGACACAGAAGATCGCAGGCTTCATCCATAGGGGCAAATTTGTATTTGACGTATAAGGTCAGGATAAGGTCATGGGCGTCAGATGCTCCAGGACAACATGAGGTAGAAGATTGGAAGGTAGTTAAGGCAGAGAAAAGAAAATCCGTTCTAAAATTCATGCCGAAAATTCTTGATTTTAGCATGTATTTTTATACCCGTCATTTAAAAAATAAGTAAAAGGGTATATTGTATTCGTTGCAATGTATGTAACAGGGAGAAGGAAGCATCTCCGACCCTATAAAGTATATATATATATTCTTGATCAGCATCAACAGCCGAGTCGATATACCCTTGTCCGTCTGTCCGTCTTTTCGTATGTCCGTCTGTCTGTCCGTTTGAGTGCCTAGATCTCAGAGACTTTAAGAGCTAGAGCAACCAAATTTGGCACACAGATGTCTATGAACCCCACGCAGGTCAAGTTTATTTATAAATTGTGCCACGCCCCTTACACCTACGTAAATCGCGAAAAGCCACCACACGCACAGCTTTCAAGATATTAAGATTTTTTTACTAATTACCGTTAGCTTCTATTATTACCTATTATCCTACTAAATCGTAACAAGATCGGACAAATAGAAAGGTGTTAATGGCTTTTTTTTAACAATAATAAAATTTCTTTTATTTGGTAAGTGTGGAATCCGTACATACAAATTAGCAACGTAACCAACACTGATTTAGTATTTAAAATAAGGACCAAACCTCTTGCGTAACGCAAAGGACTTAAAAAAAATGTCTGACAGTGCCGGAATTCGAACACGGAACCCGACCTGAGAGTTTATACAAAAGACGGATGCTCTACACATAGCGACTATGTTCCTATGTTATGTGAATGGCTGATTAAAGCTTTTAAGCAATGCAAGTGCCTAAAAGTATGCAATACAATATTTTAAATTTATTAAAGAAAGTAACTGGTTTCTTGTCTTCGAACTCAAAGTCACCACTTTTGAAGCGATCAAACCACCTCCGACACGATTTTCCGACAGTTCTCTACGTAAACTTCCACTAAGATTCGACGAAGAACAACTTTTAGAAAGACATTGGAAACTGGAATAGAGGTTCATATACTAGTGGGGCCTATTAAGTGCAATGATCATTATTAGTTCATGTACCCAGAACACTTTATATGAAGTTTGACAATTAATTATACATAATTTCACATTAATAAATTCTAAGAAAGCCGGTTACCAACGCCAGTCGTGGCTAGGATAACAGTCCTGACAGGAAGAGTGGAGATAATCGTAGAGGTATTTCCGTATGTCTTAATATGATGTGACAGGGTAATATTCGTTTCCAAAATTCTGTTAAAAAGCTGAACATTTTCCTTTTTTATGATGATTACAATCATAAGATTCATTAGAAACCATGCACAGAGCAAATAGGTAAGCTGTAATTGTTAATCTCTTAGAGTGAGTTTAACTGTTAGTTGAAGAATCCATTAGCTTGAACGATTCCAATATCCATCTCATCAGTCGATCTCTAATTTAAAACTTTCCCTCACAGGGTGAAGAATGCAATTAGCATTGAATCACAATTCAATCAGATAGAGTTTTATCAGCACATGGCTGGCATATTGTGTTTGATCATTTAATTATGGCCTAATTAAAATTGACAAAGTCCCTGCTCGTTATTGGCCATTAAAAAGCTAGCGACAAAATAAGCATTGGCCAGGCCAGAAATGGTTGGCCAACAAAAGCCAGAAACTTGGCACAAAGACGATGCTTTGGCAAAAAGGTCGACGACGATGATGATGATAGACGCAGTTGCCATTCGACATTCAGTCCAACACCCTTTAAGTACCTTCCTACCCCCTTCATCCCCTCAGGTGAATCCCCCTTCCCTGTTGCTGTGATGCGTTGCAGGCCAACAAGCGCAACTGTGTGCTTTGAATAATTAAACTGGAACATTTTCGCTTTCAATTAAGACGTCGACATCAACACACACACACACATTCAGATACTGACACACACAGATACACTCTGGGCTCTCAAGTAGAGCCGAAGGACACGATGCCAGGAGACTGAGTAGCCTTGTGGAAGTTAAGGTCTGAATTTGCATGCTGAAAATGGCCTGCAGTCCCATTATTTGTTTTATTTGAACCTTTTTTCTTAGGTTCCGTAATTGGAATTTAATTCGGCAGTTTCTCTTTTAACTCGATTTTCGTGCGTATTTAATTGGTTCTGAGGCAAGAAATGCCCTAAATTATATGTTATTGAATTAATTTAATGATCTTTGTCATTTGTTTGTTGTTGTTGTTTTGCATTTGGGGATCCCTAAAAATCAATTTAACTGCGGCTTCAACGCGTCCTTGTCATCGTTACTTCAGGGCAAATTGGCATTTGTAAATTATTCTCGGTAATACCCTGGGCCCAGTTCAGTTAGGTTCAGTTCAGTTTGAGTCTTGTGTGTCAGCTGCTTGTCAGCCTTGGCAAGTCAAATAAAAATCGGCTTAAGAGCCCGCTCTGTTCTCATCCTCTCTGCTTTTCACTGCTGCTCACTTCGTTGTTTGTTTCGTGCCTCTACTTATCCGCAGCTTTCACAAGTTTGTAATATACATTTCACATCTTAGTCGGGCAGCAGAAGTCGGAGGAGTAGACGGAGACGGACACCATATGCAAAACAAATAAGCAGCCTGGCTCGCGGCTCACAGAGGCTTAGGCGCCGTTCTGACTGTCATGGAGATTCATACAAGTTACAAAGCAACAAACACACACACACACACACACACACACAAACAAGCAAGTGTGTAACAAGTAGGGCAATAGGAAGACTTAAGGCATGACAGACAAGCGAGGTTATTAGCTGATAAACAGGCATCTCTTCTCGGCCTTGGTCAATGATTTTTAATTAAATGTCAGCGGCTCCAAGTATTCAATATATAAGTACATACATACGAATTCAGCAAGTAGAAGTTGTGGCAACACACACACACATACACGTGAACGTACCATCTGGTAATTAAAAATTCTCAGTCCACCACATTAATGCTGTCCATGTGTGTGTGCACATGTGTGAGTGTCAGTATCTATGCTTCTTTGCTCGAGTGCATTGTAAGCAGATACCCTCGAATTCATACCCCAGCAGTGGGTTTTAAAATTCTGTAAGCAATGTGAAATAAATTACAGCTAAAGTCATTTTTCTTTATTCTTCTTCAGGTTTCATATTTCTTAGCATTTAAACGATGTTTGACAATTTCTAATGGGGAATTCCATTTCTTTCTTTCAAAGTGTTTTTCTACAGAAGTGTTTCTGCTTCCAATTTTAAATAAATTATCAGGGATGCCACAGAAATCGCAAGCGAAATTGAATTCCGCAGAAAGCAATTCCGCACGGAAATTTCCGAGGTGCCACAGAACTTCGAATGATTTAATGTTTTTTAGCAGTTTCACCAACCTTTTCGAATTAGGCTGCTAAGGGCTGACACCTTCTTAGATTAAATTACCCAAGGGTTTGTTTAGCAACTTTTTTAAGTTTATAATTGCAGTACAATAAGTTTTTAATTTTTTTTGTCATTTAATTAAAATAATTTTATTTATTTATGCAATGATTGCTTTTGTTTAGGTGAAAAAAATTTAAAAGTAATTGGCGCGAGATTATAAAAATTATGCGACAGCTCTAGCAATTGTCTGCCATTAGTCTGGCAGCTCTTCGTGAAAAATGTTTTCACAAATTGCACAATAAGTTAAAGGTTTTATTCGGTAAAACTTGATTTACCTCAAAAGACCTATTTTTGTAATGCTTAATTTAAAGAAAACTGAAGTGGTTCCATATATTTTTTTTAAATACCTTACTTCGAATTCTGACCAAAAAATGTGGCATCGCTGACCCTGACTTCGAAGATCTGAATCGGACTAGGTAGCAGCATCGGACGCCAGCGATCTTAGCGCTAGATTAATACGCGTAAAATTTTTCTGCGATTTGACCTGTGGCACAGCGAAATGAAATTGAAGAGAAATTCAAGCGAAAGCGATTTCTGTGGCACCCCCGTATATTTCAAATATTCCGTTGCTCCTAAAAGTGTGCTGTAAATATTTTAGTTGAATATAAATTTTTTTTTTTTTTTGTGATTCCTGGCTCTACAATATATTAGGACTACAAACAGGAATAATAACTAAACTTAAATTTGTAAAATAAGGAACAGGAAATATAATCAGAATGGGTCAAACCTTTAATTCCTCTTTGTATCATTACTGCTTTTAATCTTACTACTGTTAGGTTTCATGTTAACTTGTATAATCATAATTTTTTTGTTTGTTTTGTAAATTTTAAATTTTATTGTTTCTATTTATTTATTTATTTTTACATTGCATTTATTTCTATAATAGAATAGCTTGTAGAAGGAAGCTCGCAATGGACCCGTCTAACAAGAATTAAACCTGCGAGGGTATTTAATTTGTGGCATCCCCAATGGGGACTGTTCTTTTAGCTGTTTTTGTTTATTCTTTACTCATGATACACACGCACAGTGGGGCAACATCGAGGGGGCACTCCACTCTACTTACTGAGTTACTTACTCATGAGTGCACCAACAACTTCAGCTCCTGCTGCTTCTGCGTCCGTCCGCCTGTCTGGCTGACTACCTGGATGGTTGAGACACCTGCAGCTTGCTGCTTGTTTCTACTCTTTCAACACTTAAGTGAGGAAAAGTGTCTTTAACACACTTTACTGAGGCGTCACTTAACATAATGGAGAGTCGGGGGACGGATGGGTTGGGTCCTATAAGAGAATAGTTTCACTTCTTGGAAATTGGAACATTTCGAAAATATGCAACTAAGAGTTCAAGTGGTCTGGATAGAAGAGGAGAAGATTGAAGAACCCTTTGAGAAGAGAAAGTGCGAGAAACTCTGCTCAGTTTATTGTGGACAGCTAATTAAACAGAAACAGACCACAGTGCTCAGCAGCTCTTGTGTTGTTGCAGTGGTTTCAAGACCAGGACATCCATTATATACTTATCATATTAGTAATTGCTCTAGAGAGTAGTCTGGCCGTAAATCACATGTGAGTGGAGTGTGGAGCTGTCCCAGGATTTCTTGCAAAGTCAGCAGCACCATCATCATCATCATCATTAGCCAGCCTCAAGTTCCCTTTTCTTTTTCTTTCCTTCTCAGTCTGTTAGCGACTTTTGAGCCATGGCCGAGACTGTCGACTGCCAACTGCCGACTGACAAAATGCTGATGACATTTACAAATGAACCTCGAGTAAATCAACTAATTAATGTGCCACGCCCCCAGTAAGCGAGCTTGTCACAAGCACACAGAAGTTCTCCTTTGGGAGGCGTTAAGCGTTGACTTTATCCGGTCTATTGGAAAATGAAGTCAGCCAGCTAAATGTGTGTATAGCACACACACAGTCTAACCTGAATAACTCGTGTGGTGAACAAGGGAATCAATCATGCAAAACAGTGTGTCCCAACTGTTTGTTCCTACCCCTTAGCCGCGTTAAGCTGAACAGATTGCGCCAGCTTCAGGTGAAAATGGATGATCATTAAGATCTGTACAGATATGAATTTGGGCATAAAGGGCATAATAAGTCTGAATTTTAGAGCTTTCAAAGCAATATAGATATACAGTAAGTCAACAATCAGTTTTGACAAAGAAAAATGTAGATGCTGACAGTGATGAATATGTAGTTTAGAGTCTTGGCGGTAGCTGCTAATTTAAAGACTTATAGAAAGGATATCAGTAATAATCTAAGAACTGCTTTAATATAGAGAAAATCTATAGAGAATATATAAAGCATCTTGTTGAAAACATTGCTTAAGCCAACAAAATATTCAGATGGTCAAACAATTTTTATTAGTTTATATTTTTTATGTTATCACTGCGGACGGCAGTCCGCGCTAGTGACGAAAGCAGCACGAAGGGTGCGAAAGGCGACTAGCATATATACACAGGAAGAATGGAAAATTTGCTATGACTGTCCGATCGGGTCGAGTTATATACCGATCGAAAGGTATCAATTTAACTGTGCATACTAAGACTTTTGGAAACTCACCTGGTTCGTGAGATAAACAGGTGTGAGTGGGAGGGGAAAAATTTAAATGATTAGAGCAAATGAGGCCGTTGGGGCCTTTTTGATTTTGATATTCTAATCAAAAATACGCGTCTAATGACACCTCAATCATCGAAATCTGACCACTGGTTCAAAAGATAATTAATTTTGAAATTTTTAGCGGCCTTCCGAAAATGAGATGAAAAGTCAGTTTGTCTGTCTGTTTGTTTGGATCAAATCGTTGATTAAGCTTAAAAGTTTGAATAAGGACTTGTTCCCGCTCGAAAATCTAGAAACGTTTGTTCTACGACTTTTTCGAAAAATCGCTAGTTTAGCGGGAAATCGCTAAAAGCCATAGAAGCTACAGATATGATACCAAGGTACTTGACAAAGGAAAGGTACTCGTTGGAAAGGTACTTGAATGGCTCTTAAGCATACCTTCAAACTTTTATTCTAAAGTACACAGGCAAAAAGCTTTAGGTGATTTAAGGTAATTTTTTCCACATTTTGGCGGTTTTCGAGAAAGCACCGCTAACGATTTTTGTTAATTTTTAATATGTTTGAGCTTATAAAATTTCGCGTTTTTTGATATATCATACATAAAAGTTTTGTTGATTGAGTTGGAAGATATAACCTATTACTGAACATATACGTTTAACTTTAAATTGGAATAGGACAGCAGCAACAAAATGTCATAGCAGTCAGAGTTTGAGAGTGCTGATAGATTTTGCGTTTGGCATGTTGGCATGTGTGTTAGTAAAGGAAACCAGTGTTGCCAGACAGTTTGTTTTTGCTTGTACAAACAATGAAAATGTTTTCGTCGCTAGACTTTTACCTCGTAAAGAGGTTTTTTTTATAAGATTAAAGTTACCTTAAGTTGTTAGAAAAAGTTGACAAACCCTTAACAGGGTAACAATTTTACATGTGCATGTGACTTTTCTGTTTTGTCAATAGCTGTATGTTTGTAGTTCACATATTTAAATACATCTCCACAAGTTACTTTCATATAGATGCTTAACTAGCCTTGAAACATTGAGTGGTATTCTTGGCAATAAAAAGTTCTGTATATATGTATGTACATTTCCTGGAATCAATAGAAAATGTTCAAATTCTGTGGAATCTCCAGCAGCGCTTTCTATGGTTCCTTGATGATGTAAAAAGTAACTATTATGATAAAGCGACATTTTAATTAATGCCGACCAGTGGGCGAGAGGTGGGCCAGAGGGCGACAGGGACAAGGAGACGGGCAGGACCTCGGGCAATGAGTCAAAATCTTGAACATAATTTTCTCATTTACTCGCTCACTTACACACACATACACCCACACTCATAATCCCACACATAAAGAAAGCTAGTTGGCAACAACCAGAATGCTGAGACCGTACAATAGACGAAGCCGGCAGGCAGCATGGAGAGCGCACTTGAGCACAGCTTGAAGCAGAATAATGCACTGCGCCTATAAGTGCACTTGGGTTTGTGCCCCGTTCCCAGACTCGCCAGGGAAGCCAGCGATCGTTGTGATTGGGAGGCAGGCAAGCAGGGAGCCACAGTTCATGTTGCCAAGCCGTTATAAAAATATAAATGACAGACCGACAAAATGGGAGAAAGCCTGGCAAACAATAATAAGTCTCGTATGCCTTTCACGTGGCGTTGCCAACGATACCACTCACCACTGTCGCACACTGAGGCCACTAGAGCAAATGTCGCGCCAAAAATGGTTTGTTTTTTTAGATATCGAGGAAAGTTTAAATGCAACTTTAAAGATGATACAATATTGCATAATAATCCGAAAGAAAAATGGTCTAGGATATTTTGTTCTCCCCTAAATTGTAATTAAAGTTCACCTTTCGAACTCACAGAATGATGCATTTTACTGTCTGTCTTTTTGCAATAATTTGTCATGAATATGAAACTTTTATGAGGACATGTGGCAAGTGAAAGTATAAGTTTTGACTTTTTTTAGTTCATTGGCATAAATAAAGCTTTCATTAAAACATTTTTTATTTTTATGAAAAGGTCAAAAAAACTAAATTTGTTTTGTTAGTGTTTTACGTAAAGTAATTTATCGGGCTAGATCCGTCTTTTAAATTATTTTTTAAAATTAAGCTTTATGTCAAAAAAAATGTGCGTTTTATTTTACACGCGAGCATTTACACTTCAATGCTCTAATTAAAAGGCATTAAAAAAAATATATATATATAAATAAATATAAATTTGTTTAAGTTAAGAATTTTTATAAAGAATTAGTACTGGCTAGTTTTTAAATTCCTATGTTTCGAAAAAAACAATTTTTTCGCTACAATTTTTAATTTTTTAATTTAAAAACTAAATATTCGTAACTTTAAAGCTTTTTTTAATACTTTAATTCTCCTAAAAAGATGGCATCACAATTTTTTGCTACAGAGCTCCGCTGAATTATGACACGATTTTGGCTTTTTCGCCCCACTATGCGTAGTAGCCACCCCAGGGCACTATGGGGTATTTTTCCGAAAATGTGTCATTTTTTAATAACTCGTAAGCTACGCAACATATTTTGATGCGGTTTTCTTTCTAGTGCTATACAAACCCTTGGAATTTTTGGGAAAATTAGGGGGCGGCAATGTTGACACGTCCACTTTTCCAAAAAATTTCTAAGGGTATGTATAACTGTAGAAAAAAAGCTGCATCAAAATATCTTGTGTAGTTTACGAGTTTCTTATTAATGCCTCAAAAACAAATCAAATTCTCCGTACGAAAAGCGAGCAAATCAGCACTAAAAAATTGTGAGGTTACGTGCTAAAAAACTTAATTGTGAAAAAAGCGCACCGAGGCACATCTTGAGATAAACTATTCTGAACAGAGAAATACTGAATCTACACCATGGACAAGGACTCACACTTAACAATTGATAACAATTTTGTTAAACTCTTTGCAAAGTTCAACTTTACTTTCCAAAATAAAATATTGACACCACTTGCTAAGTACACAAATTATTAAAAAGACAGATACAAAAACAACAACATACGAGCATTAACACATTACAAAAACCTAAACAGTTGACATCCATTTAAAATTTGAATTTATAAAATGATTCTTTATGTGTTATTTCAATTTGAAAATGCACCTCAATTTTGCAGTTAATAAAAGTACGCAGTCATCGGTTGAAACAGCTGACTTTAACAGCTCTTATCTTAACATTCGACTGTTATGTTAACATTTCTGCCATGTAACATAACAGTTTGAAGTGTTTATTATATCTTATAACAAAACCTCTTTACGAGGTAAAAGTCTAGTGACGAAAACATTTTCATGCCCCAAAATTTCTGATATCCAATTTTGTGACGAAAAATATTAAATTTTACATATGAATTATTAAACAAAAATTTTTGTCGCTGGCACTGCGCTAAAAAATACTATTTATTAGGTATGAAAAATAAAGCGCAATGTGCCCAGTGTATAGATCACATCTGTAGCTTTTATCGTTTGGATGCTATGGGGGTTAGCGGTTTTTAGCGATTTCCCGCTAAACTAGCGATTTTTTGAAAAAGTCGTAAAACCAACGTTTCTATATTTTTGATTATACAGGCATGCCACATAAATCTCTTTCACTTGAATTTCACGTCAATTTCATTTCTCCGTGCCACAGTCTCAATCACCTGCACAATTTTTGGTGAAACGAAATCATCGCTCAATTCACTGGCATCCGATGCCATGAGAATAATGTCACATTTTTGTTCCGAATTTTGAAATTTAGAGTTGTCGAGTAACTTTTATTGTTTGTCGCGCCAATAACTTTTGAATATTTTAAAGCTATACAAAATCTATTACTATGTAAATAAATAAAGTAATATTAATTAAAGATGAAATAAAATAAAAACCTACTTTTCAGCAATAATAAACTTACAAAAATTGCTAAACAAACCCTTGGGAAATTTAATCTGAGAAGGGGCCAACCCTTAGCAGCCTAGTACGAAAAGGTTGATGAACATGCTTAAAAACCTAAATAACACGAATTTCTGTGGCACGGAGAAATTTTCGAAGTGGAATTGCATTTTTCTGAAATCACTTTCACTAGTGTTTTTTGTGGCATGCCTGATAAAATGATTTATCTGCCGCAAAAAGAATTCACCACTTGCAAGCAGTATCTTTCCACATGCACTGCAAGCAGTGCAAGCAGTGTACATGCAGTAGTATACATGCAGTAAAGGTAAAAGGTATATTCAATTAACAGGTAATATCTTGCCCAAACGAATTTTGAGAGATAAGTGTTATATGTCAAAAGACGCGGAATTAAATTGTCTACAACATACTACATATTTAAAAGTGATTTGATGTGTAGATTTTTCTTAAATCGCCAAAATGTGGAGAAAAATACCTTATTTCACCTGTGGCTGTTTACCTATTTTCTTAAAAAAAAAACTTTGAAGGTATGTCTAACAGCCCTTAGAAATACCTTTTAAATCATATATAGATCACATCTGTAGCTTCTATCGTTTGGATGCTATGGGGTTTTTAGTTTTAGCGGTTTTTAGCGATTTCCCGCTAAACTAGCGATTTTTCGAAAAAGTCGTAGAACAAACGTTTCTAGATTTTTGAGTGGGAACAAGTCCTTATTCAAACTTTTAAGCTAAAACAACGATTTGATCTATACAAACAAACAGACAAACAGACAAACAGACAAACAAACAGACTGACTTTTCATCTCGTTTTGAGAAGAACACCAAAAATTTCAAAATAATTTATCTTTTGAACCAGTAGTCGGATTTTGATGATTGAGGTGTCGTTCGACGCGTATTTTTATGAGAAATATTAAAAAATTAAAAATGTTGACCAAAAGGCTCCAGCGGCCCCATTAGCTCCAATCATTTAAATGTTGCCCCTCCCACTTACACCTGTTTATCTCAAGAACTAGGTGAGTTTCCTAAAGTCTTAGTATGCACATTTGTAAGTTAAATTGATACCTTTCGATCGGTATATAACTCGACCTGATCGGACAGTCATAGCAAATTTTCCATTCTTCCTGTGTATATATGCTAGTCGCCTTCGCACCCTTCGTGCTGCTTTCGTCACTAGCGCGGACTGCCGTCCGCAGTGATCTTATCATTTAAAAATCATACATTAGCATACTTTTGAAATATGAATAAATGACACTTTTCCGGTAAAATACCCCATAGTGCAGGGGCCAGTGAACTACGGAGCCACTTTTGGCATCTCTATTATATGACTTTCCATGGATCTTTAATACAATTTCCTCAAGCCATATGTACGCACACAGAAAACTTAAAAATAGCTTTTAATATTATTGTATTCCTCCTGGCCACAGCATTTACTTGAAGGGGTCAATCTAAAGTGCAGAATCAATTAATTATTTGTTGGAAGAGCGTTAGAGTGATTAAGTCTTACCTACATAATTGTTGGCGATTTCAAATACAATACGATTTACGCAATACATTAATAAAAACAAATTTGGTGTCTGATTGGTTATATTTGTTATATTTTTCATTCACTTACGTCTGATGCTCTCCTGGATTTGTTTGCAACAGCTATGTTCTTCGACATCGGGCATTTAAGTCAGGCGATCTATTAGGTTACAAATAAGTACAATGAAAATAAACATTTGTTCATATATTTATAGTTAAAACCATAGTAATCAATCATTAGTAATTATATTTTTTTTGTTTAAAAGTCGAACAAATGATTAAATTACGATTATTTTGGGTTTTGCCCAATTATTGAATGATTACGATTAGAAAAAATCTTAAATTATTACGATTATTCAAAAATAATCAGAAAAAATAAAAAATAATCTTCCTGAGTACTTCGGGCTATTTTTGATTTTTTCTGGTTATTTCTGATTATTTTAGATTTTTTTTTAGATTTTTTATGACTATTTGGTAAAAAACCAAGATATTTTAAATTTTCACAATCAAAGTAGCCAAAGCTATTGATTATAGTTGCTTTTTGTGCTGTCTAAAGCAGTTAAATTCAGAAGAAAGAAGGATGCAGCTAGAATATTACCGTAGCTCACTAGTTAGAGTTGCTGACCTGTTATACTCTAAATTTCGATTCTTTAGGTTCGGTTCCCCTGTTGTGTTTGACGATTTTTTTTGTGTAAAATAATAATATTTGATGGCTATTTTGATTGTAAAAATTTAAAAGATTTTGGTTTTTTACAAAATAGTCTTAGATAATCTAAAAAAATCGAAAATAATCAGAAATAATCTGAAAAAATCAAAAATAATCCGAAATACTCAGAAAGATTAGTTTTGATTATTTTTGATTTTTTCTGATGATTTTGAATAATCGTAATAATTTTAGATTATTTTTTTGATTTTTCTAATCGTAATCATTAAATAATTACAACATTTTCAACAGTGAATTATACGATGAATTATACTACGGTTATTTCTAATTAATAAGTAATTCTAATCGAAATTTAACAGGTATGGTGAAAACTTACCTTATTATTACACACTCTGCACAATGATGAAATACACAAAAGGATAGTCGATAATAGCGTTGCCAGCCCTTTTGTATCTATCGATGACAGACACGATAATAATATTTAATAAAAAAAAACAACATTTTATCATATTTTTAGAATGCTCAATTAATAAAATAAGGTATACAATAAGTTTCTTATAAATTCTTTTAATGGCATTGAAATACATAAAAAGTATTTTCGATATTTATTGCCAGGCGTTGGCAACGTTAAGTTGCTGCAGGGCCTCTTGCAGCAAAAATGACCCCCAAGCATGTAAGAAAAGTTCAGCTACGTTTTTAGGGGCCTCGCCCTGAAAACGTAGCGGAATCTGGCATGTACCTTTGCCCCTGAATTTTTCAGACTGAAGACTGTGTGTACTTTGTTAACCACATGCCATCGGGTTCTATTGGGAAACACTGTGCCCTGGCATTCGATAACCTAATAACCTAATTGTTTGTATTACATCTGTATGATCAAGTAAACCGATTTGAACCAAATTCGCTCAAAATGTAAAAGAAATACAGGGGTGCCACAGGAATCTCTAGCGAAATCAAATTCCGCTGAAAGCATTTCCGCACGGAAATTTCCGAGATGCCACTTCGAGAGATTTAATTTTTTTTAGCATTTTCACCAACATTTTCGAACTAGGGTTGACACATTCTCAGATTAAATTAGCCAAGGGTTTGTTTAGCAACTTTTTTAAGTTTATCATTGCAGAACCATAAGTTATTAATTTTATTCTTATTTAATGTATATAATTTAATTTACTTATGTATATATTAGATGATTTTGTTTAGCTAAAAAAAATTTAAAAGGAATAGGTGCGACAAAATAAATGTTACTCGACAACTCTAGCAACTGTCTGCCATTTTTTGTAATGCTTGCTATAAGGAAAACATAAATGGTTCCATACATATATTTTAAATACCTTACTTCGAATTCTGATATTAAAATGTGGCATCGCTGACCCTGACTGCGAAAATCGGAATCGGACTAGGTGGCAGCATCGGACGTTAGCGGATTTAGCGCTGGCTTGTTCCGTGCAAAATTACTCAGCGAGTTGACCTGTGGCACAGCGGAATGAAGTTGATGTGAAATGCAAGTGAAAGCGATTTCTGTGGCACCCCTGCACTATGGTAAAAAGGTCCGATATTTTGGCATTAATTCAAATTCTTTTTTGTTCAGTATCTTTAAAATTTTTTTATTTCCTAAATCGAAAAACTCCAAAGCAAGCAAAAATAATTTCTTTAGATTTTTCGGGACAAACCTTAATGCTTTAAGCGCGCTCAAAGTCAGCTGATTGAGAGTTGCCTTATGAACTGAAAAAGTAACGGAAAAATAATTGCAACTTTTAGAACGAATTGTGTGTGTTATGTAAGCATTATAAAAAATTATAAATATGGACAAAGTTGATAAAGGTATTTAAAAAACGCTAGTAGCAGAGATTTTTATTATTTGATGTTTATTGTGCAACTGTCCAATGTGTTGCTCTTGTGTATTTTTAGCTAAAAACTAACAAATGTGTTCCTGTTCCGTTAAGCATTACATTAGTTGTAGTTGTGAATTTGGACTGAAAAATTGGATTTTTCTCAGATTCAGTTGGGGGGCAAACATGAAAAGTTTAAAATAAATTACTTTATATTTAAGCTTTAAAAAAACTTTTACTTTTTTTCTTAGTCGGGGAGGGAGAAGGGAAGAAGGCAAGGTCCACTTAAAAAACAACAAAAACTATATATTTTTATAACCTGTGTCCATTGAAGATGGTCAAAAAGGGTAAATTAGATTTGTGTGATGTATGTAACAAGGAGAAGGAAGCATCTCCGACCCCATAAAGTATATATATTCTGGATCAGCATCAACAGCCAAGACGATTGAGCCATGTCCGTCTGTCTGTCCGTCCGTCCGTCTGTCCGTTTGTTTGAGACAGCCTATCTCAGAAACTATAATAGCTAGAGACTTCAAATTTGCTATGTAGGTTGCTGGATACCGGACGCAGATCAAGTTTGATTTTATATTTGCCAATGGAACGATCAGTCGAAAATCAAGTCTCAGTATGAAAATTTTTTTTGAAATATCTCATATATCATACAGCAAATTCGAGAGGCGTTAAATATTTATGTTTTATATGTTTACATACATATAACTAATTATATTATAACCAATATTATATTTAAGGAGACTGGCACAGGGTATCTAACAGTCGAGCAAACTCGAAACAAAGCTTCGAGTCAAATTTTAAGTCTCTAGCTATATATATTTAGATTTTATATACATTTTTTTTCACTTGGAGTGGCCAAAGTCAAAAAAAAAAAAAAATAAATCAGTCTAACAAAAAATCATGATAAATTTCAAGTTTCTATCTTTATATTTCGAGTTTATGCCAAAATATCGGGTTTTTTACCATAGTGGCCTGATAGAATATTCCCAATCTGTGAGTTCGGTTGAGATACACTCAGAAGCAAAAACAAGCACATCAAAACAAACTGTGCAGGAAAGTAGCGTAAGCACGATTTTTCTTACTTCATGAACGCTTGGTCATGAAATTCCATGAACACTTGGATGTTATTTTGGCTCTGGAAAATAAAGCCCCAATGAAAAAGGCCCCAGAATAAAAATTAAATAAAGCCCCAAAAAATGTATAGGAAACAACAGCAAAGATTTCTAATCAAATTTGGGGTGTTATTTCCTTTTTTGGGGTCGTATTTCATTGGGGCGAAATCGCGCGATTTTTTGTATAAAATTTTCATTCATTTTTAATATTAGCGCCGCAAGAGAAAATTTTAGACAAAAAATCGCGCGTTTATTTGTATGAATTTTTAGTATCTCCTTATCTTAGCGCAAACATTTAAAAACTTGGGCAGAATGTTATTTAAAGCTTCGAGCATTACGACTGCCCTTATTGCAGAAAACCTGTGGATAGTTTCATGCATGTCTTTTTTTATAAAAAATACAATAAATTAAATAAAAAAAAGAAATAAAAAATATGAAAAAAACATCAAAAAATGGCGTGTTATTTCATTTTTCAAATTTGGGGCATTATTTCATTTTTTTGGGGTCTTATTTCATAGCAGTGGGGCCTTATTTCATATTTGAAATTGGGGCCTTTTTCCATTTTCCCATTTGGGGCCTTATTTCTTTGGGGCCTTATTTCCTGCAGCCGTTTTCTCTCTGTGCATATCAAGGCCGTAAATTCAATTGCTCTCATTTTCTTCCCTTTTGCAGGATCTTCAAGACGACGGCACATTCGGTGCAGGAGGATGTCAACTTGCTGCACGCCTCGGTGCTGTCCATGGTGGAGTTCGACGATGATATATTCGCAGCGGGCAATTGTTTCGATTGGAATGAGCATCCGGCCCAGCCAGGGCTCTTCTGTCCGTTTGCCTACCGCCTGCCGCCACCGAATCTGGGCGCCATATTCGCCAAGGATCTGGCCATGGAGTATCATTACCTGGGCAACACATCCGAATGGTTCTTCCTGGCGCGGAAGAACGCCGAGAAAGTGATAGCTCGCAATGAGCAATACCTGAAATGTAAGTGCCAACTGATTTATGCCGCACTTGTGAATTGGGTGAGGTCTGTTCTCAGTATATTTATGCGCCGATAGAGGCGACTAGAGTATGAGCCTGACATTGAATATTTATATTTGCTGCATGCTTTAATCTCCGACTTCATTTGTCACTGTCCAGACGACAACATCATGGGACATTTGGCCAAGGCTCCAAGGAGCCAGCCCATAAAAGCTAGCTTCTGCTGTCTAATTGCGTTGCCATTTCAATGGGGCATATTTTACTGCCGCTTTATCATTGCCAGTTGCCAGTTTGCCTGTTTGCCAGTTGGGCAAATTTCTATCATAGCCCAACAATTAAGCAAATAAATAAGAGGCAAATGTCGGCAATCAGACTAGAATCCAAATACTTATAAGGCAGCGGTGGCACTTAAAATGTAAATGAACGGGACCCAATCTTGGCAACGCCTTTCTAATTAGCCCTGATTCCCAACGTCCTGAAAACGCACCTGCCGAATAAAGGGATAACTGTTTAATTTATGCATATGTCGCTTTCAATTTTCGGTCCGCAGTCATGTGTGTTTAAGTCTATTAAGCTCGTAGCCCGAAGTCGTATTGCAATCGTAGCTGATTAAATCGAGACACGCTTAAGGGTTTATTGCTCGTTGTAGTACTCGAAACTGAATTGAAAATGTGGCCATCAGTGCATTAAATGCAACTGACAATACGCAAATTAACGAAATTACTTTTAATTATGCATATTCCTCACTTACTCTCTGTCTGTCTGAAAATCCATCAATTTGTTTGGTAGTTGTTACATTTCACAATGTGCATAATTTGCAAATTAAAGGTTACGTATACGCCACGTATTCGGGTTGTGTTTGCAACGCAGGCAGCAAATGTTGGCATGCAAATGATTTGTTTGCTCTTACATATACTCGTATCTTATACATACATATAGCCAATATACCCGTCATTTGGGGCTCGGCAATCTATAGGCAAGCAGTCTATAGGCCTTTCTAGCCTCCGGCTGCACGACAATTTGCATGTGATCTGCGCTCGGTGCTGCACAAACACACAAACTCCAAATGACAAACGGAATCGAAAACAAACACGCAGCCGTCAAGGTTCCAGGACCCGTAACTAGACCCGAACTTGTACTTGGATCCATGCATACCAAGTAATGCTGTTCTTGGGAGCGGGAAAAGCAGCCGATTGCAGCCCGGTTCAGGAGGCAAACAAAGACCTCTTGTTGGCCAACTATTTGCCTTGGATAAAAATTCATTTGTTCGCTCGTTTGTTTGTTTGCTACTTGCCAGGGGGGCAGGGTGGGGAGGGTTGAAATTGATGAAAAAAGTGATGAAATATTATTTTTGTAGCTCAAATAATGAACGAAACCGATTCAGCATGTGCTACAAAAACAATTTATGTATGTGTGTGTGTATGTGTGTGTGATGACCGCCATTTGACACAGAGTCATTTATCTATGGAAAACGGCGACCTCGACTCGACTTTGCCGATTGCACAAAACTTGGTTGAAAGATTCCTCACGGAATAACCGCAACTATGAACCATGATTTACGGTCATCGATGTGTGTGAGTGTATGTATGTGTGTGTATATGTAAGCTTGTGGCAAATTTACTTGGCTGGAGATGATTGCGTGTTGCATTTGTGTTCCAACATGACATGCCACAAACGTCAAAAGGCTAATGGAATCCAAATGAGTAATACGATAGAATACGTCATGAAAGAGTTTCCAATAATCTAGAAACTTCTCTCCCTTGTATCTATTATTATATTTATATTAAGGTTTCAATTTGTTAAGTTTGTAGTAAGTACTTGTGTTAGCTGCGCTCGTGTTCGCCGTGAAAAGACATCACGACCCGTGCCCATCTCTAAGCCGAAGCTTGTTAGAAATCGCCGAAAGGTCGACAACGCTTCTGGGATATCCGCAAGGCGTCGCTGACTTTCAATTTATATGCATTTGCATAGTTTAACTTGCCTCAGTTTCAGCCTTAGCCATAGCTCCGGCCTTAGTCTCAGCTCTGTGGCTGGGTAAACTTTGAAACTGGAGCAGAAGTTGGTCTGGCTGCAAATTCTTCGTCAAATAACTTAGATGATGCCTTAAAATGGATCCATCTTTATTAAATTTTTAGTAGCTTTCTCACGGCAACTGCACGGATACATAAATAATTCTTCAACTGCAATTAATTGGCGAGAAATTCACGTTCAATTTATTTGATTTTAAGTTACGTGTATATTTGCTTTCAACACGATTCAATTTCAAATGTTTTAGATCCCGTACTTAAAAAAGTGCAGAGGTCTATTAATTTTGTAACAAAACAAGTGGGCGCGGCTACAGTAGAGTTTGCTCGACTGGAGGATACCCTGTGCCAGTCTCCATAAAATAGAATATTGGTTGGGACCATCTCATATACATATTCTGTCAGTTTGGTTCACATATCTTAAACAAAAAAAAAGTTTTTCATACTGATACTTGATTTTCGACTGATGGTTGCTATGGCAGCTATATGATATAGTAATCCGATTACAATCAAATATGGTCAGAATGTGTGGGCTCATTCCATATACATATTCCCTCAGTTTGGTTGATATATCTCAGACAACAAAAAAGATTTTCATACTAAAGCATAATATCCAGTTGTTCAAAATATTTTGGGGGCTCAAAATGTTTAATATTTTGATGTCTGGCTTCCAAACTTCAGTGTGACAGCATTTCATCAAAAATCTCTAAAAAGTTGAGTGGTCACACTGCTCTCTCTGCCTTTTCCGGCTGGAACCCTTTTATTATGTCGCTCCAGTACACAGCGGCGGAAATTACCCCAGAACTGGAGCCAGAAAGCATGTTGACATACTTTTCTATTACCTTCTCCAGCTTGCCGATCACCTCTTTCGACGCTTGTACGGTGTCGAGCTTTGCTCTTTTGCTGGGATTTTCCCGCTATAAATGATATATTATCGTCGAGAGGTCTGGTAAAAAAGCCATGTAAGGTGCCAAATGCCATTCTATGGGGTCATTCGCACTGGGTGGCTGTTTCCCAACTCCACCGGCACTACCGCTTTTTTTGCGCTTTCTGTCCGACGCCTTTACATGGTATTTGTAGCTATCGCGAAGCGACCTCCAAGCAGTTTTGCAATCTTGTACTGAAATCAAAATATTCAATTAAACAACTTTTCATAGATTTGGCAATCCAAGAAAACTTACCAGGTTTCTTCAAAGCCTCTGCCACGCTTTCCCAAGCACTTTTTATAAAGATGGCATCGAAGTGCTTCTTATCGGTCAAGTCCCAAAGGATCGGCCGCTGTTGCACCTCTTCTATAAGCTTAATTCGCTCTTCATGATTGAAGAGCTCAATACGGCTTTTGTTCTGTTGCTTACTTGCTGCCATTGCTGCTCAAAATGATTTCGACTAGTCGAAACACTGAACGAATCGATGTTTTGAAAGGTCAAAAAAAAAGCTGCCAGCTGTCATTAAACAGTGTTGTAAAACACCCGAAAATTTTCTGAGCTACCCAAATTTAGGTACTGGATACAAGGGTTTAGAAATAGCCTTACAAAATAATTTCGAGCCAGTTTGCAACCCTTTTTTTTATATGGAGTTGACACCTTTCAAACTGAATTTTCAACAACTGGATACTATGCTTAAGACTTGATTTTCGACTGATCGTTCCTATGACAGCTATATGATATAGTGTTCCGATCCAAATTTAAAAACAAACTTGATCTGCGTCCGGTATCCAGCAACCTACATACCAAATTTGAAGTCTCTAGCTATTATAGTTTTTGAGATCGACGCGTTCAAACAGACGGACAGACGGACGGACAGACAGACGGACATGGCTCAATCGACTCGGCTGTTGATGCTGATCAAGAATATATATACTTTATATGGTCGGAGATGCTTCCTTCTGCCTGTTACATACATCACACAAATCTAATATACCCTTTTTGACCATTTTCAATGGGCACAGGGTATAAAAATGCGCGTAACCGGCAGAAGGAGGCAGACCCCATAAAGTACACATACAGTATTATTGATATACATGTTGTTGAATGTTTCAGGGGTATTGGCAGCAACTATAACTTCAAAGGATGAATAGCAGTACAATTTACATAACTGCATTTTGGTAGCCTGCGGCCTATATGGCTTTACAATGTTATTTAATGCATTTATGTCTGTGTGATAGAGTAGTTATTTATATCAACATTTAGCAAGTTGAAAATGTAATTAAAATTTGTTTCTGTATGTTAAGGATTTACAGGGCGTAGGCATCGCTAAACAAAAGGTGTCGCTTCCTAAATCCGCCCAAAGTTGTATCACATCTCATCAAATAGAAAAACAAGCTTCAAGCTGTCTATCTGTTATTGCTTGAAGGGTGTTGAGTATGAAGTTCAACTGGAATAGAAGAAATGGATAGAAAGGATAGAAAAATGTCAAGGATTTAAGAAATGGCAGACACATTTGCGGAGACACAAAAAATGATGGCCACAAATTCATTTAAAATATTAACAAAATTATGAATTATTGGTATATTTGCTACAAAAAAATCATTTAAAATGTATTCAATGTCACTTTATTCATATATCAATTTAAAACTAATAAATAAGAAACCACCGATGCTGGATTTCGATTACATGAAAAAGTTGATAATTTTCTGCAACTGTTGCAGTTTTGTTAACGGTATTTTCAAGTTATGAAGTTATGATTACTGCCAAACCTCCCTCAACCAATCAAGCAGCTAAATGTATTGTTTTTATACCCGTTACTTATTAAAAATAAGTAAAAGGGGATATTGTATTCGTTGCAATGTATGTAACAGGGAGAAGGAAGCATCTCCGACCCTATAAAGTATATATATTCTTGATCAGCATCAACAGCCGAGTCGATATAGCCATGTCCGTCTGTCCGTCCGTCCGTCTGTCCGTCTGTCCGTCCGTCCGTCTGTCCGTCTGTGTGAGCGCCTAGATCTCAGAGACTATAAGAGCTAGAGCAACCAAATTTTGCACACAGATTTCTATAAACCCCACGCAGGTCAAGTTTGTTTCAAAATTTTGCCACGCCCCTTTCCGCCTCCGTAAATCGCGAAAATCCACCACACGCACAGTTTTCAAAATATTAGGTTTTTTTAAACGGTGAACGTTAGCTATTATTATTACCTATCATCCTACTAAATGCCAACAAGATCGGACAAAGATAAAGGTGGTACTGGCTGATTAAAGCTTTTAAGCAATAAAAGTGCCTAAAAGCATGCAATAAAAACAAAAGTTTAATTTATTTAGGTAAGTAACGGGTATCCTATAGTCGGGAGCTCGACTATAGCCTTTCCCACTTGTTAAATCTTCACTACTGTCAAATCGAAATGAAATTGTCAGCAAACACACGATTCTCTTCGTCTTTCCAAAAACTGGAATCTCTATCTTTTAAAATTATTTTATAACTTAGTTATACAATTTTTAATTTCGACTTTGGAGCTGCTAAAGCGGCGTGGCGATATTCAAAATCAAACTATATCTGCTTAGGATCAAAAAGTGCTATTTTACTTTTTCAATTTAAGAATTATTTATCAGGGATCACACAGAAATCGCAAGCGAAATAAAATTCCGCAGAAAGTATTTCCGGACGGAAATTTCCGAGGTGCCACAGAACTTCGAGAGATTTAATTGTTTAGCATTTTCAGCAACCTTTTCGAACTAGGCTGCTAGGGTTGACACCTTCTCAGATTAAATTACCAAAGGGTTTGATTAGCAACTTTTTGAAGTTTATCATTGCACAGCAATAAGCTTTTAATTTTTTTCTTATTTAATTAATACAATTTAATTTATTTATGTAATTATGGATTTTGTTTAGTTAAAAAAAAATTTAAAAGTAATTGGCGCGACAAAATGAAAGTTACTCGACAGCTCTAGCAATTGTCTGTCATTAGTCTGGCAACTCTTCGTGAAAAATGTTTGCACAAATTGAACAATAAGTTACAGGTTTTTTGCGGTAAAACTTAATTTACCTCAAAAGACCTATTTTTCTAATATTTTATTTAAGGAAAACTGAAGTGGTTCCATATATTTTTCTTAAATACCTTACTTTGAATTCGGACTAAAGAGTGTTGCATCGCTGACCCTGACTTCGAAAATCTTAATCGGACTAGGTGGCAGCATCGCACGCCTGTGGAGTAAGCGCTACTTTATTCCGCGTAAAATTATTCAGCGAAATTAATTTGAAGTGAAATTCAAGCGAAAGAGATTTCTGTGGCACCCCTGCATATATCGTTTGTCATAATATTGAATACCAGAAATGTAGTCCCTAGACTTTTACCTAGTGTAGAAGTTTTTTTCAATACTCACGCTGATATTGCTATTTATTGTGATTGAGATGAATTCGGACGTGGGCAAACCCGGTTTGATGAACTCTCCGAAGCTACACTCGACTTTTATACGCAACCAGATCCAAATTGGCCAAACCACAAGCACATCCCAAGCAACAGCTGTTAGATTCTCGTGACCCGCTGCTTCTGTAGCCTGTAATTAGCACTAACCAATTGGTCAAGTGGCAAGTGTGGCAGGAATTTATTATTTATACACAATTCACACGACGGCCTCACATAAATATTTAAATGTTTCAATTGTTAATATTTGCAGTAAAATTCAGAAACTTTTGGCAATTACACGCCTACCATTGATTTCAATAAATAAACATTTTATTGATGCATTTATTCATTGATAAACAAAAGTAAAAGTTTAGAACTAGAAAAGCTGAAGTTTCATGGGAAAATAACAGAAGTTCATTAAGTGATACAGAAGAGCAAAAGTGCGTCGAACAATCAACAAACCAAATGGAAACGACTGCATTGATACGGCATCGGTGTCTAAAGGTGGAGAAACAAATTCTGACAGCAACGTATACGTAATTTTTTGAGTCAGAGTCGATCTCTTAAATCTAAATTCTAATTCTAATCTAAATTCTTAATAGTACTTTTAGTGCTGCGTCCAATATGATGATTGGATCTGTAGGATATTTATTAAATTTATGAAAAATACAAAAGTTTATTAAATCGAAAGACTTTTATTCATAGCTCGCAAATAACTGTTGACCGTTTCTCGTGTCAAGTGTCTTTTCCTGCCTCTTTACGAAAAGACTCAGCGAGCAACCGTTTTTTCGGTTCTTAAATGAGCTCGCTCGCTCTCGGAGTGAAACCATTTTTTTCTATTTTGTTTTGTTCTCGTTGTTCCAATATCGTTTCGTCGTGTTCAATGAAGCAAACGGTATTTTGCATATGTATTGGTATACATTCACACGCATAGGCAAGCAAATCACTAAGCGTCTGTTTTGCAGACGAAATTTATTAATTGCGATCGTGAATTGAGTGTGTGATGTTGTGAAATATTTGTTGTGCAAAATGGGAAGAGACATGAATAAAAAAGTGCACCAATTGTTTAAATTTAATTTGGGAGAAAATAAGTCAATTTGTTGTGTTTGCGGTATTAAATTGTTTTGTTAAAAAAATTATATTATTTCTTTTTCACTACAACGCAAATAAATGTGAAGACCGTTTGCGTTGAGTTTTTCGGTCAAACGGTCTTTTGCTGAGTCTCATTGTGCGAGCGTTTTACGTTTCGCTCTTTACGCACTGCTCATTGAAAGACCGACATACAAAGAGCTCAACGAAAAGAGCTCAACAGAAAACATAAATGAAGAAAGCAAGAGTCTCATGCTTAGAGCGAGAGCGAGAGAGTACGAACTTTTTCGGTTGTGCTCGCAACGAGAGCGCAAGAAAAAAAAACGGTCGACAGTTATTTGCGAGCTATGCTTTTATTTTAAAGATTGCGCTTCTAATATGTGTAATTTATATTTTGTTTAAATGTTCTATAAATAAGCTAACGATAAGTTTTCCTTGAATCATAATATGTTTTTTATAATTTAAAACAATTAGATACATTAAAAAAGTTCACATGAGATATTCGAATCCTATAGTTCCTTAAACAAAAATTTTAAAGCGATTTCAAATTAGCTGCGTCTTACTGTCATCGCCATTCGACAAATAATACAATAAATGTGGAAAAATCCAAGTACAATGGGCACAAATATGTGCAGATTTATGCCTGAGCGTGTATCTAAGTGTGTGTGTGTACGTGTGTGGTAAGTAAACCGCAAAAATATGTCATAATATATGCTTTTAGTTCAAACACAGCGACTTGTCCATTATTATTGTTGCTGCCTCAGTTGACGCCATACACTTCATACGTACGTTGCGTTGTGATATTTTTTTGTGGGTGTTTACCCCGTCGCGTGTTTAACATAAAATTTAAATAAAAATCACATACAATATGTAAACAGTAATATGTATGCACGGACATCCTGCGAGTGCTCCGGATTCGCAACGGATCTCTGGTGTGCCTCATGCCTCGTGCCACAGCTTCAGGCGACTTTACTGTCTGCTCCTTTTATGCGTTCTGATTATTTCTTGGTTTTGGTGACATTGCTGTTGTTGTTGCCGCTGCTGATGTTGTTGTAATTTCCGTCTGTTAACACAATTTGAAAAAATTGTATATTCCCCTCTTGGCTTCCGTCCGCTTGCGGCTTTTCATTTCCATTACCATTTTGGGGCTCGCAATTGCGAGGCACAACTAAATCAGCTAAATCTTCTGAGATAAACTATAACATATACAAATTCTATGCAAATACTAGGCCACAAACAATGTGACCGAGAAGTACTCGAGTGTGAGTGTGTGTGTGTGTGTCTATTGACTGGGGTACATTTTTTACAGTGCCTCCTCTCTCTGTGATATAAAATAGAGGCAATTGCAGAGAAGCACTTGGCACGCGCCAGTCACATTTGGGCCGCAATAAATAAGGATGGAAATTTACGTTAATATAAAACAAGATAAGCTCTAAAGGGAAGCATGTAGGGTATGTGGGAATCGACCTAGTTAATCCCCATGTTTTGCTTTGTCCTCAAACTTCTCGGCTAGATTCATTCGCTTCACTATGGTAATGATGCTGAATGCAAACTTGGCCACCTGCGGGTGGAAATCATATAGTAAAATGTAATCACAATTCGTATTTAATACTCACGCTGATATTGCTGTTCATTGTGATGGGAAACATGCCGCCTGCAACAAAGACTATTGGTTGCTGGAGGTGATGCATGAAGACAATCAATGTGGATTTGTAGCGCGGCTCAGCATCGGACCAGTTTGACTGAAAAATGGCATTGGCCAAGTCGTCGCAGTCGTCAATAAGCCAATTACAGGTATAACAGAAGGGAAATGTCTGCAAGAGAACTGTGGCGAGATGCATAAAGGAGGCCAGAAAGCCCCAGAGGTCCGCGAAGAAGAACATATTGATCAGGGTCAGGCCTATAACGACACCGATCAGCAGAAATTGGACAAAAATGGTTCGAGCTATTATGGGACGGATCAGGTTGCAGCATCTATCAGAGAAAAGGAAAATATTACTTCTTATGAATCCTTAAAGCACACTCTTAGCACCACCTAATAAGCATTTTGTGATCCTTAATGCAATGAACCAGATCCTGAAAGTTCTCCGCCTCCGCCTTGGCGGGATCCATGCGCAGATTTCGCACATGATCCTTCAGCACATCGAAATGGGCTCGAATGATCATCGTGAATATCAGTGGGTAAGTGTCGGCTAATTGATCCTGCAATGCCGCACAGGACATGGAGAAAAACTCAAAGATTGACTGGACCCAGAAGCTGACCGGGCCAGCACGCCAGTCCCAAAGAGGATTGAAAACGTTCCACGGAAGTTTGCCAGTATACACAGCGGCGAAAACTGTGGATGTCACAAATCCGGTATAGACGATGCAGAAGAACAGATAGACGGCGTTGCAACGTGCCACCATATTGTGTATTTTCTGCTTATCCCCGTCATTCAGCAACCGCTCATCCAATCTGTCCAGCAGATCTTTCAATTTGGCCAGACGCCAGAGCATAATAAAAGTAATGGTTGACTTTATAGAGGCTCCATACACATTGATTGTCACCTGCAACGAAGTGAGAAACTGGTCAACAGTAAAGTTCTTAAACTCCGTCACGTAGCTGATGACCAATCCCATGGGCAGGTATAAGACCCCAAAGATGATGGGCAGACATGTCCAGAAGTGGTACACATATCGCAGTACTCCCTCCTTCGGGGGTATCCATCCAATCAGCTTCATGCCCCGATACATATAGTCACTGCCATCCTGAGAACGCACTCGTTCCGTAAGCGGAGCCGGTTTGATTAGCTTGAACATCGGATTTATTTCAATTGTCAACTCTGCGATGTCCACACTCGACTTTTATAGTCGCAGCCAGTTCCAAAATGGCCATCAATACCCACAACCCATGGAACAGCTGTCATATTCTCGTCAATAAATAAAGCATATTAATTATTATTTGTACATTTCAAGTTTGATAAACTGAACTGAAAGTTGTACAGGAAAACACCTGAATTCTTTGGGAAAAATACCAGGCTAAAAGTATACTACTTATTTGAACATACTCTTTTGGAACCCAGCTAGAGGTGTGCTTACTAAGGTAACAATAATCGCAAAACTACATCCAAACGGATTAAAAGTTGTTTGTTCGTCATTGTCGGGGCTTAATGTTGAAGGATTAAATTGTGACTGCAACGGAAGCCAAGTATTCATAAATTTATACAACATTTAATACTTTTTCAATTTAATACTACCTACCAAAAAATGTACACAGTTCTGCTTAATTAATACTAATATGCATTAATTGCAGAGTTCGCAAATCAACTGGATAAACTTTTGTTTTCAATTTTTATTTTAAAATCATAGTACAAAAGTTTTTTTTTCAATTTTTGTTATAAAAATGAAAGTAAAAAATTATTTTAAATTTTTATAGATGTTTGTTTTTGGTGACCTTTTTATTTGATGAGAAAAGAATTTTAGCTGGCTTGAGGTCTGACCTCAAGCCAGCCAAAATTCATCTCTAATTTTAAATTTTTATTATAAAAGTAGAAAAATACAGATTGGCATAATTTTGGCAATACTTATTTTAAGTCGATATTTTTAACTAAATAAATACATTTTTTGGGCAGCTAAATTTTATTTTATTTGAGTGCTATACTAAATTTTAACTTAAAATGTGTATCGGACGCATCCGAAGTTTGTAGCTAATCGAATCAACAATAAGAAAGTTGAACTCTACAGTTTTCTCCTTTAAATAAATCGCATATTTTGCTCAGTTGCATCAGAAATGGAAAATGTACTTTTCCCAAATCGCTTTTAAATTCCTATAAATTTATCGACCACTTGATAATGCAGTTTTCACTATGAAAACAAATTCAACATTTTTTTTTTCCTCTTCCCTTTGCTTCTCATTGCAGCTTTCCATCTTTATTCAAACCGCACCGAGGAACGCATCGAGGACGATACTCTGGCCGTAAAGTATGAGGATGGCAGATGGTCAAAACCGTATTACGACTGCGGTGGCGGGAATATATGGATGCTAACGTATACGGTTCCATTCTTTGGCTACGAAAATGGCAGCTATCACTTCAAGTAAGTAGAAGCACACAAAGTCAAAAACAATTGCCGTAGAAATCGCAAGGGAAATCACTAGGGAAATGTCTCCCAGTCCCCTTCGTATCCGTCTACATGAAGAGTGGGTGTGGCCCACCAACATTCAGACCCATTCTATAAATAATTTGCACAAAAGCGCCCAGGGAAACTGCAATGGCCTGTAAAGTGCCAGTGTGCAGCTTTTTCTGTAGTTTTTATACCCTGTACACATTTAAAATGTGTATCGGAGGGTGCACCCAAGTTGTGTTAGAGGATGTAACGGAAAATGCTTCAGGTGAGTTTTAAGCGTTGGATACAAAGCAAAGACTTTAATTCTATTCCTTGAGTTTGCCCAAAGGGTATGTGCTAGTCGTGCATTCTCGTATACAAACTGCTTACTTGTGCAATACTTAGTTTTTATTGCTTTTCTGTTGTTGTTACTGTTGTTGCTGAGCGCCGTTCAACTGTCAGCGACAGTCGCAGCCTTCGAATGACTAAAAATGAAATGTAAGCAACATTTTTGGGAGTGGCTACGTTTTGGCTTTTGTCTCACGACTGTGCCAGCAGCAACAACAACAACAACAAAACCAACAACATCAACAATAACAATGCAGTAAACAGTATCAGTAATTGAATAGCGTTGCTTCTTCAAGTAAAATGAGAGGCAACTTCTTAGCAAATTTCTCTCACGCACACCGACAAACGGAATATGTTAACATGGACTGAAGGTTCTTCTCTAACTTTTTGACGCCTTCCGCTTCCTTTCCGCTGCCTTCAGTGAAATGTTTAATTTTTCCTTTTCGCCGCATTTCTTCTTCTATTTTGTCGGACATAGTTCGCTTTTTTAAAACTTTTTCGATTGAATTTTGAGGCATAAATTTGGCAAAAAGTCAGTTGGAAAAAGTCAGAAAGGACTTCCGACTTCCCCTCGACAGAAAGCGAGTGCAATGCGAAACAAGTTATCCACTTTAAGGAAAAATTCATTGATCTTCGTCCAAGACGGTTGACCAAATCAATATACTTCGCTAACACTTGGCGTTCTAAGGAACCACTTAGGGCTTAAAGCGTGCACTTATGGAGATATTTAATTAATTCAGGAACGAAAATGAGGAGAACGACGATTCATTAAATTTGTTAAATCAACTGTGCTTCGGATGAATTTATTAGAAATATTTGTAGGCCCACAACTCAGAGAACAGATTTAAGCATTAGCGAGGCCATAACACAATTGCAACAACAACAAGTGGGCGCGGCAACAGTCGAGTTTGCTCGACTGCAGGATACCCTGTGCCAGTATCCATAAAATAGAATATTGGTTGGGACCATCTCATATGCATATTCTGTCAGTTTGGTTCAGTTATCTCAGACAACAAAAAAGTTGTTCATACTAAGAGTTGATTTTCGACTGATCGTTCCTATGGCAGCTATATGATATAGTGATCCGATTTCAACCAATTTTGGTGAGGTTATAAGGGACCATCGCGGATGCATATTTTGTGAGTTTGATTCAGATAGAACAAACAACAAACAAGTTTTTCATACTAAGACTTGATTTTCGACTGATGGTTGCTATGGCAGCTATATGATATAGTGGTCCGATTTCAATTAAATTTGGTCAGGATGTATGGGACCATTCCATATGCATATTCTGCCAGTTTGGTTTACATATCTCAAACAACAAAAAAGTTTTTCATACCGAGACTTGATTTTCGACTGATCGTTCCTATGGCAGCTATATGATATAGTGGTCCGATCCAAATTTAAAAACAAACTTGATCTGCGTCCGGTATCCAGCAACCTACACACCAAATTTGAAGTCTCTAGCTATTATAGTTTCTGAGATCGACGCGTTCAAACAGACGGACGGACAGACGGACAGACGGACGGACGGACAGACGGACAGACGGACAGACAGACGGACATGGCTCAATCGACTCGGCTGTTGATGCTGATCAAGAATATATATACTTTATATGGTCGGAGATGCTTCCTTCTGCCTGTTACATACATCACACAAATCTAATATACCCTTTTTGACCATTTTCAATGGGCACAGGGTATAACAAGTACAATTGGTTGGCTTTGCCAAGCAGTTAGTTACAACATCAAACTGAGTGCCGCACTGTCGCAGTAAGATTGCTGAAAGCTATTTTATTGTTTACGACCGAAAATGGGCGACAATGTCTAAGGGGGATGGGCAGGACGCATGTGGCATGTGGCAAGGGACAAGGGGCAAGAGACAAGGGGGAAGTATGCTGATGGTACACTGCTCTGCACAATTAGCCAGTCGTCGTTGCTGTCCCCACTTTCACTTCGCTTCATGCATAATTTGTAAACATCACAAGGCTTCAGGCAACGATAAAACCAAACTACAACCAACACGGCTTAATGCTTTAATGGAGTCTGTTTTGAAAGGTAATTTAATTGCACAGATACCATGTTTATTAAAGAATTTTACTAAATTGAAATAAATCATAAAGTAAAAATTTAAACTTTTCTGAAATAACCAAAATCATAGTTGGCCACAGAAACATTCTAAATTAGCCATAATCATGTAGTGGTTTACAGAGCTTTGTCCATTTGCAAATTGGCGCTGACCAACAAACAACAACATTGTGTGAAGCGTGTTGATCAGAGTAGGCGGTAATATGTTATGTTGTCGTGTTGTGAAATAAAGTAGTCTGTTCAACCTGATAGTTCACAGCGAGAGATTAACAAAAAGTATTGTTATTATTTATATAAACTTTACAATTGTGCTAATTTTTAGTGATGGAAAAATCTACAACAGAATTTGGCGAAATCCATATCATTTCGGCATGATTTCTTAAAGGAAAAATTAAACTTCCGATGTAACATTTAAAATTTTTTAACAACACAATGGGAACACTTTGCATTAAAAACGCTTTTTGGCGATAAAAAAATTAATTTAACAAAGTTTTTGAGTGTGTTTTGTGTCTATAATAAGTTATCTATAATTTTTGATTTGGATAAACATGATGTATCGCTGTTATTTGGAAATATATCGACAACTCGATTCGTACATTTCATATTAAGCCCGATTCACTGTCTGGATTTACATCGCTACCAGAAATATACGTATGTACGAACACTGCACGCATACATTTTAAGCACAAAAGTTTCACTTATTTATTCAAGATAAATATATCCTTGGTTTCAATCATGTACTTCTCGTAAGTGGAAGTTGTGCCCCCGTCCTGGGATTGTGGCTTATAGCAGTAGCAAGGATAAACCTTGCGCTTCTTTTCAGTGTGCGATATTCGCCTCCGATTAGAGTCCGACTCGTCTGTGAATCGCAGACGCTGTGGCCCTGTGTAGATCAGTAGTTGGGTATTTAAGAGTGTGCTGTAGACCAATTGTAATACTAACAGTTCGACTGGTAGAAATCACTCTGCCACGAGGAAAGTGGCTGCTCCTCAGTATTTCGACTTTTGTCTTTGGCAAATACAAGGGAACGTGCCAGCAGAATTAACAGCAACAAGTGACTTGAGAACCCGTTTAATAACATTTTGGGCAACAGTTCTGGTTAAAATGAATTTTAACTCGAGGCTTTTGCGCCCAACTTGGCTAATAGCTTGCGTAATTATAACAGTTACAGCCGCTTTACGGGCCAAGCGTTAAAATTGCATTAGCTACGGCATCTGCTTTCAATGTGCCCAAAGTCAGGTCGTCAGTTCATAAGTCTCTGTCAAAGTCGCAGTTCTCCACAGGTGGGTGGCAGGCAGTATTTAATGAACGCAATCAATTATACAGTTGATGTTCAATGACTTTGCACGCTCCATAAATTTCACACATTAGAAACTCCCACACACACACATACATATGTATATCTTTATGTACGTGATCTTATGTCATTATGCCCCAGGAAGAGGCCACTTTCCACTCGCCGGCCTGTCGAGGCGGAAACATGACATCCGCCTGCAATTAGTTGCAACATTAATTTGACACGCTCAACGGACGAATGCAACAAAATTAATGTCGAAATGTTGAAAGTTCGCTCAGTTCAAACGCCCTCGAGGCGTGGCATCCAACTGCAGCGCCCACAGACTGAGCCAAAAAACAGAGCTCATTTATTACAGCAGCTTGCAGGGCAAAAATAAAATCAAAGAACGAGAGAATCGAGCCAACAGACAGTCGACTACTGAATTACACTATTAAACTCAATGCAATTTTTATATTATATTTAAAAATTTGTAAGCAGAAAGGAAAATAAAATCCGGGGTTTTTTATACCTTGATTGCCATGAATTATTATAATTATTTCTTTGCTCAATTCTAAAATTACTATTCTTCTTGTTACCAATAATATGCCCTCAGAAAAGTGTATTGCATTATTGCAGCCAAAAAGTTGGCCATAGCCATTGCATGCCAAAAGTTCTACAAAGCATTGGGACAATTGGCGGAGTCGTGTTAATAATGTGCCGCTATCAGTATTCCATTAGTTGTGGAACAGACCGAAAAATTAATTTGTTCACTTCGCGACGTGGCGGCAAACTAGCGGAAAATGGTAAACTAGCTGGAACGACCAAGTTCGAAATACGCGTTCATGTGAAAGTTGAAGTTGAAGCCAGAGGAGGCAGCACCAAAAGTTGCTAAATGATTTAATTTATGTATTACGCTGCGTTATACCATGATAAATGCTGGTAACGGGCAACAGGACAATGGGCCGACCAACCGACCAACCGACAGACCGGCTAAGCGGCAGAAAACATTAACTTAATAATATTAAAAATTATTTGGCATTTTGGATGGGCATTAGCAGCTGGAAAACAAACAGGGAGAAAACCTCAACCCGCAAAATGCGAAAGAAAAGGCAAAACGCAAATACATAAAGCGCAAATCACATTAACCGCCTGCTGTGCGCACAGAGAAAGGACACGACAGGACGCGCCGTCAGGCTGGGAGCTCGCCTCTGCTGGCCTGGCCGAGATTGCTCTGGGATGCCTGCTGGGGCAATAATTTTATTTGATTTCATTTAAGTTTCGCTTAGCTTTCTCTGTGTGAACAAATTTTCAATACTACAGCAAAGAGAAGGAGGGAAATTCAGGCTGGGAGAGCTGAGTGCGAATTCAAATAATCTTGGCGTTGTATTTATTTGACTTATGCTGCAATAAATATACAAGTATTTCAAACACACACACACATACTGGCATAACAGAGTGGCACAGCATAATGAGGCAAACGGAAACGGAAATATCAAATATTGCAATAAGCATTCCTTTGTATGGCTCACAAGCTATGTAGAGCTTGAGGATTGAAGAGGCGGGGGAGGCGAGCAGCAGCTTGTTAACCTGACGAGTTGCATCTTGTGAATATACATGATTACATGACAGTGGCAGTTGCTGGCTGCTCACAAGTTGCTTACAAGTCATCTTCTCGTGTTTGCGTTCCGTTTACATGCCACATTTCTGTCAGTCCGACTGCAACTCATATTGCCTGACGTGCACACATAAACACACATATAGCAGTTGTAGTACGAATACACAAACGGATCGTATTCCGCCTGCTCGATAGATGCTGCCAATCATGTTTCAAAGTGCATCCAACATGCCAACTGACATTCCATGCGGCTTCTACAATGTCAATGTCTTGTCGGCAGCCAATTACATGCAACATGGCCATATTGTAACATTGTAACATTGCAACATCGACGTCAACACGGGCGACCTTTCAATCCTGCAAGTGCCCACATTTAAACTCTTGTCAACAGTTAAATAACAATTACAAGGTCAAAACGGTAACAAATAAATCAACAGCAAGTCTTTTTTTTCTTATCAATAAAGTATTTCAATTGCAAATACAAATATTGCAATTCTCTATTCATTCAGATTCGAAGCAGAACAAATAAGAAGCAATTTTTTATTCTTTTATTATAATTAAAATGTAAAACAAAAGTTGCTTTTACATTATTCATATTTTCTTTCGTCCTTCATTGTCAAATAAACTCAAGTTGGACTTCGGTTTATGCACCTTTTTGTCCACAAATCGATTTTTAATGGCAAAAATCATGGTCTCGCCACAGCTCTCGATTTGAACAGAGCCGTAGCAGACCAATAGCCGAAAAATAAAAAAGGATGTGCTCTGCTCTGCTCGGATTTTTGTCGCGTCATAAACTATAGCAATAGCAATAGCAATGGCAACAAATGAAATGTAGCGGTAGTTAAAGAACTGGGAGCGAGATAAGAGCAGAGCAAGTGAAATTATTTTCATTAACTACGGCACTCGCGTGATTCTGTGATCGTTTTTTCATCGCTGCTTAGTAATACACCGTTATTTTGGGCTTGTCGAACCAGCGATAAAGAAAACGATCACTGAATTGTAGGGAAAACAAAATCACACGAGAGCTGCTACGGATTACTTTTTGCAAACCCTGCCAAAAATATTGCAAATAAAATATGAATTTAATATTATGATGGAAAGCTTAGTCAGTAGTGCATGTAAGCAAGAAGGATGGAACGAAGTTCCTAGTCGCCCTGAAGCGGACATTAAAGCTATTTCGTTCTAATAATGCTGGGGAGCCAATATCTAAAATAATTAATTTATAGAGGAAGATTATAGGACGGGAGATTGAGATATCTTAAACAACAAAAAAGTTGTTCATAGTAAGACTTGATGTTCGACTGATCGTTAATATGGCAGCTATATAATTTCTTATAAAAAACCCCTTGCGAGGTTAAAGTCTAGTGACGAAAGTATTTTGCAAGTTCCAAAATCTGAAATAATAGGGATTTATGTAATTTTAAGCAGTGTTTGCTTTTCCATAGTAAGTGCAGGGTCTCTGACAGTCGAGTATGCTCGACTCAAAGTCACCAGAAATGACCTGGACAGATTTAGAGGTGGCTGATCTAAGCAGTATTTTTTGGGTCCTATCTGTAAGGTAAGAAGACATCCATAAAAGGAATGAAGGCGAAAAACCAATTCGGTTATTACAGGAGGAAGAAGAATAAGTAGATTGAAAACTATTAAGGAAAAAAGATTTAGGTAATTAGGAATTTCTTCATTTGGAGATAACGAAGGAGTAAAATTGTTTAGGATCCCGCGCAAATTGATTCTTGCAACGAATGAGATACATTTCATAGCACTGAGAATTGTTAATTGTAAAATTAGCTTTAGATTTGGAATTTTTTAAAAAGTCCAAATTAGATCCAGTCAACCTGAACTTTTTAAAATATACTGATTTTAAATTTTTAAGGTGAGATAATCTCGGAGTGATCCAAGCAGGCTTTAATGAAATGGACTTTACAACAACTTTATTATGGATACAGACAACAAAAAGAGAATTTAGAGTGTTGTAGAAGAAAGAGACATCTATGTGCATATCGCTTTATACAGAGTGGACCAATCTGTTGCAATAAAAAGAAGTTTCCTTTACGAAAAAAAACAGCGGGAATTGATAGTTAGTATTAGGTATAGAAACTAGTGTAGGATGGTAAGAATAGTGACAGCAGCACTGTACAAATCATTAACAAAGATAAGATCAAGCATCCAATTAAGATTATTCGATATCGAATTAAGTTGAAAAAGGGGAAGGTCAATTAAACCATCTAAGAACTCATGCTAAACTGAGGGAACTAAGTAGTTGAAGTCATTAAAAAACAAGTGGGAAAGGGTATAGACGAGCTCCCGACTATACCGTTACTTACCTAAATAAACTAAAAAATTTTTAATTGCATGCTTTTAGGCACTTTAATTGCTTAAAAGCTTTAATCAGCCAGTACCACCTTTCTATTTGTCCGATCTTGTTGGGATTTAGTAGGATGATAGATAATAACAGTAGCTAAAACCTAATATCTTGAAAACTGTGCGTTTGGTGGATTTTCGCGATTTACGGAGGCGGAAAGGGGCTTGGCAAAATTTTGAAATAAACTTGATCTGCGTGGGGTTTATAGAAATTTGGTTGCTCAAGCTCTTATAGTCTCTGAGATCTAGGCGCTCACACAGACGGACAGACGGACATGGCTATATCGACTCGGCTGTTGATGCTGATCAAGAATATATATACTTTATAGGGTCAGAGATGGTTCCTTCTCCCTGTTACATACATTGCAACGAATACAATATCCCCTTTTACTTATTTTTATAAGTAACGGATATAATGACCAGGAGATGTGGAGCAGATTAAAATCACCGACAGCAACAAAAATGTCTGTATCAAGCACAAGGCTAGAAGTTTCCTTTTAGTTTCTAAGACGTCGCATAAAGATTCAAATATCACACGAAGGTGGTATATATGAGCACGAAATAAAAAAGGTACCGATACAAATTCAATAATTTATAATTTCTGACTGAAAAGAGGATTTGACAGAAATAAAAACACCACCTCCTCGCCGGCTAAGCCGATGATGTCTAAAGGTATCAAAACTCGATGACATTATCTCATTATTAGATATGCTAGAATTACGCCAGGTCTCAGAAATAGCAATGATGTCAGTATCAAAAGAAGTACTATTTGTGTATAAGAATCTTAGGCACTAGACCTCTAACATTCTGATATTTAATATTAATTTGGTCAAGGTCTAGTTTTTCTGGCCATAAAAGAGGCAATTTTGAGGGCTTTTAGAGGGTATGTTAGCCGAAGACGCGGCCACTACAGGAGTTCTTGTAACCGACAAGGGAGCAGTCACTTGTGCCAAGAGGCACTTAAAAACTGAGGCTTCAGCCGTCTATTGGGTGGGGACTCAAAATTAAACTCACTCAGTAACTTCAAACTTGAATCAAAATTACTAGAGAGTTGTTTTGGCAAAATGCGAAGTTTAAGAAATTGATTTTTCATGCTGCTGTATATGCGTGTGAAATCGAATTGTTTAACTTTTTCTTTGGTCATTGGAAATTATTCTGTCAAGGTCACGTCCAGTAAGCCCTGCACACTAAATGTGCATCATATTATCGCAGAACCAACATCTAATAAACTTATGTTTGTCAGTATCGCGAATGGTTCCATATGCACAATTCAATTTGCAGCACGACATAATTCACACAAGTTTCCTACTGGGTAAACAGATATTGAGCGACAAAAAACCAAATTGGAATTGTAAACAGCGCACAATAAGCTCAAAGCTAAAACTGCACAAACAAATTTTGAGTGTAGCGAAAATGAAATAAAAAAATATGCGCTCAGCGAATGCACTCAGTGGTCGAAAAGCGAGACTAACAAAATAGGGACAAGACAATAACTCATCAATGACGCTGAATTATAAAGTTTGTGAAATTACAATGATCACAAGAAACTTAGGCACCAAGTAAACATAAAATAAAAATTTATTAAGCGCAATAATTATCTTAACTTTAATATTTTGACGGAGCGCAATGAAAACAGCCAAACGCGTCGACACCAAAAACATAGAATTTCGCACAACTTATACTATGTATAATATAATTAAACCCAATTCTGAATAAACAATAATCACTTCAAAAAGAATACCTCAGAGACCATTGTAATTAATCTGGAGCGCATTTTCGATGTATTATGTATATGTATATTCGAAACATATTTTATCTTCATGCGCGGTTACATTGCAGATTTTCCAAATAGTAATGACAAGCAACAGTTGACAAATCTTGTACGTCAGTTGAATTATTAACATGAAAATGCGACATTAATGTGACCTTAATTCTGGCCACACACAAATTTTGCTGGCTTACATAGCATTTGTATGTCAGTGAGGTGAAAATTGCAAGAGTAAAGCTGATTACGGACATTAGTAGTAGCCTTCATGTGGTGTTGGTAGGGAGAGTGCATTGAAAGTATGCTGTTTGCTGTCCATTGGCAAATATGAGTGCATACATGGCGTATACTTAGTGCGACATCAAATCCAACCAGTCGTGTTATTTACCAACTGATTGCGAGAGTGCATGTGTGCGTGTTGTTATTGTGGCCATAACTAAATTACGCACTAACACTAGCTGAATGCATTCGACAACCAAACCGGCAAGAGTAGCACATCACACGGCGTTTACGTTATATTAGCTGTCGCTATTTTAAAATGGCGTGCACGTGCTGTCATATGTGTATCCATGTGTGTGTGTGTGTGTGTGTGTAAGCTGCGAAAATGCATCCGAGCCATGCACGTACAAGTATTCCGGGAGCTGAGCACGTGCTCTGACTGGGTTAAAGTAGTTGCTGCACAACTCCGTGTTTGCAACTCGTACGCGCACGATCTTCGCAAAATATTTACTTTAAAGTCATTTTCAAGCACTTGAAACAATATAAGTACTTTCTTTTCCTCTTGAAATGCGCAAGTTATGATTCCAGCTTGTTTGTCTGCCCGTGAACTTGGAGCAGCTGCTGCTCCAACAGCAATCGTTTAATTAGATGGCGGGGAAAGGGGCAAGTTGAGGGGAGACAGGAGACAAGGACAGCGAGAAGAAAACCAATTATGCTAATCAGCTCAACGGCAAACACAAGTGACCCGAGAGCAGCTCACTCCACAGGCGAGAAAAGCTCAATAGAATCCACGGCATCCCCATGTTTCTGTTGGCCCATTCTCTAAACGTGGCCGGAACAGAGACTGTGACTGTGGCTTTTGATTGCAAAATTGAAAATCAACAGGCGCAGAGGACATTGAAATGGAGTGGAATGGAATCGAACGGCGACGACAAACGATTAATTGGCAGCTCATTTGTAGGCATTGGGTGACACTTAATCAAAGGCGCATCAAGTATACGCCACCAGGCACATCGCATTGCCACATCAGCAGTGCGTGGCGGTCGATGTGGCTATTAAATGGACACACACTCACACACACACACACCCACACACACACACACTCAGTCACTGCTAAAGGCGGCAAACTAATAAATCAAAATGAGCCGCAGCAAAATTCATTCGGACAGATAGTCAGTCCGCTGAGCTCGATAAGCCCATTTTTCGATATCCGTTTACAAATTATCTTCGAAACTGTCAACAACAACAACAAAGGGCAGCAAATCGAACAGTGCTGACAAAATGAAACCACAGCAAATAAAAGGCAAGGCAAATAAGAAAGGCAATGGCAAATCGAAAGGGATCCAGGACTAAAGGACATGTACAAAAGGCGTTAGGATCAACTGCAGAAGAATTAACATAATCATTATTATAATGTAATATGGGCATTGTGTATTCCCCTGCTGTCCTGCTACTTTTTGCGATATCCCTTTTTTTGCAATCAATAAGTTGTCAGAAACAATCAAATAAATACAAACTGATATGTCAATATTAACTGACGGACGGATGAAACTCGAGACCCGACAAGTATGGCACACACATCCTTATATATGTGTGTGTGTGTGTGGACGTGTGTGTGTACATTGAAGAAAAAAGGTCTCCTATTTGATGTCAGACAGTCTGGCAGTCGGAGATGCGAGAAGTTTTTTAGTAAAATCTAAAACACTGGACAGAACTTTTTATTTACATTTTCAATTTGTCACACAAATGACTTCAAAAGTTGCTTAGGAAAATTCTGTTTAATAAAATTGTATACTAAATTATGCAGAAAATATTTTCAACTAATATACAGCCGATGCTACTTAAGTCCCATAAATCGATCCACCAAAAATGTCTTAAATCTTAAAATAAATTATCAGGGATGCCACAGAAATCGCAAGCCAAATAGAATTCCGCTGAAAGCATTTTCGCACGGAAATTTCCGAGGTGCCACAGAACTTCGAGAGATTTAATTTTTTTATAATTTTCCACCAACCTTTTTGAACTAGCCTGCTTAGGGTTGACACCTTCTCAGATTAATTACCCAAGGGTTTGATTAGCAAATTTTTGAAGCTTATCATTGCAGAGCAATAAGCTTTTATTTTTTTCTTATTTCATTAATATAATTTAATTTATTTATGTAATATTGGATTTTGTTTAGTTAAAAAAAATTAAAAGTAATTGGCGCGAGAAAATAAAAATATCTTGACAGCTCTAACAATTGTCTGCCATTAGTCTGGCAACTCTTCGTGAAAAATGTTTCCACAAATTGCCCAATAAGTTACAGGTTTTTTGCGGTAAAACTTGATTTACCTCAAAAGACCTATTTTTGTAATACTTAATTTAATGAAAACTGAAGTGGTTCCATATACTTTTCCTAAATTCGAATTCGGATTAAAAAGTGTGGCATCGCTGATCCTGACTTCGAAAATCTGAATCGGACTAGGTGGCAGCATCGGACGCCTGTGGATTAAGCGCTAGTTTATTCCGCGTAAAATTATTCTGCGAATTGACCTGTGGCACAGCGAAATGAATTTGAAGTGAAATTCAAGCGAAAGCGATTTCTGTGTATGTTATTTTCTATATTCTGCTTGAATTCATTAAAGAAAAATACAGTTGTGACTCAGTGTTCGGAAACACGGGCCTTGGATTATCCGTAGAATTCTACATGTGTTCCGGCTGCCTTTACGGGTCGTAGCTGCTGTTGTTGTAGCTGCTTAGGAATGCGTGTAATTGGGTGTTTGCCGGATGCCCATGCCAGTTTCACGGCGGCTCGTATAGAATATCTGGATAGGATGGGAGTGCCAAGGGGGAGGGGTCTGAAGACGGCTTAGGATACCCTTTTCATGGCTTTATGTCTTTGTAAAACGACAAGCGGAAGGACAAGAAAATAATTTTCCAACTAGTAGTTTGTTTTTTTGTTGCCTGCGTTCATTTCCATTTGCGAAACGGAACCATAACACGCTTGTTAGCTTCCGCATGGCCTTTATCCATTATCCTTCCGTATTCCCCTCCGTTGTCCTTTTTGTCGTCTGCGATTCACACAGCAATCAAAGGCGGAATTTATTGTATGTTATCGCTGGGAGTCCACAAAAAAACACAACAACAGCAATGCGACCATTGTCCGTGAACAAGATGGACTCTGGTCTGGACGCGCACATACACACATATTTATATATATACATATAAATACATATATAGTGTATGTATGTATACATTGTACACACATAAATATCAGCTGCTGGCGCTGTGCACGTTTTATTGAATTGATTTTATAAATGGCGCCATTTGGCTTAAGTGCCGCCCAGTTGATTGTTAAACTGACAAATTAATAACATAAATTTTTAACGCCTTCTCGTCTTCTGGTCTATGGCAGGGGCACATCTGGCATTGATATTGACTTGCGGCGCGTGGACATCGACCAATGCCCGCAGCGTCACACGCCGGGCACAAAGCGGCCGCTGAACATCTTCGCCGGCACCGACAAGTGCAAGCAGCGCACCACCATGGTGGGTACTTAAAGAACACGCACAGCAATCAGCAATTGCTTTCCCTTTCACTTTCACTTTAGCATTCACTTTCGCATTTACTTTCACGCCTTCTCACCACGTCTCTCCCTTCCTTCTTAGTGCGAGGCCATTATGGGCCTGGGCTTTCGACGGGGCTCCTACAAGTGCCTGTGCCGCAAGGGCTTCTACTTTCCGGACGTTGTGTCGCTGCACAAGTTCTTCAATGGCAGCCTGCTGGAGGAGGAGTACGAGAAGTTGATGCTGGTAGGTATTCTGTTTGCGGTACAAATTACCATTATCTCGCCGAGGTGTTGAAACAGTGCGAGGGAAGCGAACAGAAACCGCTGTGTCAGGTGGTTTCAATAAGTGCCAACGCTTAACCGAAACTCTCATTAAATATGTATGTTGATGTTGTCTGTTCATCTCCATCTCCACTTGCATCTCCATCTCCGCCTCCATCTCTATATCCTGCTTGCAGGGCAAGAACTCCACGTACAACAGCAACAACGAATACGAATGCCTGCCCTGCGCCGAGGGCTGCGACTCCTGCGAGGATGCCTCGCCCTGCATTGCGGCCCTCAACTGGCCCATGCGCTCCAGCATCCTGGCATTGGCCTGCATCGTCATCGGCCTCCTGCCCCCCGCCGCCTGGTTCACATTTCGCTATCAACAAGTCAAGGTAAGTGACCACAAAAGAACCCTGAGCATTAAAGTCCAATTACCGACTGTAAGATACCCGTTGTTCTTTTGAAATACCCACAATTGTGGACGGCAGTACACGATAGTGACGAAAGACGACTTGCAATATATACAGGAAGAATATAAAATTTGCTAAGACTGGATGATCAGATCGAAAAGCATGGCTTTAATCAAGAAAAATGCATACCATTCATGGGATACATAAGTGGGTGCAAGTGGTTAGGCCAAATTTTAAATGCTTGACCCCAACCGAAATTTTTTTAATTTTCAATGATTTTAATGACTATCCTAGAAAAATATTACTAGCATGAATTTTAAACTCAAGTGGTACACAAACAACTGCATTCTTTAAAGAATTAAACAGCGATAACAACATTTTGAGTCTGAGTGACAATTTTGGTTGCTCTAGCTCTCGTCCTCCCCGAGATCCGTACTGACGAATAGAGCTAAGCTTTGATCAAGAATATTTATACTTGTTACATATATTGCAACGATTTCAATATACCCTTGTGCTCTAGAAATGACGGGTGTAATGATGCTGCGTCGACTTTTTCGCTTTCCGTTGGTTTTAAAATGGCAGCACAACTTTCTATATGCCAAAGGTTGGAGGGGAGGAGGCGGCGGCATCATCTACGGGCCAGCATAGCTGGCTGGTTGTCAAATGACTCAGATCGTGGGCAAGGCCGACCTAAGCTGCTGTCATTCGGTTGCTAAGCTGCTTAGCATTGTTAGTTTCAAGTTAATTTTGTACGTGCTGCGTCGCAGTTGGATCCGAGTAGGAGTCGGAGGCCGAGAGAGTCCATGTCCCCGACGTAGTCCGGATATTGTCGCGCAAAAGCGGAAGTGCAAACATTCACACAGATTTCGACGAACTTCCTGAACTGCAGTCCGCGCAATCCGACCACTCCCAGTGCCACTTGTGCGCTCATTAAGCTGGTCCAAGGACCAAAGGTCCCTGGCGTATAGTCTTAAACCGTTTTGAACTTTGCTGCCATGCGAAAACATGCGAGTACATTCCTGCCGTGTAAATGGGACTCTTTTGCTACTCCTACCATTATGTAAGCATTCCGAATTGTTCCATTTCCCCATCGGGACTTTCCCTTGGTCCTTGTCCCGCCCTGCCCTGTGGTGAATCAGGGCAGTCAGCCACCTAAACTGTTTTCATTTCTAATGCGATTCTGTCGCATTTGTGTCTACGTCTACATCCGAGACTCCAGCTCGACATCGACGTAGACAAGTTCTAGTTCGAGTTCTTTTCTCATCTCAGTTCGCTCACACCAATTAAATGGCACTAAGGACTCGCCGTTTGTCCTGCAAATCAGCCAAGTGTGACTCTGACTACACACAGACTTCTCAAGCTCAGATATCCAACGCGCTCTGCAGTTGACCTCTTTGCACAATTGTGCAGATGAGGTAATTTTAATTATAATTGTAATTTGACTTTAAACTAAGCCACGCCGCGTGCACACCACTTTTATTAACTCCCTGCTCTAGTTGGGAGATGAATCTAGTCCCAACTAGGCCAAAGATCCCATTCAACGAATCTCTCATAAATATTTACCACTTGCAGGTTGTCCGTGCCGCCAGCCCAGCTCTGCTGCGGGTCATTGCACTCGGAGCGTTCTTCATATATTGCACGGTAAGCCAATTTGCATCTTTGCCATAAATTTAAGTGCGATTCAGGAGAGGATTAAGTCTTACAACGAGGAATGATTGAAAATATTAAAAATATTATTAAATACATACATATTATGAATTAATAGACACACGATTAGTTTTAAACTTTATTACATAATAATAACATTTTCATTTGTTGTTTAGTATTAAATGAACTCGTTTAGGGATCAGATCAGATTTATGTCAATCATACAACACAATTTGCATAACTAGCAGGCACATCAGGCTCAAATTCAAATCAGGGAAAAGGAAAATATTATAGATTAATTCCTCTTACTCATAAATGACCGCACTCCATTCAAATCGATTTCTACGCCATTTATTTTGATTGATTTATGGTTCGTGGTGAAAAATAATGCCAACGCTGGCCAAATAAAGAACTTTAAACGAGAGTTCATCGCTCGTTTGCACAGACACCCCACACACACACACACACTCTGGGAGAAAAGCAGACAATGCAAGAGAAAGAGATATATTGTGGCACTTATCTGAAGCGTCGTGCCTGCCACAGCCACAATGACTGAAGATGTATTTGACTCGTGAGTGAGAGACGCGAGGCAAGAGCGAGTATTTTGTGGCAAGGTCGTTTAAGTCCTCTTTATGGTTTTTTAATATGTGCCTCAGTGTGGCAAGAATGAGCTGAATGTATTGTTGCTGCTGCTGCTTTGATTTATTAATATTTAAGTGCAGACCTAGGTAAATAACATTGAAATACAAGCACTTAAAAGAATATTCGCATTTAAAATCTGGGACTCTTGTTTTGCTTTGGAATGTTTGTGTCTCGTCTAATCTGCAATTCTTAGTAGCCGGACAACATTTTGGTCTAAATTATTTGCATTTCTCCCGTCTCGTCAACACACAGAATATTGTTATGTATCCGAATCCGAATCTGTACACATGCACCGCTCGCATTTGGCTGCGCGAAATTGGATTCTCCCTGACCTACGGAGCACTCATGCTGAAGACCTGGCGGTAAGTTGCAAGTCCCTCAAGCAATGCAGGAAAGCTTCTTTACGTGTTTTAATTATATTTTGTCCTTTATGGAAATATCTTGTCCAGAATCTCGGTGATATTTCGGGTACGCTCGGCAAAGGCTGTCAAAATCACAGATGCTGCGCTGCTCAAGCGTTTGGGCATCATCTGTGGAGCCATCGGTACCTGTTTGTTGGTACGGACTTTGGTATCGCCGCCGGACGTGGTGGTGGGACGAACCGCTGATGACCTCAAAGCATTCCTATGCAAAACCGATTGGTGGGACTACACATTCACCTCGAGTAAGTGGAGAAAAACAGAGATACCAAATAATTTGATATGCCTCGCATACAGAGCACATAAAGCTGACTTGATTGGTTCTTAAGCCACTCAAAAGCAAACCCAGAAACACACACATACACATTCAGAGCACAGAACTTCAAAGCAATGTTGTGCAAAATAACAACAGGCACTATATCGGTTTCCACGTTACGTATACGCACTGTATGCGAGCTGTACGTAAAAACGAGAAAATAAAGTGGAAAAATATTGGAATGCCGACATCGTCAGGACAACGAACAACAGTCATCGTATGTCCCTTTGGCTTAAACTAAATCCAGTCAGATGGCCACAGGCAAAGTCCGACCATATTCAGCCAGTGCAGCTAAATGCCGCTTTTTGTGGCACTCGCAGCACTGTGACGCATCACAAAGTGAATCTATAAAGCTTATTTGCAACTTGCATGTCACCCAAGTACAGTACAACCTTCCCTATTTGTGCTTTGCTTGTTAATTCTACAAGGCCATTAAAAATGACTCTTATTCAATAATTGCCAATGATAAACGAATTCTTATTGGACTTACAGCTGCAAAAACGTTAAGCAGAAATATCAACTCTTTATGGCTTGGCTAAATATTTCATCAGCTGTATAAAACGTATTTAAAATATGATTACCAAATTTAGATACATATATTTATCGTTATGACCTTATCAGCTTTTAACGGGGCCATGTGGAGAGAACAGCAGATAAATACTGATGTCATGCCCGGATAGAACTGTACAGAATAGAGTAAATGTAAAGCATTCTCTGAATAACATGACTTAGTCACAGTACATCTTGATTAATCTTAACTCGCTAGCTACGTGATACATTTTTAATTGAACAACTTCAGCAGCGTGTTTCTCATAATGGCAATGGAAATGTGTACGAATTTGACGTATATTTTTTAAAAGGTCGAAAGGGTCAAAGGAAGGGAAGGGCGATACGCGAAATAATACATAATGTTATTTTAATGCTCACAGGCATTGCCATTCAATTAGGAAGTCAAGTACTGAAGTTTTTAATTAAAATTCAAAGCCAAGTTCCCCACAAATGCACAAAGGATCCAACTCATCAAAATTCTGCTTTCTCATTCTGTCTTTCGTCCAATATCGCGGGGTTTTAGTGGAGGTATTGTTCCTGGCCTGGGGCGTGAGACTGTGTATAATGGTGAGAAAGGCGCCTTCCGAATTCAACGAGAGCCGCTTCATATCAATGGCCATCTACAACGAGTTCCTGCTCACGTGCTTCCTCAACGTGTCCATGTAAGTACCTCGACCTTAAAATGCCTAATATTCCTTGTGTGCATTCTGTGTGTCCATCTGTTGCTGCCAGGCTCTTTCTGCAGTCTCCGGCCAACCCGGATCTACTCTACATCATATTCTTCTGTCACACGCAGCTGACGGTGACGCTTCTCCTGGCCCTCATCTTCGGCAGTAAGGTGTGTAGACTTCAACATGGAAGATTTGTTAGATTGTTTTTATTGTTGTTGTTGTTGTCTGTTTATTCGCAGGTTTATATTGTGCTGCGCAGTGGAAAGTCGCATCAGGAGAACATCGGATTGGGGGCGAAGGCGTCGGGGGCCAAATTCAACTTTCGGCCGCAGGTGCGCACATTTGCCCATCCCAGTTCGGTGACAACTTCAACGGCGCCGGCAGTTGGCACCACCTCGGCAGGTAACTAATTGCATCATTATATGCCATCTAATAGACTGCATATCGACGCTTATGACCGACATTTCAAATGGCTCCACATCGACTGACAGGCAACAGTTGCTAGAAGCTCTTCAAGCTTCTCTTTGACAAATGATCCGCCGTGTTGTCTGTGTGTTGTGGTACGGTGCAAAGTGGACAGACTATTTATGCAGGATAGCACACAGACACTCGTCCAAGGATGCTGATTAAGTCATCCCTTGCTGCGGCATTTTGACTTTTATTTATGGCATTTTATTTGCCAAATTAAAAAATAAACTGCCAGCGACTCCAAGTGGCGTCAGCTTATCGCCGACATCGTTGTCTAGCCCCTATACGAATATATATGTTCTCTACATAACTCGAATCTTGTGTCAACCCCAGCGTTGATTTATGTTTCCTCCATACACAAAATGTCGTTCATGCTTGATGCGGTTAACCTTTGAATATATATGTGTGTGTGTGGGTGTGTGTGAGTGAGTATGTGGGTGTGCGTACCACTAGCAATATCAACGAAGCAAAAACTTACTAGAAGAACCGCTGCCACATACATACATATGTACATATTTATTTGTTTATCTCAAACGTAGACAGAAATTTGTTAAGGATTTATTCCCAGAGGCAGCTCTGCTTTGAGTTTCCTTCAATATGAGGGAATTACGAACTAAATGTGAAGCAAATTAAAGTTTTTCTTTATCTTTACATAGGTGAGATTTTGTTGCATTACTTCTTTCAGGGAAGCAGGAAAATGGAATGCTGAAAGAATTCGTGAGCTTTGCGATTTCGTAGGCAACATTTTAATTTGCGTTTATCGCCGAGTGCTGCGACGCTTTATGTTTTAATGCTTTACGAGTTTGAGCGACCTTTTCTCATTGGCGGCTTTTTATTTAATTTTTTATTGTTCGTCTTTCTATTTGGACGCTTTGTCTGTTCGCCATCGCCATCAAAGCTGCCACCGCAAGACGCATTTGCTGTTGTTGTTGCCTAAATTGAGCGTTAAATTTGCAATCTTTTTTTGTTTCTTGTTGCTATCTGTGTGAGTGGTTGAGGGCAGCTCGTTTATTGTGGTGCGCAGCGTGCGTTTTTTAAGCGTCCTTGCCTCAATTTGCATATTTAAATTAAACAATAACAAAGCAGCACACGCCCAAAAAAGTCAACTAGAGACGAAGTTGTTGGATTACTCGTATATTCATGTGAATTTGTATTTGTGCGGTGAATTTTAAATATTATTTTTGTACCCTACAAAACTCAGATAGAACGGGTCTTATGGTTTTGTGAAAGTGTTTGTGGCAGACTAATGAAGTCCTTCATTAGAAACAAAAAAACTTGTATGCACCCAGTTTCTAAATTTTAAACCGTATGAATTTTACTTATTTTACAAACAAATAATTTTTTTCTTTTTATTCATTAATATATACGATATTAATTATATATATATCAAAAGATCAGCTGTTTACATCAAAAAAGTTTGGATGCAAAAAGTTTTCACCAATTGTTTTCTTTACGGAAAATGTACAGTAAAGTTAAAGGTGTTGTAGTAATTTGACATTAGCTCAATTTGAAATTGAGAATCAATTAGGAAAGGCGTGAAAATCCAAGACTATTTTTCAGGAACTTCATTCTGCAGAATATCATGGTCGCGAAAGAAGGCCTTCATCAATGCCGTCAACCGTATCAAAAGACTTTCATTTGCGAAGGAGTATAAATCAGTAAACCAGAGCTTCTGGAACACCGTCATATTTTCAGATGAGAGCAAGTACAACATCCACATCTGATGGACACACAAAAGTATGACGAAAGGTGAATTCCAAGCTGGACCGTGCAATCAAGCCCGGTGGTGGTATGACAGCATCTCGAGTCGGCAGGCTGGTGATTACCGATGGGACAATGGACAGGTGTGGTTATTTGAGCATTTTGAAAAATATGCTTTGTCTTGGAGACTCGTTCGTCTTCCAACAAGATAACGACCCCAAGCACACAACATACTATACATAGTTGGAAAGAAAACACCAGTTTAGTCACCTGACTTAAAACCAATCGATCATCTGTAGGATGAACTTGATCGTCTTATCAAAGAACGCGAGATAAATAATTAGGCTTATATAAAGAAAGCCCTCTTGGAGGAGTGGGAGAATATACTACTTAGTTGTGAAGAACCTTGAATGCTTAAGAACATTGTATGCTAAATGAGAACCAGGCTGTAAGCAGTTTTAAAACAAAAGGGATATTCCACCAAATATTTGAGCCATTTATTGTGTTACTTTTTCATGTAAATGTTGTAAAACGGGTTGAATTGGTTTTGCATACACACTTTTTTGGTCTTTTCATATTTCTATTTAATTTATATTTATATGTTTGTTTATTGATCTAAAGTGTGTTTTTCCAAGTGCATACTTTCTTTATTGAGACACTGTTCAAAAAGAAAGAAAAATTGCGGATTAATTTGTGAATATTATACTGATCTCTTAAATAATGTGATTTCACAAGCACAGAACATATGCAATCAATTATTTCTTATGAATTTCTGACAAGCATTTGACTGAGTACTGGATATCTCATAGTTGAGCAGTCACTTACTGCCTACTTTTTGGCTTGCAAATGTGCAGAACACTCACAGGGGCACATAATAAATTCAATTCTAGGGGCAGTGGCTGTGGTGCGAGTGATGCGGGTGGTGCTGCTGCTGTTGGTGGTGCTGCTGCTGTTGGTGGTGCTACTAAACCACGCTCGCTTAATTTCACAGCCATAAATCTAAATCCAGCGCTGCCAAACAGCAGCAGCAACAAAAGTTGCTGGCTTTTTATTTGAAAGTCGCGTCAAGTGGCGCTGAGTGGACTCACTTAAATCACACTGACAGGCTTTCAGTTGAATTGAACGGCCATTTATCATCAGGCAGGCCCCTCTTCCCTACCATCCCCCATATGTGGGCTGTCTTGTTAACAAAAAACAAAAATGGAAAAGAAAATGAAAATAAACTGAAAGCCACAAAGCGTCCATTTTCATTTTCATTTTCATTTTGCATGTTGCCTGTTTTGCTGTCGGCCGCAACTACAAGGATCCGCATTTAAATTGTCCTTGCTGGATTGTCGGATTGGGGGACGGGGCGCATTACTTATGCCAGCCAACTTTTGACACGAACGGAACTTTCTAGTGCAAAAGTTGCAAGGGGTTTGGATCTGCGACTGGTATTGCGAATGGGGTTCGAAGTGCGAATCGCAAGGACCTTTCTAGTTGGGGGTGTAAATGACGCTAGTTGCGTAGGTGTCGCAGTCGGCGCCGCTGCAAATGAGGGGGCCAAAGCTGCCACGACTGGTTCACCACTTATCCATTCATTTCCCTTGCAGAGAACAAGCTGTCCGATCAGGAGGCGCTGGAGGAGATTCGGCAGCTGAGCATGCAGCTGAAGCGCATCCAGGAGATGGCGCCGCCCAAGGGTGTGGCCGTGATGACCATTTCGAGTCTCCTGGACGGCCTGAAGACGCCGGGTGGCATGATGGTGGTCGCCGCAGCAGCCACGCACGCCGCGGGGGGCACTGCGGCGAGTGTCACGCGGCAGAGTGCTCTGCCGCTGCTCGCACTCAACGCGGAGATGCAGAAGTACAATCAGCAGCTGCAGCAGAACAACAATGCCAATGGCCGAGCAGCTGCGGCACGTGGCAGCATACCCACCATGGTGCTGGAGACGCCTCCCTCCTCGGCCACGCCCACACCGACAACGGCCTACGAGGAGCGCGCCACGAACACGGAGCTGAGCGGCGACGACTTCCGCGAGCAGCTGCTGCGACGCAGCGCCGACGGCCACATCATCTGCAGTCGCTGCCTGGACGCGTCCAAGGAGCACTACTACTGCTGCCCCCCGCGCAGCACCTGCGAGCAGCTGGGCTCGCCCCAGCAGGAGGGCAGCCTCAGCTTCGCCAACATCAAGCTGGACTGCATGTGCTCCCAGTCGGAGGACCTCGACCAGACGCCGCGGCGTCGGCCCACTGTGCGCACGGCAGCCACCAACACGCCCCCGCCCAGCTGCAAGCGCGGCCCGCGCAATCTGCTCGAGGCCGAGCTCAGCATCTCGTATCAAATTTGTGATAACTGTAGAAGTAAGTATAAGCTTGGCGACACGCCCAGAAGACGCAGTGGCAGCTGCTCTCAGCCACCACCCGCCACAGCTGCGGCGCAGACTCTGCCCAGCCAGGCGAGAAGCAGCGAACTCCTCGACCGCACCTCTATCGACGTCGACGGCGACGGCGACCTCGATGCAGCCAAGGTGGTGCGGTCCACAGACGATATAGCGCTATATAGGAGAACCATTAGGCCGCCAGATGATGACAGCGACAGTGAGGCAGTTGCCGCTCAAGCTGCCGCTGCCGCTGCCGGCGCCACAGAGACTGCGCTGTCGCTGGGCAACGTGTCCAACACATCGAACAACTCCACTAGCCAGACGGACAAGACGACGAGCGGCAGCGGGACGGGGAAGCCCAAGAGACCCGATAAGCTGGTGCTCGATCTGAATGATCGCTCCAAGTACACGAAGGAGGTTTCCGTATAGGTTGACAATGATCAAACAAATAACTGAAAATAATGATAAAGACAAGACTATGCAATTTAATTGTATGGCTAAAGCAACCACAATTAGTTAAACGAGGCGACTAAAACCCCTGATTACAGCGAAAATGTCCAAAAGTCGAGCGGCGAATTGCGATTTGTGATTTGCATTGCTAAATCAAAAGCCAGAAGAGGCGCAAATTATTTGCAACTATAATGAGCCCCATGTTGTGAATATTTTGCACTTGGCAATCACAAATATAAACACACACTAACACACACACATGTGTGTGAGCCACACACGAGTAAACACAGCAACGTCGCCATTTTGCTGTAATTCATGTGTTTTAACCACCAGAAAGAGACAACGAGAGCGAGTGAGAGAGCAAGGGAGAAAGGAATATTGTTAATCAGCAATAAGAAGAAGAACATTCATTTAATTTATTAATTAACTGTTGTGTGTTTAAGTTTGCCGTATTAAGTGCCGCTATTGAAAATGATGTTAAGTCTATATTCGAGCACACACATTCACTTGTATAGATAAATATATAATTAATTGATAGCATCTAAGTAATACTTTTAGTTCTTAACTGTAAAATAAACATATCTCTGCCAAAATAAAAATTTAGTTACAAATCATGTATTTAATAATTAAACTTCTAGTACATAAGCAACAAAAACGCTCGCACTTCAGAGCTTAGTTAAATTTAGCTACAACAATCGATACTTACTAATTGACCGTAAAACACAAAATGGAAAGTAGGTGTAAAGCAAATACATGAACAAATGGCATGAATAAACATAAAACTAAATTGTTTACAGCAAAGTTTCAATTTGAGCCTAGAGATGGAAACGTGTTGAGTATATTTCTAATATGTTAAAATATAGGGAATAAAATATTGTATAGTTAAATTCAAATGTTTTTATCTTCAAGTATTTTTGTATATTTTGTCATATGATTTTATTCAATCATCGACACGCAGTCATCTCTAACTAAATTATAGTTGCATATGAAACATTTTGAAATGCATTAAATGTTCGAGAGATGGAAATCGAAAATTGTTATTTGACGATATATTATGAATAAAGGTTCATTATGAATGTGTAAACTTGACAGACTGTGCAACTGGACAACTGGGTGGCCAACTCAAGCTGACAAGCATCGAGTGGCGCTGTTAAAGTATTGACAACAATATTACGTATACGCACAGTGTATTTTTGCGTACGGCTTCTAATATTGTTTTCAGTTAGGTCGTCGCCCATTTCCGGTAAGTATGGCTATCAGCAGCAGCAACAGTAGCAAGTGAAAGTTAAAAACACACACTTGGAGACTCTTTCGCTTTATGGCCACGTTATGGCCTTTATCTTTATGGACATGCTGTGCGCCTATCTTCGTATGTGCGTATGTGTGTTGTGTGACCCTTTTGCCATTTATGGGCACATTCTGAGAATGCCTCTTCAACCAACACTCACACATGCATGCACAATGTCAATGGTTCTGAAGGAGACATTAATTTAAATGTTTTTACAGCATTTTCCTGTCGATGTTTGCTTGCCGCTTCATCTGATATTTGTTGTTTGCCTTTCAAATTAAACTCCCAGCCGGCTGACAGTTTTTGTTAAAGAGCCCTCACAAACACAAAAACACACAAAGCCACACTCACGAGCACACATATCATAGAACAGGGCAAAGGTTGCCCAAGTGTTATCAAGTGTATAAAGGACTCCGGCAGGAAGTGCGTGTATTGATTCTTAAGCATCTTACGCAAGCGAACGAATTTCCAGCTAAATTAATTTAAAGGTGCCTGCTGACAATAACATTGTTTTTTCAATTTACATTAAAGCTTTACACACTCGACAATTCCATTCTTTTTTTTTTTTCATTTCGTATTGCCTCTGCGAGACTCGGTGCGTGACAATCTTAATAAAACATTTAGTTCCAACAGACAGACAGACAATGGCTGTAAGAGCTCAGCATGTTTCTGCAGCCATTGTCGATTGCATTGCCTTTGAATCGGATTTAATTAAAATAATTCATATCATTCACAAATGTTTTCACATACATACATACACATGATTAAACAAATATTTTCACGCGAACCTTAATCAGAAATTAAAGGAATCCAGCTGCGTTTGCCTATAAAAAAAAATATTATTTTGAGTCGACTAAGAGTATATTTATAAGTATGTACAAAGTGGGCCCTAATAATTTAATAAATAAAAATCTAGTGGGAAATTTATATTGCAATCTTTTTACTTATATTTGATGAAGTATTTTCGTATGTTTTTACAAATGAAGCTTGCCATTTTTCCCCATAGCCTTTTTAAACAGCTTTGAGGACTTTTGAAGTCCGTTGCAAGTGGCACGGACGCTGTCTTCGGGTATTTCTTCCCAACATTTTTGTAATAGACTCTTGAACTGCTCAAACTTCAAATTTCTTAAAGTCTTCAATTTGTCCATCATGTAATCTCATATGCAGAAGTTCAATTGATGCATATCCGAAGACGATGGAGGCCATCGAAATAAAGCATGTAACGTTGTTTTGGCATCGCTAAAATCGCTTATTTCGCTGATCCCAAAACCATAACAATTATCGAATTTTGATATCCTTGAATGGCTTTCTTATTAGTCGGAAAGTCTGCCAAGCTTATCGCATAAGCACTATCATTCTATCATCGGTCAAAAAAAAAATATGGCAGCTTGCCACTGAAGGACCAAATTGCTTCCCTCCTGCCGCATTTGTTTTTTTTGACGGTCCTTACGACACTGAAACAAATTTTTTTGGAAGCTTGCATCGTAACTTTATTTTTAATAATTTTTCTAATGGTCTTACGGGTCAGATTAAGCTCATTGGCCATTTTTCGTCCCAAACTTCCATAATTTCATCTTTTTTGTTCACGTACAGTGTTAACCAAACCAGGAGAATTTACGATACTTTTTCGACCTTCGTTTTTTGCCATTTTTTTACTTCTAAGTTGCCTTGAAGCGAGCAGCAATGAGTTGCCTTAATCTGCGATTCATTCCTAAATTTTTTAACAAATTAAAAATTTATGTTTTTTTTTCTTCCTCCAAATGAAATTTTTGCATTAGCTCTCTTTTCATTTTTATTGTTGACAAACTTTCAACAGACAATAAATGAACTGACTTCTACTTAAATTGATTTCAAAATATACTTAAGTGGAAGAAAAAATAACATGTTTTTAATTGTGTGGATTTGTTTAGGCACAGAATCGCTTCAAAAAAGTGCGACACTTATTAGGGCCCACGCTGTATTTATATAAGAGTATATTTATAACCATAGAGACTAAATATTTTTTCATAGTGCATTTGCAAATCTTGAATGTTTAATTTTTTCGCTAATAAAAATGTATTTTTCTATATTTAGCTTTTAAGATTTAGTATGAATACATTTTCTTAAGATTTGTCAACAAAACAAATAAGTTCCGCATTGTATAATTTTGTAATTTTTTATCAAAATTGTTCAAAATCGGATTATTAAATGATGAAAACATTATTTTTGTGACGAAGGGAGCGAAAGGCGACTAGCATATACATACAGGAAGAATGGAAAATTTGCTATGACTGTCCGATCAGGTCGAGTTATACACCGAAAGGTATCAATTTAACTTACAAATGTGCATACTAAAACTTTTGAAAACTCACCTGGTTCGTGAGATGAACAGGTGTAAGTGGGGGGGGCAAAATTTAAATGACTGGAGCAAATGGGGCCGTTGGAGCCTTTCTACTATTCTAATCATTCGATTCTAATCAAATGACATCGAATGACACCTCGATCCTCAAAATCCGACCACTAGTTCAAAAGATAATTAATTTTAAAATTTTAGGTGCCCTTCTCAAAACGAGATGAAAAGTCAGTCTGTTTGTTTGTCTGTTTGTTTGGATTAAATCGTAGATTTAGCTGAAAAGTTTGAATGAGGACTTGTTCCCGCTCAAAAATCTAGAAACATTTGTTCTACGATTTTTTCGAAAAATCGCTAGTTTAGCGGGAAATCGCTAAAAACCGCTAAAATTGACAAAAATTTTATTAGTAATTTTTAAGTAAGACTTAATATTATTTGTCACAAAATTGGATATCAGAAATTGTTTGGCATGAAAATGTTTTCGCCACTAGACTTTTACCTCGTAAAGAGGTTTTTTATAAAATTTGTCATTCTCTAATATAAGGGCATTTTTATATTAACCTCAAAACCAAATCTGACTTCCCAATTACGTTGTTCCGAGTGAGCATGATATATTATATGTTTTAACGGCACTTGATAGTTCGAGTATTTACAATTTGAAATAATTCGGTAAAATATATCTTAATCAACTGAATATAGTATGTAGCGTAAATATGACGGAAAACTGTCACGTAAAATAAGAATTCATAGTAGTTATGACGAAGTATTTTTCATTAAACATGAAACATTTGTTCAGTGAATAACTTCACATAGCTTGCATTATATAACTATAATAGCTCTTCTATTGTGTTTCTCTGAACAAACAAGCATTTTAAAATATTTTTTGCTTGTAATGGTTTTAAATGTTATAAAAGCAAACGCGGAAACTTTTACAAAAAAATCATGGGCCCAAAAAAAAACCAATTTCGAAGTGGTCGACTAGTTTATATCCAGTATAAAATACTACCGATCTTTACACGGCCAAATGTTATTGTGGATGTTAAATATGTATTATCTAATTTGGATACAATCGAAATATGTTAATAGTATAAAATACACTCTTATGAGTAAAGTCTTTTATTACGTAATGGCTCAATCTATTATCAGATCCGTTTGCCCATTTATATACATACAGGGTATTCGAATGTGAGGTAAAAAAGATGGGCTTAATATGTCAGGGAATTATGTATAAAAAACTTCTTTACAAGGGAAAAGTCTAGTGACGAAAACGTTTTCAAGCCCCATAACATTGTGATATCCAAATTTGGTACGAATAATATTAAGTTTTACACATAAATTATTAAAAAAAAAACATTTTGACACTCGTCACATTGCGCTAAAATGTCACAATTCTTCATACCTAATACAAATCATTGTTTTTGCGCAGTGCCAATTGCCAAAACTTTTTAATAATTTATATTTTCCTAGTGTTTGGATACTGTGAGGGTTTCAATTTTAGCGGGTTTTAGCGATTTTCCGCTAAGCTAGCGATTTTTCCAAAAAGTCGTAGAACAAAAGTATCTAGATTTTTGAATATAGAAAATATAAAATTTTCAATTCTTTTTGTATATATTGCTAGTCGCCTTCCGCACTCTTCGTGCTGCTTTCGTCACTAGCGCGGACTGCCGTCCGCAGTGATGGTTGCCAACGGAAAATGCTTTTGACTCCTATAGAACTATCAGCCTGTTCCGGTTTCCACTCTCGGAAGTGATTTTGTGTAAACTACTCTAATATTATTTCGGCAAATTGTGTGGATTTTATTCACTTTGTGTTTGTGAATTTAAGTCCGATAAATTGAAAAGATCATTTCTAAAATCAAAAGCAAAGAAACAAGAACTAAAACTATTTAGCAAATGCTATAAAACAAAAAGTGAAAACAGGAACAGGTCTGTATAAAAAAGATACGAGTGTGCAAAACAGAAATAAAATCAAATTGTTTGTAAGCTTACGTTTTTTATATTGTTTTTTTTTTTTTGTTTAAATCTTATAGCCGATTGGATCAGTTTATGCTGACAACAGTCAACAGTTAATACACATTTAATTAAGCGCCTGTTGCAATTGGTACAAAAGTCAGAAACTTAATTTTGGTGCTGGCCATAAATCTGTTAGCGGAATTCGTTAGCTTGGCCAAGCAAGCCAGAGCACAGACTAAGGCACTTAAAGGAAAGACGTATGAATTGTTCACTCCGTTGGCAATGACTCTGAATTTATAACCATGTCAATGCTCATGACCTTTGATGGCAATGGGGAAGTGGTGCATCTTAATGTGAATTTCGAGTGCCGAGGATTGGGCTATGGATTGGGCTGACTCTGAATGAATTTGAAACATTTTTCATCACTTAATTACGGCAATAAATGCCAGTGGCAATTTCTTTGCGCCACATCAAAATGGCATTAAATAAAAACATGTTAACGACTTGCAGGCCAAAAATTGCAAAAGCCGAATACAAAAAGCAAAAGCACAGCCCCCTCCCCTACCCCTCCTACTTCTCCTCCCCCACACCGCACAGCCATCCGAGCCAGGCCAACAAATTTATGTGCAAAACAATAAAGGGCCGAAAGAACACAAGCACTCACACACACATACACATGCATATTCAGTACACAATTACAATATAATGTGATAGAGGAACATGTCGACAGCAAAAACAACAATTGAAAGAGCAGCAACAACAATGAAGACAACAACACAACAACAATTTCAGCTCACGTGCGTTGGGCGTAAAGCCAATTAAAATTAAAGGAGGCCCTAAAAAAGGCTGGACTGTGAATGTGTTGGTAAATAGCTGGGAATCTGTGTCTATTTCTTTCTAGTTGAAGGTGTGTGTGTGTGTGTGTTCAGATGGCAAAAATAAGTGCAATAAAATTAAATTGCTCAACACCTTATTAACAGCAGCTGTCTCTCACAAAGTCAAACTCAAGCAGAACAAGCTGAAAAAAGGGAGGAAATCAACAGACCAACTCACTTACTTCGATACGAGTACCTAGAGGAATGTGTTGCCACTTTGCTGCCTTTTCACTTTTATATTGCCCAAAGCAAAGAAAACCTGCTAATAGAGGCCATTCAACTTCAATACGAAGCTTGCACACTCTTGCCTGAGCTCATGACTATGGTAACTCTTGCATTGTGTGTCGTGGTATGAAACTGTCTGAATAGAATCGATCGATATCTGGAGTCTTATGCATATTCATGCACAGCTCAATCATGCTGTAAGGGTATAGAAAATGAGAAACAATCACCAGCTGGGCGATAGGCACTCAATTTTCTCCTCTTTCTCATCCTCAAGGTCCTTTGAACTCGCACCTCCGCCTGCCTTTAAAATACTCAATAAAGACTCGAGTTACGCACACTTGCGCCCTTGTGACTTTAAGCTGACTTTAAGTTTTTTACTCTCGGAAAATGTACTTTTTAATTGGTTGAGGGGATTGAAGACGGATAGCTTTGTAAATATCTTACCCAGATAAAAACTAATCTGCAGCTCTGTTTGCACAGCCGTAACTCAAATGCTTGCTCCATATGCATATCAAACCAACAGACAAGGGTAGAATGATAAGGGAGTGGATGTCAGAGAACATCAGAGGAAACTGCAAATGTTTTAAAATGGCATATAAAATATACATTCATCGTGCTGGAAACTACATTCAACGTGCAGATGGAACTCACATACATATTGTGCGAACTTTACCTCTGGATATATGGGCAGCATATGTTTGAATAAAGAGTCCAGTAAGACATCAAAACGAAAGTAATATAAATTCAACAAAAATGAAAAAGAATGAAAATAGAGGTAAAGTGAGAGAAAAATAGACTCGCACAACTGCAGTTGAGCTTGCATGTGAATTGCATTAGAAAGTTGCCAGAATTTACATACAAATGTGTATTAAATAAATCTGCCTCAAGTGCAAAGATTGCATTCCTACACCTGACTGCCACACACACCTCCACACACATCTTTCGACACACACAACCATTTAAATACAGACATTGATGGCAGCTCAAAGTGCGTTTCTTGTACCCACAGTCTTTTTTCTTGCCGGCTGACTCCCAGATTGGCCTTACCTATGCCAGGACTTGCTGGCTTTGGCTGCTGACTGGCTGGCTGACGTGTCAGTTACCAGCAATTGTGCAAATGTGTCGGTTGCCATTTGGCTACGATGCGGATGTGTGATAAGCGCCAAATGCCAAAATTGAGTATAAGCTTGCCGAGTGTGCGATCCGAATAAAGATAAAAAGTGTAAATAGTTTCCTTCTCCTTTCCACCAAAAAAAAAAAACAAAAATCAAAAACATAAAGAACTTAGTATGCAGCATATGGGTTAGGCTGGGTTATACCCTATATTGCGGCACACATCACAACATAGTTTAAAAGTACAGAAAATATTTGGACATTTAGAGCTCGAGAAATGAAAGCACAACAACCAGATGCTAAAAAATTTGTAGAAGATATTTTCTTTTCAGTACATCTAAGCATACCCCTCTGACTAATAAGGTATTAAGTAAAGAATAGGGTACTTGTAGACAACTGTGTTTTAGAGCCGTGTTGCCACGTTGTTGCCATGGATCTTATGGTTGAATTTTTGGCTGATTCCCACTAAATAGGACATCTACATGCCGAGCAGAGTTTCGTCTTTTATCCAAAAATCTGCTGGGCTGCGGATTGCGATGTTTGCCTCGACAGACTCATTGGATGTGATTTTTTTCGTAGCTTAAATAATGGAAAACAAAAGGAGCAAACAAGGAAGCGTGACAGAGTGGGACACTTTTGCTTTTAAGCCTCAACATCAAATGCAGTGCGCCTTCAGCTGAATCCATTTGACAAACGTGAACACGTGAGTGGCATTAGAGCTCAACCAAAGTGCACAGGAAGCAGAAGCTCCCTGGAGTAGGGATTTCATCGAGTAGGCTGCCAAAAGGTGAAACGGGGAATTGAATTTCTAATTAAAATAATGGATTATTGGCATATTATAAAATTTCAAATGTCAAACTTAAATAATAACTCTCAAGGGAAAAGACTTCCAATTAAATGCAATTTAATATAATTTGCTGAAAATTACATATAATTTATCAATTAAATTGACCGTTCAATTTTGCAATGATTGGAATATAATTGGAGTAATTGAGGTGAATAGAGTGTAAGCTACATTTTATTGAAAATCACATCAAGGGCAATATATTATAGAGTTCCGTGCATTTATTATTAAAACTAATCTTTCTCAGGGGAGCATCAAAGCTTAATAATTTACAAACCTATATTCGATTCTCAAAAGTGGAGCAGCACTTTAATGCTAATGGAGCTTTCATGCACTTCTAACTCCACACTCAAAGAGGACAGATTAATGTGTTGAATACGAAAGTAAACAACTATTAGACATTCTGTAAAAAGGTTAGGAGATCGTGGCTTATAGAACGTTTACAAAACTACAGGTTATATTATATATACATACATATCAAGGGTGCAAACCTCCAAAATTTTTTAGATGGCTCGAAACATTGAGTAAGACTTAGGTTTGGTTAGAGATTTGGTTTATAGAGCCCCCGAACCCAAAGTGTTCATTCGAACATTTGTTTAATTTAATATGTATGTCTTATTTGTTTTATTTTGTTATATTTTCTTCATTTTTGTATTGGAGATTCACTATTTAATTTGAATGAGTAAGCTCTAAAATTTGTATGCACTGATCGATTCAGTCGTTGGGATCAAGGAATATGTGTAGATATATTAGTGTTTCTGGACCGATTCTGACAAGATTGGTATCAATTCTCTTGTTAGCACCTGGACTGCATTTTAAGATGCAAGGACGAAATTTATGCTATAAGGACAATTGGTCATTTGATTTGGATATGGGCTACCATTTTTTGTAAAAAAAAAAATCGATGCACTCTAATATACAAACATGCGGTAGATAATTTTTAAGTTTTGGTTGTCGTTCTGTTCGGGTAATCCAAAAAGCGAATTTAAAAGTACAGGGTCCCGTCCGTCCCGTCTGAAGTGTGCAACAAAAAGAAGCACAAAGCAAAAAGCACACAGAATGGGGGGGATTGTATGAATAGGAGATTCGAACGTAACTATGGACATCAAAACGGTATGTGCAATTGTATCTGTCGCTTATACTATATATATTTATATATCTTGTATCTTGTATCTGTACATATATGTGTTCGTTTGAGGATATGAGCAACGGCTGATTCCCTGCTTTATGTAGCATCGCATTTAACAATAAAACCTGAAATGTTGGTAATGAAAAGCGCAAAGCGGCAGTAAAGCACACACACACACACTCACACACTGACATGACAGGCAGACATTTGTATTGTTGTTGTTTGAGCTACTTTTACCTAATTGCTGCACTCAGTTTACGTTTAAGCACAATTGACGTCTACAGCAAGTAGAATGATAAAGGCAGACAGAGAGAGAGAGGGAGAGAGAGACAAAATAAGAGGTGAGAGAGAGAGGTGATGTGTGGTGGCCAATAATGCATTTCTGGCTGTTTCCTAGGCAAAGGCAATTTCATGTGGGTTTGCTTGCACTTAAATTAGATGTGCAAACAGTTTCACAAAGCACTTCAAATCAAGAGATACAAATTCAAATCAGGAGCATCGTCCTCTCGTCTTCTCGTCTAATAAGCGAAATATAATTGAAGCGTAATTACCGCAGTGGGCCACGTGGAGCAACCTAAGCAATTTGGCAAAGTTAACAGCCATGCTACATTGTTGCATGATGTTCATGCCTCAAGCACAATTCTGTCACCGCAGATAATTGCACACTGTGCGAGTATCGTAATTGCCACTGTGTTACGCATCATAAATATGCCAAGAAAACGACTTTAATTAATTCTAAAACTACGAATTAATAACTACATATATATGTGTTGTCACTGCATTGCAGCTGGAGCTAATCAATTGCAAATTCACACGCTGTAAATGAACAACTTGGCAAATTCAACAGCCGACTGAGTCAACAGGACAGTGTCAGGACATGACAGCTTTAAGCTTCTTCTTCAAAGAGCGAAAACTTGTTGAAGTTAATTGCATAGGAAAGCGGCTACAAAGATGCCACTCAAGTCGTCAGTCTTATCCTCGTTCTTCCATCAAAGATACCACTGAAGTCTTCAGATTTATCCGCATTTCTCATTCCAGCAGCATTACCCACATTTTGAGAAGCGCAAAAGGATTTTAATATCAAATTTGTCTCCGACTGCAGGTCAGACGACATGAATAGCAAAGGATGGCGAAAGAATGTCATAAATCTGAATACCTAAAAGTGTTTGAGCTGACGGAAGGCAAGTTGACATTGCAAAGGAAAACGATTTCATCAATGCTTGCTTAAACTTATAGGGTATAACAATTGCTATCAACGCTAAACTGCAGATATAGTTTTTATTTTAAATATATATTTTTTTAAATTATCAATACTTGTTTTCTTTTCACTTAATAATTAATAATAAAAAAATAAAAAAAATTTAGATTAGATTTGACGAGTAAAATGTACTGAACACTTCATTCATATTTTTTTTTTCATTTGTGCTTTTCTGTTATTGCAAACTAAAATTTTAACAAGCGGAACAGTCGAGTGCACTCGGCAGTAATATACCCTGAGCCTTGGCCTCGGCACGTCGACGATTTGATGCTCATGCAATTCAATATAATTTAAAAGAGTGATTTAAAAGAGTGATTTGTACGTTATCTTTAAATTTTAAAAATTTGTTAAAAGTACAAATATTGTAGTCTCTTTGAGTACGATATTCAGACTGTCTTTATTTCACCATCTCAATCAGAACATATCGAACTATCGATATGTTTGAAAGAGATGCTTTCAGTATTTATCGCTTATGTTAAATACAATTGGTTATGTTAAATATAGTTATCGATATATGTATATTTACAATTGTTCTTACTTTACTAATTAATAACTAATATTGCGTACTCCTATCTTATGTACTACTACAGCTCGGCCTTCCTGACTTTTCAGGATCCCCCGATCCTATCCGTCATAGCTCTTGTCATTATTGTTCTATGATTTTTAATATTATTATTATTATTACATTCTCTATTATCATTATTTTTAACATTTGATTGTTGGTTACTTACTTCTAATTCTTTTTCATTTTCTTCAACATCTTCATTGTCTTCATAATTCACATCATCATTATCATTTTCATTCAATTGCTGTGCATTTTCTTCTTGATTGTTTATTGTCCTAAGCCATGGCTTTAAATTATGTGCTGCCCAGACACCTTCGTATTGTTTTTGTGTATGTTGAAAACCATCTACGTCAGATATTAAATATCTATCGTTTTCTAAAATTTTGTTTACCTTATAAGGACCTTTATACTTCGGTATCAACTTACTTGATGCTCCTACCGTTGAATCAAAGTTTTTTATCATAACATAATCTCCTGCTTTATAAACGTTTGCATTTTGTCGTTTTGCATCCGAATATTTCTTATTGTAGTCTTGTACTAGTCTTTGTGTCTCTTCAGCTTTACTTCGTATATCCTCTACATTACTTTCTCTACATTTTTGTTCGTTTTCTAAAAAATTTTCTTTTAAATTATCAACCATCTTTCCCTTTTGTCGAACTCCAAACAGCATCATACTTGGATGTTCGCTAATACTTCGGTGTACCGTGTTATTCATGGCGTACTCTACATCGCCTAAAACCTTGTACCATTGTTCATTTTTCTCTACATCTATTAACTTACTTATCATTGGGCCTAGATCCCTGTTTATTCGTTCAACCTGACCGTTTGCCTGCGGGGAACCTGTCGCGACTTTGATATGACCAATGTTATTTTCTTGTAGAAAATTTTCGAACATTTCAGATGTAAAGCACGTTCCTCTATCGGAAACAATTGTCGTTGGGCGGCTATATGATCTAAAATAGTCTTTTAATGCATCTATTGCTTCCTTCGACTTTGTTGTTTTAGTGGGATATAGTCTTACGAATTTTGTACACGCATCTACTATGACCAATATGTTTTTCTTTACTGAATCCTTACTATTTATTGGGCCATAGTGATCTATACGAACCACCTCAAAAGGAACATTACCTTTCGGAATATTGTGAAGAAAGCCCTCTTGTTTGCCATTCTTTGCTGAGAAAGCAATACATTTCAAACAATATTTAATGTGTTCCGTTGTTTTTCTTCTCATATTTGGGAACCAGTATGATTTCCCAATAACATATATAACCTTGTCCGTACCTAAATGACCCATTTCATTGTGGTATTTAAACAGGGCGTGATCCTCCATTACTTCCGGAACATAAAATAATAAATTGTCTTTTACCTTTCTGTATATAATGCCATTTCTCATTTCATATAACTGGTGTTCGCCCTCACTTAGTATTTCTTTTATGTCATTAATCTTCTTGTCTTTATTCTGGCAGATAACCAAGTTATCCTCAAATGTATTATCTTCTATAACTAAAATTGTATTACATCGATCCCGATCTATGCTCTAGCTTGTAGTCATAATCCTGCAATTCTAATGCCCATCTAGCTATCCTTGGATTAAGATCCTTTTTATTCAATCTTAACATAAATGAATTGCAATCTGTTACAATTTTAAAAGGAATACCTTGTAAATATATTCGATTTTTTTAAAGCATAAACAACCGCCAGTGTTTCTAGTTCAAAGCTGTGGTATTTCGATTCCGTCTCTGTCGTTCTTTTTGATAAATAGAACACTGGATGGAAGAATCCATCACTTTTCCTTTGTAGCAATATAGCTCCAAACCCTATCAAGCTTGCGTCGCAATGCAATTCTGTTTCATCTTTGGGATTGTATAATGCTAACGTTGGTGTCTCCATTAACCTTTCTTTTAGTTTATTAAAGGCTTTCAATTGCTCGTGGCCAAAATGAAACTGTTTATCTTTCTTGGTTAGGTCATGAAGCGGTTTTGCAATTAATGAAAAATCTTTTATAAATCTACGAAAATAGGAACACATCCCTAGAAAACTTCTGGCATCGTGTACTTTGTTAGGTACTGGAAAATTATTAATTGCCTTGATTCCGTCTTCATTTGCTTTAATCCCTTTTCCCGAGATTACATATCCTAAATACATTACTTCGCTTTGTAAAAAACTAAATTTTTCGACTCGTAATTCTAATTTGTTCGCTACTAACCGTTTGAATACATTTTCTAAAATTTTCATATGTTCGTCATATCTTTCCGTTGCAATCATGATATCGTCAAGGTACACTATCACTTGACCCTTTTTTACCATATCGCCAAATATTTTATTAATAAATCGTTGAAATGTAAATGGTGCATTTGTCAGCCCAAATGGCATTCTTAAATATTCAAATTGTCCTAAAGGTGTTGAGAACGATGTATACTTTACTGAATCTGGATGCATATAGACATGATTGTAGCTATTCTTCAAATCTTATTTAGTAAATATTTTCTTATTTAGCAATGTATCCAATAGGTCATCAATTAGTGGTATTGGATATTTGGATTTTGTTGTAATTTTGTTCAATCGTCTATAATCTACGCAAAGTCTTAAGCCGCCAGTTTTCTTTTTGACTAAAACTATTGGTGAAGCGTATTCGGACTCACTTGGTCGTACAACATTGTTTGCTAAAGCCTCATCAATAATTTCCTGTACGCTAGCTTTTTCTTGATAAGATAACCTTCTAGGGGCATAATTAAATACTTTGTTGTCTTCTAATATTAGTTGCATTTCACATTTAATCGTTGGTTCTTCGGGACGTTTAGGTTTTAAATAACATTTCTCAAACAATTTAATTAGTTCCGTTTTTTGTTTAAAAGTTACATTTTGTCCTATATCATATTCTACTTTATCATGTGTATTGTATTCGATATTAAGAAGTTGGTTTTCAAAATTGTCTTCATTTTGAGCTGCTGGAATATCTTTACAATTTATGTTTTTAACATTTTCCATCTCTTGAATTTCTTTGTTCTGTACAATGTTTTGAATATTTGCAGTTTTATTCTTAAATAGTTCGTTTGAAACATTTATTAAGTTAGTTCGCTCTTTGTTTGAATTAATTTCTACGACCAGTTTTGCTTTACTTTGCTTTAAGAAATCTCTACCTAGCACAACTGGATATCCCATAGATTTATCGTCAACCACCATCAAATTAACTGGAACGTTTTTACTTGCAAACAAAATTAAACACTTTATTTCATTATAAATTTTTAATTCACTTCCGTTAATTCCAATGTAATTATATTTATCTCTTACTTCATCGAGATTTACTTTATTTGGTATAAATGACTTCTTAATTAAGCTAATGGGGCTGCCGGAATCTATGAGACATTCTAAAAATAATGACTTTAGGTTAGAATCTGCTAGAAAATTTATTTCTAAATAGCTTACATAATCATTTCCATTGCGTGTGTTCGGGGTCTTCTTATATAGCTGACAATCTTTGGCCACATGTCCCATTCCTGCGCATGCAAAACAAGCTCCATCTTCGCGTTTCGGCTTGCGACATTCGTTGGCCATGTGTCCGATGCTGTTACAATTGTAGCACTTTACGTTGCTTTTCGGCTTGACATCTCCTTTGCCTTGCTGTTGATCGACCTTCTTAGTTTGCCCCGACCGTTACTGTCCTGAAGACATTGGCAGCTCTACGTTTTTAAAAGCTTGCATCAATTCAGCTTTCGACGAGAAATTCTGCAGCTTCGCAGTGTTGCGCAAGTTTACATCCGGGATGCCTTCGATTGCATACAGGATAAACTCGTCTTCGGGTAAATAAATGCTATTTGCCAATATTAATTTATCGTTGAAGTATTTGGCAAAGCATTCGCCGCTGCGCCAAACACAATCTTGGAGTTTACGTCGTATATCTATTTTGTTTTCTCTATCCTGAAACATATTACCCATCTCTATGAGCAATTTGTCAACGGGTTCTGCCATGAAACTTGGATTGGAAAACAGCCATTCCTTCGCTTTGCCTTTAAGCTTATTGTAGATAAGTGCACGGAGTACATTTTCATCGACATAGGTATCAAGTACACCTTTTAGTATTAGCAACCAATTTTTAAATTGATCATTGCCGTCGAACATTGGAATAAGCTCTTTGAGTGTCTCAATCCATATTTTTGTTTCGAGAACATTTTCTTTCTTTTCATTTGATCGCACTTTCAAATTCTTCAACTCCATCTGAAGCTCTTGAATTTTCTGTTCTTTTTTGAAAATTTCAAATCGATGAAGTATCAAATCATAATCGTTGTCTTGCTCTTCATTTATTTTTTGACTCTCCTTTTTATTGTTGTAGCTTTCAGCCTGCATTACATTGTTGTTGTTGTAGCCGTCTGCTTGCTTTACTTTGTAGTTGTGGCCATCAGCCTGCGTCACATTGTTGTTGTCGCCATAAGCTTGCTCTACATTGTTGTTGTTATTGTAGCCATCAGCCTTCTCTGCATTGTTGTTGTCGCCGTCTGCTTGCTTTGCGTTGTTGCCAATTTTCATTTTAATTTCATCATCTTCGTCTTTGCATGTATTGGTAGCGTCATCTTCGTTGGCGCCGACGTACGATTTTTCGATCGCCGACACGCCGTCGCCCGTCTCGTTGCATACGACCAAATTTTCAGCGGCTTCTTCGATTTGTGGCAAGTTGTCGTTGTTTTTATTTCCCGCTGCATTTCGTTTAATCTCTTGAGTTATGTTCATTTTGCCGTTTAAATCTATCAAACTTTGTTTTAGTTGTTGTATGGTAACACTTCTCAAGCGTTGCAACAAAATGTTCTTTGTGCCGCTTGTTTTTAGTTTATTTGCACTGCACAACAACTTTAGTTTTTTTAGTGGCAATTTATTAAGTTCAGCCGAGAACATTTACAATGTTTTAAAGTCGCAAATATTATTTTGTCTGAATTTATTGTGGAATTTTAGTTATTTCTCATGAATTCGACCACTTCTGATGTAGACTCTTTGAGTACGATATTCAGACTGTCTTTATTTCACCATCTCAATCAGAACATATCGAACTATCGATATGTTTGAAAGAGATGCTTTCAGTATTTATCGCTTATGTTAAATACAATTGGTTATGTTAAATATAGTTATCGATATATGTATATTTACAATTGTTCTTACTTTACTAATTAATAACTAATATTGCGTACTCCTATCTTATGTACTACTACAATATTTTTAAAAACGAAAAAAATTCGTTGACCTAATCAGGAATCGAGCCTTCGCCACTCACACCTATGACTTGGACCACTCTACCGCTTAGACTGATGCTGGCAACTTCGAATTATATTCTCGATGAACATTCTGGCAGAGTCAATGTAAATTGAATTATTGACAATTAATTCTATTTATATACATACATATCTGCCAATCTTTATCGCTTAATATCTTCACTATTTATGGCCCAATCGTGTTGAAAGTTTGTGATTAATCTCTGGGTATGACCCTACACCCGCTGGTGTAAAAAAATTCAAAATTTTAGCTTAAAATCCAAAATTAAAGGTGATTTAAGTTTTTGATTAATTAAGCCCCACACAGTTGGCGGGGCAAAATTTGAACATAACTGATATTGCCTGACCTAATAAGGAGTCTTCATTCCAAATTTGGTGGTCTTAGCTCTTACCATCTCTGAGATCCTTTCGTTTACACGGACCGTCAGACAGACGGACGGACGGACATGGCTATATCGACTCGGCTGTTGATGCTGATCAAGAATATATATACTTTATGGGGTCGGAGATGCTTCCTTCTGCCTGTTACATAATTTGCACAAACTTAATGTACCCCCTCAGGGTATAAAAATAACTTTTATATCCCGTCCTTGATTATAGTGTTAAAAAATCTTATAAAAAAACCTCTTTACGAGGTAAAAGTCTAGTGCCGAAAACATTTTCATGCCCCAAAATTTCTGATATCCAATTTTGTGACGAAAAATATTAAATTTTACACATGAATTATTAAAAAATAAAATTTTTGTCACTGGCACTTCGCAAAAAAGTACTATTTAATAGGTTTGAAAAATTTAGCGCAATGTGCCCAGTGACAAAAATTTTATTTTTTAATAATTCATGTGTAAAATTTAATATTTTTCGTCACAAAATTGGATATCAGAAATTTTGGGGCATGAAAATGTTTTCGGCACTAGACTTTTACCTCGTAAAGAGGTTTTTTTATAAGATATCAGAAATTTTTTAATAAGACATCGGAAATTTTGACAATTGCAATATTTTTTTAAACAATTCAATAATTATATAATTAAGAGAATTAAAAACACATTCAATCAGAGACGTTTCAATATTATATATATTTATAAATATATTTCGATCTTGCTGTAATTGGAATTACAAAATGTTTCATCTGCCGCAAAAAGAATTCACCACTAGCAAGCAGTATCTTTCCACATGCACTGCAAGCAGTGCAAGTAGTGTACATGCAGTAGTATACATGCAGTAGTGTAAAGGTAAAAGGTATATTCAATTAACAAGTAATATCTTGCCCAAACGAATTTTGAGAGATAGGTGTTATATGTCAAAAGACGCGGAATTGAATTGACTACAACATACTACATATTTAAAAGTGATTTCTTTTGTAGATTTTTCTTAAATGGAAAATTAAAAATTATTTCACCTGTAGCTGTTTACCTTTTTTCTTAAAAAAAAAACTTTGAAGGTATGCCTAAAAGCCCTTCAAAATACCTTTTAATCGATATATAGATCATATCTGTAGCTTCTATAGTATGGATGCTATGAGGGTTTTAACTTTAGCGGTTTTTAGCGATTTCCCGCTAAATTAGCTATTTTTCGAAAAAGTCGTAGAACAAACGTTTCTATATTTTTGAGCGGGAACAAGTCCTCATTCAAACATTTTAGCTAAATCATCGCTTTGATACTAACAAACAAACAAACAGACATACTGACTTTTCATCTCATTTTCGAAAGGCGACTAAAAATTTCAAAATTAATTTTTTTTTGAACCAGTAATTGGATTTCGATGATCGAGGTGTCATTCGACGCGTATTTTTGATTAGAATAGTAAAAAATTAAAAAAAAAATCAAAAAGGCCCCAACGGCCCCATTTGCTCCAATCATTTAAATTTTGCCCCTCCCACTTACACCTGTTTATCTCACGAACCAGGTGAGTTTCCAAAAGTCTTAGTATGCACATTTGTAAGTTAAATTGATACCTTCGATCGGTATATAACTCGACCCGATCGGACGGTCATAGCAAATTTTCCATTCTTCCTGTGTATATATGCTAGTCGCCTTCGCACCCTTCGTGCTGCTTTCGTCACTAGCGCGGACTGCCGTCCGCAGTGATGATATACAAATTCTACACAGTCTTGGAAATTTCTGCAGCTTATGACTAAATCCAACTTGGACCACGCGTCTGATTCCTCTCACGAAACATCAGTATGCTGATTAAGTGAGCTGCCGTTTAGCATTCAAAGAGGAATTGTCATTTCAAATTGCTCCTAGTGATGCCAGTTGCAATTGTGAGGAAAATGCGCTTGACAGTGCGATGGCTGAAGGCGATTTGCATTTGCCTAATCGAGTTTGCCGGATAGTTTCGATAACGTAGCAAGCGAGTGTGAGAAGTAGAAGCGGATGTCGAAACCCGGACTCAGAACAAACAAATCGACAAAACACAAGACCGAAGACAGACCAAAAATAGACTGGGCCAAAACGAACTGTGAACTGCGAACTTTGATTGACATTCCAATTACATTTAGCCAAGGTCGCTGCTTTGACACTGTGATTACGCTGACGTCGCGATGTTTCGGGTGCAGAAAGTCTTGCTCACCGAATACCAGGAGATCTATGAGCCGGTAATGATCGAGAGTCCATTTGCGCTGGTGGATGCCAATGGTCATGGACTGCGTCAGTATCAAATCGCGTTGACTGGGAGCAAACTGTTGTTTGGCAGCGACAATTTCGACAAGCACGAGGAGCACAGCGGCGAGGAGTACGATGAGCCCGATGTCTCGAACCGTGGCCTCGATCCGGAGATCGAGTGCTTCGATCTGATCAGCATGGTGCCATTGGAGTACATTCGCTTTAACTTTTATCGCCAACGCGACCGCTGCCTGATGATGCTCAGCGTGCAGTCGCTGGATCATCAACTGGCCGTCGAGCGTCCAATGATCTTTGAGTTTGGCGGCCACATCCACAAGCAATACTATTGGCATACCTGGCGAGAGCGCGTCTCATTGATCCGCTGCTATCAGACACGCTTTAGTCAGATCACAGGTGCCTCGCCATTTTCGAGCAGCGACGTCCATGTGGAGGAGGAGGTGCATCACGTCCAGGTCCATGTGCCACACAGGCCCCAATCCGTCTACAGTCTCTGCTGCAGCTCTGCCGGCGGTGCCTGACCTTGCTCGCAAAACACAGATACTTTTACACCTGCGCCATACATATTTTATATAGGTCGCCTCTGGCGATGGCAGCTTAGTTGCCTTTTACTCCTTTTACTGCCAATATGATTAATGCTAAGGTGGCCAACTACTTTCGGCCAGTTGTGTAGTGGCAGCAGATTCCTTATTTATTTATTTATTAAAAGTACCTTAAAGTACCTTTGAGTGCGTCAAGACGCGTGATATTAAAACTGAAGCGCATTTGTTGTTTGTTTATAGTGATTGTTTTTTTTGTATTTGAATTTGTTACGGCTTTTTTTCTGTTCATTTGTTTTGTTGCAGCTGGCGGCCCGAAGTCTCCGGTTTCACTGGCGACTTTGTGGTTTTCCATTACAAATTTTTTGTGTTTTTCTTGGCCAACGAAAAAGTTTTCGATTTGTCGACAAACTTAAGCCGCAGCCGCAACACTTGTCGAGTGTGAGTCGGAGTTCGTCTCTGTCCTGTTCTGTTCATCCCTCTGTCCGTCAGTCTATCTGTCTGTCTGAGCGTGCAGCTGACACCGAAAATCAATTGCAATAAAATGCCCAGCAAATAAACACAAATACCAACTAACAGACGAACATTTCTTGCTGTTGTGTGGTATGGAATGGGATGGAATGGAATGGGATGGGAATGAGAACTTGAATGAATCGTCATTGGCTTCAGTTTGTTTAAAGCCATTTAATGGTCAAAGTTTTCACCACAGAGCTGTGTAATTTATTTGATTTGCTTTCGCATCGCTGTGCCCCAATGATAAATTGCAATTTATTTAATAAAATGTATAAAATGCTCACATTAATCATACGCCATGTGGTGCGTGCGGGCAAGCGTACGCACTGTTTTTAATTTTCCTTCTCCTCTGAACGCATTTGCCGAGCAGTGCTAATTAATGCTCTGCCTCGCAACGATTTGCCGCAATCCGTCAATGGAAACAGCAATGCCAAAAGTTAATTAAAAACTCATCGAACACCCTGTTCTCCCACTTTCCCTCTCTTTTCTCTGTCACCCCACGTCGCGCACTCAATAAAAGCAGTTCACAAAAGCCCACTTTTGAAAAGAGGCGACACGCACGACATCCCGTCACTCAGTTTGTCCATCAGACTCTTTGTTTCTTTGTACTTAATACACCTGCTCACTTTTCCATTGCCATTGCCATTGCCATGGGCAGGTGAGAAGGAACCCCTTTCTGCCTCTCCGACTGCTTCCGTTTAATTAGCCATGAAGAGTTACCTGATTTCCCTTTTTTCTTATTGCTGCTGTTCTTGGTGTCCTTTAAATGTTGTGCTATATATGCTTTAACTGACATTTTCAGCATATTACACATTTTTCGACTGGTTATTTACTTATTCATGCCATGACATGGACGGAGTCAAGTTCAAAGACAAACCAGAAGCCACATCAAAGCCACAGCGTAATTGCTAACCAACAATTTGCAATCGAAATTTTGCAAATCTGTCGGTTTGCCATTGCGATGAGGCTGCCCAAATAATTTGTATTTGTGTCCCAAATACTTATAAATTGTATGTTTTAAATTCGACAATATTCCAAAACTAATCGAAACACATAAATAGTATTAGAGCAAATCTTGTCAAGCAATTCTATAAATTTATCTCATTCCTTCATTAGTTGTATTTAAGTCGAATTAGTTTTCTTGAACACGATATGAGATATGTGCAAATATTTACCGATATGTAGATGCACTAATAAATTTGACAACTCTATTAAAATGCTGGCAAAACAAATACTGGAATGCCCGTGTAGTTGGCCAGGAATGTTTTCGTTTAGCAGAGCAAACGGCGAAGACATTCCCTGTCGATTCACATCCTCGAAGCACATTAAACCTCATATGGCATTTTTAGTAATTCCATGCCTTGCCAGAGGCGTTAAATTAAACTGCGAGTATTTGTGAATTCGCAGCGAATGTATGCTGACAGTGATGAATGTGTTTTATATTTATTGAATGCCGACACGACGCACTGCCTCAATATGTGTGTCTGTGTGTGAGTGTGTGTGTTTCTGTCCGTATCTGCGTGTGTGTAAACGCCAGACATCTCTGTATGTAAATAAGAAAATTTACACAACTCTTATGCATTTAACAGGGCTATGCAATTTAATTCGACTATATTTAAATCATTTAACTTAATGTAGACAATTAGGTATCTAATAAAATTAACTGAGGAAGAGTTTTCTTTAACTTATTTATTTATATTTTAATTAAAACAAAATAATTAAAAATATAATTTAAAAATTACTTACATTTAATTTATTATTGAATGGTAAAAAACACAAGTTTTTAAAGCAGGATTTAAAGCAGCGAAATGAATTTATTTTTATAAATATTATAAAAAAATATAATATTTGACTGTTTAATTCCAAAGCTTACATTTTTGATAACTTTCAATCAATTAATTAATATAAGTAAACGCAACCTTATAATTTAATGTCAAGTATACGCATAGCATACCCATAACTTGAGACACCCTATGAAGCATTTCAGCGAGCTTACAGACTAACATTGACTGGAAGGTTGAAAATTGACGGTCGTCCACCCAGTGAAGCATATTGGTATTTGATTAGCATCAAGTGTGGAATTCTAGGAGAGTTTCAGAGCACAGCAGACAGTGTTTTTAAAAAGCCTGTCCCTTCTTCAAGTATCTGCATCTTCTCATTTCCAGCAACTTTGTTATCGTTTGTATTTGCGTAAATCGTGTTCAGAATGTACTTAAAATGCTCAGCAGCACTTACCAACTGGCATTGATGTCCAGACTGGATGTAGTTGCGTTTGAACCCCCCCTGCTACGTATATGGGCTTTTGTGGTTGGCTTTGGGTGGTCAGGCGAGTACCTTCCGCAAATTGAAAACAATTTTCCAACGCTTTCACACACGCGATTCATGGGCTAATTTTATTTGATATTTACTCGTTGCCAGCCAAACTTTTAAATGAAATGGAACGTGCCCGGCATGCTAAAGTTAGCGGGCGAGTCGTGGCCAAGCCGGCTTTTGACCGCAAAATATATGGCCAAGAAAACCACATTAAAAGTTGGCGAGCAAACAGTACCTTTGCCTTGACGAGAGATGCTTTCATGTGGCCATGCAGTTGAGAATAACTGCCAAAGGCTACCTTTCTGGGTAGTTCATGTTCAACTCCAGCAATAACAAACAGACGCTTTTAAAGTGCCAGCGGAACTTGTAGCATATAAGGCACGAGAGCGACAACATTTTGTCGCCTTTTTATTATGAGCCCTGTCTGTCCCTGCTCTGCCCCTGCTGTAGGTCAAAGCTTTGCGTGCCTGACGTGCTTCACATGTCTCTCATCTCGGCTTGGCTCTCGTTGTGTTGAAAAATCGCAACGGAAGCGCTAAAAAGTATGCTACATAAAAGTGAATCCAGCAGCTTGCCTACATTTTGCTTTTGTGTCAAGTGGAAAAGTGACTGCCAGCCACGAACTACGAGTAAGTAAAAGTCGTTAATGTTTATGATAGTGATGGTCTCACACTTACACTTACACTCACACACAAACAGGCATACACACACACAACCACATGCAGGTATGTATATGTCAAATTTATTGCATACTTGGCAGAGTGTGTATCAGAAGGGGGAGAGGGAACAGGGGCCACGGCACATCTCAGTCACAATGACTCGCCTGTACGCTTATTATAAAGCAGAAGCCAAGCGAGAACGTGACTAAGCGTAATGGATTAAGGGAGAGAAGGGGAAGGGCAGAGCACTGAGGTTAGCAAGTTGACGGCGTCATTAATCTTTAACGCAATGGACAATGCAAAAGCCGTAAGATGCAGCCATAAACACAGCTATTTGCCCAGTCAGTTCAAATTAAATTTTAGTGTCACTGAACTCTTTAAAGCAACCAAACTCTTTTTTTTAATGTACATTTATCAGTTTGTGTCAAGGACACTCAGAGTTGAAAGGTATGGATTAATAGGCTTGCTAATTAATGTTACCTCAGTGGAATACTCACATAAAAGTGGAAACCTTAATTGAGATTACACCTTTCAGGCATACAACACAAATAATTTGAGCATCCAAGGCCGAGTTGTTATAAATATACAGGCATGCCACATAAATCTGTTTCACTTGAGTTTCACGTCAATTTCATTTCTCCGTGCCACAGTCTCAATCACCTGCACAATTTTTGGTGAAACGAAATCATCGCTCAATCCACTAGCATCCGATGCCATGAGAATAGTGTCACATTTTTTTGTCAGAATTTTAGAATTTAGAGTTTCCGAGTAACTTTCATTGTTTGTCGCGCCAATAACTTTTAAATTTTTTTAGGCTATACAATATCAATTATTAAATAAATAAATTAAATAATATTAATTAAAGAAGAAATAAAATAAAAACCTACTTTTCAGCAATAATAAACTTACAAAAATTGCTAAACAAACCCTTGGGAAATTTAATCTGAGAAGGGGCCAACCCTTAGCAGCCTAGTACGAAAAGGTTGATGAACATGCTTAAAAACCTAAATCACACGAATTTCTGTGGCAAGGAGAAATTTTCGAAGTGGAATTGCTTTTTTCTGAAATCACTTTCACTAGTGTTTTTTGTGGCATGCCTGATATAATATGTATTCTCATGAAATTAAATTATTGAAGAGTTTTAATTGTATTTTATACATGCAAAATACATTTTTTAATGTGAATTAAATATAAATGATTTTAAAGTGAGCTTTTGTCATATTCTCTCTAGTTATTTTAGCGAATGCAAAGCACTTAAAATTAAATATACATAATAAAACATTCTTTGAGCATAAACTAAATATATTTTTTTTTTCATAACAATCCTGCGCATTCCGTGCAATGTGCAATTTTATTCATTTGCTTGCATTACACAGTTTAAAAACTGCAACTTTCTCTGGAACAACAAAAAGCTCTGGACAAATTTGCAATTTGTGTAAATATTCACAAAACAGACATGAGAAGGTAGTTGGCATTGTCACTGCAACAACAATGCCAACTATTTCAAATTGTTTGCTTTACGAATGTATGTTATATGTGGGGATGACTGTGAGGTTGTGTTGTTAAGCAGAAGATGCTAAGAAGCCTCTCAGATTTCAATCTTTCATTTACTCGTAAAAGCAAATTCTAGTCAATTAGAATACAATTCTGGTTTACCAATGGAGGCGACTTTGCCTAGAGGCTTACGGCAAATACCGATGCGGGTCTTATAAACCTGGTCTAGTGCACACAAGCCCAAAAGCTGAAATATAAACAAACAGACGGCAATGGATGGCATTCAGATCCTATTAAAATGCAAAACTTACTCTTCGGCTCACCTCGCAAAATGGATGTGTACGAAGCGAGAGGCCAACAATGCGTCAGAATGCACCAGAGCATTGTAAAGACAAACAGACAGACAGACAGACGGACGGACAGTCAACCTGCCTGCCAAATCGGCCAAGTTATTTCGGCAAACGGCCTGCAAAACGCACCCGAAGATACGACAGACCAACAAATTGTCCTGCCTGTCATGACTACATACATGTTGGCGTCTAGTTTGGCCAGTGCAATTTGGCCATCCGATTGGGGCTGAGGCACCTCGCCTTGAATAGCTAAGGGAGTGCCAGAAGTGGAGTTGTGTGTTTTTGCAGGTCATGTCGCCTATTAAGTGCCCACCATTTAGCCTTCATTATTCAATGGTTTATCTGAGACTGCGACTGCGACTGCTTCGAGCTTCGAATTTGAGCTTTTACGGACTTCGGCCACTCGTAAATTTTAATGGCTTACAACGAGTCGCTTTAAAGACCAAAAATGGCCGTTAACACTATGCGGGGAGAGTCATTAATAAGTCGCAAGCTCGCACTCCGCGCAACGGAAATCCATTAAGCCTTTCAGTCCTTGACATTTGCCAAGTAAGCAAATCCTTGGCAGGGAAATGCGTTGGAAATTGTGACAACATAATCAAAGCTGAATTAGGAGTTGCTGCCAACCAACTAAACGACATCTGTCCGCAATGACAGTCGAGATTCAGCCGTCGACATTCGTCATAATTCTTGTGGCTGCCACCATGCGGCAAGTTGACACGATTTGCCGTCACGTACTTCGCTCCTTGATAAATCTTGGCCAAGCTGTCCCAGCACTCACCACTCACCACTCAACGCCATTGCCATAGCCTAAGTCATTGCCATAACTGTTCTCGTCACCACCTTTGTTCTGTCCGTGTCGTGGCGAGCACGTGCACGTTGTTAACCTCAAAAATACGCTGCTAAAACATTTTTTAACGCGCGCGAGAGCTTTTCCTGCCCTACCCCTCCCCCGCTCACTGAAAACGGTTAGGCGAAGGCTCAGACAGCGGGTCAACTGGTCAGCTGCTAAGCTGGCGAGAGGTTGCCAGCCGCAAAAGAGAGCCGCAGACCACAGAATGGCACCAGGCCACAACATCAAATCAAGTTGATGGCCAAGACCAGCTCTAGCGCTGACCGAAGCCTCGACAATCCCAATCCTTTACCGCCGACATACGTGCCACGTACGTGCGTTGTGTGACAAAGTAGCTTTACATATATACTTCATCCCCAACAGGGTGCTTCAGCTAAAATATTAAGCTCACAATATCCGGCACAGCAAGACGCAATTAAGTTTGTACGGCTTCAACTGGGTTTGTCTTCACTTCATGCTGCAGTAGACTTTGTCTGATTCTAATCATTAAGACCTACAATATTTGGAAATGAGTCGCATTCACTCAAAACTCATCTACAAATTTTTGGTCATTCGACATTGCTTTGAATGTTTGTAGACTTTATGCACTTTAAATTATATATAACTTTTTTTAGATATTTATTTTAAAAATACATTCCCTCAAATTTTTTATATTAATGTTTGTCAACCGCTTAAATAAATAAATAAATAAGATTATACTAAACTCACAAATGGAATGTTGAACTATTTGCATATCCTGTCAAAATAATAATGAAAATAATAACAAATGTTGGGCCAATCACTTTCTTTTTAATTTTAGATTCCCCAGAGTTTTTAATTTTAATTTATTTTGTAATGTGAATATGTATACATTTTTTAATCTTAATGTTTAATTTTAAATTAATTGTTGAGTTGGCTGCTTTTAGCCTGACAATAAATAAATAAATACATAAATAAATAAATAATAAAAAAGTGGAGTTTGACAACAATAAAAAAAAGGCTTGCGAAAGGAGAGCATACTGAAAAATTTCTATGCAATTAAAAACTCTTTTTTTAGTAGTATAATATAGATAATTCTTTGATTAAATATATATAGAGTAGGCGCACCCTGTCAAAAGGCGCGTTAGTTGGACCCCAAAGAGGCTTTGCCATCAACTAATGACCAACAATGGGAAGTGTTCTCGTGGCTAGCATTTGGCTGAGAATAGCGCGAAGTTGTTTCAGGCGCCAAAGTCACGTACGCTGTCGGGAGGGAACAGTGTCCAGTGTGCCATATTGCTCGCTCTATGAGTATGCATCACAATTGGTGCATGCAAAAACATGACTTTAAGCGGCGACAGAACTTTAATGGCATCAATAATAGGAATGAGTTAGGGAAGACTGGATGGAAGGAGTTGGCAGAATTCAAGACTCTGAAATGGCACACAAAGCGCCAGTTTATCTCGAGCGCATTTATTTACTTGCTGCTCCGCTGCTTCTGCTTCTGCTTTTGATTCTGCTTTTGCTGTAGGTTAAAATATTTGCGCTGGTTAAGAAGCAGTGCCCGCATGGCCACTTTCGGCAGTTTACCAGAATAGTAAAGCAAACTGGCATAGTTATAGTCGTAGTTGTAGTTGTAGCTGTGTTGTAGTCGTGGTACAAAAGGCGGGCATAGATAAGCGCCAACAGCACAAAATAGCAAACAAAGCTTTACGAAAATAAAAACGAAAGAAGAAAATCTGCTGGCAGTCGGAGATGAGTACAGCCTGTAAATGGCCCAAAAGTATGCCACATGACGTGCAATTGCGACTGCAACAATTGCAATTGTAACTGCAATTGTAACTGCAATTGGATGTGCAATTGCAATATTTGCCACGCATCCACGCACTCTCGAATTTCATTATAATTGCATGGCAATGCATCGACGCATTGACCTTGCAACAACATTTGCCATTTTCGGTTTTCCGCTTTGCTATATTTTTTACAGTCCACTGGCACTTTGCCCACATTTCCTCAACATACATCCTATACATGTTTTTCTTTCTTTTGTGGCATCGAGCTGCCATGCTCATTAAAATGCCAACACTTTAGGGCGTTGCATATTTCATTGCGCGAATTGTGAGCTCCAGATGAAATTAATTTATGTGCTGTTGGCACACCGCAGAATTGCACTTAAATGAAATCTTGTAGCGTAATATTTTATTTATCAATTACAGGCGCCGGATAATGTACGAGGTTACCAATCGAAAATCCATGTCGCTCAATCCCAGCGCAATCCGCAAGCTGGACAATGAAAGTTGAGTAAGAAAACAGATAAGCAACTGCGGTCTCAGCCTCGACGAGGATGCCCGGCGGGCGCACAAATCATAGCTGGCCATAATGAGATTTGTCAACTGATACTCGTACTCAAATGGCATCTATGGCTTGAGCTTTGCCCAGCATCAGCATTTATTTATAGCCAGTGCCAGCCAACTGGTAACTGGTAACTGGTAACTGCCAAACAAACTGATAGCAGGGCCCATAAATTTCCGGCATTACGAGTATTGAGCAATAGCTGTTGCTTTATCAACAAAGCGCAAAACATAACATAACGCATTACGTTGGCCAAGTTGAAACCCGAGCATCACCAAGAGCCACAGCAAAAAAGCCAAAGCCACTGGGTCAATAGCAGAAACCAAACGAGGGAGCATTTCAGTTTGAAGTTCTGCCTCGGGCTGCAAAATCCAAAGCGGGCAACCATCGACAAAGCAGCATGGAAACAGAGCTCAAAGAATCCTGCCGGGTCTGGGGAAGCTTTTAATTCGAGTGACCTTTAAACTGAGGTGACAGATTCCATGTCGCTTGCTCTAATACCACATTTCCATTTTGACAGCTTTAAGGAGAGTACAATCAATTTATCAGTAATGTTTTAAGTATTTCATATACGTAATATGAGATCCAAGTTTAAAAAAAAGCAAATTATAGCTTTAACTTAAAAAATGCTATTTCTGCAGGAAATTATGCGCCTTGCCAGTTAAATTTTTGTCGAAAGAAAGCAAAATTACAGTCTGGCAAACTCAATTTATTGCAATGCGCTCTAGGAATTTGAACAAAATTAAGGCATTTGGGCATTTCAGTTGCCTCAAATCGGATTTGGCCAAGTACAGTAAACATTCGACATGCCTTGGCTAGAGCCAATACAAGCAGAGGGCAGAGTTGCAGCAACGGCCCCAGATCGTTACCGTAATGCAATTGTAGAGCAAATCAAGCCCACAAATTGTTGCACACAGATGCATGGCAAATGAAAAATTGTGGGCAATTGTTTAAGTTCAACTTCTTGGGACAATCTCAATGCCACGCAGAGCCAACAGACCAGCAAAGTGTTTAGCAATTTCCGCACTTGAGTCAGCCTTAACGAAGAGATAGTCAAATCTGAGTTTTTTATGGAAATATTGCATGATACTGAAGTCAAATAACAAAATAAAGTCAGAGTTTTCAGCAAAAATAAAAAAACAGGATTTTTAGAGCCCGTACTTAAGCAAAAAAAAAGGGCACACTTCTTCATACCTAATAAAAATCACTGTTAATTTATATGTAAAACTTTATATTATTCGTCACAAAATTGGATATCAGAATTTTTTGCGGCATGGGCCAAGCGCAAAAGCTATCGGCACTCTCAAACTCTGACTGGTATGACACTTTGTTGCTGCTGTCTTATTCCAATTCTAAGTAAAATGTATATATTCAGTTAACAGGTACTATCGACTAATATTCGACTACAACATTAAAACCCTAACAATATACCGATTTTGCCTTAATCGCAATTATAAAAGAATTCACCAATTGCAAGCAGTGAACAGATGTATTTACAATCAGTAGTGTAAAGGTAAAAGTTATCACTGCGGACGGCAGTCCGCGCTAGTGACGAAAGCAGCACGAAGGGTGCGAAGGCGACTAGCATATATACACAGGAAGAATGGAAGATTTGCTATGACTGTCCGATCAGGTCGAGTTATATACCGATCGAAAGGTATCAATAAAACTTACAAATGTGCATACTAAGACTTTTGAAAACTCACCTGGTTCGTGAGATAGACAGGTGTAAGTGGGAGGGGCAAAATTTAAATGATTGGAGCAAATGGGGCCGTTGGAGCCTTTCTGAATTTTTTTTTAATTTTTTACTATTCTAATCAAAAATACGCGTTGAATGACACCTCGATCCTCAAAATCCGATTACTGGTTCAAAAGATAATTCATTTTGAAATTTTTAGCGGCCTTCCGAAAATGAGATGAAAAGTCAGTTTGTCTGTTTGTCTGTTTGTTTGTTTGTTTGGATCAAATCGTTAATTTAGCTTAAAAGTTTGAATAAGGACTTGTTCCCGCCCAAAAATCTAGAAACGTTTGTTCTACGACTTTTTCGAAAAATCGCTAGTTTAGAGGGAAATCGCTAAAAACCGCTAAAATTGAAACCCCTATAGCATCCAAACGATAGAAGCTACAGATGTGATATATACATCGTTGAAAAGGTATTTTGAGCATAGCATCCAAGGGATAAACGATCCAAAAATTACTACAAAAAAATTTTTTTGTCACTCGGCACATTGCGCTAATTTCTTCATACCTAATAAATATATATTTTTTGCGCAGTGCAGAGTGACAAAAAAATTTTTTTGTAGTAATTTTTAAGTAAAACTTAATATTATTCGTCACAAAATTGGATATCAGAAATTTTGGTGCATTAAAATGTTTTCGTCACTAGACTTTTACCTCGTAAAGAGAGTTTTTTTATAAGATATATTTTATAGTAATTTGATGTATATATTTTTCTTAAATCGCCAAAGAAATTTATTCTAAAGGTATGCCTAAGAGCCCTTTAAAATACCTTTCGAACGATATATGTATCATATCTTTAGCTTCTATCGTTTGGATATTCAATTATAGCAGGTTTTAGCGATTTCCCTCTAAACTAGCGATTTTTCGAAAAAGTCGTATGTCAAAAGTTTCAAGATTTTTGATCGGGAACAAGTCCTCATGAAAACTTTTAAGCTAAATCAACGATTTGATCCAAACAAACAAACAAACAGACAAACGGACTTTTCATCTCATTTTCGGAAGACCGCTAAAAATTTCAAAATTAATTATCTTTTGAACGTGTAGTCGGATTTTATTGATTGGGGTGTCATTCGACGCGTATTTTTGATTAGAATAGTAAAAATTTAAAAAAAAAATTAAAAAAGATCCAACGGCCCCATTTGCTCCAATCATTTAAATTTTGTCCCTCCCACTTACACATGTTTATCTCACGAACCAGGTGAGTTTCCAAAAGTCTTAGTATGCACAGTTAAATGGATACCTTTCGATCGGTATATAACTCGACCCTTTCGGACGGTCATAGCAAATTTTCCATTCTTCCTGTGTATACATGCTAGTCGCCTTCGCACCCTTCGTGCTGTTTTCGTCACTAGCGAGGACTGCCGTCCGCAGTGATATTTATTTGCAATTTATAATATTTTATTTTAAACAGTTTTGCTTTTTCATAGTAAGTGCGGGGCTTCAATAAATCGTATATAGTATATTGACATTAAAGGCCGTTTTTTTAATGTACATATTAACTGTATCTACGATATACTATAGTTTAAAATTTGACAGAAATTTCTATACATTTTACTACCAAGAGTTATCAAGAGTTATCAAACACCTTATTTAGACATTGAAAAAAACGGGCCTAAGTTTTAAATATGAAAAGCTCATTTTGTTGTAAAATAAGTTCAAAAACATAAAAGTAAAAATTTTACATCATTTCGAATGAAACAAAAACGAGCAAAAATTACTCCATAGCAAAGTCAATTTATTGCAAAATGTCTAAGAAAATAAAATAAAAGTAAGGCCTTTGGGACGCAAATGCCATCGACGTGCCTCTCAGCTAAAGCTCCAATTGAAGCAATGCCATTTGATCGTTAGCGTAATGCAATTCTAGAACAAATCAAGCCCGCAAATTGTTGCAATTTTCCCACAGGATGGAAAGTTGTGGTCAATTGTTAAGGCTTAAGCTCGCCAGGGACATTTAAAATGTGATGCACATAGTTTATTTAAAGAGCACTTTAAATTGCAGTGAAATGCACTTGAAATGATAAATTTTGTATAAGTGAAACAATGATATTGAATAATTTAATTAGCCTTAATTAGCCATATTTTTCTCCACATTAAGTGTGAATAATTAATTGATTAAAATTCCTGAAATCGCACAATATTAAATAAACAATTATTAACTGAAATGCGTTTGGAATGCTGCGATAAAGTCATTCGGTCAAATTAAATTGAAATGAATTAAATAAAACACCCGTTGTTTTTTGTTGTTTCATTCGAATGTATAAATAAATAAAACAAGTTTGCAAATTCATTTCTCGTATTCCCGTACATTTGGTGTTCATGCTGTGGAAATTAATTTGTAACAATTGTCGAGGAATCAAGAGTGCAGAGTGGCAGCTGCAGATTAAATGGCAGCTAACAAGAGCATCGCTAATTAATTAATTTCTCAATGCATATTTTTAATCTGTTGCACGTATCTCAACATATCGAGCTGCCACGCCCACACCTACCTACCTATGTTTACCCGAATCAGCTGACTAACACGCTGACAGCATAACGAATTTAATGACACGAATCGCCCGTCGAAAGCAAAGTGCAAAATCAAGGTGAAGCAAAAGCGACAGTCAAAGTGAAAGCGGCAAAATTGTTTACGCACATAAGTATGCAACGATTTATTTCGCTCCTGAACGCTGACAGGCGAACCACTCCCTCATCCCCACCACAACCCAAGCTCCACTCTTGGCCATGAACATGAACGGGATGGCCGCTAAGCAAACACCAGAAGAAGCCAACCACAAGAGCGCTAAGAACATGGAATCCAAAACAACTTGTCAGTGTCGGCAGCGTTGTCCTGTCAGCATGTCCTTGTGCAGATGCCGAGTAATTCATTAACATTTAACTTGATTGACACACGAGCACAACGCAAAGAGAGTGTACACCTACACACTGCACTATAGGTCAAATGGACGGTTTTTCTGATATAAGGTTTTCTGTGCAAAGTTTTTTGGACACCATTCTAAATCTAGTTTGGAATTGGTTTTGAAAAAATGGGCCTGGCACTGCCCATCAACGATATATTTTGATGCAGAAAAATTCTTGAAACAATTCTTAAAGATATTGCAAAAAAATTTTCAAAAATCTTTTTGCTAGTATTTTTAATAATTTTAGTCACTTTTAGAATTGTTTGAAGAATTTTTCTGCATCAAAATATTTTGAGTAAAAAATAGAGGAAAAAAGTTGAAAAATTCCCTTTTTTTAAAAATTTAAAATTTTCGATGGGTACTTAATGGGTTAAAGAAATTTTTGTATCATTAGAACGGAATTTAAGTGAATAAAAGATTAATATCAGAAACCCTCATCAAGACAGCTTTATTATAAGCAAACTTGACAAATTTATGCTGTATGAAGACATTAGTGGCACACTTTATAAAAAAATTAATTTCATTCAATTTTTTAATAAATATTTAAATAAAGCTTTTATACTTTCTAAGTATATATAATATTTTCTATTTTTATTTAGGCAAGAATATAAGCATATTTTGGACCTTATATTCGGAGAATAGTTAGCCTGTATCGAAAAAAGCTATGTTTTATAGTTGTCTCTGGGTCCTAATATGTAATCGGATACATTCACATCGATATTCAATATCGATAACGTACAACAGCATCCACTCCATCAGCTTTTCCTTTATATTTCGGCCATGCTATAAGCAGACCGGCATTGCTTGGATATAGGTTATGTGCTAAAAATTTAAATTTTAGGAGATGTGGGCAAAAACGGGAAGTAAACTTAACTGTGCTGACTTAATGAAGAATTACTCTACAACATGTATATAGTCACTTGGCTGACAAGTGCTGACATTTTTTTAAAAGCCTTTTTTTTGGGACGTCTCTTTATGGACACTTACTATAGACAACACGAAAAATACGAACAGCACAGATCTACCAACATAAAGTATAAGCCACACTGATCACTTTTCAACATAATTTATAATAAAAAATTTCAATGTAAAAAAGCTTGAGCCACTTGAACTTCAGCAAAATATTTGCACTATTTATGAGCTGCAGGTTTAACAGCTATTAACTTAACATCAGAATGCAATGTTAACATTTCTGTTATGAAGCATTACGGTTTGCTGTATTCCTAGTGGGGAACTAACAAAAGTTAGTTAATTTTAATACTTTGAAAAAATTAGTTTATATCAGAAAAAGTGTCCATTTGACCTATAGTGGACTGTCAGCTTATGTGTGTTTTTGTGTTTTGTGGGATGAGTATGTGTGCTTGTGTTAGTGTGTATTTTTGGCTAGGCACGTACAAGTCGACAACCTGGCAATTGGGCGTACGATTTGTTTATACAGTTATAATGCATAATGACATTGAATTTGTCTGCCTCCCACACGCAGCAAGCGAAAGAGATCGTTACTTTCTTAATTTAATAAGCACACTGGCGATACAACAGGTGGCACAGCCACGCCCTCTTGCCTTAAAATGAAGTCACGTCGCGGCCGTAAATCAATTTCGACGAGAAAGCCTCTGCGATGTGGAAGCTGCAGGATTGCATGCGTGGTACAAGCCAGGGGCAAGAATAACCGAGTGTATTATGACAATAGCACTAGGTAACAAACAAATATTTTTTTCTTTGGTAAAACTTTTTTTAGTTTTTAAAACTGTCATTAAATGACTTACACCCGTCTTTTTTTTAGCTTTCAGTACGAGTATATGTAAAATCGGTTGTGACAAACTCCACAAAAAGCTTAAAAAAGCTACATATGTATATTTAAAACAAGTGGGAAAAGCTATAGTCGAGCTCCCGACGATAGGATACCCATTGCGGAAGACTTAAATCAGCCATTACTACCGTTGTGAGTGGCCGATTTTGTTGCGATTAAGTAGGATAAAAGCTTGAAATAATAACAACATTAATAATAATAACGTTAATAACCAAAAAAAAATACGTAATATTCTAAATACGGTGCGTGTAGTGGCTTTTCGAGGAGGCGGGAAGGGGCGTGTCAACAATTTTAAATAAACTTGATCTGCGTGGGGATATTAGAAGTCTGTGTCCCGAATTTGGTTGCTCTAGCTCTTATAGTCTCTGCGATCTAGGCGCTCACACAGACGGACAGACGGACGGACAGACGGACATGCCTAAATCGACTCGGCTGTTGATGCTGATCAAGAATATACATAAGGTCCTTATCAAAATTATAAGAGACTTCGATAAATTTTATTATTTTTCATGATAAGCAACTCAGCTAATAAAAAAACACAGTAACAAACTTCATAAACAAATACTTAAGTGCTTAAACTTTTTTTTTTCATAATATTAAGTGTTGTTACTAATTTTTAAAATAATAACAAAAAGTGGGATTTTCAACCATATCAAAATTATAAAACATGTCAGGTTCAAAGTACTTACATATATGCTAAAAATATCTATTTAAGTCATTGAATTTCGATAGTTTAACGATCTATCGAAAACCTTGGCATCTGCCAACATCAAAAATTATCATCTTCATGGAATCTGGCCATTTTGAGCTCATTGACATTTTCGAATCTTTTGATTTCCTTATAGACACGCGTTGGTAGTAATCAGCAGACATTTTCAATTAGGTTTAGATCCGGTGGGCAAGCTGGCCAGTTCATTATATCGACCAAGGACTCCTCTAAAAACGTTTTTGTCGAGGGGTTTTTAAATTTTTTTGGGGTTTTCCTTCATGAAAACATTGGAATTTTCCCAATTTTCATTGGAAAAGGAAAGCAAGCTATAGTCTCGGACTCGTATATTGTCAGAAAAATTTATCCTGAAGCTAAAAATTGCAGGTTTAACGTCGTTTTCAAGGTCCTTAGAGCAAAATCGATCCGCGCAGCTTTGTAAAGAGGGGCCAACTGAGGAATCTTTTTGTGCACACCTTTTTAATGTTTTCAGACTTATTTAAAGTGCGCCAAATAGTCATGGACGACACTTTTTTGCTGGTAATTGCAGCAAGATGGGCACAGGATGCAGTCGAATTAATGGCTTTCTTAATAATGCGCCTGTTATATCGGTTATTTAAAATTGTTTTTTGACTAGTGCTTCGACTTTCACCATAATCTTGAGGTTTCTATTAAAAATTGGCGACTACGTTTCGACAGTCCAGCCGGACTTTGAATAGGCAAGAATGGAGTCCATTTGATCTTTCCGAAGCAATGTGGAGCCACCCATTTTATTTATTGTTATGTAAATTACTTATCTAAGTCATAAAGAACTCAAAAATTCTAAAGTAAAATCTTTAAACTTTACTTTTATTAATATGTCTTATAATTTTGATACGGCAGCAATCAGTTAAAATTCGTGCTCATTTACGAAAAATTAACTGAAGGTCTCCAGAAAAAGAAAAAAAACATGTGACGGTAAAACTTCGTAGCTTATTCTGTGTTCTATTGTACTATATTTTTGTTTTTGTCCAATTCTAGAAGACAAAGATTTTACGAATACAAATTATTGATGTGTCTTACAATTTTGATAACGTCCTTACTTTACAGGGTCGGAGATGCTTCTTTCTCCCTGTTAAATAGATTTCAATGAATACAATATACGCTTTTACTTTTTATTTATTTATTTATTTATTTATTTATTTATTTATTGTCAGGCTAAAAGCAGCCGACATAACAATTAATTTAAAAATATAACATTAAAGTTAAAAATAGTATATATATATATAATAACGAGTTCCAACTTTAGTTTATTTAAAAAAATATAACTTTATTTAAATAGAAAACTTAAAGCGAGTTGAACATCGGAGTTTGAGAATAATTCAAGACTAACTGTTAAATGTTTTGACGTCGCATAGCAAACCTCGGCTGTGAGCTTTTGGGGATTGAGCTCTGCGCTCTAATATAAACAGAGAGATCTTAGGGATCGCTCTTTTGAGAAGACGAATATTTGGGTGCTAAGCAACAGCCTGGATTTGTGCCGCGTCGGCAGATTTGACCCTTGGTGGGAATGACAATTCTAGCGGATGTTTATATTAACTGTTTCGATCGTGGGAGCGCTTGAATTGTTATTTTCACCAGCCTGTTATTGTTATTGATATCTTATTACTTGATAGGGGGAATATGTGCGAGAATATTTAGGTGGCTATGTGCATTACATATGTTACTTCCCCATCCATAAGAAAATTAGCCTGTCCTCAGGCGGTAATATTGGGATATAGTGTTGGTTCGGATTCGAGTACAATATTTGCTGTTTCATTTGATATTGGATTAATTTGTACATTATTTGATTGTGGGGTTATTTCTGATTGTTTCTTATAGTTAACAATTATTTTGCGTGGTATGCTTTTATACTTATAGCTAAAATATAGTACTAGTATGATTACAATAATTATAAGAGTTGTTAAAGTAATAATTTGAAGTGTATTGTAATGTTTTGTTTGTTGATTTACAATTTCTTTTGCCTGTATATAAGAGAGTGGTTCTAGTTTAGTTACATTATTGTTTACATAAATAGTTTGTGTGTAATCTAACATAGTACTTGTGATCAATATTTCTTCTAATTGAACGGAGCAATTAAATGCTTTTATAATATTATTACTTTCTATTGTTATATCTCTGTTAATACAATTTTGATTTAGAATTGTTTTAGGTAAGTTCCAAGTTAACATTATATTAGGCTCTACATATTTTGTTTCAAAAGATTTATGTGTTTTTGCATATCTACATTCGGTTGTGTCTTGATTTAAAATTCCTGTTATACATTTGTTCATTACTAGATCTTTGGTCTTTTCGGTATATGCTTTATTATTTTAAATGAAATATTTGTCATGTATAATTTCAGTTAAAATGTTTCTGTTTTCGTCTGGGTATGGAACAATTTCAAAAATTGGTGTATTGATGATTTCGCGAGGAATATGGGAAATTATCAAAATTTCGTTTGTAGTTGTTTTCAACCATGTAGAAGTCTTAATGTTTAGAATCTTTTCAGAGTTTACGTGTGATAATGGACTATGTTTTAGTAATTTAGGGTTAAATATACCTAATCTTGTTAACTGCATTCCTAGCTCTATGTCTTCGATATATTCTGTAAATTCTTGTAAATTAAATGTAATTATTGCTAATTTTTTGTCTCCTTCGTTAATAAATGTTAAAGTATTTGTAACTTCTATTCCTCTATTTACTACTTCTATTACTTGATTTAGTTCGTTTGCTTGAACGCTATTTTCTGATAAGTTATTTATTTTGGATTCCAGTTCTGCTTTATCTTCCTGATCTAATGTACCAAATAAGTATTTATAAAATGTTCCCATAAAATTGATAAGGCCTCTTTTGTTGCGTTTTGCTATTCTTATGCCGTTCATTTCTCTTTCCAATTTTTCTGTTAAATATTGAATTTGGGATAATGTTTTAAATTCTTCAGCTTGTTTCATTAAATTATTGAATGTGTTTTCGATTTTTGTGAGATTAACAGTTAAATAGTGGTATTCGTAATTTATTGGTAAGTTAATAGTTCCTGTTTTAAATATAAGGTAACCGTTTTTCGATTGGATTGGGTTTACTTCTAAGCTTTGACCATTAGTTTGTTGGATGAAATACATTAGTAAGAATTGTATTATTAAAATAATTATTTTATGTTGTAGCTTCCTGATTTGAGTTGTCATTAGGCGATGATCTGGAATTATCATATTTGCTCTTGTTAATTTTCTTTTTCTTTTTAAATTTAGATTTGTAGTGTATTATCTTTCTCCCTCTGTTTGTCTCTTCGAAATGTTTTTCGTCTACTTGTCTCAAATTACCGGTCTTTTTAAATGGATTAGTTGATTTTGAACGTACCAAAGGTGATTGTCTATAATTAGTATCAATTTCAAAATCTGTACGGTTTTCATTTAGTTTATCTATTTGAGTTGTTTTGTTAAGTTGAGTGTTATACTCTGGGGTTCCTGCGTATATAAAAATGTCTGCTGGTGTTCTACCGGTTGTATTATGAGTGGTTTTGTGATTATATGTGTAAAGTATTATTTCGAATTTAGTAAGCTTATTTTCTGGATCTGATTCGCTGTTTATTATTCTTAATTTTTCATTAATAGTTTTATGAAATCTTTCTACGTCAGATATGCCATTTTTACTTGTTGTTATATTTATATCTACTCCTTCAGCTTTTAGCCATATTTGTAATGCTGAGCACATGAATGCTGAATCTTTATCTGCTTTAATTTCTTTCGGTTTTCCCATACTATTGAAAATTTTAAGTAACGCTCTTTTAGCTTCTAACCAATCTCTACCGTTCACTTCGATTAGGGACGCGAATTTTGAATAAATGTCTATGCAAGAAAGAAATTGTTTATTATCTACCATATAAAAATCTATAACGTATTTTTCTCTGGGATTCAAAGTTTCTGGCGTTAACTCGAAAGCTAGCTTTGTGTCTCTATGTTCTGTTTTCGCAATGTTACAGACTTGGCATTCATTAATAATATTTTGAATTAGGTTTTGGTAATCTGGGTAATAATACTTTTCTTTAAATAATGACGTTAGTTTCTGTATACCTGGGTGTAGTAATTCTTTATGTGTTTTAATAACGAAGTCTTTAAATTCAGCATATGTTTGAATATCTTTTAATTTTTTAGTAGATCTCATTACTTTGGTTAAATTGTTGAGACTGATTATTTCCAAGAAAGCGGTTTGAAAAGTTAAGAAATCTGTTTCACAATGAAAATAGATTACGCTCTTCTTTGTACATAAATATTCTTTGATTAGTTCTTTGGCATGGGTGTTGGTCATTTCTTTATACATAATTTGAATTTTAGTTTTATGAAAATAATTTATTACATTTACTTCGTTTGTATTATGTTTAACAAATTCGATCTGCCTATTGTAATAGTTGATTGGTCTTTCTGTAATCGAGATATAATTTTGATTATCTTCTTGTGCACTGTGTACAGTTGCTGCTGTACTGTTAGGAGATTCTCCTAATAAATTTTCTTCAAGTTTAATTCTTGATAAAGCATCGGCAACATAATTTTCTTTGCCAGGGACATATTTGATGTGATAGTCAAATTCATTTAATTTGATCTTCCATCTTTGAAGTTTCATGTTTGGCTCTTTAACATTGTTTAACCAAACTAGGGGTTTGTGATCACTGAGGATTTCGAATTTCCTGCCAAAAAGATAGGACCTGAAGTATTTAGTGGCCCAAACAATAGCTAAAAGTTCTTTTTCTATTGCGGAATAATTTATTTCGTGTTCATTTAATGTTCGACTTGCATAGCATATTGGCTTATGGTTTTGCGATAACACGGCACCTAAAGCAATATTGCTTGCATCTGTAGTTAACGAAAAAGGTTTTTCAAAGTTTGGATAAATTAGTATCGGATCAGATGTAATAAGTATTTTTAATTTTTCAAATGCTGAGACGTACTCTTTGTTACTTATGTCGATTGTTGCATTTTTCTTAAGTTTTAAGGTCATTGGTTTCACGATTTGTGCAAAGTTTGGTATAAATTTCCTATAATAGCCACAGAGTCCTAGAAATGACTTGATTTCTTTCGTTGTTCTGGGTATTGGGAAATTTGTAATTGCGTTGACTTTTATTGGGTTTGGTTTTATACCTTCAGTTGTGACAATGTGACCAAGGAACTCAGTTTCCTTTTTCAAAAATTCACATTTGTCCAACTGCAATTTTAGATTGGCTTCCCCAAGTTTCTTAAAAACTCTTTTCAATGATAATATGTGTTCTTCCAATGAAGTGGAATACACTATTATGTCATCCATGTAGACTAAACAATCTTTATAGATTAAATCTTCTAAAAGGTTGTTCATGCAACGTTGAAAAGTTGCAGGGGCGTTTTTGAGTCCAAAAGGCATGCGAGTGTACTCGTAATGGCCATTTTTCGTCGAAAAAGCAGTCTTTGGAATTGAATCAGCATCCATTTGGATCTGATGAAAGCCTTTTGCCAGGTCAATGGTAGTGAAATATTGACATTTTCCAAGTTTGTCTAATATATCATCCATAACTGGTATTGGGTATTTATCGTCAACTGTAATTTCATTTAAGTTTCGATAGTCAATTACTATTCGGAACTTTTGTTTTCCTGATGCATCACTCTTCTTTGGTACAATCCAAATTGGTGAGCAATAAGGAGAATTTGATTTTCGGATAATTCCTTGTTTTATCATTTCCTTCATTTGGTTTTCGACTTCTTCGCCATAAGATTGGGGATACTTATAAGGTCGTTTGTAAATTGCATCTTCATGTTTAGTTTGAATGACATGCTTGATTGTACTGGTGAAAGTCAAATTTTCACTTTCTTTGTACTGTATGTCTCTGAACTCATGAAGGATTTTTGTTAATTTTAATTTTTCTTCCTCATTGAGGTGTTCTAATCTGAACTGGTTACTTTCTATTAACTCATTTTCGATTGCAAAATTAAACGGTTGGTCCGTTGTAAAAGGCGGATCAAGGCAATCAAATTCGGTATCTTTCACGTAAGGTGGATCAACACGATTGACTGCGGTCTTGTCCTTTAAGAATTCTTCATGATTATATCTCATGATAAATGGGTAATCGCTTAAGGTGACAGTTTCCTCTTTATAATTTATGTTTGCTTCACAAGCCTCGAGATATTCCCTGCCTAATAATACATCGTAATTTTCTGAAAATTCGTGTATAAAAAATTGCTTGTGTTTGGGGGGCTTGCCATTGGATAGAAATTATGAGAGTTTCCCCTATTCCTGCGAGCATCACTACTGTTTGACATAGTTGAGGTGTTGGTTTTTGAACGGTCAGAAAAGTTGTTTTCGTATAGTCCCTCTCTTTGAGCTACTTGTTTTAATTTAGTTATTGTCGTAATATCGTACCTAGCCAGAGTCATAAAAATTCGGTCGGGTAATTTTCTTGTTATAACGTCTTTGATTGTGTTGTTCATAGCATTGGTGTACAGAATTGTTTGTGAGTCTACGCCTTCTAACATTAATTTGTTTGAAATTACAAATGATTTATACTCAAGGTCTTCAACAAACTTACGGATACTTCCGTTATAATTAGTGTTGTAGAGTCGACGAAGCAGTTCTTCATATGGCGTCTGTGTTTTGAATTCGTCGATGAGCGCGTTCCTCAGTTGTATCCAGTTTGTAGCTCCTGATAGCTGTGCGACTCGCTGTGCTGTTCCAGAAGTCTGTAGTTCGATGGCTCCAAATAGAACGTTGTGTTGTCTCAGATCTTGGGTGGGGTATAGCTGCATTATATAGTCCACTCTTCTCACGAACGCCGTGAGCTCTTCCGTTTGTCCATCATAGGTGGGCACTTGTTTGATTTGTCCAAGAGCTTGCTTCAGGAGAAGCTCTGACAAAACCATTGGTGGGGTTGATGGAGATGCTGGAGGTGTCATGATTGATGTTGACAGTGTATTTATTTTTTTTTTCTTTAATGTTCGGTTTTCTTTGTCTTGTTGTGGCCTAGGATTACAATTATCCTTTAGTGGTCACAAAGCAAAATTGACAAAGTTTGTCACGTTTTTTTTTAAGCACAAAACTTGGTTTTATTTAACCTAGGACTTCAGTTGTCCCTTAGTGGTTAACACTTTTGTTGTAACTTAAACACGCACGTATGTTCTTTAGCGGATATGTATTTTGGTTTAATAAAGTTCAACTTTACTCTTGACTTTGGATATGCGGATCCTTAGTAGTCTTTTTAGTTTAGTTGATTACAAACTCTTTACATATCCTACCGGCTGCGCCAATAACGAGTTCCAACTTTAGTTTATTTAAAAAAATATAACTTTATTTAAATAGAAAACTTAAAGCGAGTTGAACATCGGAGTTTGAGAATAATTCAAGACTAACTGTTAAATGTTTTGACGTCGCATAGCAAACCTCGGCTGTGAGCTTTTGGGGATTGAGCTTTGCGCTCTAATATAAACAGAGAGATCTTAGGGATCGCTCTTTTGAGAAGACGAATATTTGGGTGCTAAGCAACAGCCTGGATTTGTGCCGCGTCGGCAGATTTGACCCTTGGTGGGAATGACAATTCTAGCGGATGTTTATATTAACTGTTTCGATCGTGGGAGCGCTTGAATTGTTATTTTCACCAGCCTGTTATTGTTATTGATATCTTATTACTTGATAGGGGGAATATGTGCGAGAATATTTAGGTGGCTATGTGCATTACATATGTTACTATATATTTAAATTACAATATAAGTTAGAATTAAAAACTCTGGGGAATTTAAAATGAGAAAGAAAATGATTGGCCCAACATTTGTTGCTAGGATTGGGGAAAACCCAGAAAAACCCAATCAGACCAAAATAGTATTAATAAACAGTTAGTTTGTTAGACTAGTTAAACAAGATAATATAGAGGCTTTAATAGTGAGCGGAGAACACTCGAAACTAATCGTACGGTACAGACTATTATAATCTGCACACAGAGAACGAAGAGGTTCGTGAAGCTCCCAGTTAGTGGAACAACGTGAAAGATGTAAAGGATTAAAGGTTCGAGTTACTCTAAAGGGTACGTTAAAGGTTATTTCATCCAACAAATTAGCCGAGTCTATGTGACCGTGCAGTAATTTGTTGATGAACATTACTCCAAGCATAATTCTACGGTTATTAAGAGAGGGAAGATTGAGTAAGAGAAGCCTACTAGAATATGAAGGCAACTGAAATTCTGAGTTCCAACTCAAGCCACGTAAAGCAAAAATTAAAAATTGTTTTTGAACCGACTCTATCCTGGCACGATGGGATTCATATTGAGGAGACCACACACATGATCCATACTCAAGAATCGGACGAACAAGAGACGTGTAAAGAAGTTTAGTAGTAAAGGGATCATCAAATTCCTTGGACCATCGCTTAATAAACCCGAGAACTCCCATTGCTTTATTGACAGCTATCGCGATATGCTTATCAAATTTCAGTCTATGATCTAGAACTATACCCAAGTCATTAACTGATCTTTCGGAATCGTTCAAGCATTCCAATAAAATGCCATTAAGTGAATACCGTGAAATAACGCGGGAAGATCTATAAAAAGTCATAACTTTACATTTCGAACTATTGAGATTTAATAAATTATCTTGGCACCAAAGATGGAAAGCATTTAAGTCAGATTGTAAGAGACTAATAGAAGAAGGATCGCTATACGATAAACAAAGCTTGACATCATCCGCATACATGATTGCATGGGAGTGAGATAGTATAGATGGAAGATCATTTATAAATAACGTGAAGAGTAGTGGACCAAGATGACTACCTTGCGGTACTCCAGAAGTAACTTTAACTGACTTTGAAAATGAATTTTTAAAAATAACTCTTTGTGTTCTGTTACTTAAATAATTTGAAATCCAAAGAAGAAGATTGTACGGAAAACCAAGAAGATCAAGCTTATGAGTGAGTAGAGAGTGGTTTACAGAATCAAAAGCTTTACTAAAATCAGTGTAAATAACATCAGTTTGCATCTTTTTCTTGAACCCTTTAATCACTAGGGAAGTGAACTCAAGTAGGTTAGTGGTTGTAGATCTACATCTCATAAACCCGTGTTGAGTAGGTGAGATAATAGAGCTACATAAATGTTGAAGATGAGAGGTTATAATTTTCTCAAACATCTTCGGAATAGCAGACAACTTGGAGATACCTCTATAGTTCTGAACATCGGACTTAATACCCTTTTTATGAAGAGGGATAATATAAGAATCTTTCCATAGCGCTGGGAAAGAGGAGGAATCTACGGACAAAGTTAACAACTTATATAATGGTCTACATAAAGATTCTGCACAGTACTTAAGAACAGAAGCAGGCACCCCATCGGGACCTGGTGCGTGCACTGGCTTAATCAATTTAAGATCGCAAAGAAGCGAGCTTTCTGTGATTAGAGGGCTGTAAATACAGTTAGAACAGCTTAACCTATACGGGTAAGGCTGGCCAACACGGAGACTACTCGTAGAATATGTAGTTTGGAAAAAGTCAGCAAACAAATCTGCTATGGATTGATCAGTATTAGCTTGAATATCGTTGAAGACAACAGAAGATGGTAATGATGCGGCTTTGCGTTTAGAGTTTACGAATTTGTAGAATTGCTTCGGATCTTTAGAGAATTCAAGCTTACAACGTTGCAAGTAATTATTATAACATTGTGAGTTAAGAACTAGAAAGCTAGAGCAGGTAATTAAATATCGAGAGAAATCATAAGGATTTCCAGATTTTTTATATTTTTTAAATTGCTTGGATTTCACATTTTTTAAATGTGATAATTTTCTAGAGAACCAAGGAGGTCTATTGCAACTAATTGGTGATGCAAGTGGAACACAGATGTCAAAAAAAGAGTTAAGAGTATTATAAAAAAGCTTAATGGCATTATCCAAGTTAGAACATGTGTATAGTTGAGACCAATCAGAACATGAAATTAGACTGTTTAACTTATTAAAATCAGTTTTACTAAAACTCCGTACTCGCTCAAGTGGCTGAGATGATAGAACAACAGGCCACAAAGGTAAATTAATGCGTGCGTTTAGAGTTGGGTGGTAAGGGTCTTCCGGAATAACCAATGGATCAATCCTGTATACAATGCTATTGGTAGAGCCCAATACGAATAACAGGTCAAGTGTCCTGTTGATAGAATTGCACACAGGATTGATTTGCACCAAAGAAAGCTCAGAAAGACCGTCAATAAATTCATGAGAGCTATCAGGAAAAAGTGAATGCGAGTCGTTTGAGGAAAACCATCGAACATCTGAAAGATTAAAATCACCTAAGACAAAGAGCATGTCAGTATCAGAAAGTAGAGATGATATAAATTTAATAGCAGTCAGGTGACTATCGTATTAAGTGATATCAGAAAGGGGTGGAATATAAGAACAAGTAAAATAAATTGAAAATTTAAGAAAAGAAACTTTCACACAAATAAACTCAATATCAGAATTTAATGTAGTTGAAATCGGTTCTGAGGACAGATTAGAATCCACGGCCAATAGTACTCCGCCACCTTTACGAGCTATACGATCACATCTATATATAGAGTATTTAGAAGAAAGAATAGAAAAGTCTGATGTGGCAGGCTTGAGCCAGGTCTCAGTAAAACAAATGACATCAAAATCAAAAGAATGACTATTGAGATATAGATTAGAGAGTTTACTATTAAGGCCTCGAACATTTTGATAGGCTAGAGTTAGAGAAGAAATTAGTTTTTTGATGCTTCATTTGAAGATGAAGCAGGTAGAGAGGAGCCAACACCTAAGATCGGAGCCCGATCTCTCTTTCGAGTAGAATTTCCCTTGTATTCAGCAACAAAGATATGTTCGGGCCAGAAGTGTTGATGACAAATTTGATCAAAAACCTTCTCCGAACATGATATCTTAAATGAAGATATTTCCCTAGGATAATTAAAATTAAATTTATCCACCGAAATGTCAGGATCCTGTATAATGTTTTGGATGTAAGCCTTAACATCATACGAGGACTGATCTTTGGCAAGCCTAGAAACAAAGACATGCTTCATAGGCTCCGGAGGAGGAACGCCTTGGAGGGGCTTAGACATGCGAGGAGGTACGACAGTCAAAGTATTGGCTGCCTTAACAACTGGCGTGGCATTTGATTTTACTCGATTGGGAACAGACGGAACAGGTGAGGCGGAAACTGCACTATCGGGTGGGCTGGGTCCTAGTCCAGTCATAGCTTGCTGAGAAGTAGATGGCTGAGAGTTAATAATTGATGGCTGCACACCCAGGTCTGATGGCGGGATTGAAAAGGACATCTGCGCCTGGCGCGGAGCAGAACTACTCTTTTTACGTTTAGGAGGCTCATTCAATAATGATGAATTACTGAATAAGTTCTCCATATCCGAAAATAGGACATTTGCCTTGTGAAAAATTTTAGACAAGTCCTTAAAACTATCTCTAGTTCGCTCCATATATTTACGAACTTGCACCTCAATGTCCCGGCAAGTATCACAGCGCCATCTCAAACCATTGTTCTTCTCAAGACAATCTTTGACTTTAACCGTTATACCAGCACATTTCAAGTGAAAAGTCCGGTCACAAAAGAAGCAAGAAATAAATTCTTGCTTGGGGTCAGGTCCATGACACTTGTTAAAAAAACACACTAAATCGGACGACATAATAAAAAAGGGTATTTTATAGTCGACTATGAAATACTTTAGGGGAATGATAAACGAAATGAAAAGAAAAATGCAGAACAATAACAACGCTTGGTCACAAACGGCCGCTTAAAGTGCAGAAAGCAAGCACAAAGCAAGAGATGAAAATATGCGAGAGCGTATTGGTACTGGTAAGCGCTTCAACAGATTATTGATGAGAGCACAGAGAGCGACACTGAGAGCGAGAGAGCAAGTTAACAGCTGTTAATTGCCCAAGCACAATCGATGTACAGCTGATCTAATAGACAGAATAAGAGAGAGGAAAGCAATAAGAACAAAAACAAAAATACTTTGCACAAGTTGAAAACACAAACAATCTTGGTGTAATTATTGAAACAATCACTGTTTTTGCACAATAAAAGCACCAACAGAACACCAAAAGCGTAGATATCACAACAAGACAAATTTAATATAATAATTACGTGTTAGAAATGCACTAAAACAAGAACTTTCACGGAGCACACAAAAACACGTCTAAACAGAGAGAGAGTTAGAATGTTAATTTTATAGAAACGGGTATAAAAATATAGTTTTCAAAAAGGTGTACCAGACAAAAAAAAAACTTTTGTCGTCATCTGGGATCACATACTACATAAAAAGAAATAGGTTTGGTTCGTGTTAAAAAAATGGCAATTTTGTCGCCTACTGTAACCTCTGCAATTTCTACAATTGTTGATATTGTAGCAGTTGTTGTTGTTGATACAGTTGTTGTCTTGTTATTGTTGTTGTTGTCGATGATGATGATGTACTTGTTGTTGTTGCAGTTGGTGTTGGAATTGTTGTTGCTGTGGCTGCTTGGCACAACGACAGCTGGCAAGCATCGGAAACTAAGTAACAACTACCATTGGATAGTAAATGGAGCGCATGCAATGAAAGTGTAACGAGCGTTAATTTGTTTGTCACTTGGCCAAGAGTTTCCACGCTCAATTTTGGCACTCGCTAAAATACATACAGATACACATACTTAGACTGCAGCCGTGCCAAACGATATTTTAATGAATGCATCGTTAAATATTATCCCCTTAATCTATTCAACCCGCTGAAATAAGTTTTTAAGCTTGGTACGGACGTCAAAAAAAAAAGGGCTCGAAGAAAGTAAAGATCCATGTAAAAAAAAACGCTGGCGTAATGTGAAAAAGAAGAACTTAACATTTATCTCCGCTTGTCGATCAGGGGAGAAAATAAAAACAGAGTTGCCAGATATGGAACGGGCGTTGAACATCGAACTGTTTAGAGTTTCACTAGATATATTGGAGAGAAATCTATGGCACACGAGTGAGATCGATGAAGAGTACTTAAATTTGGTCAATAACGAAGACAATATTGGTAGATTATAAGCAAGAAAAACTAAAATTGTTTTTATAAACATAAATTAGATAATTTTGTATTTTTTCATTAATATAAATGGAGATTCCAGGTAAGAAGTTAACTTTAATTTACATTTCTTATTGCATATACTCTCCTCTTTTGATCCAAGCCAGTTCTGCATGTTCAAACTTAAAGTAAACCGCAGTTGACGCATAGTTACCATAGTTACCACTTAACTTTTTGTTATTTTTCCGTGTTTCATTGGCAACACTAGGCATGTGAAATTAAGCTTGATAATTGATATAAGCAGTGACCACGTCTGCCACTTAAAATAATCCGATTGGGTCAAGAAAGGCCACATTCACTAAATTCAATTCATGTTATTTTTGCATTTTATTTAATACAAAATATATTAATATTTCCAAAGTATTTCACATTTCCGTCTTCATCTCAAGTAATTTGTATACACTTTAACTCACTATCAAAAAAAGGTAACCGCCACCGGCTAAAAAACCATCGGGTGCGTTTTACTTAACGCTAAAAAGGCGAAATACGGCTTACGGCCCGCGTAAACAAAAAGCTAAATCTAATCTAATCAAAAACTTAAAATAAACATTTCCACGTTCCACTAGTTTTCATCGTTCCTTCCTTGGCATAATTAATATATCTTATAAAAAAACCTCTTTACGAGGTAAAAGTCTAGTGACGAAAACATTTTCATGCCCCAAAATTTCTGATATCCAATTTTGTGACGAAAAGTATTAAATTGTACACATGAATTATTAAAAAAAATTTTTGTCACTGGCACTGCGCAAAAAAGTACTATTTATTAGGTATGAAAAATTTAGCCCAATGTGCCCAGTGACAAAAATTTTTTTTTAATAATTCATGTGTACAATTTAATACTTTTCGTCACAAAATTGGATATCAGAAATTTTGGGGCATGAAAATGTTTTCGGCACTAGACTTTTACCTCGTAAAGAGGTTTTTTTATAAGAAATCAGAAATTTTTTAATAAGACATCGGAAATTTTGACAATTGCAATATTTTTTTAAACAATTCAATAATTATATAATTAAGAGAATTAAAAACACATTCAATCAGAGGCGTTGCGATATTATATATATTTATAAATATATTTCGATCTTGCTGTAATTGGAATTACAAAATGTTTCATCTGCCCCAAAAAGAATTCACCACTTGCAAGCAGTATCTTTCCACATGCACTGCAAGCAGTGCAAGTAGTGTGCATGCAGTAGTATACATGCAGTAGTGTAAAGGTAAAAGGTATATTGAATTAACAGGTAATATCTTGCCTAAACGAATTTTGAGAGATAGGTGTTATATGTCAAAAGACGCAGAATTTAATTGTCTACAACATACTACATATTTAAAAGTGATTTCATTTATAGATTTTTCTTAAATGGAAAAAAATTATTTCACCTGTAGCTGTTTACCTTTTTACTTTAAAAAAGGCATGCCTAAGAGCCCTTCAAAATACCTTTTCATCGATATATAGATCATATCTGTAGCTTATATCGTTTGGATGCTATGAGGGTTTTAATTTTAGCGGGTTTTAGCGATTTCCCGCTAAACTAGCGATTTTTCGAAAAAGTCGTAGAACAAACGTTTCTATTTTTTTGAGCGGGAACAAGTCCTCATTCAAACATTTAAGCTAAATCAACGCTTTGATACAAACAAACAAACAAACAGACAAACTGACTTTTCATCTCATTTTCGAAAGGCGACTAAAAATTTCAACATTAATTATTTTTTGAACCAGTAATCGGATTTCGATGATCGAGGTGTCATTCGACGCATATTTTTGATTAAAATTGTAAAAAATTAAAAAAAAATCAAAAAGGCCCCAAACGGCCCCATTTGCTCCAATCATTTAAATTTTTTTCCTCCCACTTACTCCTGTTTATCTCACGATCCAGGAAAGTTTCCAAAAGTCTTAGTATGCACATTTGTAAGTTAAATTGATACCTTTCGATCGGTATATAACTCGACCTGATCGGACAGACATAGCAAATTTTCCATTCTTCCTGTGTATATATGCTAGTCGCGTTTCGCACCCTTCGTGCTGCTTTCGTCACTAGCGCGGACTGCCGTCCGCAGTGATATTCAAGGGTATCACAAAAATCGCTTTCGCTTGAATTTCACTTCAATTTGTATGGAATTGAAGGGAAATTCAAGCGAAAGCGATTTCTTTGGCACCGTCGATTATTAAAATGGAATAACTCTGAAATTTAAATTTACTTTTGTAACAGGTAGCTGTCTATCGGGTTTGTTGGTAACAGTCTAGTAGTGGACCCTAATCTAAAAAAAAGCCCAAAAAAGCCCAAGATGAAGAGTCTGGAAAGCTTAAATTCTTAATTTTAAATTGTTAAAATTTAAAAATTTTGATGGATCTTCAGACAGGCAGGTTACTTGCCCTGCAAGCCTAAGCCAGTTGCCTGTGTTTCGTATGTTGCCGCGAAGCACAAGCGACGAGGGGCAGAATACACATTCCAGGTCACCTTGTCACCACGCCTATGTATGTATATAATATTTTAAATATTCCCTTTTCCAGGATATATTTATTTATGCTTATGATTTTCAATTTGATTTGAAATCGAAATAAAATCAAATCAAATGAGATAATCGAATAATTAAAATGGAACATGATATATAACTCTTCAACCTATGAAATAAGTGTTCAAGAAAAGTGCCACGCCCCTAAGATGCTTACTTATGGGCTAAAAAAGTTGAAATTTGAAAAAAAATCAATTTTATGGCAGATACAAAAAATTTTTTTTACAACTTTTATACCCGTTACTTATAAAAATAAGTAAAAGGAGATATTCGGGGGTGCCACAGAAATCGCTTTCGCTTGAATTTCTCTTCAATTTCATTTCGCTGTGCCACAGGTAAAATCGCAGAATAATTTTACGCGTATTAAACTAGAGTTAAAATCGCTTTCGTCCGATGTTGCCACCTAGTCCGATTTAGATTTATGAAGTCAGGGTTAGCGATGCCACATTTTATAGTCCAAATTCGAAGTAAGGTACTTAAAAAAAATATATGAAACCACTTCAGTTTTCTTTAAATTAAGCATTAAAAAAATAGGTCTTTTGAGGTATATCAAGTTTTACCGAAAAAAACCTTTAACTTATTGTGCAATTTGTGAAAACATTTTTCTCGAAGAGCTGCCAGACTAATGGCAGACAATTGCTAGAGTTTTCGAGTAATTTTTATTTTTTCGCGCCAATTACTTTTAAATTTTGTTCAGCTAAATAAAATCAATTATTACATAAATAAATTAAATTATATTAATTAAATAAGGAAAAAATTAAAAACCTATTGTTCTGCAATTATAAACTTAAAAAACATGCTAAACAAACCCTTATGATATTTAATCTGAGAAGGTGTCAGCCCTAAGCAGCCTAGTTCGAAAACGTTGGTGCAATTGCTAAAAAGCATTAAATCATTCGAAGATCTGTGGCACCTCGGAAATTTCCGTGCGGAATTGCTTTCTGCGGAATTCTATTTCTCTTGCGATTTCTGTGGCATCCCAGATTGTATTCGTTGCAATGTATGTAACAGGGAGAAGGAAGCATCTCCGACCCTATAAAGTATATATATTCTTGATCAGCATCAACAGCCGGGTCGATGTAGCCATGTCCGTCTGTCCGTCTGTAAGAGCGCCTAGATCTCAGAGACTATAAGAGCTAGAGCAACCAAATTTTGCACACAGATTTTTATAAACCCCACACAGATCAAGTTTGTTTCAAAATTTTGGGGTAATTTTAAAGGTTTTTATATTTTAAAATTATTTCCAAACAAATTTTTAAAAAATTTAGATTTTAATAAAAAATTAGTTTTTATATTCCAGTGAGAATTGCATAATTTGACCTAATTTTGACCTAATGATATAGTAGTCCGATTTCAACCGCTCTGACATATTATGAATCTGGACTGATGAAATCGGACCACGATATCATATAGCTGTCATAGGAACAATTGGTATTTATAGTGAGGTTGCATTAGTTTATTTGATTTTACAAAACATGGTGCAAATTCGTGCAGAACAACACATTGGACCATTGCTCAATAAACTCAAATACTAAAATTTTTACTAACAACATATTTTATATACCTCGACTAACTTTAAACAAATTTACTTTTTTTCTAATTTTTTTTAACAAATCAAAACAATGACAAATTGCGCTGCAAGCTGCAAAGATATTTTCCGCGCTTTTTAACTTCTTATGGCAACTCTCTAAAAATCTAAGAACATTATTTTTGTTCAAGGCTACTGAACAACAAAAAATTTGACTTTATGTCAAAATATCAGACATTTTTCCTATCTTATAAAAAAACCTCTTTACGAGGTAAAAGTCTAGTGACGAAATCATTTTCATGCTCCAAAATTTCTGATATCCAATTTTGTGACGAATAATATAAAGGTTTACTTATAAATCACTAAAAAAAAATTTTGTCACTCGGCACTGCGCAAAAAATAAATATTTATTAGGTATGAAGAAATTAGCGCAATGTGCCGAGTGACAAAATTTTTTTTTAGTAATTTATAAGTAAACCTTAATATTATTCGTCACAAAATTGGATATCAGAAATTTTGGAGCATGGAAATGATTTCGTCACTAGACTTTTACCTCGTAAAGAGGTTTTTTTATAAGATATCAGAAATTTTGACGTAAGATATCAGAAATTTTGAAAATTGCAATATTTGTTGACGGTACAACTTTGTCAAAAGGTGTTTATTGTTTGTACAATCAAAAACAAACTGTCTGGCAATACTAGTTCCTTTTACAAACATACATGCAAAATAAGAAAAAATCATTACTGGGGTTTTCTCAAAATCGCCAAAATGTGGGAAAAAAAAACTTTATTTCACCTGTAGCTGTTTACCTTTTTACTTCAAAAAAAAGTTCAAAGTATGCCTAAGAGCCCTTTGAAATACCTTTTCAACGATATATAGATCACATCTGTAGCTTTTATCGTTTGGATGCTATGGGGGTTTCAATTTTAGCAGTTTTTAGCGGTTTCCCGCTAAACTAGCGATTTTTCGAAAAAGTCGTAGAGCAAACGTTTCTATATTTTGATTATAAAATGATTTATGTGCCGCAAAAAGAATTCACCACTTGCAAGCAGTTTATTTCCGCATTACGCTGCAAGCAGTGTACATACTGCATATGTACATGTAGTAGTGTAAAGGTAAAAGGTATATTCAGTTAATAGGTAATATCTTGCCCAAACGAATTTTGACACATATGTGTTATATGTCAAAAAACGCGGAATAAAATTGCCTACAACATATAACATATTTTTTGGTGATTTCATGTGCAGATTTTTCTTAAATTGCTAAAATGTGGGAAAAAATACCTTATTTCACCTGTAGATGTTTACCTTTTTACCTAAAAAAAAAACTTTGAAGGTATGCCTAAAAGCCCTTCAAAATACCTTTTCATCGATGTATATATCACATCTGTAGCTTCTATCGTTTGGATGCTATGGGGGTTTCAATTTTAGCGGTTTTTGGCGATTTCCCGCTAAACTAGCGATTTTTCGAAAAAGTCGTAGAACAAACGTTTCTAGATTTTTGAGCGGGAACAAGTCCTCATTCAAACTTTTAAGCTAAATTAGCGATTTGATCCAAACAAACAGACAAACAAACAGACATACTGACTTTTCATCTCGTTTTGAGAAGGGCACCAAAAATTTCAAAAATTATTATCTTTTGAACCAGTGGTCGTATTTTGAGGATCAAGGTGTCATTCGACGCGTATTTTTGATAAGAATAGTAAAAAATTAAAAAAAAATTCAGAAAGGCTCCAACGGTCCCATTTGCTCCAATCATTTAAATTTTGCCCCTCCCACTTACACCTGTTTATCTCACGAACCAATTGAGTATTCAAAAGTCTTAGTATGCACATTTGTAAGTTAAATTGATACCTTTCGATCGGTATATAACTCGACCTGATCGGACAGTCATAGCAAATTTTCCATTCTTCCTGTGTATATATGCTAGTCGCCTTCGCACCCTTCGTGCTGCTTTCGTCACTAGCGCGGACTGCCGTCCGCAGTGATATTACGACTATAGTGACGGTGTCTCTAGTGATTTTTTTTAAGTTTCAATATATTGTAGTTTGTAAAATGTTGCGTTTTTTAATATATGACACAAATTTTACCGATGGGTTTGGAAGATATTACCTGTTAACTGAATATATACGTTTTACTTAGAATTGGAATAGGGCAGCAGCAACAAAGTGTCGTGCTGTTAGATTTTGCTCTAGGTAATTGTGCTTGTAAAAAATAATCTTTATTTTTCTGATAATGAAAACAAAAAAAATATGTGTATTCTTGAGAAAATGTATTATTTAGAACGAGTGACAAAAAATATTTTTTGAGTAATTTATGTGTAAAACTTAATATTATTCGTCCCAAAATTGGATATCATAAATTTTGGGACACGATAATGTTTTCGTCACTAGACTATAACCTCGTAAAGAGTTTTTTTTAGATCGATCACCGAAAGCTGTGCACGTGCCCAAAGTAGACGATCACACAAAACGCATGTTCTATTCAAGTGACACGAAAATTTTTACTCAACTTCAAGAATATCCAACATATGAATGGCAAGAAAAAAATATAACGGCTCTTTCCCAGAACTTGCAGTCAGTGTTGCCAGAGTCGCTTTTTTCCCGTCAAATCTGGCTGTTTTCAAAAGCCATTTGCTAGAAAAATTTGCAAATTCTGGCTTTTTTTTTAAATGTCTTTTTTTCAGATTTTTTTGGTAAATGCCCAAATATAGGGCAAATTAAAAGGCAATACAAAAGATTTACTTCGTGAAATGGCAAAATAATGACAGCACTACAAAAATTTGGATGAAAGTCAATTTCTATAAGGATTCTGTGAGCAACAATACTTTTGCAGACCTGGATAAGGTTGCCATTGATATGTTATCGTTGCTTTGGTTGTAATGATGTAAAAACGAGCACAGATTATGTTAGTTGCGGTTTTCGTCCGGGTGGACTCGCTGGCAGCAGCTAGCAAACAGCCTTTGGGGGGGGTTCTTTGGACTCAGCTCCGCAACGCTTCTTGTGTACAAATTTTAATCGAGTCCTATAATGCCTTGTTTAAAATTCAAACCAAAATCACCTGAAACTATCAAAAGGAAAATCACACAGAAAGAAGATGCATTGTTCACATATATTAAGCTACAGTGATGGTCTTGTAGCTGCGCTTCTATACCCACCCTACCTTTGATTTTCCATTAGCGCTAACATAATTAATTTGGAAAATCCCTAACTCAATAGCTCTCTTTTTGCCCCTACCCTTACCTTCTAGGAAAAATAAAAATATTTAGAGAATCATTTCATATTCACTTTGCGTAAATTTTAATCATTATAAGTTCTTTCGTTATGTTTACAATACTTTAATTTGAGGGAACACCTCTGTTATGTTACTTTAACATTGCTATGTTACATTAAATTTATGGATTTTCAATCTGATGGGAATATGGTCACTCTATAGTGCCAACTTGAATTTTAATTGCGCATTTGCAAAAAAAAACAAAATTATAATATTTTCTTAATTATCTTTTGCGTATAAAAATGTAAGTGAAAATTCTAATAAGAGAAAGAGGAAAAAATGTGGCAATGTTTCAACAGCTGGTGAGTGTTTAATTTATATGTTAAACATATTTATGGGGTATGCCGAAAAGTATGCAGAAAAAAATGGACCGGTATATGTAAATATGTATGCAAAGTTAAACACACATTTACATATGTATGCAAATGTGCATATGCAATTTGAAATTTACTTTACATTACTTTATGTTTTGTTTTGCTTTAATTTACTTTTTGTATTTGTTACTCACTCCGCTCTTAACTCTCTTACGATGATCGTTGGGCCCAATGATGACGTATGTGTGTATGCATATGTTGTTCACAGCTGTATAAAGTAAAGCAATATAAGTAAAGCATACATACATATGTTTAAATATACAAACACTAGATCGCACAATTATCAGCCTCTTCCCTTTCTCTCTGTTTATAAAAATTATTCCGCAAATGACAGTGGTGTACGTATGTACATATGTATGTTGGTTTCGAATTCAGCAAAGTCACAGATATCAGCGTATGCTGTTATATACATACATACGTACATATGTAGCACTTAACAAAAATGTATGCAAATTTAAATGTACTTTATTATTATTTTTCAGGACACTTGATTCTATTTTCTTGGTTTTTTCCTTTTTTGTTGAAATGTACAATTAAAGATTATTTTGATGAAGATGATTATGCTCGTTGAGAAAAGCGAGTCAAAACAAAAGCAACAACGACGGTATGTAAACACTGATGTACATTCGTGTATGTGTATGTGTTTTATATTGAGCGGTTTTATGCACTATTTCTGCTACTAAACAGCTGATATTAATGCGTCGGAATGTCTGATGAAATATATATAAATTTTAACTATTTGATACACAATTTTTTTAGCTGCACGTTCACTGCTGCTGATGCGATGAAAGTCGGCGACGATGCTGCTTAAGTTGGATGATGATGACGAAAAGAAATGAAGGTCGGCGACGATGCTGCTTAAGTTGGATGATGATGACGAAAAGAAATGAAGGTCGGCGACGATGCTGCACAAGTTTGATGATGATGACGAAAAGCGATGAACAAAAGTGAAGCGCTTGAGTCGATGCAAAATGAAGCGCCGGTTGAAAAAGAATTTGGCCACCGCATGTGCAGTTGATGCTGGAGTGTAAGATATGCCAGCTCTTGCACAAGAGTCGGACTTACGGATCTCTTCGACTGCCAGTTTAGCACTTAGAATTTTCTAAGGCTTATTTGGTCAGCCGGCGTGAATTCTAAATAGAGTTTCAATTAGAAAAAAAAACAAGAACCGCTACCACTTCACTGCTAACATACCTTTGTTATTTATTCAACACTAACACAACTTTAATATTCGAGTCTTTAGATGCAAAAAATATATTATAAAATATATTATATTTGCAATTAACCTTAAAAAGGCACGTTTTCTCACTTTGCGAAGAATTTGTCACAGATTCGTCTTCACTGGTCGATTAGCCTTGATCATTTGACTACTCATGCTTGATGCGTTGCTATGCAAGGCCTTGCCATGTTAGATGAAATTTATCTATAACGGTATCCTTCCCGTTGAATGATGGCGGCGCTTGCACTATGTGTGTGACAAATTCACTCAAGATAATTTGGCAAAGCAACTCTGAGAAAACAATAGAGGGGCTCCTGATAAAAATTAATTTGGTATTTATCGAAACTATTTGTATTTTGTGCTAAGTTCGATAAAATGTATGAATTAATTTACCATTCTTGTACAAAATAAAAAGCAGCTGTAATTGTACATTACATGGTCCAACGCCGAAGTGGAGCGCATATTTAGCAAAGTCAATTTTGTAAAGTCAAAACTGCGAAAAAAAAAAAAACTACACTTAAGAATATTGAGAAATTGGATTAATGGTTTGCTACTTAAAATAAAAATAATTTATTTTGTTATGAATTTACTGATATGGCTTGCACAGACTCGAAAAGTGCTGCTACATAAGCTTCTCAATAAATTCCTGCGGATGGTAGGAACGGGATTATCAGAAGATAATGAAAATCAAGAGAATGAGGACAACATTGATGAAATTATTTACATCTTATGAATAAAAGATCAGCAGATGCTCAAATGGTTCAGTTTCTTTCTAGGCAACCTGATTTTACGCGCTCACTCTTCTGCACTCAGCAGAAAATACTGGAATTAATGAATTATAAAACTAGCTTTTTTATGGCTTTTTTCATTAATTTTTCAGCTTTTTTTCATCGATCCTCCCGTCAAAAACAGCTTTTTTTTTCAAACAAAAGTTGGCAACAATGCTTGCAGTTTATTACTGAGAGAGACAAATAGTTGCACAAAAATAACGAGCAAAAATCTCGTTATTTTATCACTTTGCCTTTGAGTTATAAGCAATTGTAAATAGAGTACAAAAGGTGTCCTATTCAAACGAAGAGAAGTGTACCTTTTAAAACATCGATTGAATCAGTGTTTCGACTAGTCGAAATCTTTTTGAACAGAAATGGCGACCAACAAGCAGCAAAATAAACTCCGAATTGAGCTCTTCGAACACAAAGATCGAATTAGAATGATTGAAGAGGAGCAGCAGAGGCCAATATTGTGGAATATGAGCGACAAAAAACATTTTGATGGAATTTTTATAATAAATAACTTTTAATTTAATAATTAGGGTAAAATTCGCTGCCACTTCTATTATCATGTCCACATAGTCCGTTTTCTCACATTTATTATTTGCATTTTATTTACTTGTTTGTTGTGCACAGCTGACGCAACAGTGTGACCACAGCAGCACAACACAAAAAATCTCCCACCTTTTTAGTGATTTTTGGTATTATACTGTCACACTAATATTTGTAAGGCCGGACATCAAAAGATTGAACAATTTGAGCGCCCAAAATATTCTCAGCTACTGGATACTATGCTTTATTGTAAAGTCTCCTTCCTTCAAAAGAACAATTGTGAACTTACTGCATGTAATAAAGATCATGGTAAAAATAATTACAAGATGAGGTAATGTATTCAATTATTATTTATTATGTATGTAACATTGTTATTAATTTCACCATGAATAAGATCACAATAGAAACTTTTCGTTACACATTTCGAATACAAACTAATCGACAATTGAAATAGACATTCTGATATATTTAGTAAACAGTTTTGCATGTAACTCATTTAGCGGCTGGTGTTATTCTCGTCACCAGGACAATATGGACATGGCACCACGCAGCAGCTCCGGCACATCCCAGCCGTTGCGACGGAGGACATTCAGGGCACGAGCCGCATCGCGTTTCAACTGTCAAATGTTACTCGGGGTGAGTGAGCTGTCAACAGAGAGGGTCAAGGGTCAATCACTTACCAGATTGGAGCGCAGCTTGGCCTGGAACTCGGGTGAGATGACGGTTTGCTTAAAGTGGGCAAAGTTGGTATTGTTTGCGAGGGAACTGTACGAGAACTCGCGCACTTCATTATGAGGCATGGCAGCCAGGAGATCGCCTATAAAGGTGTGTCCACGCAGCTCCTTGCAGTTGTACTTCTTGCTGACTGGCATAATGGGCACCTCGAAGCATTCAAAGATGTCTACAATGTTGTCAATGTCCGTGGTGTTGATTCCTGCATTGCGCAGTTCCTGGAGCAATATATGATAAGCCTCGCTCCTCTGCAGTTGCTCAATAACCAGCTGGAAGCGCGAAGTTTTGTAGTAGCAAACAGCCTTGCGGAACTTGGCGTTGCACTGATAGTGGGACTGTATTAAATCCATGAGCACTTCCATATCGATGAGATCACGGAGTATTTGAAAGTCCCTGCACAGCTCTCCGTCGCGATCGTCCGTATCTTCAGGGGGACAATCGTCGTCGATAGGTTCGGGTTCGGGCTCATCCTTCTTGGCCGCCACCTGGCAATGGCAAACTATAATTGCCAGCAATCCGCAGTACAGCGCCAAGGTCTTCAGTTGCAACATGGTCGATCTGGTTAAGATTCACTTCTTCAATTGTTCAGTGCAATTTTACCACTTCGAATGTTGTTGTAAGCGCGAGGAGTACTCGCTTTTATAGTCAAACCATTAGGCAATGCAGTTACAAGTTTTTGCTCTTAGCTGGGTCAGTGGCTTATCAGACTGCGGGCGTCAAGCGACAAGTGTCAATTAGTCTAATTAGCTCCATCACAACAAATTCGCTTATCAGTGTTGCGGGAAACAAGAAACCGCCGAGCAGACGGCGCCCAAATAAAACCCCTCCGACGAGCAACAAGTGCAAGTGGACGACATAACTTGTTGCATGTCGAACAAGCGGAAAAGTTGCCAACAGAACTGCGTTTCCTCTTTTCTTGTAGAGAATGAATGATGTTGATGGAAATCGTCAACAATTGCCAAGAACTGTGACTCATTAACAATCACTTACCAATTTTACAAAGCTGATAATTATAAAGTGCTTCTTATAGCATTTAATCTCCGTTTGAAAATAATTTGAACACGAAATTATAAACTGCACTCATGCACTCTTAAGTCTCGTTTCAAAAAGTTGAACAAAGTGTAAATCACTTTGACACTGCAGTTGTTAATCTCGGTTTACAAACAACAAGTGTTCTCACTTAAGTACATACATGTCCTGTCCAAGCTTAACGGATGTTTACTGGTCAGACCAGCAGGATGTGACTGTGTTTGAGCTGGAACGACATACGAGTCGAGTCCGACTAAATGTACTTAATTACCATGGTAATTTCAAGCAGCAGCAGGAAACTATGCTACGTATTTCGATTCCCAAATGCTTTCATTGATTTGAATTGCAAGTTGTACTTGGTTTTAAGCTGACCTCCTTCCGCATTTACCCGGGCCACTTAATCTACAGCATACAGAGAGCAATCAAAAACTAAAATTATCCGCACCGTTGGTCTGTGCAGTCATTTAAACTAACACAGACACAGGTATTTACAATGCACCTTGTGCCAGAACCCATTTTTTTGGCATAAAGTCGACATTTTTCGTCAAATTTATATTGATCAAGTCAGCACAACGGTACTGATGATAGAGATTGGCATCTCTTGAAACAGCTGTATACCAAGCCATGCTCCTTGCGTTCTGCAAGTGTTTTGTGTGTTGTTGTTTGTTGATGTCTTATAGACATTACTAGACCTCAAGTTAGCTAAAACTTATTTCTATTTATATTGAATTTGACTTAATATTTTGAAAGGGCATACATTAGGTATATCGAATCAATAAAAAAGAAATTTTAGTGACAACGTTGTATTTTTGCCGCGCTAACAAAGTCTGATGATTTGTTAGCTGATCTTCAGCCAAAATTGGCCGGAAGCTTTTACTCTACTTTGCTCTTCTGCTGTAGCAAGACCAGTTATCCAAATCATTGTTGACAATATGGAAAATAAAGTTCAAGGTTTGCCAAATATATTTATTATTAAGTTATTCGAAATATGAGTTCAATGTTGTAGTGTAAACTTGTAGTGCTGGGAAATCCAATAAAGAAAGAATAAAGTTGTGGATTGTCTTTTTATACCCTAGGGGTATATTAAGTTTGTTCAAAAGTATGTAACAGGCAGAAGGAAGCATCTCCGACCCCATGAAGTATATATATTTTTGATCAGCATCAATAGTCGAGTCGATATAGCCATGCCCGTATGTCCGTCTGTCTGACGGTCCGTGTAAACGAAAGGATCTCAGAGATGGTAAGAGCTAGGACCACCAAATTTGGAATGAAGACTCCCTATAATTCAGGCAGAACAGGTTTATGTTGAAATTGTGCCACGCCCACTGTGAGGGGTGTAGTTCATCAAAAACTGACATCACCTTTCATTTAGGGCTTTGAGTTAAATTTTTATTTTTTTTTATTTCAACGGGTGTAAGATCATGCCCAGAGACTAATCACCAACTTTCAACACGACTGATCCGCTTGTTATGTCTTATTTTAGAGAAAAAGGTCCAGCTAAAATACAAAAAAAAATTATAAATTCTACGTCAGCCTAACTAAGATTCATGCCAAATTTCAAGATTTACATGAAGATTTCACATAAATATATTTCACTTATTTCTCATAGTCGGATGGGGCGGGAGAGGTGAAGGCGTGCTCCAAATCCAAAAATAAATGTATATTTGTCTAGCTAAGGTTCATGCAAAATATTAAGTCGCTAGCTTTTTAATTCAACTTTATGACAAAAAAAAAGGGATTCTGGCCCAATGTGCAATGTACAGCTAGGTTTTAACCTAACAACGAGTGAATACGAATGCGAGTGAACCGGAAATAAGTAGTTGACTATTCTTTTTCGGGTCAAAGGCTGCACCAGACCCGTTATCAAATCCATGTGTGCAAATTTCATTTTTATTTTTCACACTTTTATAATTCGTTTACGGATATTAAGGACTAGTTTCACCCATCGCTATTGATAAGATACCTGTTAGTGTTTTAATAGAAGATACATATATTAAAATCTAGATTTTCTCGATCACAGTCTCAGCTTTTACTTTAAAAACTAATTTGTACTAAAGCTAAATGTGCACCTGGCAAATACCCTGTATCCTAAAAATAAACTGCTTAACTTTCGTTTACTCATTAAAAACTATAATTAATATTAAATAAAACGCAAATTATAGTGCTTAGAGTTACCGAAACTAAGTTATAACAAAATTATATTGCTCAAAGGGAGCTTTGGTCAAATTTGTGGTTAAACATTTGTTTTGTCGGTTTGACTGTGAAATTTGATTACATCAATTAAATTTGTGTCCATATAACCATATTTAATTTCATGCATAATTTTATGCAAAAAGATTATCTAGCAAGTTAGCGCACACTAATAACAGTTGCTGAACTGGAAAACGTCCTGGAGTGTTTAAAAATTAAACGAAAAACATTTTCTATGGATGTTACATAAATTAATCTACACTTTTCATGTATAAATTTCAATGCCAAAGGGTACAAAAACTGCACACACGTGTTTAACCTGAATGGCAGAGCAGGTCAAAGGTTAAGTTGAATCTGTCAGCGGGCAGAAGTGCCTGGCAAAGTTAAATGGCAACTGGACGACTCTGAGAATGTGCAACATCACGATAAATCATTTGGGTTTTTCGCCCGTTAGCCAGGTGACCCCGATGCGCTCAAACTCCCCCTTGTCTAACTTTGTTTGCTCTCGTACGCTCCGTGTTTGCGTTTGTCTGTGTGCATGCATATTTAAAGCTTTTCATTAGCGCAGACCGACCACAAAATATGCCATTCAGCAAAGTTAAAGTTGCAGCAGGCAGCAGGCAACACGAACTCTGAAACTCTCTTAATAGCACGAGACAATCGCATTGCTAGGAGGAGATAAAAAGTGTTGCCTACTTTTGGGCGTTGCTGGCAAATTGCGCAATGTGGTCGCTGTCATTTGCAATAGATTTTCATGTAATTAGTTGTGGCTGCTAATAAAATGTCGCTAGCCACGCAAACCACAAACAATTGAGTTGCTAGAATTGTGTGATCATGTGTGTGTGTGTGTTCGTGTGTGTCTGTGTGTGCGTGAGTAAATTGCATTTTTGCTTGCTGGCTATTTGAGATTTTGCGCATCAACCACAAAACAGACGACAAACAAACGCACACAACAACAACAGACACTTAAAAATATGTGAGTGTCTGTGTATGTATGTATGTATTTGCCACAGACCCATGTGCTATACCATTTTCATTTCCCTGGATAATTTACTCAATTAGATGAGAACTTGAAGGCTTTGTGGCATTTGGGAGAATCGGTTTATTATTGCACTGAAACAAGGAATAGGGTTTGGGATGGAATTGGGAATGCGAGTGTGAATGTGAATAGGAATGGGAATGCGATAGGGAGAGTTGGAATGGGTATTCACATGGATATGGTTATCAGCATTCTCGGTGTTGCCTGCTCCGACTGCCACTAGCTGGGCATATAATGCCGCCTAATGCCGGCAAGCAAACACACATGAGTTGACGCTGTGATAAAAGCTGCCCAATCTCTTAGTCTGACGCCTGGTGCCTTGTGCCTTTTGCCTGATGTCTCATGTCTGACGTCTGATGTGCTCTGCCTACTGGCAGGACTCAACAAAAGTTGAGCACCAAACTAACGCCGATAAACAGGCTTAATTAGCGACAGAGCTCAAAGTCAACAGACTGAAGCATTAAGCCAAAATCCAAATATTCACACATCCACACATATACGTATAAACGCATTCTCACACACACACACAGAAAAAAAACTAATGCCACTAGCGCCCTTGGTACGAAGTTTTCTATGGGGTCTCGTTAGGCTTAGAGCTAGAAGAACCAGCATCATCATCATTGACTTGCCTGCCTAATTATGTGCAAGCAACAATGATATTTATATTATCAGCCAGTCAATTTCAACCAGAGCTGAGACAAAGTTAAAGGTAATAACGCCATCAAACGATTGATTGTGCTGTTATTTTATCATAGTATAAGACGGCAGAGTAACAAATACAGCATTAAAATAAAATATACTTTAAAGCCAACGCTGCAATCCTATCTTTAAACCAAGCACCGCAAATAAGAGTTATGAGAAACTGGATTAACTTTTATTTTCAAATTTTATTTAAAAATTATAGAATAAAAGTTATTTTTCAATTTTTATTATAAGAATTAATAATAAAAGTTATTTTTCAATTTTTATTAAAAAAAGGCGCATTTCATTCACAAGGGGTGGAGAGGGGTGGGAGGGTAACGCCGCTTCGACTCTCCTTGGCTATGCCTTTGTATTAACATGTCACTTTTGGAAATACGCCTTACAATTCAATAGACATTTACAGTAAATTTTTATTTTGCAACTTTTATGATAAAAATTGAAGCATAATTTTTATTTTTCAACTTTTATAATAAAAGTAAGAATAACTTTTTGTTTTCAATTCTTATAATAAAAATTGAAAAATAACTTTTATTTTCAATTGCTAAATTAAATAATAATTGAAATTTTATTATTATTATGTAGATTTTTTATTTAGATCGAAAAAATAAAAGTTTTCTTTTAATTTTTTTGATAAAAACCAACAAATAACTTTTATTTAATAACTTATCGGGGGTGCCACAGAAATCGCTTTCGCTTGAATTTCTCTTCAATTTCTTTTCACTGTGCCACAGGTCAAATCGCAGAATTATTTTACGCGTATTAAATTAGCGCTAAGATCGCTGGCGTCCGATGCTGCCACCTAGTCCGATTCAGATCTTCGAAGTCAGGGTCAGCGATGCCACATTTTTTAGTCAGAATTCGAAGTAAGGTATTTAAAAAAAATATATGGAACCACTTCAGTTTTCTTTAAATTAAGCATTACAAAAATAGGTATTTTGAGGTAAATCAAGTTTTACCGGAAAAATCCTTTAACTTATTGTGCCAGACTAATGACAGACAATTGCTAGAGTTGTCGAGTAATTTTCATTTTTTTCGCGCCAATTACTTTTACATTTTTTTCACCTAAACAAAAGCAATCATTGCATAAATAAATTAAATTATTTTAATTAAAGCTACAAAAAATTAAAAACCTATTGTACTGCAATTATAAACTTAAAAAAGTTGCTAAACAAACCCTTGGGTAATTTAATCTGAGAAGGTGTCAGCCCTTAGCAGCCTAGTTCGAAAAGGTTGGTGAAATTGCTAAAAAACATTAAATCATTCGAAGTTCTGTGGCACGTGCGGATTTGCTTTCTGCGGATTTCAATTTCGCTTGCGATTTCTGTGACATCCCTGTATATTTTAAAAATTATAATCGTTACGGTCCCTGCTTTAAACATAAGCAATTTACCTCTGAATCCTTCTCAAACTCAGAAAACTTTAAATCAAAGAATTTTACTGGCTTAAAAATCGGGGAAAAACGGTAAACCATTGAAACGAACACTCCCCAAAATTTGAAAGACTAGACTTTTTTTATGAATAAAAAGTATCTATCCGGAAAGCGGACAAACCGGCTAAACTGATTAAAGCTCCAGCTGAGAAATTGTGCACACAATGCACTTGATTTAATCTGGGTACAGGATTTATATTCAGATCAAGCTCAGGTACAATGTGCCCCAAGATATACAGGGATGCCACAGAAATCGCAAGCGAAATTGAATTCCGCAGAAAGCAAATCCGCACGGAAATTTCCGAGGTGCCACAGAACTTCGAATGATTTAATGTTTTTTAGCAATTTCACCAACCTTTTCAAACTAGGCTGCTAAGGGCTGACACCTTCTCAGATTAAATTACCCAAGGGTTTGTTTAGCAACTTTTTTAAGTTTATAATTGCAGTACAATAGGTTTTTAATTTTTTGTAGTTTTAATTAAAATAATTTAATTTTTGTTTAGGTGAAAAAAATTTAAAAGTAATTGGCGCGAAAAAAATGAAATTTACTTGACAACTCTAGCAATTGTCTGTCATTAGTCTGGCACAATAAGTTAAAGGATTTTTCCGGTAAAACTTGATTTACCTCAAAATACCTATTTTTGTAATGCTTAATTTAAAGAAATCTGAAGTGGTTCCATATATTTTTTTTAAATACCTTACTTCGAATTCTGACTAAAAAATGTGGCATCGCTGACCCTGACTTCGAAGATCTGAATCGGACTAGGTGGCAGCATCGGACGCTAGCGATTTTAGCGCTAGTTTAATACGCGTAAATTTATTCTGCGATTTGACCTGTGGCACAGCGAAATGAAATTGAAGAGAAATTCAAGCGAAAGCGATATCTGTGGCACCCCCGATAAAGATGCCAAGTCATGGCTAACAAGCAACTTGAGCGATGTCAACTGACAAATGATGTGAAGCTGAAATCAGTGAAGCTTGACTGGAACAGTCTTTGGGATTAGAAATAATAGTGGCGATAGAAGCGGATATTTGTCACAATCTACAGAAGTATTCAATTCTTCCAAATACTTGTGGAGTCAATTTTCTGTGAAATTGTTGTCATATACAAGCAACAAAAACCCGTTACCAGTTGACTAAAATTAATGGCAAACAATTTTTTTAGATGGCCATTTTCGGAGGAGACATAGAAAAAGTCGACGGGATGCGATGCGATTGGTTGGTGCCAGCTTAACAATTAAAAAGGCAAATGGCGTGTGCAGGTAAACAAGGGAAACAAAAGCGAATATACATAGAATGCGACTGAACAACGAACAACGGGAATGCCAACATCAACAAATACAACAACAACATCCAAATGGTGCCCACTCATGACACTCACATTTCTCAATTTTTATGACAGCTCGTTGGGTGCGAGTGACTAAGTGTGTGCGTGTGTGAGTGTGTGGGTGGATACTGTTGTATTTGTGTGTTTGCAAATGGTTCTCACGTTAAGCACAAAAATATGAAGTGTATCGACCGTGACTTTACCTTCAAATAACTTCTTTCTGTACAAAAAAAATACCATACTTTTAGAATCTTTTGAAAATCAAATTAAAAGAAAGAAAAGCTACAATATAAATAATTAAAGCATAATTGCAGATACTTATTAAATCATAATTATTCTGAAATATTTAATTAAATTCAATTAATGCTTTGTTTCAACCAATCACATATTCACATATTTCAGCATATGCGTATAATAGCCATAGATACACTAATTTCAAAATTCAATTAATAACAGTTGCGATAACTGCTTCATTCTCAAAGGCTCAAAGGACGGAGAAAGGGTATCAACATAGAGCAAGAAGACACGGAGCAATGTGAATAGAGTTGCTGCCACAGTCACTCGGTCTAGAGTCTAGACAAATTGAGCTGTTATATATACTTATGTGCATATATGTATAGCACTCACACATACGCCAATACACACACAACGCAAACACATACACTCACACAAAGGGTATCCACACAAATGCCTATGAGTCCAATGTGTTTGCGCAGCTGTTGGCTTGAGGTTTATCACTTTAATGGCTGCCATATTTGCAGAGTTGAGCTTCCTTTTCCATTTACTATACACATACATATTCTTACCTGATTCAGTTCAGTTGCTGCTCCCAAATTGGCAACGTGAGTTGGCAAACGCCTCGGCGTCGTCGTCGTCGTCGTTGTCGGCGAAAAAGTAATTTGCGAGCAAATTATGATAAATTGAAATTATGTTGGTGGCATTGCACATCAATTTGGTTTACAGAACAGAACAAAACAAAATGAAGGAGCAGAAAAAGAGCAAGAATTCCCTGAAATTGGGGAATTACAAACAACGAATCTAGAAAGTTGTATATTCAGAAGTTGCTCTATTAAAAACATTGTAGTTTATTTATGCACTTCATTTAAAATTTATTGTTGCCTACACAAGATATATATTTAAATTTATTTATTTTGGCAGCAATGATTTATTGAATCAAGCGATTGTCGACTTGGAGCAACCGATTGAATGAAATGCAAATCGAATTCTCTTTACGCAAAGTGTTTACTATAAATAACTTAGCTCAATTCGCACTGCAAAAAAGAACTTAGTAGCGAAAATCTAAACAGACAGAGAAAAAGGATAGATAGAGATTAAAAGAGTGTGAGAGTGAGAAATGGCAATGCAGAGACATTGCAAGGCAGCTCAATTAAAATGGCATTAAATTCCATTTGAATTGCTTTTTCAAACTGCCAACACTCGTCGTCTGTCGTCTGTCGACTGTCGTCTTCCACCTCCACCTGCCTCCACTTGCCAGCCACTTGCCAGCCCTTCCCTCGCTTGACATTGCCTTTGTGTGCGCTTGAGCTGCAGATACACAACAGCTGTCTATGCATTCGGGATTTGAGCCTGAGACAGCTGCTCAACCCCCTCAGTCCTCAGTCCTCAGCCCTCCTCATTTCTCGTTCGTTGGCCATCATCATCTGGCTGATTCTGCTGCATTCCCTGCTGTGGTCTCTTCCATGTCGCTGCATAGCTTTCAACGGCTGCTACTTCTCCTGACAGTAGCCCAGAGCCAAGGAATTCAAGATATTTGCAGCAAAGCCATTTTGCCTTATTGTTGATTTAATGCCCGTCGAGTCGTCTCGTAGTCTCTCGTACTCGTACCGTATGCAATTGCTACAATTTGATCTGTAGTCAATTTTAAATGGACTCTAATTTAATTTATTTGCTTAATAACTATTATGGCAATTTGTTTCGTTTCGATGCATTAGAGAGAATAAGCAAATAAATGCAAAGTGAATTTAATAGACCAACGTGTCGAACAAACTTGAATACACATATTAACTTGTATCTTGTATCTTGTAAATACAAATCGACTCGACAAGTGTTGCCAACATGCTAAGCATGTACTGGTCAACCAGTCAACAAAATTCGAAATATGTACATACAAATATGGTCGACATGGCTATAAGAGTAGTCACATGTTGGACGCCATAAAGTATGCAACAGAATCGAGCGCTTTCCGCTGCATTCCACAAACTACCTGCTACCTGTTAAATATTCAAAATCATATGCATGAGTCACATTGCTTTGGGCCAAACCAGGAAGGAAGAAAGGAAGGAAGGAAGGTGAGGCAGTTTGATACAAACACAGGCACAGCAATATTCACACAATCACACACACACACAGTCACTCAAACATACACAGTCATTTGTTCGTTTGCATATTTGATTTGTGTTTGTTTGTCTGTGTGTGTGCAATTTATGTGGCATTGAGAACTTTAGCGTATTTGACAAGACTATATACACACATACACACACACACACACACACACACAGACAGACAAACAGACTCGTAAATATGCCAAAGCGGACATCTAATTCAATTTATATGCATGGCCCACATACATGTCCATAATATGAATTGAATACATACTCACATATGGAGAAAACTGTTGTTGCCAACTAAAATACTTTAATCTATTGCCCGACAACAATTTACGCATTCTGTAGGTAAATCAAAGGAAAGCAAAACAAAATTCACGGCTGAAAAATAAAGACCGTTGACAAAATTGGAGATTTGCCTGAATATTTGTTAATCCCGGTTGTCAAAAATAGGAAATAAGTCAATAAAATATGCAAAACATATTTAATTTAAGCATTTTGTATACCCTTTGACCATTGTAAAGAAGCGAGATTGTTTTCAATATAACTTTACAATACACGGTGTATTTTATACGAGCTTGTTAATTTGAAACCTCATGATACATTCAGTTTAAAAAACAAAAGCCGTTTGGAGAGACATAAGCACAAATTAAATATCTTAAATTTTAGTGTCCTAAGTTAAAAAAAAAATTGATTTTAAATGTTTCTATTGCTAGCATATTTAAATATTAAACAATTTGAAAATAAACATAAATTGTATTTGTTATTCGGAAAATGCAGAGTATCACACCGAAACGAGTATCGGTTTCAGTTACGGTTTCGGTTGTGTTCTTATTTCAGCTATCGGTTTTGTAATAGCTACCGGTTTTTTCGCTATGCTCACGAAAAAAAATCTTATTAAAATTTTAAAAGAATGTTAGAATATTAACACGATTATTTTAATTTCAAAACGTATTATATTATATTAAAAAAAAAATAAGTTTAATAAACGGTTATTACTCCGTAGCCTTATTAATTTAATGCTTAGGTGAACCAAAACTAACCGTTATACTTGACTCGGTTTCTAAACGGGTATTCCGGTTTTAATATTTTTGGTTTTTGGGTTTCGGTACAATAAAAAAATTGTATTTCCATTTTGGTTACAGTTACGGTTACTGATTTTAATCGGTTAATACCGGTTAAAGGTTACGGATTCGGTTTACCCCTGGAAAAATGTTGAAAAATTGAAGAATACTTCACTGTTGAAATTTTAATTAATTTGTCTTCAAAAATGTTTTCCATTTTAGTTGACATTTTAGTAAACTAAATTGAAATTATAATTAAAGTCGAAACAGCGCAGAAATAACTATCGGGAAGTGAATTCGACCATTAGGGACCCTGCACACATACATACATACATATACAGGGTACTTCAGGACCTTGACTTTTATTATGTGATCCAGAACTGAAGGCTTTAAGTTTTACAGTTGCGCTTTTAATTATTTCTTATTTTTCGATTTAAAAGGCAAAAGGGAAAAAAATCCTGAGTATGTTTGCACCCTTAAGGTCAATATTAGCGTGTCTAGCTCTTGTAGTCTTTAAAAAATAGGTCTTTAAGGGTTCAGACAGATGGACATGGCTATTTCGACTCGGTTGTTGGTACTGACCAACATATAGTTGCCCTCACTCTTTAACTACAGGGTCTTAAAACGATTTGCCAACTAAATTTGGTCAGTGATTGACTAGTTGATAATTGAAATTTAGCTTCTTCGCCAAGATATTTGCCTTGGAAGACAATCAAAGTGTCTGTCAAGCCACAAATTGCTAATAGAAGATAGCTCTGTATAGCAGAGCGAAGTATGTATGTATGCGTGTCTATATGCATGAATGGGTATATGTGTATATATGTGTATGTAAATAAAGTAAGCAATTTGCGTAAACGACAGTGCGGTTAACCCGACTGCAAATGTTAGGAGTCACAATAGATTCAAGATGAACCCCTGCAGGCCAACAGACTGTCTTACCTTGATTACATTGATGCATTTCTAGATCATTAAGCCAAACGCTTAAGCACCATTATCAGCCAAGTCAATATGCGTGTGTGTCAACGTGTATGTGTGTGTGTGCGTGCCAGTTTGCCACAATACAAAGACAGGCCTATGTATATATATGTTTGTATGTATGAAGCACTTCCGGTTGAGTGCATAACACACAAACACACATGCAGAGCGAGAGAGAGAGAGAGAGACACGTTTAGTGGGTGTCGTTGAGTCAACTCATTTGACGCTTAATGGCAAATCAATGTCCAAGAGACAACAGCTGTGGAACTGTAGCTTCAATTCCACCGACCAACGACCACCTCGGCCACATCATAATCATCACCAGGATGAGGTTTTGGTTCAGGTTCAGATTCAGGTTCAGGTCCAACGGTCGGCAAATGTGTTGATGACACTTGAATGAGTTTTGTGTCCTTTGTTGTTGTTCCTCTACTGTCTTGTGTCTTACGCTAAATTGCGCATATTATTTATACATAAGAAATCAACTGACCATAAGTTTTGTATATTAGCTAATCGCCAAAGTTCTCATCCAAGGAGCTCAGCTCGTCGCTACTTTATGAGGTAGAAGATAAAGTATTTCGAATGCTACTCAAGTTGTTCCCAGCTTGTAGTCGTGTACTCTTCACCGTGTAACCCTTGGATGTGGAGCACATTAAATTCCAATTACACGACAAGTTGCTGTGTTAATGGCCAAGTTAATGCATTTGCAGGGGCGTTAGCTTTAATGTCAAAACCAAGCATTATATGTACTTTTAGTATATGTATTATGTATATTTTGTATAAAGTGCGAGTTTGTACATGATTTGTGATATCACCCCGACTTGAGGGTCCCCGTCTTTCTCAGTGAATGATTAATTAGGCGGTAAGGTCAAGTGAGCTTTAAGCGACGCTGCTGCTTGTTAATATTTATAAATAATATACATACGTTAGGCATTTGCTGGTCACACTTAACAATTAAGCTTACAACTAACTACCTTATATTTTAGCAGCTACAACCGAGAGCCTTTCATTTGCCGTGTGTCCGTGTGGCGAAATGTCCTTGTCGAGGTCGCCTCGAGAGTCGCAGTGCTTGGTACCCTATCAGTTTGTTGGTTATGCTACGTTATCTTGGGGGTGGTCTTGTATTTGGATTTGATTGCTTAGCCGATTCATATTCGAGTGCAGGCGCATAACTAAAGTAAACCTGTTTAATTAACATCACAATGCTGTAGAAAAGTTGTGGCTTTGGTTGCCTCAGTAGCAGCACCATCGAGGATTCTCAACCTCGCCCAGGGCGATATGCTCGATGCTCCACGACGGCGTCTCCAGACGACCCTCACCCGTCGTCTTCACGTCCTGGCCGTCGACTGGAATTCCAATATGCACATAGGGCAGGCGGAAGGCTGCACTGTCCTGGTTCCGAGCCAGGGCAGCAGCGGTGTAGCTGAAGGCAGTGTTGCCATTGGTATAGGCCAGCGAATCGGTGGACTCAAAGGAGCGCAGAGAATGACTTTTGCCCTCGTCGGCAAGTCGCACCAGCCCCATTGCTGTTGAGAGGAATACCTGATCCAGGCCTTGATCAGTTTCGGTGGATGTTTCAAAGTAGGTGGCCCCTATGGAGCTGGCAAATACGTAGGCTTCATCCCGAGACACAGCACGCTGTGCCTGCAAGTCCATCTTGTTGCCCACCAGTGTCAGTATCATCGGATCCTGGACATTGCGATGCAGTTCCTGTATCCATGATTTGATTTCCGTGAATGTCTTGTACTGCGTCAGATCAAAGACCAAAATTGCAGCATTCGCATTGCGATAATACATGGGTGCAACGGCTCTGAAGCGCTCTTGACCAGCAGTATCCCAGATCTGCAATTGAAGATGAAAAGGAGACTCATAAGCAATCAAGTGAAGAGCAAATCTTAATAGGAGCTGACCCCACCGACCCTGACATTGGCACGCATCGCACTCAAGAGCTGGAACTTTAATTGAGTCATTTCGCGTTTACTTCGCAATTTCAGTCTTTATGCCCTCGCATTCCCACAATAATAACAATCATATTGTGGGTGTGTGCTCTGCTCATCTTTATGGTGCACAATTCAAATCTTCATAAAAATTTGGGGCAACGACATGTGCAAAACGCATCAGAAGACGCATCAAGACAAAGAGCTAAAAAAACTTGGTACAACGAAAACTATTTATTTCTAGTGTGTGTGTGTGTTTGTGCGCTATATGTGTATGTACATAAAAGCGAAATCGAAATCGCGCCAGAGGAGAGAAGTTATGGTCAGCCATTGGGAAAGGGATGGCAACCCTAGCTTAAGGGGAAAACAACTGTTAGCTTATCAATAAACTATAAAAAATAAAGAAAGAGAGCAGACAAGCGCCCGCGTCGGTCTAAAAAATACAAGCAAATAAACCCAAAGTGCAGTGGACGCAGAAATTGCGAATAAAAAAGCAAATAAAATGACCGAAGGAATAACAAAATGGAAGCATCAACCTAAGCTGGGACCGCTTCCCAGTTAGTAGTGGTAACAAAAGCTCAGATTAGCTGCCGCTCAAGCCATTGATAAAGCAAATAGGATTACTGGCCAACAGTTTATTCCTTAATAGACAGACCAGCACTTGTTGTACTCACTTGCAGTTTGATTTTGACATCTTCCAAGATGATGTTGCAGGTAAAGAACGAGACGGCTATCGTCGGCTCCTCGGTCCGATGCAGAGCGTTCTTAATGTACTTGATGACCAATCGAGATTTGCCCACGCCTGAAAATATAGTTGGAACATTATTCGCAGAACAGGTAGTCAAGTAAATGTTTGAACATAATCCAAAATTCACATAATTTAAAATGTAAATAAAATAACTTTCCTTAGTACATAAAAAAAAATAATAATAATAATAATTATGGTTGCTTAAAAAAAATAGAACTCAAGTCTAGAAAAAACGTTTTTCCTATTATGCTGCTTAATATTTTACCTAGATTCCCTTTCAATAGGAAAACAGCACCTTTATATAAAAATATTCGGGGGTGCCACAGAAATCGCTTTCGCTTGAATTTCTCTTCAATTTCATTTCGCTGTGCCACAGGTCAAATCTAATTATCTAAACATTTTCAAATTCTATTGCATAGAAATAAAGACTCGCAAGTAGGTCACATGTGAAGACTAAAAACATATTAGAAAAGATTATATTTTGGATCCAACCCAATAATTCTTGGAGTATTGCGTATCTGATAAATAAACAAAGAAAGCAGGCGCAATAAACAAAAGGTGTTATTGAGACTTAGTTAAGGGCAAACAGGTGATAAGAGAAACCTGAAACTGGAGTAGTAAATGCGTACATGTCCGTGCATATGTATTTACAAACAAATTATTCTTTGTTATTTCGTCGATGTGAAAATACCCTGTACTCGTAAGTTGATTCAATATCAGCGCTGACTCATCTTAAACAAGTAGAAAAAAGAACCGATTAAGCAGAAACTGCGCGTATTGTGGAGAATGTCGTTGAACACAAGTGCTAAGATATGAGCAATGTGTAAACTACATACACATACTATATGTATATTTACATTACAATATCCATACACATGTTTGTGGGCTTGGCGTGGCCTTAGGTCTGCCGAACTTGCAATTGCCCGTACAACAATTATCGCATTGTGCAAATAGGATTGAGTTTTTTGTTAGGTTAAAACCATGTGGAACTTTGCATGCGATAAGCCATGGAAGGAGGGTCTTTAGGAGTTACTTAAGCCGCTGTGCCAGGCACGACAATTCTTGGGTTGCTGAAGCAACCGAAGCTGGCGCACTACCCCACAGGGTTTTCAAGGTTGAAGCTTATCAATATTCGCGCTTTCGCTGCGAGCTCAGCTTATCTCATTGCAGTTGATGAAATTATTGCAAATTAATGGCTATACGGATCAGCTAGAGTTATGTTCATATGTATGCAATTGCTGCCTTGAGGATGAAGTTCAAAGTCATTAAGATTCAACTGGTTTGAATTGCATTTTGTGCTTACCTCGCGAACCGAGCACAACCACTTTGCCCTCAATTCCTCTCATCTTATACGCAATGGCAATCAGTTGTATGGCATGGCAGAGTATTTATTAAGTATGTGAGCAACAAATCTATGACGTTGCTGTTGTTGTTTTTGTTTCCTTGACGTTGTTATTGCTAATGCTGCATATTTGCAGGTGGTCCACGACAAATTGTATAACAAAGAGCGACGCTGACGCTGCCTTCAACTTTATCGCTCTACTGAATCGGGGCAGTCCCAATGGAATGGATATCACACTTGGATGAGATTGTTGTTTGTTTGTTTACCAGCGCACTTTTGACAAATAAGATAATTTATTATGGTTTGCCTTAAATGAATCGATGAATGCGATGAATCGATATTTAAACAGCTGTGCAAGCCTGACCAGGGATGCCAAATAGTTTTCGGGTAAAAAAGACAAATCGGCCAACGAAAACAGGGAAAAATGCAGAAAAACAAAAAAAATGCAGAAAAACAAAAAAAAAGACTGAAAAACAGAAACACTCATTTTGCCAGGCAATTTATACGAATGGCAACAAGTTTTGTGTCGACGCAAACCAAATCTGCAGGAGATAAAAAATACATATGCATATAATTGAAAAATGCTCTAATAAATACATTTACCTAACAGTCAGAATAGCATTTAACGTGTCTATTTCTTGACGGTTCCTCAGTTTTGCTTTTACCAAACTAACCTCTCTATTTCTCTCTCTATTTCTCCATTCGACCATGGCAACGATAGAAGAGGAAGAAGGGAAGTGACCACTTCTGAAAAAGGCCCTGCAGAGTCTCGATATTTGGTAGCTTCGGACTGTTTTCGTTTATATCGTTTTCAATTTCAAAAAGTTCCAAAATTGGCAGCATTGAATCCCTTTTGGATTCAACTTAATTGAGACATTAATTTACATTTTTACCGACTGAAACAGTTAAAAACCAGACAAATCTATCCGAAAAAAGGCCAAATTGGCACCACTGAGGCTGACGTCAATTATTAGTCGTTGTGGATAATGTGGATCACAATGAGATGTGTGGATTTTCAGGGCTGAATACAATACCATCGCACGTGTGTTATCGCCGACCGCCACAAACTGTCGACCATTTAAAATTGGAGAATTTGTTTAATTTTTAAAATTTTTTTTAATTAAGTAATTGTAAGTAAGATAAAAAAAAATGTGAGCATTTTAATAAATGTTTGGTGCTCGTCCCCCTTCAGAGTTCAATTTGTACTAATTTATCATAACTAAGAATTATAAATGCAACAAATTTGTAAAGAAATTTAACTTAAAAAAAAAAATAGAGAAATGCCAACAGATGCTTTTTGAAAAGGTCCCAAAATGGAGATCGTCCTTTTTATGGGACCCAAGGCTGCCACACGTTTTAAGACCGTGGCAACAAGTTTTGTCTGTTTGCTTGGCGCGCAATTTAAATGTGCAATAAATCATCTGCAATAAAAATATAATAAATGAAACCAAAACAATTATAAATTAGATAAAATAAAGTAGGCAATTTTAATGAAAGTGGTGTGCTTGTAACCCTTTGGGAAATGAAGTTGATAATATTTATACTAAATAAAGTATTAGAATTATTAATAATTCTTGCACTCGTTTTATTTTTCAACTAATTGCATATAAAATCCGAACAATAAAAAATATTTTGGTATCTTTATATGGTGGTTCTGTGAAATGCATGTTACAAGCAGAAGGAGGCGTGTCAGACCCCACAAAGTTTATGTATTCTTTTATTATTTCGTTGGTCTTTGACGTACTATGTATGTTATGTATGCTGCTTTCGTCACTAGCGCGGACTGCCGTCCGCAGTGATAGTATGTACGTTCATGTGGTCCAAGCGACACCAAGCCCAAGCGTGTTACGGAATATACGGCATGCAAATTAAAAGACCACGAGAAGAGAAAGAAGATAGAGAGTTACGGATATAAAATAAGAAAACGGATATAGAAATAAAATGAAAAAAAAAAATAATCCTAAGCTAGTTATCACCTAAGTGGTTAAGTATTAAGCATTGAAGGTTGGAAATGGAGTTAGCATTGGAAACAATATAAAAAAGTCTATTGTATTCCGAACACAACATTCTAAAAGGTTCATGCAATACATAGTTAGATCTGCAAAGAGGAAGAGCAATAGGAATAAAAGTTCTTTATACTACTCTACGAGGAACAGAAAAGTTGAGTTGTGACATTAGTGGGATTCCGGTAAACGTTTTTGATTTGCTTTTGATTTGATTTTGATTTTTCGGTCAGCTGTTCACAGCTGCTCCATACAAAATTTTCAGTGTGCCCAGAGCAAATCAGGGAAATGTGGTCTTACTAATTGATTTCGAAAAATCAGCTCTGAGACTGATTATTGTTGCATTTTGATTTGCTTTCAACTCAAAACTGTGTCAGCTGTGTGGCATATGGTGTTTGTTTACATTCTGCTGTCATATCAATATGGAGAACGTAAGTCTAATGCATTTAAAGTATTTGTAAATAAATAAATATAAAATGTTTGTTTAATATTTATTTAATGCTTTTTAGGCTCGATGATTTTCTATCAGTCCCATGATAATATTGAAGCTCTCCCAGTTTACCCTGATGAGCTTCTTAAATCTATCTTCGTCCAAATTTGGGAGCACTTGGTTGGTAAACTGGGTACATTTAGGCACAGTTTTCCTGATATTTGGAACTCCATATCTGCACAGCTCAGCTAGAGTGTTGAACGTTGCTAGTTCCTCGACAACTTCATCCTGCCTCTTTCTCTTAAGCTCTGCAAAATTCAATAAGGGATTTTACATGTCCATAAAAAACAAATTAATATGACTCACCATTGGAAAGCTGCGAATATTCAATAAAAACATAATCGAAAAGCAAACTTTCGTTTAAAACGCGTATAAATTTCCTTTTCTGGCTTTCTTTCGGCATTTTGTATAATTTTTAGTTGTCAATCAGCTGTTCGCCCAGGCTGTCAGTTGTTCACGAAATCAAAAAATAATCAGTGTGCAAAAAGGGTCGTTCCGTCAAATGATTTTGATTTGGTTAAAAATAATCAAAAGCAAATCAAAAACGTTTACCGGAATCCCACTATTAATTCGGTAGAGTCAATGTCATCTCCAATAAGCTTAAACATAAAAATAGTACCAAGCGTAATTCTACGATTAGATAAAGAAGGAAGGTCTATTAACAGAAGTCTAATAGAGTACGAAGGCAGTCCCACGTATCTATTCCAATTAAGGCCCCGTGCGACTTTCGTGCACAGTATACTGAGGACACCAGACACATGAACCGTACTCCAAAATTGGACGGACTAAAGATATATAAAGAGTCTTAGTTATATAGGGGTCATCGAATTCTTTCGACCTCGGAAAGACTTAGAAAAAAGTTATTAAACAGAACTTTTTGAGTTCTATGTTTCAAATAGCTTGAAATCCAGAGAATTAAGGTGGTTGGAAAACCAATTGTGTCAAGCTTATGTAATAATAGAGAATGATTGACTGAGTCAAAAGCTTTACTAAAATCGGAATAAATAACACCAGTTCGTTTGTAATTACGGAATCCACGAATAACAAATGAATTCTTGATCAGTATCAGCAGCCGAGCCAGTTTAAAGACTTTAATCTTGGAATGTAGGTTCCTGAAAACCGGACGCAGATCAAGTTTTGGATCGGACCACTATATCATATAGCTGCCATAAGAACAATCAGCTTTAGAACCAAAAATATTTTTGTTTTTGAGACATCTCAACCAATCTGACAGAATTTGCATCTGGAATAATTTAATACATCCTTACCAAATTTGGTTGAAATCGATCTACTATGTATATCGCATAGCTGCCGTAGGAACGATGGATCGAAAATTAGGATTTAGTATGGAAAATTTTGTTTCTGGAGATATCTCAACCAAAACTCACAGATTGAAAGATTTCTTTGGTCTGATATGTGTATCCTGGCCAAATTTTTTTGAAATCAGACGACTATGTCAAATGTCAAAGAACTAGTCGATAATATGTGTAGTTCAGCCTTGGTAATTTTTAAATAAATTTAATTAAAAGAGGCCTATTTATAATGAATTTAAAATTTTCAAAATTTATTTTTAAAAAATTAGTGGCTTCCCGCAAATAATTTTTTCACCTAAATTCATCATAAGTAGGCCACTTTTTTATAATTTTTCATTTTTGAAGAGTTCCGCATAGAATAAAAATTTACCGCACCTCCTGTGAAAGCATCTACGAAGTGTTACCAATAAAAAATTATTTTAAAGCGTTGACCGTCTCATATTTTTGTAGTTGACACTTTGGTTGACCATTTGATTGGACCATTTGGAAAAATCCATTGGGTTTAAATCTGGGCAATATGGCGGCCATTGCTCTGATGAAAGGAAGCTGGGAACGCTGTCTGAGATGGTGCCGAGTCTTCTTGAAATGTCCAATAGTTTAAGATCCGTTAACCTTTACTCCCTGCTCGATGAAAACCAGTGGCGAGCGTCCTGTGGCAGATACTGCTGCCCAATATGTTGGTCTAAAATGTCGTCTGATTTGTCCTTTAACCATACGCGATAGCTCTGCTTGTCTACAAATTTTCAAGTTCGCCACTAACGTTGTAAGTTGTCGAGCGCCGACCCCTGTATTAGCTTACGAGTATTATTCTTAAGTGCGTTATTGAAATTTTACTCCTTGGAATAAACAAATTCATAATCTATATATATAAAATTCTTTGTCTGACTGACTTTGACTGACTCACTGAATGACTGACTGAGAATCAACGTGTAGCCCAAACGGTAAGAGATAGAGAGCTGCATTTTTCACACAACATAAGTGAGATAATTTCATGGTGCAATAAGACGGCGTTTTGCAAAATTCGACCTCTAAGTGGGTCAAATCGGGGTCAAAGGTCACGGAATTGCTTAGTATGAAAAACTTTTCTGTTTCTTAATATATCTTAACCAAACTCAAAGATTATATGTTTGGTACTGTCTCTTACATTCTGACCAAATTTGGACAAAGTAGAATGACTATATCTTATAGCTGCCATAGGAGCAATCCGATGAGAAACACATTTAGTATGAAAAACTTTTTTGTTTCTTAAGATATCTTAACCAAACTCACAGATAATATGTTTGGTACTGTCTCTTACATTCTGACCAAATTTGGTCAAAGTAGAATAACTATAGTATACCATATAGCTGCCATAGAAACAATCGGATGCAATCGGAGATATCTTAACAAACTCTCAGATTAACTCTTCTTGCCAAATTTGGACTATTTCGCTAAATTTAGCTTTTCCCCGCCAAATTTAGCTTTTTGCCGCCAAATCCCAAAGTCCGACTTTTTAGCCAAAGTTCAATTGCAAGGAAAAAAAATTAAGGCAGCGGACAGCGGAAGCTAAATATTTCCGTTTCTTTTAGAAAAATTGTTACATTATAAAAATTTATTAAAACAGGCAACTAAATACAATGTTGCGAGCGACGCGAGCAGGATGCGGAGCCCCCTTGTATTCTATAAATTTTCATAATTTTAAAAGATCTTGGGGGATAGGCATCTGAACAGCCAGCTCCGACTGCGGTCGCCAGAGGATCGGAAACTGGGGAGTAGTTTGAACCCGTCAACCAAAAGCATTGATCCCAGAATGATCTCTTCTTGAAAACTTAAAAGTCTGTACAACTTCAAAAGTTTGTCCACATTTTAAAGAGTTTACTTGAAGGTAATCCGAATATTAACCATATGCAACTATTTTCAAGTAAGAAAGTATTGTAATTTTTCCATACAGGTACTGGACTCACTGTATACTTATTTGTTTTAATTAAATGTAAATTCAATGCTGAAAACAATAAACCACAAGAAAATTACTGGTTGGGTAGCAATAATATTAGTATATGGATTTTTGACCAACTTTCACAATAATTGCGCAACAAGATGGCAAATTTAAACATACTTAAAACATTCTTACACACATACATTAATATTTTGCATATGACTGAACTTAAATATTTAACCGTATTACTTTCGAAACCAAATCCAAGAGTTTAAAGTCGCAATCGTAGATTTCACAATTGTTCTTGTTAGTCTTCTCGGCTATCATAAAGTCGACCGCTTCTACTGAATCCTTGTTCAGCGTTGAGGAAGGGCTGCAATAAAGGCATAATGATAAACATATAACTTCTATCAATTTTAGGATATCAAAAAATTTAGCTACAACTTCATACCTTAGCATCAAGTGCAGCAGCTCGTGAAACACATTGAAATCCTTCGAGAAACGAATGGAATTGGCTTCGCAAATAGCTTGGAGCAGGCATTCATGTCCGTTATAGCCATAACTGCAATCCCAACATCCAAAATAATGTGCGTACATAAGTACATATGCAATTAATTGATCATCACTCACCCATTCAACATGTGCTCAATGTAAGCGTAAATTTGCCATCGCATCTCGGAGGGACTCCTTGCCATGTGACGAATCGTGAGGGCGTCACTGCCACCATTTAGGGACAGTTTTGAGGGCAGGTATTCCGGCAGATATGGGTTTTGTCGGTACACGCTTGCATTATATGGCAGAAAAAACTCGGCTTTCAGAACATGACCGACGGTGAGGGATTCATATGACAGATCAGCCGGGATGCCAATGCCGGCAATGAACTGGGAGTTCACGGAAAGATGCTTTGTGATTTGCGAGAGTTAAAGCGATTGTTTTACCTGATGTCTGGTTGGGGCCTGACGAGGAAAGATAAGAAAGCGTCTTGACCGGGTCCGTATTCCTGCCAACTGTGCAGATGCGACCAGGCACAGACTTAACAAAGAAAAAAACCACACACTGCGATCCATGTCGACCGACTGACTAAGCCCTACAGTCAGTAATCTTTCGACTGCAACCCACTGAGTGAGTGGCTCCCAGCAATTAGCAAACTATTGTTAGAATTTCTATTAAACCCCATTTACTGAAGTGCAGCGTTCTTGGGTTATTGACACTTCCAGAATTAACGAGCGTGTCAACTGGCACAAAGAATCCACACGTTCAAGTCAACAATTCTCATCTCATTTGAATGCAGATACAAAAATGGATACAAGAAGTGTTGCAGTATTTATTGGCAATATGTTAATTGTATTTTCATAGAATGGATCGTAAAATTTACACATAATGTTGTAAAGAAGGGATACGATAAGGATTGGATTTGCTTAAGGACCTCGTTTAATGAACTTGTGACAATCACTTTGCGCGGAAGGCTGGAAATACTTACAATACTTGGGCGGTCCACATAAGCGTAGTTACAAATATAAAATTAAATTAAGTAGGTACATAAAATTAAAAACGTACTAAGGAATACTTAAGATGAACATTAAATTAAAATTAATTTCAAGAGCTGCCGCGGCTTAATGAGAAGGGAGTCCAATTTGTAATTTAAGCATGTAAGTGGAACCAAAATGATAAATGATGAAATTTACATCTTCACGACATCCCGTTGGTTCACCACATCCCAATTCTCATGTCATTTCATTTTACTTGTGCTTGTGAAATTCCTCCATACAGAGCTTGCAGCTCCACGAGCCCTCGGGCGGAGTTACCAGCGGCGGTGACAGACAATACATATGGTATCCACGATCACAGTCGTCGCAGAACAGCAGCTGATCATCGTTGTCGGAGGTGCCACAAATAGAACAGTATTTACATTCAATGCACTGCCAGCGGTATCGCTTCACTGATATTATCATATTGGGCGTGAACTGCAGACAAGATGGATGACCAGAGCGACCGCAGTCGGAGCAAGACACAAGCTCCTCGGGCATATTGGTCTTCTTGTTTTCCCGCTGATCGCCCAAACAGAAATCGCAATACGGCGATGGCTGCGCCACTTCACGCTCAGTGCGCATCTTGTTCTTCTTGGGACTTGCTAACGGAGTGGTTGGAGATGCGTTTACAGTCGAAAATATAGCTGGGGTAGCAGCTGTTGTGGTTGACATGCCCATGCTGGCCATCGTGGCCAATGGAATTGAATCGTTTGAGGCGCCTGCATCGTTTAACGGATTCTTCTCAAACGTTGAAGGAAGAGGAGCCGTCATGACCAGCGCTGACTGTGAGGTCTCGTCGATAATGGGGATTGGTGATGCTGAGTTAGAATGCGTTGCATAAAGTCCTGTAGCTGCTGCAGCTGCCGCAGTGCTGGCAGCGTGTGCAACGGCCGCTGCCGCCGCTGCAGCTGCAGCCGAAGTATTGGCACTATTTCCAGCTCCGCGCCTTCTACGATCTCCTATCTCCCCATCGGTCGCATTACGACGACGACTGCCTGTGATGCGGCAATATGAAAAGGCTTCAAATTTCTATTGACTAAAATTGAGTTTCCAATAATCCTTACCACCTCCTTTGCGTCCACGTTTCGGGGTTCCATCCACATTTGCATTGGAGCGCCGTGGGCGTGAGCCACGTTTGCGCTTGCCTCTACTACTATAGGACTCGTCGAAGTCGTTATCAGAGTCAAAGTCATCTTCATATTCATCGGCATGATGGTAATGGGAAGAGTCCATATCCTCATGAAACCAATCTTTTTCAGCATTCGCATGAGAGTCCTTACTGTCATTGTCACCCGAAGCGCCCATCGAGTTGCCATCCGTGGCAGCAATTGCTAAAAAACCAAGCAAAAAATATTTATCAATGCTTCCATCCATTTAAATGGGCGCAAGGCCCTGCGCCCACTACTCGTGCCATCATCGTATTTAAGTAAACATACATAAAATGTTAAGCCGATTCGACTGTCAAAGATACCAATTCCCTTTCAGCAAATCCAATATCAGTATTTAATGAATTATGGTAAGGGTTTTTTTAAAAATCAATTAATATTAAGTTTAAAAATAAAACAATTCTTTATTTTAGTACGCTAAGCAAATCCCCCACAACTTTTTATACCCTGTGCCCATTGAAAATGGTCAAAAAGGGTATATTAGATTTGTGTGACGTATGTAACAGGCAGAAGGAAGCATCTCCGACCCCATAAAGTATATATATTCTGGATCAGCACCAACAGCCGAGTCGATATAGCCATATCCGTCGGACTATTATATCATACAGCAAGTTCGAGCGGCGTTAAATACTTATGTTTTATATGCTTACATACATATTTTTAATTCTATTATAACCAATATTCTATTTTATGGAAACTGAAGCAGGGTATCCTACAGTCGAGCAAACTCGACTTGTTAAAACTGTAATGCGTCAGTCCATGCGTAGCCAAAGTTTGCTCCAGACCGTAGTTAAGCAAATTAAAAAAAAAGTGATCACACTAAAACAAATATTGCTTTCAGTTACAGTTTTGGTTAAGTTCGGCTATCGGTTGCTTCAAATCTTTGTAAATCGGTTTCGTAACAGTTACTGTTTTTTATTTATTTACTTTATTGCCCATCGAAATTGTCGAAAATTGCATCTGCATTTGCATTTATGTGTGAAAATTGGAATACATTTAGATGTATACGTTAAAAAGCATGCGAAATAAAGCTTAATAAGTTTTCTTTCCTTTTTCATATCAAGCGAATGATGGTAGCCAGCAACATTAATTGTTCGTGGAACAAATTCGATAGTGAATGCCCCCTTTACGGTAAGATGACGACAAACATAAATCAGCCCCCAATAACTATTATATGCAGAGATATTTGCCCTTTCCTATGGGGTGGTTGTTACTTGATGCCTTCACTTAAGACTTAAGTATACTGACGCACACACGTACATGCTGCGTAAATGTAAATGTATGGTATAAACGCAGCCTCAAATGCCTCACATATTTATCTGAACTTTTATTGCTGTTTTCACATCACAGTGGGTTAGTCAAAATGTCGTTAAGCTAGGACAATTAAATGAATGAAATGTTGGCAATTATTTTCTTATTTTCGATTATATATCATCCTTGAATAAGTATTACATTTGAAAAGACGTTATCAGTAATAGTAGAGCAAAAGTTCGAATTAAATTTGTTTTGCCTGTAATCACGTTATGAAGATACTTTTTTTTCGGGGTGGTTAGCTAGCTTGGCACCACTGTGCAGCGGTGGTGGAAGTGATGAGGATGAGGCTGAACAAAGCAGCAGCAATTGTAAGAGTTTTATTGATTTTACAACGCCTTTGTAAGTATGTACATATTTATATGCATGCATATATATTTATTTATATGCATGCTCATATGTTTGATTGCCTTACCTGCACTTTCTGTCTGATGATGATCACGTGCACCGACCGTTCCGGAGCCAGACGTTGGTACATGATGGTGTTGATGTTGGTGCTGATGGGAAAGGTGGTGCTCCCGGTATTGGTAGGCGCGGTAGCTATGATGCGGATTTAGCAAATACTGACGTTTGGGTTTGCGCCAGCGTGCAGAAGGATAAGTGTAAATTTGGCCATGACGAAAGCCGGGCATTCGTTGTTTTCGCTTCATAAAGAGCGCGCAATGTGTCTGTGCAACGCCTGTCTGGGGGTCAAGGAACGGCATTCGCAGACGTCGCTCAATGCACAGCCGAGTATTGAAGTTCTCGCTGTTCTCAAGTATTTCCTTGTAAGCGGTGTCATTTAAAAAGTTCTGAATCTTTTCGAAATTCCCAATGTTTACCACCGCGATATCGGAAGCCATATTGTTGCCGTCAGCGTCAGCAATCAACTTCGGCGTCAGTATAGCAGCAGCACGATGGAACCGCCTTTAAATAGTAGTTTACTCCAATAGTTAAAAAGTACAAACACAAAGTTATTATTAAAAACTTTTTTCAGAAACTCAATCAGTTTTTTTTTATACCGAAAACACGCATTTTTCTCGTTTGCTTTCGCAAACAAGTTTTGTGTAGAGGTGGAGAAACATCGAGTGAAACATCGATGTCGTCGATGCTTGCAAAACATCGGAGCCATCGGTGGGTGTTTGATAGGCCACTATCGAATGTTTTCATATACAACAAAAAAAAAACACTCATCATTACGGCTCTCTAAAGTATTGGAGGGAAAGAATTTTAAAATATTATGAGAAATATGTTTAATTACAATCCCTTTTACAGATGTTTAGCAAACATGAAACATCGGGACACACACCTCTAATAAATCAGCTGATTGCATTGGAAAAAAAAAACTGGCAACCTAAAAAAAAATTACAAGAAAAACATAAAGTTACAACTGTAGGCAGTTTGAAAAGTGCAGAGTTGCCGCTTACGTATAGTTTTTACCGAAATGCGTGGCAACGCTCGAGTCTGGGTAATTTCAATATATGTTTCGGTCACACTGGCACACTGGGCGTGTTAGTGTTTTCTGACACATTATTTGTGTAATTAGTGTTTTTCTTAATTTGTTTTGTCTCGTATCGTATCGTATCGAGATTTTTATGTTTGTCTAACTTTGAATTAAATAGCAATTTAAAGCTAAAGCCATGGGCGTGTCCAACCGCAACACACAAGTGGCACTTGGCATATCAGTGTTCTCGTTTTTGCTGTTTATTATCGCGTTTGCAACGCCCTATTGGCTGGTCACTGATGGCCGTCTTCAAAATCCACGCTTCACCAACTTGGGCCTCTGGGAGGTGTGCTTCAACAACTTCCAGGACATTCACCGATTCTACGACACTCGCTTCAACGGTTGCATGTGGGTCTTCGAAGAGGAATACTACATAATACACGATTTTCTACTGCCTGGCTTCTACATAGCAGTTCAGCTGTTTGCTACATTGTGCTTTGTTATGTGCTTGATAGCCTTGCCACTAACATTGGCCATCTTGCGAACATCTCGCGATGATGACCGCTATGTGGTGTTGCTCCTTACCATTGGCACCTGTGAAGTCATGGCCTCCATTTTCGGCTTCATCGCAGTTGTGACATTTGGGGCTAAAGGAGATTCACGAGATTGGATGCCCGGTTGGCAGAACAACGATATGGGCTGGTCCTTTGCCCTTGCCGTTGTCGGGGCTGTAATGTTGTTGCCAGCTGGCATTCTCTACATGGTAGAAGCGCGCCGAGAACGATACAAGCGACTCAACGAAATTAGCAACCGCGAGATTAGCGAATATGGCGATGACTATTATCAGAACCAGGCTGCCGCGGCGGTATCATCGGCCCCAGCGCAGCCCTACTTTGCACCGGAGTCCAGTCGCCCTCGCCGACCACAACCAGGCCGTCAGCCAACAGCTCCGCCACAGGGAGGCATCCAAACAGACATTTAAAATGTTCAATCAAAAAACACATCCGTGCCGTGTATTAAAATACACATTAACAACATATCCGTCCCTTTATGTCTTTGTATCTCTTTTACGAATACAGTCGTCGTCTATAGTTTTAAGCTCGAATTTTCTCGAATATACCCGAATGACATTCTCGAAACATTCCATTTTATATACAAACTTTGATAGATTACGAATACTAAGCATTATTTTTGTACAACACATGTTTGTATTTATTTAAATAAATTTTGTTTATACAGACAGTGCATTCCATAAATTAAATACATTTAAATTGCAGGTAATTCGTCCCAATTAATGTGCGGGAATCAGGCGACGCACTTCAGAGAAGTGGAGACTCAAATCTTTTAGAGTTCGAATATGATGTAACTTTACATTGACTGTTTTATTCATTCAATTGTGAATGCAAAATAGTTCAAAGAAAATGCTTCACACAGTGAATTCATTCAACTGAATAAAAAAAGTTCAATGAAAATGCTTCACACAGTGAATGCTCGGTAAATGCAATATATACATATTTACACTATATAGTATTGATATTTCGAAAAGTTTCAGGTTTCTGTCCTGGTCGCAGATTCTTTTAGCCAACGCTGTGCAGATTCTTCAGTTGGGCTTCGTCTCAGTACAAGGAAAAGTTCCCGTTGGTCCTCTTGAGATAGCTGCTCCCGCAAAAACTGGAGCATATCGGCTTCATTGCCAAGCGATTCCGGCTGGCGTAGCTTCGAGTCCAAGTTGTAGTAAAAGTCGCCAACTCGACGCACAGCAATCCAGTGTCGCCTCCGCAGAGGCAGCGTTATAATGCCAAATTTATAGTCGGAGGGAATGTTGAGTATGAATCCAACAATTGCGTCCAAGTTAATTATGGACGGGTCTCTGTGTGATAACCTGACGTTCAATGATGTTCAATTGGACTCTGGATAAAATACTCACTTTCGTTTGTCGAACCAAATTGCCTCGCAGTTTCGTTTTTGCAGTGCAGTCATAATGACATTGATGTCATAGTTCCCAAGTCCGAGCACAGAGCGATGGGGATTGATCCACACATTTGGGGTCAAGTTGTTGCAAATATCATCGAGTTCAGCCTTAGTGTAAGATTGATCGCCTTGAAATAGATTATTGAGCGCGTGTAAGGCACACAATTGCCTCATTTGTTTTTCGTGGTAAACAGATGATGTTGGCATGGCGTCAGGCAGTGATGCCCTTTACTATATAGATTAGTAGTCTCAAATAAGTAATTTGCTTTATTATTGTGTTTAGGAATTTGATTTATGTATGCGGATGTAAATATGTTTTCTAGAGTTGTGTCGTTTCGTTCTGAAAAAGTTCAATGAACGGGTCATTAGGATGAACGAATGAACTTATTCAGGCAATCATGAACTAAATCGCTCATTTCGCAACTTAAAAACTTAACACACATTTCACATTCCACTAATAAGAAACAGTTGTAACATATCTTTCATAAACAACTGACCAACTGATCAGAATGACCTATGCATCTTTCATAGCTCATGACCAACTGAATAGAAGCCATATTTGTCATAGTTCATGACCAACTGAATAACTGAACTAAATTACTGATTTAGTTCACGAACGATTGAACTTATTCAGCAAATTGAACTAAAAATCCCAACTCTAATGTTTTGTCATACTTAAGTATGCATACACGTTTCGATTTGAATGATGAATTATTTACATTTGAATGATTTTAGGACATATTTATAATTTTAAATAATGAATTTAGTCATTTCGTTAGTAACTAAATAATATGTTATAATGGTATTCTGGGAACAGTTTTAGATTTGGTTTAGATTCGCAGTCAGCTGTTCACAGCTGCTCCAGACAAAATTTTCAGTGTGCCCAGAGCAAATCAGGGAAATGTGGTCTTACTAACTGATTTCGTGAAATCGGCTCTGAGGCTGATTTCGTTTTGATTTCGATTTGGTTTCAAATGAAAACTGTGAAATTTGGTGTTTGTTTACATTCTGCTGTAATATCAATATGGAGAACGTTTATATATTTCCTTTTCTGGCTTTCTCTCTGCATGTTGTGCAATTGCCCCCTTTTTTGCATACTTTTTAACTGTCAATCAATCTGTGTGCAAAAAGGGTCGTTCCGTCAACTGATTTAGATTTGGTTGAAAATAATCTAAACCAAATCTAAAACGCTTACCGGAATCCCATTAGTAATTCCGTCATCTGATTTAGATTTGGTTAAAAATAATTTAAACAAAATCTACAACGGTTTCCGGAATACCATTAATATTTATTCAATTAAATAAATATTTATAGTTCCCAAGATTGCAAATAAAAACTTGGTATATGTTTTGAATTTTTAGTATCTGAAAGTTGGATAGCATATTGAAGTAGCAACACTTGGTCACACTAAACTCACCACGAACTGTCACATGATTTTCACCTGACGTTTGCTAGCTTCTGCGAAAAAAAGTCTGTTGACGACAAATCCAGCGTAATTGGAAATAATTTTCATCCTCGTCGAGCAGCAGCAAAGAACGAAGCTAGCAAAATGAAAATCTGTGGTCCTAAGTGCTCCCTCTGCGGATTGATTATATCCGTATGGGGTATTGTGCAGTTGGTGAGTGTATTTGCTAAAGTTGATTGTATGTTTGGTGGAGTCACTGAATACAGAGTCACAAGACCCACACAAATGATTGGCATAATAGTAAGTGAGCCTAATACAAATGTTTTTAATTTCTAGGTGCTCATGGGGCTGTTCTTCTACATACATAGTGTTGCTCTGATTGAGGATTTGCCACTTTTGGAGGAGTACGAAAATTTAGATGCATTTTATACAGCTGCGAATAATGCATACACCCAGGTTCGTTTGAAAAACAATAAAATTCTTTGTATTTACATATATGCTTACATGCTATCTACATAAGCCTATCTAAGTATATGTGCATATAAATACACCCATTCTCGTTCTATGTATGAATTTATAAAAGTATATACATATATGAGTGTTTTCCACCACTCGAAGCTGTGTTGGCTAAGGCAGAGGCCTTCATACATACATATGTACATATGTTGTATATACTCAATATGTACATATACAAGTGCACGAGTATCTGACTATATCTTTGTACTTAAAAGTGCGTTTATCTGAATTGTTTGATTAGAGAATAAGTTCCTGTCGCTGCATTTCATTGAGTGTTTAAATATTTTATTTATTTATTTTTACGGATACTTCCAAATACACTAATGATAACCAATTATTTAATTTCAGAATGCATATAACTGCTGGATAGCGGCGTGTATTTACGTATTGACACTGTTGCTCTCTGCACAACAATTCTACATGAATAGCAGAGTAACTGCCAACTAAAATCATCGTCAGTGCTTCAACTTCAAACTATGAGCTGCTTGTCGAAGCTGAATGCGAATTCACAAAACACAAAACAAACAAAAATAATAACTTGTGCATTCAACGACGATGGCACCAAAACCACACTTAGTATTGAATTGTTTTATTAAAAGTTGAAGAAATTTGTTTATTTACTGTATAATATCCCCAAAGTTTTGTTGCTAATGTTTATATTGAATTAAATATGATAATTATTAAGTAAAAACTTCATGTATGTATGTACGTAATACAACTGTTTGTTCGTAACAATCACATTCCTTTGTTAGTTCGATTATTTTTATTTTATTGGTCGTACTCGTTAATTAAATGAAAACCAACAAAAGCCATCAACATGTATCAAAACGATCTGCCTCCGGTAAAAACATCTCAAGCGTCATTAAGTATCTTTATCGTCTTCATGAATGTATTCTGTATTCAATGTCAATGAAAAAACAACTATTCAATTGCTTTGTAGTCTATTTGGGATGGTAAATCGAAACAATATAAATGTAAAATAAACTGAAATTTCCAATAAATACATTTAGATTTGCTAATCTATTCCACGCTACACATTCATATTAACATGTTAAAAAATGCTAAAAAGAAAAAAATATTTTTTGAATATAGCCATCAAACTGAAGTGCTCATTATTGGTTTAAATATAAAGAAAGACTAAAGAGCTAACGTTAAAAGTTGCATGGACGGTGTTGTGCTTAAATTCTTGGAAAAGGACTTGATAGCTTCATAAGTGTGGAGAAACGTTGCAAATTACCCCGTGAACTACTAGGCGAATATCACATTGTGTGAAAATATTACGGTCAGATTCTGCGCTGAGTTCCTGCATCAGTGAATACTTCAAGAGTAAGGTATATTTTTAACCAGAATCAACATCCGAAACAAAATAGTAATTCAGATAACCCCAAACAATATTGAAAATAAAATGTCAAAAATTACAAAACTTCAAATTGTGTAGTTTATTGATTTGGGATATTTATTATGAACTTATTTGAATTATATATGCATATTTGGGTTTTAATAAATTTTATCGTATATAAATATACTTATTGAATATTTATAATAATCGGAAACAATTTAATCATCTGATATTAAAACGAATCCAAGAAATATGCGACAAGTTGTCCTTAACAATCATTGCAACAGTCCTCAAAATACTAGAGTGTATGTACTTGAATACTCTTTTGTACATATAGATGTACATACAAACATACATTTAGTATACTATGGACTAGATACTAGAAACTACATACATAATTGTAGGAATTCTTAAATGTAACTGTAAGTATATATAATATATATTTTATAATAATTTATTAACAAGAAATACTTTAAAGTTTTTCTAATGTACACTTTTACAAGGCTTAATGGCTGCGGGGTTGAGGCTTTAAGGGGTTACATGAGTTTCACGGCATTTCAAAATCGATTTTTTATAGTCTTATTAAAATCTATAACATCTCTTAAATATTATCCCAAAATTTTTAGTCGATCCGAGTAAAAGTTTTGAAGAAGGTGCTCCAGGAGTAGCTGGCTCAGCGCTCAAAGCTTTAAACGCGTTTTCAAAGTCGATTGTCAAGATTTTTTCGAGAACTACTAAACCTAACTCGATGAAATTTAAGACAGGTCTTCAAGATATAATTTACAAAGACTTGAACGAAGTATTTTATGTTTTTTCAATTACAACTATTAAAAAAATTAAAATCCCGAGAAGTTGTAGTGAAATTTTGTATTTTTCCTCAAAATCTCTGCAAAAATGTTATTTTCACTTCCGATGATCCTGGTTGGAGTTATGCTGTCAACGCAGACGCACCTTTTATTCCTTAATAAATGTGTATCCTTAAGACAGTAAAAAGTTTGAACAAAATAATTTTTATATTAAAAAATAATTATTGAAAATAGGCCATTTTTTCCCGGACGAAACCCATGTAACCCGTTAAGAAAAGGCTGAGAGTAGAGATTTGGAGTTTCCATGAGGAGAGTAGTGTATATACGATAAAAGCTCAAATGCTGTGGTCTATCTTATCAATAGATTAAGTTTTGAAAGCGTGCTGTAGAGTATTCATAAGCCGATAAAATTACGCAGATTGGACAGGGAGAGAGAGATGCGTAGTCTGAGTGTAATTGCCATAGATTTATTTTATATTTATTCGCTCCTGATTGCAGCTCGATGATCGAGACGATTTTCGATTGATCGATTCCAAATATGCTCCTGGGGTCCAACCTTCTGAATTGGAATCTGTGAATAAGTAACAGAATAAATTGTTAGGGAAGTAGTTGCATTTTAAATATTAACTGATATACTCGTAATCAAACACCCAAAGTGTTAATAAAATGCAATTACCTAGGACGCGCACATACCACCAGCCGGCACAGCCCACTTTCAGTAGCTCGATAGCTTCGCCTTCCCGCATCGAAACTTCCGAGTGTCCCATAGCCGTGTAATCAGCCAGGGCAATGAATTTACTGCCCTGAATTAGAATTTGTACAAGAGGTTATTGTGTGGCCAGGTACAGTTAGTTGTTAGGTTTTAGTATGCATGTAAGTAGTGTGTGCTTTTGGCGAAAAGGCTTAATAATTACACCAAGAATATGATTTAAGGATACAACTTTATTTCACACAGTAGGAAGCAAATTCGTGTGCATTAGAATGTGTGAGCAACTCAAGTCGCTCTCTCGATCCCTCTCTCTTGTGCGCTCGCACACGATGAGAGAACCTTCACATGTGCATACATGTGTATGTGTCATTAAGTGGTGCCAGATTAAGAAGACAAACCAACCAGAAATAAAGATGTTTTGACTTTTAATATTGTGTACACTAGTATTATTATTCGAAAAGAATTTATTTGTTGGTTGCGCCAATGATGGCAGTATCTTGGATATCTTATTAAATGGCATTTGAGCTTATCATTCTGTTGTGATTGTCCTGTTTCAATCATTGAAACAGGCTGAAAAATTCTTTAAATTGCATGACTAACAAAGTTCGTATCCGAACTCAAAAAAAGGCTAAAATGGCAGCACTGACGTCATCAAATAGCTCTCATTTTTTATTGGCTGGCCTAAGGAGCACAATAAATGAGTACAGTTAGTCAAACAATTGACTTGACAAAATAAAAAATTCACATGTTTTATTTACAACTAATAAAAACTGAAATAAAATAAAAAAATAAATAAAACACAAGGAAAAGCTTTTTTTGTATAAAATAAAATATGTGAATTATTTATTTTGTTAAAGAATTTACTTAACTATCTTCATATGATTAAGAAAATCTAAAAAGCGATGCATCGATCGTGCTCGGACTTGACGAACATAACGAGAGAGCAATGTTTTATGTCATCCTTCATACTCGTTGGCCCACAGATACACACACACACACACACACAGTGGAATTCTTATTCCTTTTGCATAGCAAAGCAAATAAACTAGTGTTAATTATAATAATTATTAGACTAAATAATTAATATAAATAGGTAGATTTTTGGTTAGGCTATCAAGCAGTTCCTAACATAGCTAGCAATATTGTGTGAACTATTTACACTTAAAAACAATATACAAAACCATGTTAGGATAATTAATGTGTGTTAGATTTAAGCCGATTGCGATATGGAAGCATTTAATGGTGTTGATACTGATTGGATATTAGTTTTTATGCCTTGGGTTTAAGAATGCGAGTCAAGCTTACAACTTTTCAGCTCTATTTCCGTCAAGGAAAATGATTCTTTTGGGAATGTCTCAAACGGAAGAGCAATAAACATGCGGGTTTGGCTCTGAATGGCAATACTTTTAGAGACACTGTGAAGAATGTTAACGCAATGTTAATGCTCTGCAAATGCGCTGTTATTGAGAGCGCAATTACAAACATCCGTTTAACATTAGGAGCGTGCACTTTAGACTTGGGAGTCTCGTACCTAGTTATACTTCCGTTTACACTAGTCAACGGAAACATAAAATTTGGAGTTTGATTTGTTGGTGCGCGTAAAGGACGTTGTCGAAGAACCATCGGCATTGTATGAGGCCCACTGAGCGAGGATATTCAGGAAGCTCTGCGGATTGACGGTTGATGATCACGATGCACAAATAATAATGCATCGATCGTAAAGATAATTTAGATGTAGATATTTAAACGAAGTTTTGTTTGTGTTTGTTCATGAAAGTAAATAAGATAACCGCAAATATATCCAATGAAAGTATACATATATTATTCATAATTTAATGCGATTAGGCTAGTTTAGAGATCTATCAATAACCGATATGTGTATGTAGGTGGATTAGAGCTTGGAAGGGTTCTTTACCGGCGTGCTATTATCCTCGTTCAGGGACATCTCGTCCTCGCTGTTGGAGTAGTCGGAGCTCCAGCCGCACGCCTCCTGATGCTCCCTGTCCCCGATGCCGATGCCACTGCTGGAATTGGCACCGCCAACTGTCGAGGACCCATTGTCCTCGGTGCTGCAGTTGGAGTTGCGATTGGAGGACTCCGAGGAGGCGTCGCAGCTGATTGTGCGACTAGCCGAGCTGAGTATAATGTTGGGAGTGTCCCAGGACGTTGTCTGCTTGAGTCCTCGATGGTTGAGCCCATACTGCTTAATCTTCTCGCCCTTCAACTCCTCCAGCTGATTGAGCAGCACCCGCTTGATCTCGGCCACCCATTTGTTCTTCACCTCCAGCGACGGAGCCTGCATTGTGTGAACCTCTTGGCGTCCTTGGAGCCACACCTCGAAGCGTTTGGCGTCACCCCGAACAGACTCGGTTAGACCGATGTGCGACATCTGAGAGAGGGCAACCATTATTGTCATTGTCATCATATACTATTATAGAGAAACAGGATATGGGAAGAGGGAAGGGGGAACGCACCTTAACATGGTGCTTGAACTGGTAGGTGCTCTTGTTGTGACCCGTTTTTGAGGTTTGCTTGCAGAATAGCAGCGACTTCTGGTAGAGGAAGATGTGACGCTGCTGTGGCTTGATGCGCAGTCGGATGTCCTTCTTGGATTCCGTCCACACCTGGAACGAGTCCTGAAGTAGCAGCTCCCCCTGCTGGGCCAGATCGGTCTGTGGAGAGGGAATGACATGTTGAAATGGTCAGAGTTAAAGACCAGAAGTTTGTGTTGTTACTTACAGGGAACCCCGTGATGGCCACCTGATGCATGGAGTCGTTGACGCACTTCAGCACGATGAGCATGCAGTCGAGAGCCTTCTGCAGCTCCTTGGTGCAGCTGCCGCTGTCGCTGAAGCGCAGCAGATCCTTCAGCAGCAACTGATACTTGGTTATCCTCTGCACGGGCTTCAGCAGATACGCGGCCAGTGGCAGCTTGTGGCCCAATCGCTTTTGGCACTCCTGCAGGAAGAGGTGCGTGTCCACGAGCGTCTCACGCAGTCGCTCCGATCTCGTTATGTTCTGACAATAGAACGAGTACAGTCGATAGAAGGTATCCCGCTGCAATTGGACATATGTCGATACAACATCAGAATAAGACTTATTCCATCGCCCGCCCATCATTCGGTTTCAGTTCCTTACCCTTTGTACAAAACAAAGCGCCACAAGCTCCGTCGTGGAGATGCAGTTCTCCAGATCCTTGAGGAATACCTCATTGTGAAAGGTGTAGAGCTCGTGCAGGTTGCCGAAAAGTATCTCCTCCTTGCCCTGCAGACTGGCCGGCACAAGATGCATCAGCTCATCCGACTGCATTTGATCGTAATAGCCCTGGAAAGGATTAGAGAGAGAGGGTACAGGTGTCGCTACAGTACGGGAAATGTTCAATAAATCGGTTAAGTTATGTTACATGCAATCCGTCGCGATCGTGGAAGGCGCTCATTTTAGTGTTAATGAACTGACCAAACTTCTGTTCCACATACTCCTCGACGCTGACGTAGCCCTGGGCCAGGACAAAGTCCTTGAGGACCCGCTCATACTTGGCCAACTTGAACTTGGCGCTTCTGATTTTGGGCAGGTTCTTCGACTCTCCAGCCGCGACCTTGAAATTCTCCGCGAAAAACTGATGACAGAAGCTGAGAATCTCCCGATAGGAGCTACTCCATTCAGTGCCAGCATCCGCTGACGTTTCCCCCGTTTCCGCCGATTCCCCCGTTTCTTTGAGCCTTCCTTTTCTACTACCAAGATGTGGCTGAATATTGAGATTATTCGGCCATTTGGAGCGACAGGAGCTGCACATCTGAGTGTCCAAGCCGGATATCTGCTTGGGAGCCTTCAGAGACTTGGGGGTCGACAGCGACTTGGCGGTGTTCAGCGATCCCAGAGAGCTCTGGGCCCGTGCTATGGAGGAGGAAACGGACATTAAGCTTCTGGGCTCGTTGTCATCGAGATAGGCCAAGATATCCATGTAGTTCTTGCGCTGTAGGTAGTCCTTGAACTCCGTGTCGTTCTCAATTTCCGAGTAGCTATTCGACTCCAGATAGTCCTTGACCAGTCGATACTCCAGGGACTCGTCACAGCTGGACAACTCGATCAGCTCCTTGAATATGGTGCGACGTTGATCCTTTAAGCGCTGCAGACTATTGCCAACGTGGTTGGTATCCGGAACTCGCAGTTGCAGTTCCTCTTCCTGGTTACCAGCGGAGGCTTCGCGCTCCTCACACTCCTGCAGTGTGTTGATTATCCTGATGGTCGACTTGCCGTTCAGAATGTTGTGCGTGGCAAAGTTGCACAAGTTGGGGCCGAAAATGTAGTTGCCCCCCAGGTCGAAGCGGGGCCGAAAGTCGGCAGGACGGTAGCTGACGCCTCCGCAGGACGCCTGCGAGTCGAAGAGGGAGCCTTGGAACGAGAGCGGCGACTCACGTGGCTCATCGGTGTTGAATCTCCTGATCAGGGAATCGCCCAGCTTCAAGTTGAATCTTCCGACAAAGTTGCTGGCCGTGTTCTGCACTCGTCGCAGCCGGAATGAGCTTTGCGATGTCGGTGTCTTTGGCTTCGAAGCTTTGCGGAGATCGTAGCCACCGTAGCGCATATTTATGCTCTTAGCTGATCGACTTCAGTTTATAGAATCGAAGTTGGAATTGGAATCGCAATAAAAGTCGGACCTAGAAGTTCTCGTAGCGTACCGTCGAGCACAACAGACGATCGCTAAATGATTGCTGGCAACTCGCTGGGGGCTGTCGGCCACGAGAATTGGTAACAAATTATTAGTGGTATCTTCTTTAGTTCGATGCGTTGCCACTGCTCTTAACTGTTAGCCTAATGAGTTTAATGCACTAATTACAAGCATGGGCATTCAAGCGCTGCGCTGCCTGGGCATCATCATCATTGGCGTCATCATCATCTTCATCATCATGAAGAACTTCCAGCAACTTCCACAGCTAAAAACAACACTCTATTGGTTTCAGTTCGCTGACCACTGGGCAGCTTCACAGACTCGAAGTCTAAGACTCGGACTCCAGATTTTATGCTTCCATGCCTGTGGGCAGGGTTACGCTTGTACCGTTGTGCGACTTACATTCGAACCTACCCGATACATTCTACTTATCTCGATAGATATGCGCATTTTGTTTACCTTTAGAATGGAACTCATCTCATTCACATAGATGCGTTCCGTCTCCAGCAATTCAGACAGCACGTGACCCCGCTTGAGTCTTCGCGCCTCGGCATCCTGCAATTGTTTAAGAGATTTATTTAAAAAAAAGAAAATTTAATAAAAAACAAGCGGGCGCGGCTGCAGTCGAGTTTGCTCGACTGTTAGATAACCTGTGCCAGTCTCTATAAAATAGAATATTGGTTATAGTAGAATTAGTTATATGTATGTATGTAAACATATAAACCATAAATATTTAACTCCGCTCGAATTTGCTGTATGATATAGTAGTCCGATTTTACCCAAATTTAGTCAACATGTATGGGACCATCTCATATGCATATTCAGTCAGTTTGGTTTAGTTATCTCAAACAACAAAAAAGTTTTTCATACTGAGACTTAAATTTCGACTGATCGTTCCTATGGCAGCTATATGATATAGTGATCTGACCCAAAATTAAAGGTAATCAGGTATCCAGGAACCTACATACCATGGCTCAATCGACTCTGCTGTTGATGCTGATCAAGAATATATATACTTTATATGGTCTGAGATTCTTCCTTCTCCCTGTTACATGCATCACGCAAATCTAATATACCCTTTTTGACCATTTTCAATAGGCACAGGGTATAACTCTTACAGTCGCCGAGATCGACACATGAATACAGACGGACTTGGCTTAAACAACTTAGATGTTGATACTTCCTTACGCCTGTAACATTATGATCATATCATATAGATAATCTTGAGGCGTATTTAAAAATGCACTCATTAGTTACTATTAGTTAGTTCAAACTTGATTCAATACTCGTATTTTGAAGGCAAGTACAAGTGAAAAAAATAAATTTAAGCAAAAGAAAAATTAGCATAGCCCAATAAGTTTATAATTTTAGAACAAACTGATCACATGTCGATCATATAAGTCGATTGCGTGTATCGATCACTTCACTCATCTAAATGCATAATTAACTTGGACTTATTTCAATTTTTAGAAAATGTTCTAAAATTATGTTCATTATGAAATGTTGCAATGATTAATCAAAGTGTGTTTCTAGTTGGGTGTAATGATTAATATAATGTGGTAATCGAGTGCTCGACTAACCTGTTGATTTTGGATTGCATGTTCGGCGTTGTCTGGACTCGAGCTGGTGTCGCCATTCAACGAGCCCGAGTCAATGACACCGTCCATAGATCTGGGTCGTAGCTCATGTATGCCAGTCTGAAACAAAAAGAATAATAACCAATACACATAAGTATGAATATGAATATAGATAGCCATAATTAATATATAACAGATTCACAATAGCTCGCCAAATATACACAGATACTTCCAGGTGGCTTCCTCTGCAAATTGAACACACTTTCAAGGGAACACACTTGGCAAGAAAGAAGGCCCTAAGTCTACTAACTGACTGGCTTAAAAGCAACAACGGTTGGCACAGATCTCCGAGACGAGTTTGTGTCGCATTTTGGACAAATCTTAAGGTTTCGACAGCTTAGCAGTAGCTGCGACTTTTCTAACTAGACAACGATTATTTAAATGTAAGCAAACGGTTCTTTTTCTATTTTCTTGACTTGGCGTTTTAGTAGGCAACCACTGAACCACCGGTGGCAGCCACTGTTACCACTTTCGCTTCGCCGTGGCTCAGCTTTGACCGCTTGCCTTTTTGACTCTTTCCACTCTTTCCGCTCTCCGCTTACCGGTCAATTCGTTCGACTTTCCATGCTTCTACGCTTTTTTGGTTTCATACTTAAAAAAGAGCTGGGCATTTTGAATGCATTTAATGGCCAGCTGTCGCCCATTTGACATTCTCCATTTCCCCAGATTTCATTACCCAATAGTGACAAGTTCTTAAGCAGTGGGAGGATCTAATTACCAACTTGAACAATGTTAATGAACACAGTGCTGAGTGTATGAGATAATTGCTAAACAACTCGAGACTTTGCGCTTTCTAAACCGCCAGCAAGCAGCAGGCAACAGCTCAATTGGCCAAGTTAGCAGCTCACAGTCTGTTTGTGCTTTTAATTGCAACTTCCCTCGCCTGGTTTGCCAGAATTAACTCTATTCTTTGGCTCTCTCAATGCTATTATACTAGAACAAGGTCTAAATTGATTCAGTTTTTCACTTTTCTATTTCCATTTCGATTTCGATTTCGACTACTTTCTGGAGCTGAAGCATTAACTGGGCCACTTCAATAAGCCCTGTCAATTTACATTGAAAGTATATAGGCCTACGGTTCAGTTACTCTGCTATAACTGAGTTTAATTAGATTGTAAAAAAGTGAGAGTCGATTTGTCAACGAAAACAATTAATTAACACGGTTCCCCTAACTTGGCTAACAACAATCGCTTCACTGAGATGCCAAATCCCACTGCAGACCAGGCAAATTATGGCATTAAAGTTAGTGACAATAATTTCAGTTTCTGGCAGTGCTAATTACCCACTGAGCCAAGTTTGGGAAAGCACATGAAGGTCACAAACTCAGGTTGCCAGCCCAGACAGATATTTGTGGTGTTGTTGTTGTTTTGGGCTGCTTTCAATCGAGGCCAATAACGACACAAACAGAGAAATTCAGATCAAGCGAGTACCGTTAGCTCACAAAGATCGGAATTTTAAAAGCAACTTCGAATCAAATCTTGGTCGTAAAACTTTATGACAACTGATTGAAGTGAGAAGCTCAGCACTCAGCAGAGATTCGGTTCTTGAATTCTGTCAACTTGGCAAGTAGCCAGCAATAAAATTCAATCAATGCATATGACAAAATCTATTGGTAATACAACAACAATGACAACAGGGAAAGTGAAAGGCGTTGTTAGCGGTAAACGCGAGACACAAAATATCAACAGACGATTTCTTGGGGAATTTTTGTAGGTATTTATTATCCAAGTGGTAGTAACAGAGTGTGGAGAGACATTGTGAGTTTAATTCTTACAAAAATGCGTAATTTGTAGTTAGTGTTCCAATGGAACATTTTGCGCAGAACACTGTATATGTAGATTTACCCAAGAATTAAAACCGAAACCGATGTGAGCCTTTATTTCTACCTATAATATGCCTCTACATTCAATTTTTGATGACTTTTCTAATTGTTGATTTCTGCGTATAATTCAAAGTGATTCAGATGCTGTCAAACAAACGATGGAATTCATGTCTTGAGCAGCTCGAAATCTTTTGGAAAATGTATGCCATTAGGTCCATCATTTGGCCCAGTCCACAAACGTATAAAAAGGGATCCCCATTGCGGTGAAATTCATTCAAAAAGTGGGTAAATATCCTAAGGCGACTTTTTTACGATGCAACCAGACTTGTGATCGTCACTCAAATACAACTTGTCGTTTTATGTCTTCTTATGTAGCTATAAGAGCACATTTATGAAGTGGACAGACGAACAACGAACAACGAACAACGGATCATGTTTTGGCCTGGTGTTAATGGAGCCGCAGGTTACAAAAAAGTAATACGAAAATAACAGCAGAGTGTATTTGCCGAATTGCTTCGTCGTGAAAAAATGCAAAGTATCTTCGTAATTCGTTATGAAACCGCAAAACGAAAACCACAACGGTCCAAATCAAACATAAAGTTGTTGTTTTTTGCTACATTTTAGCAGTTGTATTTATTAACGAAACGAAGCTTCCTGGCACACGGCAATGGTAACACACTGCCAGTAAGTTCCACGCTACCTTCACCTTTGATCAGTATGTTCACTACTTGGATGTGTGACTTCGGTTGTGTAACAATTGCATATCGCATATCGGTTGGTGTGTGTATTTTAGCTGTGCGATTATTAATTATAAGAGCGGTTCATCCGTTGCAAAGACGAGCCGAGGCCCAATTATGTGCTTCATTTGGGTTGAGTTTGAGTATTCCGTGTCATTGGAGTATGTCGGTTAAGATAAATCCATTTCCTGTTGCAGATTTTTATAATATAGAGTAGGGAAACTGCAATCAGTCCGGATATGAGCTATGAACCGTTTCCAATCACATATCACAACCTGTTCTAAGTAGTATCTTTAAACGATCATTTACCTAATGAGACCGTCTGTCATTTGAAGGTTCAGAGTTGAGAGCACTCATTTCATTGAATCTTCTACAAGTGAACATTTTTATAATATTATAGAAGTATTATAACATCTACTAATTGATTGTTATCCAAGTCTAAGATGGGACTATGCAACTTAAATAATGTTCAGCTGTGATCAATTGTAGATCGATGATGAAACTTGATGTAATTTACAGTCACTTGAACGATGCTAATCAAGAATCTATTAGAATAATCGAGTCCCAGCCATACACTCTCAATTAAAGAATTCCCCGACCAGTCTCAAGTAATTTACAAACTGTTGTTAAGTGACAACTTATCGCCTAAGTGCGAGAGTGTAGACGTTAAATTGTTGGTCAACGGTAAATGCAAATGGTTCTTGCCAGGAACTAAAAATGTCTGCAAGTTATGCAAGCAATTCGGATAGTTCACAGCAAGATACGATCAGCAAAGACAATGAGAGTGCGGATGATGATAGCGTGGAGAGCGGAAACGACGAGAAAGAGCCGCACTTCCGCCTAATTAGGGGCGGATAATTATTGGGTTGGGTCTCGAGTTGCGCTGGGATCCTACCTTTCGCGGCAGTTTGTTAATGTTGTGTCGGGGCGGAATGGAATCCAATTCGACGACAAAGTCGCCCTCGTAGTAGGAGCAGTCATCCTCGTCACAGCTGGACAGACTGCAGCAACATCCGGCGCCGGCGTCAGCTTCAATCTGATAGCACGCATTGTTCCAGTAGACGCCTCCGATGGCATTGCAGCAGTCGTAGGACGCACAGCTCGGACTGGACGCACGGACGCTGCTCTGGTGTCCCGAGCACGAGCAGCAATCCTGCTCCGACTCGCAGAGGGAGCTATTGTCCCGGCTGGAGCCACCGCAGCCCGAGGATGACATTGAGTCCCTTGACGATGGCACCAGGTGACGAGACCTGGTTAAGCCTTTTCCCCCATTTCCCCCGGCGACATCGTTGCTCCTGCTGCTCACAAAGATCTTGACACTGTTTCTGCTGGGCGTGCTCAGGGGCTGAGGGTCAGTCGAGAGCATTAGGGAGTCTGTCTCCATGTAGTCGTCGCTGGGATCCCTGCAGGACTCCTGCACCCAGCTGTCGTCAATGCTGATTGTCGTGGTCGCAGTCGACTGATGATTCAGGTTGTTCAGATGTCGCTCCTTCTCGATGTTGCACTGCTTTAACTGAACTCCAGCGGCGGCTGCGGCCGTGAGGAGCTCATTGGTCGTCGCCTTGGTGACGTTCTTCTTGGCAAAGTTCTGCAGGTCGTTGGGATCGGCCAGCGTCTTGAGCTGTCCGCTGCCAGGTGCTCGCTCGTAGTGCTTGTGCTTGCCAGGCACTGGAGTCTCCAGCACCTGGACGCAGTCGACGCACTTGTCCTCCCGCCGCAGATTCGTTTGCTTGGTCTGCTGCTCCTTGGTGTCGTTGGAGGAGGACACACCCGAGTCCGAGCAGCTCTCAATGGAGAACCTCTTCATGCGCTCGCCCTGAGCCAGCACGGCACTCGTGGTCGGACTGAGTTGTGGCAGCTTGTAGCTGTTGTCCGGAACGGACGCACGTGCTCTCTCCCCAGTCAGCTGGTTCACGATATGCAGTGGCTGGCGCTTCTTGCGGATGTGAACGCGATCCAGCTTGGACTTCTGCTGCAGTCGCGGCGATTGCTGCTCCAATGCGTCCGGCAGCATATTCCCGGCTCCGGTGCGACTCCCTGCCTTCTGGAACATCCACCTTGGCGCCGCTGTGTGGCTGTGCACCACTTCCTGCTGGAACAGCTGCTTCACTCTGCGCTGCAGCTGCACATTCGCCTCACTGTACGGTGCAGCCTCGTTACGAACAACCATCGGCTTTGGAATGCGCGACTTGGGCTGCAGTCGATTAGCCGGAAACCCTGGACTCTTAATGGGATCGGGCTGGAGCACGCATGCCGCGCACTGACCATCTGTCGGATCCTTCTTTGCCTGCTCCTGAGTCTGAGTCTGCACCTGGGATTGGGGTTGAGGTTGGCAGCTTCTTCTTTCGATGCGCGCAATGCGATCGGCTCGAGATTTGATTCCAGCCGCAGCTCCAGCTCGTGCAATGTCACGCCGGATGTCCCTGTAGTTCCAGCTCTGGGACTTCTCGCAATCCGGTGTAACGGTACTCGCCTCGGTGACATCCGAGTTGGAGTCGGAGCACGAGCAGGCGGACTGGGAGCAGCAGCAATCCGAGTCGCTGGATAGCGGCTTCGTCGGCTTTGCCAGCAACAGCCAGGACTCTACCGTGGGCGGGGGCAGGGGCTTGTGGGCGCTATTGGGCGACAGTGGACCAGTGGGGCGTGTCAGGCCAGGGCGAGGCAGTTGGTTGACGCTGTGCATGGGCGCCACCTGCCGGCGATAGCCCATGAATCGGGCGGGGTTATTCAGATGGGGAGTGGGCAGCGGTTCGTTCGACTTGCGCATCATGGCCTGCTTGCACTGATGCACATAGTTCACCTTGAGCAGCTCCATCGGGAGCAGCTCGCTGTTCGACATCCGCGAGTCGATCGTGCTGTCCATGCTGGGCGATTCACTCGCCGACGCCTTGCGGGCCATCGACTGCGCCTGGGGCACTTTGCCAATGGGCATGTTCGAAAGTTTATCTCCAATTGACCGAGTCCAAGTCCAAGGCGGTCAAAGCACACATGAGTGTCTTAACAAAAGCACAGCAAAACAAAAACAACATCAACGATTATTGCAACAACATTTGCTGCACATTTCTCAATTCGCATTTCACAGTCACTGACGCGATCACTGTCACTGTCACCGTCACTAACACTGAATTTGTGTTTTGCTCTATTCTCATGCAAATGCTGATGGTCCAGTTACGAGGTCAGCTTTTGTCACGCCTCTATTGATCCCGTCTCTCTTTTATTGCCAATAAACACACACCCAATCACTTTATGCACCTTTTCATAATTATGCTAAACATCGCGACGCGTCTTTAATACTCGCGATCTGTGACACGATGCGTACAGTGGCTCGCGTCTTGTTTCGTATGTCTTTCGTACTCGCTGACGACTCGATTCGAATGCGCGACGTTGTTCCGTACAGTTCGAAAGATCGGCTTCAACTGTCGCTCAGGCGACTTGGATCGACGACAGCTACCCGAAATGGTGGGCCGAGTTCGTTTACAACATGTTGCAAGCAGTTGTAATCGGTTGTAAGCGAACCGTTTCAACAGATGCTGCATACAAAATCTGTTGAATAGCTAAATAATTTTCGATTAAGTTTTTAAAAAGATAAACCACAAGATAAAACAGATTTTTAGATTTTTAAGCATCAACAGCAACTAAGTGAACCTTTGTATACAAGTAACAAGTACATTTCACTATAGGTCAAACGGACCCTTTTTTTGATATAAACTAGTTTTGCAACAGTATTCAAATTAAAAAGCTTTTTTTAGATTCTTATTGGGAATTCATCAAACTTTAATTTTGCATACCAGAAATGTTAACATTACATTCTGATGTTAAGTTAACAGCTGTTAAACATGCAGCTCATAAATTGTGCAAATATTTTGGTGAAGTTCAAGTGGCTCAAGTTTTTTTAAATTGAACGTTTTTAATACAAATTATGATGAATAGTGATCATTGTGGTTTGTACTTTATGTTGGTAGATCTGTGGTGTAGGTATTGTTCGTGTTGTCTGTAGTATGTGTCCATAAAGTGACGCTTACGAAAATAATTATTTGTGAAGAGTTTTTAAAAAATGTCAGCACTTGACGTCGAAGTGACTATATATGTACATGTTGTAGAGTAATTCCTTGTGAACTCATAACAGTAATTTTAGTTTTCACTTTTAGTCACTTCTCCCAAAATTTAACTTATTAGCACATAACCTATATTTGAGTAATGCCGGTATACTTGAAGCGTAACGGAAAAATAAAGGAAAAGCTGATGGAGTGGATGCTGTTGTACGTAATTTTTAATGACATATCGATGTTATTAATATTACGACGTACAGACAACAATAAAAAATAGATTTTTTATATACGAAAAATTTTTAGTCCCAAAATAAGATCTAAAATATGCTCATAAACATATGAAATAAAAAACACGAAATATGAAACATACTTAGAAAGTATACAAAAAACATTCGTTTTCAATATTTATTAAAAAAAAAAAAAAAAAAAAAAAATATTATTTATTTTGTTTTTAGGGGCGTTGATGGGCAGTGCCACGCCCATTTTTTCAAAACTATTTCCAAATTCGATCTAGAATGGTATCCAAAAAACTTTTCGCGAAAAACTGGATAAGCCTTCGAGTTATTAATTTATATCAGAAAAAGGGTCCATTTGACCTATAGTGCATTTATTGGATCCTATAAACTATTCTTGTATTCTTGTTTTAGCTTCTTCAAGACCTAGAGCCGGCAAGTAAAACTTCGAGATAATTTACTTTCCAAACAAATCCGAAAATCTCAAAAATAAAATTTGGGAACGTACTCCCATAGAATTGCGCAGAATTCATAATTAATTTTTTATTTATATTTTGCACAATGAATAAATGAATTTGAAGTGTATTTTATTGACCAATTATACGTGTAACAGCAACGTAAAAAAAGTAGATTATAAGCTGTAATAATAAATAATAAAGCCAATGTTGTACTATATGCATATTGAATATTATATGTGAAGAAGATTATAACACTTTCGTAGCCATTTTCTTTAAAAATTAGGCAGAAAACAAGGACTTGTTTGAATTATTATTGCACGCAAACCGAATTAAAAGGATAAAGTGGTTTATTTTACATCTTGTTTACTTTTGGGTACGATTTGTTTTATCTTAGTCAAACAATCAATGAGTCATTGAAATTAAATATAAATAATATCCACAAATAAACCCAAGTACTAAGAGACCCATATTTTGACGAGTCGAAGTAAAATCCCAATGATTTGCCAAAATCGTTGATTTCAATGGCGATGTTAAATAACGAAATTTTAGCTCGATGCTCGGTTTAGATTTGTATTAATAGTTTCATCCACATAAATATAGATATTGATATGGATATATAGTAGATATAAAGATATGGATATGGATGAGATTAAGCAAAACATACTCGTATGTAGTACATGATTGACGTTGAAATGTCTGCGATTTGCGAGTGGCAGCCAATGAACAGCTTAATTTGTAGGTTCGTGCTTATCGGTTTATGGCCAAAAGCATGCAATACTCATAGTTGTTGACTAACAATAAATACATATGTGTGTACATTGTACAATATATAGGCATAGTTTGGCTATTGGGCGTCTACCGGCTTTCGCAATTACGTGAAACGGAAGTTAGTCGCCCGCAAAAGGATTACGCTTGAGTAGGAGCTCCAAATATGTATTGGCATTGGTAAGACAGACCATGGCCAAATCGGTGGGTTCGGTTCAACTGAAAGTGAAACGCAGCAAACGCAACTGAAATCGGTGCAGCAAGAAATTGTAACTTTTCATTCATTCAATTAAACAAAACAAAAGAAATGAAATGTAATGGAAAGAAAAGAAAAGAAAACACAACAAAACGGAGAAAACAATCTCATAACAAATAAGTATCTTACGGGTACGCGTACGCGTATCTGAAGGAAATGTAATGCCATCAAACAGAAATTTAATTTATGATTTCTTTTGGCCAACTCAGCGACAAAGCTAATGCGGCGTTGCTGCTCTTAACTTGTATTTAATCTGTGGGCCATATCAGCGTTACGGCCAATAACAGCGTGTAAGCCCTGTGTAAAAGATGACGACACCACATTCGATAAACACTCCATAGACTCGATATATTCATGCCTGCACCTTCTGGAGGCATCTCTGAGACATTTCCAAGCGATATTTCGCCTTGATCAAGTTCATTTTGCAAATGATGGTAATGACATTGGCAGACGTATTACCAAATTGGGTAGCAAATGAGTGTGGCCATCATTCTATTGTTTATTTTTTATTATTGTTCAATGAGCAAAGCTCTTCACTTAATTGCTCCATAGAAACATAAGACTGAGCTATAAAGTTGGAGAATGTACTTAATAGGAAGAAGAAATAGAAATGTTTTCTATCTGTCTTTAAAGCGCATGGATTATTCAGACAAATATATATTTTATTGGTGTCAATTTCTGTTGGGCAACAAAGTTGGTCAACGCAAAGACATCTTGACAAACTTTTGTATGGAATATTTTTTCTTAAAAAACACTACACACAATAGACCTTTGCACAATGTTTAATACAATCAACACCATAATAGATCAATAGATACAAGACACTATACGGAAAACAGGTTTAAGGTCGACGATTCGGAAACTCATTGTTGTAGAACACGTTGTGCTGTAATTTCTAATTGAGAGGAAACTAAAAAACTAATTACAGCCCAACTAATTACAGCCCAGAGTGACCGAAAAACTGTTTTCCAAATGGGAAAAAGCTGCAAATATATACTTATCTTTATGCATTTTAAATTAAGTTACAGATGGCTTAGACAAAATCTATTGTGAACAGATAAAAGAATTCTGGCCTCAAGAGTATAAAGAACATGATTTAAAATAAATTCCTTAGCGTGTACAGAGTATCACGTAGTTGAGCACTCTCGACTGCAGTGCTACCAAATCAAACTGATTCACAGGGCGAACTTAAATATTACGAATTTCCATTGAAGAAATTAAAGAAAAAAGTTTACTTTGATTCGCTTATAGATTTTCAGACTGGATAAAATGATATTAAAATTAATAGAATGTTTGGACAGTGACCCTAATTACAAAGTTAACTTTAAATTCGTTTCTGCCGCCTTGAGGAATTAACATCGGATCAGATCGAATGACTTTGGAGATATCAAAACCCTGCTAGGGTATCAAATCTTTTTTAATATCTAATAATATTTCCCACAAAACAGATATTTTGCTTGAAATTAAATAATTTATGTAAAACTTGAATTGCTGAACAGTTAAACAGTAGTTTAACATTAGTCTTTAAGCCGTTTACTTAACTTCACTGCTGTACTGCATAATATTAAAAAAAGCATATGTAAATAAAAGACTGTCAGAAGAATCAAACAGTTTAATTATTTGAAAGGATTTACTTATTTAAAAGTTATTAGTTTTCGACCGAAACCAGCTTTTCGTCGGAATGCATTTCCAGCTCCTGTGCTGTGAGCTGCGATCACGTCGATCCTCCTTTTGCCTGACATCCGAAGCAGCAGCAGAATTTCGCCGACGTCTCCAGGATCGTGATCGAGATCGTGAGCTGGCAGCAGAAATGTCACGTGCTCGTCCTTTGCGTCCCCACCACCCAGTGCCAGTTGAGAGTTTCATCTGGTCTGTGTCCGAATTGGGTCGCTTGTCAGAGTATCCGATAGCTGCACCTCCAGTTCCTCTTTTACCGGCTCCTTTTGCCACGCCCAGACGCTGCTTCACCGACACACGGTCCGATGCACGACCGCCAACTCGTCCTCCTGCACTGGCCGACCTCTGGAAAGGGCCGAAGCTCTGATCGCGCCCACGGCTCTGACCGAATCTACGTCTCTGGCCGCGTTTAATGCTCTGGTCACGTCCGCGACTGTGATTCCGTCCACGGTCGCGTCCATTGTTCTGGTTGAATTCACGGCTCTGGTCAAGATCACCGCTCTCACCGAATTCACGACTCCTGTCACGTCCGCGACTGTGATTCCGTCCACGGCTCTGGTCGCGTCCATTGGTCACTTGGAACCCACGGTTTTGGTAGAATCCACAGCTCTGGAGGCTTCCATGGCTCTGGACGAATTCACGGCTCTGGCCGCATCCATTCTGGTCACGTGTGCGACTGTGATTCTGCACACGGCTCTGGTCGCGTCCTCTGCTCTGGTTGCGCCCATTGCTCTGGTCACAACGTCGACTTCGCTCCAACTCACGGCTCTGGTAGAATCCACAGCTCCGTTGGCGTCCAATGCTCGGGTCGCGTCTTCCACTCAGCGAGCAGCCTCGTCCTAGACGCTGCTGCTGCCTAGACAAACCACCCGTGGTAGGTCGACTTGGCCCCAGTCGTTGGCGTAGTCCTGCAACAGAGACGGTCGCACAGGATCGTCGGGTGCCGCTGCTGCTTCGAAGCCCGCATTCCCCATTAGCAACCAGATCGGCGCGCATGGTTGCCACCCGATCACTCCTGTTGGAGCGCACGAGCTTTCCACCGGGCCCGATCCGAAGTGGTTTGGTGCCGCCAACGCGCGATTCGGCGGCGTTGCCCGCAGTCTGGGTAAAGTACTTCCGTTCGAGCTCCTGCAGCAGCCGCTTATTGCCGCCTGAGGCTGCCGCCTCCACAATGCGGCGACTGCGACTCCGGGAACGACTGCGACGTCCACGAGTCGGTGTCGGAGTCGGAGTCAGTGTCGGATTCAGTTGCTCGCGATACTGCATTTGAGTAAACCGCTCGTTCAGCAATATTCCAGTCTGCGCATTGTTCATTGTATCGATATTATTTCTGTTCCTTATGTAGGCTTCTATGAACGGCACAGTTTTGAAAAGCATGAGCCGAAAACGGGTTTGCAAACTACAGTCCTCCCTATTTTGGTTTTTCTAAAATGAATTTTACAACTTGTTGGAAGCTCACTAGATTTGACGCCTTGAAAGTTGATTTTTTCTTAAGTAAATCAAAAATATCGAAAAAAAAATTGAACAGAAATGGGACAGAGTACATGGAAAAATAGTTTTTTCTTAACAGTGTTGATTATTTGTAGTACTGTCTTTTTATTTTTCGAAAAATATTTATATTTGGCATGATCAATGATAGAATCATCTTGAATGTTTTCAAAATGTTACAAGAGCCTTTGACGCAGTTGTGTCTAAATTTGCTGTTTTTATCCTTTTTTATTTTGAAAATCTTTCGGTGCTATTCATTTTAGAATTTATAAAAAAGGATAAATGTCCGAATAGGGGATTGCTGGATACCTAGTTGAAGTAGTTTTGACATCAATAGATCTATCCGAATATCCTAACAATGCCCAATGCAGAGTTGGGAACACTGATTAATGTTTAAATCCGAACATCCTAACTAAAAAACAAATATTTTAATATTTACTGGAGTTTGTTCAATAAAATATAATTACATACGGATTACATACAGTTAGTTCAGTATTTAAGTAATCACTATATTAATTTGAAATTTGTTTTTATTTTATCTCAATTTTTTGTTGAATCAATTGCAATTTTCACGAGAGTTTTAAAATGCTTCATTTCAGTAAATTGTTACTGGCACAGGTGTCGATTCCAGCAACAGTAAACAATTAATTAACAAAATAAAATAATATTGCTGGAAGATTCAACTTCGTAATTTAATTTAATTAAACAAATTTTAATCAGTATTCGCAGCTTTGGCCCTATGTATGAGTGTCAGTGCAAATTTGTATCTGTCAGCTGGTTGCAGAGTATCTCGTTGTCGAGCAAAGTAAAACACGCACTCCCTATTAGGGATTTTTTAATTTGTTTGTTTTACAATGCACTCCGAATATTATTTGTTGACCTTCCTCCTCGTTCGAATAATTTGCTTATACAATTTTGTGGTGTGTCTAGGGAAGGGGAAGAAGAAGAAGACGGGAGCTACTAAAATTGAGCATTTGGTTTCACTTTTAACAACATTAAGTTTTTCGTTTAGGTCAAGAAAAGAGAAATTGCCGCGGTTGATTGCAGCGATTACTCAACAGTTTTGGCCAATTGCTTAATTTGTGGGGCAGCAGAACAAACAGATTAGGAATGAATACTCAATGAATACCCAATGAGTACCAACTGAATTCCCATTGAGTGGTCAGTTGAACAACGACCAGAATCCCTAGAGGTTGGAATAAGATGTTGCTCATCGACAAAAGCTGGTCGCTTATTTTGAACATCATAAGTAAGATAAGACTGAAATCAAGTGTATCTGAGTATCTAACTTGGAGCTTGTTTAGTTGAAAGATACTTGGCGGGAAGTACCGTTTGCATTCTGTGGCACGATGACTTCGAGTGGGAGCTGCAAGGAGAAGCCAAGGATTACTCGAGTTTCGTGGGAATCCAGATGAAGACGCTTTCCCGTAGCTTCGACAGAGATGTGGTCGACGTGGAGGCCAAGGAACAGCAGCTCAAGCAGAACGACTTGGCCTATGACGATCTGATGCTCAAGCTGACCATATCCATAGAGACGTCGCACTGCGAGGTATTCAGTGTCGTGCCTTTTTAACATTGAACAAACTTAATTTCACAAGCATTAGGATTTCATTTCTTTTTTCCAATATTTTTAACGTTTTTCATATTTCTAAATTGTTTGTTTGTTTGTTTTTAATTATGATTATAATTATGATTATAATTAACTATTATAATTAACTATTAACAAATTATAGTTTAACTATATTTGAAAATAGAAAATATAATTATTTCAAATATAGTTCAACAAATTTTCATTAGCACTACTTTTTTTAATCCCAGTAAAGTGTCATTTCCTTTCTTCAACGCTAGTGAAATGGTGCCTTTAGTACGAAATTTGTCAACGCTAGTGAAATATTAGTTTTTAAGCCCTACTTTGTTCAATGCTGCATTAAAAGAGAAGTTGATTGGGAGGTAGGATGTGCTACCCCACAGACTTTATTGCAGACTCTTCTCTCCTCTCTCCCGACAGAGTTTCCTTGTGTTTGGCCATCATATTCCCATCTTTGTGGCCGCCTTCTCGAAGGCATCGATGTACTCCATTTGGCGCAGTTTGCACAACAGATTCGTGTTTGCCCATGTGGAAATGGAATGGGGGGAATCCTGTTGTCGGGACCACTTCTTCGAGGGTAAGCGAAACTTTCGATGGAGTCCCAATCTGATCTCTTCCCCGTGCAGACCAACCCAACATTCTGTTTGTGGTGCGAAACTCTGCGAATGGAACGATCTTTGAGCTGAAGACTAACAAGTATGTGGGACCCAGAGCTGAGGAGCCTGCCCAACTGCGGTTACTGGATCGATTTGATGCCAGTGAGGAGCAGTTTCAGCTTAGGGCAATTCTCTTTCCCGACAAGCTGAGAGACCTTCAGGGACGCGAAGTGATCATCGCCGGATTCGACTACAGACCCTACACGATTATTAAGCCCGCACAGGTAGGGATCAATCTAAACCACCCCAATCTAGACCATTAAACCTCTGCTTTTGCAGAGCAAAGGCATCCCGAGCAATGCCCGAGATGTCGGCGTAGCTGCCCAGTCGGACCAGGCAGAGGTCTACATCGATGGCACCGAGACACGAGTCGTGCTCAACTTCTGTGCGCAGTTCAATTGCACCGTGCAGATTGACACATGTGAGTATGGAATGGGTAGATGACATGGAGGTATTGCATCATATTCAATTGCCTCTCCAGCTGATGCCGACGACTGGGGCACCATCTACCCAAACATGTCGGGCGACGGGGCCATGGGCATGATCATCCAGCACAAGGCGGACATCTGCATAGGCGCCATGTACTCCTGGTCCGACGACTACACCTACCTGGACCTGTCCATGTATCTGGTGAGATCCGGCATCACGTGCCTGGTGCCGGCACCCTATCGCCTGGCCAGCTGGTACCTGCCCCTGCAGCCCTTCCAGGGCTCTTTGTGGGCCGCCGTGCTCGTCTGCTTGAGCGTCGAGACGCTGGGTCTGGTGTTGGCACATCGCAGTGAGCAGAAGCTATACGAGACGAGGGACAGTGGGATCGGCAGTTGGTGGAGCAGCTGGGCATTTGGCGTGGTCACCAACTTCAAGCTGTTCATCTCGCAGGCCGGGAGCAGCAATGTGAGATCAGTCACGGTCCGTGTGCTGCTCTTCGCCTGCTTCCTCAACGACATCATCATCACGAGCATCTACGGGGGAGGCCTCGCCAGCATCCTGACCATTCCCAGTCTCGGCGAGGCAGCTGACACGCTGCAGAGGATGCGCGGCCATCGACTGCAGTGGGCTGCCAACTCGGAGGCCTGGGTATATGCAATACGTGGATCCGACGATGTGAGTAGTCGTACCCGATCTCTGAGCTCATTCACTCCTAACATCCTCTTCGCTCCGACAGCCCCTGGTGCAGGATCTGTTGAGTAACTTTCACATCTACAGCGATGAGCAGCTGCTCCACTTGGCGCACACTGGACACATGGGCTTCTCCGTGGAGCGCCTGCCCTTTGGTATATCCTCAATATCCGTCTTATCTCATCGGAAGTCCTTGTCATCCTGTTATCCCTCTGCCTTCAGGTCACTTTGCCATTGGGGATTACCTCACGGCGGAGGCCATCGACAGGATGGTGATCATGAAGGAAGACCTCTATTATCAGTACACGGTCGCCTTTGTGCCTCGCCTCTGGCCTCTCCTCGGGCACTTCAACGACCTGGTCTATCGCTGGCACTCCTCCGGCTTCGACAAGTACTGGGAACTGCGCGTGGTCGCCGACAATCTTAACGTGCACCTTCAGCAGCAGGTGGAGAGCACCATGCCGGGCGTGGGTCAGGGTCAGGATGACATCAACATCGAACCCGTCACCCTGGGCATGTCCAACTTTGCCGGCATTCTGCTCGTCTGGGTGTTGGGCATAACTGTGGCCCTTGCGGCCTTTCTGGCCGAATTGCTGACAGCCAAGTTCAAGCTGGCCAAGACTGGCCCGACTCCATGAGAGTTGACCCGGCTAAATCCAGTTGCGAAATAATCCTTAGCACATCAAACGCACTCATTGCCAAATCGTTTTGCGCAATATCTTACGCTACGCGTTTTAACGGATTTCACTACCAACACAAGTAACACAAACTTTTCACGTAGCTCGACAGATACTAAAAAAAACACTCTGCTTTGATCTCTGAGTCTCAGTTGGCAGACACTTTTATGTCCATTTCACCAGCATCATCAAAGGGCCGACAGCCGAGACGATCTGCAGATGGAATGGAGAATGGAGAAGAAGCCAAAACAGGTAGCTCCACTTGGCCATGAGTAGCTCCAGTTAGCCCCGTCCGGAAGTGGCGTGAAAGTTCTCAAGGCAATGCTAAAAAGAATCTCGCAATTACGTACGTGCTAGCAATTAGGCAACTCCAGATACAGTGCGCATCTGTCAGATACTTTTCAGTGACAAACTCTCTTTTGGCCAGGCCTAAAGGCAGCCATGTCATGTCATGGCCCGCACACAACGCGTTGTCGACTTGTCGACTGGCTGAGTGAAATTCTTGGGCGTGCACGATCACCATCGACACTACAGGCGGACTTGGCCAATTGGCTAACTTGACTTTCGGCACTTTTTTGGCCATGATCTTGATTGACATGCACAACATGTTGCACTCTTTGTTGTTGTTGTTAGTTGTCGCTTTTAGAAATTTGTCGAATGTCGACGAATAACTCTCAGAGATTTAAATTTCAATTCGGATTTGGATTTTGATGTGCTTTAACTCGCAGTGAAAGTGAAATGCACTCACACTCACACTCACACTCACACTCAGCACTTAATACGACTACTCGACACTCGTGAATAGTTTGCGAATAAATCACATGAATAAAACACACTCTATTCATTGTTTTGGTTTGTTTGTCTTTTCGATTCTAGTCGGCGACCTTGTCTTGCAATTATTCAACTAAAACAGCTGTTATACCCTGTAGCTGTATAAAAGAGGGTGTTATGGACTTTTAAAAGTGTATGTAACATTCAGAAAGAGGCAGCTCTTATAGATATAAATTATTAACAGGTATGTACACGATATTCAATAGCAGAGTTCATTAATTTATCTTTCGTTTCCAAATTACTTGTTACTTTTCTTCAAATAAAATGCTCGATAATAAAATGTTTACTAGCGCCACTTAGCGTGTTTATTGCAGGGTATTTCACAGTCTCATACGTTTGAGCGCAGCATTATGTCTTGATAATGAGTCAAACGTGTAAAACAGTTGCAAATTTTCAACATTTCCATCAGATTTTCCTATAAAATGCAGTTGTTTTCTCCAAGTTTATTCAGTGCTTCAATTAGAATCTTTCCTCGCAATATGAAGATCGACCTACTGAGATTCGGCTGCTGTTGCCTATTCCTCCTGCTGAGCCTGTCCTTGATCTCTGCCTGGACAGTGGAGGACTTAATGCACCGCATGGGTAGATTTGGGTCGGATCTGGTGTTGGGAATGTCAACTCAAGCCTGTTTCTTGCAGCCGTTTGCAGCGAGCCTCCGCGGTATGGAGTCTGCAGGGCGCAAATGCGAAAGTGGCACTATGTCTCCAAGCTGAAGAGCTGCAAGGCGTTCATCTACTCCGGCTGCGGCGGCAATGAGAATCGATTCTACAACAAAGTGGAGTGCGAGGAGTACTGCCAAATTGTGAGTAAGCTGCAATCTTCGTATACAAATCGAATCCCAACTGTTTTCTTTTCTAGTGAAATGCATCGAAGAGGAAACTCGATGGCGTCCTGGGCTACAAGTTAGTCTTGAAGTTAACAATTTACTCATTCGGGGAGCAGGTTGGGGTCAAGTCTTTTAACTATAGATGTCGTGAATAAAATATTTTATTTTCTTGATTGTTTTCTAAACATCAATAATTCTGTAAGTCTATAAAAGATTTAACAACAATATTCAAACGTCCGCTTCAAGATCAATCTAAAACAATGTTATTGATAGCAAAATATAAAATATGTATACAAAATGTATTTGAATGAAAAAATAAAGTTTAACAAAGTTGTAAGACAACCATATTTGGAATCCCTCAGATACGTGCCACAAGTACGTAATGTAGCTCGTACTGCACTTACTTAACCTCGGTTGCGTTTCTTCGCAGCGACAACAACAATGGGAATTGTTAATGTGTTGTTGCGCGATGGCGACACATTCAATTGGCGTCGCGTACTCGCATCATAATTTTTAATATCGCGCATACGCCGCATCGTACAAATGTGAAAGTGAAAGAGCGCATAGCTTAGCATTAGCATTAGCAAGCCTAATCAAATGACGATTAATTATTTAATTATGGAAAAGCTGCGAGTGCAAGACAATCACAAATCGACTCCAGACAGAAAGTCAGGCAATCGAACAGAGAGACAGAGACATCTGGGAAGAGGCAGCTTAGACTTGTGCCCCATCAGTCTCCCCTTTTTTGGACAATAAGATTTCGATTTGACTCGATCAAAAAAACAATTATAAACGAAACGCGTGAAGACTTTCGATTAATTGCTCAATGATGGCCACCTGTGCAGGAGAAATCGTCGCAGCTCTCTTAAAAGCGAGCAGACATTAAAACCATTAGGAATACCAAGTTGTGACGATTGTGCAAGTACTTCATACCTGGTACTAGCTGGTTGGTAATGCAACGTGGCAAGAACTTGTGGCCATAACATACGGGTGTTTTACTGGCACAGACAATAGCCTGACAGCAGACATCAATCATGTGGACAGCCAGCTGAAGAACTGCATCAAACTTCAGCCTCAGGCAGAAGAAGATCAACGACGTCGGCGTCGGCAAAGAAACCAAAAAACAAAAACTGTGCGAAATTATGATCAGTTGAGCAAAAAACTGTGCTGAAAATGGAATGACTTGCATGCAGGTTGCAGTAAATGAACTCGATTCGATGCCTTCGTATTAGAAAGTATCTTTTCTTGTGCACAGTTCACGTTCAGAGTGTTAGCCTTAATTCTTCAGTCAGTCAACAAAAAACATCAGCACTGCAAATGTATTTCAAATGACACTCAACTAAATGAGTTTGCAAATGCTTCGAATGCATTTATTTTAAAATGAAATGAAGCAACTAAAGAATAAGGCAACCAACAAAATATATTTAAAGCAGTTGTGTCCCAAAGTATTCATGTATATATTTAGTAGGCTATAAAATACTTTTTCCTATCCCATGGGATTGGCAAATACACAAAAATACACTACTGATTTAGAGTCACACAGGAGACATTCAATTAAAGTTACTTTTGACCAAGTTACCCCTTGACTTTGTCCAAAAATATTTTGAAATGTTTTCAAATCATAATACACTCCAAAATAGAAATGTAAGTACATTGACTCGAAGAGACCCCAAGTCTTTTTCAATTGCTCATAAAATTTGTGAGTTCCTAATGAATTGAATTTGATTACAATTCAATGTATAAGTACTTCAGAAATTGTAGAGTATTGTCGAAAACCGTTTGCTGGGCACAAGACAATTGCCTCTAAACACAATATAGAAAAATGATGGAAAATGAATGGACAACGGGAAACTGCAGAGTTAACAGTAATTCAGATGAGCATAATTTAGAATGAAAATTGCTTTATTCGCAATGCGGAATTGAAAAGCGATTTTACTGCGTCCAACGGAAATGTTAATTTGCCACTGCAACCTTTGGAAAGTTGTGTTCCCTCATATAAGGCAGACTTGGCCAACTGGTCTGTAAGCGAGTCTAAGATGGATAGATACAATAAGTATCTAGTTAATTCAATCTATCAGTCTGTCTGTCTATCAATCTTTTCGCTTCTCTATCTACCTAGTAAGCTTCCTATCTGCACACATTAATCGATCTGTATCTCATCACCTGCAACTTCTGTCTAATCACTTTTCGAACTATTAATAGATAGATAATGCTAGCTTCCACAGTGCGAGTCGTATAAATGGAAACACTCTGCTAATGGCTGAGCGTAAATGTTTTTAGCCCGTCTGTCATTAAGTAAAACCTAATGGTAAATGGAACCGGGTTCAACTCAATTATGGACTGTCTGTCTACTGCACAATGGTGCGACTCGGAGAAGGTAATTATGAAATTTCGGTTGGCTGATGGTCAAGCATTTGGACTCTATACGACTTTTAATGGGCACCTCACCCCGTCCTTCCTCCTGCGCCTTGGCACCACTGGCCCGAGGCTTTGGGTCGGTGTTGTGTTCGCCTCAGTTGTAATCTATGATTTGCTCAGTCGGCAAAAGTGAAACTTGTTGCTGGGCATTTGTCTTATCATGGTAGAGTAAAGCGTCTTGGCTTGGCTTTGTTTAGCCCTCGGCTATTGTTGGCTCGTTGGGCTGCCGGCTGCTTTATGGCTTTGGCCAAACACAATTGGCCCCAGCCGCAGCGGGCCTGAATCTTTAGGCCAGATAAAAACGAGCAACGTGTGAATTTTGCACAATGAACTTGAAATTTGTACAACAAATCTAAATACAACAAAAAGAAATTTGTAAGTCAACCACCATGGAGTCAGAGTAATGCAGCGGTGTCATTGTTTAATCAGGAATCTTACGCTCTTCGTGCGCCTCGAAAATTCAAATGGAAATGCAAATAAAACGCATTGCATATTCAGAAGCAAGCGGTTAATAAGCCACAGTCGGACTCCCACTCCCACTCTTCATCTCTTCAGATGACTTCGTCAATTGGACACTCACCTTAATCTGCTTGCGGCGCAGCAGGTGCGGCGCTCCGCCCGGGGGCTGCAGGGGCACGGCCGGCTCGGGGGTGACTTGCTGCACGGGACGCGGTGGTTTCAGGGCCAGTTTCTTGAGGCTCGCAATGCGCTTGTCGCACATCAGCGACACATCGTCAATGCGCTGCAGAACCTGCAACAACCAAAATAATTCGATTAGCATTCAATCAGAAAAATGCAAAACGACGAGATCTACAAAAAAAAGGTTTAAATTAATCGAGATTCGCTCTAAAATATTGAAAGAACGAATTAGTCCTTCAAATCTAGAATAGAGTATATTAAATTAAGACATTTTCGTTCTCAAATATAAACAAGCTTTACTCTGATCAAAAGAGTTCCTTAAATCTGTTTGGAACTCTGTTTCGACTCACAAAACAATTTCGTCAAATCTTATTTCCTTTCACTCTAACTAAAGGTTTAAATCTAATACCCATGCTGATGATTTTAACAAATTTATTAGGTGGAGCATAATGCTCATAATATTTATTATATTTATTACAAATACAAATACAATTTGAAATTAAACAAGGTGTGTTTAAATCTTATTTTGAGCATAAAAGTTCTTAATAGGGGAACCATTTGTTCTTGAATGATCTTATAGTAGAGAATTCAGAATAATAGGAAATTATCCGAATTAGACTTTCGAACTTGAATGAAGAATTTTCAGAAATTCTTGATCCAAGCCCGAACGTAATTGATTTTTATCTCAGTGTATGTGCAAGTACTTCACTCGTTAAAATTGCAAAGAGAGAAAAGATGTATCACTGTGATGATGAGTTTGTATTTTGATTGGATACCTCCAAAATAATTTGAAAATCAAAAGTTACGCCCACTTCAGACACATCTATGCATTTAAAGAGTACAAAAATGTATGTACAATAAGAAGCCGGTCAGCGTGTTCTTGGAATATTGTATGATTTTAGAAAGTCGACCGATCTACGTATAAAGAATCAAAGAAGCACACAAACTAGATGGCATTTTAAGCCCTTCATTGTCATTTGCACAATATACCGCATGTCTTCAAACAGTTAGCGTACCCTTTTTTTTACGACATTATTATTGTGCGTGAAAGACTAAAAATGTGACAAGTTCTGAGAGTCTGTCATTGTAAAGAGAAAGTTTTGTTCAAGAGCTGTAAGTATCTAAACGCACAGATGGACACATATAACTACATCTATCATTGACATTTCTGTGTAACGTATAACTAACTATCTTTACTTTAAGATGGATTGGCCGTTTAGAATAAGAACAACCTTTTATTGGTCAAATCAAAATAGAAGACAATTTCGTTCGTTCACTAAAAGTTAAACTTCCCAGCTTAGTTTCTTAGCTTATTTACAGGGTCACAAACGCCCCCACTGCCTGCCACATTCATTTGCACGAGTGCAGATGCAAAATAGGCATGTGCATAATTATGTAGGAGAATTTAGTGGCATTCGCACGCGTTTTCTCCGTGATTTGTTGTGAGTGAAAGACTCAACAGAGCCGTGGAAAATTAAAAAAAGAGCAGAAAACAAAAGTGAAGTTCGTAAAGCTAAGACACTTTGCTGCAGGTGCAGAAACAACAATGGAATTTGTGCCACAACGAAAGTGCATCAACTCCCCACCGAATCACGCAGGCGTGGCTGACTTGTCAATTGGTCTCCATTTGAGCTTGTGTTATTGCAAGTTTTTTGGTGAAAAACGTGTTCAATTTTCAGTAGAGATTAATAATGCGTTGACTACATCAGCAAATAATGAGAATAGGGGATGACAACAATGGGGCATTCAGCGGGTAATTTCTATCAGATATCACTCTTTCACTTCTTAAGGGTCAGTAGTCAGTGGGACCTGATACCTTTTAATTCAAATTAGTATTCTACACGATTATTAAAAATTAAATGTTGAGAATGTTGACGTGAATGTTGAAGTTTTCATCAATTCGACAAACAAAGACATTTTCTGACCCAATAAAATGGTTTTTTTTTTAAATCATTAAATATCGTCCATTTATCTATGTAAGTTTTTTTTTAATGTCATTGAGCATAAATATTTTTGTCATGTTATAATACCTTTGAAATGTCGAATGTATTTTGCCAAATCTATTAATCATAGCGTGACGTGCGTTACGCTGAATTGAATACTCCATGAACATATGTCTAAACAAAAACACAAAAATAAGTTTAAGAGCTTTTTCCTCGGTCAATTCTCATTAAGAACTGAGTTTTGCTCTAGCTCTATAAATTTACATTTCGTTCTAAATATTTTAAACAGTATTTGCAACCCGTGGTAAAAAGTAATAAGTATTACACTATATGTACCAGTTATGTCATATTAATATCAAGATTTAAAAAGTTTGATTGCTTAAAATATACTGTTGTATGCAAATGGAAGTAATCAGGAATCATGATTTGTGACCAAAATGACCCGTTGAATGCTCCTCATCCATAGGTAATCAAAAGGTAAGTTTGCAGCGTCAAACTTCATATAACATGGAGCTAGCTTCCTTAACTTCAGCGTTAGATATATGAATCGATAACTGTTAATTGCATAATCGAGCTGCGCCCAGAGGACATCGTTTGGCATTTGGCAATGTCGTGACATTTGACATTTACGTAATGGTCGACGACGACAGCACAATTGCCGCTTTCACTTTTGCTTTCGTCGGGGTCGGCACTGCGGTGAGCCAAGAGTCGTATCGGGCTTATTGTCAACAATGCGATGGCGCATCTTCAGCTTGCCACAGGCGGCAGGCATCGATGTGGCAGGCACTGACCAGTTGTGTGGGTTTCTGCGAAACTTCATGCAACACGTGCAGGTCTATCAAACGCATAATAAAATGCAGCCGACGATCCGAAGATGAGCTAACCAAAACACACAAGCATCTTGTAACCCATTAAAAATGTTATTTATTTGGCCAGAGTTAACATAAATTGTTAACTGTTGCTGTCTTTTCAGGGTTGTCAGATGCACCTGAATTCACAAATGTAAAATATACAAATAATCAAAGTTTTAAAAGTACGCAGTTTGATGGCTCGAACTACAGACAAAATTCCAAAACGCCTTAGTTTGCATTACTTTTTAGGTCCACAATATTTTTAAATTAAGAGGTCTCTAAGACAACGTTTTGGTTTTTATTGTTCCACTGTATCCAAATCAATAAATGGATATTTAAAAAGTTTACAAGCTTTTCTAATTATTTTTTTCTTGAGGGGTAAATAATTTTAACAGAAAAACCGAACTGAACCGATTTTGTGAGACGTCTTCAGCCTCGTCATCTATCTATACTTCTTATATTTTGACAATGCAGTCAACTCTGGCAGTGTCTTTGGTATGCAACATACCCAAATGGGACTTGTCAAGATGCACGACCAGTTAGCTTACTTGAACTTCCGTTGACCTTAGCAGGAGGCGACGCGTCGCCTACGCTGTGAATGAACTCGATGCGGGGACTGGATGCCTGCATGTACATACTTGAATGTGCAAGCACACTCGTGTCTGCATCTTGAATGGTTTTTCCGCTTTTGATACTAATAGACAACGTCTTTGCTCAAGGCAGAGGATGAGCTGCAATTATTGCTGTATTCATATGAGCCTGGTCTTCCTGTGTCGGCTTTCCCTCCCGAATATATATCGGAACATGGCTCTTAATTAATACTACGAGTATGCGGTTGTTACAATTAGAGCCATGGCCAAATATCGCAGAGTGCTACCGTCAAACGTGTAACAACTTAAAAATCTGGTTTACTAGTGAGTCTATCGGCGGTCTCTGAGCAAGGGAAAGTAGGCTAGATTGTTATGACATGATGCAACTCTTCTTGAGCAATCGACGCATAAGGTAATGGTTATCAAACCATCAAAGAATTTTTCAGTTATCATCTGGTTATCGCAATCGCAAGGATATCCAGTTCGGCAACTGGTCAAACGGCCAAAGACTGGAATGAAAGCGGTCGATCGGTCCAGCGAACAGGCTGAATTGTGTCAGAATCAACACACATATAATATATGTACGTACATATGTATGTATATATATATTCTACACTGTGCATACAGAAGAAATCCAGAAAAATGTAAATGCTGAACGATTATTTGCGCGGCAGTGTGGGGTCTAAACGACTAAACGGGTCTGCTTGACCCATTTCGATACCAACAACAACTTTTTAGTTATTGCTTAAAATGAATAAATACCTAACCAAAAAAACTGGAATCGCAATGCGGCTAAGAAAATGGGTCATTCTGTAGAGCTGCTTTGCTCTAGAGCGTAAGCTAAGATATTATTCAGGCCATATTGAGGTCAACCTTAAACTTCAAGTAAGCTATTCAAGTTAAGCTTCTAGTCAAATATACTTCCAGTCAAATACGTCTACGAATTCAAGCCTGACTTTAATTTGTTGTTTGATTTTAGATCAAACAACACAAACGAACATGCCTTGAGCGATGGTAAGATGTCAACTAATCCAAATTTCAATTAAAAGTTTTTGCTCTATTGTTAAAATTACCTTAATTATTTCTAATCAAACATTTGTTTGCCAATCGAGCCTTACATCAAACATACTTCTATTTGATTCATCTTATATTCGAACTCAAACTTAACCGTCGAACATGTCTCGTTTGTTGCAGGCGATGATGCTGGAGTTGCATAAGTTGTACCGATCGAACATGTTCGAAAACGAAAGCTAAAAGTGTTGTACTTATATAAAGAAATTGATTAGGAATTCGCTTTAATACTCGTAAGTCGGTAACCAATATTTCACACATAAATTTCACAGTTTCTGTATATATTTATAGTAGCAGGGAAAATTTTAAAATGAATTCTAACTCCTATTTTTAATCGAAATAAACAAATTTTTAAATTAAGATAAAATTTTTATTTCTATTGCAAAATATTAATAAACAAACCAAAAATACGAATAAATATGAAAAAAAAAAATAAGTGAAAGAGTTCTAATTCAGTACTAATTTGGATAAAGGTGATTCGTGCTAGGGAAATTCGATTGTAACACTCACCAAAACACTATAACAATAATTTCTTGATATGTTTGATAAAACCAACAAATAATTCTGAATTTATCATTCATTTGTATTTTAAAAAATATTATCGCTACGGTCCCTGAATATTTATGAATTGTATGTTTACTTATAAATATCAACTAAAACTTTTTTTTATCTTTCTAATGAGAAACTGAGACGACATAAACCGGTTGATTGAAGGCATTTAAAAGCATTTATTCCACATTATACTCGCAGTTAAATAAAAGAATGCCCCACTTTCGTTCCCAGCGCTGTTATCTAACTGTACTCGTACATGGCTAAACTGCAGTGGCGACTAGTTGAAGACTGTCTTGAAAGAACCTGTCTTCGAGTTATATCACAATTGCACATTGCGAAGCACAACAATTCCTAGCTCCATATCTTCAATCTGGTCAATCGACAACAGTTGCAAAATTAGACGAACATCATACAAAGGCCTCTTTCTCTCTACGGGTCAATAGCCGTTGCTTGGCTTGGCTAATACTTTTATCTCATCTGCGTGGATCTGAGAACACATGTGGACATTGAAATAGATGTAAGAAAATTTTATAATTTAAGTACATGGATTTATAGACATTAATTATGATTTAAAAAATTAATATGGAGTTTTCAATTCGAAACACAAAAAACAACAATCCACTTAAAGTCGTCCATAATATAACTACATTACCTCCAAAGGAAAAATCACTCCTGCCCTATTCATGGGTTCAGGAACATTTCCATGCCAGTAATTTCAACTTAAGGGGTAACACCACTGCAACTCGTTATTTTCCCTTCCCCCAAAAGGAATGTGAATAAGCGAACGAAAGTTGGGTTTTCATTATATATTTAACGATGCAAAAAAATGTTTTTATAAAAGAAAAACAAAATGGCGCAGCTATAGCCACTCCCCCGGACCGTGTTGGTGAAAATTTTGACATAAGAGAAAAAAAATGTACTTAATCTACATAAGTAAAGCTGATGACCCACGAAATTTTAAAACTATTAATTTTTGTGAATTTGGCGAAGATTTGAAAAATAAGCTCGATTTACTGTCCAAAAAACCGACACGTACATATAGTATGTGGTAATGAAAATCTCCTAATTAATTGATCGAAAATTAAGATGTAGCCGAAAATGCATGCAAAAATATTGAAAATTGTTCGAGGTCTCGTGGGTTACAAAAACGTGTTTCGAGAAAAAAGCATTTGAAAAGAACCGCGCGCTTGGGAACTTCATAGACCGGTGTTTACGTTTGTGCTCATATCTTCGGCTACATATTCTAGACGAGTTGAACTTTTTTTTAAAGAAATAATACGATTCAAGTCAAATTAGAAAAAGAAATACACAATTGTTGGGAAACTATTTGAAAGTTCAAGACATGTATTATTACCACCTACACCTTAAATAATCAAAGCAAATATACAAAATAGTGATCGGTTAAATAGCTTTTAAGTGGCTTATTAATATTGAAAACGTTAACCATATAACATTTCCTTACATTTTATGTAGTTATTCCCGTTACTTAAAAAATAAGTAAAAGGGTATCACTGCGGACGGCAGTCCGCGCTAGTGACGAAAGCAGCACGAAGGGTGCGAAAGCGACTAGCATATATACACAGGAAGAATGGAAAATTTGCTATGACCGTCCGATCGGGTCGAGTTATATACCGATCGAAAGGTATCAATTTAACTTACAAATGTGCATACTAAGACTTTTGGAAACTTTCCTGGTTCGTGAGATAAACAGGTGTAAGTGGGAGGGGAAAAATTTAAATTATTGGAGCAAATGGGGCCGTTGGGATCTTTTTGCTTTATTTTTTAATTTTTTACTCTTCTAATCAAAAATACGCGTCGAATGACACCTCGATCATAGAAATCCGATTACTGGTTCAAAAAATAATTAATGTTGAAATTTTTAGTCGCCTTTCGAAAATGAGATGAAAAGTCAGTATGTCTGTTTGTTTGTTTGTTTGTTTGTTTGTTTGTTTGTATCAAAGCGTTGATTTAGCTTAAATGTTTGAATGAGGACTTGTTCCCGCTCAAAAATATAGAAATGTTTGTTCTACGACTTTTTCGAAAAATAGCTAGTTTAGCGGGAAATCGCTAAAAACCGCTAAAATTAAAACCCTCATAGCATCCAAACGATAGAAGCTACAGATATGATCTATATATCGATGAAAAGGTATTTTGAAGGGCTCTTAGGCATACCTTCAAAGTTTTTTTTTAAAGTAAAAAGGTAAACAGCTACAGGTGAAATAATTTTTTTTTTTTTAATTTATGAAAAATCTACAAATGAATTCACTTTTAAATATGTAGTATGTTGTAGACAATTCAATTCCGCGTCTTTTGACATATAACACCTATCTCTCAAAATTCGTTTAGGCAAGATATTACCTGTTAATTGAATATACCTTTTACCTTTACACTACTGCATGTATACTACTGCATGTACACTACTTGCACTGCTTGCAGTGCATGTGGAAAGATACTGCTTGCAAGTGGTGAATTCTTTTTGCGGCAGATGAAACATTTTGTAATTCCAATTACAGCAAGATCGAAATATATTTATAAATATATATAATATTGAAACGTCTCTGATTGAATGTGTTTTTAATTCTCTTAATTATATAATTATTGAATTGCTTAAAAAAATATTGCAATTGTCAAAATTTCCGATGTCTTATTAAAAAATTTCTGATATCTTATAAAAAAACCTCTTTACGAGGTAAAAGTCTAGTGCCGAAAACATTTTCATGCCCCAAAATTTCTGATATCCAATTTTGTGACGAAAAATATTAAATTTTACACATGAATTATTAAAAAATAAAATTTTTTTCACTGGGCACATTGCGCTTAATTTTGCATACCTAATAAATAGTACTTTTATGCGCAGTGCCAGTGACAAAAATTTTATTTTTTAATAATTCATGTGTAAAATTTAATATTTTTCGTCACAAAATTGGATATCAGAAATTTTGGGGTATGAAAATGTTTTCGGCACTAGACTTTTACCTCGTAAAGAGGTTTTTTCATAAGATATTGTATTCGTTGAAATGTATGTAACAGGATGAAGGAAGCATCAACAACCTAGTCGATATAGTCATGTCCATCTGTGCGAGCGACTAGATCTCAGAGACTATAAGAGCTAGATCAAGTATGTTTTTAATACTACGCTCATTTCGATCTCCTCAAATCGCGAAAAACAACCACACGAACAGTTTTTAAGATACTAAGTTTTTCTTTGGTAAATAACGGTTTCTATTATAATCGCAGCAAGATTGGACAAATAGAAAGGTGGTAATGGCTGTTTTAAATTTCAAGCAATGTAAGTGACTAAAAGTACGCCATAAACAATATTTTATATACATTTAAGTAAGTAAGTAACGGGTATCCTCTAGTCGGGAATCCGGAATTTTTTTAAACAAAGTCTGACTCTTTCGAATGTAACCTTTCCTACTAGATTTAATCACCGTTTGTTTCCCATCCAAAGCAAATGTAAGGATATGAGTCCTTACGGTAGTGAGACCCTTTCGAGTTGATAGAGGGATCAATTAGAAACTCACCTGAGAGACGAGGGCTTTGGTTTCTGGTGTGGTGCTTTCCAGGAAGATCTTCTTGAATTCACTTGGACTAGATAATTTGAAATCAGATGCAGATGCAATAAACGCCTGAATTTCGAGCAGACTCTGTTCAGCCAAATCCGCTGAAACTGAGCACTTCTCGATCCGCTGCGAGGCCAAAAGCTCCACGCCATTGGCACACCATTGATTAGCCTGGAATTAAGTTGAAAAGGTGAGCGGAAGTCTAAATAGCAGTGATAAACAATGGTTTACCTTTTCAACTCTCTCCATAAGTTCGCTGTTCTTCGCCAGGATCTCTAGCCGCTTTGTCAGGCGCATGCTGATGATGTCGCAGACACGCTGCAATTCATCGCACTTGGGCTGAACAATCTCCCAAGGGTAGACTCCGCGGGAGCCAACCAGTTGCTGGCCAGATTGTATAACCTCCTCGGCGTGTTCCACGTCCAATTTGATGAGGGCCCGAAACTGTTCCGTCTCCTGAATGAGTGTGGCGACCCGATCGACGCTCTCACCGATCTCTGTCATGTCGGCAACAGTCTTCAAATGCCCATCGAAGATGTTCTACAAGAGAGTGTCGACAATTTGATTAGTATAATTATGTATAATCCTTTGAATTTATTGACTCACCTGTAGCTCCCGAAAGTCCTGTTCGAACATGCGCAATCGGAGGCACTGCTCCAGGCGATTGCGATGCGTCCGCCAGAACTCGTCGAAGCGACGTTCCGTTTCCTCCAGCTGGACGAGCAGTCTACGGTAATCGCGACAATCATCATAATGTTGGGGTTGCTTAATCTTATATTGTTGGTGATAAATAATTTGTTGACGATGTATTGGCTGCCCTGCACTGGATCTGCACATCAACATTTAATTCGATTCGATTCATTTTTAAGTTTATTTTTCATTTGATTTATCATTTCGATTTGAAAATATTTTGGAAACATCCCGAATGTATGACAAAAGAGAGAACGCGCCAAGGAAGATAAAAGACAAGAGACGACAACAGCTTAATGAGTAAGATGAGTGACATTCCGATGAGATTTAAAGTTAAAGTCCCATCTGACAATTATATAATGTATCTATTTGTGTGACTGTGGCTGTTGAATGTGCTTGTGCTTTATTGAATGGATGTGAGAATATCAAGAACCCAGCAGCTGATAAAGCATTTTAGGTGGTCCATAAACAAATCAATAAGTACAGTTGAATCTATTGCTTAAGACTTGTAACCAAACATTTACATGCAATCTCTAAATTAAACGAAACTTCATTTAAAATGCGACAGCAAATTATTTTTAAGTGACATGCAACAAGTAAACTAAATTATTTCAAATACTTTCACTTGTAATTAACTTTCTATAATTATTGATCTTAAATACAAACTAAATTTTGTTCCCGTTCTATTTTCTTTAAAATCAATCTTGATTAAACTGGAAACGGATATTAGTAGATCAGATAGATGTTAACAATAAGATTTGTTAGAAATTCTATACATATTAACATATTTTATACTGTATCTATTTTAAGTAAGTAATAATTATTTCACTTTAAATTGATAAACGAAGATATAATGAAATTAAACAATTGATTGTAGAACGAGTCTTGTATATATAATTTTAAAGTCATCGATTTTATAATATGAGTGTAGCTGATCCATGTAAGTTAAGATTTTACGAATAATTTTAAGAATGATTCCCATTTTCAAGTAAGAATTAACAATTTTTCAGAACATCCGTTAATATTAAAAACAACATAAGATTTGTTAGTATTTTTGTTAGAACTCGACATCTACTTTATAAGGAAATAATGAGAGAAATGTGATTGTGATCTAAGAACATGAAAGAGCACAAACTTTAATGAGCGAAATGAATGTTTCAAAATATTTTCAATATAAGTATAAATTGTCAATATAAGTATAATTATTATTAGATGATAACCAGTGCAGAGCTATAAACAAGGAAACCAAATGCGAATAGATTTCGAGAGTTAATAAACGAGGAGTTAGTTAAGTTAAGAGTTAAACGTTAGAAACGCGTTAAGAGAGTTTAAAATATCGAACCAAATACTGCAGAATACGGTAACAGGGCAATTCAAAAACACCAAACTTATGTTGTGTAGTGTAGAATACATATGTAGTACGTGTAGTGTAAGTACCTCTCAATGGCGCTGACATTGCCGGTCCGTTCCGAGAACTCCTTGAGCTCCTCATTTGATTTGATCTTGTTTAAGAGTGTCTCGCCATGCCTCGCCGCGGCAAGAATCTCATCCTGAAAATGATCACAAAATTAGCAATCGACCCATGAGGAATTGAAGCTTAAAGTAACCTTTAGCCGCGCATAGTCCACGCCCTGATCTTCCAATAGCTTTCTAGTCGCCTCAACGGAATTGGGGAACTCCGTGTCATGTATGGCTTGAATAAAAACGTCCAGCTCGGCGGAGACTTGATGGGTCAAGCTGGAGAATTTCTCAAGCGACTACAAGAAGTAGATTCGTTTAGAATGTACATTGAAGCAGATTAGAAAATACTTACAATCCGCTGCTGAATCCACTCGTGATGCGAGTAGATCAGAGAGCCGCCCATGTCGGGGGTCAACTGACTCGCATCGATGAATTCATGCAGATCGGAGAGAGCTGAGCAGACGACAAGCCGGAAGCGATATTCATCCTTAGAGGAAAACTTTGAGCTCACCTCGGAGATGGCCTTCTGAAAGAGACCCGAGGGTCGCAGCACATAAACCACATGAATAATTCCAGGGAAGTAGATCTGGAATTCAAAGATTCAGTTAGAGCATCGATCAAAAGTTTCACTCATCAACTACGCACCGATATTCGCTGTAACGCCGTCTTCACCGATGTCCATCTGTCCTTGCGACGATCGATAATCAAATGGAATCCGAGATCTGCATCTTGGAGACTTTAAAAGAGATTATATGAATATCGAAATATCAAAGTAATCGCTTCACTTACGATGGCACTGAGCTGAGGTACAAGATGAGCTTTTGGTAGTCGGCTTCTTCGATAGAGTTGAAGTTGTTGTTATCCGGGAAGATGATCAGAGGACAACCCTCCTGAGAACGACCTCCAGTGATGATCGCATGCTGTGGATGCAACAGATCGGCCACATCGGCGATATTGAGCACACCTTCACCACTCATCGCTGCCGCCGCTTGGGCCGGACTGATGTGCTCCAGCAACGAGTTGATCTGCTCCGCTGCCCTCTGTGAGTTCAACGCTTCGGCGGCATAGGCGACACCTTGGGAGTTGACCGAGGTGGTCGAGTTGCTGCTGATCGTGGACGTGGTGTGCTGCAGCAGTCCTGAGCTGCGGTTTGTGTGCGCCGGCGAATTGCTCAGCGACTGAAAGATCGCCGTCTGTATGGAAGCCCCACTGCTAACCGAGATCTGGGAATCGATCATGTGATGGTTGAGCAACTGCTGCTGTCGCTGCTGTGATGGTTGTGATTGCTGTGTCTGCGATGCGCTCATCACAATAGCCTGGGACTCGGCCAGCGCAGTTTCCACATCATTGTCTGTTAGCGGAAATGCAAAGAAAAATCAAACGAATCATTAGCATCTCATTCAACTCATAATTCAAATGCAGCAAACAATTTCCAAAATTATTTCGAATGAACTGTGAATATTTGATGCATCCACACACACTTTTTGAGCAATCCCTTCCCCAGCTATTTGTACTTATTGTATATATTTACACCACATACGAGGGTGGACCGACAAGTCATTGACCTAAGGAGGAATATGCAACTTTTTTGGATTTAAATAAATTTTAAGCATGTTGTCATTTACATCAAGTCCTTTAATAATATTTGTCAAGATGCTCAAAATATGCATTTTTAGCAGATATCCTCTTTATTTAATTGAAATCTCTTTGCGCCGAGCTATTTTTATGTAGATATTGAAATAGTTGTGAACCTTTTTAATGTCTTGAGTGCATGGGATTTTAATTTTTTAAACACAAATCTAATTATATTTCAAATAAGGCAGTTTTCTGAAGCTTCCACTAATTTAGTCAAAATTATGCATCGTAACCGTAATTTTAACAAATTTATAATTTAACTAAAAAATCGGTGTCTTCCTACTTAGACTGAAGACTTATCAGTCCCCCCTCGTAATTGTATTCATATGGTGTGAGTGTGCTTGTGTGAATGCACATATCTGCGAAGTGGTTATGGATGGTGCGTTTTGTTTTTAGCTTTGACCCATTTAAACAAGACGAGCCACTTGATGTTCTCTCTCCCTCTCTCTATCTCTTCTACTATGGCCATTCATTGAGTAAGGCGCTTTAAGCAGGTGTAAATTCATCAATTGTAGTCTTAGTCTTAGTTTATAGTCAAATTGGAGAGTTGCTTGTAGTAGGAAAGCATCTGCCAAGGTTTCCATTGACATCTGCAATCTCAGCAGTTACATGAATGAAGCTTAAAACATTACCAAGAATTGAACAACGTTTTTAAGAATCATTTAAAAATAGTTAGCAACACTACAAACAATCCGGTGTCCCTATTTTATTGAGGACCTATTAAGGTACCCGCTTAATCAACGACCCTGCAGTCAAGATCCGGTTAAAACATATATACATTCATCCGGATCTAACTAAACTCTTTTATAAATTAAGTAACCTCTTTATAGACATGACCATCTGATGGTCAACATGAAAAAAGTAACTGCTATACATTTTCCCATATGATCTCCATTAAATGCATGAACCCATTTCAAATACTCGAATTGTACTTGAAAAGGGAAACTGAAATCGTCGAACTTTGAGCGTTTGGTTTCACTGTTCCAGTTGTGTTTGCCAATTGTAAGTTTATCGGCTATACATTGTAGATGGGAATTCTTATCGCAAATAATGATAAATAGATATTGACATACCATCGGGCTGGCTTTGTTGGTTTCCCATAGTACCTGGCACTGGTGCGGGATACGGTAATAGCTATTTATGTGTGTATCACTTGGAGATAAGTATGCATACGGTTTGCAGTATCAACAGTGATTACGGGTCTATGTAAATATATCACATGTGGTTTCGCTTTGTCCGACTTTGTGCCATATGGAAGCATATGTATGAGAAAAGCACCTCAGACTATAGAGTTCTGCGAATGAATGTCAACATTTGCAACATACAGAAATACACGGATATACAATGAGTAATAACACTTATGCGGCACTTTTTTTTCTCCCATGTATTTTCAGCACTGACAACAACAACAACAACGCAAAAAGAAAATAGAATCGCGTAACTGAAAAGCAGCGTACTCGTATATTATTGCTCGACGCGACTCTGTGTATTGAGACCCAACGTTGGCTAGCATCGTCATCATCATCAGCTGCTCTAACAACCACACAGAGAGAGAGAGAGAGAGAGAGACAGAGAGACAGAGAGACAGTGGGGTAAACTAAGAGAGATAGCTTGCGTAAGAGAAAAACATCATGAGTAGAGAGAAGAATTGGCATCAGGGCGATAGCCCGATCGTTAGAATTCAATTTAATTTAAGACCAGTGCAGAAAAAGAAAAAGCCAACCGTTTCTACAGCTTTCTTCTGAGCGACTGCAGTTCCAATTGGAGCAGCAAGAAAAGCAGCTGTTCACTCAATTATCACACAAAATGTACACGGAATACACAGATAGATAGATAGGAAAGTTAACTAAAAAAGTTCTCTCTGTCAAATGCAGTTGAGATGCTGAGATTTGGTTCCGCAGTGTTGGTTCCGTCCCGTTGCAGCGACTCAAACCAAGTTGATGTCATAATTCTCGTACAGCAATATAACTACATATTCTGGATGACATTTCTTTTGACTTATGCCTGCATTTCAGACATGTTTGGAGCGCATAAATAATAGCATGAATAATAGTCAACAGAGAGCAGTCGGAGATAGTATTCTCAGACATATGCTCCTAACGCACACTAGATGGCGCCAAAAAGTATTCCCCTGCGTCGCACTCAGATAAATAGTTTTATGAATATTTGTGTTTTTCTTGATAAAATTAGATATAATACTCATAGAATATTAAATCTAATGTTGCAATACATATTTCTGGGAGTACTAGAAACTGATTAGATTGGGCATTCTACTCCGTCTGTTGAACAATTTGTGTTTATTTATATTTTCGTTAGATTATAATGAGAAAATTTAGCTTTAATTAGTTTGTCTAAAGAAACTGAATATCTTACTTATTGTAAGGTGTGCGGGATGAGAGGGGGCATTGGGTGACAAGTTCCTAAAGATTCCAGCTCTAACACTATCATTGTTAGGGCAGATAACAATTGTAAGGTTTAAAATTTCTAATGATACACTATATCATCACTTATACAAATGAAACTTTATCGAGTGCATGATATGGTAAAGGAATATATATAAAAAACAGAGTTAACTAATAGGTACTATGTAATAAGTAATAACAGGTGTTTTTTACTAATGCTTTTATACATTTAATGAGTTTAGTGCACTTTAACTTTTGCTGCTGAGGGCTGACACATATTTAAAATACTCGTGCAATTAAGTGCTTCGCATTCGCATTCGCATTTTGCAAATTTTTTATTCTTGGCGCACCAAATGAGATATATGTACATACATGTATATAAATATATTTATAAATGTGAATGTGCTTACAGATTAAGAGAAAGTTCATGACTCTGAAAAGTAAAACTTTAGAACTGATATTATCCATTTGTATTTACATTTATCAACATTCCATTTGTATTTAAAAATAAATTATTCTAACAAAATCCCTTACCACTTAGTAGAAACCGACCCGACTGTCAAATACAAATATTAATGGTCTTACTTTTGATTCCTCTCATTTGTAATCAGCAGTAGGGATAAGTTTAAACCAGAGTGTAGACTTTCGTCATTTTGCTTTGCTTATTTATTGTACTATATATGCGTAAATTATTCGTCCACATGCAATGCCCAAGCCCGAAATTCACGATTAAAAAACCAGCACGACACTTACTTATATATATAAGTATATACACTATGCGTACAAGCTCAATGCGAAACTTAGATTGTCAGCGTAGGATTCGCCTTCATACAATTACATCCAAGAGTATGTTGAAGGAAGTCATCATGGAGAAGTGGCGTCAAATTTCGCCTGAAGTGACCCAAAAATTTGTCAAGTCAATGTTATTATTCATGTATTATTCATTAAAAATAAATTTAAAAAATATCACAAATACAAGTGTTATTTTTTGAAAATCAAAGTTTTGCAATGAGCTTGGACGCATAATTTTTCTGACGAGTGTATGTTTATTAGGGCGGGTCAATTTTTTTTTTGCAAAAATCGTCCACCAGAATCGTAATCTACGATGAACTCTAAGATATTTTCGGGAAGAAACTATATGTCTAAAATCAATTCCTAGCCTCCGCTGAGAAGCATGAAGATTTCAGGTTAAGGTATTTTAAGGTGTTTTCAGGTATTTAAGGTATTAAAATAAAAATAACACATTTTCCAAAAATGTTGGGCCTTATTCTGATTCATCTTTTTACAACAAATTTTATAAATAATATTTTTTTTAATTAACCAAACTATTTTTTTTTAATTCGTTGAAATTAGTCGAGCAAGCTATGAACAATGCCTTTTAAGGAAATTAGAGGCAAAAGTTTGTAACTTTCTAACGAAGTATGATATCGGTATGAAATTTGAAATATATATTTTTGACATTTGACAAAAATTTAGACAATAAAAAATAAGTGGGCGTGGCATCCAAATGGGCGTAAATTATCGGTCAAACGATAAAGTTCGGATTCTTTAATATTAAAAAATAAAAAACAAATTGGAAAAATAAAATTTTGTTTTATTATTATTTTTTTTTATTTTTAAAATATTTTAAATATCTTTAGTGTAAATATCTTTAGTGTACTGGGCATCAACAGCCCAGTAGATATAGAGCTGAAGCACACAAACTTCAATAAGCCCCATGCAGATCTAATTTGTTGTAAATTTTTGCCACGCCCCTTTCGCTAATGTCCGTACCTCAAAGTTAAGCACGAGCCCGGCTCGTCCGGACTGTTCTGTCTAGAGATGGGCACGGGTCGGGTCGGACCTCGGGACCCATGGGCCTTTTACAAAATTGTCGGGTTCGTTCCGAAAAATCTGATTTCGGGTCGGGCCGGGCCGGGCTCGGGCCTAACTTCAAAGTCCGAAAGCCCGGAACACACCAAAATCTATTGCATTTTAGAAAGATAAAGTTCACGAATGACTAAATAAGCTTCACATTTGAATCTGTCAGTAGTAAAAGGGTATATTCCACATTTGGAAATGTTTTGTGCTAAAAAATAACTAGGCTTGCTAAGTTTCAAATTGGAAAAGATTTTATTTTTAAATAAATTTGGCTTTTTTTTAATTTTTCGGGCGGGCTGGGCGGTTTTCGGACTTTATAACAAAAGTATCGGGCGGGCTTGGGCCTTTTTTCTATCGGTAATTTCGGGCTCGGGTCGGGCCGGGCCTGAAAAATGAGGCCCGCGCCCATCTCTAGTTCTGTCCAAAGGACCATGGACCACGAGGCCCAACACGACTCGTGCCCACCTATATTATGCATATAGAAAGATGAAGTTTACTGTTTACTGACTAATCCATACCCTGTGCCCAAGAGCATTAAAGTTTAGTTATCGTATGTATCTCTCAGATTATATTATGTCAGCTGACTTCAGCTGACTTCACCCTGCAGGATACCACAAAAAGTTTAATGTTAGTGAAGATGATAATACTTTAATAAAATGCCTCTATTTACATTATTAAAATTATTTAAATATACAGTCACCTCTTTTTAAAGAGCTGTATACGTACATACGTGATTTCCGAGTAATTGCGGTATATTTTGTCTGTACTCTTTAGTCATTCTATTCGCTATTTGCCATTGTGAGCACACCATTCATATCATATGATATTATCAATGTACAATATTGAACTTTTTTTTATTTGTTTGTATATGTATTTACTTATAATTATTCTAGACAACAACAATTTCGATCGCCGACAATCAAGTTGAAAGCTTAAAAATTGCCGGTTAACCAAAAATAAACAAACAATAAATGATCACACAAATGAATGTACATATGTACATATTGCACACCCCACAGAGCTGTGCTGACAGCGCACTATGGTAAAAAAGTCCGATATTTTGGCATTAATTCAAATTCTTTTTTGTTCAGTATCTTCCAAATTTTTTTATTTCCTAAATCAAAAAACTCCAAAGCAAGCAAAAATTATTTTTTTAGATTTTTCGGGACTACCCTTAATGTTTTAAGCGCGCTCAAAGTCAGCCGATTGAACGTTCCCATATGAACTGAAAAAGCGCAAGAAAAATAATTTCAACTTTCAGAGCCGATTGTGTTTGTTTAGTAAGCATAATAAAAATTGCTAAATATGGATAAAGTTGATAAAGGTATTTAAAAAATAGTAGTAGAAGAGATTTTTAGTATTTGTGGTTTATTGTGCAACTGTCCAATGTGTTGTTCTTGTGTATTTTGAGCTAAAAACTAACAAATGTGTTCCTGTTCCGTTAAGCATTACATTAGTACATTACAAAACATTACGAGAGTTTTGCGTAAAGGTTATTAACTAAACCATCTAGAATCAGATGTTAATAACCCCTTTTGTTCGATTTTGTTCCTTTTCGTGAAAAATGACATGTTGTAGGTGTGAATTTTGGCTGAAAAATTGAATTTTTTTCAGATTCAGATGGGGAACAAGGTGAAAACGTGTTCAAATTAAAAGCAAACTAAATTGTAAATTCTGCTTTATTCTAATTAGCAAACATGCAAATTTTAAAATAAATTGCTTTGTATTTAGGCTTAAAAAAAAATTTTACTTTTTTTCTTAGTCGGGGAAGGAGAAGGGAAGAAGACAAGGTCCAATTAAAAAACAACAAAAATTATAAATTTTTAAATATTATTACTAAGCTTCGTGTCCAATTTTAAGTCTCTAGCTATTTATTTGGCTTTTATATAAATTTATCTTCACTTTTTCGAATAGTCGTATGGGGAGGGGGAGGTGAAGGCGTGGTCAAAATCAAAAAAAAAAAAATTCAAAATTCTTAATCAGTCCAACTAAAGTTCATGCCAAATTTCAAGTCTCTATCTTTATATTTAGAGTTTATGCCAAAATATCGGGTTTATTTACCATAGTGCAGCGGATAAAGTATGAACATACACACATAAATATTTACATATGTACATACATACATATGTACGTATGGTCAAAGGTAATTTGCTCGATTGTTAAGAGCGAACTTGTAAAATACGAAAAACAACTGACATATTGGGTCAACCATACACGTAAATAAAAAAAGATAAGGTAACAGTCTAGAAGCAGTAGCCACCGGCATAAAAAAAAAAAAAAAAAAAAACACTAAAAGAGGGCTATTTATGATGAATTTAGGTGAAAAAATTTGTAGGGGGTCTCAACTAGTTTATTTTTTATTGAATTTTGAAATTTAGATATTTTCAATGCAAAATGAGCTTTTGCATTGTTGTTTTCTGCAACTTGTCACTATTTTTATTTAAAATTCAAAATTCAATAAAAAAAAAACTAGCAAAGACCCCCTACAAATTGTTTCACCTAAATTCATTATAAATCGCCCTCTTTCTGTGTGCGTTGTTTTTTTTTTTTTTTGAGACTGGCTACTGCTTCTAGACCTTTACCAAAGATAAACGGCAACAGCTTATCCACTGCTCGATTTTTCTTTAAGCCAAGCGAGCTCATTCCCCAGCTGTTAAAGTACTGATAATCAGCATCCCGTTTGCCAATGACGACGCGAAGGAGAAATTACAACGCCCGCACAAACTCTCCTACATCCATATGTACACATATACGAATTAGACATTGCCAGAACAGTCCCTTTATCTTATCCCAATAAAAGGGGCGGAACTTATTAAATTACTTTTAATATTTCACATTCAAAATTATCTTTTTAAATACTTTGTTTGCAATCGTACACGAAAACCCGCAACTTGAATGAAGCGCGACAATTACATTTGCAATATCAAACAAACACAGCTGAGCTAACTCGAATCACAACTCATAGATTGATTTAAGTAATAAGTTATGGTTTTATTATGATTCAATAGCACTCTGTTATTAGTACATATATATATACATTCATACTTAAATATGCATCAGCTATTTAAATCGCGTATTTTATATATTTTACTATGCACGACACACCGGGTATTTTACTGGTTTAGTGAGTGAATGAGCAAAACAGAGTTGCCGACTGAACTGAGAAAGTGAACGTGTTGCCACTGTACTGTAAAAGTGATGAAATTTTTTTTTACTTTACTGCTGTTCATTTGGCTCTCGTGCCGGTTCCGGATCTAAGCCCGCGAAATTTAAATGTGTATTTATTTTTAGTTCATTTAGCAATAATTAAGCAGTAAATAATAAATTAATAAAAGCAAATAAATTAGATAAAAAAGGAGATCGTTTAATGAATGTTGGCTGCTTGTCACCCCTCTGCGGGTGAAGTTGGTAAAATAAATTCAAAATTAATGTGAAATTTTCAAAATTCAAGCTTAAAAATTAACAAAAAATACCAAAAAATTATACTTCTTAAAAAAAAAATTCTTGAATGTGGACATCGTCTTTTTTCTATGTCTGATTGGTTACCACAAAATTTTTGTAACGGCCATCTGTTTTTTGTATGCTTTTGTACCGGTATGATTTCGGTTCACAAAAAATATTCTAAAAATGTAAAAAAAAGGTAACTTTGTTGATAATCAGGGGAGCCAAAGAAATCGCTTTCGCTTGTAAAATGGCATAAATTTTATACAAATTTAAGTCAAATTCAAGTGGATGAGATTTCTGTAGCACACCTGTGTAGAGCATCGAATTGAGCTTCGTTAAAATTACAAATTGAGTTATATTTTGAGCAAAAAATAAAACTCATGACATAATGATTATTCGTTAAGTTTTATTTTTTGCTCAAAAATAATGATTATTGGTTGAGTAGTAAAGTATAACTCAAATTTAATCATTATTTTGTGAGCAAATCTATAGCTTGAAACATTTTTAACAATAGTAAAAATGCATAAATAGCAATAAAGATGAATGTTGGTATCTTTTTCGCTGTCTCAAAGTTATCACTGCGGACTGTAGTCCGCTCTAGTGACGAAAGCAGCACGAAGGGTGCGAAAGGCGACTAGCATATATACACAGGAAGAATGGAAAATTTGCTATGACTGTCCGATCAGGTCGAGTTATATAGCGATCGAAAGGTATCAATTTAACTAACAAATGTGCGTACTAAGACTTTAGGTAACTCACCTAGTTCGTGAGAAAATCAGGTGTAAGTGGGAGAGGCAAAATTTAAATGATTGGAGTAAATGGGGCCGTTGGAGCCTTTATGAATTTTTAATTTAATTTTTTACTATTCTAATCAAAAATACGCGTCGAATGACACCTCGATCCTCAAAATCCGACCACTGGTTCAGAAGATAATTATTATGAAATTTTTAGCTGCCTTCCGAAAATGAGATGAAAAGTCAGTTTGTCTGTTTGTTTGTTTGGATCAAATCGTTAATTGAGCTTAAAAGTTTGAATGAGGACTTGTTCCCGCTCAAAAATCTAGAAACGTTTGTTCTACGACTTTTTCGAAAAATTGCTAGCATCCAAACGATAGAAGCTACAGATGTGGTATATACATCGTTGAAAAGGTATTTTGAAGGGCTTTTAGGCATACCTTCAAAGTTTTTTTTTAAGTAAAAAGGTAAACCGCTACAGGTGAAATAAGGTATTTTTTCCCACATTTCGGCGATTTAAGAAAAATCTACACATCAAATCACTTAAAAATATGTTATATGTTATAGGCAATTTTATTCCGTGTCTTTTGACATATAACACATATCTGTCAAAATTCGTTTGGGCAAGATATTACATATTAACTGAATATACCTTTTACCTTTACACTACTGCTTGTACATATGCAGTATGTACACTGCTTGCAGGGTAATGCGGAAATAAACTGCTTGCAAGTGGTGATTTCTTTTAGCGGCAGATAAATCATTTTATAATCAAAATATTGAAACGTTTGTTTTACGACTTTTTCGAAAAATCGCTAGTTTAGCGAGAATTCGCTAAAAACAGCTAAAATTGAAACCCACATAGCATCCAAACGATAAAAGCTACAGATGTGATCTATATATCGTTGAATAGGTATTTCAAACTTCTCTAAGACATACTTTGAACTTTTTTTTAAGTAAAAAGGTAAACAGCTACAGGTGAAATAAGGTATTTTTTCCCACATTTTGGCGATTTTGAGAAAACGCCAGTAATGATTTTTTCTAATTTTGCATGTATGTTTGTAAAAGGAACTAGTGACAGTTTGTTTTTGCTTGTACAAACAACAAACACCTTTTGACAAAGTTGTACCGTCAACAAATATTGCAATTTTCCAAATTTCTGATATCTTACTCCAAAATTTCTGATATCTTATAAAAAAAACCTCTTTACGAGGTAAAAGTCTAGTAACGAAATCATTTTCATGCACCAAAATTTCTGATATCCAATTTTGTGACGAATAATATTAAGGTTTACTTATAAATTACTAAAAAAAAATATTGTCACTCGGCACTCGGTATGAAATTAGCGCAATGTGCCGAATGACAATCATAAGACAAGTATTTATATTTGACGATCAAAGTTTTTCTGGCGAGTGTATGTATCTGTTTGGACAAGGAAAAAAAAACATCATTTTTAAATCCTGTGCCCATTTTCAATGGGTGTATTGGTTTTGTAAAATGTATGTATGTAACAGGCCGAAGGTGCATGGCAGAGCCTATAAAGTAAATTTTTTTTTACTTCATAAATAGACACAAAATGTGCCTGAAACAGTGAGAACAAAAACTTTTTTTTTGTTTGGAACCGAAACCAAACCGGTATTTCAAAACCGAAACATACTAAAACCGGTTCCCCGTTGCGAAACCTTTATTTAAATATTTTGCGTAACCGATAACCTTAAACCTAAATGAGAATATAAACGAAACCGTAACTGAAACCGATATTCGTATCGGTTTTAATCCCTGTTTTTTATTTAATAAAAAAAAACAAGAAATCATTATTTGCAGTCCCTGGAATATTTTATTTGTTAGCAAAAATTTAACAAAATCAATATACAAATCTATATATATAAAACTCTTTGCCCTGACTCACTGCCTGACTGACTGAGAATCAACGTGTAGCCCAAACGGTAAGAGATAGAGAGCTGAAATTTTCACACAACATAGGGGGCAAAGGTCACGGAATTTCTTGGTATGAAAAACTTTTTTGTTTCTTAAGATATCTCAACCAAATTCAAAGCTCAGCTGTAAGCTCCGCATTCAGCGTAATTTAATTTAATGCTTGATCGAACAGAAATCGATTTCTTAGCGGATATTTTAGTCTCATTATGATAAAAAAAATGTTCAATCGATTAATACCGCTAACGGTTACGGTTACGGCTTAAATTCCTGTATTTAAATAGTAGGTGTAAATTTGAGCTACGTAAATTTGAACCTGTAAATTTAAATATTCACAACTTCAAAGCTATTGCTTATTTTGAAAGTTCACCTTAAGTTGGAATGGAACAAAATTATAAAACAAATTTTGTTTGTGTATTAATTTCATTACAAGGCTATTTAAAAAAAATTACGGTATAAGTTAATTAGTATAAAAATTAAATTAAATATTTATAGGTATCTTAAAATTTTGAAAAGATAAAAAGTTAATTAAAAAATGGAAAATTAAAAAATTAAAATCTAGGGTATTAGAAAATTATGAAATGATTTAACATTCATTGCAAGGACTGGGAAAAACCCAGAAAAACCCAATCAGATCAAAAAGTATTAGTAGAACTCGTAAGTGATATTACAAGCAGGGATTAAAACCCTAACCGAAACCGTAACCTTTAACCGGTAAAAACCGATTGAAATTTAAAACCGTAACTGAAACCGTAACCGGTAAAAAAATTTTTCATTTGACCGAAACCTGAAAACCGAAACTCTGTAAACCGAAATAACCGTTTAGTAACCGATTCATTTAAAAGGGTTAATTTTGGTTTTACATACATTGTACGTACAAAAAAAGCAAGATACAAAAATAAGCTGCAGTTTATTGTCTTTTGCATGTACACCCAAACATATAAACATATAGTACATACATATGTATGAATAGTACAAATCTGATGAGTATTTGGGCAGTCGCATTTGTGCGTCGGCATATGAAGTACTATATGTAACTGGTTTGACATGGAAAAATAAAATAAACTTAAATTTCATACAAATTGAAGTGAAATTCAAGCGAAAGCGATTTCTGTGGCACCCTTGATAGTGTATGTATATTTTTCTACCCTGTGCCCATTTAAAATAGGCAAAAGAGGGTATATTGGTTTGGTGAAATGTACTTATGTAACAGGCAGAACGAGGCATGCAGAGCCTATAAAGTAAATTTTTTTTATTTGCATTAATAATTTAAAAAAATTGTGCATGAAACAGTGGGAAAGTAATGCTCTTTTTTTACTACTATTGCAAAAAAAAAACATTTTTATTATTGTGAACCAAAACCATACCGGTATTTCAAAACCGAAACGTACAAAAACCGGTTTACCGTTACGAAACCTTTATTCAAAGATTTTGCGTAACCGATAACCGAAAACCTAAATTCGAACATAAACGAAACCGTAACTGAAACCGATATTCGTATCGGTTTTAATCCCTGATTACAAGTATTAGAAATTAGTAAGGTTAGGAATTTCTAGAAAGGAAGAGGAAAAGGGAGGATTTTAAGGAGGGGACAGAGAGATCTGCAGAGATAACGTGATAAAGGTTATTATGGTTTGTGCACAAAACACGAAGTGAACTGTGCAAAGCGTAATCAGTTGTGCATCTAGGTAAAAATAATGGCTGATGGTTCCTAGTAGTTCTACGGTGGACAAAAAAATTAAGGCTATTTAAAAGAAAACTAGAAAACAATTAAGGACACATTATTCAAATCTTGCCCTTATAAGGCGCATATTACACCTGTAGCCAATATAGAGTAGAATATAGTGTAGGTAACGACCATATAAGTGCATATACGTGTTTACGAAATCAAACTCTTTAGTCTGCTGAAGGTTCGTCTTAATAATGAATGCAGACGAGGCTTTTAGAAGTCGCAATGATTGATGTGAGCCTTTGAACTGAGACTAAAGAAAAAGTTGCGCTTTCAACTATATCGCATCATGATCTTCTTGACATAATGAAACTCTCTCTACTATTCTTAGACTTTCAGTGTGTATAATTTTAAACCAGGGCCTGCAAGGCAAGAAGCAGCGGCAAATGACAATTGCCCGTACCGGTGATTAGCAATAAGCATCGCCTACCCTAAATAGAATTGAAGCCCACTTGCAGTACGTCAATTGAAATGGGGGTAACATTTTGCGACAGATATGCCGATATATGTACATATGTATGTACCTATATATATGTATATATGTATGGGGGCATGTACAAGTATTTCATAAGAGCGGCCAATGAAGTGCAGCTAATTGAAAAGTGCATATGCATTACCAAGGGCGTCGACAGGGGGAGGGGGGTTTGGGGCGTTGTCCCCCCTACATTCAGAATTTTACATTATGGGGGGCGTTTCCCCCTACATTCAGAACTTTACTTTATCCTCTTCCAGCATTTTATGAAATTTCTGTTCAAATTTGAGTCTTATTCTAGTCCCCTTTGTGATCAAAATAAGCATAATTGCGATCTTTTCTGATCGTGAATGTTACCTTTGTCGGTAGTTTAACCTCAACTTCTCTAAAGAGTCATTTATTACTCTCGCCTTTCTGATAAAAATTCGAGTCACATTTTTTATCATTAAAGAAAAGCAGGGAATCAAACCCGAGTAGCTTGCACACTTGCTTTATGGCGGCGGCTCAGCCCGGTACTCCACTGAGCTTACGAGAACACTAATGTAAAATTACATATTTGAGTGAAACGTTTCGAGCATAAGCACGGTCATTTTCGAGTCTTCTTTTGATCGCCAATGGGATTAATATCTCTTTAATCATCAAGGCGACTTGAAAAAGACAGGTGACAGGAATAGGTGATTTTTGTAAAGACGATCATCCAATACTGGCAGGTATTTGGCTTCCGAAATCCATCAGAGTAGTTGTGAAAGCGTGAAAAAAAATATTTTGAACTCCCCCCCAGCACACCACATTGAAAAGCTGCCGACGCCTTTGTGCATTACACATTAGGTTTTTAGTAGAAGGGATTAATTTATTTCCAAATCTATGTACATATAAACATATCGAATTCTTAGTTAAAGATCTATGTACGTTACCCACAAAATCTTGAAATATAAAACAGATACATATAAAGAATTCTAATTTTATTATCAGCCTCCTTTTTATATTCTAGCTAAAAGTACGTCTTGAATGCTACGTTTATCATTTTAAAACCCATCCTTTCTGATTTCATAGCCTTGATTCCACACAACATTTAAATGCTCATATTCAATGCATGAATGTCACACCAAATGAGTTTAACCGTGACACCAAAGGAGTATGGAAAATCGATATACGTGTTTATGGAAAAGCGAACGGCGATGAAACAATGCAGAAGGGCCGGGGCAAGAGCCGTCCTTGATTTATTGAAATTCAAGCACATTACCTGATAACTCCGACACGTCTAGGCAACTGGATCGACTCCTGGTCCTTTGCAGCAATCGTTGCAGAGGCGGCTGCCTCTGGGGGCTGCCGGACTGGCCGTTGTTGACATCGGGGCCGCTGCCCCACTCGGCATCGATGGCCTTGGAAGCACTGCGCTTGAAGTGCTCCAAAAAGTGATCAATTTGTTTTTCAATTGAACTGGACGGCGAGCTTTCCATTTTTATTTGCACATTTTGGAATCACTTGATTATATACTGATTAATATAAACATATACATATATGATATAGACTGGGCATTCACTGTGATAAACGCTGGGATACACTAATGCATTTTCACAATCAGACACATTTTTCCGACGAGGCACAATAATTAATATTATGCAGATTTTAAATTTTTTTTGGCTTTAAATTTGAACTATCTGGGTTAGTATATACCCAAATTAAAGATGCACAACCCACAATTCACTTTTTTTGTATATCTATACTATTTTCTGAGCCTTCCCTGATTGAAGTTGCACATTCTCTTGTTGACTTTGCGATGACTCAACCTTAACCGTCCTTCCGCGTCGCTCAACAAGGACTGAGAGCACAGCGGAGGTTGCTGTTTGTTCCCACTGTATCAGATTGACTGAGCGTACGAATGGCGCTGACACTTATAAAATTGCTTATGGGAGAGCGGCAATGACGACACAGCAAATGGGCAAGTGAGAGCGTGAGAGAGCCGGCAACTGAAATTGCTCTCCTTTCTGACCACGGAAGAGCTTTTGTCAGCACGTGTTTGTGAATTAAAATCGGAGACATGCGCAGTATTTAATAACTTACAGGTTAATAAACATTTGTAGATATTGAACGTTAATAGATGCAGATTCAAATATACGTTATGGAAAAACAGCTGTTCATATCCCTAACAACATTTCACTATGGTGGATTTAACTGATTTACTAGTAAAATAGAAAGATTGTTTAAAAACAACTGTTTAAAATCTTATTTTTACTTAAAAATATATATTATAAATCGGACGGCAGTCCGCGCTAGTGACGAAAGCACGAAGGGTGCCAAAGGCGACTAGCATATATACACAGGAAGAATGGAAAATTTGCTATGACTGTCCGATCAGGTCGAGTTATATACCTATCGAAAGGTATCAATTTAACTTACATACTGTACATACCAAGACTTTAGGTAACTCACCTAGTTCGTGAGAAAAACAGGTGTAAGTGGGAGGGGCAAAATTTAAATGATTGGAGAAAATTTTGAAAATGAGATGAAAAGTCAGTCTGTTTGTTTGTATCAAAGCGTTTAAGTATCTTAAATCGGTGAATGAGGACTTGCTCCCGCTCAAAAATATAGAAACGTTTATTCTGCGACTTTTTCGAAAAATCGCTAGTTTAGCGGGAAATCGCTTAAACCCGCTAAAACTAAAAACCCCCATAGCATCCAAACCCAGAAGCTACAGATATGATCCATATATCGTTGCAAAGTTATTTTGAAGGGCTTTTAGGCATACCTTCAAAGTTTTTTTTTTAAGTAAATACATAGGTAAACAGCTACAGATGAAATAAGATATTTTTCCCCACATTATGGCGGTTCTTGAGAAAACGCTAACGATTCTTTTTAGTTGTAGCTTGTTAAATTTTGCGTTTTTTGATATATTATGCATACATTTTTGTTTGGTAGATATAACCTATTAACTGAATATATACGTTTAACTTTGAATTGGAATAGGACAGCCGCAACAAAGTGTCATAGCAGCCAGAGCTTGAGAGTGCTGATAGATTTTGCGCTTGGCATGTTCGCATGTGTGTTAGTAAAAGGAAGCAGTGTTTCCAGACAGTTTGTTTTTGCTTGTAAAAAGAATAAACACAGATTAACAAAGTTACACTGTCAAAAAATATTGCAGTTGTTAAAATTTCCGATGTCTTATTAAAAAATTTCTGATGTCTTATAAAAAAACTTCTTTACGAGGTAAAAGTCTAGTGTCGAAATTTATAATAATAATAATAAAATAATAAATAAATAAAAATAAATAAATAGTACAGTGCCATCGACAAAATTTTTTTTTAATAATTCATGTGTAAAATTTAATATTTTTCGTCACAAAATTGAATATCAGAAATTTTGGGGCATGAAAATGTTTTCGTCACTAGACTTTTACCTCGAAAAGAGGTTTTTTTTATAAATTTAAATCTAAATTTAGCAGGAAGAGTTAATCTGAGAGTTTTGTTAGGATTTAATTACCCAAAAACGGCGTGAAAATAAAAAAATTTAGTTTTTTAAAAAATTTTGGGTAATAATTTTCAAATATAAAAACCTTAAAATAGAAACATAAAATAAATAATTTTGTTAAAAATAATTTTTTTTGCTACCATAAAATTCATTTTTTTAACTTTGATAGCTTTATGGGCGTAAGCATCTTTCTTCAACACTTATTTCATAGGTGGAAGAGTTATCTATCATATGCCTTTTAAATTATTCGATTATCTCATTTGGTTCAAAAGCTACAATTTTTGCAACCTAAAAACTCAAACCGCGCCACTGTGCGTCGGGGAATTTGTCACCCGCCACCCCTTTAGATTATTTGAAAATTTGCATACATACATACATATCATGGTCTCACATGAAAAATATATTGAGGTGACCACACACGACGGGGCATTCTCGGCTCGATTTACAAATTTATAATTTTTTAAAAAGGATCCCATATTGGTGTTTTAGTTAATTTTGAAGCAAGAACTTTGAAAATTACACACGGATTATTGTCGACTTTTTAACATTTTATTCAGAATTAATATATCAACTTCACCACTCTAAGGTTGACGTATTTTTTTTTTGGTTTAATGAAGTTGTACTTTATTGCTAAATTATTGCATATTTAGCAAATAATATAATAAACATTTAGATTGCGCGGAAAATGCAATTGAACTAGCTCACCAAGTGAACTCAACAGTGGTGATGTAAGAAAAACATCGACGCATTGAGCATCGATGTTATTTCAGCGATGTTTGACGATGTTTTTGTTGATGTCGATGTGAAGCGATGCATCGATGTAAGTAAATTTTTTTAAATTGGTCAGAGATTTTTTGAAAACAGCGATGAGCATCGAACATTGGAGAGCAGATTCTTTTAGTCGATTAATTGGTTGACAATGAATTTCGCTGAAAATTTTAAATTGTAAATTGAGTTTTTCTGTTGCTGATGGTTGCCACCGTGCTTTGGCAAAGGATGTCACCTGCTTTTCCAAGTTGGGCCAAAGCTGCCACACAGTTGCAATCTTTTGGTTTTTTTTTTAATTTTTGTTGAAATTTTAATAAATTTAAATAATGCAATAAAAGTTTATTTAAGAAACCAAAAAATCTATAAATTTTCTTAAATAATAAATTTTATTTTAAAATTTGTTTTGGGCACGTCAGCCTTTTCGTGGTCAAGAAATTAAATAATTAACAACAAATTCTAAAAAAAGAACTTAAAAAAATTGAAAAAAATATAACAAAACTCCTGTGAAAGTTTCAAAGTTCTAGCTTCAATATTTATTTTAAAAAATAGTTTATTTTAACACCTTTTCTGAAAAGAGTAAAAACTGTCAAATGTGATACCGTTGCTAAGGCTGCCACCTTTTATTTTACTTTTTTCCAATGCAATCAGCTGATTTATTAGAGGTGTGTGTCCCGATGTTTGCTGAGCACATACAATTTTTTGGACACAGCTTTAAAGGGATTGTATTGAACATATTTCCTCAAATATTTTAGAGGGCCGTAATGATCAGGATTGTTTATTTTTGTTGTACATAAAAACATTCGATGGTGGCCTACCAAACACCGATGGATCCGATGTTTTGCAAGCATCGACGACATCGATGTTTCACTCGATGTTTCTCCACCTCTAGATTGGATCCAAAAACAAAAAAAATTTTGTGTACATAAATAAACTAAAAGCAGACGCCGAAGTAAATACTACTTTTAAGCGGATGTCTGAATATACAAAGAATTGAAATTGTTAATTTCCATTGGATTATGGGATATTAGGAATCAGATATTCGAGTAAGTTGTTTGGTGTGACACATTTGTAATACATACTTATGTATATATGTGTGATGATGAACATTTACATATGTCTGAATGTAACATGAACACATAGGCAAGTACACAAGCTCATGCACTTGTGTGCATATATGCGTTGTAAGTTAGTGAGTGAGTGTGTCTGTAAACACTGAAGATCAAGTCTGAGTGGGAAATTAAGCAAAAACTTCGTATTTAAATAAAAATAAATTAAATTTTTTGTGAACATATGTATTCATTAAATTGTGTGCGGCTTGTGTATATTTGGTTTAGTACAGAACAAACAACCAAAAACGCATTTAATCAATGTTCTCCAACGGGCTGCCGTGCAACCTGTCATTTCCGAGCTGCCTAAGTGTCCCAAAAGATGGTAACGAGGAGCTCCTCCCTTCCAATATGGGGACAAGGGAACCAGTTATTCTCAACGTTTATGACATGGTGAGTAAAATTGTGCAATTGGACTGCCTGATTAATGCTAATTGATTTGATTTGATCTGATTGGCAGTATTGGATTAATGAGTACACAACTTCAATTGGTCTTGGTGTGTTCCATTCCGGCGTCGAAGCATTTGGAACTGAATTTGCGTACGGTGGCCATCCGTTTCCCTTTACTGGCGTCTTTGAAATAACTCCACGCGATCATGACGAGCTTGGCGAACAGTTTCAATTCCGGCAGAGCATACAAATTGGATGTACCGATTTCACATATGAAGAAGTGCGTCGCATTGTCGAGGAATTGGGGAATCAATTTCGTGGAGATCGTTATCATCTTATGAACAATAATTGCAACCATTTTTCGGGTTCTCTAACACAGGTAAGATATGTGAATGCGAGTAAAAATGCCATAAATGTATCTAATTAAATATCATTCCAATAAATAGATACTTTGCGGCCAAGAAATACCCAGCTGGGTGAATCGACTCGCGCATTTCAGCTCCTGTGTGCCATTTTTACAGAGATGCTTACCAAAGTAAGTTCATTTGATTCGAATGCATTCATATCCGTATTAATAGGCAGCCTTAATCATTTCAGAGAGTGGCTCACACCGAATGCCTTGCAGCAAAGCATAACCACAATACAAGAGCGCGAAGACTCGGACAACAGTCCCCTTTGAGACATTACCTGATCTAAGATATTTGCAAAGTCCCAAGCGAGCGCAACTCATCCATGCTGTCTGAAGACCAACAACAATATTGTTAAGTTGAATAGAGTAAAGCCGGGGTAATCGACACTCATTTCATTAAAGCCAAGAAAAAACTCCCTCAATAGAATTCAAAATAATGTTAATAGGTTTATAATAGGCTACAATTAAAGTGACTAAATTATTGGCTATTGTAATTCGACTATTCAGAACTAAGATACTATTAAGTGCCGATAAGTGTAAGTGCATATAGGCAGCTGTAGAGCTCTACACTTTCTGCAGAATCATTTATAAAATTTTGAATTTTAAATTAATAGTAAACACATCGAGCGTTATTTTATAGGAAACAAGCAAGCATATTATAATTAAGAATATCAAAAGTTGTAATCGTTGTCATCATTGTCATTTGATTTGTAACCATTTGTATTTTTTCATGTTTTTATTTATATTTTTACAATGTCGAAAGCCGCATGTCTATCAAAACACCAAAACGATCTGTTATCAAATAAATATGTACTTGACATTCTGATATTTACACATACATACATTAAATACTATTATATTTAAAATTTTTTAAAGAAAATATATATTTTAATTCAATAATTATTCTAAACGTAGTTACTTATAGTTTAAGATATACAAAACTACCTAAAGTCTAAGTACACACGTATCTTTTCAGACAAAATGGTCAAATGGTGCCAAACTGATGCCGCCAAATGGCGAATTGGCCTATATAGTTTCTTAATATTTGCTGCAATCCGCCTAAACGTCCAGTTAATTATTTGGAAAATATCTAGTATATCGCAACAACATTACATTGTTTAATTATGATAAATACATTTTGAGAACTATTTTCAAATCTTTGTGGCTTCCAAGACTCCACGTTTTTATCCTAAACCTTGTTTTATTCATTTCAAACAAGGCTTGAAACGTTATTGTATAATCCCACAGCAGCGATTTCATCAACATCAGTATCTACATCATTGTTCAGTACGTCAGGTGGCATCTGATTGCGAAAAATCATGGGATGCGGTCTTAAGGAGTGTCCACATTGTACCTGAGCGTTAGCATGCAAATGCGGAGGCTGAATGCCATTTGGCAGGCTGGAAAGTTGGTTCATGTATTCTCCCGGAACGTGCATATGATCATGGGATTGATGAAAATGAAGAGTAAGCGGAGCACTGGGACCTTGTAGCACCTCCTGTTCTGTGAAGCCTCTGAGTAGTCGAGCATTTACCAAATCTCCTGAATAATTTTGCTGGCTCCGTTGCAGATTCCGTGACCGATTTGGGAGATCGTGAAAATAGGCATCTTTCGGTACTTGCCGTTCGGAAACGCCAAACTGGTGAGTGTTCCTCTTATGGGCTGCATACAGTGATGAAGGATTGTGTGAAGAAGGAGCAGTGTTTTCATTACCCGAAGTACTGTGCGGCTGTAAGCTGTTATTCAAACGTGGGCTCATAACATTTGGATGGTGTGGAGCAGAGCTTAGAGGAATATCATGAATTGCCTGCAGGTTGGAGTCTATTTTGCCCTGCAACTGGGCTACCATGTCTTTAACCTGGCCAGAAATGGGTTTCTTTAGGTATTTTATTTCGCTATTTCTGATTTCAACCTTTGATGGAGTCTCATTTGGATTTTGCCTCCTCACCTGTACTCCCTCTGAGTGTCTAGCCATCTCACCAGGAGTTAAACCAATGGGACTGCTATAATATAGAGTTGAGTTCGCTGTAAAGTTTTCATCCAAGCAAAGTGCTTGTCGCTTCAAAAGATTTGACATGGATTGCTGCGCTTGGAAGACAACATCTGTGCTGCAAGACGGAGATGGAGATGGCGTCTCGTGAGCTTGTGCCTTATACAGTAACTTATCGCCGCACATTCTATCCTCGTTTTCATTGAGAGCCACTTCGTCTTTGTGAAGATCCGCGAAGGAGGCATCCTTACGAAGTGCTTTAATCATCGTATTCAGCATATTGTCACCTCTGCCCATGCAATGGTAATACTTTTGAGTCTCTTGAGGAGACATTTCAAATTCCCAGCTGTTTGAGTTCTGTGAGGGATTCGAAGTTTCACTTGAATTGGGATAACGTCGCTGCACATGTGTGTACTCATCGTAATTTGGACTATTGGCACTCTCCTTATTCTCTATTAAATTGCATTGATTCCCCGGACTATAGTTTGATGGATCACTTTGTTGTGGTGAAAGCGAGCAAAGCTGCAGCTTGTTCTCTTGTTCATTATCTCTCTCCATGATCAGCGAAGTTTTTTCTAACAAGTCTCCCAGTCTCTCCGACACTTTCAGAAAATCCAACTTAAGTTCATTCAATTTCGATTTCTTCAATTCCTCCTCAGCCATCGGAAGGGTTTGAGCCATCGCATTACTGCAGTTTCCTGGTACTTCCGTACTCGAATTGGAATGGGTATCCTCATTTGAGTCGCTCTCTTCTGCCACATCGTTCGTATGGGAATGATAAACTGCAGTTACAACGGCTTGATTATTCTGCTCGAGAACCTCAACGCTCTTGGAGTTGGACATCTTGTTGCCATCATGGCTGCTCTCCAGCAAGTCAAGGCTTCGACACCGAGACAACGTACGCTGAATCCTCTGACATTTGGGTTGAATGTCAATTGTGGAACGCATTGGCTCCCCACGACGCAGATACTCGTTTAGATACTGACGCTTACTCTCGCATCGTATCCGATCCTCGATCATAGTGCGAGTCAGCTGCTCGATTTGGTCATTTGTCTTCATTGCCAGTGCCTGCACCTTGTGGCCCAAACGCTCTTTTGTCTTGTGAACGTACTTCTTCAAGCTCTTCCGGTTGCAATTCAATTTGTTTTCTATGTGCCGGAAAAAGGGGCCACAATAGCATGTGTTGCCAACACTGACAGGTCCCTTGTGTATGTGACCAGCGAGGTCGAGGAAGTATTGCTCGCCTTGCTTTAAGGGCTCTTTGGGTAGGGTCTCGAGCTTGGGCGATGGAAACGATCGAGGATCGGGAAAGTAATGGCATCCATAAGGCGACCAATTAATCGTCTTATCCACACAGTCCCTGTCTTTCTCCTGCGCTGGCGCCGACTTGTCATTTTCCTTTGGCTTTTCTCTGCGATTACGTATACGTTTCGGAGTATTCAGGATCTCATTAATTTCCCGATAATTCTTTCTGATTGCAATACTTTGAGGCGTCTCGCCCTGTGCGTTCTTCACACTCAGACGTGCATCAGCCTCGAGCAGAATGCGCGTCAACTTCCTTCTGCCCATAGCGCAGGTGATGTGCAAGGCAGTGTCGCCGTTAAGATTCGTCTTATTGGGATCACACAAGGCCGAAAGAAGAATGCGAGTGACTCCAGCATGGCCATAACGGCAGGCAGTGTGCAACGCAGTGTCACCATACTAAGTGAAAAGCAGATTCTCTATCAAGATCATTGTCTAGATATAAATCATAGTACTCACCTTATTTTGAACATCCGGATCCGCACCAGCCATCAACAGTTCCCTAGAACTTTGATTGTGCCCATTCTGTGCAGCCAAATGGAGGGCAGAGAGCCCCTCGTTGTTGATGATACTCAGCGTGCCATTATGTAGGGCTTCAATCGTGTTCGCCACTCTCGCCTTCAGCCTGCTCTTATCCTTGTGCTGCGTCTTTGTGGTCGGCGGCGCACAGATCAATTTGACGCAGCGACTGAAGCCTCGGCTAGCCGCCTCGTGTAGTGCTGTGTTCCCTTGACCGGATTCCTTGGCCAAGCGATCCGCATTACTGGAAAGCAAGATTTGCACTCGCCGATCATCGCCAGCAGCAACCGCATCATGCAAAGCTGTCCAATTTATGGATTCATGCTAAAGAAAGGTTTTCATTAATATTAGACGCCCCAAAAATATTCGATTACTTCGACTTACCCCGGAAATGGCGTTCGGCAAGGCTTCCTGTTTCAGATTGCGATCCATACTGCATTTTCTGCGAGTTTATAAAAAGTATATTCATATGTATTTTCTTGATATCACTTTTAATGCACAGTAAGAAATCCAGAAAATAAATATTATTGAAGTAATTCACAATGCACACAAGTACACGTATTTACATACATACATATGTACGTATTCCTCACAAATAGTTGGCAATGGATGTATGTATGTATGTGCATGTGTATGTACGTTTGTAGAGAAAATTACTTTTATGTACATACATACATTTGTAAGCCGTACTTTCATATACACATATGACAATTTCCATTGTAATATACGATCGTTTAAATGTTTGAATAAAACTACACTTATTTAAAACATATTTGAATATTTGCAAATAATTTCCAAGTTTGCTACAAAAAAGTCACTATAAATGATCAATGGCAGACGGCGGATTGAGACGTTTTCACAACTTACAACTTGAGGCGCTGATTAATTTTGTCCGTTACTATAAAACAGTTGAATACTAAAGTCAATGTAATTTATTCTTTAATTTTTAATTTTCATTTAAGCTGTTGTTTATTATTTTCACTTTTTTTTTGCTTACACTTCTTGAACGCCCAGAATTAATTTTGGCTTTAAGCCAGGCCTTAAGGAAAATAGAAGAGAAAATTGAGGCGAATTGTAAAATTGGCAACAGGTTTTGTGTAGGGCTGTCACCTATGTGATTTATCACATTTGATGGTTTGAGTTATCGATAACAGCGGTCTCATTTTCATTTCTCTAATTCTAATTCTAGCGGTGGGAAATTTAAATGTAATTTATTTTTATATGTTAACTCAATAAAGTTCGATCTAAATAAACCAAAAAAATTATAAATTTACTTTAAAGAATGTTTGGTTCACGTCACCCTTCGCGTGGAGAAGTTGGTATACTAATTCTAAATCAAATTTCAAAAAATTTATAAAAATATAACGGAAATTCGTGTTAAATTTTTAAAATTTGAACTTCAAAATTAAGCAAATACCAAAATAACCAAATTTTTTAAAAAAGATTTAAATGGAATTGAGTCTGTGGCTGATGATTGTTGCCACCGTGTTTTGGGAGCCAGGGCTGCCACCTTGTTTTTCCAAAGCTGGGCCAAGGCTGCCACACGGTAGCAAAAGAAGCGATCGTAAGCAAAAGAGAACAGTTGTTCAGTTGAACAAGGATGATGATGAACCATGATGAAATTATAACAAGGTGATGTAATCGCTCTCTCTCTCTCTCGGGGCCACGATATCGCTGTCAGCTCTGAGAGACTCTGACGTGAGAGTGACGACAGAGCTATCTCTATGGAAAACTTGTTTTGTTTGGTTTTTTAGACATTTCACTCATTTTCGTTTTGTGCGCTGTGAAATATTTATATATTATAATATCAAAATAAAAAGCAATGGCATGTTTGTCTTATTGTTCCTGTTGAATTTATCCACATTTCTGACTTCTTTATGTCACTGGGTGCACGATCCAAGCGACTCGAGTTTGAGCGGCATATTTTACACACACGGTGCATTTTCCACAGAATTTAACACAACCGCTTACTACGATGTTTGCTTTTGTACTGAGCAATCGTCGCCCCGAAAAAGAGCGCACGTCAAACGAATATGTCATCTTGTTATAATTGCATCGTGGGATGAACCATTTGGAAGGAACATGTTCACTTGCTCATTCAGTGAGCAACTCTTTTTTGCTCACTCACTCATGAGCAACCCAGCCCTACTGACAATTTTTGTTTGTCATCTCATTTACAAAAATTATTTCCACTCGGCGTTATTGAAGAGAAAACTATTAAAATAAAATGGCATTAGCAGAGATTTGTAAAATTTCTAATGCTTCATATATGAGGCCTGCTGCCTGGAATTCAGCTGAAGTTGAAGATGAAGTAAACGCGTTCACTAGCAATATTGCGAATCCGTACTCATTGGCAGCGCCTCCATTCGAAAACGTAAGTGGGAATAAAATAATTATGTATATTCAGAGATCTGGAAAACAATTGGACTTAATAATATTTTGTTATGCATCTGCAGCCACTTGAGAATTTGAACAAAATCCAAGCAAATGCTGAGAAGACCGGCATTAAAATCAACTTTGATCACGGCACCACAACATTGGGCTTCAAGTACCAAGGTGGTGTCATATTAGCCGTGGACTCGCGCGCCACCGGAGGTCAATACATTGGATCGCAGACAATGAAAAAAATTGTGGAAATCAATCAATTCTTGCTTGGTACGCTGGCAGGCGGTGCCGCCGACTGTGTCTACTGGGATCGCGTTTTGGCAAAGGAATGCCGCCTTCACGAACTGCGCAACAAGGAACGCATTTCTGTGGCTGCTGCCAGCAAGATCATGGCCAATATTGCTCACGAGTACAAGGGTATGGGTTTGAGCATGGGCATGATGTTGGCTGGCTACGACAAGCGCGGTCCAGGACTATACTACGTGGATTCGGAAGGCTCGCGCACCCCTGGCAATGTGTTCTCTGTTGGCAGTGGCTCTATTTATGCATTTGGTGTGCTTGACTCTGGCTATCACTGGGATTTGAAGGACAACGAAGCCCAGGAGTTGGGTCGCCGTGCTATCTACCATGCCACCTTCAGAGATGCTTACTCAGGCGGTATAGTTCGTGTTTACCATATGACCCCAAATGGTTGGATCAAAATTTCAGAAACAGATTGCATGGAACTTCATTACAAATACAAAGAAGAAAAGGAAGCTAAGTAATGTTTTCCACTTTTGTACACAATAATATAAATAAGTATGGTATGGAAATAATATGTTGATAAACATTTCACCACACTAAATCTATGTTTTTATTTATATGTGTCACGAGAGCATATTAAGAGGCTTATCTTAGGAATACATTTAAAATAATTATCAGGTTGATTTTAGATTTTTCAGTTTTGTGACATGCTCCAAAGTTTCCTTGTGACGCTCTTCTGCACGCTTTTGCTTAAATGTAGGTTTTGCATTTGTTTTGGTCCGTCCCACACGCTTGCGCTGCTTCTGCTGCTGCAATAGCTCAGCTCCAATATCTAGATCAGCTGGAACATGGAGCAGGCGAATCATGCGATTACGCACCATGAAATTATCGAACGCATGGTGTTCACCATTCCTATCAATAAAGACCGCCTGTGTCAGCTCGCACGTCATGTGGCCATCGGAGACACTTATTATGCCCGCCACAGAAGTCTCATTGCGTAGATCTATAAGGACAGCTCGCCCCTGTAATATTACCGGCAAACAGTTTAATGTGTTCGAAATGAGGTACTTTTCTCGTGAGCTAAAGTTTTGCATTTTTATATATTGAACACCACAATTCTACTTTTTAGGTGATGCTACAAGTTGTTTAAATTCCCTTTAAGATATGGATTTGATGGGCTGTGATAGAGCTGTGTCGTTTCGCTCAGAATCAGTTCAAATGAACTGGTTAAAAGAACTTATTAGTTATTCATAAACAAGTGATTTATTCGCTTAAAAATTAAATGATTCCCATACATGGAATATAAAAAGCTTGTAAAGCAAATTATACTTTCCTCTTTGTATGTAAATATGTACATCAACGAGCATACATACATTTAAAGAAACAATGCTCTTAAAAAGTATATTTGTTTATATTATAAAAAATTTGTTAATAGTTTATGTTGAAAAAAAAAAAATTAAATGGCTGTTCCGCGCTCAAGGTTTTGCTTGATTTCCGCAGTATGCTCGCCGTAGAAACGATCTAATTTCTTGTTGAATTTCGAGTTGCGCTCGTTTATGAAGTCCACATCGGCGTCGTCATTGTAAATACGTCTTCTAGAATACTTCTTTCTGCGTTCAATTTGCTGATCCAAATCCTTTACCATATTGTTAATCGCACTCGGTGTGTCCTTGGTAAGCATATGAAGTGTTGTGTTTGGACCGCCATAAAATGCTTCACCCAGTTCAGCCTTTTGTTTTTCATACTTGGCCATATCGCGAGCAGGCATACTTTTAACAAGTCTGTTGTACTGCCTTGCAGTCTGCGCTTCGTATGTTGAAAAACCCAGATCGGGATTATCTTTGCGATTTTTCTTCTTTTCGATGCGTTCTGCATCCACGGCAGAGACATCTAGCAGCTTCATGCGTTCGTAGTCCTTGCCAGCAGATTCTGCTTCCGCGCGTGCCTCGTCATCCGCCAGCAACCATTCTGCTTGCCGTTTGCGAGCTTCCCAATTGCTCGGCAGTTTCTTACGTGCATCTTCTGCAACGACTTCCTGGTGGTTTTGTGTGCGCGCCTCTTGTCGTTGTTTGTGTAGATCATGTAAACGCGCCTTGCGTTCCGCCAACTTCTCCGCAGCAGATTTCGTTTTTTCCATGGCTGCTTTAGTGTGATTGTATTTATTTATTTTTTTTCTTATGTATGCTTCTTCTTTTTAAAATGTAATTCACAGTATAAGGCAGCAAGTTGGCAGCGCCGTCTGATTTAATACCGTAGTTGTATTTTTAGATTCGTGACTATAAATAAATTAATTTATTCATAGATAATTTGATTTTAATTTATTCATAGTGTTCTAGCATGATTTACTTATTAATAATTGTAAGAAAAAAATAAAGCTTAAGACAATTCGGTATTTAGTGCGGTATTTTTGGGAAATCTCATTTTAATTTAAACTTGTATTTTTAGCGCGTTTCTGTCAAATTTAGGATATTTTCAAGTCCGATTAGCACGTGCATTGGTTTTTGTTTATTATTGCCGCATTCACGCTTCTTTTAAATAAACATATTAAGTTTTTAAAAGAGAATCGCAATATGAAGTTTGGTTACAAAGTAAGTCAATATACACACCCTGATACTTAGTATTATCACTTTCATTTCCTTTTAGTTTTCGAATTTGTTGGGGACAATTTATCGCAATGGGAACTTGGTTTTTACACCAGATGGAAATTCAGTCATCAGTCCTGTGGGCAATCGGATAACCTTATACGATCTGAAAAAGTGTGTACCTAAGTAGATTCCCATCATTCCAAATCCTAAACTCACTTCTCTTATTTCTGTGTTAGCAACAAATCCCGCACGCTGTCTTTGGAGTCTCGTTTCAACTACACAAACATAGCCCTATCTCCAGATGGAAGTCTGCTGATAGCCATCAACGAGAAGGGCAATGCACAGCTGATAAGTATGGTCTCCTGTACAGTAATACATAGTCATAAATTTCAAACTGGCGTGCAGTGTGTCAACTTTAGCCCAGACGGCAGCTACTTTGCGGTGGCCAGGGAGAATCTTGTGCTTATATTTAGCGCCCCGGGAGAAATTACCGGCGAGTACAACCCATTTGTGCTACGTCGCAGTTTCCTTGGCGGCTATGATGATGTCACGTGGCTAGATTGGTCCTCAGACTCGAAGCTGCTTGCCATCGGTTGCCGCGATAGCTCCACCAAGATATGCGCTGTCAAATTCACTCCAAACTTTCGAACTTACAATTTAAGCGGGCACACGGATGCCATTGTCTCGTGCTTTTTCGAAGCTAATAGCTTGCACATCAACACTGTAAGCCGCAATGGTCAACTGTGTTTGTGGGAGTGTAGCATGGAACCCTCTGACTTGTTGGAAGCTGATGGAACTGACGCTGTGCCGCCACAACGCAAACGAAAGACGATTTCTAAGCAAAATGGCTCAGATGCGGAAAACGAATCCGAAGATGATGTCGAAAATGACGTGGAAAAAACAAAAGTGGAAGGAGATCTGAACGAAGTTAAAGACGAGAGCGTTAAAAAGACGCACCCATTCTTTTACAAGAAACTGGGACGGCATTACTTGGCTAACGAGCCGCGCAAGGAGAAACGAGATGCACTCTTAACGGCCGCCAACTACAATCGTCAAACCAAGATCCTGGTTGTGGCATTCAGCACTGGTGCCTTCTATTTGTACGAGCTGCCCGACGTCAATATGATACACTCCCTAAGCATCTCCGACTATCCCATATCCACAGCAATCTTCAACTGCACTGGTGATTGGGTAGCGTTGGCCTCAAGAGAAATCGGACAACTTTTAGTGTGGGAGTGGCAGAGCGAGCAGTACATTATGAAACAGCAAGGACACAGCAGTGAAATGATGTGTATTGCCTACTCGCCGGATGGTCAGTACATTGCCACTGGCGGCGAGGACTCCAAAGTGAAACTGTGGAACACCCAAAGTAGCTTCTGCTTCGTCACGTTCAGTGAGCACACGAGTGGAGTGACCGCTGTCCAATTCAGCCGTAATAAGAAGTTCCTGGTGAGCAGTTCTCTGGATGGCACAGTGCGTGCTTTTGATATCATAAGGTAGGTTTCGCTTTGTTTTGTTTGTTTGGAACTCGAAGCTTACCTTTTGTGTCTGTGCAGGTATCGTAATTTCAGGACATTTACATCACCAACTCCAGCTCAGTTCGCGTGTGTTGCAGTCGACTACTCCGGCGAACTGGTTGTGGCTGGCGGGCAAGATATTTTCGAGATATTCCTGTGGTCCATCAAGACGGGAAAACTATTGGAAGTTATCAGCGGGCACGAGGGTCCGGTAACATCTGTGGCATTCTCCCCGGTGTCCACCTCTTCGACACTCATTTCGGGCTCCTGGGACAAAACGGTTAAAATTTGGAACTGCCTCGAAAGTAACAGTGAACACGAAACAATCGATGCTCTTTCTGATGTCACATGCGTTACATTTAGTCCAAGTGGTGAAGAGGTAACGAGTATACATACATATATCTTTTGTGATTGAACAATCCTCAATGCATTTTAAACTTACTTACAGGTCGCCGTAGCAACGCTTGCTGGGAACATTACAATCTTTGATGCTAAAACAGCCACACAAGTGACCACGATTGAGGGTCGCGATGATCTGGGAAGTGGACGCTTGGAAACTGACGTTGTGACTGCTAAAAAGAATGCACAATCTAAGTAAACTATTTCTCTGAGTAAACTATCTGCTAAGGCTAATTGTACTCTGTCGTTTAGCTATTTTTCTACGATAGAGTATTCGGCGGATGGAGAATGCCTGTTGGCAGCAGGAAAATCCGCAAACATTTGCATCTACCACGTTCGTGAGGCGATCTTGCTGAAGAAGTTCCAGATAACACAGAACCACAGCTTGGACGGTCTAAATGTAAGTGAAATAAATCGTACAGAACCAAAGTTATGAAAACTTCGAAAAGAAAGAAAATTTTGAATTATTACGAATCGCGCGATTATAAACTAAATATTTTTACCTATTTAATATTTTGGTTCCACAAATACTCTTAGTTAAAATCAAGCTGAAAAACATAAGATTTGTTTAGAAGTATTTCTTTGACTTTGATTTTGTAATTCAAATACCAAATATGGCCTGTAATATGAAAGGTTTTTTGCATTTGCAGGAGTTCATTAGCCGGAAGCATCTAAGTGAGTTTGGCAACATGTCTTTGGTGGAACAGCGTGAGGAATTGGAGGGCGGAAACGTGGCAATTCGATTGCCTGGCGTGCGCAAGGGCGATATGTCATCTCGACGCTTTCAGCCCGAGGTGAGAGTCTTCTCCGTTCGCTTTTCGCCCACGGGACAGGCATTCGCTGCCGCAGGCACCGAGGGACTTTGCATCTATGCTCTTGACAAGGGTAAGTCAAAATGTCCCACGAAAATTCTAATAACGAAGCTCATTGAACGTCTTAAAATATTATTTTAGGCGTTGTCTTTGATCCGTTCGATTTGTCGCTGGAAGTGACGCCAAAAGCCACACATGAGGCGCTTAAGAAGCTGGAGTATACAAAGGCCCTCGTGATGTCCCTGAAACTAAACGAGCCCAATTTGGTGACCTTAGTGCTGGAGCGTGTGCCCTATAGAGACAGTAAGTGCACGTGAATTACATGAATATTGGGGGAATGTGGAAAGAAAGAAAAAAAGAAAGGCACAACCTTGCGAATGGAGTCAATTTTACAACCTTCGTCATTCTTTTTTGTTCTTGCAATCAATAGCCATTTCGTGGTTCCTCGCATGTCTAAAAATAGATGGGAGTTGAGTTGAGTTTATGTTGGGGTTAAAATTCAAGGCAGCCCGCTTATTACCTAACTAACATTTGGATCGAATGTGCAAATTTCTTGCTGTGTTAATAAACAGTTTCAAGGTTCTTTCTGCATTCACGTGCGGGCAGCACCGGCTTATGGTTAATAACCCCTTCTGCCACTGCAACCTGCCACAAATAGAAGCATGCCCTCAATTGCTTGGCAGCACGTGTCGGCTGAATGTGTTGAGTACAGTGTTTTTAATCTACTTAACAGTCGAGCTACTATGCGGGGATCTGTCGCCCGATTTTGCCCAGCGATTGCTGCAACACCTCTCCCGCCTGCTGCAGTCCTCTCCTCACATTGAGTTTTACCTGCAGTGGTGCTGTTGTCTGTTAACCACTCACGGCTATCATGACGGCGTCTTCCAGCAAACGGCTCTGCTTGGATTACACGAAAGCATCTCACGCAAATATGAGATGCTCAACAAAATGTAAGTCCTATCTCTTTAACTTGTTTACATAGAGCGAGTACTTAATTCATCTATCCTTATTCCGATTGCGCAGTTGCGACTACAACAAGTACACGATACGCGTGCTGCTGGACAGATCGGAGAAACAGAAAGAGTTGCAGGAACTCAGCGGCGTCAATGGCCATGCAGAAAATGAGGACAGCGATGATGAGATGCTTTTGATCAGGAGTCGGGATGATGAGCTCTTGAAAAGTGAGTTCAATGACGAACGCGAGGAGGACACGGACGATATTGCCGAGGAAAGCGACTCGTCATAGTGTAAATTAAGTAGATATTGTTGTTGACTTTCCACTTATTTGTAATTAAATGTAATTCATATGAGTTACTGCTTTTATTGGTGTTTCCCGTGAAAACAACATTGGCTTCTTACGAGGGGTGTTCAACCGTTTGCTGGAAAATCTATTAAGGGTTTTATTTAGAATAAAACTATTTTATTTATGTTTACTTTACATGCATAAATTTAAAAGTTTTATTTAGCTTAGAAGCTTTCGAAATCACGTTATTATAGCACAATATTTGATAGTTTTGAAAGCCGTGTGAAATAAAAAAGGTCTTAACCGATGGAAATTTATGTACATACTTAACGCAGCTACTTGTAAAGTAAATAAATCTCTAGGTATATAATAATCTTAAATCCGAATGGTTTTGGTTTTATATTTACACAATTTCTTGTTATACAAAATATAATGTTCGCTTTACTTATTAAGTATATTTAATATACGTTCGTACTTTTAGCTTCTCTTGAGTTTGAGTGTGTGCCCTTTGAACTACAGGTAAATATTTCAAATATAGTATTATATAGAATAAAGCCACAGCTCTAAAGTGTTATTTGTCTCATTTGTGTGTAAAAAGTTCCTAAATAACATCTCCACTACTTATTTACATTCAATCAATATTACATATTACAATATGCATTGATCCTTAGAGGGTTGTAAACTTTTTATTATCTCTTTAAAGCACCAATTAGTTATCTGGCTGATTTGCTTAAGCTTAAGTATATGATAAAAAAAAATCAAGATTCTAACGAATGCAGTAGCAAAATAATACCACTGAATCTGCTGTGGAATATTTATATATCAATATCAAAGCCTTTGTGGGTTGTTTTTACATCATTTGTAATTAACTTAATTATTGAGGTTTTCTGCGAAAATAACTTGGTTTATTTGCGAATTTCGCGAATAACTTGAACTTTCCTGATAGTTAATTCCATGACTGTTAGAAATAACGTATTACTGTACACGGTTTTGAAATATTCGAGCACAATATTAAAATAAAGTCAAGGGTATTAAAAAATATCTTGAGGCTGTAAGCCCCAAAAATGTTGAAATACACATGTTAAGTTTGAATACCAAAATAGATTTTAAACTTCATAGTAAAACTATTTCTTTTTGATTTTAAAAACCGTTAAAAATGTTATGCAAAAAAATAATTTTTTTTTAGATTTTCATATGATTTAGTTATGATTTATATATTTTTTGTAATTTTCAGCAGGTCAGAGGCTTGGAGTACTCGAATGCTTTAAATATGTAATATTTGACATATTGATCAATTACAAGTACAGGGTATTCCCATTTGTCAAAAAATATAGTAAGTAGATGGCCAGATATCTGACTCATATCGATCGTGGCTAATATTTGAGTATGCCAATTAAAGAACGACTCCAATTAAATATTCTATCCAATGAGCAATGGAACATTTTGAAGGCCTAGTTGTGTGTCCATTTCGCATTAAGTTTCTAAGATTAGCATAAAGAAGCTTTAGCTCAGGAAACTATAGTTACCACCGCATAATACTTAGATATATGATGGAAATAGATTAGTTGGATAGCGTAAAGAATTGAACATATTGCAGTGTGTGTCCATGTGTCAATGAGTCGTTGAGTCAATGGAATTGAGTTCCGTTGCATTCGTTTTTTAACGGAGTCCAGAAATGTGATTTCTGGAACTCCCCAAGTCCTAGGATGACTTCATAAGCAATATGGGCCAATAGAGGAGCACAAAGACAAAGAACAGTATGGGAAATACGGCTCGCGATACTTTGTCAATTTCGCGCCACATGATCTTCTCAACGCCCGTATCCGTGTCCGTCCAGGCTACGGACAAAAGACTCTGACGACGGGCTGGCTTTGGCGGTCCTCCGTTGCCTTGCAGGGATGTCTGAAATGGATGATGGAAATGCAATGCGAAATAAGTCAAACTTTGGCCAATTCGCTAATAAATAGGCATCGATTTGGCCACACGGAACACATCGATAGTTGTGGCTGCGATGTGTGCCAAGGCAACTCACCTGGCCCGGCGTTGTTGGAGTTTGTGTGGCCTTTCGTGACCGAACGGCTCCGCCCTCCCAGCTCGCCACAGTTGCACATTGACCTTTCTCCATATTGCTTATGCGCTGCAGAACACCGCCATGGATGGATGGGGTTTAGGGTTGTTTTAGGGTCGTAATTGGGGTTGGGGTTGGGGTTGGGATTGGAGTTGGGGTTTGAAATGATAAAGAAATGTCTTTATTTATTAAAGCGGAACACAGACTTGCGCTTACCATGGGCAGTACCTTTGGTATTCGGTTTACCTGGTACTGGTACTGCACGTCCAACACTTTGACGACGACAAATTCGGCCAAGGCAGCGAACACGGACACCATACATCCGGCCATCCATAGGTCGAGCGCCTATCGCATGCAAGAGTGAAAGGAACAGATGGAAAGCGATTAGTTGGGCTTACTGCTCCACGATTTGCAGTGTGGGATCGAGGTATTTGCCTTAACATACGCAACGGGTGGTATGTCCGCCCGTAGACCCGTGAACATTGTCACCAGCGTTAGCATGCAGGTGACCAGGAGAGTAACTCGTCCTGGGATGGCATCCAGGCCGAGCCAAAAGCTAAACCAGGACAGCATGACCACCAGCGATGACGGGGCAAATGTCTGTATCAGATGATGCCCAATTTGACGCTCGAACCGAAAATAGACGGTGAGACGGGAGAAGTTCCCCACCTTCTCGGGCATATAGCCGTCGCTCTCCTCCAGCTCCAATGGCTGGCCAAGATTGTACTGCAGCAGTTTTAATTCTGGATTGAGCGTTACCCCCGAATCGGACCAGCGCAGCTTCACCTTCTGGTTATTGGACGAAACTTCAATCACATACGTTTTTAATGGAGATGGGATTAAGATAAAGTAAATAATATGAGTAAATGCTACTTACAACTCTCAATATATATAGGACACACTTGGATATCCATGGGATAGAGCTGGAACTCCATCTGGCAGGCAATTATAGCATGCATTCGAGCCGCGTATCTCACGGTCTTGTTTTTATAGAGCGTTACCGATGTGAACTTGTGCGTCAGGGTAGCTATTTCTACAACGAGAAGACATCGAAAAGACGTTGCAGAGATGCGGAACAAAGTGGTTTCGATTAGAACTATGGCATTGGTAGGCACTTATTGTCCGATCTGATCAGATCAGATCTGATCCGACCTGACCTGACCTGACCTGACTTTGTCTGAACTTATCCGATATTTGCTAGTGTCTACTGAAATTTACGAGTATGCGTTGTGCCTTCAGTGTTTGCAAGTGCCTTCTTCTTCCTGAAGGAAGTATGTATATATGCATGTATGTTATCTGTGTATGTATGTATGTATGTAGCACTATATAAGCGATGAATGTGCTACGAGTATAAATGAGCTGCAATCATCAATATCTGCGAATATAAACACATTCCCCGCTCTACGTATCGTAATGACTCTTACCTTACGAATCTATTGATAACAGTTTCATTATCGAGCTTGCAAAGCTTCAAAACTCGGGAAAGTTCGATTTAAGGAACCCCCGAACACATGGTTTAGTTTTGAGCCTTGGTTTAATGTTATACTACCAACAAATTGTACTTTCAATGTTACTTCCAATTTAAAACCATTCAATTGTTTTAAATAAAAAAATATTCCTGACATTTTGAAGAATCCAACTCAAAGTATTGACTCTAATTTGTAATCCCAATGGTTTAATATTAATTTAAAAAAAGATAAACAACTATTATTTTATGTTATTATTTAATTTTCGAATCGAATTCTTAACACTTGAAGGAAAACCGGGCCTACATTGGATTTAGCTTTGTCGAGTAGTTTCAGAGATATCGTTGAAGTTTTGAGAAAAAATCAGTTTTTGCAAGAAAAACTAAATTTTTGTTTTTTTTTTTTTAAATTTAATAAAAATAAAAATGCGACAAAAATTACAGTTTTGGTCTAAAAACATTTAGTTAAACATATTTCGAATGAACTAAGCTTTCATTGTAATCGGTGCACAAATTTAAAAATTTTTAATATTATAATGTAATTACAACTCATCAAAAAATTTTCTTTTATAAGATTTTCTTAAATTACCCAAGGGAACAAAGTTTTTGTTGATTATTGTTTTTTTTTTTTAATTACTAAGCAATTTTTCTTTAACTTTTTTGCAGATTTTTACTAATATGATGTCGCTTATTGCAAATCAAATCTCCATTTTTCTCCATCAACTCGCGTTTTCAAGTTACAGGTACTAATCGAATTTTTTACTTTCCAATCAACACAAAAAAAGTTCAATTTTGTTGCCTTGTGTAATCTGATTCGGCTCAGGAAACTCTTTTGAGTTTCCTTGAACTGAACCTGTTCTGTATAGACTCGAGAGATTTCATTTGAAACGGTAATCATAATTATTACAAGCTTCTACAAATTTGAAATTTTGAAATTATATCTTCTTCTGATTGTATCATATTTTACACATTTTGAGATTGAGAAATATCATATATTCGGATTTGCCCTCTGTTGGGCATTCGGCGATTACCTCGATCGTTTATATTCTAACACACAGTATAAATTCGGAATAAATTCAGTTAAATGTTAAATTTATTTTTGTGTAGACTTATAAATCGATTTTCGTGGGTGTTGACATTGGTAGAACAAACACTCAGCCATATCATAAACCATGAAAACGAGTCAAGATCTTATCGCACTACATGCAACTGCAAATTTTCAACAATACTGTGGACTCTATGGACTTTGGACTATGGCTTGGCAATTGGGTGGTAAAATAACAACAATTGGAATAGTGCAGGACGAAAACAACTCTAGTTGGCCGTGACTTTGAAATCGACCAAAACAATTTGGTCAGCGTGTTATTAATGGCTTACTCGCACCGGCAATCATTCTGTTTTATGGACGGTGTGAAGGACGAATCAGTCGACATTTCAGATCTAAAATTGGTTATAGAACTTTGTGGGTGAAATGTTAGTAGTAGCCAAAGCACTATGGTCCCAAAGCCGTTTTTTTTTACGTAAATTCAAAAAATCGTAATCGTGAATTATGCAAGAAAGACATTTTATTCCAATAGCAAATATTCCAATGAACTAAGAAATTAAATTTTTTTTTTTTAAGCATCCCTGGAATTTTTTCTACGGACCTGAAAGTTAACTGTTTATTTTGTGCGCACGAGGTTGAGATTCCCACAACATATTCCTCATTTTAATTTTATTTTTAAAATAAATAGAAAAGGGCACATTTACAAAAATAACTATGGAAAACATAGCTCCAGGTTTGTTATACATGTTAGTATATGTGTTTTATTTGTAGAAGTGTTTTGTTTATTGTTTAATGTGCTTTTGTGCAGTGTTGTTTTAGCTGAGCATAACCTCACATAAATTGTCTTTCGTGGAGTAGAAGTAAGTTTATTGTCGTGTATTGTCGTAACTATAAATGCAGTCTTGTGTGTCAATGTTTTTTCTTTATGAACTCCAATTATCTTGTCCCCGAATTTCCCCGATTCCATTTAATCACAAATTTTACTAGGCAACTTTGAGTTCGAGCATGCTGAATTGCTTGAAGTGTGGCTGCAAAGCCAGTACAAAGCATCTTCAATTTTTTACTTTATTTTAAAGAAGTTTGATGGAGAGCTTTTGGAAACTAACTAACTAACTAACTGAGCAATAAAAATCATAAAAATCATAAAAAACACAAAAAAACCTAAAAAAACACACAAAATAAAATATTTAAAAAAAAATGCGTTTATAATTTATTTAAATTTTTAAATTAGAATTGTGCTGATTATTTGCATACAAGTAAGTTTAATATTTTAGTTTAAAGATTAAAAAAAATTTTTAAATTAAAAAAGCTATGAAATCCAAAAATTAGCATATTAAAATATAAGGAAAAGGGCGGTGCCACGCCTTTTTCCCCTGTCAAAAATTCAATTGGTTTTATTTAGTTGAATGCAAAAAACCAGACTAAAAAATATTGTGTAGTTCTCGAGTTATTAATTTATGTAAAAAAAAAGGGCTTTGGGACCATAGTGCAAAGTTAAGAAAATAAGAAATCTATATACATATGCATTAGGGTGTCCCTTATTTTTGCAAAGTCATTATTTTTAAACACAAACCAGCTAGCTCTGTTCATTTGGTCCTAAGGCATTCGGTAATAAATTTTTACCTCAATCGGATTATGATAACCCGTGCCGACTCCAATCGAAAAATTTAAAAACTATATGGGGGGAAAAAAAACAAAGTTATTATTTTTAATATTTAGACCCTGTACTTAAAAAAAGTACGGGGGGCTATTAGCTTTGTCACAAAAAAAATGTCAGTAACAGGCAGAAGGAAGCGTGGCAGACCCCATAAAGTATATATTCTTTATCAGCATCAACAGCCGAGTCAATATAGCCATGTCCGTCAGTAGAGATTCCAAACTTTGTATGTAGGTTCGTCTATATTGCAATCAGATCGAGTTTGTTTTAGATTTTGGATCGGACCACCATATCATATATCATTTGCCATAGGAACTATCAGTCGAACATCAAGTCTTAGTATGAAAAACTTATTTGTTGTTTAAGATATCTGAACCAATAGTAATTTATGTAATTTTATTTTAAGCTGTGTTTGCTTTTCTAAAGTAAGTACGGGGTCTCCGACAGTCGAGTATGCTCGACTGTAGCACAGTACACTAGTTTATTTTTTTGTTTTGTTCATTTGGTCCTAAAGCACTCGAAAATAAATTTTCACCTCAATCGGAGCACGATAACCCATGCAAACTTGCATCGAAACATGAATAAACAGATAGGGTATTCAGAAACTCTGATATTTGTGTTATTTTATAAAGTGATATATTTTGTAATGACAACAAAAAACACACAGAAATACTCCAGGTATTGTTGTTGTTGTGTGTTTGTTGTCATTACAAAATATATCACTTTATAAAATAACACAAATATCAGAGTTTCTAAATACCTTAAGTGTTTTCAAACTGATTATAAATTGTTCAATGTTTATTCATGTTTCGATGCAAGTTTCATGTTTTCGAGTGCTTTAGGACCAAATAAACAGAACTAGACCGTATGCGCTTAAAAATAATGACTTTGCAAAAATAAGGGACACCCTAATATACAAACATGAAACTCTTTGACCTGACTGACTGACTGACTCACTCACAAATTGACTCACTGACATATCAACATGTAGGCTAAACGGCAAAAGATAGAAAACTGAAATTTACAACAACAAAGCTAGGACCATTTTATTGTGCAACAAAACGGCGTTTTGCGAAATTCGAATTGTAAGTGGTCAAAGTTCATGGATTTGCTTTGTATGGAAAACTTTTTTGTTTCTTTAGATAACCAGATTGCAGATTGTGCTTTTGGAACTGTATTCTACATCCTGACCAAATTTGCTCAAAGTCGGATTACTATATCATATAGCTGCCAAAGGAACAATCGGATGAAAATAACCTTTGGTATGAAAAACTTTTTTACTTCTTAAGATATCTCAACTAAACTCGCAGATTGTCTATTTTTGATTGCCTGTTACATCCTGACGAAATTTGGTCAAAATCGGATTACTATATCATATAGCTAGTAAAATATATAAATTTATATACATCACTGCGGAACAGTCCGCAAAAAAAAAGTATTTTTCATGCTCAAAATTTTTTTTCAATTTCATTTATTTAATATAAAAACCATATTGGACTCATAGTTAATATATATTGATAATTTGAAGTAAAAATGGGCACACTGCGTGTTACATTAGCAACGTACGCAACGCAAGAGACAAAAATTAAGATTTTAAGCTGGATTAATTTGGTCAAATATTCTACTATATATTTTGCCGGGATTGCAAATAAGAGTTATGAGGCGGAAAAAAATCAAGCCCTAAAAAAATGCCAGGGACATCGAAAAATTCCACATATGCTATTTTTGGAAGGTCTATCCAGCTACCGGATAAACTTTTATTTCCAATTTTTATTTTTAAAATTATTTTTAACTCTTATTTTCAATTTTTATGATAAAAATTATAAATAAGATTTATTTTTCAAGTTTTATTTAAAAGTTAAATAGAAGAGTTATTTTCAATTTTTAAAATAAAAATCAAAAATAAAAGTTATTTTCAACTTTTATCATAAAAATCAAACATAAAAGTTAAATTGAAATATCTTTTGATCGGAAGGGCCCATCTTATTTCATAACTTTTATCAAAATACTTATAAGAGTTACGAACCCTGATATTTTGTGCTTGGATTTATTTTGTTTCAAATGAAAAAAATTCTCTGAAAAAGTTACAAATGCACATTGACCAACATGTCGGCTTCCATTTCTTGTAACGTCCGCAACGGAAGTTTAAGCGAGCATATCTTAAAAAATTTGGATTTTAATTTAAAATAGGTTTAAAAGTACTACTAAAATACTTAATATTGCAGAAAATTTGATAAAAATTCAATCTGAACTCGAGCTATATCAGTTTTATCATGAAAATATGCGTACAAATGTAACGTTCGCAACGCTGAATTAGCCTATATGTAAAGGAAGCTCCGGCTGGGCTTGTTTGCCTAGTTCCCATAGGGAACACGGGGCATTGGGAAATCGGGTAATTTTTGAGAAGATAACACTAGTTTACAAAATCAAAAAAAATTTTTGCTTTTCATGTCTGAGTGCACTTTTCTTATGGATTTTGGTCCACTAAACACGAAAATCGCATTTAAGAATTTTTTTATGGAAGCGTTTTCGAAATATTCATGTTTTTCCAAATTTTCGAAGTTGCTCTCACATTTTAGAGTATACCACGAGATCTAATTTACCGATGTGGTCAAAAAAGCACTCAAATTAAAGGTAACTAATCTCCTTACCACTTTCTCCCATGAAGCTTTGAGATCGGCTAAGTAGTTCAGAAGCTAGAGACTTTTAAAAGTTCCGAAATCCGGGTTTTTTGTGATTTTTTGAGCTCGAGAGCTCACAAATTGCCCTAGAAAAAATAGATATCGCCAAGGTAAAATTAATTTTAAGAGTTTGACGTATAGCCAACACTGTTACAAAGAAAATATGCTATTGATTTTGTGAATCTATGGATAAATCGCGGAGTATTACGCTTTTCAGTGAAAGAATATAAATCATCTTTTTAACAATTTTCTAGTTTGGTTTGTATGGCAGCTATATGATACTGTGGTCCGATTTAGTCCAAACTTGGTCAGGATGTATGGGACCATAACTTGTGCTGATTGAGTCAGATTTGTTAAGATATCTCAAGCAACCCAAAAGTTTTTCATACTAAGACTTGGTTTTCGACTGATCGTTCCTATGGCAGCTTTTTGATACAGTGGTCCGATTTAGTCCAAATTTGGTGAGGATGTAAGGGACCATTCCAGATGCTGATTCTGCAAGTTTGGTTTCAATATCTCCAAAAACAACAAATATTTTTGCACTAAATCTTTACTTCTATCAATATTTCCAATGGCAGCTGTTTTTTGCGAAAAGCTTCTTTGTTGTTCGAGATATCTTAACAAATCTGACTCAATCAGCATCTTTTATGGTCCTACACATCCTGACCAAGTTTGGACTAAATCGGACCACTGCATCGTATAGCTGCCATACAAACACAAGCTAGAAAGTCGTTAAAAAGATGATTTATATTCTTTCACTGAAAAGCGTAATACTACGCCATTTATCCATGGATTCTTATAAACAATGGCCTATTTTCTTTGTAACAGTGTCAGCTTTACGTTAAATACTCCAAACAAATTTTACCTTTGCGATATTTATTTTTTTTGGGGCGATTTGTGAGCTTTCGAGCTTAAAAAATCACAAAAAACCCGGATTTCGGAACTTTTAAAAGTCGCTAGCTTCTGAACTACTAAGCCGATCTCAAAGCTATATGAGAGAAAGTTGTAAATAAATTAGTTACCTTTAATTTGAGTGATTTTTTGGCCGCATCGGTAAATTAGATCTCGTGGTACACTCTAAAATGTGAGAGCAACTTCGAAAATTTGGAAAAACATGAATATTTCGAAAACGCTTCCATAAAAAAATTTTTAAATGCGATTTTCGTGTTTAGTGGGCCAAAATCCATAAGAAAAGTGCACTCAGACATGAAAAGCAAAATGGCTGTAAACTAGTGTAATTGATGTTTGGTAAAGTTCATTAAAATTAAATCTTAAGCTCAAATAAAGTACAAAATTAAATTAAATTTAATTTGAACAAAATAATAATAACCCTAGGTACAAAGACAAGCAGCTTGTAAAGTTACGATCGGAAACAACAGCAAATATTCGCATTTACGTATCCTCAGATGATTAACGGATACCTCCGATGTGTTTGAGATGCGGAACAAATGTAAAATTTAAGAAAAAAAAAGAAAATGCATTTTTCAACTGTGTAAACCAATTATGACTGTGTTTCGGTGTGAGCATTGATGTGAATTGCAAAAAAAATTAAAGCCAATCGTGTGAGGGTAACTATAATGCATTGATCTGAAATGAAATTGCAATGCCAGACACATTAAAGTGGCACAAGTGATCTTAAAATGGGTACAAGAATTTGCTAAAATAAAGTTTTTTATTCGAATTAAAGTAGAACAAATACATTTAATTACTTGGATATACAGAAGCTTGTGGAAATTTTAATATAACCTTGCAGATATTTTTTTAAATTAAATTGGATTATTAAACGATTTTATTGAATATATATTGAATATGAAGCCAGCAGAACACTTAGGTCTGCAAGGGTATTTAATGTTCGGCTTGCCGAAGTAAGTATCTTTGGGGATGTGTCTTATCACTCTGATTGCAAATGAGACAATTTGTGATCTCTTTTAGGTGTGTTTTGATTCTTGAACACAATCTAGGTTTGTTAGTAAGTATACTTAAAGTTTTGTTAAGATGAAAATTTTTAGATTCTCTTTCATCCTTATAGCGTAGCAGAGAAGTTGAGGCAATATATGGACTTCCAAATCCTAGTAGAAGTTTGCATTGTTTTTTTTTGATTTTTTATTGTATTTGGAAATATTTAAAACAATGAAAATCAAAAGTAAAAAAAACACCATATTATTATACACAAATTAAATCCGTAGAAAGGTGAAGGGTGCATTACAGACATTACTAATTAGTGGTATCTATCTATTTAAAAGTTTTAGCTACCCCCTATCATAGCCCATATGCATATGCACTCACTTTATTAATTATGTATATAAGTTATAATAGGGACAGTTCACGGCTAAGTAAGTTCATATTCATTTCGAATGCCTAAACTTACCGGCAATCTTTGAGTTTAGAAAATAGGGATCCGGCTGCCAGAGGTTGTCAAAAAACTCGGGAAGTAATGTGACATAGTCGTCCCCCTCTTCAAATATGTCATCAGATATTTCCAGTCGGGATTCCATCCAGCGTTGATGTATAAACATGTCAACTCTGTAAATGAATATACAATGACTGAATATCTGGCCACATCATTTTTCGATAATACAGTTCAGGGATTGCTGAATGGCACTTACCTAAAGTCCATATCCTCTACATTAATTGAGTTAATATCTACAACAAATATGCTAAAGTCTACTATCACTGGGGAGCCCTTCTTAGAGGGCGGTCGCATTTCTGTAAATAGAGATATGAAATTATAAGATTTTATCCACATAATTGAAATTGAAAATCCGTCATGATATTGAGAGTGAATCGGGTTACTACCTATATTATACTAATATACTCGGAATTGTGAACTCAAGAGGTGTCAACAGCTTATATTAGGTTTACTTAAGTAACTTTGAATAATAAATAAAATGGAATATCGTGCGCAAATTCATTTACACAACAAAAACACATACATACTGGGTCTGAATGGTCTTACAACTTTGGGCAACAGTCGTTCCTCAAGTTCATGGACAGACCGTATAGGCAGTGTTACGAGACAGTAAAAATCAATGAAAAGCGATAATTACCTATAATAGCCAAGTAGTAGTTCACACTTTCAAGCTATTGTGAAGTATAATATAATATGTGATGTTGTCGTTTTGAATAAAAAAAGTAGTCGGTTCAAGCTGAGACTTCATTGCGAAAACTCATAAAAGTATTGTTATTATTTATATTAACTTTACACTATGTAGTTAATGTGTTTCAAAAACACCTTCACTTTTATGATCACCTTTTTTCATATGTTCACTTTTGAGAAAAAAGGGCTCGAAAAGACTCCTTTAATTATTGACTGTCTTACACACATTTTGAAGATAAATTAATAAATAATGATGATCGATAGTGGAAATATAGTCAAATAAATAAATAAATTCCATGTCATCATTCGGTTTAATCGATCGCAAAAGGTCTCACTTCTGCCTTTGTCAGTGACAGTTACATTTATACATATGTATATAAGGACATACATGTTCATAAGTAGTAATTACAGAAATAAAGCGAATATATTCCAGCCAAAACAAAAAGCGGGGCTCTATGGTGAAAGACCCTGAAATTGGCTGCGTCACGATAAACGCCGCACGCAACGTTCCAACTCCAACAATGGCAATAAACCAAATCCTAAAAAGTCCATGCAATTAACTTACAGCCGTGTAAAATGAGGGGAGAAAAGGTAATGAAACGTGATTGAGATACCAAAGAAAGGACAAAAAAAAGAAACAAACAACGCGAATATTAAACAGAAAGAACTCAGTCGAAATGCAGTTTTAGAGAGAGACTCGGCCAAGTACACAAATGTTGCACACTTACCCTTGACATAATTAGGCGGAAGAACCACTCGGGGCTTCGTTGTGTAGTTGTAGTTGTAGTTGTTGTTGTTCATGTAGGTGTCCGTGGCCTCACTAATCCTGAAAATGGCCAAAAAACAAGCCAATCGGATATTATACTATATGATAGCAATAGCTACGCCAAATACATCTCACATGTGCAGGTTGGACATGAGGTAGTTGGTATGGTCTATGAGGTAGGGTCGACGGTTGTAGAGGCCCAGTTTAGTCATCGGGGGTACATGCAACCATTGTTTTGTAAAAACTTTGTCAATTTAAGTCTGAACTGGAAATTAACTTACTTCGTGTCTGGGTCTGTCTTGTTGTAAGTATACTATATTTCATAAATTTCATACATGCAAAATTCTGTTTCTTACCTGACAACCACTGGGACAACCGTCAAGTTAGCCAATATTCGTGCTGGTTCTTTATATTCTGTGATTCGATTTGACCTTGCCTGGGTTTGTCAAATAGCTTGCCAATACACCGACTTGCTCGGTATCATGCGAGTATTCCTCCGCAAAGTCGAAACAAAATGGCGCATTTGCAATTTAGAAACTGTGACGTTAAGTGATTTGCATTTCGACTGGGAGAAAACGCCACCAAACATAGAATGTCACTGCGCAACAACAACACTTTCCATCCGGCAGAGCTACTCTATACCTTACCCATTTAAACAGACTGTCTTCCTTAGTACAAAAATCAATCAAGCCGTTCGTTATTTGCTAAAACGGATTTCCGTTTCCGCTGATTTTCAAACAGAATCGGATTTGGTTGTACGTCAAAACTACCTTAGGGGGAAACCAGTTTAGGAGGCCGAAATTCGTGTATTTTTTGGGTTTTTTTAATAGTGAAAAAATAATTGGAATTCGTTTAAATTTGGAGAATAGCTTAAACCTATTTTAAACTACACATTAACATTTTGTCGAAGCCATTTTCGCCGGAAGTAGTGGTATCCATTAACGATCGAAATCAAGGTTTTGTTCCGAAATCAATATTTATTTTTCTTTGGCCAAAAAAGTTGAAAATTTCATATTTTGGAGGTGCTGAAACAAAATGTCTTGATAATATTCCAGAATTTGATTCATTCTTTTTCTTGAACAAAGAATATTCACACACATTGTCAGATCGATTGGTCAACAAGTTGAAAAAAGTCGTTAGTGCTTATATCTTCAGAACTAATTTGAATTTTGTTTTGAAACTTAAGCTACGTATTCTTAAATAGTTGTACTATCAAATTATTGAATAAAAATGCGAATTTTTGAACCATCTAAGCTGGTTTCCCCTCTTCAAGTATCTGAATGGGTCACATGCATATTTTTCTACAGATACTATATTCTATCTACCTCTTTGTTTTTCTATACAAACTATTCTTTAAACTTGGCTTTGATAGGCTAGAAGCAATTGCAGAATAAATAAGAATGGCCTCTTGACTCAAAGCGATAATATTTCCGATTGATTTGAGGAAAGGAATCATTTACAAATGAACGGTTAGAAGCAATGAGAAATGTAAAGGATTAGCATAGAGGAATCTGTTGATTGTTGCCTTTAATACCCAGTACATTTTCAATAATTAATGCAACAATTAAAGAGAAAATAATTTCTGTATGTAATAAAGTGCATTACATTTACTTAAACCTAAACTGTTAAGTCTCTTACTATCTTATTTTTTACAGGAAATTTTTTTTTTACGAATCACTTTTAAACATATGTACACACCAAAGCCTTTGTTTTAAGCGCTTTTGAAAACGGTCCGCGAAACGAATGGAAAATTTGCTCTTGGCTCCTAGGAACCTTTCCCAACATTTTGTACAGCCTTAAATATACCAAAAACAAATGCTTCTTTAGCTGTAAATGGGGTGGGAAATTGGGAGGGTCAATTGCATATAAATAAAAAAGGAAAATTTACAATGTGAGTTGATTAAGAGTAAACTTAATCTACCATATGCGGAGAGGATTATTACTCCTTTGATCTGGGGGGCTATTTTTATTAGACAGGAACAGTTGTAACGGGAACTCACCACATCAGTATGAATGTCAATCCAAGCGATATGAATGCCTTTGTGTTGTATTTGCCCAGCATGATGTTGACGACGGAACAGAAAATGAAACCAAACCTCAAATCATCTCACTTTACATCGACGTGGGAATTTCATAATTCGCTTTAGAAAATCTGCAACACGATATAGCGACAGTGGTAGCGATATTAACTTTTCTATTTTATTTGTATTTCAAATTTTAATTTGAACTAAAATTGCTATATTATTTTTTAATTTCGTCACATTCGAAAACGAGCACAATACGAAGGGAAATGCGATTAGGATTAGCTCACGATTTTTGAACTAGGTACGAATAGTTGTTAGTTAATTATGTTTGCGTCAGGTTGTTATATGTAGGATTGTTGGGTTATTTGAAACTGTGGATCCAGCTCGTCTTGATACCAGCTCACTTCGCGTTCTAATATAAAATAAAGAATCCGATGTCCACAACGCGGACATGTATGACAACTGTGGGAGCACACACACACACTCATAAACAAATGAGTATACAAACATATATTTTGTGTGTGCGTGTGTGTGTACAATTTTTTATCTCATGATTTCTGCTGTCGGATATGCACATATGTTCATAGATTGTGCGATTATCGGGCCATCTGTGTGGGAGGCGTGCTCGTAAGATGATACAGCTGCCACTGGCTCGATGTTGAAGCTCGCCAGACGGACGGCCACTCATGTACATATAACTGTAGCTGTAGCTGTAATTGTGGCACACTTCGCGCCAACAGTCAATGGACGAGACAATTGAATCGCGTGCCGATTTCACTTAAGCGCGCACACTTTAAGCATTATCGTTATCGTTATTGTTATCGCTATCCATAGAATTTTGGACAATATGAGCAAAGAAATTTTAAGTTAATAAAATAAGCTTGCTGACAGGAGTTGGCGAAAGGATCCTTTGATTAGATCACAACGGGCATACTTAAAGAAGTAGACTAAGTGACAGTGACAGTGACAGTGACAGTGACAGTGACAGTGACAGTGACAGTGACAGTGACAGTCACAGTCATAATCATCGTGTGGTCTCTAGAATTGGGTACACTTGCAATACAATTGGCACCAATTAAGTTTGAAAGAGTCAAAGTCACCTAAAAATATCAGTTATAAGTAGATATAATTTATGGAACATGCATACGAGTATAGATAGATTGGGTTTATAGTCTATAAGAACTGAGACGGACAGAGACAGCGACATTGACATTGGCATTGGCACTGGCACTGGGAATGGAAGTGGAAATGACAGTTCTCGCCATTCAAATTAAAAATTTCACTTCAATGAGTGGCCCGCAAGATGAAGCATATCCGGCTAAGCCCAAGTAGAAGAGGCACACACTTTAGTATGTAGATCCGCAGATCTCTAGATCTCTCTCTATCTACATATCTTTCTCTATATACATATGTAAGCATGCATATTTAAATCAAGATCAGCGTTTTATTGCTATTTTGATTACAGTTGATAATAGCTTAAATATTTTATTTTTCATGCACGCCACGATAAAAGATTTTTAAATTCTTTATTATTAAATTCTTTGTTATTATTATGTGTATGTGCGCGTAGTTCACTAATTTAATCGGGAAATCCATTTATATTAATTAAGCATCAACATTAAATTCATTCACACGTAACCAATTTATACTCCTTAATTATAATTAATTTATTTTAAATGATATCCAAAGAAACAGCTTGTTTTTTCTACTGTTCTTTTATTTGTACGCATTCATCGCAACTTTTGTAACGGCCGCAGACGAGCTTTCACGACATTTCATAACATTTCACGAGTTCACAGGGAATCGGCATGGGAATTGGAGTGGGAATAGGCATTGACATGGTATGAGTTTTCGATGAGTAACTGTTTTAGGTTTTGGCACAAGCACAGAGACAATAATAATTAAGTTGCCTTTTTTGCATTTGATAATCGAATGTGCGTTTGTTTTGGTTATGATTTTTATTTGAATTCTCAACTTTGTCACGAACACTTATTAGCCAACGCTCAACTGGTCAGCAATAATAATAATAATAATAATCATGTGGAAATTACAGCGTCTGTTGGCCGACGCGCGTTTGAATCCCTTCGGCTTCGTTCAGGAACTGAACACAACTGAAAATGCGCGAATTTCTTTGCTGCTTTCTTGCCACTTTAACCGAACGCGATGCCAACAGTCAACAGCAAACGGCAAACGGCAAAACGGCGACGCCGGCGCTGGCCGCCAGCCCAATGGAGACAGAGGCAGAGACGGAAAAGGAGACGGAGGTATGGGCACGACAACTGTGACGGTTTCCATTTACAAGGAGTTGCCGCGTATCGTGCTGGGAAAGCGTGTGAGTTTGAGCTTGGTTCCAATTTGGTGTTAGGTTCCGTTAGGCGCCATGGAAATATGGCCATGTGAATTGTGGATTTTAATCATTCACAATCAAAGCCATTAATTACGATAAATTATGGAAATGATAATTGTGATAATTACAATTATTACTAATACGAATTTATTGTTATAATTATAATCAAGATCATTTCTTAAGTAATGAATTTTTGATTGACGTTGGGATTTCCAATTTCAAATTTCCACCAACTTGCCAAAATCCAAAACAAAAGTTATACTAAAGAATTTGCTGTATATATTTGTAATTGAATGCGGGTATTAGACTAAGCAAATGTACATACATATGTAGGTGCAAATGGAGTGTAGAGACTTTCCAGTACTAATTCCCACCTTGCATATTTAAGTACCTCGTCGTGGCTAGTTATCTAGCTGGAAATCGTGCCTGCCTTTTGTCGTGTCTCACGGGAAGGCCTATATGGTGTTTTTAGGACTAAAATATACTTAGTGTAATGCACATATATAATTAAGTGTGTATTTTATACAATATATGTATGTACATACGAGAAACTTAAAGTCGCATCTATCATGGGAACAGGCGAAAGGCATTTGTTATGAATGGGAACACTGACCGACTTTGAGATACCCCCCACAGTGTACTTTTCAAATACCTTTATTTTTACTTTTTTATATCAGTTACAGGCCTTTCTTTTAAAAACACGAGTATTTCATGGGAGTACAGAGGGTATAACCAGTGACATTATCAATTAAATGATTTTGCATGCAATACATATGTACGTGCGTTTGCTTTTCAGCAAATCGGTCGACGACGCCATTTGGCTCCCGGGTGCAGTTGGCCCCAATAGACCTAAAGCAGAGCCCGAGGAAATGTTGTTTAGCTTGTGGCTAATTGTCGCGTGGCTCGTAGTTATCTTTTCATGAACACAGTATAAGGTTTGAGTTCTCTGTCGATACCAAAGAGTAGTATGCAAATAAACAATAGTAAATAGGAATAGCATTATCATATTCAATGTTGGTTATTAACAACTTCATTTTGTGATGAAAACACATCATATCTATATATATAAAACTCTTTGTCCTGACTCACTGACTGACTCACTGACTGACTCACTGACTCACTGACTCACTGACTGAGAATCAACGTGTAGCCCAAACGGTAAGAGATAGAGAGCTGAAATTTTTACACAACATAGATGAGATAATTTCATCGTGCAATAAGACGGCATTTTGCGAAATTCCACCTGTAAGAGGGTCAAAATCAAGGTCAAAGGTCACGGAATTGCTTAGTATGAAAAACTTTTTTGTTTGTTAAAATATCTCAACCATACTCACAGATTACATGGTTGGTACTGTCTCTTACATTCTAACCAAATTTGGTCAAAGTGGAATGACTATATCTTATAGCTGCCATAGGAACAATCCGATGAAAAACACCTTTAGTATGAAAAACTATTTTGTTTCTTAAGATATCTCAACCAAACTCGCAGATTGTTTGTTTGGGACTGTCCTTTACATTCTGACCAAATTTGGTCAAAGTGGAATGACTATATCTTATAGCTGCCATAGGAACAATCCGATGAAAAACACCTTTAGTATGAAAAACTTTTTTGTTTCTTATGATATCTCAACCAAACTCACAGATTACATGGTTGGTACTGTCTCTTACATTCTGACCAAATTTGATCAAAGTGGAATGACTATATCTTATAGCTGCCATAGGAACAATCCGATGAAAAACACCTTTAGTATGAAAAACTATTTTGTTTCTTAAGATATCTCAACCAAACTCGCAGATTGTTTGTTTGGGACTGTCCTTTACATTCTGACCAAATTTGGTCAAAGTGGAATGACTATATCTTATAGCTGCCATAGGAACAATCCGATGAAAAACACCTTTAGTATGAAAAACTTTTTTGTTTCTTAAGATATCTCAACCAAACTCGCAGATTGTTTGTTTGGGGCTGTCTCTTACATTCTGACCAAATTTGGTCAAAGTCGGATGACTATATCATATAGCTGCCATAGGAACAATCGGATGCAATCGGAGATATCCTAACAAAACTTTTAGATTAACTCTTCTTGCCAAATTTTGACTAATTCGCTTAATTTAGCTTTTTCCCGCCAAATTTAGCTTTTTCCCGCCAAATTTAGCTTTTTCCCGCTAAATCACCAAATCCGACTTTTTAGCCAAAGTTCAATTGCAAGGAAAGAAATTAAGGCAGCGGACAGCGGAAGCTAAATATTTCCGTTTTTTTTTTAAAGAAAAAATGTTATCTATATATATAAAACTCTTTGTCCTGACTCACTGACTGACTCACTGACTGACTCACTGACTGACTCACTGACTCACTGACTCACTGACTGAGAATCAACGTGTAGCCCAAACGGTAAGAGATAGAGAGCTGAAATTTTTACACAACATAGATGAGATAATTTCATCGTGCAATAAGACGGCATTTTGCGAAATTCCACCTGTAAGAGGGTCAAAATCAAGGTCAAAGGTCACGGAATTGCTTAGTATGAAAAACTTTTTTGTTTGTTAAAATATCTCAACCATACTCACAGATTACATGGTTGGTACTGTCTCTTACATTCTAACCAAATTTGGTCAAAGTGGAATGACTATATCTTATAGCTGCCATAGGAACAATCCGATGAAAAACACCTTTAGTATGAAAAACTATTTTGTTTCTTAAGATATCTCAACCAAACTCGCAGATTGTTTGTTTGGGACTGTCCTTTACATTCTGACCAAATTTGGTCAAAGTGGAATGACTATATCTTATAGCTGCCATAGGAACAATCCGATGAAAAACACCTTTAGTATGAAAAACTTTTTTGTTTCTTATGATATCTCAACCAAACTCACAGATTACATGGTTGGTACTGTCTCTTACATTCTGACCAAATTTGATCAAAGTGGAATGACTATATCTTATAGCTGCCATAGGAACAATCCGATGAAAAACACCTTTAGTATGAAAAACTATTTTGTTTCTTAAGATATCTCAACCAAACTCGCAGATTGTTTGTTTGGGACTGTCCTTTACATTCTGACCAAATTTGGTCAAAGTGGAATGACTATATCTTATAGCTGCCATAGGAACAATCCGATGAAAAACACCTTTAGTATGAAAAACTTTTTTGTTTCTTAAGATATCTCAACCAAACTCGCAGATTGTTTGTTTGGGGCTGTCTCTTACATTCTGACCAAATTTGGTCAAAGTCGGATGACTATATCATATAGCTGCCATAGGAACAATCGGATGCAATCGGAGATATCCTAACAAAACTTTTAGATTAACTCTTCTTGCCAAATTTTGACTAATTCGCTTAATTTAGCTTTTTCCCGCCAAATTTAGCTTTTTCCCGCCAAATTTAGCTTTTTCCCGCTAAATCACCAAATCCGACTTTTTAGCCAAAGTTCAATTGCAAGGAAAGAAATTAAGGCAGCGGACAGCGGAAGCTAAATATTTCCGTTTTTTTTTTAAAGAAAAAATGTTATCTATATATATAAAACTCTTTGTCCTGACTCACTGACTGACTCACTGACTCACTGACTCACTGACTGAGAATCAACGTGTAGCCCAAACGGTAAGAGATAGAGAGCTGAAATTTTTACACAACATAGATGAGATAATTTCATCGTGCAATAAGACGGCATTTTGCGAAATTCCACCTGTAAGAGGGTCAAAATCAAGGTCAAAGGTCACGGAATTGCTTAGTATGAAAAACTTTTTTGTTTGTTAAAATATCTCAACCATACTCACAGATTACATGGTTGGTACTGTCTCTTACATTCTAACCAAATTTGGTCAAAGTGGAATGACTATATCTTATAGCTGCCATAGGAACAATCCGATGAAAAACACCTTTAGTATGAAAAACTATTTTGTTTCTTAAGATATCTCAACCAAACTCGCAGATTGTTTGTTTGGGACTGTCCTTTACATTCTGACCAAATTTGGTCAAAGTGGAATGACTATATCTTATAGCTGCCATAGGAACAATCCGATGAAAAACACCTTTAGTATGAAAAACTTTTTTGTTTCTTATGATATCTCAACCAAACTCACAGATTACATGGTTGGTACTGTCTCTTACATTCTGACCAAATTTGATCAAAGTGGAATGACTATATCTTATAGCTGCCATAGGAACAATCCGATGAAAAACACCTTTAGTATGAAAAACTATTTTGTTTCTTAAGATATCTCAACCAAACTCGCAGATTGTTTGTTTGGGACTGTCCTTTACATTCTGACCAAATTTGGTCAAAGTGGAATGACTATATCTTATAGCTGCCATAGGAACAATCCGATGAAAAACACCTTTAGTATGAAAAACTTTTTTGTTTCTTAAGATATCTCAACCAAACTCGCAGATTGTTTGTTTGGGGCTGTCTCTTACATTCTGACCAAATTTGGTCAAAGTCGGATGACTATATCATATAGCTGCCATAGGAACAATCGGATGCAATCGGAGATATCCTAACAAAACTTTTAGATTAACTCTTCTTGCCAAATTTTGACTAATTCGCTTAATTTAGCTTTTTCCCGCCAAATTTAGCTTTTTCCCGCCAAATTTAGCTTTTTCCCGCTAAATCACCAAATCCGACTTTTTAGCCAAAGTTCAATTGCAAGGAAAGAAATTAAGGCAGCGGACAGCGGAAGCTAAATATTTCCGTTTTTTTTTTAAAGAAAAAATGTTATATTATATAAATTTGTTAAAACGGGCAACTAAATACAATGCTGCGAGCGTAGCGAGCTGCGGGTTGGCGAGCGAAGCGAGCAGGGGGCGAATATTATGTAAATTTGTTAAGCCGGACAACTAAAGACAATGTTGCGAGCGAAGCGAGCTGGGGGTTGGCGAGCGAAGCGAGCAGGGGGCGTAGCCCCCTAGTTGTATATATAATCGATACAAATCAAGGAGAATATGGAGAAATATTGTAATAGAAATTTTTACAATTATTTAGCAACTCAGTTAAACATATATAATTATGTTAAAAATACATGTTCATATTTAATTTATGATTAAAACAGAATTTAAAACTATCATTTTCATTTGGAAACTTAAGCTAAACGGCAGACCGGACGCAGTTCAGACAATTGTAGATCCCTGTTGATTCGTACGCTGGTTAATCTTCACATTTGTCTGGCGCTTCTTCTCCTCTTTGAATGCCTCTGAGTTGGCCTTCTTTTCAATACGACGTTCGGTGCGATAATCCTTTAGCAAACGTTTTCGCTCACGTTTCTCTTCGGGAGTCTCGGACTTGGGGCGAATGGATAGAACACTGAGCGTGGATAGCACAGATTTGGCACACAGTGATTTGGGACCTGTTGCATTTGGTGAATCGTCGACGAGGTTGGCTAGTGCTTTTGCTGTTAGCTGGCCATCGGCGCCGCCACGCAACACATTAGCGGGCAGACCGGTTTTCGGATCGATTTGGATAGGCGCAGGCCGGCGACTGGAGCGCGGCTCATCGATCAGTTTGGGATGATTATAAATATTTGAGTAGGTAGATAATATAGACTCGCAGTCCCATTTCTTTTCCTTGGCATCATCCACCTCGTAATCAACCAGCTCCTCTGTTAGGTCCTGCTCACCATCCACAACATTATCATACTTTTTGATGCGTTCACGATCCCATTCCTTATCGTAGCTTAAATCATCGGTTTTCTTTTTAAATTCCTTAAAGCACTGCATAACAACAGGATGCTTTTGGTGCCAGTTGCCTTCAATGTCCTCTAGGGCAAGATCACCAAGCTCAGGATCATCGTAGCTGGCATAAAAATGTTCAAAGCGATCATCCAGCAAGGATAGCTGTTCATTACGTCGAATAACACTGGATGACATTGAGTATTCAGTGAAGCGCGACTTGGTTTCTTCATCGTCAAAGCGACCTTTCCGCATCAGCGGAGCGAGACGATCCATAAGCTCGTCGGCGTTATCATCATCATCATTTAAATTATCCGAATCAATATCCATATCATCTTCTGCGTCTTCGTCGTCCCAATCATCATCGCCTTCTTCATCATCGTCCTCATCACCGCCCATTGCTTGCATGACAAAATCATCGTCCAACTCCTCGTTATCCTCAAAATCACTATCAAGAGCTGCCACTACGTCGGGATCCCAATCAGGACGTGGTCCGGGCTGCGGTGCTGCTTTGTTCAACATGCCCTCTTTCTCTTCGAATTCACTCGCAAAGACCGAACTGGGAAGCGAAAGCATGTTGCGTTTCTTGGATTCCTCCGCATTTGGCTTTGTGGCTTGGTTGGGGTTCTCCATATACTCCCAGACTACATCATTCTCACGTTTCTTTAGATGCTGCATGTAGTCGTAGTCATCATCAAAGTGAATCCCAAACTTCTTAAGTTCCTCTTGGCGTTTCACGGGATCGCTTGGCGTTTCATTTTGTGCTTTGCCCTGCGACTGCCGAGCACCCGCCTCCAAGAGCACACGTTGCGGAGCAGTTTCATCGGTGACCAACGGATCGTGTTGACTGCGATGCACCAAGTGAAATGTGACGGCTTTTTTTCGGTCAATATATGGTTTCTTCCCTTTTACCTACAATTTAAATACAATTAAAATTTGAGTATTTTGTATTCAATCTAGCATATATTACCATTTTTACGCTGCTTTTGATGCTATTTATTGTTTAAATCTGATATTTGCGTATTGTGTGAATTTCGTCGTCAACCAAAACACATGTGCATTAGAGGTGCGCAATGAATTGCAAACCATTCGATATACATCAACTATATTATCGATTGTCTCATTTCCAAACCCTATCGATATTTTTCCACTGCTTTTGTATATCATGGTTAACTCTGCATTTATTTTAAAATTACATGTGTTTAAAATATACTTAAAATCATGACCTTAATTCTCTTTCAGGCAAATTCGAAAATTTCGTGAAACCCTGTTAAGCCGCAACAACCATCGCGATGTGCACGATGAGCGTTCACCTCTACCTGTAATGTTTTGCAGCCCTGGTGTAAACTAAACATAATTGTTGTTTTTTTCGTTTGCCTTACCCAAATTATTGTAAAATGGAAGAAAACGAGAGCACGTCAGATGCCAAGAGTGACGTCTCAAATGGTAATTGAATCATCAACAATTATTGCTGAATTCAGATGATATAATTCACTTTTTCAGGAGGCGATGACTCGACATACCAGCATAAATTGGAGCTGCTCCAAGCAGATATGCGCAAAATGCAGAATGAGTTCAATACGCAGCGCGCAAAAATGAAGGAAATCTATATGCAAAAGGAGGCGGAGAGGAAGCAGTTGCAAGAGGAATTGGATGAGCTAAAGACTCACGTAATGGTGGCTGACCTAAAATCCGAGAACGAAATGCAGCTCAAGGATATAAGAGCTCAGGAGGAGATATCATCGCTGCAACAGTTGGTGCAGGATACAATTGAGGAATCGGCTACGTACAAAGCTGAATTGGAACGCATCAAACTGGAGCAACTACGCCAGCAACAGCAGCAGCTTCAGCTGATGCAGCAGCCAGCAGAGTCATCAGGCGGTTTGGCGCCACATGTCCTGAATCAGGTAAAAAAGACGCTGGGATCCGTTCGAAAATTGGGCAGCGATTCGTTGAACAACAGTTTTCAGCAAGAGACTCCTGATGGAAATACGCGCGGCTTAGCTAAGAATCATGTCAAACAATATGTGAGTAGAAATGCACATAGTAGATAATTAAACAATTCATCAATCAATCTATGTACATATGTATGTACAATCCAACAGGCTGCCGAGGATGCCGAAATGATGAACTCAATAGTGGAGCAACTGCAGGAGGAAATGAAAGCCCTAAAGGAGAAGTTGCGCGAAACAGACGAGCAGTTGCAGGCCAAAGCCGTGACGGCCGAGCACAAGGAGGAGGCAACCTCAACAATAATCGATGATGGAGATGCCATACACAAGTCCACATCTACTGATTTGATAGCATCCACTTGCAGCTCCTGTAGCACATTAGAAAGGCATTCGGAAGAGCTGAGTGCACAAGTCAAACAGCAGCAAAAACAGCTGAATGCCATACAAAAACAACTTGTTGAATCCCGTGAGCAATTGGGCAAGGAGGCAGCACTGCGAAATGATTTGGAGAATCAGTGGCAAGCGAAACGAGAATCGCACAAGAGTGAAGTACAAAGCCTGCGCGAGCAGGTTAAGAATAACGAACAGCAACTTTTGAACATGCAGCAAAAGTTCCTTGAGACCAAGGAGGAAGTCATGCGGCAATTGCAGCGTGTCACAGACGAGCGGGAAAGGGTCAACCAGCAACTAGAGACATTGCAAGCTGATAATGATTTTCTGTCCGGACGCTATCTGGCGACATCGGAGGAAATTGAAAATCAGTACATAAATCTACCAAATACTGTTGTAGAGCTGCAAGAGCTAATGCTGCGACAGCAGAGCGAGTTGATACAGGCTCGCGTAAGTAGCGAATACGAGAAACAAAAGTGTGTCACCTCGCTGGACGAGATCCAAATACTCCGCTCCCAGCTCGACGAAAGCAATAACGAGAGACGGGCCTACAAGCGCAAAGTGCAACTAGATATTAAGTCGCTGCAGTAAGTTCATCACAGTTTAACCCAAACTTACCTAAATATATTGATAATCCCTGCAGAGATCGCGTTACGGAACACCTGGTCGCCGTGCAATCGTATGAATCATCAAAAACACTATTGGAGCGCAAGGAAGTTGAACTAAACAAGCAGCTGTCCGAGTGCCGTGTTGAGATTATAGAATTACAGGATGCCAACGTAAGTACAGAAGACGCTTATCTCCAATGGTTAAGTTAACAATCTGTTGGATTTGCAGGAGAAACTAGGAAAAACTAATTCAGACTACAAGTCAAAAATCAAGACACTTCAGGAGGAGTTGTCCACAATGGAAACAGTGCAAAAAGATTTCGTTAAACTATCGCAAACACTTCAGGTGATTTATAATTTCGATTAAAATATTATTAGTTAGTTATATTTTATTATTTTCTTAAATGTAATCGCACCATAATCTTATCAAACTAAGTACATGATTGAATAAGCATTTCTTTTGTTGTAGATGTCCTTGGAGGAGCTGCGTCATGCCGACACAGAGGTGCGCTGGCAGGACGACGATGATGTGAACAATTGCCCCACGTGTAACGCAAATTTCACAGTTATGGTGCGGAAAATCCATTGCCGCCACTGCGGACACATTTACTGCGATAAATGTCTAACGAAAACGGTGCCATCGGGACCACGGAAACGGGTCGCCCGGGTTTGTGATATCTGTCACACGTTGCTCACGCCAAACACCGCTCCCTACTTTAGTCACGAGCCGCCGCAGTCAAACTAGTCGGTTACTATTTATTTTGTTCTTTTGTATATGTACTGTGTACTATAATTAATCTTTTATTTTGATTATTTGTTTCCCCTTGACACACTGAACCGAGTCATATCCAAAAGCACTAAGATTGCAATTAATGTAAAGATGTAACGATGTAACTCAGTCCTCTAGTTTTACAATACCTTTTTTATGTGTCGTGTTAGCTCCTTTTTTGTAGGTTGGTAGGTAAGTTTTCATAATTGAATTTAGCGCAAGCAAAACAAAAATACTTATAAAAATATACATATTAAAAAGAATAAAAGTTGTGTACACTCGATGCTTGTGTGACTTTTTCCCATTTGTTTATTTAAACCAATTTCGCCTGCAAGTTGGAAATAAGTGTAAAAACATAAATTAAAAGCATTTTATAGTAAACAAGATGACAAAAATTTCTCCATTCAAAAATATATTTTGTGTATTTATCTCAAAATTAAAGCAAACAATTTGGCAATTTTTGTTAACAATTAACATCAAAAATACATCAAACTGTTGTTGATAAAAATATTGTGTCTTCATGGGGGTTGCGAGGATATTATTTTAGGCATGCTCAAATATAACTAAATATTTGTTTGACATATTAATTACATTTAAAAATTTAAATTCTGTTCATTTTAACTAACAATATTTCAAGTGTAAATTGTTAACTAATACTGCAATCTCCGCGCATTCAACAAAACAAAAACTGAAATGATTTATCATGTAATTGGAACCATAAACACACACACACACACACACAGACATGCGAGCGGAGGGGGAATCACAATTTCCATAACAGTTGTCTCGCAGTTTATTTCTGAAATGAAAAAGTAAGGCAAAAAAGTGATCATTATAATTGGTTGCTTTTTGTTTGTTTTTAAATTAATAATCAATTGTATCTCACCTCACCATACGAATCGTCCGGCGAATATTCCGACTAACGCCACAGCGATCGCTCCCAGCCCAGTGATTAGTCGACTGCTCCGCACTGTTCGAATGAAAAAGCAGTTGTTATTAGAAACACGTAATTAGATAGAAATTTGTTGGGTTCAGTAAAGGATGGGAATCCCAAAAAGCAAATCAGTATAGCATTTTCTTGATAAATTAGGCCAAGTATTAAGTGTTAAAATAAAAGCGTTGTAGTGCTAATTATAAAAAAGTTAGTATTAGAATGATATTTAACTGTTGTGTAAATTATCCGATGAGCAAATATTAATTATATTACAAAATTTTAGAACAAATGATCGTTAAGACACTTACGTAAAGAATTGGCCGGCATTTTAAGATGTGACACCCTTAGAAACTTGATAGAACAGACACAGATGCGTGGCGAGAGACGAGGCAAGGCGAAGGCAAAGTCGAAGACAAATGATAAGCGATATATATATTTATATAGGTATAGACAAGTGTGTGCGATCGTGGCTGACATTAGATCTGGTTCCGGGACATCAATCACTTAGTGTTAGTCCTTGGTTGGTGATTGCTGAGAGTAGATGCTTAAGTAGTTCTGGGTCGAAGACATCGTTGATTGTTTGTTGTCGATGCGAAGAGAGCGACGTAGGTTAAAGACAGTAAGAAAGAGAGCGCGACAGTGATAGTGACAGGAAGAGGAAGAGGGATAGTGCTTAGACTATTTAATATTTAATAGACAATGGTTACGCGCTGACGTGATGGTTTTGGTATTTTGAGCAGTCCTTATCCTCTAGGGATTTGAGCATCTCTGTAAGCTTCGATTTAAATCTAGGTATGTATGAAGAATGGATTTGTGTGAGATCAGCCCAAGTCTGGAAGGAACTGATGCTCGGATTCAATGCATTAAATGATGATAGCGTCGATGTTTCAAGGCATAGTAAGGCCGTTTTATTGCTCCTCATCACCTGCGGCGCCCGCGTTGCTCAGAGACATCTGACCTCCGTATTTTGCCAGCCACTCAATAATCACGCCATTGGTCCAGCCAAAGCCCTTCTGCACTCCGTACTCTCCACCGCCGCCATGTCCTCCAAACTTCTCCGCATCATACTGGAAATACAAATTTTGTTGGATTAAACATACTATAAGTTAAGAAAATCCGCAATTAAAATTTCAGAGAAATTTCCGCTTCAGATATTTTGAAAAGTCAAAAGAAAACTTTACTCTGAAATATTTCCATTTTTCGTTTTTCAGGATGTCTGATTTTTTTTAGTATTTAATTTTTTTGGAACTTCCAAATATTTTTCAAAAAGTTTAATTGCCGCAACTAAAACTCTTTTTCATGTGCAGAGGATTTTCCTAATTTGCGCCTTTCCATTATCTCTCTATTTGAATAATTTGTGAATTTCTTTTGATCAAACTCTCACCTTCTCAAACATCGCGCGAGTTTCGCGATACGCCTCAAAGTTGGACTTGACCCAACGTTGGCCCCAGTTCTTGGACAGCTCCTTTGCCTGTGGTGTGCCCAGATTGTCCAGACCCTCAACAAGGATGTACTGCATGGGCGCCCACACATTGGGGAAGTCCCACTGCTCACCCGTCTGATACAGCGTATTCGGTACTCCGCCGGGGAATTTGTCTAGTCCGTTCTCCTCAATATAGCTGAGAACTTTCGCGGAGATTTTCTCCGAATCGGAAATGTTGTATGCCTTAACCCACAATGGTGACAGATTGGTGGGAACGAAGTAGTTACGTGGCTTGTCGTTGATTAAATCATAGTCCAGCCAGCAGCCCGCTTCCTCGTTCCACAACACCGCTTGAATTGCCTGCAAAGTTGGAAAGATAATGAGATTCTCATAATTATCGGAATGGGGAGTATTGGGGGCTACGTACCTCTTGTATCTTTTGTGCCTTGGTCTCGTACTCCATCATTTTCTCAATGTTGCCGGCCTTGGAGTGGAACTCGGCAATAATCTTGGCGTTCCAGTAAAGGATGGCATTCAGCTCGACGGGCACAATGGAGCGAGTCTTGGCGTCTGAAAGGTTTCCTACGTTTGTGCCATTCTCGTTGATGTACCAGCGAGAGCTGAAGTCCATGCCGGACTCAGCAGCTGACTTCAGTTCGCTGAAGTGATCCTCCTTAGCCTCCTGTGTGGCAAAGCTCTGAGATGTCTCCACATCCTCACTGTAAGATTCGGGACGGGGGCCCGTTGATGAGTCGCGGTATGCGACCAGGTTGTGACCCTTAGCTTGCACCGTGTGGTTGTTAATGAAGTACTCAAACTCGTGCTCCAGCACCTCCAAGGCATTGATGGCAAACAGGTCATCCTTCGTGAAGTCCACATAGCTCTTCACCATTGCCGTCAATAGCGGAGGCTGGGAACGACCCCAGTAGTAGACACGACCACCATTTGGTATGAAGCCAATGCGCTGGACAATGGACAGGAAGTTCTCGATCATGCCACGTGCGGTGTCCTTCATCTGACTGTAGAGCAGACCACGAATGATCCAGTAGGAGTCCCAGTAATAGAATTCAATGAAACGACCACCTGGCACGATTACAGGATTGGGTACGGGTATGATGGAGTAGTAATTGGGATTCTTGTGAACATCTTCTTTCATTTTACGCCCCAGCTCCTTCCAGATGTTATTTAGATCAGCGCCCCATTGCTTTAGATCCGGATCGCGGACGAGATCCAGGAAACTGGGATGCTCAATCCAATCTGTTGGTGTCCACACGTCCAATTCGGTGCCCTTCCCACCAAAGTGTGCCTATTAATTAAACGGAAATTAAATAAACTTGTAAGCCAGACAATTCCAGCTCTCTCTCACATCCACAAACTCGCGAATTTCATCTTTGCTGGGGGTATTGTTCTTCGAAGCCATAAACGCCTCGAAGTCCTCCATGGTTTTCTCGGGCGACACTTTCAGTTTCATATCCACAAAAGTCTTTGAGTCCGGATATAACTTCGCCATTTGTACAGTGTCCAGAAGGGGTCCATAGCAGTAAATTTGGCTGTAATGATTAAGAGTCGTAATTTGAATCAGTTTAAAAGAAATCCGATATTGACTGCAAAGAGAATAAACACTTCGTTGCTCAAATCGTTGACAAAAATAATATACTATTATTTTTACTTGATGGTACATTGAATTCCTTATGAATGTTTAATGCAATTGCATTTGAATTTATTCATTTAAAGGGGTCCGATTAATTTGACTTTACACACCTCGAATACATTATAATCCACCAGAGCTAAATAACAGTTGTTCAAAAATAACTGTTATGGACGGACTCTTTGGCAAAAATGTCAGAAATGAACGGTTCACATCATTTTTTGAATGATTGGGTCTTTGCTCAACCAACAATCAATTTTTCTTGTTCCCTGTTGTTCGGGTTTTATAGTAAGCGAAGTAAAAACTAGTGGACGGTGCTACAGTCGAGCATACTCGACTGTCGAAGACCCTGTACTTACTATGGAATAAAGTTTTTCATACTAAGACTTGATTTTTGACTGATCGTTCCTATGGTAGCTATATGATATAGTGACCCGATTCCAACCAAGTTTGGTCAGGATGTATGGGACCATTATACATGCATATTCTGTCAGTTTGGTTGAAATATCTCAAACAGCAAAAAAGTTTTCCCTACTAATGATATAGTGGTCCGATCCAAAATCTAAGACAAACTCGATCTGCTTGCAATATAGACGAACCTACATACATACCAAGTTTAGAGTCTCTAGCTCTTATAGTATTTGAGATCTAGGCGCTCTTACAGACGGACAGACGGACGGACATGGCTATATCGACTCGGCTGTTGATGCTGATCAAGAATATATATACTTTATGGAGTCTGCCACGCATCCTCCTGCCTGTTACGCACATTTTTTTGTGACAAAGTTAATAGACCCCTTTACTTTTTTAAAGTACGGGGTCTAAAAAGTTTTGCAACAAATCTATGCTATCGAGAACTTCGATTTTGATGAATTGCCATTGGATGGGAACATTTTGCACTTTTTCAGGGATATGAAGCTACAATCACCACAGCAGAGTGCGGTAGCTCAGGTAATCCTCAGAGATAATGGCTGCGAATCTCTAATGACTTTTGCAATAATTTTTTTGATGACAACCAAACGAAATTTCGGCGGAAATGTCAAAGAATCTATTTATCAGACATATTTTCAAAATCTCAAAAGTGGGCTAAAGTCAATTTAAGTTTTAAATATTCAATTAATGATGGATTTTATAAATCCATGGACACAAATGTTAATTTTAAATGCAGGTTGTGCTTTTTTACTCAATATTTTCAGTCATCAAAAAAATGTTAAGAATAAGCTAGGAAACATAAAAGTATTGGTTGCCTTTTGGGTTGTTAGAGATTTGTTAAAATAATCCTCAATTCTCAATACCGAACAAGCAAAAAAGGTCAAAGTTTCGCTAATTTTGGCATTCAAATTATTGAAACTGGCTTTTGATGTTTAATATGTTTTGAATAAAACTCCGAGTGGATTTCGGAAGCAAAAAATTGTATGTCAAAACCTCTATCATTTAAAATGTTTAAACTCTTAAACTATTTTTGTCTCCGTAATACTTAGAAGTAAAAGCTTTGAGCTATATTTTATACTAATAAAGCGAGAAATATAGTGAGATCTTAATAGTACTTCAAGCTGACGTCATTAATTAGTGCAAATGAATATTTGAGTTTGAACTGCTTCAGTCCAACACAAGTAAAAACACCTGTTCTATTGAATCTATCACATTAATTACATATAATAAATAATATAGACAGTTCACGAACTGAAGTCTATTGGCAACTAATGTCACGCTTATTTGCTATTGATCACGTTTGGGACAACAAGTTGCAAATTTAAAATGTATATAATGTGTGTATATATTATTATAAACACTCGGATACATACTTAATTATATGATACGCAGTTTTAAAATTTTAAAGTACAAGAGTTAATATTGTTCGGCTAATAATTTGAGGACCGGTTCGTCGGTTTGTCAGTTTGTCGAGGAATGGAAACCAGTTGATGAATGCATTTAAAGGTTACATATTTATATATTTATACGGTACTAATTAGTTAAATGTTAGTATTTGAATACAATTTCTCGTACATACATCCACTGTATGCACAGTCTACTTGAATACCACTCACAGAGCGAATAGTGGCGTGGTGGAAATGGAAAACTTACCACGAGGTAAAGTTGTAGGCTCTGTCGACGCTCTGAACAATCGCATTGTCGCTATCCGTGCCGTACTCGATCAGACTCCTCGCCCGCAGTTGGGGCAACGCTGCGAGGCAGCAGCAGAGTATTATTAGATCGAATGTCCTAAGCATTATCATCTCAATTGTACCGAGACTAAGGAACTTTATTGCTTGTATTATTTAGTCGGTTAATTAAATGCTTTGCCGCTCACTTGATCACTAACGAGTACGTGACCCTATATACACATTGCATGTGTGTATGTCTATAATTAAGTACCGAAATTATCACACTGAGTGGGCTTTGATTGCTATAAATGTTTTTTTTCTTAAATTGTTTATTTTTAATTTTTAGCACAAAATAGAAAATTGTGACATAGCACTTTGGTAAATATTGTGTTGCCCCAATTAAGTAAATGTAACCAGGATAAGTTTGTCCCTCTCAACTGCACTTTGCACTTGCGCCAACGACACAGACACAACCTGCGCCCTCTCAGTGCAAGAATACTTCTAACTGTTTCGGCCGATTTCATTTATAAAATAAATGGCTGGACGACAACAACAACAACAACGAATGTGACACGACTGCGGCAGCGACTGCGACAGAGGCAGAGGCAGCGCCATTATTATCATTGCCGAACAAGAGCAAGTGATCGGCACACGACAGCGACAACACACTGGCACGGGCGAAACACGAGCACGGGCACAAACACGAACTTGAAAATAAACGAAGTGGGCGTGGATCGTTGGTTCTATTTATAAATCAACTGAGCAGCAGTTGTGTCTGAGCCGAATCCGAAGCCGATGTCGAAGCCTAAGTATACGAATATACGGTATTTTAATTTACCCGTTAGTTGATACCGTTGTCGTAGCTATCAGGCTTTTGTCGCTTTTATTCTGAAGATTCCCTATTATTATGTTGTATACGCGTTTAACAGGGATTCATTTATTTCATTTACTATGTATGTCTGTTCCTTCAATAAATTACTACAGCTTGATAAATTAATTGGGTTATTTTGTGCAACGACTTAATCCAAATGCATACCTAAATGGGCGAGGGAAAAACAAAACAAGTGGATTGCAAGCAATCACATTTGCATGCTGCCATACAAGTGTATATTATGGGCGTTTCATCAACTGATAAACGCATATACATATACATATACCCGTATATGTGTACAATACAGAGAAGCTATCCACAGATGCACCCAATTATTGCAATTACTCTTTAAGTGATTGAGTGTTGACAACTTTTCGATATTACGAAAACTTTTCCTAACAGGTTATTTCTAATTTGATTACTTTTAAATCATATGAAATCTTCTTTTTTAAAACTGCATACTGTAAATTGTAATTGTTTCGACTAAAGAATGAGTAGATATTTTTTATTTTGAAATGTAAAACCATTATTTAGATAATAATTTTTATTATGTTTTATTGTTTCGATTTATTCGGTTTAACTATTTTAAAAAGTTTATAAATTAAAAATTACTTGATTAATTATATATATTTTGATAATATGTAGTTTATTTAAGAATGATTACATTTGTTTTTTAAATTAATCCCCGCATATTTTTCAAATAGAAACCGCAGCTGGGTTCTGTGGTTGATTTTTCGCTGCTACCAGCTTTTACTGTATATATTAGAAGCCAGAAAATATATATGTAGGTATGTAGAACATGTTGGTAAGATATGACGACTGTTTGGATTAATTACATAGCTCGATATGTAAATTACAAACATAAAAACCAACTGTTAAATTTACAATTAGTGTCAGATTGATTTACTAAACGTGGAAATCCCTTAACAATGATCGAGTTGTATGTGTTAATAAGACACTCTTGATCGGGGTATTAATTTACATCTTGAACGGGCTTAACACAATCCACAAGAGCGGGAAAAGTCCGCACTCTATTAGAAATGTTAATGTGCATTTATTATTTATTGAAATGCTTGCAAAATTCCGCACAATTTACGAAGACATACCCTATTTATAGATGTACCCCATATATAAAAGGAACTATCAACCGAAACTGCGCAGCAATGTTTTCGGATGGCTTGACTGACTGACTTAAGCTGAATAGAGGTTATAAACGCGAATATAAAAGATCTCGACTGATAAAGATTTACAGCAAGATTGCCAAAAATTTGTGTATGTCAATGATCACAGCGCCAAATTGCGACGTTGATATTAAGATTTGAGAAATGGACCTGTTCATTGACCGGGAAATTCACATTATGAATTGTCGCATGTCGCATGTCGCAAGACACTTGTCGCATGTGGCAGTTTTAGTGATTTATCGCATTTAGTTAGTTAATGTTCACTTGAGAGTGGACATAGTATATATGTATATGTATATACTCGCATTCACATTGAAACCTAAGAACGTATTCCAGACTCAAGCGACACTATGATATAACCGAGCAGAACCGAGCACGAGTATCAATGTGTGGTAGCACTTGTGCTACGAGTATCTATTGTAGTGACATCTAGATTCTCGAAACAAAAGCCACTTTGTTGACTCGCAAATTGGCCCCAAAGACAAAGACGAAAACAAAAACAAAAACAAAAACGGAACAGTTGTGCAATTTAATTGCACCTGTGGGAGAGACTTGATCATTGTCTCTGCCCAATCCCGTCATTCTAAAACATTTGTGACGACAGTGAGACCGTTTCACTGAAGTTCAATGCATTCCACGTCACAATCTCAGCTCAAGTTGTCGCTATGAAATCGTGATATCATTGTGACATTACGATCTGATACTAATTGTACAATTAGTGCATACTTTGACTTTTAATACTTTCTCAATTGACTGCTAAGTATTGTTTATAGGTCTAGACATTATTTAGAGGACTTAATTGAGTTGAATGTTCATCTTTGATATTTTGATTCCTGAGACATTTACAAAGTAACATTTTCCTTATCATTGCCTTTACATTTACTAATTGTATTATCGAAATCTCTTTCTCACCATTAATGGCAATGTGCATGCTATTCGGGAATTTCTCGGTTCTACGATATGAGAGTTAATAAGGAAGGGCTTACAACTTGTATGACTTATTGTTGAGTATTGAAAACACCTCCGAAAAAAGTAAGGCCATTCGATTGTTATGACTGAAAAACTTGCTGAACAAATATTTAAACGGGTGTAATGGACTTTTCAATAATTAATGTGTTGTTGTTAATATGTTGATGACAAATAGATGCCAGCTGGTACGTGATAGGCATATCAAATAGATATCTACTATGTACTTAGGTATGTGAAACACACTTCAATAATATTTCCGATTCCGCTTAAATAAATCGATAAAACACAAATATACTCAATTAATTCCGGTTCACGTTCTGGATAATTCAAGCAAATGCAGTAAAGTCATTAAACTAATTTTAGTGTGGCAATGTCAAGTCAGACCCAGACTTAGTTTTGAATAAATGTTAATGTGCAAATCAAAGTTCTCTTACACATACACAGTTTTATATTTTTGAAGATGATTTTTGATTCGAGATAATAATTTTACCATCAACAATTTAATGCAATCAATCATATACAGACTAATGAATAGAATGATTGATGAGAATGTAGAATGAAGTAGTAAATACTGCCAATATATACCCTTTCGTTCTCAATACAATTTCTTTTCTTCTTAACTTAACTTTCAGTCTCACTTGACTTATCAATTTTCATATTGGATATAATTAATTTGACAGACGTCATCGTTTGGCTTATTGACTTTATTGACGTGGCCGAGTGACGTATTTATACGCTCAACTGGCCAAAATTGAAACTCTCAATCAACACAAAATGTTTGTATAAATCTGACAGAAAAGCGACAAGAAAACCCGTTCCAAAAATGGCCCAACAATCGCGTTTTAATTAATTGCAGTCTATGCAAATAATTCGAAACGGTCGTGCTCAAGATTATGATTCAAGGACGACATTTATAATAATGTGAATAGTATTTTAATGGTCGAATGGCTTAATTAACATAGATAAATACTGCACAAATTTGTTTGCCCATTTTCATACTGATCGTGTGCAAAAAACTATACGGGCAGTAGTGTCAGTCTCAGTGACTTTTCCTCCTTTCATTTCATTCTAAGCACATTTAAGTTTATGAGTGGTGAGACATGTAAATATTAGAACTTTTTTAAAAATGAGTGGATTTTGACAGAAGCAAAAATTTATTTGGGGAAGAGATGTTTTTTATTTATGACTATTTATATTTTATATTTTTTAAATGTGGCTCGGTGTCGTGATTCGGTTTTGGAAGTATATTTCAAATAAAATGAAATTTATCCAATGATTGCATTTCTGTGAGAATTTCATATAAAGCTTGCGGCAATTTATTATTAGGATATTGGTCCAAGGTATCTTTTGTTTTCTAAATTGGCCAAAATAAGTAAAGTCATGAAAATTTCTTCATTAATGTTCCATGAGAACTTGGTTGTGCTCTTTTTGTTATCTTAAAAATGTCAATCCTTCAATGATATGAGTTTTAGGCGATAAGAGTTGATCCTGCACTTGACATTGAACACAGTCTGGGAATGTGTAAGAGACCATGAAATATACTTTATCAAGAGCTTCATCATTGATCAATGAATGGATCGAAGTGGAACCTACTTCACTTAATTCCCAGGCCCCAGTCGAATTATTTTAAAAAGTGTTTAAACTCAATCCACTTCAAACGGAAATTACATTGCCAACATTTTCCATTCACGACTAAGTCACAAGTTCTGGGCAAAAAAAACAACTGATAAGCGAAAATCATTATCATTAACATTATCATTATCATCAGCAGAAGATATATGGAAGTAGTACGTGTACACGCTTTGCTAAGAGTTTTGTTGACTGTCCCCGACTTGAACGAATTTATTAACTGTTGTACCCTTGCATACTCGTATTATTAACGGCAAGATCAATAAACCGCTATCCAAATCAAAGCGATCAGCTTAAAACGTGTTAGCGACAGATGCATGAACGATAAGGTACTTTTTTGTATACCCTGTAGTCAGTCACTGTGCAAAAAGGGAATAATCCAAAGCAGTAAAATTTTCTCAATCTTAATGCTATTACTAATTGACACACATGGGGACTTCTCTGATACCAAACGTGACACTGAAAAAATAATAAGAGTAGCACTTTAAATTTAACAGCAAGGGTAATTTTAGTTTTGAGTAACGGAAAGGAAAAAGGATTTGGGCAATAAATTGGAAAGAAATGTTTATAATAGTACTTTTATTTTGATTAAATCAAAAATAAATTAATATATAATAATATTTATAGAAACGAGACATCGAAAAATTGCAACCCAATCGAGTGTCTTTTGCATGTGGTACAAAAAACAAGCACCCTGTATTCGTAAGGTGTTTGCAAGACATTGAAATTGTTGTGCGAATGCTGTAGAAATAACAGAAAAATGATTGGAAAAATGTACAATTTAATTGTTGCTTATTTTGTGTAGGTCTTTTGTTTATCTGCGGTTAATGTTAATTAGAATTTTTCATAATTATTATTAAACATTTTTTTTCTAATTTAGACCTGGGAGTTTATATAACATAGAAGATCTTTGTTTTGTTTAATGAATTACGGTTGTGTGGTTGCGTTGTTTGTTACATTGTTGAAATATTTTGTGTATATTCGATACTTTGGTTTTATATTCGAATTGGCATTCGAATTCGTTATTCATTCATATTCACTATAAAATATGTGTGTATGTTAAGAGTATGAACTGAAATCGTAGCCACTGTCGCGTGCCTGTTACCCTTTCTCTGATTAACACAACTGACTGTTGACCCTTGGCACTTGACACTTGACACTTGGCACTTGTCTCTTGATTCTAAATCTTGTCTAAATCTTCTACTCAAGTCTCCCACCGACACGTTGCGATGCTGCACGCTTGATGCCACTCGTCAGACTGTCTCAACTCGTGCATGGAGAAGCAACATTTGAATAAGATTTGCAATCTCCCTGCTGACAACCCTCGAGCTTCTCGTTCCCCCAATTGTTATTATTACAATTTGACTGAATTGTAAAAGGTGTATTGATGTAAGCTATCTCTTACATTGTGGTATGAATAATTAGCCGTTTGCCTGGTCAGAGTATGAACATTTATTTGAGTTGTGCCTCAGCTAATAAAAATTTGCTTTGTTTTCTGAATATTCAATTGAATTACTGCTCCACTCATATACTCGTAATATTTACGAGCTAATAAACTTATAAATAATATATGCTACATTTTTCATCGACGTTAGCTTAACTTACTTAAATATTATCGCGGGCAATAAATTGAGTTTTGATTTGAAGTCAATGCAAACAAATTTTAAAAGACATTTCGGAAAGTTTTAGTCGATATTGCTTAAGAAGGAAATTTCTTGAAGAGGGTGATGTATGTATGTCTTTGATATACGGTCTCCCAAATCTTTATATCATCTTAGATTAGTCATATTTTAAGGAACTCTCCAGACACCTCTCATATTTGCAAAAAATATATATAGAGTTATCATAATCCCGATTCTTGTTATTTTTTAAGCATACCTGAAGGTCAGTTGACGTTTTATTGGCGTTTTATTTATCAGTCAGAATCAGCGTGGTAGCTATCTGTCTACATTGTCAGCGATTAGATAGTTGTATAGTCCCATATCTGGCACTAACCTGGGTGTGGAGCTTTGACGTCTCCGTTTTCCGTTTATTTGAACAACATAGTTCAAATTTCGCCTTAACACAGGACAGAACTCGGACTGAAGCAGTTGCAATTGAAGCAGAACTTGGGCTAAACGCATTTATGAAGCTCCGATCGGGATTGGGATGAGACTGAAAGTAAGCAGCTCTATAAGCAGCTGGACCAAGCCGGCAGCTATCTATAAGCAAAAAAACTGACTGATAAGACAAACGAGACAGTGTGACACATGCAAAATAGATTACAATAAATGACTAGTTCCAAGCATGACCCGAAATGACCCTAGACTTATCAAGTCCATTGCTCCCTGTAAAAATGTAGCAACAGACGAGAGTCCTACCCACTCGAAGTTCTCGAAATACTCTGTCCCAATCAAGATAAAGAGCAACAAGTAAGCCTGTAGTCAGCTGATCGGCAGACCGACAGATCGTTCGATAAGTTAATTAAATTCATACAACCTGTTGCTTTCACATTACGTATACGTAGCAAACACACCGCGAAATCACTGAGCACTGGGAAAATCTTCTAAAGGGAGAATTAAATAAACTCGATACAATCCAATATCGACAACTGCTGTGTGTCAGTAGCGAGTATATCGAGAGTACTTGACTTTAGTTTACCCCATCTATTTCCACGTACTCATTAATTTGTTTAGCATTCCATCAAGTGTTTGCACAGTGCGCAAATAAAGTTGAACTATTAGAGACGTTGGAATGCATAACCTGCGATCGAATGAGTCTTGTTAATGTCGTCACGAGATAGAATTGGCTAATTTTTGGATGATCTTTTGTGTGTAATCAAAGTTAATATGTTATTGTATTCAATTTAAGTAATTATAATAATGCTTACTTACCATTTTCACTTCAAATAATTTACCCAAGTACTTTTGTTATTCAACTCTTCAAACCATGTTAAATTGTAAAGTGTTTGCAAATAATTGTGGCGCTGATTGCAACACTTTTTATTACTGTATCATAATAGTAAAAAAATGATTAGTGGGAGAAATTTCATAGCAATCAGCTTTTTATCGGAAAGCGCTGACAGTATTTTAAAAGGTGCCAAGAAGTATGCAATTGAAAAAAGTTGGGGATACTGAGCATATGCAATAGTAAAATAAAAGCTTTTTATACCCGTTACTTAAAGCGTAAGTAAAAGGGGATATTGTGTTCGTTGCAATTTATGTAACAGGGGGAAGGAAGCATTTCCGACCCTATAAAGTATATATATTCTTGATCAGCATCAACAGCCGAGTCGATATAGCCATGTCCGTCCGTTCGTGTGAGCGCCTAGATCTCAGAGACTATAAGAGCTAGAGCAACCAAATTTGATACACAGATTTCTATAAGCCCCACGCAGGTCAAGTTTGTTTCAAATTTTTGACACGCGCCTTTCCGCCTCCGTAAATCGCAAAAAGCCACCACACGCACAATTTTCAAGACATTAAGATTTTTTTTACTAATTACCGTTCGCTACTATTGTTACCTATCATCTTATTAAATCGTAATAAGATCGGACAAATTGAAAGGTGGTACTGGCTGACTAAAGCTTTCAAGCAATATAAGTGCCTAAAAGCATGCAATAAAAAAATATTTTAAATTTATTTAAGTAAAGGGTATCCTATAGTCAGGAGCTCGACTAAAGCCTTTTTCACTTGTTTTTTAATCAATTTGCGGATATACGGTACCTACAAATATAACCAGGTGGGTTCCAAAAATCTCTAAAGTTTTTGAAGAGAACTGCTCTTGAAAACATCCGTTTGAAATGCTGGTGATACTTAAATGTCGCAGATACCATTTTTTTGAACATATTTTCGACTGCCACAATTTTATTTAAAATTTCAACACAAAAAAAATAAATAAATAAAATACATAATCAAATACAAAAAACAAAATACATACAAATTTTGTACCATTTTGTATGTATTTTGCATGTATTTTGTACCAGTGCGCGGCTCGTTTCGCCGATGCTTGTGGCAAAAATCTGTAACTTTTCAACTAGGTGAGATATCGGGTTGATACTTAAACTATATATTCTCAATACCTCAAAGCATTTTTGAAAGAAAAATAAGAGTGGGCGTTAATTAACGGTCAAATGCAAATTAATGCCAATTTTTGTTGTTTTATTTTTTCAAAATTTTTTTTAAATGTAAAAAAAATTATAAAAATAAAATTTTATTTTTTATGTATTTGCATTTTCAAAAATTTTTAATTTTCTTGAAAAAACTTTAAGAGTAACAAAATATTTTTTATGCACTCGCTTAGGTATCTAAGCGTGTTTAAAATGACAAAATAACACTCAGTTTCTCGATAAAAATCGGGAGCTCCAAATTGATTTTAGACCCATGGTTTCTTGGGCAAAACTTCTTGGAATTCGTCGTAGATTAAGATATTGACAACCGCTTGGTAGTGCAAAAAAATTGACCCACCCTAATGTCCATACATTAAAGCTTTGAAATTGAAAAGATTTAGAGAGACATACACAGAACCCATTATTGGGTGAATGAAGTATGTCTGTATTCCATAAGGCATTCAATTTCTGAATACTTCCATGTGAATTCAAAAGACGGAAGTAGCCCCGTTCCGTTCAATAACAACATTTGGATACAAATTACAAGCTTCGTCTTTCAGGATGTTTTTTGCGGATGCGATTGAATAAATGTTGCTAATTAATTACACATTCTTAATTTAGCCACAACGTATTGTGAGATAACCAAATGTGATAAACTCTTATTTGCACAAGAATTCTGAGGAAATGTCACACTGTCAGCAAATTCTCAACGATACCGATTCCGATTCGCATTTACCAAAATAACTAACTAATTAAAGAAAAAACAGAAACGGAACAGCTGTTGGCCAAGTTTGCGATAGGTGCACACCTGGCCAATAGCTTTACTAAAAAAATGCATTTCATTTGGCACAGTGAATTGTTGACAATTACTTAAGGCTAAACAGTTCATTGGCTTGAACACTTAGCGGGAGTGTTTATAAAAGTTGCATTCAAATGCTAAAAAGAATAAAGATAAGATATTAAAAATATATGGAAAGCCCTTGTTCACTGCTGATATTAAGTACAATCTTTTATACGTTTTGTGTTTATTAATTAATAGCTATTTCTGTCCTCGTGTAAGAAAACGTGCTGGCAATTGACTTATATTTTTATTGATTTGAAAGATAACAGGGGCAACTATTGGATATGACGAATTTATTTACAAACATATTTATTTATGTACTTATAGTTGTTGCATGTTGAATAAAGACACATTTTTTAGCTACTAAGCTTAAAAAAAGTTGCAATAAAATACAGAATAAGGGCGAGTGTTTACATTTAGTGGGGGAAGAGTGTTATTTTTATTTATTGTATAAACTCGTGCTTGACACTCTCATAAACATTTAGTAAATAAAGAGTTTATATTGTGGTTTATGAACAACCATCAAAATCATGAAATATTATTATTTTATTTGTTTTCGTCTGAAGATAATGAAATTGGGTAACAGTCTAGAAGCAGTAGCCACCGGCAAAAAAAAAACACAAAAAGAGGGCTATTTATGATGAATTTAGGTGAAAAAATTTTTAGGGGGTCTCAACTAGTTTATTTTTTATTGAATTTTGAAATTTAGTTATTTTCAATGCAAAATGAGCTTTTGCATTGTTGTTTTCTGCAACTTGTCACTAATATGAGACGTTTACCAACACTACATTTTCTCTCATATATTTTGTGTTTTCCAACACTATTACGCTAGAACAGAAACATGTTTAAAATGTGCATATAAAAAAAATAAAACCAAAGGAAATATTTAAGTAGAGAATAGCTCCTTTTGTTCCGAAACTTTAAATTAAATTAATTATTTAAGTTGTGATTTTTTACCGGAAAACGGAAAGTAGTTCGGAATCACCTGAGTTGCGTTAAAGTTACCTTGTGCAATTGGCAATTGCATATTAATGTTCCAAAGGTTAAGCTGTCCAATGCAATTCAAAAGCTAAATAAACCGAATAGCGCAGCTACAAGGTCGCCGTTAAGAGACTAAGCACCGTTCTGGGGACTGCAACACGTGTTAAACTGCTTAATAATTTGTTAATGAACACAGTTAAGATGCTTTTGCAATGCCATCTTAATGAGTTTGCGAATAAAACAATTAACAAATATTTATGTTCAGTCACGAGCGAGCTATATTATTATATTTGTATATTATTATTATTTCTCTACACTTTCTAGATAATCTGATTCCGTATACTGTGACACCATCAAAATTCTTTCCAACCAAGTCCTTGTCTGGCACTTGCGGACGCATAGACGAATGACGATAAGCAACTCTTGCTACGATAACAAAGCAAAATACAAGAAATGAAAGGCTGCTTGTCACACGAGATACCCTACACGAGTTCCCATTGCTCCAACAGCTGCCTTGATACGAGTTCAATAAAAAAACAGGTTGCTGCCAACGTACACTAGGTGGTGCGAGTATTGCCAACAAAGTTCCGCACTATTTAATGAACTTTTTTATTTCCTTTTTTGATTTCCAATCGACCGAATAGTCAAGAGAAAGAGGTTGAAGCAAACGTGATCTGCGCCAGGTACTTGTCGAATACAGGGTATAAAAGATGAGGAGAATGGGTGAGAGGCCGAAAGAGAGGGATAAGTGAACCACGACGCAAAGTGGCAAATATTAAAATAAAAACAAAACAGGGTATTTTTATCACAACTGCGAAAACACATTTCAGTACATACATACATAAGTAGTATGTAGGTGCGTGAGACTTACATTTGTATGTGTTTGCGTCAGTCTGCCTGTGTGATGATAGCATGTAAAGCTTTCGGGGGTTGAAAAGTGAAAGCACCTCCTAACTTTACAGACGGTCTGTCTGCCATTTTTTCAAAATCGACAATTATGCAATTTGCAAACTGTGTGCAAATGCAACTGAAATATGTACTTTGTTATGAATATTTCAAACTTACGCGTTGGCATTCATTTTGTGTTGCAACTCCTTGGCGTCCTCACGAAATTCAGCTATCGGACTCTGTTTATCTCAACTTTGAAGAACTCCACTGGACGCCACGCGGTGTCTATTTATTTATTTCACGAGTAAAAAGAGCTATATTGATTTTTTTTGCTTTTATCGTCCCGCTTTGTTTGCGACAATTCCAATATTATTCAAGATGTTTAGTTTCCGTCTGTGTTCCTTTAGAGTGTAGCAGGCAATTTTATTTTATCACTTAACACGCGTTGTTTGTTTTTATCACTGAAAACAAAATCTTTTTGTGCAAATTTTGGTAGCTTTGCCAAACGTGGAGCGCGTGCGGCCTGCGGGCGAGACGCTGCAAAACAGACTGTAACGTCGATCACCAAGTTTCCCCTTGTAAATAAATAGTTTTGCCGCTCTCGTGCTTTGGCCTCTCTTGCGCACACACACGCACATACATACAGATATACATCGTGTGTTAAGTGTTTATATCTAAACTTGCATGAGTTGACGTAAGGCCAGCTGTTATCGAGTCTGAGAGAGCAAGAGCGTGCAAAAAAAGAGAGCGAAATGAATGTTGGAGTTAAGTTGTTGTTGTGATAAAAAGCACGCAAGAACTTTTACGTCAAACAGTGGTTCGACTATGATATACCTACACTTTACACTATGTATGTGTTTTGTGGGATTAGTAATTTTATAAATAAACCGGTCAAAATGAAGGTTTTCTGAAGAGTAGAATGTAGATATCTATTTCTTTACTATAAGAATGTCATGGCTCAAAAACAAAATATTTAAGTTAATGATGCTGATATATTCCATATGACCTGGTCTAATTTCAAATTTGTAAAAATTCTTTATTCTTTAACAAGAGTCCAAAGAATTCTTGTCTTTACTGCAAGGAGGTACTAAACGCGTTTTTCTCGAAATGCGACTTTTGAGTTATAAGAGACTTGAAGTACAAATGTACATCAATGAAGGATATGTAATGTACATGAGTATCCCAAAGCAAAGTTAAGTGACAATCACACTAAAAGATTAAATCAAACAATGTATACCCTCAACCCTATTCAGGTGCACATAAAACCAGAGAGCAGAGAGCAAGAGTACCTTGCATTATGCGTCACTGGCGACAAACTTCACACATAGCCGGCAGTCAGCAGACATCATGCTGCACTCTCAGCCCTTATTCCGCTTCTGCCTGCGCTTTCTGATGCTGATGCTGATGCAATTTGCGAGAGCTCTTGAAATTTGGCATGTTGACGACAAAGCAGTACCGACTGAATATTCCAAACAAAACATTTAGCTATACGACAATTTGTTTACACATACGCATATGTATATCTATGTATTTGGTAGTGGTACACACATTTGGGTTGGCTCGATTTCAAGGTGCCCTTGCCAACTGTTGCCTCTGGCGATGGGCCACTGAAAGCGAACCGGTTTCAAAACTCGTGCTTTTTCAACAATGAGTGAGAATTGCAAGCTTTCGAAATATAATGCGCTCCAATCCATTCGGGTTAAGTGCAAAAGTAAAAAGCGAATGACCTTTGGATTTGATGTTCGTCAATGTGAATTGCTCATATCTTTGAAAAACTAACAATTTCATAGTCCAACAAGTTTGCCTAGTCTCGATTGTGCCGAACAAAACCTCAAAAGTACTAAAAATTATCAGCAATTCCACGTTGGATTAAATTGAGGGGTGTGTAAAAATCATTGGAGGCTCGTCTCGTTTTCATAATGCGGAGAATTGCTGAAATCGTCTTAAAGTGATATCTACAAATCCCCCTTTAAAGCTCTTCTCCCACTCGAACGTTTATCTCAATTGATAGCCAGTATGAGAATAACAGCACCTAAAGCAAGGATATATGCATAAGTATGTATGTACGTATGTATATAAACTATTCAGACTTTTTACTGAGCAGATCGCGAATGGGGTTGCTGGTCTTGTGTCAGAGCAAAGAACTGAATTAACGTAAATTGAGTGCGGTCATCCAGATTTACTCGCGACTGCGAATTCATGGCGGAAATCTTAATTGAATCGTGTAAATTAGAACTAAATATTTAGTTAGAACAATAGTCGTTCCGACTCGTACTATGTACACTATGGACACGTTCAAGTATTATACATATACAACACAATTAGAAAACATGAAAATAGTTCAAGGCAGTTTATAGAGTAAAAAATCTATTAACATGGACGATGTTTTGCATACTCGAGTACTCAATGTTCTAGGAACTGAATAATATGCAAATAGACGAGATGCCATAACTGTGAAGTAGAGTAAACATTCTGATAAAAGCAATGGAAAGTGCAATAAAATTTAATCAACTTGTTTACATATGGGACTTCGCTTAATTGGCTTATACTCGTATGAGTATGTGGAGCTAAAATCGACTAAAGATGAATGCAGTTGACGTTGAGGGCTTGTCACATGAGAATTAACATACTATTTTAATTGTAATCAGCAAGGGAGATAAAAAGAAGCTCGCCCGAGCAGAGTTTATATCTAGTACGATATTTGTAAAATGTGTTAGAATAAATTTATAAAACAACTGTTCCCATTATGCTTCGGCAGTATTAAAACCCAAAGTATTTATTGCCAAAGTTTTTACTTTTTCAATCATTTTCAAACTCGAAATAGATAATCAACAAAATATTTAATATGTTCCCATAGTGCATAAAGAAATTTAAAATCTATTTGCTGGTTTTCCAAAATACCCCGCCATGGATGAAATATGTAGAACCTATCAAAGCTAACAATGTCACAAAACAACTCAAATATACATCTGTATCACTGTGGAGGGCAGTGCACGCTGGTGCCGAAAGCAGGGAAGTGTGGTGGTTTTTATACACAGCCTAAAGCTATGCTTCAAAATTTAATGTGAAAGAGCTTTTTTCATAAATGAAATAGTTATTCTATGAAAAGTAAAAATTTAAAAAAAAAAAAATATCCTGAAATTTTAATATAAGTAGATACAAATATATTTTATTCGATTAACTTGAATTTTATTGCCAACACATATTTTTTTATAAATGATCTTTCTTAATGTTGAATAAATGTTGATAAAACATAACATACTTACATATGTACATAGATTAAATTGGATAAGATTAACATGAATGATTACCATGATGAACATACCATGTAGATAGATCTAATAGGAACGATAAATAACTGTTGAAGATTAAGTACTTAAATGTTAATCATAAATATTTTAGGGGCTCGCACGGAAACAAATAATAAAACAAATTCCGTCAGAGACAGCGAGCCAAGTTGATGACGTTATCTTAAGCGCACAGTTTTTATCCAAGGTTACGATGTGGCGTCATTAGGTGTACTATGAAAGCTTATGACTAATAGAATATAACCGGCAAATGACAAAATTTGAATCGAGAAACTTACACTAAAGCCACGATTAAGGTATAAAAAGCAGTACCGAAAAGCTTTTGTTTTGCGTTTGTTTTTGGCGCCGATGGAAGCTTTTTATACTCTTTCACGGAAGATACTTATAAATTTTATGAACTAATTTGTATACACTTATAAGAATATATAAACCGTATCAGTGTTTCAACCGTTTACATTCTTGATCAGTAATCGATTTGTAGGATACAAATTTAATTTTTGTGTAGAAACATTATATTATAATATCGGGTAAGTAATCTAGAGACTTCAAATCCGGTATGTTGGTTCTTGGATACCAGGCGAAGGTGAAGTTTATTTTGAGGCCTCCTTCATATCCTCCCATGGGAAAATTAACCTTTAGAATGAAAAACTTTTTGGTATTTAAGATATCTCAACCAAACTCACAAATTCTGAATTTGCCTGACCAAATTTAAATATTTCTCAGCCAAACTCGCAAATAGGGAACTTTCCTAAATTAAATTGAACTTAGGCTTGAACAAACACCTTGGGTTTAATATTTTTGAGGCTTGCATTCCGTTCATTAATTGATTTGATTTAAGCTTTCCATTTAGATAATAGTGGGATTCCGGTAAACGTTTTTGATTTGCTTTTGATTTGATTTTGATTTTTCAGTCAGCTGTTCACAGCTGCTCCATACAAAATTTTCAGTGTGCCCAGAGCAAATCAGGGAAATGTGGTCTTACTAATTGATTTCGTGAAATCAGCTCTGAGACTGATTATTTTTGCATTTTGATTTGCTTTCAACTCAAAACTGTGTCAGCTGTGTGGCATATGGTGTTTGTTTACATTCTGCTGTCATATCAATATGGAGAACGTAAGTCTAATGCATTTAAAGTATTTGTAAATAAATAAATATAAAATGTTTGTTTAATATTTATTTAATGCTTTTTGGGATGCTTACCAGCCCCTCTTGAAAAAACGCAGAAACAACAGCATAAAGTGGACGGAGTCAAAAGTACTCGAATTATTAGAGATATTCAATAAAAACATAATCGAAAAGCAAACTTTCGTTTAAAACGCGTATAAATATCCTTTTCTGGCTTTCTTTCGGCATTTTGTATACTTTTTAGTTGTCAATCAGCTGTTCGCCCAGGCTGTCAGCTGTTCACGAAATCAAAAAATAATCAGTGTGCAAAAAGGGTCGTTCCGTCAAATGATTTTGATTTGGTTAAAAATAATCAAAAGCAAATCAAAAACGTTTACCGGAATCCCACTAATAATAACAAGCGGATCAGTCGAGTGCACTCGACAGTAATATACCCTGAGCCTAGGCCTCGGCAATTCAATATAATAATATAAATGAGTGATTTTAACCAATTTATACATTATCTTTAAATTTTAAAAATTTAATAAAAGTAAAAATATTTTTAAAAACTAAAATAATTCGTTGACCTATTTAGGATTTGAACCCACGCCTCTCGCGCAATTCAAACAAACGAAAAATAATAAATAATTAAAACTCATTTGCATTGACCAGGCCGGGATTCGAACCCCGATCTTCCGTTTCGCGTGCTTAGCACCTATCACTTAGACCACTCCGCCACTTAGACTGATGCTGGCAAATTCGGTTTAGATTCTCGATGTACATTCTGGCAGAGTCAATGCAAAATGCATTAATTGAACATTAAATCGATTTATATATATATGAAGCTGCAAATCTTTATAGCTTAATATCTTCCCTATTTATGGCCCAATCGTGTTGAAAGTTGGTGATTAGTCTATGGGCATGATCCTACACCCGTTGAAATAAAAAAAAAAATTCAAAATTTAACTCAAAACCCTAAATTAAAGGTGATGCCAGTTTTTGATGAATTACGCCATCCACAGTGGGCGTGGCACACTTTTAACATAAACTTGTTCTGCCTGAAATTATAGGGAGTCTTCATTCCAAATTTGGTGGTCCTAGCTCTTACCATCTCTGAGATCCTTTCGTTTACACGGACCGACAGACCGACGGACAGACGGACATGGCTATATTCTTCCTTCTCCCTGTTACATACTTTTGACCACACTTAATGTACCCTCAGGGTATAAAAATAATAAATGATCCATATAAACCCCCTTTATCATTTTAGAATAAGTTGGGTTATATACATACAAACATTTAATTCATATAAGTTTAGCGTTGTTGTGAACAATTATTCATTACAAAATGTTGTTGTCACATTCAACGGTACTATGTTACACTAAATGTGTTGCAAACACAATGACATAGTGCACGAACAGCTTGCATAAGTTAAGTAAAGCAGATGAAAAACATTAACTGTTAACTTGTCTTCCACTGAGTAAATAGGTACAGTCTAACACACTCCCATTAGACAACGATCCAACGACCCGCCCCACCCCGTGACCGATCCAAGACACACTTGTATTTTTAGCAAGCTTGAAGCTTAAAGCTTTCGCAACTTCGCTCACAGCTTTCTCGGTCTCTCACTCTCTCTCTGTCTATCTGTCTCTCTATGCAGCTAAGCAGGTGCTTACTTCGCAGTTCAAAATTTCTCACTGAGTCAGTTTGAATCAGAATCTCAGTCAGCGAACAACGTTGAGTCCAAGCAAATCAGCAAACATGACAATTGGTGAGTCTCGTCTGTGTATGTGTGTGCTTCTTATGGTTTCGCGGGTGTCTTCAATGGATAACGGAGTGAAGGAATAATTGATTAGTTGACTTCACCTATATTTAAATAAATACATGTATTGTATTTAAACGGTTATAGTAAAGTCTGTGCTGGCTAATTGCAAGAATTCGACTCTTCAATGACGCCGGCTGCAATTCGCATAGTTTATTTATTTGGCCGGCAGCCAAGAAAACTTTTTGACCAGTAACTTTTTTAAACATTCGTGAAAGTTCTATCGAGTTTTCATACTTTTTATTACCTGTTTATAAAACCAGGTGAAGTTAGTACAGTTGTGCCTGTAAGCTATTGTAAACAGATCACGGAATTGAATTGCATTACAAATAAAGAGAAAAACAATTGAATTCCCAACGCCAGTGAAGAGCGCTGCTTATACAGTTGCCACTTTCACAGTTTGGTCATCCGAATTCAATTATCATACTGGCCGAAACCGTTATTATTTATAGCCATACATATTCACATAATACTTTTCTGTATATATTTGTATGCTCTCTTTTTGCCGCTGAGTCACCAAATATCGCCAAAAAAAAAAATGGAATAAATAGCAAATACTTTCTTATCTCCCCTTTGAACTTTGACACTAATCAATATGAGGCAAATGCTCGTACTTGACTGTAGGTTGACCTCGAGGTGCATCAAGATGATGTCATTCGCCACAATAGCTGCTGTGCCGTGATATTTGAGCAAACGTTTTTTGTTGTTCATTCTACAAACAGATACAAATCAACCTAGCATACTATACATATAAATAAAACAGCTTTTAGCTTAAAAGTGTCTGAGAGATACAAAAACATTCTTGTTTCCATACAGACAGAAAACTCGCTAAATATTATATGTTTTGAAAGTCAAATACTTGCAAATTAACTAGTCTGTTTGTAGCTGCGTATATGCCATAATTTTTTCGAGCTTAGCTCAATTCAGAGCTGAGCTCTACAATAGACTCTAAAGAATGCTATGGGAATGAGCGCCGGCACGACAGAAAATGACATCATGCGGAATGACATCAAATGCGTCATTGTGATAAATAACGAATCCGAAAACAACAACACAGACAATCAAACATCTGTTTTTATATGTTTTTCCTAGCATCTCTCTTCTAACTGAACAACAAATCTTATAAAAAAAACCTCTTTACGAGGTAAAAGTCTAGTGACGAAAACATTTTAATGCATCAAAATTTCTGATATCCAATTTTGTAACGAATAATATTAAGTTTTACTTAAAAATTACTAAAAAAAAATTTTTTTGTCACTCGGCACTGCGCAAAAAATATATATTTATTAGGTATGAAGAAATTAGCGCAATGTGCCGAGTGACAAAAAAATTTTTTTTTAGTAATTTTTAAGTAAAACTTAATATTATTCGTCACAAAATTGGATATCAGAAATTTTGATGCATTAAAATGTTTTCGTCACTAGACTTTTACCTCGTAAAGAGGTTTTTTTTATAAGATATCAGAAATTTTGGAGTAAGATATCAAAAGTTTTGAAAATTGCAATATATTTTGACGGTACAATTTTGACAAAATCTAACAGAACTCTCAAGCTCTGGCTGCTACGACACGTTGTTGCTGCTGTCCTATTCCAATTCTAAGCAAAACGTATATATTCTGTTAACAGGTAATATCTTCCAAACACATCGAAATTTTACAAACTACAATATAATGAAAATTAGAAAAAATCATTACTTGCGTTTTCACAAAAATCGCCTTAATGTGGGAAAAAATACCTTATTTCACCTGTTGCTGTTTACCTTTTATCTTAAAAAAACACTAAAGGTATTCCTAAGAGTCCTTTAAAATACCTTTTCAATGATATATATATCACATCTGTAGCTTTTATCGTTTGGATGATATGGGGGTTCCAATTTTAGCGGTTTTTAGCGATTTCCCGCTAAACTAGCTATTTTTCGAAAAAGTCGAAAAACAAAAGTTTCTATATTTTTCATTATAAAATGATTTATCTGCCGCAAAAAGAATTGACCACTTGCAAGCAGTATCTTTTCACATGCACTGCAAGCAGTGTACATACTGCATATGTACATGCAGTAGTGTAAAGGTGTAAGGTATATTCAGTTAATAGGTAATATCTTGCCCAAACGAATTTTGACAGATATGTGTTATATGTCAAAAAACGCGTAATTGAATTCTCTACAACATGCAGTATATTTAAAAGTGATTTGATGTGTAGATTTTTCTTAAATCGCCAAAATAAATACCTTATTTCACCTGTAGCTGTTTACCTTTTTACTTAAAAAAAAAACTTTGAAGGTATGCCTAAAAGCCCTTCAAAACACCTTTCCAACGACATATAGAACAGATCTGTAGCTCCTATCGTTTGGATGATATGGGGGTTTCAATTTTAGCGGTTTTTAGCGATTTCCCGCTAAACTAGCGATTTTTCGAAAAAGTCGTAGAACAAACGTTTCTAGATTTTTTATCAGGAACAAGTCCACATTCAAACTTTTAAGCTAGATCAACGCTTTGATCTATACAAACAAACAAACAGACAAACAGACAAACAAACAGACTACTGACTTTTCATCTCGTTTTGAAAAGGGCACCAAAAATTTCGAAATTAATTATCTTCTGAACCAGTGGTCGGATTTTGATGATCAAGGTGTCATTCGACGCGTATTTTTGATAAGTATAGTGAAAAATTATAAAAAAAATCTAAAAGGCTCCAACGGCCCCATTTGCTCCAATCATTTAAATTTTGTCCCTCCCACTTACACCTGTTTATCTCACGAACCATGTAAGTTTTCAAAAGTCTTAGTATGCACATTTTTAAGTTAGATTGATACCTTTCGATCGGTATATAATTTGACCCGATCGGACAGTCATAGCAAATTTTCCATTCTTCCTGTGTATATATGCTAGTCGCCTTTCGCACCCTTCGTGCTGCTTTCGTCACTAGCGCGGACTGCCGTCCGCAGTGATTGTATTTAATGTCAATAAAGAGCAAATTAAAATTCAAATTTAATAAGAAACAAGTGGGCGCGGCTATAGTCGGGTTTGCTCGACTGGAGGATACCCTGTGCCAGTCTCCATAAAATAGAATATTGTTTGGGACCATCTCATATGCATATTCTGTCAGTTTGGTTCAGTTATCTCAAACAACAAAAAAGTTGTTCATACTAAGACTTGATTTTCGACTGATCGTTCCTATGGCAGCTATATGATGTGGTCCGATCAAAATTTAAAAACAAACCCGATTTGCGTCCGGTATCCAGCAACCTACATACCAAATTTGTCTCTAGCTATTATAGTTTCTGAGATCGGCTGTCTCAAACAGACGGAAGGACAGACGGACATGGCTCAAACGTCTCGGCTGTTGATGCTGATCCAGAATATATATACTTTATGGGGTCGGAGATGCTTCCTTCTCCCTGTTACATACATCACACAAATCTAATATACCCGTTTTGACCATCTTCAATGGGCACATGGTATAAAAAACGAAAAATTAAAATCAATTTTAAATAAGTTTAATTTTAAACTGAAAGAATTAAATAGCTTGGGGAAATTCACATATAGTAATTCTAAAATTAAGTAAATTGGGTAAAGTAACGATTAAGTACTTCTTACAGACATATTTACTATTGTGTATATCGTAGCAGATTTAGAAAAGATACAGTACTTTTATCTTACAAGTAGTATTAATTCGTTGCTTTGTTGTTTTCTTTTTCGTTAAGTTGGCTTTACTTCCAAATCTAAATTAATTCGTCGATTATTAAGTTTGTTTAATTCAACAACAATTAATTTGAAATTCTTATTTCAGAAATCAATACACCCGATAAATTGGAGTACCAATTCTTCCCGGCTAGTGGGGGAGTCTTCACCTTCAAGGTGCGCTCACCGAAGGATGCCCACATTGCACTCAGCCCTGGCTCCCAGCAGGGCCTTCCAATTTACGAGATTTTCATCGGCGGATGGGAGAACAGCAAGTCCGTCATTCGCAGGGATGGCCAAAAGCCGGACGTTGCCGAGGTGGCGACACCAGGCATCCTGAACGCTGGCGAGTTCCGAGGCTTTTGGGTGCGTTGGTATGACAACGTTATCACTGTTGGTCATGAGGGCGACGCAGCAGCTTTCTTATCATACGATGCCGGATCATTGTTCCCGGTGAACTATGTGGGCATCTGCACGGGTTGGGGTGCAAGCGGCACATGGCAGATTGACGGTAGGATCGACATCGCTTAAAACATGTCAACGTTTTCCTAATTAATTTCGCATCTTACAGAGGCTCCACAATCCTCGCCAATTGGCTTCTCTGCGCCAACTGGAGCCGGACCCGGTTGCTGGGTAGCCGCAGCCAACGGCGAGGTACCGCCAAATGCTCTCCAGGGCGGCTTCGATAGCAGCGAGCAATTATACATTGCACGCGCCCGTCACGAGGGCGACCTCATTCCCGGCAAACTGCATCCGTCCCATGGCGTGACCTACATTGCCTGGGGAGGCGGCGAACATGGCCACAACGAGTACGAAGTTCTCTGCGCCGCCGGCGGAAAATGGGTGCCCGTCGAGGCTGGTAGCATTCCACCAAACGCCGTACCTGCCGGCGAGACAGCCGAGGGAGAGCCCCTCTTCATCGGCCGCGCCACCCACGACGGCACCGTGACAGTCGGCAAGGTGCAAGCCTCTCACGGCTGCTGCTACATACCCTATGCCGGCGAGGAGCTGGCTTACAAGGAGTTCGAGATCTATGTCTCAAACTAAGATCAGCCCCTTGTCCTAATAATCCCAAGCAGCCCAAGTCTGCGAGTATTTAACCAAGTTAAACTCTGCATCTTAGACGCATATGGAGACTCACGTCCGGGAATTCGAAAATGGAGCACCTGCTATTTCCACGCCTCACTGAAAGCTGAATGAGCGTTTCTTAATTATGTTTTTTTGTTTATTTAATTAATTGCATTCTAATTTTGATGAATCTTGAAATTGAATAATAGTTCTAACTCTTTTTTTATACATTTTGTAACTTGCAAAATTAAACTAAAGTGTTGTTAATAAATTTTAAATATAAGCTTAGCTTAACTTCTTTATTATTCACATATATACCACCTTCATTCTATCCTTTACTTCTGAGTGATGAATGAGGTGTGGCTAAAGTAAAGTACACTCGACTGTAGAATACCCTGTAACAAATTTCCACGACGCGGCGCACCGTTAGGCCGTGGTATACATATGTATATGTATCTGCATTACATTTTCAACAAATTGTTCCTATGACAGCTATATTATATCGTGGGCCGATTTCAACCAAACATAGTCAGGATAAATAAAAAAAATAAAATAATCTGTGAGTTTGGTTGCGATATCTCCAGAAACAAAAACAATTTTCATGCTAAATCTTAATTTTCGACCAATCGTTCCTAATTTGGTAGAAATCAGTTTACCATACCAATTTCTACCATATTAGGGGTATAGATCGTTCCTATGGCAGCTATATGATAAAGTAGTCCGATCCAAATTTAGAAACAAATTTGATCTGCATCTGGTATCCAGGAACCTACATACCAAATTTGAAGTCTCTAGCGCTTAATGTCTCTGAGATCAACGCGTTCAAGGAGTTGGACGGACAGATGTACAGACAGTCGGTCATGCCTAAATAGACTTGGCTGTTGAAACTGATCATACTTACAATCTCAAATCCATTATACCCTTTTTTGCCCATTTTCAATGAGCACAGTGCACATTGGCCCAGAATCCCTTATTTTTGGCATAAAATCGAAAATAATTGTCAAATATAACTTGAATTTGACTTAATATCTTGAAAGGGCATACATTAGGTATATCGAATAAAAAAAAAAATTTTTTTTGCAAAGTCAGATATTTTGTTATCTGACTTTCAGCCGAAATTGGCGGAAAGCTTTTAATCAACTTTGCGCTTCTGCTGTGACAAGGCCAGTTATCCAAATTTTTGTTGAAAATATGGAAAATAATGGTCAAGGTATGACAAGTGCAACTTTTCTTTAAATTTTCGAAATATGTGTGCAATGTTGTAGTTGTGGATTGTCTTTGTTATGTCTTATTTTTGAAAAAACCAACATAAAAGATCGTGTACTGTGGAGTAAAAAGCTAATTTCTGCCAAAAAGTAATTATGCAAATGTTTGATCTTAACTGTGATTTAAAATCGTATAAAAAACCTCTTTACGAGGTAAAAGTCTAGTGACGAAATCATTTTCATGCCTATAAATTTCTTATATCCAATTTTGTGACGAATAATATTAAGTTTTACATATAATTTATAAAAAACAAATGGATCAGTCGAGTGCACTCGACAGTAATATACCCTGAGCCTAGGCCACGGCAATTTATACATTATCTTTAAATTTTAAAAATTTATTATAAGTAAAAGTATTTTTAAAAACGAAAAAAAATTGATTGACCTATTTTCAGGAATTGAAACCACGCCCCTCGCGTGTCTCTACCATTAAACTGACAATTCCAATAAACGAAAAATATTAAATACTTAAAAATCATTCGTATCGACCAGACCGGGGTTCGAACCCCAATCTCCCGTTTCGCGTGCCTAGCAACTATCACTTGGACCACTCCGCCACTTAGACTGATGCTGGCAAATTCGGTTAACATTCTCGATGTCCATTCTGGCAGAGTAAATGTAAAATCAATTAAATGACGAATAATTCTATTTATATTCATATGAAGCTGCCTATCTTTAAAGCTTATTCTCTTCACTATTTATGGCCCAATCATGTTGAAAGTTGGTAATTAGTCTCAGGACATGATCCTACACCCGTTGGTGTTTTTTTGTTAAAATTTTAACTTAAAACTCTAGATTAAAGGTGATGAAAGTTTTTGATGAATTACGCCCACCACAGTGGGCTTGGCAAAATTTTAACACAAACTTGTTCTGCCTGACATTATAGGTAGTCTTCATTCCAAATTTGGTGGTCCTAGCTCTTACCATCTCTGAGATCCTTTCGTTTACACGGACCGACAGACAGACGGACAGACGGACATGGCTATATCGACTCGGCTGTTGATGCTGATCAAGAATATATATACTTTATGGGGTCGGAGATGCTTCCTTATCCCTGTTACATACTTTTGAACAAACTTAATATACCCTCAGGGTATAAAAATGTTGACCCTCGTCACGTTGCGCTAAATTCTTCATACCTCAAAAAAATTACTTTTTTGCGCAGTGCCGAGTTACAAAAATTTTTATTTTTATAATTTATATGTAAAAATTAAATTTAAAAGGCTGCTACATGCTAGTCGCCTTTCGCACCCTACGTTCTGCTTTCGTCACTAGCGCGGACTGCCGTCCGTAGTGACTTGTCATTACCTCTTTTTGCCTAATTTTTCCCATTCTTGTTAAAAAAACATGTTGCAGGTGTGCATTTATCCTAGATAATCTGATTTTTTCATGTAGTAAGATAATGAGGTGGGTAAAGACATGGTTACATTAAAAAACGGAATAAATTGTAAATTCTACTTTTGCCTGATTAGCAAACATGCCATGAATGAAATATTTTCCTTTTTATTTAAGTTATAAAAATAAAAATTTATCTTTTCACTGAGTAGGAAAAGTGGGATGGGGGGGGGGGGGGGAGGGGTGAAGACAAGGTCCAACTAAAAAACAAAAAAAATTATAAATTCGACTTCAGCCAAACTAAGATTCATGCCAAATTTCAAGCCCCCAACTTCACATTAAGATTTTATATAAATATATTACACATATTTCATATAGTCGGATAATTATATATTATAATCAGGGATTAAAACCCTAACCGAAACCGTAACCTTTAACCGGTAAAAACCGATTGAAATTTAAAACCGTAACTGAAACCGTAACCGAAAAACAAATTGTCATTTGACCGAAACCTTAAAACCGAAACTCTGTAAACCGAAATAACCGTTTAGTAACCGTTTCATTTATAAGGGTTAATTTCGGTTTTTCAAAACCCCAAACAAATATTACTTTCCATTTTTAATTTTTATTTTTTGATTAAATTTTTTAATGTTTAATTTTTAATTATTATTTGTGATGTTCATGATCGAATTTTCATAGCACTGAATAAGCGCAAGTAAAAAAAATTTGTTAAATGAAATATTAAAAATGTTAAAACGTAACTAAGCTACATCAAACTGAAGAATATGTGTCAGAAATGTGTAAATGAAACATTAAGAAAGTAGTGCCTTTTTAATTATTATTACATATTATAATAATCTAATTAGATTTTTGCAAAAAAAATTTTTTTTTTGAACCGAAACCATACCGGTATTTCAAAACCGAAACATACAAAAATCAGTTCACCGTTACGAAACCTTTATTCAAAAATTTTGCGTAACCGATAACCGAAAACCTTAATGCGAATATAACCGAAACCGTAACTGAAACCGATATTCGTTTCGGTTTTAATCCCTGATTATAATTAGACTTTATGCCAAAAGAAGGGGATTCTGGCCCAATGTGCAGAGTATGGAATTAATTAAGGAAATTGTTTCACATCTGTATGTCTCAAGAAATCTTTTGACCATAAAATGAAAATAAAACAAATGTTTATGACCACTTTCCGCTTTATGAGAAATGCCTCCTTCAATGTGTTATCAATTTCATACCAAAATAAATCAAATACTAAAATTATAATATGAATTTCATTTTTTGAATGGCCAAAAAATTAGAATCACGAGTGATTGTTTAGAAAATGCCCTATATTCGCTATGATTTCGATTCAGAAATTTAATTGCAGAAACGAAAAACTATTTGATATAATTAACTATTCGCTATCCTTCAATTACAATAATAACAATAATAAGGAAAAACATAATGATTGTTGCACCTCTTAAATTTTTTTAGACAACTGTTGTCAATAAAATGCTGTTTTTTTTTAGAATAAAACGTTTTGTATGCTTATTCACAATTCAGTCAAGGGAAACCAGATCAATACCAAAGTTATCCACGAAAATGATCCGGTAAGCTGATTGATATACACTTTTCACCCCACTTCTAGCACAGGGTATAACAATAGTATAATAGAGAACGCGTAGTATTTAGGCTAATCACAATTGAGATAGTACAATTTTAATTGGATTCATATAAATCACCTCTTAAATATGTCAGTCTATCACTGCCCAGGCGATAAGAGAAATGGTATAAAAAGAGGCAGCAACAAGTTAAAGAAAACAATTGGCAATTGTTAATTTGTTAGAATGGGCAAGTTATTAGCGCTCCTCGCGGTTCTCTCTCTCGGCCAAATAATTGCTGGCGAGCGTAAGTGAATCTAAATAGAAGGAAGAGTTTCCTCCTTACATATTTCAATTACCATTGTTATGTTACCAGGCATTGTTAACTGTTATTGGGGAACTTGGGCAAACTACCGCGCTGGCAATGGAAAGTTCGATGTGTCCAACATCGATCCCGGCTTATGCACACATCTGAGTTACTCATTCTTCGGAATCAACAATAATGGTGACATTCAATCGCTGGACACATGGCTGGACTATGACTTGGGCTTCATTAGACAAGCAGTTGGCCTGAAGAGCCGGAATCCCAACCTGAAGGTTCTCGCTGTGATTGGTGGCTGGAACGAGGGTTCGGTGAAGTACTCGTCCATGGCCGCCGACTGGAACAAGCGTCGGAACTTCATTAACTCCGCTCTGAACTTGCTGCGCAACAATGGCTTCGATGGCTTGGACCTGGACTGGGAGTACCCCAACCAACGCGGTGGCAACTGGGCAGATCGCTCCAACTTTGTCACTCTTCTGCGCGAGCTGAAAGAAGCGTATGTACTCATCGTGACTTAACCAATCAAGGCCATTCCCACACATATTTCACATATTTACAGCTTTGCACCCTACCGTTATGAGCTGAGCATCGCTGTCGGTGCTGGAGAGTCCAGTGCCAGCACCTCCTATGAAATTGCCAACATCGCCCAGCAGGTGGACTTCATCAACGTTATGACCTATGACTTCGCCATGGCTTCAGATGGAAAGACTGGATTCAATGCCCCGCAATGGGCCGTCGAGGACTCGATCAATTACTGGCTCAGCCAGGGTAAGTTCAGCGAGCGGAGAGTTACTTCAGTTTGTCTTAAGTCCAATTAATAGGTGCCCCCGCTCATAAACTTGTGCTTGGAGTCGGCACTTATGGCCGCTCTTTCCAACTGTCCAATCCCTCCGAAAACTGGCCAGGAGCTCCATGCCGTGGTGTCGGTAATGCCGGCGCCTACACCGGTGATGGTGGCTACTTGGGATACAACGAGATTTGCCAGTACAACTGGCACACTGTCTTCGACAACAACAACGCAGCTCCCTATGCCTACTCCGGAGACCAATGGGTCAGCTATGACAACGTTCTCAGTGTGCAGTGGAAAATGGATTTTGCCCTTCGCAAGAACCTAGGAGGCGCCATGGTTTGGTCTCTGGAAACCGACGACTACCGCGGTCTCTGCGGCGAGACTTACCCTCTCCTGAAGACCATCAACAGAAAGTTGCGTTGGTAAATTTGAGTTAAATAAAGAACTGAAATAAAACAAGTGGATCAGTCGAGTGCACTCGACAGTAATATACCCTGAGCCTAGGCCACGGCAATTTATACATTATCTTTAAATTTTAAAAATTTATTAAAAGTAAAAATATTTTTAAAAACGAAAAAAATTCGTTGACCTATTCAGGAATTGAACCCACGCCCCTTGCGTGTCTCTACCATTAAACTGACAATTCAAATAAACGAAAAATATTAAATAATTAAAAATCATTTGCATCGACCAGACCGGGACTCGAACCCCGATCACCCGTTTCGCGTGCCTAGCACCTATCACTTGGACCACTCCGCCTCTTAGACTCATGCTGGCAAATTCGATTAACATTCTCGATGTCCATTCTGGCAGAGTAAATGTAAAATCAATTAATGACGAATAATTCTATTTATATACATATATTCTGCCAATCTTTATAGCTTATTATCTTCACTATTTATGGCCCAATCATGTTGAAAGTTGGTAATTAGTCTCAGGACATGATCCTACACCCGTTGGTGTAAAAAAAATTTAAAATTTTAACTTAAAACCCTAGATTAAAGGTGATGAAAGTTTTTGATGAATTACGCCCCCCATAGTGGGCATGGCAAAATTTAAACGTAAACTTGTTCTGCCTGACATTATAGGTAGTCTTCATTCCAAATTTGGTGGTCCTAACTCTTACCATCTCTGAGATCCTTTCGTTTACACGGACCGACAGACAGACGGACAGACGGACATGGCTATATCGACTCGACGGTTGATGCTGATCAAGAATATATATACTTTATGGGGTCGGAGATGCTTCCTTCTCCCTGTTACATACTTTTGAACAAACTTAATATACCCTCAGGGTATAATAAATACATCAATCTATCTATATATTTGGGGGAGTCTATCACCAATCTTTTTGGTTGTATATTTGGTAGTATCTCAACAATCCTGTAGAAAATCAAGCTGAAATCGGACAAGAATATTATATAGTTATTCGATTACTACAGCTTAAGCAATCTCCATTATTCGACATTTGTTAATAAGCATGAGGGATGAGTTACTTAAGAGTAACTACATCCTAAATACTAAATAATAAACAGAGGAAATGATCCTACCTTCAACTGGGCCGTAAACAGTTTAAAACCGTTTAAGTCACCCGGACCTGATGGTATCTCACCGACACACCTTCATCATGCTGGTAAAAGCGCCTCACACTGGCTCAAAACTCTTAGATAGGTCACATTCCGAAACCCTGGAAACTCTTAAAAGTAGTTTTCTCTTACAAGGCCTTTGAAGCCTACCACGTTACCGACAAAGATTTCAGACCGATCAGTCTGACATCCTTTTTGCTCAAAGCCTTCGAGCGAATTCTTACTCTCCACCTGAAAGCATATATTCCCACAGAACTCATTTCAAACTCTCAGCATGCATATAGGAAAGGAAGATCCACCGAAACGGCTCTTCACTCCGTCATTGCAACAATAGAGAAATCCCCTCTCTTTTAAGGATATACCCTCATAGCCTTCCTTGATGTTGAAGGCGCTTTCAAAAACGCCTTCCCGCAAGCGATTTCTGAAGCACTACTGCTAGTGGGATTAATCAGCCCCCGTCGACGCTCTCCAGGTACGTCAGCAGAGAAACCTCCCAAGGCGGGAGGCGGAAATCTCTCCACTTCTTTGGAACCTAGTGGTGGGGCTGTCAGATAGTTGCCCACGCGGATGACGTTGCGATGATCTTCACTGGGAAATTGGGACCTTGTGCAACCTAATGACGCCGTTTGGCCTACAAGCTGATAGGTCAGTCAGTCAGTCAGGACAAAGAGTTTTATATATATACTAAAATGATTATAGTAAGAAAAGATCGCAGATTAAATAGGGCTCTTCAGGGGAATAAAATCTTCGGTGTGTCATTTAAAACGTAATTGTAATCTATTGCCGAAAAAAATATAGCAAACAATACGACATTTAACAAACAAAAACAATTTGCTTTTAGTACAAAAAAATTTAGTTTAAATTAAATAAAAATATATTGGATGAGTTTGATCCGCTTTCGCTTATTTCGTGCCAACTTTTAAAACTTTGTATTAAACCTACATAAAACTAGTGCTCGGTGCTACAGTCGAGCATGCTCGACTGTCGGAGACTAAGACTTAATTTTTGACTGATCGTTCCTATGGCAGCCATATGATATAGTGGTCCGATTCCAATCAAATTTGGTTGGGATGTATATGATCATTCCATATGCATATACTGTCAGTTTGGTTGAGATATCTCAAACAACCAAAAGGTTTTTCATACTAAGACTTGATTTTCTACTGATCCTTCCTATGGCAGCTGTATGATATAGCGGCCCGATTCCAACCAAGTTTGGTCAGGATGTATGGGACCATTATACATGCATATTCTGTCAGTTTGGTTGAAATATCTCAAACAGCAAAAAAGTTTTCCCTACTAAGACTTGATTTTCAACTGATTGTTCCTATGGGAGCTATATGATATAGTAGTCCGATCCAAAATCTAAAACAAACTCGATCTGCTTGCAATATAGACGAACCTACATACCAAGTTTGGAGTCTCTAGCTCTTATAGCCTCTGAGATCTAGGCGCTCTTACAGACGGACAGACGGACGGACGGACAGACGGACATGGCTATATCGACTCGGCTGCTGATGCTGATTAAGAATATATATACTTTATGGGGTCTGCCACGCCTCCTTCTGCCTGTTACGCACATTTTTTTTTTGTGACAAAGTTAATAGACCCCTTTACTTTTTTAAAGGGGGTTTCAGCCCCCTTCTTCACACTAAGATTTGATTTTCGACTGAACATTCCTATATCAGATATAGTGGTTCGATCCAAATTAAAAACTTGATCTGGAACCAATGTACCAAGTTTAAAGTCTCTAGCAATTAAAGTCTCTGAGATCGGTTGTCTCAAACAGACGGACAGACAGACATGGCTCAATCGGCTCGACTGTTGATGCTGATCAAGAATATATATTCTTTGTAGGGTCGGAGATGCTTCGTTCTGACTGTTACATACATTACACAAAACCATTACACCCTTTTTCGCTTTAATTTTTATTGGGCACAGGGTATAAAATATATGTTTATACTTAAAAATACTTATTACACGTGTTGTGTACAAACTTCCCAGTTCGGGGTCAATTAAGTAATCTGTTATTATGTGAAAAGAGAATAGATGATGTGCTTGTTGAAAGTGCATGGCAGCCCTGTTGAATATGACCTTTAACCTTTGCATTAGCAGCAATTCCAATTGAGGTAAAACTGTTGGATTGATTGGTAAATATTCAAAGTAATATAAATCAAACGGTATTACACTAAATGCTATATATAAATAATTCTATCACCCCTATCACCATAATACTAATGTAGATTACACTTAAGTGGCAAGTGAAATAAAGTGAATTATAGCTCAGGAACCACAAGAAGTATCAAGTATCAAGATGCACTTGAAACAAAGTCAAAATTTAAATTTATGCCTATATTGAGGTTGAGAAAGAATGCATAGATAATGTTCTACAAGTTTTGGGCCAAGGAGAGATCAAAAATTCACAAACACTTAGCTTGCGAATTGTAGCGTGTTTAATCTGTCTATATATGTATGTCAGTCTATATTCCATTAACTCAAAATAAAAATAATTCTCTGGTTATTCAAAAAGATAATTGGAAAATACCAATTATGCCCGTTTGCATATTTTTATTATTTATATCCTAATTATATTAAGATTTGAAGATATAACTCTTTTTATATAGATTAATATTTTCGATAAAAATGCCGTAAGACGTAAAAGTCTAAAATTGTGATATGATATGATATGATATTCAATTTAATACAATACACCGCCGTTCAACCGAATAGGATCATGATCACCGAGGTAGGAATTGGGCTGTAATTCCTAAACCAATATTCCGATTTACATGAAATTTTTTTCTATAATTCTCTGATCTTATATTAAAAAGATGCCAAAGTATGATACTCATAAACTTAACATTTACTGCTTATTTATTTTTAGACCCCGTACTTTAAAAAAGTAAAGGGGTCTATTAACTTTGTCACAAAAAAATATGTGCGTAACAGGCAGAAGGAGGCGTGTCAGACCCCATAAAGTCTGTCTTTCCGTCTGTAAGAGCGCCTAAATCTCAGAGACTATAAGAGCTAGAGACTCCAGACTTGGTATGTAGGTTCGTCTATATTGCAAGCAGATCGAGTTTGTTTTAGATTTTGGATCGGACCACTATATCATGTAGCTCCCATAGGAACAATCAGTTGAAAATCAAGTCTTTGTATGGAAAACTTTTTTGCTGTTTGAGATATTTCAACCAAACTGACAGAATATGCATGTATAATGGTCCCATACATCCTGACCAAATTTGGTTGGAATCGGACCACTATATCATATAGCTGCCATAGGAATGATCAGTAGAAAATCAAGTCTTAGTATGAAAAACCTTTTTGTTGTTTGAGATATCTCAACCAAACTGACAGTATGTGCATATGGGATGATCATATACATCCTGACCAAATTTGATTGGAATCGGACCAATCATACCATAGGAACGATTAGTCAAAAATCAAGTCTTAGTATGAAAAACTTTTTCTCCATAGTAAGTACGGGGTCTCCGATAGTCGAGTATGCTCGACTGTAGCACCGTCCACTAGTTTCTTCTTAAAGAGAGAGATATAATGAACTCAAAAAATCTGAAAGATAATCTTTAAACTTAATTTAATTCAATATGTCTTATAATTTTGATACGGTTGCAAACAGTCCAAATTTAAAAAAAAAATGTAACGGTAAAACTTCGTAGCCAATTCTGTGTTCTTTCGTACTATATTTTTGTTTTTGTCAAATTCTAAAAGGCAAAGATTTTACGAAGGGGAGGAATACAAATTATTGATGTATTTGTATTTATTTGTAATTATTTGTTTTTCTTCCTAGCGCTAAAGTACATAAGATTACTTAACATAAAAGCACTAGTCACAATGAATGCACGAATGAATGAAAATCTCTTAACTTAGAATTAAAATGATTGACAGTATGATTATTCTTATTGATAGCAACTATAATTAACAATTTAGAAATTTAATATATACATTAGGATGTCCCTTATTTTGGCAAAGTTGTTATTTTTAAACGCATACGGGCTAGATCTGTTCATTTGGTCCTAAAGCACGTGGAAAAAAAGCTTTACCTCAATCGGAGTATGATAACCCGTGCCGACTTGGATCGGAAAATTTAAAAAATATATGGAGAAAAAAAAATCAAACATTTTTTTTTTAATTTTTTTGTTTTGTTCATCTTGTCCTAAAGTACCCGAAAATAAATTTTCACCTTAATCGGAGTACGATAACACATTCAAATAAATAAGACCAATTGTCTTATCTACTTTTCAGCAATTGAATCTCCATATTGCTAAGAACCTAGACCGTACAAGGCGTAGTTCCCGCATTGTAAGACCTATAAAAGTGGTGATAAAACGCGAAGAGGGTCTGATCATAAACATAAAGTTATTTGTGTGCTTGTAATGGCGCTGACTTCTCTCTTTTTCAATGAATCACAATCAGATATTTATTTTCATATATAAAACTTTATTGTCATGACGTCATGATATTTCTCCAAGTTTTGCAGCAAGTAAGTCCAATAATTTTCTAATCGGTATCTGATTGAAAAGTTCATAACCATATAAACAAATCGTTTTAATACAAATTGCTATTTATAAATGATTAAAAAAGCTCGTTCTTAGGGGGTCAACAATCACCCCTATCACAATAATACTTAAATAGATTAAGCTCGTATAGTATGCGAAATTGAATGAATTACAACATAGGCATGAATATTAAAGAGCATGAATATCAAGGCACTTAAAGCAAAAGTCAAAAATTTAAATTTATTAGTATTATTGAGATTCTGAAAGAATTTGTAGATATTATAATCTGGATGTTCCATCAGATGCAATATACCATATTGAGTAATTGTATTTCCTTAGCCTGCATTATCTGAACATCGCTGATAAGCGTATTCCACCCGTACGTCAGCGTCGTGCCCGTACCCGTATAAGTCGTAATTCCCGTATTGCCCGACCTATAAAAGTGGCAACAAAATTCGAAGAGGGTCAGAACATAAACATGAAGCTATTGGTGTGTTTGGTATTGACGCTGGCTTCTGTGGTTTCCAGTGGGAGTGAGTATGACCGATTAGTTGACCCCGAACTGAAGGGGACTAACGAACAGTCTATTGCAGAGATCCTGAACTGTTACTGGGGAACATGGGCTAACTATCGTCCTGGGGATGGTAAATTCGAGCCCTTTAACATCGATCCCAGCCTGTGTACGCACATCAGTTACACCTTCTTTGGCATTGCGGAGTCCGGAGAGTTCAAGTCCTTGGACCCATGGCTCGACATGGACGACGGACTGGGTAAGCCTGTGATTATTTCTAATCTCTGAATCCCTCTCAGCAAATCGCAATTTTATGATGCAGGCTTCATTAGCAAAACCATTGCCCTGAAGCAGAAAAATCCTAAGCTTAAGATCTTGGCCGTTGTTGGTGGATGGAACGAGGGCTCGGCAAAATACTCGGCCATGGCTGCAGATCCGGCCAAACGCTCCAGATTCGTATCCTCCACATTGGCATTCATTCGGCAACACGGCTTCGATGGCCTCGACTTGGACTGGGAATACCCCGCCCAGCGCGGTGGCGGTCCTCAGGATAAACAGAACTTTGTAACGCTTCTGCGGGAGATAAAGGAAGCGTAAGTGAACTCGTGTCGGCGAAAACTGAACTTGCAAATTAATAATAGATTCTATTCGCCTTCCTCTTTAAGATTTGCCCCGTACCACTTGGAATTAGGCATTGCCGTAGGTGCCTCTGAAGCCTCTGCGCAACAATCGTATGACATTCCCGCGATCTCCCAGCATTTGGACTTCATTAATGTGATGACCTACGACTTCCATATGGCCTTCGACGGCTACTTGGGCTTTAATGCACCCTTACCCGAAGTGGAACAGTCCATAGACTACTGGCTACGCCAAGGTCTGTGACTACTCGAATCATTTTCAAGAAAATTCGTAAATCAATCCGACAATTTTTGAACAGGTGCACCGGCCCAGAAACTGATCCTTGGCATCGGATTCTATGGCCACAGTTACCAGATGGCAGACAGCTCCCAGAACCGTCCAGGCGCACCCTGCAAAGGAGCCGGCAATGCTGGCCCTTTCACTCGGCAGGGTGGATTCCTGGGCTACCACGAGATTTGCGCTAACCACTGGCAAACTGTGTTTGACGACACCAGCAAATCGCCGTACGCCTTCCAAGGCGATCAGTGGGTTGGCTACGACAACGTGCAGAGCATTGAGCTCAAGATGAAACTGGTGGAGTCGCGCAAGCTGGGTGGTGCCATGACCTGGTCCATCGAGACCGATGACTTCCACGGTCGCTGCGGAGAGAAATTCGCCCTTCTCAAGGCAATGAACCGAGGCTTGGGCGTAAGTGTCGGAGGCGGTGGCAACGATACTCCTACAACCTCAAAACCAGGCAACGGTGGCAATGGAGGGTCTAACGAAAATTGCTCCCAAGATGGATACTTCAGGGACACCACAGACTGCAGTCGTTTCTATCAGTGCGTTGGCGGAATTCGCCACGACAAGCAGTGCGGCGACGGATTGTATTTCGACTTGACGACCTTCATCTGCAACTGGCCCGAGCTGGTCGACTGTAATAATTAAAGGTTCAATATGCTTAAAAACAAAAAGAAAAGATGGAAAATTGCTTCAACGTAATTGATAAATGTATTTTTGAATTTTTCTATTTTCTATTCTCTTTTTTTTTTGTTTATTGGGAGCTCATCAAGCAGCGCAGCTTTTAATATGGAAATGTATTTGCACAACACAATTGCATTTTCTATAAGAAACTACAACGTTTTTTGATGTTGAGTTGAACCATTTTTATGCAGACCAATTTGTTACTTTGAAGCATTTTATTGTACTGCATATTTAAATGAAAAAGAGTATACATATAAAGAAATGAAAATTAAATTAATACTGAGCACAATAAATTACAAATGTTTTTTTATTATGTACATGCAAATCTTCTTTCAAAATATCCAATCAAGCTGGGAGTTTACTTGCGGACTTACAAATAATGCACTGTCCCATCGAGCTCAATATCTTTTTGAATCTTTTGTTTCTACCTCGAATATTCTGCGCGATATTAAAAGTGATCAATCAGTATCTCACTAACACTGACAAGAAAAAGAAAGCAACTGAAAAGAACGAATGATGAGCGAGCGAGCGAGCACTCTCTCTATCTTCTCACTCCCACTCATTGTCACAAAACAGACAGCAGCGGCGGCCTTTAAAACCCACACCATATAGCCGCAGCGTTACACACACAGCACACAACGTGAGTGTGTGTGAAACTGAAGTGAAAGTCGAATCTAAAATACAAAGCAAATAAATCACACGCCAGAAATAACAAGAACAAAACTGGACCAACGCGGCGTATGCGCAACGTTATTTCACAGTTCTTCACGAAAAATATAGCATACTTTTAGGGCTCTTGGGTTGCTGACTGTGCTAACTGTGCTAAACTGTGCTAAAACGGTTTCCAGCGGAATACACAAAACTGGTAATCTTCAAATCAGAAGGGCCCCAATTTTATGTGAAAATTTTCACAAAGTTTTTTCCGCGATCGAAAAGTCAACTTTTTCAACTTTAAAGCTAGAATTTTGGGAATTGTACTAGAATTTTTGTTGCATTTTTCTCGAATTTACAATTTTTTCCGTTTTTCGAATTTTTCTCAACTTTGCCACGCGAGGAGCGAAATGCACAAAACCAATTTTAGAGTGAACTTCATTATTTTTCAAAATTTTGCTTTTTTTTTCAAATTTGTTTCTAAATTTTTTTAAATTGATTTTTGAAAATTTCATTCAAATTTCTTGCCAAGCAAAGTTAGCAAATAACCGAACCGTTGGTTTTAAAAAAAAAACTCGATTTCGAAACCATTTGTGCGATAGATGGCGCTTATTGGTCGTTGACGCATTGCGTATGAGCAGTATTTTTATAAGTGTATTCAAATATCTCGCTAGGTGGCGTTGCATTACACTATGATCATGCAAACAGTGTTGCTCCGATGTTTTGCAAACATCGATGACATCGATGTCTCTCTCGATGTTTCTCCACCTCTAGTAGTGTTGGGTAAACACTGCTCATTTAGGTGAACATGTTCACTTGTTCTTTTTTTACAGAAGATTCAACTCACTCAGATTACTCACTTGTGCAGTTGCTCACTTGCTCAGTTCCTCACTTGTTCAGTTGCTCACTTGCTCAGTTGTTTAGTTGCTCAGTTGCTCACTCATATTGCTCTGTAGCTCAGTTATTCACTGAGCTATTCACTAAGCCCCTCATCCAACTAATCAAAAATATCATGTTACATTTCAGTTTAAATCTGATGGTTGCTCTGTGATCAATAATATGCTACACTTTCTGATTAGTGACACTCTGAATTTTTAAAATGTCTATTGTGCTTTGGCGATAATCCAAGATTTGTGTATTTTCAAAGAAAGAATCTACTCACAATGCCTTGAGAGGAACAACAGAGCAATAATGAGCAAAACAGAACAACTGAACAAGACTGAACAAGTGAGCAAAAACGAGCAAAACAGAGCAACTGAACAAGACTGAGCAACTGAGCAAAAAAGAGCAAGTGAGCAATAAAGAGCAATTTGGAAGGAACATGTTCACTTGCTCACTTCAGGGAGCAACTCTTTTTTGTTCACCCTCTCATGAGCAACCCAACACTAATGAATGGTCTTTCTGATCAGTTGGTGAGTTGGTTATGAAAGATAAACGATGTGAATAGTGTACAACTGTTTTTTTTTAGTGGAATGTGAAATGTATTTTAAGTTCTTAATTAGGGTAGACGACAAATGTCAAACATATTTAGGGTTATTAGGTAAGTTGGTTTTTTTATTTTGGCCTTAAGTATCCTTTCAAATTGTTCAAAACTTAAAAATAAATATGAAATTGAAGCATTGTTACATGTATATAAAGAAGTAATTTTATCTAATCGGGGAACTCCATGTATATAATTCGAATTGTATTTCTTGAAGGAATTTAAAATTTTTTTTAAAAATTACTGACCAGCTGCGAAATGATCGATTTAGTTCATGATTGACTGAATAAGTTCATTCGTTCATCTTAATGACCCGTTCATTTGAACTTTTTCAGAACGAAACGACACAACTCTACTAGCGCGAATGTTGACGCCGCTTTGAAAACCTCGTACGTGCAATTTACAATTAATCAAATTTTGACACAAGGCATAATAAGTAAGAGAAAAAAAAATCAGTGGTGAAATGTTTCTAATTCATATCACTTACAGATGAACCTTCATAATGTCAACATCATCGAAGCTAACGCTATTGCTTGGAGAGCAGCAACTCGCTAAATTGACAAACGCAGCACCCGAAATTCGCATGCGTGCATTGGAGCAGGTTGAGACGCGCTTTATACGGTGTCTTCAGCATGGCGAGCCGATCAACTTCAAGCCGGTGCTGCTGCTAAAGCAGCTGATACGTTGGTTTGGCTATTCGCCGCCTGCAGCCGCCGATCGTGTGCTGGCATTGATGCTGGAGCTGCTGCGTTCAAATTATGTCGATGCGATTGTGCATAAGATTCCTGGTCAGCGTCTGCTCATAGAACTAGATAAGATTCGTAAGATATTGGAGTCCTTGCAGTCGAAACGTGCCATGAAACTGCTCGACGATCTTCAAAATCTTGTAGCTGTCGTGTACAATGAAACGTCTTCCGTCGACAGGGACCATAGCTCAGGTGAATCTCAAAGTAGCAATGGTGAAATGGGAGATTTCTCGATTGAGAGGTTCAAGCTCAGCCCTGATGATTATGAGCCGGCCTGGACACGAGCCAGCCTAGATGACATGGCCACAATGAAGACCATTGTGGACTCGCTTACAATCGACAACGATCTGGAGCTGCTGGATCACTTGACCAACCTACAGATAAAACTATGTGATTACCCAGCTGAGTATTTACTGCAGACGCCGCATATATTTCTCCGCCTGCTGCACATTCAGCGGATGCATGCTGATAAAGTGCTTCTGCAGATTAACCGCACGCTATTCACCATCGTCAAGCTCCTTCAGCGTCGACTGAACATACGCAGCAAGACACTCTCCTACGCGGCTAGCATTGAATCTGTAGAAACATCGCCGCAGCAGCTGCGCATTTCTAGCGCTTTAACGTTGCTATTGAATGGATGCCTGGAACTACTTGGACCCCCGCAGCTGGAGGTCTGCCGCCATAATTGGCACATCATCGAACTTATCGTTGAAGTGATTGAAACCTTTTGTCGGATCTCTGCTCCCGTACCGGATCGCATTATGGAGCGACTGGGTTTAATAGTGCCCAATCTATTGGACTATTGTGGACGCTTTATTGCCGGACCCGATAACGAATTGACCAACTTGACCAGGAATCTGATGATTCCGCGACTGCAATCGCTGATATTCAATGGGTTACTGATGTGTGTCACAACGCTGAATCTGAAAACCAACCCAAAGATGGACAAAGTGGCAGCTCGGGCGATGCTACAGCCAATCATGACGGATAGCGTTTACTTGACCTGTGACCCACTGCGGATGCAGAAGCTGTGCGATCTCTGTGATTCGCTCAAAAGCGGAACGCAAGCGGAAAAACAGCAGATGGTGCGCCTGAAGCAGGCTTATAGCACGGCTCTGAATCAATTGCTGTCTAAGACACGACTTGCACCCAGGGAATTGTTACGTGAACAGCGTCAAGTGTGCCTCGTACTCATCCAGCTTGGCAGCGAGAGGTTGCTAAGACAGCTCTGTCAGGCAATTGTCAAGTGCTCGTCCTTTTATGGCACCCAACCTGAACTACGCCAAGAGGCAGAGTCTCTGCTGAGCACGTTATTCGATCTGCCCGATGAGCGACTCCGGGGCAGTGCCTTGCGTCTGCTGAAGCAGCCAGTTGTTGATCACTTCCACGCCTTTCTGAACAAAACCAACTACCTGACGGGCTGCAGCAACATCGAGTTGGCCAGACAGCACATTCTAGGCCTGCCCATGAGCTCCCGTTTGTTGCGCAAGCTGCTGGTCTACGCCTGGATGCCCCATCAGCCACAACAGGCGCAGGTGCAGCTGCAGCAATGGTGTATTGATTACCTTATCATGCTCCTGGGACTCGCCAAGCTGGTCGACACCAAGGACTTCTTTGAGATATTCAAAATAGTATTGCCAGTCATGCCCCTAGTCATTTGTCGCGCCATTAAATATCCGCAGCTGCAGCAACTGCTATTTGAATTACTCAATCCGGACACCGACTATCTAGATCCGCCCCAGGCGATGCGCGGCAATGTCTGCTACTTGTATCATCCGGATGCCAAGTTTCGCACCGAAGCCCAGACACGTGTGGCGTATGCTCTGATGCTGCAGGATCTTCAGAACAAATACATGCCAATTCCGGACCAACTGTGCCTGGCCCTGATGGGCCCTGATCTCTGTCTTGTGCGGCCGCCACTTAACTATTCCAAGTTGTTTAGTGAGCGCATGAATCTGCCATTCATGCGTAGCCTGCAGGCACTGCTCCGCCTGCTAGAGACGCCGGACATGAAGCCAGGCATACGCCGATCCACACTCATCCAACTGAATGTCTTGCTGCACAATTGGCAGGCCGTGGAAGCCTTCACCAACTGTGATGGCTCCTATATGCTCTGCCTAAATGCTCTGCACAATCCACTGTTGCGTGAAAAGACTGACAACTCAATGGCCTCGGATGCAATGCAGCCGGCTGTTAGTATTCTTCTGAGGGTGCTCTTTCGGAGCGAGCAGTTTCGTCAGGAGTTCAAGGATAACGGCGAGATCTTATGCTGTCTACTGCGCTGCCTCTACATGCATCCACTCGAGGCGCAGGTACGCATCGAGGTAAGCGTTTGTATATTCCTGCTGCTCTTCCATGAGCACATGACGCCCACCGAAGAACGCCTCGTAATGGACGTTGATTTGTCGCCCTTGGTGGTGCCGGTTAGCTACGAGAAAGATCACAGCTCGCCGCCCACAGCTGCCACCGAAGGGATTGCTCTGCAGGATCACTTGCTAGCCAAGCACTTTGAAGGCAAAGAGGCACTGGCTGCCCAGCATTGGCGCCTGTTTACGGCACACAGCGTTTGCGGTTCGCTGGAGGACATGAAACTGTCGGCACTACATGGTCTGGACATTATTAATACACTGAAGCTGAGGCCGGTTGATCTGGCATTGGTCCAAGCCTCCCTTGTCGATGTGCAGCTGGAGAATCAACTGGTGGAAACCGGCAACTGCAGCAACCACGAGATGTTGCAGAAGTACGTGGCTAGCATTCATCTGTTCGTCGGGTTCCTGCACGACAAGGTGCGGCCGGCTACGTGCAACAATCTTTGGAAGCTAATGCACAAGTACTTGAAGGTCTCACCAGGCAACGAGGCGGATCGCGAACTGTACATGGCATTGTTGGATCTGTGTTTTTGTTGCTTGCGCCACGGCTTGCCGGGGGTGTTAACGGGACTTTGCACAGCTCTGGACACGGATCCACATCATAGTTTCTTTGTCATACTGCGCGATACAAAGATCTCCCTGAGTCTTCTGCACTTGGTCACCGATTGCCTCGTCGAGCTGCTGCGCGAGGAGCACTTCCAAGGGCATTTCTGCATTTGGTATGGCAAACTCTTTATGGAGCTCAGCGCCCTGGCTCGTACCCACTTCGAGGAGCGCAATCTGCAGCATGTCCGCTGCCTGCTAAGAGTCCTAAGTAAGCTGAGCAAGTGTCCAATCCTACTGGACGCCAACAAGCTGCAGGTGAGTAAGAACTATACACAATGTATTGTTAATTTTTCATTTAATGACTTGTTTACTTATTTCTAGATGTATTATCAGCACTTTGTGCAGCTGTCGAGCAACCTGCGCACGTCGACCCAGACTGGAGCCCAGTGGCAGCGCGACTGCCTCCTGGTCATCTGCAAGCTACATGAACAGTCGCAGTCGCCGCTTCCCATTGGCGGCAAGAGCGGATGTGGCACGAAGGTGTTGCGCTATCTGCTAGGCCTGTGTGGCCACGGCGATGGAGAGGTGCGCGCCCTGGCCTGGGTTTCGTTGGCCAATTGGATTAGGAGCAGTGGCGAGAGCATGGCGAGCATTCTGCTCGAGTTTGTCGATGCTCTTCCCGGCGGCTTAGCGGCTTGTTGTCTGAGCACGATGCTGGACGGGCACGAGCAGATGCTGGTCCGTGAGTTGGCCGCTCGAGTGTTTGAGCTGCTGATGCCGCACATTGGAGCAACCGCCTGTTGCGAGCTGCTGAAGTGTCACTCGTTCCTACAGGAAGCCCACTCGGCACTGGCCACTCTTCAACTCTATCCAGCTCTGGAGCAGGAGAAGGAGCCATCGGGCATGAAAAACTCGTGCGAGATCATTGCCTGTTATGTGAGCATCTGTGTAAACCTGGTCCTTCTGCAGCCGACCTGGTGTGCCACACTCTGCGAGCACGCCTTCACCAATGCCCTCAGCGACGTCCTGAAACTGAGAACGCCTGATAAGCCGCACCAAAGCGCTTATCTGGAGCTGTGCGCTGGACAAATCTGCAAGCTGTATGCGCTCTGTTATCAACTGAATTTCGAGTTCTTGCAGCGCAGCATCTGTCGGGACACTGCGCTGCTTAAGAGCTTCTTCGCCCTGATTGGCGATGTGCTCTGGCAGCTTCTGATGCCGGAGCACCAGCTGGTTGAAGTCCTGAAGCTACTGATGGTCTTCTGCAAAGATCAGAATGCCTATGAGTTTCTATGTGACCAATTCAGGGATCATTCAGAGCTGTTTGCGAATCTAATGTTGTTCGGCTTGAACCCGGTCTATGTGCAGGAAGATTTGCAGCGTTATACGCTGGACACGCTCTCGCTGGTGCTGATAAAGGCGCAGATGGGGAAGGAAGATCACAATCTGCTGAAGGTCTTGGAGTCGTATGTGGACGAAACGCACATCATTGTGGACAGCAAGGACGAGGATCCAGACAGCGACACGGATAACGAAGACAAAGAGAATAACACAAATGCTTTGAACAGACAACTCAAGATGAGTTTAAGCTTGAAGGGATTGCCCAAGCCGAACAACAAGGCCATCGCCAAGTACTTGAAAAGAACGAGAACTCAAGTGGAGCTCACCAACGGAGTCGTCTTCCTCTACCACGCCCTGGACCAGTTGTTTGAACTACACTATCCGGCCAAGACGTTCAGCTTCCTGCAACCGGCTAGCAAGAGTCATTCGCAGATCTGCGAAGTGCTGGGCAATCTCCTGAAGCTGTCGGCTGTGGCCGTGGACACCGCTCGTAATTATGGGCTGCTGGAGCACGTTATCCAGCTTCTGGAGACATTTCTAGATGATGGCAGTGTGGGCAATGCCACAGTCTATGTGCGTCGCGTGGGCGCCCACAAGTCGCGAGACATCATCAATAATCTGCTTATTCTGCTCAACATGATGATGCACTGGCACAACTCGCCCCAGGCGGTCATCACGGATACGGTGATGGCCTCTCGAGTTGTCCGCGTGCTCCTACGCTTGTGGCCGTGGCTGTCGCATTCGGCAATCCTTAAGCACATGACCGTGCGTCTGACCACGTTCTTAACGGAGCACTCCTTTGAAATGTGCAAGCAGACGTCTCAGGTGCTGTCCAGTCAGTCGCACTCGCTGCTCCAGCTGATGGTGCGCGTGGCTGATCACGAAACAACCAAAAAGGAGCTGCCTGGCGCCAAGAATGCCTATCTGAAATGCAACTCGCAAGCAATTATTGAGGCCGCACTTCGGGTCATGATCAATTGCTGCTCCTGCGCCGAGGGACGCCTCAGTCTGGGCAAGATGCGTGTGCTGGACATGTTCGATACGATTCTCCCAGGCAGCAGCAGCAGTGTGAGCAAAGTGAAGCCAGACGTGGTGCTCAGTTGGCTGACCTTCTGGGAGATCTTCTCCAGATACGAGCTCGGCTACAAGATCTGCCACATGCCGGCTCTCCTGAACACGGTGCGTCGCTCGCCGCCCCTTAGCAAGATACGAAAGTGTTGTCTGCGCATCCTGCGCAACATGTGCTTCTGTAACAGCAATCGGATGCAGCTCGTCGGAATGAGTCCATTCATGAACTTGCTAGGCGACATCGTGTGCCAACCAGTGCGAGGCGTTGGCGGTGGAGGTGACACCAGCTTGGAATCATTCGAGGAGCACAATCTGGTGGTTTTGTGCCTCTGGAAACTATTCGGATTCAGTGCCAAATACAGGGCTTTGCTGCGCGGCTCCAAATTGTTTAAGCAACTGTCAATACTCGTGGATCAACTGGCGATTATGGAGTCGCAACAGCCGCAGCACTTCAAGACCCTTCCCTTTGCATCGGATCTGAGCAATATGCTATGGCATCTCTTTGAAGCGGTTAATCAGTAGCCCAGCACAAATAAATATATGCTTGTTAATTATTTACTAATGCATTAGCCATCCATTTTGTATTAGTTTTGTCCGACTGATAAAATAAATAAATATAATCTTTTAAAGAACCTGTATCTACATAAATATTGAAAAATTCGCACTTTTTCAACGCGTTATTTATAGCTGACAAACCTTTTATAAAATGTAATTCAATAAAAAATATTTAAATGTGTAACAAATATAACTGTTCTCATTGTGAATCTTCAAGACAATATTGAAGTTGACCTTTTCCCAAAAGTTATTTAACCATTTAAATTTTACAAGTATACAATTTATTAAATTTAGTGACCGAAAACAAAAGTATACATTTTTTCGAATAACCAGGCTAATAGTGCTCTGTGGTGCGCACATAGTTGACGCCCGATGGCATGGATACCTTTTCGAAGCCCTTTGGGAAGAGTTTGCTCGCCTCCTCGTCTGTAACCGAGGGCAATATCATTACTTTGGTGCCAGGCTAAGGTTTAAATTGGAGGAAGACGTTTAACAATATCGAATAATGGACAAAATCAAATGATACTCACAGTCCAATTGGCAGGTGTGGCAACTACCTTCAGGCGATCGGTTAACTGCAGGGAGTCAAGGACACGCAGGATTTCACTGTAAATCCGAATAATATTGTTAACGAAACATTTAAACTTTGATCAATTATTACTTACTCAACATTGCGACCAGTGGACATTGGATAGAACATGGAAAGGCGCACCCTGTGGTCGGGACTTATTATGAACAGGGCACGAATTGTTTTGGCTACCTCGGGATCCTTCTTCTGGTCCTCATCCAGCATGCCCAGGGATACCGCCAAGTCGCGTGTGGGATCGGCAATGATGGGATACGGAAAGTCGCCGGGAATGTCCAAGCAGTAGGATTTAATGTCATTCACCCAATCCACGTGCGAGCTCAAAGCATCCACCGAGTGCGCCAGGCACTTGGCATTCCGCTTTGCAAACTCAGGCTGATGAACAGCTGTGCGGCCCAGTTCCGTGGTGCACACGGGCGTGAAATCAGCAGGGTGTGAGAACAGAACAACCCATCTGCAATTTTTAATTTAATATTTATGTAAGCAAAATTGCATTCGTAAATTGTAGTGGATAATGCACTTAAGCTTTGCGTGTACATTTTACAGCTAATTCGTAATTCTAACCTCCATTTTAAAGTGGTATATAAATATATGTATGTATATGTACATATGTATATGAATGTGTTTACTTTAATGATAATTTGAAGTTCACCTAACCTCATACAATATGCAGTTAAAACAAAAAAATTACTTACTCGTTGCCTTGCCATTCGTGGAAGCTGATTGGACCCTTTGTGGTCTCAGCCTTAAAATTTGGAACAGTTTGACCCAGACGCATTTTGAACGCTCTTAGCTGCTCAAGGCACTTTTGCACAATGTTTGTGAAACACTAAAGCGGCGCGCAAGTTTTATACCCGCAGCCAGAGCCGGTAAATGAAAGAGAGAGGCAAAGAGAGCAATCTAGCAAAGCTTATCAAGAGTGTGAATGTATGTACATATGTATGCATAATTACTTATTTTTATGGGCATGCATCTGAGCAGATTTACTTTTGATTATTTACTAACGTAAATTTTTAATACTAATAAGAACACATTCCATAAGAATGATGAATAAAATATACACAGAAAGTAAAATTTGCTAAGGTTGTTTAGGTTGTCTCACACACTATTTGCAATACAATCGCTCATTTTGAGCACAATTATGTGTAAGACAGATTGAAGAGAGCTTTAATAAAATTGAGAGCCACGCGGGAATAGTTTGTGTTAGTAGTTGGTCTTTAATGATAAACATACATATGTACATATGTATGTATTTATATGTATGTTGTCATATGTACATATGTCAGTGGTTGTGAGCAGATCATGGGCTGGAGAATTAAAAAGATTCGTAAAAAGTGAATTAAACAACCAACGGCTCGCTTCGCTCTCAGAATTGAAACGATATTCTTTAGTTGTCCGATTTGACAAATTTATATAATATATGTAACATTTTTTCTAAAGAAACGGAAATATTTAACTTTCGCTGTCCCCTGTTTTAATGTTTTTTCTCTGCGATTGGACTTTAGCTAAGAGTCAGAAAAGCTAAATTTGGCGAAAGATTTCCAGATTTAGCAAGAAGAGTTAATCTGTGAGTATTGTTAGGATATTTAATACAAAACCAGCTATATGATGTAGTAATTCGAAGTGAAAGACAGTCCCAAACATACAATCTGTGAGTTTGGTTGAGATATCTTAAGAAACAAAAAAGTGTATCATACTAAGCAATTTCCTTACCTTTGACCCCGAATTTGACCCACTTACAGGTCGAATGTCTCAAAACGCCGTCTTATTGCACGATCAAATCTCATCTATGTTGTGTGAAACTTTCATCTTTCTACGCTTAGCCGTTTGGCCTACACGTTTATTCTCAGTCAGTGAGTCAGTCAATCAGTCAGGACAAAGAGTTTTATACATATCCAGTCGAACTTCCCTAACTCGAATCACCATTATCCACAGAAAAGGTTCGAGTTATGGAGTTATTCGACTTATAGATTTAATTTTCTTACGTTTATTAATTTTAGCTGGAGGCTAGAGAGAAATTCGGGTTATAGAAGTTCGAGTTATGGAAGTTCAACTGTATATAGATATATAGAATCCATGTTGACTACAGACTTACATGTACGCAACAACTAATCAAAGCATTTAAATTTTAAAACTTATGTGTACATGAATAACAAACTTAGTTCAGATAAGATAAGGGGCTGAGGTGCAGTCCGCGATTATGAAACAAGTTTTATACAGTTTTTTTTATATCATACCTGTTAAATTTCGATTAGAATTACTAATCAATACGATTATTTTTGGAAATAATCGTAGTTATTATATAATATAATTCACAGTTGAAAAATTTGTGTTTATTTAATGATTACGATAACAAAAAAAAAAAAAAATCTAAATTTATTACAATTATTCAAAAATAATCAGAAAAAATCAAAAATAATCGTTCTGATTTTTTCGGATTTTTTTTATTTTGCCTATTATTTTGGCTACTTTGATTGTGAAAATTTAAAATAATTTGATTTTTACTAAATAGTCATAAATATTCAGAAAAAATCAAAAATAATCTTATTTGTGATTAGAAAAAGTCAAAAATAATCACAAATAAAATTATTTTTGATTTTTCTTGATTAGTTTTAAATAATCGTAATAATTTTTATTTTTTTTATTTTTTGTAATCGTAATGATGATTACTATGATTACTAATCATTATTTTACAGGTATGGCTAATCGTCGATCTTTTTGCAACAGTTTTTCAAACTACTTACTCTGATTCGTGATTTTGGGATGGTTAAGTCGGTGTTTTTACCTGGTCCAGATGGATTTCCCGCTTGTGTACTTAGGTATGGAGCCAGAGCTCTATGTGAACCCTGTTAAAGCTCTTCGCTCTATCACTAGATTCTGCGATCTTCTTATCTATTTGGAAGGACTCATTTATTATTCCTCTCCACAAAAATGGAAGTATAGGGAGTATAGGGCAATTTTTTAAATTATATTCCTAAAGTCTTTGAGAAGATTTACAGTCATTTACAGCACTTGTGTAGTTCTATTATCTCTTCCCACCAGCATGGACTCGTAAAACGTAGATCCACTACTACCATTCTTCTCGAGCTTTCTTCGTTTGTTATTCGTGGTTTCCGTAATTACAAATAAACTCATGTCACCGATTTTAGTAAAGCTTTTGACTCAGTCAATCATTCTCTATTATTACATAAGCTTGACATTATTGGTTTTCCGACCATCCTAATTCGCTGGATATCAAGCTATGTGGAACACAGAACTCAAAACATTCTATTTAATAACTTTTTTTAAGTCTTTCCGGGTTCCCTCTGAAGTTTCCCAAGGTAGTCATCTCGGTCTTTTGCTGTTCACACTGTTTATAAATGATCTACCAACAGTTTTAAAACACTCTCGTGTACTTATGTATGCCGATGATGTTAAAATTTGTCTGCAATACAAAGATTGGCCATGCCATATCAAATAGCAGAAAGATCTTGACTCTTTTCAGTCATGGTGCCGTGTGAATCTTCTAAATTTAAACTGTTCTGCACTAACCCTTATTTGGCGTCATACTCACTGTATGGTGGCCCTCTTGATAGGATAACTGCTGTTGATGATCTAGGTATACTCTTAGATCACAAGCTGAAATTTTCCGACCTTTTCTGTTCCTCGTAGAGTAGTATCTAGAAATTGCTCTTCTTCTCTGTAGATCTAACTATGCATTGCATGAACCCTTTAGAATTTTGTGTTCCGATGGCAATAGACTTTTCAATATTGTTTCCGAAATTTACTTCATTTCCCACCTAAGAACTTTAATACTTAACCACTTAGCTAATAATTAGTTTAGGATTCTTTTTTAGTATTTTTTTTTCAATATCCGTTTTCCTATATTATATCCTTAACTTCCTCTTTCTCTTCTCGCGATCTTTTTAGTTGCATGCCGTATATTTCGTTTCCGTCCGCCCGCGAACGTGATATTTGATCCTTGTGTAACAAGCTTAGGATTTGTTTCGCTTGGACCACTTGAACGTACATACATACATAGTAAGCTAGAAAAAAAAATGCTGGTTTTGGTGGGTTAAAGATTAAAAAATAAACTCCAATTTCCAACAAAGAATTCTAAAAATCGACAATTAAATACATAAAGAAATGAGAATGTATTTCTGAGTAAGTATTTATGTTTTAATGACTTTCAATAAAATCCATACTCCATACTACTTCAATTCAAGGTCAATTTAAAATTTAAAAGCTTAAAGTTATTTAAGTACTTATCTAAAAGAACATTTTAACAGAATTAAATTAAAGTATTGGTGCTCAATTTTTTCGAGCAAAATGTAAACAGAGAGCTCTTATAAGCGAAGAGAGCAAAGCAATGTTTGATTGCGTTAGTGACACTCTCGCGATTCGCCATACTCTCCATAGAAGAGGGTCCATTATTTGCTTGTGTGCTTCAGTGATGCCAAATTGGCCTTTTTCGGATAGATTTGTCTGGTTTTTAACTGCCTCAGCCAAACATCTTCTTTCCGAAAATCTGGCTTTTTCTAGATTTATCCAAAAAGGATTCTATACTGCCAATTTTGGAACTTTTTGAAATTGGAAACGATATTAAGACGAAAACAGTTACCCAGTACGCCAAAATTCACGTCCTAAAATGTGAGAATGATGAAAATACGTCAAAATTTTGGTCAGAAGCAAACAAATATCGAGAATCTGCAGGACGTTTTTAAGAAGTGGTCACTTTCGCTCTTACTCTTCTATCGTTACCATGGTCGAATGCAGAAGTAGAGAGGGTTTTTAGCCAAGTTAGTTTGGTAAAAACTTAACTGAGGAACCGTCGAGAAATAGAGACGATAAATGCTATTTTGAAAGTTAGATAAATGTACATATTAAAATAATACCTAAAGATGATAGGCACCATGGTGAAGTTCAATGACATAGAAAATGCCGAAGAAAAAATGATTAAAGATGGTTTAAAACTTTTAAATTTAAAAAATAATAGGTAAATAAAGTTGGCCTGTTTTTCTGTCTTTTTTTTTTAGTTTTTCAGCTTTTTTTCCTTTTTTTCTTTTGCCGTTTTGTCTTTTTTTTACAGAAAATGTTTGGCATCACTGGTGTGCTTGAGTTGATGTTCTCCTTACAAATTACCAATACTAATGCAGAAATACACGTAGCATGGTTGACTTGAGTGAACCGATCTTTAGCCGGTCAGATGCTGTTACACTGCCAAAGGAATACGAAGAAAAATCATGAAGGCTATCCTAACAACTAAAAATCGTGAAAAATTCGGTATGCGTTTTTCTTTTAAAGCAACGACCCACAGAACAGCTTCATTACGTATTGGTCAACAACAATAGATTGTCGAAGAAATATAAACATACATATGTACATATCTGGAAGCGGTAATCTTTATAGGGTGTCTGAAGTTAAAGTTGACCGATTCACACAAGTGTTTCCTCAAAATATTTTAAATAAAATGTAACTCAAAGATTAATTTTAAAATCGCATAAAATAGTGAACCAAAGCAATATTTAAATTTCAATATATCATAAAATAAAACTACAATAAGATAAATACGATAATAAAAATATATAAAATTTCAACACAAATAAAATAAATTAAATTAATTAAAAATAATATAAAATAATATACTAGATCGATCAAAAAGTCCCCGGACTGACACATAGGCCACTCCACTAAAATTTTGAAATACATTTTTTTTGACTGACTAGTTCATTTCTAGGCTCCAGTGAAAATTTGAGCGCAATCGGAAGCTTCGCTATCGAGTTAGAAATAATAGTGGGATTCCGGTAAACGTTTTTGATTTGCTTTTGATTATTTTTAAGCAAATCAAAATCATTTGACGGAACGACCCTTTTTGCACACTGATTATTTTTTGATTTCGTGAACAGCTGTCAGCCTGGGCGAACAGCTGATTGACAACTAAAAAGTATACAAAATGCCGAAAGAAAGCCAGAAAAGGAAATTTATACGCGTTTTAAACGAAAGTTTGCTTTTCGATTATGTTTTTATTGAATATTCGCAGCTTTCCAATGGGGAGTCATATTAATAATTCGAGTACTTTTGGCTCCGTCCACTTTATGCTGTTGGTTCTGCGTCTTTTCAATAGGGGCTGGTAAGCATCCTAAAAAGCATTAAATAAATATTAAACAAACATTTTATATTTATTTATTTACAAATACTTTAAATGCATTAGACTTACGTTCTCCATATTGATATGGCAGCAGAATGTAAACAAACACCATATGCCACACAGCTGACACAGTTTTGAGTTGAAAGCAAATCAAAATGCAAAAATAATCAGTCTCAGAGCTGATTTCACGAAATCAATTAGTAAGACCACATTTCCCTGATTTGCTCTGGGCACACTGAAAATTTTGTATGGAGCAGCTGTGAACAGCTGACTGAAAAATCAAAATCAAATCAAAAGCAAATCAAAAACGTTTACCGGAATCCCACTAATATTGTTGTGCTACTTTTTGAGTTTTTTGAAAAATGGAAAAAGCTGAATTTCGTGTTGTGATTAAACACTGTATTTGATGGGAAAAAATACCGTAGAAGCAAAGACATGGCTTCATAAGCATTACAGGCCTCTGCTCCAGGAAAATCGACCATTTGCGATTGGTATTCCAACTTCAAACGCGGTCGTACGAGCACCGAAGACTCGAAGCGTTCGGGAAGCCCAAAAGAGGTGATTATCCCAGAGATCATCAGACAAGTCCATTAAATCGTATTGACTGATCGAAGAGTCAAAGTGCGTGAGATTGCTGAGACTGTGGGCATATCGACTGGGTCAGCGGTGTCAATTTTGCATGACCATTTGGTCAAAGGGAAAAACGAGTGGCCGATTCCAAGTCCTGTTTGGACATGTTTAACCGAAATCCAAGCGAATTTTTGCGTCGATATATCACCATGGATGAGACTACATTCCGGAGTCCAATCGGTCATCAGCTGAGTGACGAGAGGCCGGTGAAAGCCGTTCGAAGCGTGTGAAGGCAATTCGATGGGCTGGTAAGGTTTTTGCCAGTGTATTTTGGGATGGACATGGAATAATACACATCGACTATCTTAAAAAGGCTGAAAAATGCAACAAAGCATATTACTCAGCATTGCTTGATCGTGTGAATGACGAAATTAAGAAGAAACGCCAACATTTGGCAAAGAAAAAAATCCTTTTTCACTAAGACAATGCACCATCTCACAAAGCCGCTTTTACGATGGAAAAAATCAAAAAATTAAGTTGGGAATTGCTTCCTCATCCTCCATACTCCCTAGATCGGGCCCCCAGTGACTACTTTCTGTTTTCAAACTTGAAAATATGGCTCTAGGGAAAAAAATTATACTCCAATGAAGAAGTTGAATCGGAAACTGAAGCCTATTTTGAGGGACTTTTTTCAGACCACTACAAAAAAGGCATCGAAATGTTGAAAGACCGTTGGACAAGGTGCATTAAGTTAGACGGAGACTATATTGAATAAAAAATATATTGATTATTTTTTGAGCCAACGCTGGCGTAAGATAAATGGAATATTTGAATGTGTTGGCAATTTAGAAAAACTTATAGCTCTCAATTCCTAGAAGCGAACAGGTTGCTGTGAGTGAAAGATTTAATGTTGTTTTGATATTTAATCCTCTTTAGTGAATGTAAATCGTGAGATTGTATTTCGTATAATATACTAACACAATAATAAAATTTAATGCTCTCTTTGAGTTAGAGCTCTCTGTTGATGTTTTGGTGCTGTTTATCAGCTTTTTTTTTTATTTAAAGCATTAAAGCCTACTTTTTGATTCTAAATAATAAAAACAAATAAATTATTAACTTTTTTGGAAATCGAAATATAGTTTGAATAGTTTAAATTGAAAAATTCTGGTGCTTTAAATCTGTTAAACTGCGCGATCCCCACACAGACCCACATGTCACATAGCTAAAAATGAGATCAAGAGAGTACTAATTTTTGTGAAAGCTTTCACCGCTCTTAAAAGTTCTGATGGGGCGAATCATAATGAGACTGCTCTCTTTCGTCTGTTAAGGTATAAATACGCTCACGAAATGTGACACTCACTCAGTCTACGACGAACGTTGAGAACGTTGTAAGCATTAGAAAATGGACTTGGCTGAAACAGCTGGTGGCTCGTCAGAGGGCGGAGGCAAATATTGCTTTGCCATTGATCGCGGTGGCACCTTCACCGACGTGCTCTGCATCTGTCCTGGCGGTCAGGTGCGCACAATTAAGCTGCTCTCCGAGGATCCAGAACGCTATAGCGATGCTCCCCGCGAAGGAATTAGACGTATACTCAAAGAGGTAAGTTTATGTCTTGAAGGAAAACAAAATTAATTTTCGCTGTTGCGGGATGACAGGAAACTGGCTCAGATCTGGCCCCCTCTGGTCTGGTGGATACCTCAAAGATTGGTTGGGTGCGGATGGGCACAACAGTGGCCACCAATGCACTGCTGGAGCGTAAGGGAGATCCAGTCGTGCTGGTGGTTAACACTGGATTCCGCGATCTTCTCTACATCGGCAACCAGGCGCGACCAAAGATATTCGATCTGAACATTCGCAAGCCAGCAAATCTCTACCAAACAGTCGTCGAGGTCGACTGTCGCATTGTGCCCGAGCAGGCGGATCGCTGTCAACTGAGTAAGTTAACCACATCTGCAATTTCAATTGCCCACCAGATTTCTGAAGAATTCCCCATTAGATAACCATCGGAAGGTGCTGCATGGCGTGGCTGGAAGCAAGTACCTGGAAGTGCAGCCTGTAGACGAGTCGTCCGTCCGATCCTCGTTGGCTGCTGCCCGTGAGCAAGGCATCAACTCTGTGTCCGTGGTACTGACTCACAGCTACGCCTGTCCGGAGCACGAGCTGCGCATCGGAGCCATTGCCAAACAGCTGGGTTTCAGCCATGTCACGCTGTCGCACCAGGCCATGCCGATGTGTCGTGTTGTGACCCGAGGCTACACAGCCTGTGCAGAGGCCTACCTGACTCCCCACGTGGACCGCTACCTTGCTAGGTGAGTGTGTACCCGTCTACTTATCCAAGTCCCAATCTCCAGATATTCCAATCTCGGTTGTAAATCAATGCAATAAGCCTGTTTTTTCGGCTATAACATTCCATAACTCTAACACAATTAACGGCGAGAATAAGGCGACAATAATAAAGATAATCACACAAACAATGAAAAGACAAACAAACAGCAACAAATATAGAGCGTGTAAAGCTCTCTCTTTTTTCGCTGAACGCTTCCATATACAATAATGTGTATATTTGATGCACCAACAACACTGCATACTGAGAATACAGTCGCGGAGAAAAATGAAGGTATACTGCCAATACAGTCGAGGATAGCCGAATTTAATACAGGGCTATTTGTGAGGTAATCAAATCTTCGGCCTGCCGAAGATTACTTTTCTTGCTTGTTATTTTAAAGTTGTTATTTTAAATATCTATTGGCATGATCTGCATTTCTCTAATGCGTGTTTCTCCTTGCAGCTTCAAGTCCGGCTTCGATAATCAATTGGCCGGAGTGGACGTACTCTTTATGCAATCGGATGGAGGTCTAACTAACATGGAAAATTTCCGAGGAGCTCGTGCCATACTTTCGGGGCCGGCGGGCGGCGTGGTGGGTTACGCCCTGACGGGTTCTCGGGAAACGGATCTGCCACTGATTGGATTCGACATGGGTGGTACCTCAACGGATGTTTCCCGCTATGCCGGCAACTATGAGCACGTGATTGAGAGCACGACAGCGGGCGTGACAATTCAGGCGCCCCAATTGGACATAAACACTGTCGCCGCAGGCGGTGGATCGCGGCTCTTCTTCCGATCTGGCATTTTTGTGGTGGGCCCAGAGTCGGCGGGCTCCCATCCGGGTCCAGCTTGCTATAAGAAAGGCGGTCCTCTGACTGTTACAGATGCTAATCTCATGCTTGGTCGCATTCTGCCGCAGTACTTTCCGAAGATCTTTGGCCCCACTGAGAACGAGCCCCTGGACTACGAGCTCGCCAGGCGCAAGTTTAGCGAACTGCAGGCCGACATCAATGCCCATCTGAAATTGTCCGGCGATTCCAGAGTACTGACCCTCGAGCAAGTGGCTCTGGGTTTCATTCGGGTGGCCAATGAAACCATGTGTCGTCCAATACGCGCCCTGACGCAATCCCGAGGTTTGGACACAGCCAATCATGTGCTCTCATGCTTTGGTGGCGCCGGAGGCCAACATGCCTGCTCCATTGCCCGTAATTTGGGCATTGCCAAGGTGACTATCTCCAGCCTGGACTTTCAAGCGAAGCCTTTGTAACCAATCCTTGCAGGTGGTCGTGCATAAGTATGCGGGAATACTGTCAGCCTACGGCATGGCACTGGCTGATGTGGTCCAAGAGGTGCAGGAGCCCAGTGGCCTGGAGTTTAACGAATCAAATGGACACGTTCTAAAGAAACGACTGGATGCATTGTCAAAGCAGTGCCATGCCAAACTAGCGGAGCAGGGTTTCCGTAAAATTGAACTACAGCCATTCCTTCATCTGCGCTACGAGGGCACCGATGGCGCCTTGATGGTTGCGCCGGCAGCTCCTCCAGGGGGACTTGAGTCCTCATCATCTCTAGCAGCCGCTTATGGCGATTTCCATGCCACATTTTTGGAGCGTTACCGCACAGAGTTTGGCTTTGTGCTGCAGAACCGACGCATCATTGTGGATGACATTCGGATCCGAGGTCTGGGCAAGAACGAGACACCGCCTGAGGCGCAGGTGAACGCTGCTCCAGAGCCTACCCCCACAGCCGAGGGCAACACCATCGTGCACTTCGATGAAGGTGCCTTCAATGCGCCCATCTTCTTGACCAAGAACTTGCTGGCCGGGCACAAGATCTCCGGGCCTGCTGTGCTCATTGATCAATTGTCTACCATCATCGTGGAGCCCGAGTGCGTGGCAGAAGTCACCAGATATGGGGATCTAGTCATAGATGTGAAAACTGGTGGTAAGCATGGCATCAACGAGGATCTGGACCCAGTGCACCTGAGCATCTTTAGTCACCGCTTTATGAGCATCGCCGAGCAGATGGGCAGGTAACTCCAGAGCTCCACTCCACAATCACTTGGCCATTCATCCGGCTTTGATTTCAGAGTACTCCAGCGCACTTCCATATCAACCAACATTAAGGAGCGCCTGGACTTCTCCTGCGCTCTGTTTGGCCCAGACGGCGGCCTGGTTAGCAATGCTCCACATATTCCCGTTCATCTGGGCGCTATGCAAGAGACTGTACAGTATCAGCTGCGCGTCCGCGGAGACACTCTAAAGAACGGGGATGTCCTTCTGGCCAATCATCCCCAAGCCGGGGGCTCCCACTTACCGGATCTGACGGTGATAACACCAGTGTTCTATGAGTAAACTGAAGGATCTTGTTGATGGGTGACATGCTGATTAATATTTAATTTGTTCTATTTATTCACAGGGGGCAACCGAAACCCGTGTTCTTTGTTGCGTCCCGTGGACACCATGCGGACATAGGAGGGATTACGCCTGGATCCATGCCTCCTCACTCGACAACATTGGCCCAGGAGGGCGCTGCATTCAAGTCATTCCTTATTGTGGAGAACGGACAGTTCCAGGAAAAGCAGGTTGTGGAGCGCCTGACAACGCCAACCAATGCCAAGGGAGCTGTCGGCACGCGCAACCTTAGCGACAATCTGTCAGATCTGAAGGCACAGATCGCTGCCAACCACAAGGGCATACATCTGGTCTCGGAGCTCATTGACAGCTACGGTCTGAGCGTCGTCCAAGCCTACATGACGCACATTCAGAAGAACGCGGAGTTGGCCGTGCGCGATATGCTGCGACAGATTGGTCGGGATACCTTGGAACGCACAGGATCGACAGTGCTAACTGCTCAAGAGTTTATGGATGATGGCTCGCCCATCTCCCTGCGCGTCACCATTGACCCCGAGAGTGGATCGGCCTTGTGCGACTTCACCGGCTCGGGTCAAGAGGTTTGGGGCAACTGCAATGCTCCGCGTGCTATAACTTTGTCAGCACTCATTTACTGCCTCCGCTGTATGGTGGGTCATGATGTGCCGCTTAATCAGGGTTGCCTGGCGCCTATTCAGGTAGTGATACCCAAAAACTCCATATTGGATCCTTCAGAGGGTGCAGCTGTAGTCGGTGGAAATGTGCAGACATCGCAGCGCATTGTGGACACCGTTCTGAAGGCATTCCGTGCTTGTGCCGCCTCCCAGGGCTGCATGAACAACATCACAATTGGCGACGATCAGTGGGGCTACTACGAAACTGTGGCCGGCGGATCAGGCGCTGGGCCTGATTGGCATGGTGCTGGTGGTGTGCACACACACATGACCAACACCCGCATTACCGACCCCGAGATTCTAGAGTTGCGATATCCCATGATCCTAAAGCGTTTCTGCCTCCGCACCGATGGCTCCGGCGGTCGCGGACGTTTTATGGGTGGCGAGGGCGTCGAGCGCGATTTGCTATTCCGCAAACCGGTAACATTATCCGTTCTAACTGAACGACGCACGCTCCAGCCCTACGGATTGGCTGGAGGTGAGCCTGGTAAATCTGGACGTAATCTCATCATTAAGTGCGATGGTCGAGTTATTGCCCTGGCTGGCAAGATCTGCATCGATGTGGAAGCGGGGGTAAGTGCCTGAACAACAGGAAATACCATTGGAACAGACCACTTAATCTTGTCTTATTTAACTCACAGGACACGTTTGCAATGAAAACACCTGGGGGCGGTGGATATGGCCACAGCGACGACTCCTCGAACGCTGATCTTTCTCCTCCCATAAGTGAAAGCGGTCACAGATTCGTGGAGCGGGGCACTGTTTACAATTACAGCCAAGCCCAAGAGTCTGCATGAAAGGATTAGCAGCATTTTAATGATTTTACAACCATATTTTCAAATTGCAGTTCGATTAAGAAGGTTCCCACTGGGTCACATTTAAGTGTCACATCTGGGCTACAGAATCGTCAAAATATAAAAAATATATTCCGTTTATAAAAATGTGTGCAAAATTTAATTGTAATTTTCATCTTGATTTAAAATACTTGGTAATTTTCAATTCAATCTCCAGATTGGAGAAGATAGTCAGATTTAAACTTGAACTCAACAGATGTTTCTTTGGTACAACCTTTTCTTTTAGTTTTTAGAATCTATCAAATTGTTTTAGCTGTTTTTCTCATGGGAGTTTTCATTTGAGCCATCTTCGCGATAATATAACATGCAATTTTAATTATCCGCGTGCAAATTTAATTTTAGTTACGAATGTATCAATTAATAATTCATCCACAACGGAACGTGGCTCCATCAGTAATTACGTATTTTTTACCCGAAAGAACCCACATATTTTGAATGGGCATGATTTTAACTGCTTTCTCTTTTTCTTTTAAATTTGAGATTATATTACTATAATTATACGAAAACATTATATAATATACTCATAAACAGTTGTAAAATTAAATCAATAGGTATCTATTTTTGATATTAGGAAATTATATTTTACGATATTTGGAATTTAAATTTTACGAAAAAAAATTTGTATGTAAACGCATTAATTAGGCGCTTATGGCCTCATATGTATCAGAAATAGTTGAATTGGTAAAAGCTTAAAAACATGCGAAGGCGGCCTTTCGTGGCTTTATTGCATTAATTTTTAAAATTTATTTAAAGAACAAATTTTTTATCTATATTTACCTCTGTCCCCAACTATGTCCTTAACCATGTTGTTCTTCTGGAGCTTTTTGTTGCTTCTCGTCTGTGGACGCCGCAAAGCTGTTGATTTCACCATCCACTTTTGGTCAAGCGTTGTTTTTTCCTTCCATTTTGAAGCGAGCTCTGCAGGCCGAGCTTCCTTCATCTGACTCAGTTTGTTAATTAATTATAAAAGGACGATCTCCATATTTACGATTTTTTTAAAAAACTTCCCTTTTTTTGGGTTTTTGCTTAGATTTATTTGAAGCTAGATTTTAAAAAAATGTTTGCTATATATCTGACGAGTTTTTAATATTTAATTAAAATTAATATACTAAGATCACCACGCAAAGTTTCTTTTAAATAAACTTTTTCATTTTATCTAATGAAGTTGTACTTTTTTGCTAATTTATTGCTTATTAACAAATTAATTTAAAATCGAGCGCCAGCGATTCGGAATCGATAAGAAATATCAAAATGTAGCTGAGCTATCGATATTTTCACTTTGCCTATCGCTGTTATTAACAGCTCAGCTGGCAATGTTAAGAACAGTGTTGCCTATTTAGCTACTTTCCAGCTAGATCTAGCGGGTTGCAATAAGTAAATGCGAGATAAATTGTAAAATAGCGGCTAGCGGGAGTGTTTGCTATTTTAATCGCGAAATTGGCGGAATTTTAGCTTTTTAAAAACATATCGTAAAAATTGATAAAAAAACGTTTTTTAGCCACTTTTCCTCCTTTTCATACAACATTTTTCTGAGATCATGTCATACAACAAAATTTAAAAAATACTGGAGAAGAGATTTTTGAAAATTTCTTTTTGCAGTCTCCTAATATAACCTGCGAGCAAGAGGCGGCAGTATGTTTATATATTGCCTCACATTCATCTGGTCAATTGGGCTGACCATTTGGGATTGTTTTGCGGAACAAAAAACACTGGATTAAATCGATAAAAATTTCGTTTTTTTTAGCTACCAACAAAATTTTCTGGCTATATCTAGCTTTTTTCAAAGGCTAGTTTAGCTTTTTAATGACCCGAAGAGTTGGCAACACTGGTTAAGAATAATATTTCTGTTAGCCGCATTTTTGTAAACAATGTGCACGTGTTGCAGACATAGAGCAAATAAAATTTAAAACAAAGTTATTAGAACTGGACATCATTTGACAAAGAATATACTGATATTGCACAAAATGGCTGCTATAACAGAAAAATCTAAAGAAACAAATACGTTTCGGGTGAGTGGCTCAAGATTTACTCGTAGCATATTTCAATCATTGCTAATGCTATTTTGTATCCAAAGTTTAAATCGTTTACTGATCGCGTGAACGAGATTGACTTGCGGCACCTGGCGCTATACCACATAGGCCACAAATATGAGCAGCTCGAGGAAGTGGAGAATGAAACGTACTTCCAGCAGACGCTGCAAAAGTGGAACGTGCTCAATCTGACCGAGGAGTACAACTACTTCAGTAAGCGTTGCCGCAACATTGTCACCTTGCCGCAACTGTTACATCAGAAGGACTTTGTCATTGACCTGCTATTAGAACGTTTGTCCACTGCTACAACTTTGTCGCAGCAGCCGCTGTTGGAGCTGCTCTATGTGCTGGCACGAGATTTGCGTGAGGAGTTCTATGCCTATTTCCAACGTGTGCTGGACCGGCTGATATGTCTTTTAAATACCCAAGATGCGGAGCAGCTCGAATGGACGCTTATCTGTCTTGCGCATTTGTTCAAAACACTCAAGTCCTATTTGAAACGGAATATTGGCGTAGTCTTCAACGCCATTCTGCCGCTACTGGACGAGCAGCACTACGCTGACCATGTGACAAACTTTGCAGTCGAATGCTTCGCCTATATAGCTCGTGATGTTCGCGATTTTCCACGTTTCCTCACGTACGTACTCAGAACTGTGCTGCGCGAGCAAGTGGATAGTGTGCATGGCTGTGGAAGGCTGCTCTATGAGATTCTGCGCGGCGTCAATGGTCATCTGCATATATGCGCTGCCGATCTGCTGGCCCATGTTCTGGAGGTGCTCGTCAATGCGGACGCCAGCCACACCAATGCCCAGACATCATTACTGGCGGACATTGTGCAGCATAGCTTTGGCCTCTTACTAAATTTTATGGCCGCTGACCAAAGCGTTGTCCTCTGGCAACAACTTTGTGGCGCCGTCTCCAAGCCGAATCTGAGCGTGACGGCAACGATGCAACTACTTGAACTCATTCTGCCGCTGATCAACCACAAGGATGGGCGATACATTGCGGAACTGTCACTGCTGGTGCCCACAGTGTTGAAGCTACTCGATCGACACATGGCTGTTGCTGCGGAGCCACTGCAACAGCTAAGCTCGCTGGTCAGCAGCTTGTTGCAGGCTCGCCAGACCCAGCTTAGCCAACTGGATGCCAGCCGACTGCTTCAGCAGCAGCTTAAAGTCAACAAAGTTTCCCGTGTCGTTTACGAGGACTTTATTCTCCAGATGCTAGACTACAAACAGTTTGAGCTGCTGGTGCTGCCACATGTTGTGGCCCATTACGAGGAGCATCTCGACACGAGTACCCTGGAACTTCTAGCGCGGATTGTTCAACACAAAAGACCACTGTCCGTTGATGCCCATAGCCTCTCCAGCTGGCAGCCCTATCCCATGCAGCTGAAACAGGCAAAAACAATGGAGAACGTGCAGCACCAATTGCAGCACATTGATGTCAATGAGGAGTCGCAACTGTTGCTGCTTCTGCTGGTGCCTCATATGCGCGGATTCAGTAAGCAGCCACTGGAAAGCAGCCTGCAGAGTTCTATAGAGGATCAGCTGGCGGGTACTCCACCAGATTGCTCCTTGTTGCTGCTTCTGCTGCAGACCCACACGCTGCTTAAGTTCAAGTTGCCCCAGGAGCTGAGCACAAAACTGCAGCAGACTCTGCTGCCGACGGTGGACAGCGATTTGCGAGCTTTGGCCTGTCTGCAGCTCATTCTGTTGAAGTCTAACAGGGGTGAACTGAAGGAGAGTGCCATGGAAGCCGTTATAGAGGCTGTTCCGAAGCTATTAAGTCAGCCGGCATCGCAATGCCGGCGTATGGCTGCACATTGCCTGGAGTTGCTCGGTGCTCTTCAAGGCAAGCTCAATCCCTATGAATACTTTGCTACAGCCTGCTCCATTGAGCCTACAGTGCACAATTATAGGGAGCTGCTGCTGCAACTGCAGCAACTGGAACCAGCATCTGCACATTTCAAACAGTACGCTCAGCTGCCACACTTCAAGGAGCACGCGGTCAGTCTGCTGCTCGGACTGCTGTACAATAACTTCAAGTTCGTGTGGGCGCCAGTGCAACAGCTCCTGGCGGAATATGTCAAGGTGATGACCACCGACGAGTTCTGGAGCATATTCAAGGCCAAGTTGCTGCAGACAATCGAGTACATTGACTACACCAAGGAGGTGACAGCATTGGAGCAACCTCCACAACGTAGCTATGACTCGGCAGCTCTCAGCTCGCTGTTGCCCCTAGATGAGTCTCAGCAACAGATAACTCTCCAGCAGGCATTGAACTACCGCCAACTGCTTTGGCAGTGTATTCCAAAGCTTGGCAACATTGCCGAAATTAAGAATGCGGATCTGGTGCGTCTTTTCTTGCAGTTCGTGGACCGCGAGTATCGGGCTCAGTTGGAGCGCTCAGAGCACACTTGGAATCTAGTCGACCCAACAGGTAAGTTTCTGGATTACTTCACATAAATTTGTCAGTTTTTCTGGGAGGCCTTTATCTGGTGAGCTGTTGGAGCATGCAATCAGTTTGCTATGAATATTTCGAATTTTTTGATCGTAATCAAAAATGATTGCCCTCTACATTAATTAAAGTATATTGGTAAGGACAGCCAATGATTGATTAACATAAGGGTATCGGGTTATCAGTATCAAGTTATTTTAATAAGTACTCGCTTTTTTCTAGGGTGGGCGGAAAAATGTTATTTTAAGATTTCCGGGGTTGCAAAAAGCGAACTTGCAATAAGATTTTTGTCCTGAGTTTTTGAAATACCAAAATTAGGCTCGTTTTTCAATGTCTAAATAAGGTGTTTGATAACTATTGAAAATATAATTTGATGTTAAATGTACTGTCAAATTCTAATTACATCTTAGATTCAGTTTTTGTGTGGTCCGGTGGCTCAGTGGCTCAGAACTTCCAGTTTGAAAAAAAACTGAGCTCGATTCCCCCCCGTCAATTGTAGTCAAACATGTGTTTTTAAGTTCTTCGAAATGAAACACAAAAATATTTATGTATTTCCCGTCATTAAAAAAAAAAAGATACAGTTTATATGTACATTTGACAGTTAACACATACGCCCCAGAAATAAGTGTTTGGTGGAGAGAGAAACTGACCCGATTTAATTTTTGGTCTGCTCACATTTGGAAATAATAAATTTAGCGCAATGTGTCCAGTGACAAAATTTTTTTTTTAATAATTCATGTGTAAAATGTAATATTTTTCGTCACAAAATTGGATATCAGAAATTTTGGGGCATGAAAATGTTTTCGTCACTAGACTTTTACCTCGTAAAGAGGTTTTTTTATAAGATATCAGAAATTTTTTAATAAGACATAGGAAGTTTTGACAATTGAAATATTTTTTTACAGTGTAACTTTGTCAATCGGTGTTTATTGTTTGTACAAGCAAAAAGAAACTGTCTGGCAACACTGTTTCTCTTTACTAACACACATGCCAACATGCCAAGCGCAAAATTTATCAGCACTCTCAAACTCTGGCTGCTATGACACTTTGTTGCTGCTGTCCTTTTCCAATTCAAAGTAAAACGTATATATTCAGTTAATAGGTTATATCTTCCAAACCAATCAACAAAAATTTATGCATGATGTATCAAAAAACGCGAAATATTAAAAGCTCAAACATATTCAAAATTAAAAAAAATCGCTAGCGGCGTTTTCTCGAAAACCGCCAAAATGTGGAAAAAATTACCTTTTTTCACCTGTAGCTTTTTACCTGTGTACTTTAGAAAAAAAGTTTGAACATATGCTTAAGAGCCCTTCAAAGTACCTTTCCAACGACATATAGATCATATCTGTAGCTTTCATAGTTTGGACACTATGGGGGTTTTTAGTTTTAGCGGTTTTTAGCGATTTCCCGCTAAACTAGCGATTTTTCGAAAAAGTCGTAGAACAAACGTTTCTAGATTTTTGAGCGGGAACAAGTCCTCATTCAAACTTTTAAGCTAAATCATCGCTTTGATACAAACAAACAAACATACTGACTTTTCATCTCATTTTCGGAAGGCGACTCAAAATTTCAAAATTAATTATTTTTTGAACCAGTTGTCCGATTTTGATGATCGAGGTGTCATTCGACGCGTATTTTTGATGAGAATTGTAAAAAATTCAACGAAAATTCAAAAAGGCTCCAACGGCCCCATTAGCTCCAATAATGTAAATTTTGCCCCTCCCACTTACACCTGTTTATCTCACGAACCAGGTGAGTTTTCAAAAGTCTTAGTATGCACACTTGTAAGTTTAATTAATACCTTTCGATCGGTATATAACTCGACCTGATCGGACAGTCATAGCAAATCTTCCATTCTTCCTGTGTATATATGCTAGTCGCCTTCGCACCCTTCGTGCTGCTTTCGTCACTAGCGCGGACTGCCGTCCGCAGTGATATACTTCAAGTTCCGGGCATTGAAGAAAGTTGATTAGAACGGGCGAATGGTCGGATGATATGTCTGAAAGTACTTCGGCATTTATCAGATTGCGTGGAATATTTTTTGTCACAGCGAAGTCTATTAAGTCTGGTTTCCTATTAGGATCTGATGGCCAGTATGTAGGCTTACCCGGGGAGACATAGTTGAGTTTGTTTCTTAGTTGTATTATTGCGTTATATAACTGCTTGCCCTTGGGGGTCACAAGGCGAGAGCCCCAATACGTGTGCTTCGCATTGTAGTCTCCTGCTGCTATAAAACGATTCCCCAGTGTACTGAAGAATTGCATGAATTGAGCTTCAGTGATTGCAAAGTTTGGAGGACAGTATACTGCGGCAATAGTAAGGTTGCTGTTGCCCGATTGTAGGTTTATTGATGTAGCTTGCAAATGGTTTGTTGCATATCTTTTATGAAAATGATGTTTGATTCTATTTCTAATTAAAATACCCGTTCCACCGTGTGCTTTTCCATCCGGATGATCTGTGCCGTAGAATAAATAACCGCGTATTTGGAAGTTGTATTTGTTAGTGAGATGCGTCTCTGAGAGCAGCATTACGTCGATGTGTTTGTCGTATAGAAAATGAGTTAGCTCAAGTTTATGCCGTGAAACACCGTTTGCGTTCAACATTGAAATTCTTAGGGCCGCCATTGATTATTTTGACTGTTGAGATGCAAGCATCTGTATCAATGTGTTTTGATTTTGCATAAGGTTTTGCATAGTTGTTTTCATAAAGGATACAAAGTCCATCATACTTTGTTGCAGACTGAAAATCATCATTTCTATCGAGCTTTGAGGCTGCTGCTGAACGCTTGCCAAGTTTGGCTCTGCTTGGATTACATTTGGGAGCGATGTTGAAGGAGTTGGTTTGTTTATGCCTGATTTTACCGCGCTGGCGTAAGAGAAGCCATTGATAGTGTTGATGGGGCCAAATGAGGACCTGGCTGTTTTGGCAAAGAAGACATCGGGTGTTGTTTGAGATGGTATAATTGCGTTTGACATGTGCTGGGAACGCGTTGGTGGAACTCGCCGCATACGGGATTTCAATTCTTTATACACAGGACAACCTTTGTAGTTAGCTGTGTGATTTCCACCACAGTTTCCACACTTTTTTGTACTGGGATCCTCTTTATTGACTTGGCAATGGTCAGATCCATGGGAGTCTCCACAGGCAACGCATACTGACCGAAGCGTGCAGTAAGTCTTAGTATGCCCATATTCCTGACAGTTTGAGCACTGCAGAATATAAAGTTAAAACAAATGTAGGTAGCAAGTTCTCCAAAGGATTACACCGGTTAACGGTTTCAGCTTCGGTTTGAATCTCACGCCTGATAAGTCTTAGATCTTGATTGGTGAAATTCTCGGTTGCATGCCGCAATTAGTAATAGGGTTTAATGATAAATGATCTATTAATCGCAGAATTGACGCCCTTGTTTAAAAATTGTAGGCGATGCTGGCGATGATGTCGATGCGGAGGATGCGGACAACGAGAATGCTGAGAGTGCAGCACAGTTGACGCCGGCCAAGGGGCGAAACAAGAAAAAATCTCGAAATCTGCACGCAAAGTTCATTCTGCAAACGCTGCAGCTGAAGTTGGGATGCTTTGTGTCTCAGCCCAACCCGAAGGCGCTTCATCGGGAGGCAGAGATGCACGAGTTTTATCTGGAGCTTCTGGCTGGTCCAAATTCGCAGCTGCAGCAGCTTGCCCTGGACTGTCTATCCGCCTACAAGCAGCCCGCGACGCTGGTGCAGCACAAGCCGCAGTTGACGGGCCTCATTGACGATGCCAAGTTCAAGGCCTCGCTGAGTGACTTCGAATTGGCAAATCTGGCTCCTCAGCAGCGCTCCGACCTGATGCCGTTCATTCTGCGCGTGCTCTATGGACACCTGACCCGAGGCGGGCAGCGACAGTTGAGCGGGCAGCAGCGGAAGACGCTTATACTGCGCTTCCTTGGCCAGCTGGAGGAGGAGGAGATTCGGAGCTTCTTGAGTATGGCTTTCAGTCGTTTTGCCGACCACACGAGTCAGCCCGTCGAGATGCTGGTGGCCCATGTGCGAGGGCAGTTTGTGCCGACAGCTGTAATTGCTGCACGACAGCTGCAGAGGATCGTCAATCTGCTGGAGCTGATTCGCAAGGAGTTCGCAGGTCGCTTGAGTGTCGACTTCCAAGTCTACGTTCTGAAGCTGTTGCTCCTGGCGGGTGCCGTGTCGCAGCAAGTAATCGGTGGCGAAGTCGAGGCTGGAAGACTGGCGAATGCCTACAAGAATGTGCGCCATGGAGCACTGCAGACGCTTGTCAACTACTTTGACCAGTTGCTGGACATGTCGGATCTGTGGCAGACAGAGCAGCTGCAAGCCATCTGTGAGGTCTTTGTCTGGCCGGCTCTGGCTCGCCTGTCCCAGGAGTCGATACACGCGCCGACGCCTCTGCTCAAGCTGCTCCTCCTGTGGGGTGGCGAGCCACGCTTCCAATCCTGGCTGCAAAAGCGCCCCTCTCCCGAATCGCCGACCATCATGCATCATCTGATGGCGCTGCTGCTGAACGACAAGGCCAAGCAGGTAGTGCGACGAGCTTTGCTGCAGCTGGTGGAACAGCTGCTGGAATGTGCCAACACGGAGGAGCATGGAGCACAGGCTCTGGCCATACTTCAGCCACACATACCTGACATCCTCCAGCTAATGCAGGCCAGCTGGCGGCAGAAGAAGGCCGGAAAACAGACGCTGGACAAGCGTGAGCTCAACATTCTCAGCCTGCTGACGGTGCACGTCCAGGAGCCGGACACCTGCGAGACATTGCTGCACCTGCTGCTTCCCATCTTCACCAAGCAGGCGGCCAGCGCCAGTGGCGATACTGTGCTGCAATTGATCACGACGCTGTCGAATCTCAGCCAGCGTGTGCCCTCGCCTCATGACTATGTGCGTCAACTGTCGCCTCTCTTTGAGCAGGTGCACGTCTTGCCGGCTCGCAAACTGCTCTGTGAGATGCTGGCCGAGATGGCCAAGCGACTGCACAAGCAGGCAAAGCAGCAGCCGGAGCTCCAGTCCGTCTCCGAGAAGATGCGGGAGTGGGCACGAATTGTTCTCCTGCTGAATGCCTGGGACAAGCGCTGGCTGGAGCAGCCTGACTACGATAAGCGTCTCCAGGCACTCACCGAGCTGAAGCAACAACTGGAGTCGAAGGATTCGAAGGAGGATAAGCCAGCTACCTTTGACCTGGAACTGGGACTCTTGGTGACGTACAACTGCTTCTACATGCTGCGCCACGTCTCGGATCTGGGCATGCGCGTCAACATTGGCGAGCTGCTGAAGCTATTGCTGCCCCATCTGACACGCCAGCTGCAGCTAAGCCCCAGCCAGCCCCAGGAGAAACTGCATCTCTGGCTGGACGAGTGTCTGCTGCCGTTGCTGCAGCGATCGCTGCGCGAGGAGCGATATGAGCATGCTCGTAGCGAAGCCATTGGCTTGTTGGGCGAACTGGCTCGCCAGTGTCCCCAGGCGCATGACGTGCTGCGGGATCTGGCGCCACTGGCGGATCGCCACGACGTGGAGGTGGACTTCTTTGAGAACATGCTGCACTTGCAGACCCAGCGACATGGGCGTGGCCTGCAGCGACTGGTTAATATCGCCGGGGGCGCAACCTGGCGTTCATCGCCGCCCTGTGCCCGCACCTTGACACAGTTTCTGATGCCACTGACCACGCGCTATCTGCTGAGTGAGAAGCACTCGGGCAAGCATACGCTGGTGGATGCAGCCATCGAGGCGGTGGGCGTGATGTGTGAGCTCCTCCCCTGGCAGCAATACCACGTCGTGCTGCGTCATTACCTGCAGCGCCTGCGCCAGGCGCATTCCCAGCAGAAGCAGTGCGTCCGCTTGGTTGTGCGTGTCCTCGACGCCTTTCACTTTGATCTGACCAATGCGCATGCCGATGTCTCCGCTCTGGCCCAGCTCAAGCAAAAGCTCTCAGAAGCGGTCGAGCTTCAGTCAACGGAACAAAAGGAGGAGGAATCGGAGGAGAAGCCTAACAAGGAGGAACTGACTGCAGATGCCGGGGACATTGACTTTGAGGACGACAAAGACAAGTTGGAGGGTGCGCTGGAGGAGAAGGAGCAACCAAAGGATCGACAAGTCAAACCACATCTGGCACTGGCACCCAATGCAGCCAAACGTGTGATGGCCACCATTACCAGTGTCCTCTTGCCCACCCTTAACCGCGCCATCACCGAGAAGACCAACTACGATGCCAAGCACAAGGTGAACCGTCGTCGCCTGAGCTACGAGCGGGAGGAGGAGGAGATACAGCGTGTTCCCATCGCCCTGGCCATGGTCAAATTGTTGCAGAAGCTGCCCCAAGAGCTCTTGGACAACAGTCTGCCAGGTGAGTAGGATAGGGTTATACCAACTCCAGTTGACTCAATGCCTTCCATTGTTTGCCTAGGCATCTTCATGAAGGTGTGCACCTTCCTGCGATCCCCCTTGAAGTCTGTTCGCATGCTCACCCGAGACATTCTGAAGAAGATCATGCTTACCCTGGGAGGCAGTTGGCTGGGCCTGCTCCTGGAGCAGCTGCAGTCCCTGTTGACCCGTGGCTTCCAGGTGCACGTGCTGTCGGTGACTCTGCATGGCGTGCTGGACGCACTACGCGACCAATTGCAGCCAGCTCATATTGAACTCTGTCTGCAGAATCTGCTAGAGGTGGCCCTCAACGATATCTTCGGGGATGTGAGCGCCGAGAAGGAGGTGGATAAGATTGTAGCCCACACGCCGGAGGCTAAGCCCAGCGCCAAGAGCTATTTGACACTCAACATTGCGGCCCGACACATAAGAGACAATTGTTTGCTGGACTTGCTGCTGCCCTTCAAGGAGCAGTTGGCGCGCACACACTCCCGCAAGGTGACACAGAAGATCCAAGAGTGCTTCGCCAAGATCGTCGCTGGACTGGTGGAGAACACGCACATAGCACGAGAGAGCCTGCTGATCTTCATCTACGGCACCATGTCGGAGAGCATCACGGACCTCTTGCCGGGCACCCAGAAGCGAATACTGAGCGACAAGCAGCAGGCAATGATGCGTCGCGCCCGTCCCGACTGCCTGCTCCTGCAGCCGGCTCCAGGACGACGCAGCGTGACAACTGGGAACAAGCAGGTTAAGTCCAATGCCCAGGCGAATGCCCACATTCTGATTGAATTCGGCCTAGAGCTGCTGCACTTTGTGCTCAAGCGCAAGAAGCTGGTGGACCTGGACTATCAGCCTTTCCTGCATCCGCTGCTGCCCCTTCTGCGGGATGCTTTAAAGAGCAATCACGCGAGGACCACCACCTATGCCCTCAAGTGCTACACGGCCATCTGGCTGGGCGAATACGAGCTGGCCGAGCTGGACACTGAGCAACTGGGTCCCGTGGTCAGTCGCATGTTCGAGATCCTGAAGAACTTTTCCTCGTTTGGCGCCACGCGGCAGGAGGAGAATGCGCAGCTGGTGCGCGCCAGCTTCAAGGCTGTGGTTGCCCTGCTACGCAAGTGTCAGGATCATGCTCTGAGTGAGGAGCAGATCGAACAGCTGTTGCTCCACATTGAGCAGGAGCTGCAGGAAGGCGAGTGCAGCAGCCAGACAATGTGCTTCACCCTCCTTAAGGCGCTGGTCGGACGCAAGGTGGACACACGGTCGCTGCACGATCTGATGAAGCGTCTGGCCGATCTCTCCGTTGTTTCCCAGTCAGACCACGTGCGGGACGAGTCAAGGGGCATCCTAACCACCTACATCATGGAGTATCCCCTGCAGAAACGGATCGATCAGCTACTCAAGTTCATGTCCGTCCAGTTGGCCTACACGCAGCCCGCTGGGAGACAGTCTGCGATTCAGTTTATGCATGCGATCATCAACAAATTTCCTCTTCAACTCCTGGCCAAGCATTCCGAGTTCCTTTACCTCTCTCTGGGCACGCGCCTGGTCAACGACGAGGACACCTCTTGTCGACGTTATGTGGCCGCCGCACTAGAGGCTCTGCTTGGGAGACTCAGCAAACTGCAACGCCAGCCTCTCCTGGATGTGACCATGCTCTTCTTTACCTCATCCCAGTCCAGCCAAAAGCCAGGAGTGCGCGAGATGGCGGCTGCGATGCTCTCACGCTTTGTCCAAGCGGAACGCGCCGGCTTCACTGAGCGTCTGCCTGTCGTCCTCCCAACTCTGGTGGCTGTCCTCACACTGGGCGACACGGAAGCGGGCGGAAAGTTCGTGCGTGCTCCAGGACGCGATGTACTGCCTCTGGCGGGGACAAGCGTGCCGCGCAAGCGTCGTCGCAAGGTAAGTGAATAATACGATTGGATAGATCAGACATCTATATCACTTTTACTTGCAGGTGCCCGATGAAGAGCTTCTTTTGGCGGGAATGGACGAGGAGGATATGCTGGAGCAGCAGCAACGCAGCATTGACCATCAGGTGATCCAGCTGCAGTATTGCCTGCTCAAGATCTTAGAGCACTGCGGCGAGGCGTTGCTCGTTGACCAGGAGTTGGCGCCAACCGTGGATGAGCTAGCGTATGCCAGTCAGCGAATGCTTGGGCACGAGCACAACTGGGTGCGATGCAATGCTGCCAAGATACTGACGCAGATCCTGGCTCACTACGATTACGAGTATGTGGGTCAGAAGTTGGTTGGCGTCAAACGGGAGGAGGAAAGCGAAACAAAGCCATTGGAGTTTATATACGCACAGCCGGCGCAGGATCTCAAGAGCTTGATTCTCGATCTCTGTGCGCAGGTGACGCCAGGTGAGACGGCGCAGGAAATGATTGACGAGCTGGTGAAGATATTACTCTATGTGGCCCACATGCTCAGAGATGTGCCCTTTGGCCTTAAACAGGAGCCGGATGCAGATCGATCCGAGCCGTCGCCAGCTGGTAAAATCAATCTCAACTGGCTAGTGCGCAACATACGCATTCTGATTAACAAGGAAGTATCCAAGGCGCCACATGATACCAGCATAGTAAGTAGAATACACTCCTTGCCTCTGGAAATGCTCACCATTGTCTTCCTTTTCAGCGCACGGCCCTTTTCACCCTCATCGAAGGTCTGGGCACGTTGCTGAGCGTTGAGGCCGTTACCTATTTAGCTCCAACTCTGCTCCAAGTACTTGTGCGTGAAATGTCCGAGGAGGATCAGAACGTTGATGCTGAGCTGCGCCAACTAGCCTTGCGAGTAGGCAGCCGCCTGCGCAAACGCATCGGCTCCGAGGCCTACGACAAGGTGCGCAACCTTGTGCAAACCAAGCTGATGGTACGACGCGCCGATCGCCGAAAGGCGGTTGCCCAGGAGAAGATCCACGATCCAGCGCGTGCAGCAAAGCGAAAGGCTGGAATGCAGGAGCGCAAGAAGACGGCCAAGCGCCTGAAGACAGCTGTGGTTCGTGGCAAGGCTCCCGACATAAAACAGAAGCTCAAGAAACGCAAACGAAAAGCCGAAATGGATGGCTTCTAATTAGTTCTAGTTTTGTATATTACCAGCTGGTGTTAACCGACATGGATTGTATTTTCGTAGTCATCAAATGCTGCTGTAATCCACAGCGGAAGACAATTATGCCACTTTGTTTAACTCCATAAGAATAGGATCTTAAGAATAAAATGAGCTCACCATTTAAAGTTATCGGCTTTTTATTTTCCAACGAATACAAGGGGTCTGATAAAGAACCTCGATTGATCATGAATTACCATTTCAAAATGTCCTGGCGGTCCTCTTGTCGCTTCGCTCGCTGGGAGGTGCGGCTACAGTCGAGTATCCTCGTCTGTAGGATACTCTCTGCCCTCTACATACAAGTGTGATTGATTTGAATTGAATTTAATCAGGATGAATAAGAAAATTCCTAACATGCGAGTTTTGTTCTGATATCTCCAGAAACACCAAAAATTTCGAAACCTAATCTGAGTTTTGACCAATTGTTTCTATGGTCCGATCCGAATTTAAAAACAAACCTACATACCAAGTATAAAGTCTCTAGCTCTTATAGTCTCTGAGATCGACGCGTTCGAGCAGACGGACAGGGCTTAATCGCCTCGGCTTCCTTCTGCCTCTGTTACATACATTTCACAAAACTACATATTAAACCATTTTGCCTTGACTTTACTTTAGTCGAACTACAGCTCTAATTCTCTCTAGCTTGAACTATGTATATCAAGTGGCAATAAACATAATACACTTAAAAAAAGAAGTCTCCGTAATTCGAACTTTTTCTTTGGATTCGGGCTAGGGAAGTTCGACTGCATTTGCTTTTTGAGTAGTTAACCTGCCTATCTTTTCAGGTATTTTTGCTACTTCCACCATTTTCTTTCATACAAAACAATAATATTTCCGAATTATTGAGACTGTACTGCTTTATATTTTTGTGCTTGCCAAAGAAGCAGGGCGAAGGCCTTATGCCGTATTGCATGTGTTGAGTAAGAACACAATAATAACACTACCTCACACTACAGCTGAAAGCTGAGTGTCAGCTGAACTCTCAGCTTGAATAACACAATAAAAGTACTGCACGCACACATGCGGGAAAACAGAGCTTTTTCAGCTCAGCTCTGCACGCGCGATCAAGTGTGTTTGCCTTTGTCAGCTAGCTGAGAATCAGTGAGAGAGCAGCCATGGACAGCGATACGTTGATAAGTGAAATTAGGCGTATGCCGGCGCTGTGGAATAAGCAGAATAAGAACTTTTCAAACCGAGTAATAACAACAAAAAACTGGCAATTGATTTCTAAAAAAATGGGCGTAACAAGTAAGTTTGTATTATTAAGCTTATATACTTTATTGTAGGAATATACACCTATGCGTTTATGCCAGATATATATTTAAACATATGTATGCTTACATACAAGGGCGTCGGCAGGGAGGCAGGGGGCGGGACCATTGCCCCCTCCTACATTCAGATCTTTACATTATCTCTGCCAGCATTTTAGGAAATTTCTGATCAAATTTGATTCTAGTTTTATTCCCCTTTGTGATCAACATAAGCATAACTGCGTTTTTTTTCTGATCATGAATGTTACTGTTGAGGGTAGTTTAACCGGTACTCGACTAAGCTCACGGGAACACTACTGTAAAATTACATATTTGAGTGAACACAGCGATTGTACAATCGCCAATCGCCGAAAAGAGTATTCTGCGAGTCGCGCAGGAGATTAATAGATGATGAATCTTCCAGGCGATTGTTTAAAGATTGAAAGCTGTCATTCAAAAAAAGTAATGTAAGAGAGTCTTCTGCGAGTCTCGCACGAGTCTTTTGAAAGAGGAATCTTCCAGGTGATTGTTCAGACCAAAACGCAAAAAAAGGCTCCACGTCTAAAGCAATTTAATTCAGATTTTTTCTAGCACTCCAAAGTGTTGGTCCCGTAGCTCACTAGTTAGAGTTGCCGACCTGTCATACTCCGAACTTTAAATGATTGAGGTTCGATTCCCCCCGTTGAGCTAAAAATGTTGTTTACAATAATCTGTTTTGACAAATTCCTGAACCAACACAGAAAGCTTTTAGGCTAGCGCCGCGCAGCGTGTGTCTTTTTATACAAAACAAAAGAGTCGTGGTGATCAAAAAGCGACGATAAGGCGATTGACGCCTGAGACTCTCTGGCGATTAAAAATGTTTGCTGGGAAACTATGCAAAAATGCAGTAAGTAATGAATCACATTTCGAGCATATGCTCGAGTCATTTTCGAGTCTTCTTTTGATCGCCAATGAGATAAATCTCTTTTTAATCATCAAGGGGACTCGAAGAAGACTCCCCAGGGTGATTTTGCTAAAAACGATCTTCCAAATTCTGGCAGGGATTTGGCTTCCGAAATCCAACCAGAGTAGTTGTGAAAGCGTGAAAATAATATTTTGGGCCCATCTTATTGAAAAGCTGCCGACGCCCTTGCTTACATATGTATGCTAATAATGCATACTTTTTATAACTTGAGTTCATTGAGAAATCATTCAATTCAATTCTATGTTTTTGTAGCGGACCAGTGTAAAAAAAAGTTCAAATATTTAAAAGACGAATATCGCAAAGCGCAACGAAAAGTGCCAAAACATGCCTCAGGGGCAGGAGCAGCAGAACTTCACATTTCCAAATTTAAATACTATAATTTAATGAAGTTTTTATATGATGATGCTGCTGAGGTCGATTTTCAAAGCTCCCACGACAGCCTTGTCGATGACTGTTCAATGTCATGCTTGGACGACACTGCATTTGAGAAGGCAATAATGAAACAGGAAATTGAAATCACTGATGACGAACTGCCAGGATCGTTCAACAAACACAATACAAAAGAACAACAAGACGTAATCACAGATCCAATTGGAATCGAACAGAAAGCACTTAAACTGTTAGAAACAGATGAAAACAATATTGAAAACATGGACAATGACGACTTACATTTTTTTAAAAGCCTCATTCCTCATACCAAGAGCCTCTCATCAATAGAAAAATTACGGATGAGAGGAGAAATTCAAAATATAGTTATAAAATATTTGGAAATTAGGTAACAATACAATCAAGACAGTTGAGATTTAAGAAATACATACATTCATATTTGTAAATAATTAAATTAAAGAAAAACAATTAAATTGGCATTTAATTTTGTTGTTTTGCTTTGTAAAATGGAAACATATTAACAAATTTACTAAAATTTCGTAAGCATAATTGTTTTCATTTAAAGGAAAGAATGTCATTCAGTAAAACAGTACAAAAAATAATTCCGAAAACGCACAAAATAATTTTAAGCTTTGCAAAAAATTGCATGTAAAAAATTTCTCCTTTTTCTAAAAAATCAGATTAAGTCACGACAACCTGTTACTATTTTTGAGGCTTCCTCATCAAGGCTAGCTTTAAAATGATCACCAAATGAAGAATCCTTAGATGAAATATTGGAAAATGTCTAAGAATTGTGCAATTCTGAGGAAAGAAAGATCGCCAAATTAAATGTAACACAAAAAGAAAGAGAAGACGAAAAGCCTACTTAGTTCATACAAGGAAGATGCAAATGAATAAAACATTACTATGTAGAATGGAAATTCACCAAATTACTTATTCTTCTCCGTTGGGAAATTAAGGTGTTTACTTTAAAGATAATAATTTTTCACATTGCAGATTGGGAGGAAATACAATTTTATTCCAAAACTGAATCAATTTTATCTAATCTACATATAATCAAAAGTAAGGATTTACTCTAGCTTATTGACCTTGTGAGTGGTGTCAAAATTCTTATGGAATAGCAAAGTGGAATGTCTTCATTGCAGACACTTACTCAAAAGAAACATTTGAAACGTTATCTATGTAATGTGTACTTTATACTATACATTGTAATCTCTTCACTAATATTAACTTAATACCACTGGAATTAACTTTGGTTTGAAATCAGTGACGCTTTGCCACAACGCGATCACAGTTGGTGAGGCGAAGCAGGAGCTTGGCTATATAGCTGAGTAAAAGTAGAACGAGTGTTGTGACTTCCATGATAACAAAGTGTGATATAGACGAGCCAATCTCCAGCCATGAGCCAGTATTGCGCACTAGAAATAAAAAGTTCAGGCCCATAATGTCACAGATGATTAGCAGACATATGAAGATCTGTCGCTCCTGTTGGCGAGCGTAGTCACAGTAGGTGTACACAATGGACAGATTGAGCACCACGGGCAAGAGCAGCTTGATCAGCACCAGCGACATTATGACAAATGGTGCAAAGTGACTGAGGAAGCAGCGTGCAATGTTGGGATCGAATGAGCTGATCGATGCAATGTTGCCGCTTCCAAAGAGCGAGAAGAATGTGTAGAGTAGGACGGTGAAGGCCACACGTAGGGATGACTGAACGGACCTCTGCTGATGCTGTAGCGGCTCCAGTTCTGCACGCCGTGCGGCTAATGCCATAGTCAGTTCCATGGCCAGCAGCTGCACGAACAGCGATTCATACGAAGTGCATAGCATCGTGTAGAGTACGCCTAGGTTGTAAAATATCTGCGCCAGTCGTACTTCCAGCGATGTCTCCTTGCTGAGATGTATGGACACAATGGCGTAGATAAGATACATCCAATTGACTAGCTTCAGCGGCAACGGCGGAGCCATTTGCTGGCTATGCAGATGGACACACACAGTGGTATTCAGCAGTATCAGTGGGTTGCACCACTTTGTGTGCCAGTTGTAGCTTCGGCTCCCATGGCTTAGCACTGCCCGAATCAAGACGAGCAGTATTCCGGCCAGTAGAAGGTACTGATTCTGATATCCCACTGAAGGTGGCAGCAGCGGAAAGCAGCCCAGTGCTAGAACCAAAAGCACCCATTTGTAGAATTGGGCCGTGTTGCGCTTGAAGGTGCCCCAGTTGCTGCCCCATGCAAAAGCGACGAAGCACAGTGAAATCAAACGACGCTCGAAGAAAGTGAAGACCAACAGCTCCGCGCAGGCAATGAGTAATAGCACCTGCATCTTGGATACTTGTGCGCCTCGCGTAATTGCGGGTAGGCGGTAATCTCCGACATCGAACACGTTCCCGTTGCTGTCTGCAGTTTGCCGTAGAGCCAGCAACCAAACAGGTAGTGGCAGCAGCATATAAAAGCCTACGGAGAACGGTACGATTTGGGCTACAATAAAGCCCGCCAAGAGTACAGCAGCAATAGATATACTAAGCGTGATACAGATATGCTGATACTCATTTGCATTCCCTGGCAGTTTTCTTGGTGCAGCATTTTGGATTAACAGGCGATACAAGTAGAATATCCAGCCCACAAAAGTGGCCGTGGTGCAGAACAGCATGGCATTGCGGTAGTAACCATGATAGTAATCGATGCCTTCCAGAGCAAGTTTCATCATGTCGATACTGTTGCTCAATGATGCTTCATATTCTTGGGCTCTAAAGGCATTAATCTCCTGCTGTGTCAGTTTCTCGAAGCTCTTCATATACGGCGTAAAGAGACCCTTCTGATGCTCCGCTTGCAGACGCACATATTGGGCAAGCAGCTGCAGCGCATTGCTGTGAGCTGCGATGGCCTCGTACTTATCGCCAGCATTCATATAGCCTAACGGCAAGACCCCAAAGTTATTCATTGGCGGGGGCAAACCAATTAGAGCTGACATCAATGGTGTCAGCTGGGCTTGTTCTAGCTCGTGTAGTGGCAATTTCTGCCCCTCATCGTTGGCCACAAAGCTATTATTCGGAGAAGCACTGCGCTTTACGCCTGCACCCCACAGCATGAAGGGTGTGTCTGTCTCATGTGCTGCACCAGCTCCATGAGAACCTGCAAAATAATATGGGGTATTTCATCCTGTTTAACATAACTTGATTTTATAGCTTGCCTGAGTCCGTCATGCCGTGATCCGATGTTAGCAAATAAGCCGTCCGCTTATCGGGAAAAACTTCTTCAAATCGCTGATAAATCTGCCATATTCCATGCTCTGTAAATTTTAAGTTCTCTAGGAAAAGAGGCGTACCCGGCTTATGCACATGTCCGGCAGTATCTAGACCCAGCAGATGCAAAAAGAACACAACCTTCTTGGCATTGCGCAATTCTTCCTGCTTTCGATGAAGCAGCAACCGCACCCTGTCGAACACCCACTCGTCCAACTTGAAAGTCTTGTGATGGCCAGAGAAGTCAAGGTCGTGGTTATAGGCATCGAAATGCATTGGTCGTCCGCCATCAGCAAGCTTCTCAAATATGTGCAACACATCATGGGCACCCCAAGCGTATGTGTGCCCACTTCTATTAAACACCGTATCGAATTCAATGGGATTCTCCTTCCAGCCACGTGTCACTGCAGACGGATCTTCGTAGAGTCCAGCTATTAGGGCTATGTGACCTGGCCTTGACTCCGTAGGCACATGGGTGCGGGACACGCCAACTATTCCTTCGCGTACGAAGATTTCGCGCAAGTGCGGCACATGGTTGCAGTTGTCTGCGAAAAATGAGTCAGCCCGCAGTCCATCGGTGACTATTAGAACCAGGCGGTCAGCTGGTGGCTCAGCATTTAGCACTGCCTGTGGCTGCAGGCCCTCTATAACAGGTGACCGAAAGTATATCACGAATATGGAACCCAATAGCAGCACATGCACCAGCAATCCGTAAGCAATCCACATTGCCACGAAAGTGAAAACAAAACAAAAACAACAGCTGTTAATTTAACCGGTGCTTGGTATCGAGTACGAGAGTGTTTGCGGTGAGTATAGTGTTGTAAAATGCTCAATCAGAGGTGTCAAGGTAAAATAAAAAAAGGATTTTAAAGTAAATATGTTTTAAGTTAATTTAGTATTAATTTAACAGTGTAATATTATTTAATGAAACCAAATAAATTATAAATGAGATAAAATAATAAAGCTCATTTTAAAATTAGTTTGGTGCACGACACCCGTCGCGTGGTGAAGTTTAGTTGGAAATTCTAAAAAAAATCTGAAAAAATTTAAATAATTTAATAATAATATTTCAAGCGCAATTCAAAAAACCAAGAAAACTATATATTTTGTAATATTATAAAGCTCAGTTTAAAATTGGTTTGGGGGCACGCCAGCCTTTGCGTGGTAAAGAAATTAAAAAATTAGTAAGAAATTCTAAAAAAAAATTATAAAATCGATATAAATATAACAAAACTCCTGTGAAAGTTTTACAGTTTTAGCTTCAATATTTATTTAAAAAACCATGTTGATATTTAACTTATTTTATGAAAAGAGTTAAATACTGGTTGTCAAATATGATACCGTTACCAAGGCCGCTACCTTTTTTTTTCCGAGCAATCAGCTGATTAACGCATTTATTTATTAGAGGTGTGTGTTGTGGTGTTGTCCCGAGGCTCGATGTTTGCTGAACACATTCAATTTTTTTGGACACGGCTTTAAAGTCTGTAAATCTCATCTGTAAAAGGGATTGTATTGAACATAAATCTCATAATATTTTAAAATTCTTTCCTTCCAATATTTTAGAGTGCCATAATTATCAGATTGTTAATTTTTTTTTTATACAAAAACATTCGATAGTCGCCTTTGAAACATCGATGGCTCCGATGTTTTGCACCTCTAAATTGTCCCCCGTCGAGTGTGTTCTGTTTTTTTTTTCTTTGCTCAGTCTGATATTTTAAGTGGCAACCGTGAATGCATCATCTGCGGCATTGTGCGATCCGTGGCCTGGCCAGGAGTCGATCAAATTCCACGAAAACTAATGGAAATCTATACGATGTAGTTGTCATTGGGGGCGGGCATGCCGGCACAGAGGCTTGTGCAGCTGCAGCTCGAATGGGCGCCCGTACATTGCTATTAACCCATAAACTGGAGACCATTGGTGAGATGTCATGTAACCCGTCTTTTGGTGGAATTGGCAAAGGACATTTAATGCGTGAAGTGGACGCTTTGGACGGTGTTTGTGCCCGTTGTTGCGACGTCTCGGGTGTCCACTACAAAGTGTTAAATAAACGCCGCGGCCCAGCGGTGTGGGGACCCAGAGCTCAGATTGACCGTCAGCTGTACAAACGAGCAGTGCAGCGGGAGTTATTTAACACCGCAAATCTGGAAATTCGAGCGGCGGCCGTGGACAACCTGTTGATAGAGACGGATGAGAGCACTCAGAGCGGCGCACGTTGTGGCGGAGTCCTGTTGGAAAATGGGGAGTTAGTGCGCAGTCGCACGGTGGTGCTAACGACAGGCACTTTTCTGCGCGCCCATATTAATATTGGGTTGGAGGTGAGGCCGGCGGGTCGTATAGGAGACGCACCAGCCAAAGCTCTGGGAGAGGCACTGAACACACTGGGCTTTCGGATGGGACGCCTGAAGACAGGAACACCGCCACGCATTGCCAGGAGCAGCGTAGACTTTGCTCGGCTTCAAAAGCATGACGGTGACGACCCGCCCACTCCCTTCTCCTTTCTGAATCGCGATGTATGGTTGCCAGCCTCGGAGCAGATGCCTTGTTATCTCACTTACACGACACCACGAGTCAATGAAATTGTACGAAACAATCTGCACGTGAATCGCCACGTGACAGAGGAGGTGACGGGGCCACGGTATTGTCCTTCTATTGAATCAAAGGTGCTACGATTTGGCGCCAAGGTTCACCAGGTTTGGCTTGAGCCGGAGGGATTTGACAGTCCGCTTTGCTACCCGCAAGGCATCTCGTGCACCCTGCCTCACGCCCAGCAAGTGGAGCTAGTGCGTGCAATCGCGGGTCTGGAGCAAGCCGAAGTTGTGCAACCCGGCTATGGTGTGGAGTACGATTTCATAGATCCCCGCGAGCTTTTCCCCACGCTGGAAACGAAACGAGTGACGGGTCTATTCTTTGCCGGACAGCTAAATGGAACCACAGGCTACGAGGAGGCTGCAGCTCAGGGAATTATAGCAGGTGCCAACGCGGCGGGCAAGACTCTGCACACAGATGAACGCCAACTAAATATTAGCCGCACTGAAGGATACATTGGAGTCTTAATCGACGACCTGACTTCGCTGGGCACAAATGAACCCTATCGCATGTTTACTAGTCGAGCTGAGTTCCGTCTGTCCCTGCGGCCGGATAACGCGGACATGCGCCTCACTCAAAAGGGTTATGACTTCGGACTGGTCAGTGAGCAGCGCTATCAGCACTTTCAGCAGACCGAGCAGAAGCTCAAGGCCGGCATTGAGGCGCTCAAGGGACAACAGAAACACAGTAACTTCTGGCGCCAAGCACTGAACCTGCCCCAATCGAAGGCTTCTATTCAGAAATCTGCTTTCGATATGCTTGGTGTGCCCGCGGACAACATTACAGTGGACGATCTGATAAGCCTGTGTCCTGGCGATCTGGGTTGGCTGCGTGACGATGGCGACATAGCTGCTAGGCTGAAAATAGAGGCTCTTTATGCATTCTTCGTTGATGAGCAACAACGGGACGTGGAGGATGTGCGACGGGAGGAGCGGCTTTGCATACCAGCTGACATCGACTACTTTTCCAAGTCCCTGAGCCTGTCCAACGAGGAGCGTCAAAAGCTTGCCTTAATCCAGCCACAAACGATTGCCGCTGCTAGTCGCATTCAGGGCGTGACGCCATCGACGATCCTGCGTATATTAAAGCACGTTAAGAAATCTGAAGCTTTACAGGCTTAAGAATTATAATCGCGTATGGGTAATGTTCATCGATATAATTCAGGGACCGTAACGAATATAATTTTTAAAATAAAAATTATTAAGTAAAAGTTATTTGTTGTTATTAAAAGAAAACTCTTATTTTTCGATCTAGATGAAAAAATTATAAAATAATAATTGAATTTACATTTTTATTTTAAAATTATAATTTATCTCGGATTTTCAATTTTTATTTTAAAAATTGAAAATAAAAGTTATTTTTCAATTTTTATTATAAAAATTGAAAATAGTAATTATTCTTCTATTTTTATTATAAAAGTTGAAAATAAAAATTGAATTCAAATGTCTTTTATTATAAAAATTAAAAAAAAAATGTTATTTTTTATTTTTAAAATAAAATTGATAAATAACGTTTCATCTATAATTTATAAATAAAAATTTCAAATAAAAGTTTATCCAGTTTCTCATAACTCTTATTTGTGGTCCCCGACATAATTATATATCTGTACAAATGCTAAATGCCTGATCAGAACAATAATGCAAATTGTCAATTAATCTCTTACGTACAGTTTATTTAATAAAATCATAAATGCCTTAAGTAATGTTGCACAAGATTGATTCAATGCTTATGTCACGTGTCACGTGTCTCGTGACATCGCCACGTGTTGATTGCCACAAATACAAAACGTGCTCGTGTATTTGACATACATTTAAAATGATGTTATTTGTTTTCGGTTGTGTATGTTTCTTGCATGCTTTATTGTTGTAATCATAGTTTAAACGGTTCAACATTTACTGATTCGCTTACTGTTGCTCAAATGAGATCTGTATGTGGATTTGTTGTTTGTCGTTAGCTTAAAAATTATGTTTTACACTTTGTATTCTGTTTTACTCGTACACACACAACGAAGATTGAGGGAGAAATACGTTTAATTTATGTTTTTGTTAAGGTTTTGTTTGTATTTTGAAACTTTTATTCATTATTTAGTTATGCCATCGCATATTGTGGATTAAGTTTAAACGCGCACCAATTAATATCCGTATTGTCCGTATTTATGGACTATTCAAGAAACTATTACGATTATTAGTAAAAAATATATATTCACTTTCGCATCATTCATATTCATATTTTAAGAAATAAATAATAATGAGTGTCCGAATGTATTCGAAGCAAGTATTTTGAATGTCCTCGTTAAATCCAATCAAGTATGATACGACAATGAGTTCTATCTTTTTTGTAGATACTTCTTAGCACTCGCAATGCTCTTTCTTCTTGTTTTTCTTTTTTCATTCCATTTTTATTCATCTTTCATTTTGTTTGTCTTCTTTTTATAATATCACAGATTGCTCGAGATTTTTATGAATTAAAAGCTAGAAAAGGAATTTATTTTCTTTATTTATTTCTCAAACACAAATACGTTTGGGTGCAATTTAAAGGAAGATAGAATAAACTAAACAAAAAGATATATTATATGTATATTCCCAATTGGTTTCAAAGTCCGGTTGAGCTATGTGGTATTAGCTACTTATCCATATGTTCAAATCGGATATATCGATTGTATCAATTTAAAACATCAATTGTAATGTCAATGAGCTTTGTTTCCTAAGCGATTATCGCATGGTACTCTAATATTTTCTTTTGTATTTCTATTTTGTGTTTATTTATTTAACTTCTTTGTTTTGCTGTTATTGCAATTGAAAATGTTAGTACTAAGTGCTTAAATCTTTGTATAAAAACTGAAAATACTTAAAGAATCGTTTCTAAGGGCCAAAAATTTGCTCACGTCGTTAAGTAAAAAATCCGACAATTTCGAAAAATAATTTAAGCCTTTTTTGCCTTTCCATATCGATTTAGCTAATCCCTTCTAGATTTTGCCATTTTGATTTAATTTTTTTTTTACCTAAAAGTCAGTTCAATTTTATTCAGTTACATTTACATAAAACATCCATTTTACATCCTTATCTAATCATCTTTTCTCATTTTCGTTTTTGTTCGTACTCTCCAAATCACAATTATTAGCAATTTAAGAATAAAATATAACTATTCAGTATTAAATTATCAATTTCTTTGAATATCTTTATATACATATATAAATTTACTTATGTCCTTTTTTTAATTAATCCTAATGCTTACAACTAATTATCAGTATCATTAAATCGCATGGGCTGTTTTAGAGTGCGATTTTTGAGACGTTGTTTGTTTCCTTTAAAATATCTAGTTGAGTCTAAACACGAGTACTTTTGAACCAATTTGAGTATCTCACAATATTTATGTGTATTTTACTTTACAGTATTCACTTTACATTTTATGCAATTTTAGTTGACTTTTACACGAGTTCAAAAATGTACGAGTATTCCATTTATTTGAGTTTGAATTCAACTTTAGATTGTAACACCGAGAACATACAATTATCTGTTATCTGTATTTTGATATCTACTAAGAGGATTTACATAGTGTTTATTTTTTAATGCTTATTTATAGACGGCGATTGTTGTTGCCAATTGCCAATTCTACGTATATCGGCTGCTTAGGCGTCATTCTCTTTATAAGTAGTCCCGGCGAGGGCAGAGTGGGAACGGGGCCCTAAAGCTTTAGAAACTCATCGAGCATCCGCTTGCGCTGCTGATGCAAAGCACGCTCCGACAGCAGATACATCCCAATGTCGCCGAAGTTTTTCATTAGTTAGTTGTTCGAATTGTTGAACAGTTGATGTCATAAGGCGGTTGCCTCCTCAACACTATTGCTGCGACCAAGTGCCACAACTGAAGTCTTATTGTCTTCTGAAAATAGTAAAGGAATTTCACAATTTAATACATAGCTTTAATATACATTTATCAAAGGGATTTCCGTCTTTTTTATTTAGTAATTCCATATTAGTTTAAATCAGAGTATTAAACCGATACTAAATCAGTTTAAGTTCAAATAGCGGTATAATATCGGTTAATAAGTTAAAACTTTCAATATTCTTTAATTTCAAAAATTAAGATTTTTTTAAGATCATTAATATTTTAACTGGAAATTTAAATTGAATTTAGTTTGAAAAACGAGGTTTACACCTTAACAACATGAATAGTCGAATTTATCACTCGATTGAACCGATATTAAGCGTTATACCATTTGCCCATTTTCAAGGGGCTCAGGACATAAAAATTGTTAATTTTTTTAAAAATATAACTTTAGATCATGATTTAATTAAGACTAATTTTTTTGGGATATTTAGTCGAGGTCTAAAATAGAGATGGGCACGGGCCTCCTTCTCAAGGCCCGACCCGGCCCGGGCCCGAAATAAATCTTTCTGGCCCGGTCCAGGCCCGGCCCGGTCAAATTTTCAAGAGGCCCGGCCCGGCCCGAGCCCGGCCCGATACAACTATATAAAATTTTTTTTATTCTTATTTTTTAATGTCAAAAATAGTGTTTATTTTATTTACTAAAATCTAACAATTAATTTTAATAATTCAACAAAATTAATATTTACACAATTTTATGTAAAAAATATTTTTTGTTATCTTCATTATTAAGTTTGTTCGGGCCTACCGGGCTTCGGGCTTTTTGCTTAGGCCCGGGCCCGCACGAAAAAAAGCCCGTTTTCGATTTTTATGCACGAAGCCCGGTGATTTTTTGAAGAGGCCCGCGGGACACGAAGCCCGGCCCGGCCCGTGCCCATCTCTAGTCTAAAATGATAAAGTGATATAAGCTTGAAATTTACGTAATTTTTTTTATCGAACTTTCGTTCATAAGGAAAGGGACGGATAGGGTTCGGGTTTGAGGTGTAAAAAACTTTACCGGTTCGGTTTATGTTAGATTCGATTCAGCATCGGATTGCAGCCTTGATATAATTTGATGTTATTTGGAAATTTTAAGAAGAATAAAACACAACATAAATTGTATAGTTCCATGGAGCAAAGCAACCCGAACAGTGACGTGCGGTGTAAGAACGAGGTGTGTTTTAATATATACATAGCTAGCTAATTAAGCATATTCGACTTCAACGCTCTTATTAGTATTAATATTTATATATAGACTAGGAATTTGAAAAATTGAAAACATTACCGAAACAAAACTTTTTACTACACCGAAAAGTCAAAATTATTCAAATACTGTACGAGTATATTAAATAACTGAACCTAGCCACGACCAATATAAGGGATCTAAGGTTGCTCGAAACCAGTTTGCGAACCGAACAGGAATCTCGCTCTATGGCTTTGGGGTTAACAGTCTCAACTTGTATACTAAAATTACAATTACATGTACATACATATGTCCTTAACAAGGTTTGAGATGCCCTCCCTCTTTTCAATGGATACGGGGTTTGAAATACCAGTCTGTTCTTTGAAAAGTAAGAGTATAAAATAAAAAGAAACTGAATTGTAAACAAAATGATTTATTTAGGCAACGCTAGAGTAAACTCTTCACAATTAAATAAAGGTAGAAATAATAATAGTAAATATAATAATAATAGAAATAGAGTAATAATAATATTATGTATTATGCATTTGTGTCTAATTAGACGATGAGGATGATGCAATACAAGTACGTTACAAATTATTGTATACTCGTTGATGATTTATAATTAATAACTAATATTTAATAATTAATAATGAATCATTTATAAATAGGCATTTGGATTAACGGCTAAGTTGAAGGTAGATGTTAACTAGTTCCGATTACGATTACGATTACTCGCATTACTAACTACGATCCGAGCTGGGGAGGATTGTGTTTATTTGACCGAGGTGCCTGTCATCTGTCAAGTCTGGGATCATCTCGATGCCTCTGCAATGGGCGTGGCACTCGTGGTCACCTCATCAACCGAAGGAGCAGTCGCAGGAGTCGCTGCAGTTGTCGAGCTGTTGTTGTTGTTGGTGCTGCTACTGACCACAGGAGGGGAGTTGCTGCCACTTGTAGTGGATGTGACGGCGCTGCCACCAGAGACGATGCATGCCGTGTCCGGTGAAAGCTTAACTCGTTGTGACTGAGACTGTGACTGCGACTGCGACTGCTCCTGCTGATCCGGTGACTTATTTCCGATCTCTCCCTTGCTGTCAGGCGATGCGCTTGCTTCTAGAATCTTTGGACAGAGCTCTGCTCCTCCTTCACTGCTATTACCTTGTGTGGCACCTGCTCCGACTCCGACTCCGGATGCAGCTCCAACGGTGGCTGCGCTATTTGAAGTGTTGTTGTTGTTGCTGTTGGCATTGCTGCTGCTGTTGTTGTTGTCCGAGTTGGGGGGACTTGTGCTCCGACGCGCGTGTGACGAGTTCTCCGGCGAGCTGTCCGGCAGCAGAGTCTTCTCCTGGCTGCCACTTGCATTTGGCGTTGCCGGCTTCTTCTCGAGGGCCACAGGCAACGCATCTTCCTTGACGGACGCCTGCTGCGGGGCCGTCTCCTTGACATCCGTGGGTCCATTGGACTCGATGCCATTGAGCTCGTGGGCAGCCGATGTACTATTGCTCACAATGGACTGTGCCTGGTTGCTCGAGTTCGAGTTGGAACCAGTCAGGTCCAGGGTGGTCGGCTCATGTGTAACTGGCGTCGCTGCGGCGCCTCCACCGCTCTTCTCCAGCATCGCGGACTGCTGCTGGGCGGCAGCTGCGACGGCAGCCGCAATGTGATGACGCATGGCATGCGGACTGCTCGCTGCACGGGATCCTCCACCTCCACTCCCATTAGAAGCTGAGCCGAGGGGAGGCGTAATCTTGGGCGAAGTCGAATGTGCAGACTGCGCACTGATGGGCTGCTGGTGGGCAGCGACGGGATTGAGGCCGCTGGCGACAGCCGCTGCCGCGTGCATGGCGGCCAGGTGGTTTTGGTGGTAGTAGTGGCTCATGGTCGGAATGTGCGAGCTTGGCGTGAGCGTGGACGTCGTCTGGGCCATGCTGCTGGTGGCCACCGTCAGATTAAGGCTGCTGTGTGGCGACGAGGATGAGGCTGCCGTACTGCTGGCCACGCCGGGACTGGGACCGGCCGATGAGCTGGCCACAGTATGCGGTGGCAGCTGGTGCACGGCATGGTGTGGCGAGAGGTGCGCATGGCTCAGATTGAGGCTGTGCGGATGCGGACCCAATCCCAGTGCCGCGGCAGCTGAGAATCCCGGATGGGTCAGTCCAGCGGCAGCTGGATGAGCGGCCAGGCCCATCGCCGCCTGCTGCAGATGATGCTGCAGGTTGCTGGGCCCATGTCCTGGCAGTGTCGGCATCCCGGGCATGCCCAGATTGAGGCCCATCGGACTCTGTCGTTGCGCATTGGCCGCCGCGGCGTGGTAGTGCGACATCCCGAGTCCATGGAGGCCGGCAGGCGGACCGCGCAGGCCCAGATTGATGTGTGGCATCATGGAGCCGAGCAGGGTGCGGTTCAACGGGGCATACAGCTGATTGGAGTAGTGGTGCGTCGCGTTCAGCAGCTGCTGACGTTCCCGCTCTCTGGCCGCCTCCTGACGCTCCTCCTCGCGCATCTTACGCTCGCGCGCCTCCTTCTCCTTCTGCTCCTTCTCGCGCTGCTCCTTCTCCCGCTGCTCGCGCTCCCTTTCGCGCTGTTCGCGCTCCCGCTCCCGCTGCTCTTTCTCCCGCTGCTCCCGCAGCTCACGCTCTTTCTCGCGCTGCATCTCCCGCTCTCGCTCCTCCTCGCGCACCAGCCGCGCCCTGTGCTCCTCCTCCAGCTTGATGCGATCGTGCATTGCCGGCGAGATGCCCAACGCCGCCCCCGGCATCATCGAATACAGATGCGAATAGGGAGACGCCATCTGCGGATACAGTGCCGCCGCGTGCGGATGCGAGTGATGTCCGCCTGCAGCCCGGAACAGCTGATAGCGATGCTCCAAGTACAACGGATCCGAGTATGGCAGTCCCGCCGCCGGGTTCAGAAATGCTGCAAAGAGAGTACCGAATTAGCGATAGAATTCCCATCAGATCAGATCAGATCAGATAAAATCTTTATTATTATCATTCCTTTCTCTGGATGCTCACCTGCTGGAGGAATGCCGGGCAGTCCGGCAAAGTGCGAGTACGCCTCCAAGGGGAATGCACCCGCCGGATGCATGAGCCGCTCATCGGATCTGTAGGGCTGAAAGCCGCTCCGTGCGAGCAACTCGGGCTGCAATGCCGCCGCCTGTGGTGTGTGACTAAGGCGCGCCATCTTCTCCGGGGGCTGTGGTGAAGGCGGCGAGCGTTTCTTGTTGCCGGCAGCGGCACGATCTTCGACAGAGATGCCGCCGGACGACACAACGCCGCGTCCGGCCACAGAGTTGAGCGGCACAGGTACGGATCCCGCATTGCCTGCTGGCCCAGCACCCGATGTCGGCACGTTGCGATCCCTGGCCCCAGTGGCCGCGTCGTCCTCCTCCTTGATGTCCGCCTGCTTGGCTAGCGTGCGAAGAGCGGCCGCAAACGAGCCCCGAGCACTGCCCGCCGAGGCAGCATTGATGGCGCCAGGCGGCACGCCCACTCCCACGCCCACGCCTGCTAGCTGTTGCTGGACAGCCGCGGCAACCGCCTGCTGATGCGCCTGATGTTGCTGCTGCTGCTGCTGGTGTTGTTGCTGCTGGTGCTGCTGCTGCGGCGACTGGGTGCCAATGTGGTTCGAGGGCAGGCCGTGGCTCAGCAGAGCATTGCTCGACGTCGGAGGCGCCGGGCTATTCGCCACGGAGGCTCCTGGAACACCGCCAGCGTTCGGCGGCGTCTGCAGGTGGTGGGGCACAGGAATATGCGGAGCTGGGCTGGTTGCCGGTCGCTTCTGTCCAGCCTTGGGGGGCACTGCAAAAATTAAACAAAAACATGGAAGCGATTATTTACTTGTACCTCAATGAAATAAGTATATGTGCATTAACATTATTGAAGATAATTTTTAAAGAAACAAAAATAACACTAGTTTACAGCCAAAATGCAAAGTGAACCAGAATATTTTTATCTTATGGACATTGGCCTGCTAAACACGAAAATGGCACTTAAAATTTTTTTCATGGAAGCGTTTTCGAAATATTCGAGTTTTTTCGAATTTTCGAGGTTACTCCAACACTTTTAAGTATATTTCCATTTCTACAGACTTGATTTGGCCGAACAAGGACTTAAATCAAAGGTGAGTTAATTATCTTTAACTTTCTTTTATAAAGTATTAAGATCGGTTCAGCAGTTCAGGTGCTAGCGATTTTAATAAGTTCGAAAATAGGCGTTTTTTGCTATTTTTTGAGTTCGAAAGCTAACATATCGTCCTGGAAAAAATAGAAATCACAAAGATAAAATTATTTTTAAAGATTTAACGTAAAGCTTAAACTGTTCCAAAGAAAATAAAGTATTGTTTATTAAAATCCATAGATAGATGGCGAAGTAATGCAAAAGTAAGTAATCTTATTTTTAGCGGTTTCCGCATAAGGCGACCAAATGCACTTGCAATGTGCAAGGGCGTCGGCAGGTTAACATAGCTGTTAACATAGCTGTTAACATAAATAACGAAAAAACGTGACAATCTAAAAACGCTTAAATAAATATTACTTCGCCATCTGTCAATGGATTTTAATGAATAATACTTTATTTTCTTTGGAACAGTTTAAGCTTTACGTTTAATCTTTAAAAATAATTTTATCTATGTGATTTCTATTTTTTCCAGGACGATATGTTAGCTTTCAAACTGAAAAAATCACAAAAAACTACCATTTTCGAACTTTCTAAAAACGCTAGCACCTGAACTGCTGAACCGATCTTAATACTGAATGAAAAAGTTGAAGAGAATTAACTCACCTTTAATTTAAGTGCTTGCTTGGCCAAATCGGATAAGTAGAAATGGAAATATACTCAAAAGTGTTGGAGTAACCTCGAAAATTCGAAAAAATTCGAATATTTCGAAAACGCTTCCATGAAAAAAATTTTAAGTGCCATTTTCGTGTTTAGCAGGCTAATGTCCATAAGAAAAAATTACTTTCGTTCACTTTGCAAAAAAAAGTTTTAATTTTGTAAACTAGTGTAATAGATGTTACTTTTTTTATTCATGTACTATTATTATTCACTAACAAAAACAATACATTTTATTTTCAATAAAATTGAGGAATTGAAAAATATTGAATTAACAAGTTAAACTTCATATGAAATAAGTATATGTGCATAATCAGAAAAAAAACGAAAAATTAAGAAATTCTTGCATCGTATATCAATATCAGTAGGTCGGCCGCTCCGTTTGTTTTGTCCAAAAGTTTCTGGATTTTTCAGGAAATTGGCAATGGTGTTTCTATGTCGATTAACTCTGGCGGCGATATAGGTTACCTCTACAAAGCTGTGTATTCAATTTTCAATTGATTATTCAAATGACAGCTATGCAATATAGGAGTCTAGTTTTCAGCAAACAACAAACAACAAAGTTTTTCCAACTGAAACTTAACTTTGAACCGATCTTACGATCTTTGGTTCTTATGTAGTTGTTTCTTAAAGTTGTTGACTCTTAATAAATAGTACCAATAATTGTCGTGCTGACTGTACTCTTGGAGAAAAGCTCAGACGTGTCATTTAGGTATCCATTGTATCCGATCTATTTCGCATTTCTTACTAGTGTTAAACAGTGTTAAATTTTGATCTTTCTTTGAAAAATGAGTTTAAAATGTTTACCCTATAAAGTATTCTTGATCGGCATCAACAGCCGAGTCGATATAGCCATGTCCGTAATCTCAGAGACAATTGCAGACTTTTTTATTTTATTTGTTTTTGAAAATAAATCTGTCTTCTTGGTCATCAGCTCTTTCTTTAATTAATATCTATCATGCTACATAATCGCATAATTATTGGATAAACATAAGTTTTTAAGTTTTTTTAAGCAACTCAAAGTTTGCAATGGGTATCTCTTAGTCGGGGACTCGACTAGTTTTTGGATGTATTCAATAGAAATCCGAATCTGTTCGGTATTATCTAAGGCTTATGTGCTCCGACCTCGTTTCAAGCCCTTTTCTGTGGCATCAAATAAAAGAAGGGGGAGAAAGAGGAAGAGTTGCGGGCAAGCGGATTTCCCTTGCTAATAACTGATTGATGCCGCTCTATTCGCGAGGACGGAGGAGACGGAGGAGGGGTGGGCGGGCGTAAACAAAAATTGTGCATATGCCTCGACGCATTTGCAACTGGTCTTGTTCCCGGTTCTGTTCCTGGCCACGGTTACGGGAACGACAGCAGCGCAAGGAGTTTGCCATCAGGACACAGCAACATGCAAATGCGACGGCCCGAAACTTGAATTTCGGACATGTCCGCTCACCAACTACATATCCAGTTCCCACTCCCCTCTCCCCACTGCACTATGGGCACTATTTACACATTGTTTGGAATTAATTGTAAGTCAAGATTTTAAGATTTTTTAAGCAATATTATGTTCTAGACATTATTAAGATTACAAGGTCGACCACTTTTATTAAATTATAAAATAATAGCAATTAAAAAATAATAAGAAAAGAAATATATTCGTGCAAATACAGCAACCAAGCGTTACCATAAGGTATGACAATCTTAAATTATCATTATTCATAACAAATTTACCAATACAACTGATATATAAATATTTCTGGCATGTAACAGAACAGTTTGGAGTTTTTGTTATGGGTTGATCTTAACAATTCGTTACTTTGCATACTTGTGAGAAATTGATTAATGGCAGAAAAATGGGAAAGTTGCCCACAGTGCACCACTGTCCACGTGGTTTGTTCTTTTGAGGGATTCAGTCCACGGCACAAATTGCACGCCCAACGAGTTTATCGATTCCTGTTTCTCGTTTCACTTCGACCAAATTGCTTTCAGATATGACAACCACGCCCCGTTGCTCCGCCTCTTTCAGGTCAGTAGCTGCAGCGCAGGTGCTCAGTGCTCATCGGAGCCTCAGCTCGCATTCAAAGCCAGATCGGAATTGGCAACGACAACGACAACGACGACGACAAGGACTAAAGCCATTTGCTGTGTCCTTTGTCCGACACGGCAGTTGGATTTCACTATTGTGTCAAGTTATTCCCGATCTTATTGTCATCATAATTTGGAGTAGCCACAGGTGGCACCAACGATATCTGCGCATCGCACTCATGAGCTCAGCTGAAGAGTCAACAACAATTTGGCAGTTCTCTGTTGTCATCACGTCTTTCTATTGCTGCAGAGTATTTGCAGTTCGTTGCGAGTTCCACTTTACGAGTGACAAAAGTCAAATCGCCAAATGGTTGAAGTTTTCATTAAATGCACGAAATGCATTCAAGAATTTTTATGTGCAACTGCAACTGCAACTGCGATAGCTGTTGTTGCCCCTTTATTGCGTATGCAGTTGCCAGTTGCCAGTTGCCGATGTTGTTGCCACCCAACACAAGAGTTGTTGCCTAAGCTCCTCGCAGGATTGGTTGGCATAGGCAAATTCAGACGGGGCACAAGGGGCAGGCACAAGCTGCACGGGGCATGTTCGGTATGTGTATTTACCAAACTAAACCGAAATAATGCCCGAAACTGCAACAACAACAGCAGCAACAACAACAACAACAACAACAACAATAAAATGCCAACGAGTGCAAAAGCGAGCTGAGTCCCGATCCGTGTCCGTGTCCGTGCCCGGACTCCCAAAACCAAACAAAGGCGCCTCCGATTCCAACGTATTTGCCCCGTTTGCCTAACTGCGTGTGTTTCGACCTGGGAGTTGGCTGCCATCTGCTGCAGCGACTGCTAACGGGACAGGGAGAGAGAGGGGGGAGAGAGAGGGGGCTGAAACTGGGGCCTGTTGGTTTTCTGCTCTGCTCTACACTCTTGTTTGCCCTGAAATGCCTGTTTGTTTGCATGGGTTTTGTGTACTTCAACATGGCAGCAACGGCCACATCCCGTTTCCTGCCCCTCCATCCACTCCCTAACTCAGCTGCCTTGGAGACCAGCTCTGTTTTTGCATTGAGCGGCGATTTGTAGGCATCAGCGTTATTTGCCGAATTTAATCAGAGCAGCAGCGGAAAAGTGCCCCAACCCGACACGAATCAACTTGAATGTATTCAACACGATTCGAATCAAATCGAATCGACTCTTAAAGGCAACATTCAATGCTTTCAGCCCATTAAAAATCTTTATCAACTCTTTTCTCAGTTGGTTTCAGTATAGATGAAAATATTGCATGTCTTTTCATCTATTTCACTTAATATTGCCCCACTGAATTGTTACTCAGCAGACATAGAAAATCTTTTCAAGAATTTTTAATCTTTTCATGTCACACAATTTGTTTTACGATGGTAATGAAACGTGTGGAAATACCCGTACAGTCGAACTTCCCTAACTGGAATCACCATTATCCCCAGAAAAGGTTCGAGTTATGGAGATATTCGACTTATTGTGTTGTTTTTCTTAAGTTTATTAATTTTACTGCCACTCATTTAGCCCGAGTTAGAGAGAAGTTCGAGTTATGGAAGTTAAACTGTATTGACTTTACCAGTCGATTGTAACTAAACATTAAGGATACTTTTAGTTTGTGAAAATTAAGCGTATTCCAAATGTAGACGGGCACATATTATGTGGATACTGACGATAAATTTAAAGCTTATTTCAATGTGGTTATTGTATTCTCTATATTGACTCGAATTTGAGACTTTTATCCTGCTTTACCATGCTTAATCTTTGGCTCCTCCTTCGGACGTATAATATGCATTGTTTATTGGCTTGCTGGTTAATTTTCCGATGCAAATGCAATTTTGGTAAAGTCAGTTAAATGAGGAAAACCCAGCACCGTCCCTCCCCGCCCCGCCCCGTCCCACCCACAGCACACAACACACAAATCATAACTGCAAATAAATAAATGCTGAATAAATTAGGCCCAGTTCATATTGTTGTTAATGTTGTTCTTGATGCTGTTGTTGTTGCTGTGTGGCATTTGTCACATTTTGCATTTGGTTCAATGCTGCGAAATTGGTTTTCTCGCTCGGTAAATTAAAATGTCACCACTCGAAATGGCCAAAATACAAGCATCGACCGACCAGAGAGCCAACCAACTAACCAACCCATCGTCCGACCGCCGGACAGAGAGACTGACAGACCGACTGGATATCCAGACATTCAGATTCAAACCATGCACACACTCCTCTCATTCTGTCAATCTCTCCATCCCCCTTTGGTCATCCCGCCGCACACATTTAAATAGTAGTTGCCAGCATCGAATTCCTTTGTGGCATGAGGATGTGGCAGTCGCCGGTTGCATGCGATTATTCCACCACAACTAATTACAGTGGCGAACGGCGACGCTGCCCCCGCGTCCCTCGGGTCCTGCAACAGCCCGGGATCCTGCTGCGTGGCCAGGGCATGTTTAGGTCAGCCACAGCACATTCACAAGGAATGCAATCGAGCGAGGCATGAATAATTTATTTAATAAATACATTCACAATTAAATCAATTGCGAAATTGTAGGCACGGCATGTTCTGCATTGTTCGACTGCCGTCAGAGTATGCGGTGTGTGGCATGTGGCATATGGATTGTTGCAAGTGCCAAGTGGGCAACAGGACATTATCGAGTGTCAGGCCACGTTGATCTAATATTCAAAAGATGTTCATGATTACACGACAAGTTAGTTCTCGACTACGTAATCCTCTGTAATACATTTCCACCTGGTTTTTGAAATGTTTGTAGAATTGAAGAGAATGAACATTTTTGTGGATCAGTCTTATGGATCTTAGCATACTTTTTGGGGCTCATCAGCGTTCACCATTAAGATCGAGGCAAAATGGCGGCATCAGCAGGTAATTTTAATCACAACTCGGTCTTTTACCTGTGATGGATCAGTAATCAGCACATACTGAGTCCTTTGATGCCTTTCAAGACAAATCAGCCTACTGCTGAATTCTGGACTAATTCAAAAGGTCAAGCTAATTATGTTGTGTTATTATGTTAAATTACCGATTATTTAAAAAATTATATATTTATTATAGGGAATAAGCTCACATCAATGTATTACAGCTCTCTCATCGCCTTGATACAAACAGAACAACTAACAACGAAAACCACAGACAAACAAGAGGACAGACTTTTCATCGCATTTTGGTAAAAAATTTAAATATCTTTTGAACCATCCGCTGCAATCATTTAAATTTTTGCCTATTCACTTACACTGCCTAATGTAATGAACCAGGTGAGTTACCAAAGTATGCACTTCTCTTACACTGATAAAAAAAAGATCTAAAATCAAGATTTTGGTCTCAGAACTAAGAGCTTTGGTCTAAAAAATGCGTCGAGAACATGAACATCTTGAAGTAAGAAAACACATCTTGATTCGAAGAACATTTCAATTAAGACCAAGCTTATATTTTCAAGACCACAAATCTAAGTATAAGAATAAAACTTCTAATTTTTTTAAGATTATACATGCAACGGTGGCCAAAAGTATTTTGACAACGCATTGCAAAATTTAAAATCGCTTTTTTCTGCAAGCTGAGAGAAGTAACGGAATCCATTCAATTTGTAAGAGAGAGACTATATTAAGAGCTTTAAGAGAGCAAAAGATTGCACTGATAACGTAACTCATTTCTTTTCTATGATTATCTGCGTGGCAGGTTATGATTTTTTGGCTGGACAAAAATATTTTGACATTGCTTTTAATATTCATTTTCGTTGATTCGCTCGCTGTACAAAACACGTGCTCACATTATAAATATAAATATATTATTTATAAAATGATTAGTCGTTTAAATTTATAAACTCAATAAGCCATAAGAAATCGCCGTAACAATCTTACTTTTCAAATGTCAAAATACTTTTGGCTACCGTTGTATGTTCTTATTTATAAACCAAAAAGTTTTGAATACTCAAGACAAAAATCTCAAATAAAGATTAAGCTTCTTAACATTTTAAGAAGTTTGAAGTAAACTTTAGTTAACTTGAGGTCTAGTAATGTCGATATGACACTAAGCAACAAACAAGAACACACAAATCACTTGCAGAACGCAAGGAGCATGGCTCTGTATACAGTCAATAAAATCTCTATCATCAGTACCGTTGTGCTGAGTTGACCAGCGATCCAAGCCGAATGTCATCTTTGAGACGCCAGATCCAGTTCTTATTTTAAGAGAATAAGATCTAAGATCTAAGATTTTTATTCTTATATTAAGAACTTAAGATTTTTTAGAATTATATTCTTAGTTTAAATAATTTGGTCTTAAAATGGTCTAATATTAAGAACAATATATTTAAGATGAATATTCTTGATTTTAGAAAGTGGTCTTTTTTTCAGTGTAGTTAAAGCCATACGTATCGATCAGTACATACTGAAATCTACTTAGAAGAAGACTCTTCAATTTTGCCATTCTGTAATCTGAATCTACTCGAATATTCAGATATTTATGTACTTGTAATCTCGGAATTGCATGTTCAACTGCAAACTTGGAGGGGAAACCTAAGGGGAGGATATAAATTAATTATAAATGGAGTTTGATTTGCTATGCTTGTGGGTGTGTGTGTGTGTGTGTGTGTGCACTGGACTCGGCGAGTGTCCTGCGGCACTTGCTGCATTGCAGTCAGCGGTTTCATATGCAATTATTTGAAGTTACGACTTCAACTTTGGCGCTGACGTCGACGTCAGCTTCGGCATCGAGCAGGGCGTCTATGTGGCGACCACGTCGGCAACAGCTGCCGTTTTGTATAGAGTCATGGTTTTGGCCAGCTCACCACAATTGTCCCCAGGCCTCTGAGTGAGAAGCAGCAGCAGGCTAACCAAGTGCCCTCCGGACACGTCTTCATCTCCGCATCCGCATCCGTCTGCTCCTGCCCCATCTCTGTGTGACCCAACAACTTGGCCAGGCCCAGAGTCTGGTTAGTTTGCAGCTCATGCATTAATTATTGCTGGGCTCTTGCGGTCAACATGGTCACATGGCCACATGGCACTACAATCGAACGGGCCGACAACAACGAGGCCAAAGCAAGGCGCTCAGCTGCTGACCGGGCCAATAGACGCCATTCCCGGCAACGAGGGGGCAGAGAGGCGTGTGTAAGGGTGTATGGGGTTGGAGTACATATAAACCGAGTCCTGTCCAAAGCCTCGCAACGGGGCGCCATCAATTTGGACTGTCCTCCCTCAGTGATTGCTGCGAGGGAATGGGCTGCAGTCACGCCTTCATTTAACTAACTGAAATTACCCAAATTTCACATGGCAGCAGCGTGGGGATTGTAATATGATTGCCAGCCAGTCATATACACACTCACTCACACACACACACATTCACACTCACTCATGTGCATATTGGATGCTGGCAAACGCAACTGTTAAACTAACAAAACAACAACAATAAATATGCATAATAATTTCATACATTAATTCTTCCAATTTCACCACAAGCCAATCCAGCTACCTGACAATCTGTGATATGGGGAGCAATGGAGTACACAAGACGAGGCAACCATTGCATATCATACGCCACATACACAAAAGTGTATACATGGAGTCTGGGTCTGAACACAAGAGCGTAAAATAATAGAAACTTAATGCAATTATAATTAAAATTTCACAAATTATGCTGAGTGTCCGCTCACACTGCCAGCTGCAAACTGTTGACTATAAACAGACAAGTTGATTGTGGTCAGCAACGAGGAAATGCGAATTTCATAGGGTATTTCGTACTCAATCATGTCCGTTGCAGAATTTTTACAACATTTATTTGCTTATTGAAAGCGCATTTTCAGCACAGTTTCTGTATCTGATTTCGCTCATTTACCGCAAGACTGTCATAATTAAAAACAAGGAGGCTCCGCATTCTGATCGTCTCGCTCACAGTGCTACATTCTAGCATACTCGACTGTCGTAGTCCCTGTACCTACAATGGAATAGCGAACACTACAGAGGTCGGTTTTTTTTTGGCAATGTCCAAAAACCTGTTTGTAAGATTTAAGGAACCGAACTGCACCAAATTTGATCAGGATGTAATACAATGGAAAATTCCGGAAACCGATCGAAAGATATAAGTTTAACTAACAAATGTGCATACTAAGACTTTTGAAAACACACCTGGATCGTGAGATACACAGGTGTAAGTGGAGGGGCAAAATTTAAATGATTGGAGCAAATATTGGAGCCTTTTGGTAAAATTTTTAACTTTTTACTATTCTTATAAAAAATACGCGTCGAATGACACCTTGATCATTAAAATCCACTGGTTCAAAAGTTAATAAGTTTTGTAATTTTTGGTCGCCTTCCGAAAATGAGATGAAAAGTCAGTTTGTCTGTTTGTTTGTATCAAAGCGTTAAAATATCTTAAGTCGGTGATTAGGGACTTGTTCCCCATCAAAAATCTGGAAACTTTTGTTTTGCGGGAAGTAGCTAAACCCTCTAAAATAAGTAACAACAAATTTTTGTCACTCAGCACTGTGTAAAGAAAGTAATATTTATTAGGTATGGAGAGTTTAGCACAATGTGCCGAGTGACAACATTTTTTTTTTTGGTAATTTATATGTAAAACTTAATGTTATTCGTCACAAAATTGGATATCATAAATTTTGGGGAATGAAAATGTTTTCGTCACTAGACTTTTACCTCGTAGAGGTTTTTTTTATAAGATATGATATAGTGCTTCCATCAAATTTTGAAAACAAACAGATCTGCTTGCAATATAGTGGAACCTACAAACAAAGTTTAGTGTCTCTATATGTATGTGAAAAACAATTTGATTGTTATGATCTGATTTGTAAAATAAATATGTATATTTAAACCAGTATTCTTCGTACTTTGATACACAAAGGACATGCAAATCTTGGTACAAATGCAATATTAATGTGCCAGAATGCAAATTTCCCAAGCGTGTGGCACAACAAATGTTTTTCAGTTGCAAGTGGTAATTAATGCGATTTCGATGAAAAGTGTATAAACATTCCGCCCAGAAAGGACCCAAAAGGCTCCACAGAAGTGGTAATTAAAAATCGCGTGTTTTGTTCCTAATCAACAAAATTGTAAAAAGGCAAGTATTTATTCGGCAATTAAAATAATACCATAGAATTAGTTTGCAGTCAGAGCCAAATGTAGTCCAAATGCGGAATGCTTTTAATTAATTGGAAATCCCAGAGTATTGCAGATATTTTCATCTCGAAGGTAGCGAATAACTATCATGACCATGAGGATGGAGGCGTGGAGAAATGGAAGGCAGCAAAATGTTTGCAACACAATTTAAATACTTTCAGTCGCATTCTGGCGAAGGACTCTCAGGGTCCTGTCTGACACTGTGAGAATAATCTTGCACAAGCACAAAATTCCTGCTGCTTTGAGGCACATGTCCTTGTTGTGCGTTGTTCGCTGGTCGTTGGTCGGTGTTCGTTTGCCATTGCTCGACAATGTCTGCGGCATGTCCAGAATGCAGGAATTCCACACTGAAATTCCCCGCACGCGCGCTAAGAAATGCACAACTTCCATAGCATTCCAAGTACAAAACGCATTCATGGCGAGCATAAATGAAATTCCAGCCAGGACCGTACAAATGAGTCCTTGGCTACAGCATAAAAGTCAACAGCGAAGCTGAAGCTGAACTCTCGAGGTGTGAGCATCCACAGCCCGATCCTGATTTCGCAACCTATTCGACGGAGGGAACTCTGTCTAGGTCTAGGGACTAGCAAGAGCCACGAGAAGGAGGTGAGTAAATTCCTGAAGATTTGAAATTATTTGCTGCTAGCATACACTATCTTTAAGTCGGGTTGATTAGCTATGTTAGCTTAGATTACCCAAATACAGCTCAAATCTGAATTGTATGTACACAAAACGGCATCCATATGTCGAGGACATTGACGGGGTCTCACGCCACAGCAGGATGTGCCCAAAAGGGATGCATATGCAACTTGGTCTTCAACTTCAACTGTGACATCATGTGCGAGGTGTGTGCTTGCCACAAGCTGTGACTTGAGCATGTGTCCTTCTCAGCTGGGAGTCGAGACTCGCTCATGGTGCAACACACTTGAGTCCTTAACGCAACTCACTTGTGTGCAGCCATGTCGTAAGTATCTGTATCTGTAGCCGCCTATCGCATTTGTATCTAGCACATACAGTGTTGGAGTTTGAGTATCTGGTTAAGTTACAAACGCCCTCAGCTATGCTTTACTATAACATATCTTGGATTGAATTTATTCATTTACTCTTCGTTGTTTATCCGCTTTGCTTTTATCTGTTGTTCTAACAGTGTTTGCTTTCGATCCAAGTCCAGAGAGGAACTATTAAAGTTACCCATATTCACTATTTCAAATTCATCATCATCGTCTGACCTTTGAAAAGATAATACTTACAGTAGCTGCCATTTGTTAGTGTACCGTTCAATACAATTGCATTTAAATTTATCGTTAACTCACCTGAAATGATAAGAAATTTTGCAAATGTAATTAGTATGGAATTTGAGTATTTTATCTTAATGATTAGCATTGGATTAGTCTTCATCAGGGTAGTTGTATCAATCGCTTAATAGACACCAATCACTAAACAATGGAGGACAGTCTCAAGCAGAATCTGGCTGAGCTTTAAGTAGAGTATCGGCAATTCGTGATGCATCGTCATACAGTAAAAGACTGAGTTTGTGCCCAACTAATTCAACAAATCCCTGCAAATGCTTCAGAGGATTTCTGGCATCGAATTGGTTTTCTTTTATGACCACACACACACACACACAAACAATCTGATGCCGCCTTTTGTATGCACATTGTAATGCCTAATTTTGTTGCAAATCCAAAAGCCAAGTCCAGTCCAAGGGTAGCCGACAACAACAAACCCAACAAAAACAACAGAAGCCGACAAGAAGAACGACAAGCACTTTGTTAATCCCGTATTTATGCGCAATTACGTATTTTTCGCATTAGTCAGCCAAGCAGTCAGCGAGACGAGTCGAGTTGACTCGAGTTGAGAATGGAAATGGGAATGGGAACAGGATGAGTGCTAGGCGAGTCGACCCTCGTGGGTTGTCGTCCTCTGAGCCTGCACCCTCCTCCTTTGCCCTGACAGTTTATCCTTTGCCATCGTCACGTTATGGCTCAGACTCTGCTTCAGCTCAGTCTCTGCTTCCATCTCCATCTCCTGGCTGTGTCTCTTTTTCTGTCTCCGGCTACTGCAACGGCTTTGGCTCGGGCTGCCTTTTCTTTCTTTTGGCTTAGCGCAGTCGCCTTTGTTGTCGCTGCTCTTTATCTTTTGCCAGTGAAAGGCGTTTCTGTTTCTATTTCGCCTTCGCTTCGCTTCTCTTCTATTCTCTTCTCTTTCGCTTTCGCCATTCATTGCCAGCTGCCGTGTGTTTTCCTCCATCTCCATCTTCCATCTTTCCTGTTCTGCTTGGCTTCATTCCTCTCTCTCTGTGACTCGTTCCTGTATCTGCGCTTTGTTCCTGTTTACCCCGCCTACTTTCCCATTCCCTTCCCTTCCCTTCTTTTCTTCTCCTGCCGTGCCTTGCTGTGCCGTGGCTTGTCTTGTCTTGAGTCATTTACTTTTTACTGCCACATAATATTGTCCCGATTAGCACAAACACAACGTTTTACCACAAAATCATCATCATTAGTGACGCTAACGCAAACGCCTGGGCTCAGCCCGGACACACACACAGACCCGGACTCGGACCCGGACTCACACTCACACTCAGTCTCGGTTTGTGCTTCAGACCCTCGACTGTGCATCTGGGCAACTGTGGTTATCGTCTAATGAAAACCATGTGAAATTTCACCTTAATGCTGTGCATATTCGACTATAAGTATTTCTTGTATTTGATGTAAGATCCAATTCCCTGTTTCCAAGCCCAGGGATGAAATCAAGGCAACATGTACAGTCAATTTTGGATATGGTCACTATATTTTATATTATTTTTTATATAGAGATCCAATTTTTGCAAGACCTGTTTACTTCCTCTACGAATGTTGACTTTTTTTTTGTTGATTTCAGCTGAAAGTTGCTTTCAAAATATTTATTAATATTACAGATTTTTTTTATTAATTTTCAATAAGAAGCTATGCATTCCTTTTGTACCTTTTTTGCTTCCAAACAAAATTTAAAATTTCAGCAAATTAAAATGTACTTTCGACCCAATGTTTCAAGAACGCAACAAAGCAGAAACTCGGCACGAATTGGCAAGGACGACGCCCAAGCACAAACAAGGAGATGAAGACGGCAGTGGCAGAGGCAGAGGCAGAGGCAATGACTGTGGCAGCGGCAGTAAAATAAGCAGCAGGCGTCTATTGTACGAAGGCATCATTTAAGGGGATTATTTTATTTGGGCTCTAAACAATAAAGTGGGTTTATTAAAGGCAGCCGCCATTGGCACCGTCAGAACAGCAGCAGGATGACTGTCTGCCTTTGTGTGTGTGTGTGTATGTAAGGGTCCTGTGGCTGTGGGGACTTTGTGTGGTCTGTGATACAAAGGGAGGTGATGAGGAGTGGACGCCGCGCTTACAAAAGATGTTGCGCTATAAAAGTGCAAAAATGTGTTTTTCGCTCTTAAAAGTTCCCTCCTCAAGCAAACAGTTCCCCTCACCCCCCGCAGACTCCACTTCCAGGAGCTCCCAAGGACCTCCCATTCCCAACTGTGGAGAGCGCTCTTTATTATTTGTGCAACTGTTTGTACAGTTGCGTAAAATGACGCCTTGCAACAACTGAGTGTTGCAGCTACTCTCGACAGGACGTCGTTCTTATCCTTTTTGAGCGTACTCCCTGATGTTTCTTGTACATATAGTTCCCTTGTAAATAACTCGCAATGACTTTTCAATTAAGTTTTAATACTCAACTCTATTATGATAATTCCAATTCTCAAGCTAATCACGTTCTCCTTTTCCCAGGATGGGGACTTGAAATTTAATCGCAAGATTATTTAAAAGATTGAGAAAACCTAAACGAAATTGTTTTATAAAGATTATGAGGCCAAGGTTTTGGTTTGCGGCTCAGAAACTTTTTTTGAGTGGCTTGGACTTTAAAATTATTTGTATCCATGATTGCGAGAGCAAATTTCAACTGATTGATTCCAAGTTTTTTTTTTGGCGACTTTTCGTGAGAAATAAATCACTGATGTTCAAAAAACTGTCCCTTTGCAATTTACTTCAAATCTGGTTTTGATTCCATTTTTTGTATAAATTAGAATATCTATATATATAAAACTCTTTGTCCTGACTCACTGACTGACTCACTGACTCACTGACTGAGAATCAACGTGCAGCCCAAACGGTAAGAGATAGAGAGCTGAAATTTTCACACAACATAGATGAGATAATTTCATCGTGCAATAAGACGGCGTTTTGCGAAATTCCACCTGTAAGAGGGTCAAAATCAAGGTCAAAGGTCACGGAATTGCTTAGTATGAAAAACTTTTTTGTTTCTTAAGATATCTCAACCAAACTCACAGATTATATGTTTGGTACTGTCTCTTACATTCTGACCAAATTTGGTGAAAGTGGAATGACTATATCTTATAGCTGCCATAGGAACAATCCGATGAAAAACACATTTAGTAAGAAAAACTTTTTTGCTTCTTAAGATATCTCAACCAAACTCACAGATTACATGTTTGGTACTGTCTCTTACATTCTTACCAAATTTGGTCAAAGTGGAATGACTATATCTTATAGCTGCTATAGGAACAATCCGATGAAAAACACATTTAGTATGAAAAACTTTTTTGTTTCTTAAGATATCTTAACCAAACTCACAGATTACATGTTTGGTACTGTCTCTTACATTCTGACCAAATTTGGTGAAAGTGGAATGACTATATCTTATAGCTGCCATAGGAACAATCCGATGAAAAAACCTTTAGTATGAAAAACTTATTTGTTTCTTAAGATATCTCAACCAAACTCACAGATTGTATGATTGGGGCTGTCTCTTACATTCTGACCAAATTTGGTCAAAGTCGGATGACTATATCATATAGCTGCCATAGGAACAATCGGATGCAATCGCAGATATCCTAACAAAACTTTTAGATTAACTCTTCTTGCCAAATTTTGACAAATTCTCTTAATTTAGCTTTTTCCCGCCAAATTTAGCTTTTTCCCGCCAAATTTAGCTTTTTCCCGCTAAATCACCAAATCCGACTTTTTAGCCAAAGTTCAATTGCAAGGAAAAAAATTAAGGCAGAGGACAGCGGAAGCTAAATATTTCCGTTTTTTTTTAAAGAAAAAATGTTATCTATATATATAAAACTCTTTGTCCTGACTGACTGACTCACTGACTCACTGACTGACTGACTGACTGACTGACTGAGAATCAACGTGCAGCCCAAACGGTAAGAGATAGAGAGCTGAAATTTTCACACAACATAGGTGAGATAATTTCATCGTGCAATAAGACGGCGTTTTGCAAAATTCGACCTCTAAGTGGGTCAAATCGGGGTCAAAGGTCACGGAATTGCTTAGTATGAAAAACTTTTTTGTTTCTTAAGATATCTCAACCAAACTCACAGATTATATGTTTGGTACTGTCTCTTACATTCTGACCAAATTTGGTGAAAGTGGAATGACTATATCTTATAGCTGCCATAGGAACAATCCGATGAAAAACACATTTAGTAAGAAAAACTTTTTTGCTTCTTAAGATATCTCAACCAAACTCACAGATTACATGTTTGGTACTGTCTCTTACATTCTTACCAAATTTGGTCAAAGTGGAATGACTATATCTTATAGCTGCTATAGGAACAATCCGATGAAAAACACATTTAGTATGAAAAACTTTTTTGTTTCTTAAGATATCTTAACCAAACTCACAGATTACATGTTTGGTACTGTCTCTTACATTCTGACCAAATTTGGTGAAAGTGGAATGACTATATCTTATAGCTGCCATAGGAACAATCCGATGAAAAAACCTTTAGTATGAAAAACTTATTTGTTTCTTAAGATATCTCAACCAAACTCACAGATTGTATGATTGGGGCTGTCTCTTACATTCTGACCAAATTTGGTCAAAGTCGGATGACTATATCATATAGCTGCCATAGGAACAATCGGATGCAATCGCAGATATCCTAACAAAACTTTTAGATTAACTCTTCTTGCCAAATTTTGACAAATTCTCTTAATTTAGCTTTTTCCCGCCAAATTTAGCTTTTTCCCGCCAAATTTAGCTTTTTCCCGCTAAATCACCAAATCCGACTTTTTAGCCAAAGTTCAATTGCAAGGAAAAAAATTAAGGCAGCGGACAGCGGAAGCTAAATATTTCCGTTTTTTTTTAAAGAAAAAATGTTATATTATATAAATTTGTTAAAACGGGCAACTAAATACAATGCTGCGAGCGTAGCGAGCTGCGGGTTGGCGAGCGAAGCGAGCAGGGGGCGAATATTATGTAAATTTGTTAAGCCGGACAACTAAAGACAATGTTGCGAGCGAAGCGAGCTGGGGGTTGGCGAGCGAAGCGAGCAGGGGGCGTAGCCCCCTAGTATTATATAAATTTGTTAAAACGGGCAACTAAATACAATGCTGCGAGCGTAGCGAGCTGCGGGTTGGCGAGCGAAGCGAGCAGGGGGCGAATATTATGTAAATTTGTTAAGCCGGACAACTAAAGACAATGTTGCGAGCGAAGCGAGCTGGGGGTTGGCGAGCGAAGCGAGCAGGGGGCGTAGCCCCCTAGTAACTAATAAAAGTAACAACTAGTGGACGGTGCTACAGTCGAGCATACTCGATATGTCCGATACAAAATTTAAAACATACTCGATCTGCAATATAGACGAACCCTTACACCAAATTGTAGTCTCTAGCTCTTTTAGTCTCTGAGATCTAGGCGCTCTTACAGACGGACAGCCTGATAGACGGACAGACGGACGGACGGACATGGCTATATCGACTCGGCTGTTGATGCCGATTAAGAATATAATATATAAGAATATATGGGGTCTGCCACGCCTCCTAAAAACAAAGCAACGATTTTAATGAGTTTCAAAAATTGCATATAGATAATATCCCTAAATAAAGCCAGGACTTAAGAAGCTCATTGTATTCTCTTGAAATTCTTATTTATTTTCATGAAAAATCTATGAATCTTTCTCGTTTTTCGATGAATCGAATTTTCGATGTTTTTCTGGCGATGTTTAAAATTAAATCCAATTTAAGATGATTTTCTCTAAGCTTAATTTCAAAGTACTTTAAAAAGATCCCACTTTTTATATGATTCTTCTTAACTGATTATATTTTTATTATGAACTTTATATATTTCGATAAAAATCAATATTCTATATTCAATACTTTAAGAATATCCGCTTAGATAAGATATGCATTTATCAACAAATCAGATTGTGTGTCCTGCGATTTATGAACCCCTTATGAATCACAATTGATTCAAAGTGGAAGGCGACAAGTTACAAATGAATGCAAGGCTAATACTTCAACTTTCTCGTCAACTTTCCACTTGGTAAGCTGATCAACTGCTCACAAATTAGTTTGCTTGACCAAAAATCCGAAAAGTCCCAAACATACACAAGCACACACACACAAACACACAGACAGACAATTCTTGAAAACTTTGGAACTGAAAACTTCAACACGAGAGTAACCAAAGTTCAAACAGTGCAAACTTTTTGGCCGTCCATCGAAGAGGACATATTCGTTGAGGGCATACAGGGTGCTCCAATTGAAGCTACCACAAACAAAAAAAAAAACACAAAAAAAAAGGTTAAGTGAAACGAACTCCAAGTGCAAAAAGGACATGGTCAGGGGCATGGCCTGGGGGCGTGCGTGTGTGCATAAAACTGACAAAAACTCCAAGCCGCAAAATGAAAACTTTCAGAAAAGTGTCTGCTGTTGTTGTTGTAGATAGAGAGAGTGGGAGAGAGAGAGAGAGAGGAGACTGAAGGCAGCATTCGACAAGGAACATTCTGAAATTTCCATAAGTAAACAGCGATTTTGAAAATTCTATTTTATGCCGTATTAAATTTGGTTGCTTTGCCGACTTTTGGCCATTGCCATCGTCCTTCCATGTGTGTCCTTGCCTTGTCGGGACTCTGTCATGCTGTTAGCTAGCACACAAACATGTTCTCTCTCAACTCTCAACTCTCGACTGGCTGCCAGCCTCAGTCGTCGAAATGGGCGTGGCACAATGCGGCTGGCTTTTGGTGTCAAAGCTGTCGCCCCTTCGTCCCTTCTCCACCCTCTGGTGTCTCTCCGGCTTGGCCCTGCGGCGTCAGGGTGTCACACGGAAAGGTGCAGATGTTGCCTCTAAATGCTGCCCCGAACAGAGAGACGACAACAGCATGTTAATGACTCTGACCCTTTGCCAAGTAGCAACAACAAGAAGAAGAAGAGGGATATGAGACGTTGAAGGAGGAGAGCAGAATATTGGAGCATCGTTTACTTCGGGTCGTTCGGTCGGTCACTTGTCTTGTCGTTTTGGGTCGATTGGCAGTTCTGTTTGCTGCCTAAGTAATTGGCATACAAATTTACTCACTCAACTTCGCCCAAAAGGAGTAAAAATCATGCAAATGTCTGACCATAACAACGACCCACGACCCCAATCCTAACTCTATCCTGAAACCATCGTGTGTAGGCGATGAGTTCGTTAATATGGGCTTGGAGTTCGTAGACACTTTGCAACATTAATTTGCCATCCAAAAACATGTTGCAACACAAGGAGGCAAACAACCAGATGCCCCATCCTCTCAAGATCATTCGCATTTTCAATGCGAGCATTTGACTTGACAATTTAATTGAATTGCCTGAGAGATACGCACTGAGAGATACTTTAAGATGCGAGGCGATACACATGCTTGCAGATACATGTGTGAGTGTGTGCAGCACTTTGGGATTAGTGGCAGTTGCTGTTGCAAGTACTCGAGTGCGAACAGTTTATTGTAATCGCTTCTTAGAAGCATCGCATTGTTCAGTTGTTGTAAATTGCCTAATGCGATTTTACTGCTTGTTAATTACACTTGTAAAACTTGTGACTGAAACAGTGCTTTAAGGCTTCCCTTAGATACTTAGATACAGCTTCTTATTTCTCATCATTTATATTACCAATTTCAATCACAGCCAATCTATAACTAAAGCTAAGGCTCAAACTTCTGCATGCGTATTTGCTGCTTGTTGATTATTCAAATACTGGGAGAGTTCTGGTTACGCTTTGGGACCCCAGGTGTTTGTGTAGGTTTCTCATTGAATGTTGGACAAAGCTGCATAAATGCTCGAACATGCTGATAATGTTTACTAAAATTATTAGCATTTCTATGCGATTTTCTCTGACTGATCCGAAAAGTCGGAAAAACTTATCGACGAGCAACAATTAACATAACTACAAGAACATGAAATATGGAAAAAAGTAGTGGGCTGATAAGTCATTGATAAAGGTAAGAAAACATCACGATTTAGTTAATTTTGTTTGATAATGTAGTTGGTCAAATGAAAGGTAATTAAGTCTAAGCCTAAGAAGCCTTTACTCAAATGATATTTTGATCACCGTGATCAGCTCTGTTATTTGAATAGCAAAAAGAAGTTGGAGGACCACCAGATAAAGTGAATAGCTCTAGAAGAAGACTAGATCCAAATATTACGTTGTGCTAATAACAGTTAAGCCAAAAACTTATCAACCCAGACTTGTTCTTAAGAACTGATTCGTGTAAGCCTAAATTCCTTGCAATTCTTCTAGTTTAGCTATACTGATACAATTGTATCTTATTCTAACCATTTATTTGCCTTAGCTTGAAACTATGCGTTGGCCTAACTAAACATGGGAATAATTGTGGGAATATTTGCTTGTTTATGCGGCAAGTGAAATAACATTTGATTCAATTGCCGAAAATAACAAAATTAACAAAAACAGTTGCATTTATTTATGCACGAGCTGCTGCTATTTACATTGAGGAGGCAAATGAATTACAATTGTTTATTTGACATCCATCATAATGCAACTGGATAGTGAAGGATAGATAGAGAGAGGGAGAGAAGGAAAAAGAGAAGTAAATGCAGGGAGTTGTTTAAATTATATATGACTTTTGCCGATAATTAAATGATTAGTTATGCAAATGCAAATACCTATACAATCATTTGGCATTCACATTTTGTATTTGAATATGTAAATTGTTGTTCCAGAAGCTGGACATGGTTTAAAGAGCGTATTGAAAAGTCAGCCAAGAGACAATTTACAGGCTATTAACATAATCACAATGCATCAAGGAACGAATAGCACCTGTCAATTGGTTAAATCGGAGGATTATTTGGAATCAAGACTATCTTAGGCAAATCGCACTCTCTTAAGTATTGCGATCCAATTGCGTGGGCAACGGCATGAGAATAGAATATTAGAGCGGAAATCCATAGAGAAAATAAACAGAAACAGCTGCCACAACAGCCAAGACAAATAACTCAGTCGCTGACTCCCCATTCCCGTCCCTGTTCCCCTCTCCATATCATGTCTGACATATCCCATCAGCTGTTCTATAGAATAACTAACAAATTAATCAATTCTCGCCTCACGCTCGCGGCGATCTTTTTACGATACGTATCCGAACATTAGGTTTTTGTTTGTTTGCTCTAAGTGATGTTATCCCATTTCCATTCCCATTCGAATTCCTCCCCTGATCCCACAGGAAACGAGAGCAACACGCTACAAAATTAATTGTGTAGAACGATGAAAACTAAAACATTTCGGAGTATCGGAGGCCGCCACCTCCAGATTCTAGACAACAGATCGCATTTAACGAAGCTCGAGCTGGAATTGTGCGTGTTGACATTTAATTGCCGGCTGGGCTTGATGTCAAAATAAATAAATGAAAATTAAAATAACTTATTGATGGCATTGTGGCCATAGCAGAGTCATGGCAGAGCCCCTGACATGGCACAGCGCTTTTCCCCATAACAATTCCTATTTTTATGGACTGCCACTGTTCCCAATACTCGCGGCAGGGAGAAACGGGAGTGAGGAACTTGGGGATTTACGAGCAGCTCAAGCAGAAGCTAGAGGAGCAGCAGCAGAAGAAGGAGGTGGGGGAATACCAACAACGCATATTTTGGGAAACGTTTCTTTCAGAGACAATTAGTGCCAAGCATTTGGCGTCGAGTGTTTTAATAGAGGCTGTCGGAAATTTTATTGCTTGTTTAGGCAAAGACGGGAATTGAGCAAAGCGTTTTGTGGAATACTCGGTGGGACGTGTTGTCAGCTCGTTGTCAACGCTGTAATTTGGTGTTGTTGTTGCTCTCAGACATTCCATGCAGCTCAGGGTTCAATAATAGATCAATTCTAGGGCAACTTCGTTTATCCATAATACATCTTAAAATGCCTAACGAACTGTCAGCAAAACTGAATTTCGATCGTATTCTAAATAACGAATATTTGAAACATGTCCATTCCTCTTTAGTTGACATAAAAACCTAATGTCCTTTCCCTTATAGTTTTCTTTTTTATATCCAGTGATGGCAACTGGGGCGGGGGGAGTTCAACGAGACGACAAACTTTACCAACGACTCACCACAAATCGGTATCGGTGCATGAATGCTGGGTAATCCTCTTGGTAGCCATTCCATCATTTATTATGGGTTATAATCCAAACAAGGTGAAGGCAAGGCAAACAGCGCGTGAGCTCTCACTCACACATACAGCACACACGCAGGGCAGCACACACACACGCACATAGGCACACACAGAAACAGAAACAGACACAGACACAGACACAGAATGAATGCGAATTCAGAGGATGCCTGTTGGAGCTGTCCTGCTCCCGCTGTGTGTGTGCGTGTGAATGTGTGTGTCTGTTTGGTATCGGGTTGCACTACTATACGTGTTACTCCTCCTCCTTCTTTGGCTGCTGCTCCTCTTGTTTTTGTTGTTGGTTGCCACTTGTGTTTCGATTTTTCACGAGCAACGCAACGCAACGCAGCGCGGCACGGCACGGCAATGGCGGCACAACAAATTGAGTTAATCCAAGAAAACGGAATAATAAAACAGCAAGCACGAGCGAGATAGCAATACAGCGGATACTGTGATACGGCGAGAACGTGGAACGAAGCGCGAGTATAAAGCGCTTTATAAATGATGCTGCCGAGCTGCGTGCAAAAGGTTGAGATTTACTTGGCCTCCAGCGTGGCTCGGCAAATGCATTAATGAAGCCAGCAAGCCCTGGCGTCTGCTGGTGTTGTTGTTGTTGTTGATGCTGCTTCTTCCACTTGGAAGCGCTGGGTAGGTGGTGATTCCCTTATCCCCGGATGCACAAATTTTGTTCGTTTTCTTTTCTTTTCTTTTCTTTCGTTTCTATTTATTTCTTCATTTTTTTGCGTTATTTTTTCTTAATTTAATATTTACTTTGCACTTTGTTTAACTTTTACTCGAGCGCTTTTCTTTTCATTTTACTTTTCCAATTTAAATTCCTCGCCAGAAACTTTTCCCTGACTACACAACGACGTCGTTGGATCCTTTTGCGGCTGGGGATACAGGGGGTAGTGGATTTTTTGGGCTGTTGCTGTTGCCGATGGCGCGGCGACTTCGCGAGAGTGAGACCGCGACAACACACCAAGCACTACACTCACACAGACACACACACGCATAAAAAACGCACACAGAAAACGAAAACTTTGCCGCTTTCTTTATGGTGAGAAAGGTTAACGGCGAATCTTGAAAACTGCACTGAACTGGCGAGCGATTCTTTGGGTTGTTGGGAGGTCGGATGCTTGTCTGGAGCATGCAATTTCCTTATTGAAATATTTGCACTTGGTTGGATACACGTTCTGTCGCGCTCAACGGATTGGATGCTGATGCTGATTATAATACGACACGTTGTATCCAAATTCAATTCCTTAATTCTGCGGGCACCCTTACACGTTGCACGTTGTACGTAGCTGTCGCTTTGCTCACTTTAAGAGGCCGCCATAATTACACTAATTGTAATTGTAATTGAATTCGCTTGGCTGCCCTTCACACCGACATTGACACCCACACAAACTAACAGACGTGCACAACGGACGCACACTACAGCGAAAACAAAACACAACACTTATCACACGCGCTGGTAATTCAGAATCGCAATCTCAATCGCAATCGCAATCGCATTTGCAACGGTAAATCGTCAGAGTTTGAGCGCAGTGCGGCCACAACGAACAAGACACAGACACGACGCTGACGACGTTTGCGAAAGGACTAAAACGCCTCGCAGCTCAGCAGGCACGTGAGAGTCGAGACGAGTCGAGTCGAGTCGAGTCACAGCGTGTTGGGTAAGACGTCGCACTCATACTCACACTCGCTCACTGCGCCATGGGAGAGCGCTTGCTGCTTAGAAACTCTGTGCGTGTGTGGGCCGTGCTCTCACAGCAGGCGGCGTCGGCGTGTGAGCGCTGAGAGGAAGAGAGAGCGAGAGAATAATTCGAAGTGAGCGCAGTCTTCGTGCCAATTGCTCTCTGAGCATATGTATTTATTTGTGTGTGCCTGTGTGTGAAGCAATTCATGTGCATTCTGTGGCAACGCTGCTGATGTGCACTGCGCTGTTCCACCATCAGCAACAACAACGCCACCAGACTCCATCGTCGCCTGCTGCATTCGGCAGGCGCTGGGGTTGATTTTCTTGCAGCTAGCACGAGACGGCTGCTTGTCAGTCAGTTAGTTCGGTCGGACTGTCAGCAATACGGGACAGTGAGAGAGCAAGTCTCAAAATGGTGGCCACCACCAGCAATACCACAACAATAACAACAATGTCGACAGCGTCATCGCTGAGGTCGTTGTTGTTCCCCTATTGCATTTAACACGAAGCACACGCTTATGTTGTTGGTGCTATTGCTGACGCTGCTGCTGCCGTCGCTGTTGTTGTTGTTGACTGGCTTCCTCATATAAACAACAAGAACAACAACAAGCGAGAGCTGTAAACAAAATTTGCGGTTCATGTGCTCAACACCTTTGCAGCTGTTGTAGCTGAAGTCCACGGCGACTGCGGCAGCAGTAACGTTGTGGTTGCTGGTTTTTATCTCTTTTTTCCCCATAAGAATAATGCAAAATGCTGTTGCATACTTTTTGGGGAAGAGAGGTTAAGTTGAGTCAATTATTGGGGCAGGAACACAATAAAAGAAAACGAAAAAAAAACAGAGGAAGAGTAAGCTTATTAAATGTGATTTAAATCATGACTGCAAACTTGCTGACATTTAACAAATATTTGATAGCTTTGTAAGTTGGATTAATAATTATGTATTTCCAAAAATTATTATAATAAATAATTGAACATACAAATTATGGCACAAGATCTTTGCAGATCATTATAGAGATTATCTTCCTCAATGCCCGTAAAAAAGAGCATTCTTTGGACGCAATAAGAATATCTAAGAGAAAACGAATGGCAAGGAAAAGAGTCTGGCTGGAGACAAAGAATACACACACAAACACAAGCGCACATAACTATAACTGAATAAAACGAACTTTCATGATATTCTCGAACAGGCATTTGACTGCTATTGCAGCATGAGTAAATGCTGCTTCTTCTTCTTCTACTACCACTCGCTTTTGCAGTTGTTGTTGTTGTAGTTTCAGATATGCTCTGTTTATGTACACAAAGCGCGCTCAGAGTCCACGTTGATGACGACGGCGACGGCGACGAGAGCGACGCCGACGGAGCAACTACGTGTGCACATTGGCACATTTAACCATGGCTGCGCCTGTGTCTGTATGTGTGCGTGTGTTTGTGTGTGTGTGTGTGTGCCAGGATAACCGCTCAGCGAGGCGAACCCAACTCAGCAGGCGATGCGTGTAAAAAGGATAATTTGTCAATATGTTCGTTCGTTCCGGATTTGCACGGCCTCGCCAGTTGCCAGTTCAACCATCATCATTATCATCTACATTATCGTCATCATCATCACCATCATCATCATCTTCATCTTCCCAGTACCCGTAGCCTTATCCGTATCCGTACCTCCCATATGCCCCACCCCTTAGATCGCTACGATGGCCATTCGTGCGTGCCTCTGCTACCACTCTTCCTCTTCCTCATCTTCGTCCTTGTCGACATCTTCGTCGTTGTTGTCGTCGTTTGCCGTGCACACAAATTCTTTGTGCCTGCCGCTTATTCAATTGCTCGCTCAGTCAACACACTCCTGACTGCACGTTTCCCCTCTCCACCCCTCATACCCTCGCCTGGCTTTCGGTTGGCTGCTTTCACCATTCGGTTAGCAATGGTTAATAGGGCTTAGGAGCTGAAATTATTACCTTGTTCAGTGTGAACCAAGCCAAATTGGATGAGTGTTGTTCCCTGGTACTTTTAGCCTCTCTCTCTCTCTCTCTCACTCTCTCTATCTCTCTCTCTTTCCCTCTCTGTGTGTGTACTTGAGTCGGGCGATAAGAGACGGAGTTGGATTGCATGTATTGAGTTTTCCTTTTGGCTGGGCACGGACACTAAACGTTCGATTATTGGAGGGTTCGTCTTGGCCAAAAGTGTGAGTATGATCACAGTAAGGGGGAAGGAGCGGGAGCAGCAGATGGAGCATAAGCAGAAACAGGAACAGGGGCAGGAGTGTCGTGTTGATATCTGATTTGTTGCCTAGAAAATTGTCATTGGGATAAAGTATTTGACATATATTTCTATTGATTGTCATTCAAGCCAACACTTTAGCGTGGCTTCGTTATTATCACTTATCACTCTATTGAATTCTCAATGCAACTAGAAACTATTATTTGGATTTCAGAATGATTTTATTTCTGTGTCTATATTTTTATTAATTGTGGACGGTGCTACAGTCGAGCATACTCGACTGTCGGAGACCCCGTACTTACTACGGAAAAAAAGTTTTTCATACTAAGACTTGATTTTTGACTGATCGTTCCTATGGTAGCTATATGATATAGTGGTCCGATTCCAATCAAATTTAGTCAGGATGTATATGATCATCCCATATGCATATACTGTCAGTTTGGTTGAGATATCTCAAACAACAAAAAGGTTTTTCATACTACGATTTGATTTTCCACTGATCATTCCTATGGCAGCTATATGATATAGTGGTCCGATTCCAACCAAATTTGGTCAGGATGTATGGGACCATTATACATGCATATTCATTCAGTTTGGTTAAAATATCTCAAACAGCAAAAAAGTTTTCCATACTAAAACTTGATTTTCAACTGATTGTTCCTATGGGAGCTATATGATATAGTGGTCCGATCCAAAATCTAAAACAAACTCGAACTGCTTGCAATATATACGAACCTACATACCAAGTTTGGAGTCTCTAGCTCTTATTGTCTCTGAGATCTAGGCGCTCTTACAGACGGACAGACAGACAGACAGACATGGCTATATCAACTCGGCTGTTGATGCTGATCAAGAATATATATACTTTATGGGGTCTGCCACGGCTCCTTCTGCCTGTTACGCACATTTTTTTTTGTGACAAAGTTAATAGACCCCTACACTTTTTTAAAGTACGGGGTCTAAAAACTACACAATACGAGTATTTTCTACAAGCAGAAAAAATACTTTTGTCAGAAATTAGAAAAATGAGTGGGAGATGAGAACTTGCCGGTGGGCAAAAAGCAAAAGAATAGTACAGGGTAAATAAAAATTCGCACAATGATCTCAATGTAACAAAAGCCGTTTACTCTCTCTCTCTCTCAAATATGTTATGTTATGCCCAAACAACATAATTCATAATCTAGTCCATAACATTAATCACTACCTTATTCTAGAAATGATTTGACAGTAGTTATAAGATTCCAAATGAATTATCCTGCATCCAAGTAATGTCCTTGAAATCACTAACACTTCCCATATATATATGACACACCGCAAAGGACGAGATTCTGTTTGAAATAAGTATAATACTAAACCGAAAATCCAACGGCAACAACAACAACTTCAAATGGCAAACTCGAGGACAATCAAAACGCAAAGCAAACCAAAGTCGAGCAAGAAAAAGTCATTGCCAAAACCAATAACACAATAAACTGTTCATTGCAGTAGACCGCCTCCCCGCCACGCCCCGCTCAGTCCGCCCTAACGAGCCATCACAATGGGCGAGACATAACCACGAAAGTCCTTCCTCCACACACAAACACACACACTCAAAGACAGCAGCCTGGAGACTCGCAGCGGCGAGGACAAAACGTTGGCGATGAGATTTTAAAAGCCATTTAGAAAAACACCCTCAGACACAAAACAAATCCACAAAAATACCGACACGGATACCAACCAGGCCAACACTTGCACAGACACAGACACAGACAGAGAGAGAGCGAGACAGAGACAGAGATAGAGAGAATGTGCGAGACAGGGAGGGAGAGAGACAAGCAAAGCTTACACAAAAGTGGCGTTAAAAATGATGCGGAAACACGATGTTCGTCAGCAACGACGTGGACGAGAACGAAGTCCCAGTTGAGAAGAAGAACGTGGGGAGGAGAAGGAGCACGATGACGACAATGAGCCTTCAAGCGAAAACCGCTGCTAAAACTTCACGCTTAAATATTTTTCACACCACGTAGCGACAAGTTTGAGCAGCAGTCGGAGTTAAAGTCAGAGACGGAGACAGGAGACGGGAGATGGAAGGATAACAACGACGGCGGATGTGCGTGGAATGTGCCGACTGAAGAGTGCAACTGAAGAAAGGACCTCAGAGCAGGACTAAGGACTAAGTATAGGTAAGTAGACGGCAAATGTCTAAATACCCTGCTCGTGTTAAATGCCTGACATTCTGGCTGCGACCACAACCCTCTTTCCTCCTCTCTCTCTCTCTTTCTCTCTCCCTCTCACTCTTACTCTCTGCTTCGCATACCGCCAGCGAACTGGCCACAGTGGAGTATACAGACGAGTCCATCTATATAGATACCATAGCACAAGGTAAAGATAGATAAAGATATGATAATAATTAGTGTATTAAAAGGAATTGGGTCAAAAGACTTTGCCAGAGAATCGTTTGCGAATACAGTGCAAAGAAGAATCGAAAAGTAAAACCGTGTAGAACTGGAATTTATTTAATGAAGAAAGTTTAGAGTCCTCCTTCCAGCTGTTGAGAATCTTTTTCTGAAACTTTTACTATTACATATTGATCAGATTCAATTTATTTCCAAAGCTTAAAATAAATATTGCATCAATTATAATTTTTGGAATACTATCTGACTATTGTTTTCTTTTTTAAGTTTTTAATTGGTTTATTGATTTAATTTAAATAAATTGTCTTTGTCGATTGCTTTTTGGTGACGATAAATAAGAATATAATTAGGTTCTTATAAATAATAATAAGAGTGCTAATAAGTTCCTAGTGATTACCTTAGCTAATATTCACCACTTCAGAGATTTCCCGGTTGGAGCAAATTGGACAAACTCAAGACACCGCAAAAACCAAATCTAAACCGAAACACAATTGTTAGAAATTAAAAGGAAAACTTTAATCATAGCCGCGGGGACGACGTCGGAAACGGGTCAGGAGAAAGGCAGGAGGGCGGAAAAAGGCGAAGGGAAGGAAAGGACAGTTGGGAATGCAGACTGTGATGTGGCAACTGAAACTGGAACCGGGTCTGACTCTGTTTGCAACTGTCTGAAACACAACGAAACTTGTGGCAAGTTTCCGGTCGTGTGTACTATTTTCCGTGCTCATTTCCGCAGCCATTTCCACATTGCCACACAAAAGGAACTTTCCTTGAGCTGAGGCTTGGACGGAGACTTGGGCTGAAGAGGCTGCAGCAGGAGCAGAGCATTTCTTCTACTTCTTCTGGGACGCCCAAAGTTGACGTAAGTTGAGAATCCAAGGGTCAACTACAGATACAGATACAGCTTCAGCTATAGATACAGATACAGCTACAACTATAGGTACAGATACAGATACATGATGCATAGTGAGGCAGACTCTGGCTCAGACTTGCTGCCATCTCGCTCACACGCTGCGGAAGTGCAGGGCGTGGAAAGCCGAAAACCAAAGGCAAACAACAAGCAAGGATGTGGACAAGGAGGGGGCAAGAGGGGGGATGCAGTGGAGCAAGCCACCCACATTGGCCACTGCGTTTGCCACTTGGCTGTTGCACTTTACTCAATTTTTTTGGGGGGGAAAACTCAGGCAAAAAACTTTTTGGCAGTCTCTGATGCTGACAGACGTCATAAAAGCGAGAAGAAGGAGCAGGTGTGTGGGTGTGTGTGTGTGTGCGTGTGTGAGGAGTCAATCAATATGTCAGAGTCGAGCCTCATCAAAAATTCCAATCACAAATTGGCAGAGAGGAACTCCATCGCCCGAATCCTTCCATGCTAACCACCTTATCGCCGTGACCACTGACGTCACAACAGCAACATGATGAGGGGAGGAGCGGATGGGGCAGGAGAAGCAATACTCGAGTGACCAACGCAGGCAATAATGGCATTTAAATGCAGGGTCACGTATCAATTTACTTGGTTATTAGTTACGAGCCATAACCTGCCCACTGACCGCCGTCCTCCCCCTTTGCCACTCACCCCGTGCCTCTTCCCTTGCGATTGCTTGTCAATATCACACACACACATATACTCACACACACACACTCGCACTCAGCCACTTGCCACTTGCCACCACTTGCCCTTTGACCCGATGCGCAAATCCGAGATGAGCGCTTGGTCGCTTTGTTGCTCCTCTCTCTCTCCCCTTCGCCTCCCTTGCGCTCCCCGTACGGATATGGCTTTGTGCTAAACTGACAGCGACGAGCAAAGTCCAACAGAGGACGCGGGACAGAGGCCCAAGGAAAGCTCTTCGCTCCACTCCTCTGCCTTCCCCGACGCCATCAACGAATGCAACTGAAAGCAGCTGGCGCTATGTTTATACCAGGTCCTTGTCTGACCCCAAATCCCAAGCCCAAAGCCTCACTGACCCCGCCTGACTGCTGACTGATGCCAAGTTTTTTCTTCCTTCCTTTTTTTCTTCCCCCTTTTTTTGTTGCGCTTTCCATGTGCATCTCCGCTCGAAGATGCCACCAAATGGAACCGCAGCCAACAGGCAACAACAGCCTGTCAACAGAGTCTGAGGTGTGTGGCAGGGAACAGAGAGCAGAGAAGGGGAGCTGATTGCGCACTGACTTTTTCTCTCTCACTTCCACTCTCTCTCTCTCTCTCTCTTGCTCGCTCACGCTCTCACTCTGTCTCTCTAGCTGCACTTTCAGCTCAAGAAGGAGCAAACAATCTTATCCGAGGTTGCGAGTCCTTCGTACGTCGTCAAAGAGAGCATCATTCGGATTTCGGGAGGACATTCGGGAAACAGCAGAACAGCATCAGGATGAGCTCTGCTTGCATCTCTGCTTATGTAGGTGCCACTAGACCTATTCTGCATTGGCAACGATGCAACGATGCAAGCGGAGCTTTCGCCTTCAATGCACTTGAAAAAATCACATGTCGAACTATTCATCTTCATGCATATAATCTTTTAAAAATAACTATGATAAATGACTTTAATAATATTCAGTATTAATTAAATTTTGTAAATATTTAAAATAATGACTGCTATAATTAATATCAAAAATAGAATAAACTTAACTGCACAACAAAAGTCCATTCTAAAATTCAGGTTTAAGATTCTTGCTTTTAGCTTGAATTTTAAAAGTATGTATTCAAGACATTACTGTTAAATTATAACAATATGCGAATAAAATGAAACCCACTCAGCATTAATATAAACAATGAAGACTAAAACATGTCAATCAAGTATTTTGTACTCCGTATTTAGTATTTAGTATTTTGAAAATCTGCGATTTCCGAACTTCTGACACCGCGTTGGATTGATTTTATCTCGGAATTCCGAATTTTTTCCGGTGTCCATTTCCGGCATATTTAAATGGAATTGCCAAATAAATATCGCTCAGTGTGGCACAGTCAAAAAAAAGTGAGTGCAATCGCAGTACAATTAGAAAAAACAACAACAAGTAAGCAAGCAGGCACATAGAGTAACTTGGGAGCTGAGCGGAGCTGCAATGTGCTCCTGCATTTTGAGAGTTGTTTCGATAGCTTCGACAGGTTTTTGGGAGCGACACATGGAGGACTTACTTCTACGCACGCACTCACAGAGAGACGGAGAGATCCCCGCGGCCATTAGGTCGAACAAATGTACTTTACTGCCACAACAAATCCCTAAACAAGCAGCAGGAGCAGCGGGAGCAAAAACAGAAGCAGCACGAGTAGTGGGAGATGGCAGCCACTCAACTTCCGTCGTCAACACCAAAGCCGAACACGATGCCAATGCCGATGCCGATGTGGACGTTGAAGTTGACGTTGGCGCAGGCGTCGCTGCTGCCGTGCTGCATTCTGCATATAGAGCGGAATTTCCGGTCTAACCTCACAGCGCCCAAGCGGAAATACAAGCGGATTAGCTTTTAGATTTATATACTAACAAACACCGATTAGACAGGTGGATGGGGCTCACACACACACACAGAGAGAGAGAAAATAGAGAGAGAGACAGAGGGAGAAAGAGAGTGAGTGAGAAGAGTGTTTCGGCTGCAGTTGCGGCACTCAGACCAGGAACTAAAACGCCTCTCCATCTCCATCTACATGCCCGTTGTGGCGCCTCCATGGAGTATGCCCCATGCAGCTCGTTGCATGACTGAGAGAGTTCCTGCGTGGCTTGTGAATGCCAGCAGAATTGCGCTGTATGCTAGAAAGGATGCATGGATGCGTGATGGGAGACGAGGAGGTGAGGGGATGACAGGTGGATGGTGTTGATGGTGGTTGCCATTGTTGTTGTCGTTGTTGTTCGTGTTGTTGCTGCTGCTATTGCATTTTAGTGTTTCCTGTTCGAAGTTCAAATGTGAGAATATTTTCGTATGGCAAGCGTCGCCACACAAACACACACGCAGACACATAAGAGAAACTCACCATACACACACACACACACACACACACACACACACACACACACACACACACACATACGCACACACGGAGTGGCTCCATTGTGGTTCATACTACGGCTCAGAGCTCATTTTTCAGATGCCCAACATGGGTTATTTTCAACTAATAGAGTATGTGGCCAACAAGGAATTTAACGCAGATACATTTTTTGGCCAACATTTGTGCTCCCTGTCTTCTTCTTCTCCTTGTTGCTGTTGTTGTTTCAAGCCTCCAACAGCAACGACCAATTGGACAACTTGCAACCAGAGTTGCAGAGTCTCAATTAAAAGCCACAAATACATAAAAATCAAATCGAAATTCAGTTTCTTTGCAAAAATGTGAAGATTTCATTGGTACTCTCAACGTCAGTTTGACTTTAACTTGTTGGAATTTCATAACAAGGATAATTCGCTTCAAAAGAATAGTTTTCGGTTCACAAATTAATAAGCTCATTAAGAGGAAAACAGCTTTTCAGCAAAACGAATAAATATTTTATACAAATTTTCAGTTTCAATGAATCTCGAAATAGTCAAAATGGGGATCAGCGTATAATCTCAAATATCATTTGAGTAATTCATTTGAGTTCAAGAAAGACTTTCTCTAGTTTGTAAATAATTTCATTGATTCCATCTTGTCTTAGAATAAGTTTAGTCTCACTCTCAAGAGAGAACAGGTGATGTTAGCTTACATACTTTTTCTTTACTTAGAATCTTCACTTAGCCTTCTTATTGCCTGCTTCTTGTGTGTAAAACGAGAGAACAGAGATCTGGCGAGAACAACTGGTTTGATTATCTAACCTGATGCTTAAAGCGAGATAGCTAGATGCACATATCGTATTTCTGCAGGCTAAAAGCAGATGGCAATAGAGAAGATCACAACAAACAGCTGTCATAGAAAGGATCGCTCACAAAGCTGGAGTTAAAAATATACAATAAGACAGTTTTTGGAAAAAATTCGGTACAAGTTTATTGTTTTTTGCTTATGTTACTTTCAGATAAAATTTGGTTAAAATCAGATTTATGAAAAAAATTGGAGTGATCGAATTTTCGGGTTGTCCAAATTAGCAAGTTTCTAAATTATCGAGATTGTTCTGTAATTTTATTTTGTGTTTGTTTAAGATATGTATTCGATAAGAATTAAAGGAAGTGTGTTTAACGGTGCCCCCTGTTAAATGTATAAAACAAATGACCAAAGAGTCGAGTCAAAGAGTTTTAAAGTTTGTGGATCTAAAACGTAAATGAACTTTTCAATATTGTATATTCATTGATATTCAGTATTCAGGAAATTCAAGCTCCCAGGAGAATATAGGGAGGACCTGATGTATGGGTATAAGGAACTGGGGAAATAGGAAATGGCTTTCACCACCTTAAAAATTGCAATGAAAGTTGTCGTCAAATTGTCATAAAAGTGCGATAACTTTGTTTTGTGTCGTTCTGTTGTAGTTTTTATTTTGTTGTTGCTAATGTTGTTGTTGTTGTTGTTGGCGTTTTCAACTACGAGTATGATAAATTTTTACGACGTTGCCATAACAATAAACCGGAGCTTCGGCTGCGGCACTGGGTGGCATGTGAAAAGCGCGTGGAAAATGCAGAACGTGGAAAAACTAATAAAAATCCTGACTGGCTGGCTGCGAAAACTTTTATGGCAAAACTACGCGCCATCAGAGCCAAAAAAAAAAGGAAGAAGAGCCGTTGGAAAAGCGTGGAAATGCCAGCATGCATTTCGGGGGAAGTGGATGGTGGAGGCGGAGGCGGAGTAAATGTGAAAAGTGCAGAAATAGCTCAGGTGCAGCAGGATAAGCGACGAGGTCGTCAAAGTGACGCAGAGGCCATGGATGATGCCCCCTCTCCCCACCAGTCCCACACCCTGCAATTCCCCCTCAAGCCATGTCTGACGACAACATGGTAGGTGGCTTCCATTTGATGTAGCATCTGATTTTTCTATAGTCTCCTCACTTCATCTCTCTAACTCTGACAGAAAGTTTTTAAAGCCCGACAACAATAGACGATTAAACAAGTTTTCTTTGCAAGTTGCAGCTTTGATTGACTGTTATCAGTTCCATGACGAACTAGCGCGTTCCCTTTGAATCCGAAATTTGAACTCAAATTAAGAAATTGAGCATCAATTGAAAGAAGAAAAGTTAAAAGACAAAGTCATTTCTAGGGTATTCAGATGACTGAACTTAATCTGTGTTTTGAATAAAGCAATTAAATTAAATAACTTGAAACAAAAATTCGACAGAATTAAAGAGTATTCATACAGTCGAGTAACATAGTTTGCAGTGATGATACGCTTTCTTAACCGTATAATCTCGCACTGGCACGTAAATAACCCTCCAATTCCATCCCACGTATCAGCCTCCTATTAAGGGTTCTGGCCCAATCTGAAGACAAACATCAAGTGGGTTTTTGGGCGTATCGCAAATAAGGTCGTGTGTGTGCATATACACATATATAGGACAACTGAGTAGATAGAGTCAGGCTGTTCCTGGCCAAAATGCCTGCTGCCAACTTCGACTTTACGCATCGTTGGGCAACAACAACATTTGCAAATTCAATTGAATTGATACACGCACCACTTGTTAACCGTTTCGGCATGAACTCACAGCTCGCATGGCAACTGGAGGGCAACTCCTGCTCCAGCTCCGCATCACTACTCAACTCAACTATGTACCTTCCCACATCTTGGCTCGTTTCATCATCTTATTATTGGTTTTACATACATCCGTTGCGTTGTTTGCTTCAGTTCGGTTCGGTTCGGTTCCTCAAATACCATTAGAGTGGGCAGGAGGGCAGGACATGAAGCCAAGCCAAGTCCGAAGGGCCCCCGAAGCCCCAGATAGCATCCAGATTCCACATCCAACATCCAGCATTCATCTGCCCATGCACACTCACGTTCGCTCTATTGAGCACACGCATACGAACAAGGGAATGGCAATTCCCCAATGAGTAACAGAAAGACAGGGAGAGAGAGCGAGAGCGAGAGAGGGTAAGAGAAAGAGAGGGGAGAGTATATTGCATGTTGAGTTGGGTTATTTGAACAATGGCTAAAGGGCCTACAAAATCACACAGAGGGTTATAAATCCATTTGCAAAACCAAAATCCAAAAATATCCCAAAGCCAAACAACGCATGTAGTTTGTATGTTCTTATACCATTCCAATTCACCTGAGACCACACTTTTCCCTCTCTCTCTCTCCCCCTCTCTCTCTCCTCTTGTTGCCTACGGTCATAGCCTGGATAAAGGACACGTCGAGTTGTTCCTGCAGCGCGGAAGAACTGAGCATTCGTGCGTTAACTGATTGATCCGAATTTTACAGACTGCGTTTGAATTTGAGTCACTTGTCAATGGATTGTTTCTAGCATGCAAGATGACAATGCCCAACATGAAGGTACCCTATACTATGTCGAATTACTCACAAGAACAAGGCAAAATATGCCCATCCGAATCTAAAATGTATTTCCCTTAAAAAATCTCTCCAATTTACTCGATATCCTGGTCGACTCACACTTGTAATTTCTTAATAAACATTAAACCTTCAAGTCTCACTTATGTTCTAAACTGCTCGACGGATAAATACCCTGTACAACACTTGAAATACAACGCATACCCACTAAATAATAACACGCATTCTTAATAATATTTTATTTGTCAATAAGAAGGTATACTGTCCAATCTTGATGCCTCACTCGTTTTCATACCCTGTAGTACTTAAACTTATAGTGTTTTTATCCGTTAATCGGTTGTTAATAATGTACAATCTAAAGAATTTGACGCTCGTTTTCACTCCAAGTCGAAGTGTGTTAATTAAAAAATCGTGATGCCGTGCGAAAAGGCACTGTAATAAATACCAGCAACAATAACATCAACAACGTAAACAACAACAACAATAGCAATAATAACAACCAGCAGACCATCGGCAACAATTCAATTAAAATGCCAGAGGGAACATGCAAAGTACTTGGGTGGAAATTAACCCCTATAAACTCATAATATGCTCAAAATGACGCACTTAAAAACACATTAATCACATCGACAATTACGGCTGCTACGCCAAAAAATGTTTTATTTGTGTGCGTGTGTGTGTGCGGCAGACAGACAGAGAAAGGTATAGTCAGATGGATAGAGAATGAGGGTCAGACAAAGTAAGGGATGCTCGGCGCGTGCTTGAGTGTGCGTGACGTGGTAACCTTTGTGTGGAAGGCCAACTCGACTGATGTACAAATGAGAAGCAACCACCGGTTATACAAGAAATTACACTGACAGAAATCCTTTATAAAAAGAAGCAATCGACTATGGGTAACCCGTTACAAACTTTTTAGAGCTTGCATTGACTGAATCATTCATTCATACATAACTCATCCATTAATACCGTTATATTTGCCTGCTCTGCACACTGGGCCGGATTGACAAATAAGTGGCATAAAGTCGAAAATTTTATTGAAGCAAATCTACATTTTTATTTAACATATATATACTAGATTCCCTCTGTAGAAAGCATCAATAAATATTTTTGCTAAAAATGCAACCCTGGCATTTTTTATCAAGCTCCAAAGTCAGCCGATTAAACAGCTGACTTTTGTGACAAAATTGACGGCAAACTTTTGTCGACGTTGTGCGCTTGGCAATTCCACACGATAAGCAAATTGGTTATTATTAAAAATGGATTTTGAAGACCGAGGTATGTAAATTGGAGTTGAATGAAAAGATTTTGTGTCAAAACTTGTTATATGTGATAATATGTGTATTGTTTTGTGTTGTTCAATAAGAAAAAATTTAACCAAAGTGTTCGTCTTATGTAGAGAAAAAACAAGTGGGAAAGGCTATAGTCGAGCTCCCGACTATAGGATACCCGTTACTTACCTAAATAAATTTAACTTTTTTTTATTGCATGCTTTTAGGCACTTTTATTGCTTAAAAGCTTTAATCAGCCAAAACCACCATTCTGTTTGTCCGATCTTGTTGGGATTTAGTAGAGTGATAGGTAAAAACAATAGCTAACGTTCACCGTTTAAAAAAACCTAATATCTTAAAAACTGTGCGTGTGGTGGATTTTCGCGATTTACGGAGGCGGAAAGGGGCGTGGCAAAATTTTGAAACAAACTTGACCTGCGTGGGGTTTATAGAAATCTGTGTGCCAAATTTGGTTGCTCTAGCTCTTATAGTCTCTGAGATCTAGGCGCTCACACGGACGGACAGACGGACGGACGGACGGACGGACAGACGGACAGACGGACATGGCTATATCGACTCGGCTGTTGATGCTGATCAAGAATATATATACTTTATAGGGTCGGAGATGCTTCCTTCTCCCTGTTACATACATTGCAACGAATACAATATCCCCTTTTACTTATTTTTAATAAGTAACGGGTATAAAAAGTCTTCAGCGTATTTCTGCGATGTGTAATGTATGTTGAAAAAAAGTAGAACCTATTCATAAAAATATAATAACAATCCGGTTTGCGGCTTTTTGCGGCTTTTCCGATAGCTGTATTTTCTAGATGTGCTTGTTTGTATGTAAATATAATTTAAATCACGTATACGTCATGTTGTCTTATATGTGCAGTCGGGGTAGGCGTGGTCAAGCTGGCTCAAAATATTGCTTAAAAATTTAGAGTGGTATATTCAATAAATATGCCAAGTTTCAGCTCAATATATGCAATTTTCGACTTTATGCCACTTATTCGGCAATCCGGCCCAGTGTGCTCTGGTTGCAATTAGATAGGATGATAGCTCTACAATCGATTTGCAAAATGATGTGCTAAAAATGAACGAAGATAATACTTATGCGAGTGCAAGTTTAACCCGTGAAAACAGAAGTCTTTGGACTAACAAAGAGTGAAAAATTGGGCACGCTAAATAAAAACACTTGACATTGTCTTTGGTAGTGAAGTGAATCCAAAAAGAATATCGAGCTTAAAATTGTACTTTAAGTTCCCCAACGAAAACATTGAATTGTCGATTCATTGGAAAATTTATACAGTTCCAAACTTTCTAAAATTTAAAAAATAGAATATGGTTCTTGATTCTTTGCTTTGATTTTAGGTAATATAACATATGCAGTTATATGCACTAGACTTTACTTAAGTGCAGAAATTGGTTAAATTTGCTGAAAAAAGCAATTATAATTTTTCGCGCAGTGTAGGGACTTGGCTACCCACAGGAGTGCATTCAAAATATAAAAGCATTCGTGTCGTCATTAAAAACTGTTTTTGCTAATTAAGTGCTCAATTGAGCATTCAATTTCACATGCACACACGCATACACAGAGACATACTTGAGAACACGAGCAAGCAGCAGAAGAGGGCAGAAAAGTGAAAAAACCACCCGAAAGCAAGGAAAGAATGAATTTAGCGAGGAAACCAGATTTGGAAGCAGAAACGAGACCCGCAAAACAGCAATAGAACCGACACAACACAAATAACAACAAGAGCAACAACAACAACAAGAACAACAATACAAATGTTGGTCTGCTTTAGAAAATGCCCCTTCGGCAAAAAGGAAAAAGCAAATGCAAACGGAATGAAATGAAATGAAATAAACGAAAATATAACAAAGTTGGTTATTTGCTCAGTTAATGCAAAATGATTCCCCCTGGGAGCGTGACGTGGCAGCGGTGGTGACGGCAATAAAATCAGAAAAGTATACCCCGAAACGGAAACAGGCAACACTAACAAAGCGTACTCAGTAGCAGCAGCAGCAGCAGCACCAGAACACAAAACAAGTTCGCACAATGAGCGAGTGAAAACAGTAAATGAAGGTACAAAAGAAGAAAACCCGAAGAAGAAGAAGAAGTAACCAAGTTGACGTTGGGCAACATGATTCAATAAAAATTACGCTGAAAAGTATGCAAAAAAAAAACCAAACAAGTAAGCGGGCAATCGGAAGGGGCGGACAGCTAAAAAGCAAACACAACAGAACAGAAATGAACGACGCAGCAGAACGACTGCGAAAGCAAACGTGGCAAAAACTCAAGGCAACGAAGCGGACCGTATGAAAAGAAAAAGTACTTAAAAAGCTCACAAGCAAATATTTATAACAGTAAATCACTTTGGCGCTAACGCAACCCAACACACAAACAACAAACCAGCAGACGGCAGTACGGCAGAACTGACGTGAGACAGAAGCTCTCGCCTTGTAGTCCAGAAGCTCAGGTTGAAAGAGAGTAAGTGAGAGTGAGAGTGCAGTGAGCAACAGTAGCAACAACAAGAACAAAACAAGGAAAACTACAGCACTCGGGCGAATGCAATGAGTGTGAGTGCAATGATTGTGAGTGTGTTTGCATTTCTCTCTGCGGGTGTTGAGTGAGAGAGAGAGAGGAAGAGAGTTACCAAAGAAAAGCAGCAAATATTTAAATTTTCTGCTTTGGTATATTTGTGTATGTACAATAAAAAAGTACACAAATACAAAGTACAGTGGGTATAGGTACACTTATACAATCATACATACATATGTAGCTATGTATAAGGCGGCGGCAATGAAAGTAAGTAAACAACACAGCAACCAAATGAGTCAAAAACAAATGACAAGGCGGCGGTTAAGAAAATCACAAAAGTATGGTACTCCGGTCTTCTTTTTACATGATCACCAAAGTATACATACGTTTATGTTTGTGTGTGATTGACTATGTATTATATGCGTTACCTATATTGATTTACCTTTTAATTGAAGGTAATTTTAACTACATATAACTAATTAAGACAACCGCTCTGAAAAGTAGGCAACAGTTTTCGCCTAAAAGCGTGCTTTGCTGCTAAAACTAAATACAGGGTGTCTCATGCAAAGGCTTTAAGCAAAAGGAAGAGTTTTCCCTAGAATACGATTAATTTCTTTGTTAGTTTCAACTGTTTTTAAAGGAGTACAATAGTTTTCTAAATATAAACAAAAAAACGTTGAATATTTTAAAATTGCATGGCTAAATTCAGAATATACACATAAGAATATGTTATATGTACATTAGGGTGTCCCTTATTTTTTCAAAATCATTATTTTTAAACGCATACGTGGTAGATCTGTTCGTTTGGTACTAAAACACTTGGTAAACAAGTTTTACCTCACTCGAAGTATGATAACCCGTGCCGACTTGGATCGGAAAATTTAAAAATTATATGGGGCAAAAAATAATTAAAATTTTTTTTTTAATTTTTTATTTTTTTGTTTTGTTTATTTGGTCCTAAAGTACCCGAAAATAAATTTTCACCATAATCGGAGTACGGTAACACATTCAAAATCGCTTCGAAACATGAAAAAACATCGAAAAATTTATAATCAGTGTTAAAACACTGTTTTTTCATGTTTCGTCGAATTTCAAACCAAAATTTGGAAATACACTTGTTCTGCTTATGGTAGCCAGAAACCTATTAAAATTACTTTCAAATGACCTCAAATTGACTATTTGCGATATTTTAAATCCATTTTAGCACGATTTACTGATAATGACCATATAAATTCTTTATCCAAGAACAAATAGTCTTGAAACAAGAAAAACTCTAGCTTGTCTAGAAACAAGGTCGAAAATTGCTTAAAATACGTTGCAACTGAACTTAAGTTCAGAGCTCACTGTCGTCTCACAAAACAGGTTCGAGAAATCTTGAGCCAAGATCTTGCTATTTACTTTAGTTTTACTTTATGAGGAGCTGTTCGACGGGCACTTAGCAATTAAGACTGTATCTAACAGGATAATTTCTGTAGTCAGTGTTCCGACAACTACTTCAGATATCCTCTTTAGTCTGTATCTTTAACTAAAGGGTACACAAAATGCAGGGAAACACACAAAAATTACGAAAATAATAAAATCAAATGGAGAAGAGGAGAATCCAAAACTAAATCAATAGGCAATAAGCTATAGAAACAGGCATCGGAGTATAGAATAACATAAAACCGAATGTAAAATTTGCAGTGCTTCTAATTTGACAAAGGAATTTCGAGAATGTATGAATACGAATCTTGGGTGCACAAATGGGAAAGGCAAACACGAATACCAAATAAATATGTTTTGGCCAAATTGCCAAACCGAAGGACGACTCACCCAAGTAACCAACTAAACGAGTAAAGAAGAAAAAAACAGACGAGTCAAGCGTAACATATTTATTGACATTGCGGTTGCCGGTTGTCGAGACTCGAGGAACGCACACATTGGATTTCAGTTAGCAGCCAACCACCGACTGAAGCCAACTACACCACCGACACCACCGACACCACCAGGTTTCCACCCAGTTGAGTGGCACTTGCAAGTGTGGTGTTTATGTTCCATACATCAAGGGTTTATGGGCTAAACGTTTATGTGTCTGGCAACAACAAGCTTTTAAAGGGTTTTACACACACCAACCCACACACTCACACACACACTAAGAGTCAATGTTGAAGTTTTACTTTGGCAACAACGCTGCCACTTGAAATTTCACTTACACCAACGCATTCTTGTGCCAGTTGACGTTGACTACACACTTCACTGACTTCCAAAAGGCCCCGTCGACTCCACACCCCACCACCCATCGCCCCCTACCAATGGTTGACCTCGACCCAAACCCAAACCCAAACCGGAATACCAAATCCTACCACTCCTCGTGCCACTCCGCCCCCCTTTGCCCAGTGTGGGGTATGTGTATTACGAGCGTATTACAAAATGTATTTTATCTTCATCGATTGGCAGAATTTATATCTTTTTTCATGCCACATCAGCATTTTATGTGAACCCTCGGAAGTAAGTTGAGGTTATGTAGTATGTGTTGACAGTTACAACTACCAACATATGTCTATATCTCTGTGTCTGTGTGTGTGACTGTGTGTGTGGGTCTCTGCCAAATCAGCTGATTACGCCATGCGATCACAACGAATAGCGAAGGAATTGAAGCATAAGACGGATAAGAAGAGATCATGATATCAAATCAGTTTACACGAAAAATATCATGATTATCCGCAAATTACATGAATAACATTTAACTACCGAATAGCAATACATAAGATGCTAAATTCCGATTTGCACGATGAAATATGCTGATTATTTGATGAGAATACCAATATCATAAATGTTTATTAATAAATTATAATAACAAAATTATCTTAACAGCACTGAAAATGTTATAGATTTAACATCTTAAGAAGCGTTTTTGAACAGATATTGAATTCTGAAATGTTTAATTTATAGCATTTATCCTGATTAGTATTAGACTTCAAATTATGTTAGGCACTAAAATAGGATAATTATTAAAATAACATGCAACAAATGTTGGAACATTGAATTATTAATTTTTTGCATATCCCCAAAATCTTATATTTTAGTTCTTAATTTAATAATATTTTTATTCTTTCAGTTAAATTAAAAGCTGTTTAAATTCCTATTAAATTAATAACCTATTATATTACTTAATTTTATTTAAATTTTTACAAATTTATTTGATCAACTGCATTTAGTTGACACTAAATAAATAAGTAAATAAATAAGCTACAATAATAATCTGGCTTATTAGACCGGCATAAGTAAATCAAAGTTAATAATAATTTTTACAAATTTATTTGATCAACTGCATTTAGTTGACACTAAATAAATAAGTAAATAAATAAGCTACAATAATAATCTGGCTTATTAGACCGGCATAAGTAAATCAAAGTTAGTAAGAATATTTAACCAAATACTTAGATGCGAGCTCATAAAAGTATATATTTAGTAGTATATTTAAGAAATATATTTTATTAACGTGAATTGTAATTTAATATGCAAGCTTTGTGAGTGTGTAATCACCGACCAGCTTTCAACTCCCCCTTCGAGCCTTTGTGACAAACTAGAAGAGCAACGACAACGATAACAGTGTTCAACATGCAATCATGTTGCGGCAATTATGCAAATGCGCCCCACTGTGCGGCACTGTGGAGCATAACTTCATAAATACTCGAAACACTTGGCTTCGTGTTTACCACAATTTACTGCGACTCGAGTTAACACAAACAGTAAAAACTTCACAAAATAAATGCACATTTTTTGCCACATTTCCGGCGTACGTCTTTCCTCCTTCCCTCCATTCCCCTTGCCATCTTGCCTCCTTGTCTTCCCTGTTGCCTAACCGGTTTACCATCCTGTCGTTGTCCTGACAGCCCGCCTCCCCCACCTGCCCTCCCCCGTTGGCCAAGTTGGGTCACAATAAAGTCGAAGAAACGAAACGGGTCGGAGAGGTCGCAGCTTGCCATAAGCTAAATATGTCTGCGTCTGGGTAACTGTCTGTATCTGTGTGTGTGTCTCTTTCTCTCTCTCAGTCTCTCTCTTTTTTTGTCCTTGTGTGTGTGTGTGTGTGTGTGTGTCTGGAACTGGTGTGCGACGAAAGTGTGGCAATAAAAAGGATAATGTAACTGTTATTCTACGCAAAACGGAAACGGCTGTGTGGCCAGAGGGCCAAGTTACAGCCCTCGTCGCCCGCCCCTCGGCCCACTAACCCTGGCCCAACTTGTTCCGCCCCTGTCCTTTGGCTCGCCTCAACAGCCGGCGTTGTGGCAAGTGTTTGAAATATTTTTGTGGCAAAGGTGGCAACTGGCAAAGATGTGGGCGCAAAAGTGAAAAGCACAACCGGAGGACTCCGAGTCAGGAGTTGGGAGTTGAGGGTCGGTCGTTGGAGTCGGAGTCGGAGCTGCGGTGAGTGACTGACTGAACAAGTGGCAACGAGGAAACGACTGTCAGTGCAGCTCGGGGTTGGGGCATGTGGCATGTGGCAAGTGGCAAGTGGCAAGTGGCAGTGGGCTTGGTTATGGGTGAGGTGTCGACTCGTAGCTGACAGCAGCGAGAGTCGAGAGTGCAAAAGAGCGAAGCCGGAAAATTGTGTGGAAATTTGAGCTTCTTTTGAAATTGAGGCCGGAAATGGTAAGCGTACAAGTGAGAGAAAGAGCAAAAGAGAGACAGTGTAAAAGAGAAAGATATAAGCCGAGAGACCAAAAGACTGAAAGAGAGCGAATGTGAAGGATAAAGAGAGAGGGAGAGAGAGTCAGTTGAACTCTGCGACGCGTCGGGTTGTTGTGTTAAACAAAATGTTTGCGGGTGCAATAAGCGTAAATTCAGTGGTTTTATGTTTACTTATTCAACCTGCCCCTTCCCCACTCCACCCCCACACACACACACACGCCTCCTCACATTTACCTCCCCCAAATAGTCACAGTCGGCACGAGGACAATTATTTGATCCACACGGCGAGGAGAGAAGTTGTTCATGTGGTCCCCATGGGTCTACTTGCCGCCTGTGGGGGTGGTAATATACTTTTGCAAATCGATGGCAACTCCTTAAACGATGCCCTGGCCTGGGGTAGCTATCAAATGGGAATGGAGACCGGGATGGGGATGGGGATGGGGATGGAGATGGGGCTAGGTGCTCGGGTTGCACTTGGGAATGAGGCGGAAGTGGCGTGTGGCATGCTGAATGCTGAATGCTCTTGAGTGTTTTCGTATGGTTGACAGGATAACACGAAGTAATTCAATTCGAAATACTTTATGCTGTTGCTTTTATTATTTGTGCTTCTTCCTCTTGCTGTCTTCTTGTTGTGGTTGTTGTTTGTTGTTGTCGGAAGTGGCATTTGTGTGGGAGTAAAAGGCTGAGGAGTAGCAGCAAAAGAAAGACAAAGAGACGTAGCAGACGGGGAGCTGTTGCTTCATAACAAAAAAAAATGGTGTGCAAAGTTATACACAGACGCTTTGGTTAACTGTCTCTCTCTCTCTCTGACTATCTCTCTCTCTCTCTCTCTGTAAATGTGTGCGGTTTCTCTGTTTATTTATTTTTATGATGTTTCCTTTTTGGCATTTTATTGAAGAAGTTTACCGACGCCATTGCTGCTGTTGCATAAATAAGTGAGTGGCATGGACATGAGCACACACCCCTCCTCCCCCATTCCCTCTCCACTCTTCCTCCTATCGTATACACACACACACACACACACATAGAGACCGCACTGCATACCAAGCAGCAAATACTTCGTTCGACCAGCGTCTTTTGCAATTCATAAAAAATCAATATTTATAGCAGTCGTCTCTTTCCGCCCTCCCAACTTCCCCCCATTTTTCCCACTTTTCCCTTTCCCTTCGCCTGTTCCGTTGCCTACCTTTGAGCTTTACCAATTTGCGGTCTTCTGCTTGTTATTGAGCATTTAATCAGTTGATTTCTTATTCAGTTTGCTGCTTCATTCCCTTCATTTTGTTTATTTTTCTTTTCATTTCCACCTGGAGGGGGAGGCTTTAGGTTCATAAATTTATTGACGATGAATACAGAAGCGGAAAATGCAATTAGGGAAACCATTTCATATACCATGCAAAGCCAAAGCAGTTTCATTTGAAAAACAACAACTCAACTGAAAAACAAATAATGATCATCCTTAGAGCAGACACGGTTCGACGAGGACTTTGGTCAAATAAATTGTACAATTTTGGTTTAAGATTGTTGGAATTCTCAATACAGAAACCTCTTGATCGTGCGTATGATTAGTTATCTTTACAAATTGAATATCGGTTTCAGTTTCGGTTATGTTCGCATATCGATTTTCGGTTATCGGTTACTCATTTGTATTTCGGTTTAGTTACGGTTACCGGTATTGTGTATGTTTCGTTTAGTTTCAAAACAAAATTAAGAGAAATGTAAAAATCACTTTTTCAGAAATGTTCCCGTTTTCACTTTTTATTTTATTGCATTGAGTGAAATGCATTTATTCACTTTGCATTTAGGCCAGGTATTTAAAAATGATCGTTTTTCACTTTATCGGACTTAAACTCATCAATTCAAAGTGATATCATAGTTTTGCCAAAATGATATTAGAGCAGTTTAAAGAAATTCACTTCCTCAAAATCTTACCGAAAGTGAAAACCGGAACAATCTTTTAATCTTCAGTTTTCATATTATTTTTTAATTGATGAGTCCTTCATTTGATGCATCTGTTAATTTTAGTTAAGTCTTCGTTTTACTGTTAAGTTAAGTCTTCGTTTTACTGTTAAGCCCAAAACATGAATATTAAAAATATTTAACAATTCTTGAATCTCAAAACAAATTACATACATATGTATATATTTTACAAGATCAACATTCATATTAAAAATTTTAAGAACTAAATTAGTTTTTAAAACCGATAATAACACATAAACAACATGGCAATATTTAACGTTGATTTTATATTGGCTAGTATCGGTGAATGATTTTATTTACAGATGAGCTCCTGCCTGATTGTAAGTAAATGATTTTATTTAAATTAGGTTAAACTGCTTTTCATGGCACTAAGTCCGATAAGTGCTTGTGTTACAATTAACGCGGCAGGAAAACTTAGCAAAGGGCTTAAAAGCAAGTTTTGCTAAATCCCTTTTAGCGTTTTAAGGCGCAATAAAAAATGTTTGTAAAAGCGGATTCATTAAACTCGCTTTTATTCAAAGCGGCTGAAGCCAACGTACAAACAAGATGAATAATGTATTTGATTTAAAATATCAAGTTATTTTTACATTAATCGTTTAACATAAAGTGTTACAGAGATGACCGTGATGATGACTTTGAGATGCACCTGAGATGCTTCCTCAACTTATTCCAGTTATTTAATTGACATATTGTGTCTGCAAGGTGGATGACCAACAAATGCTTTTGAACTGTCAACTTGGCCAAGACAAGCCTATATAGTAACTTGGGGGCCGCAATTGCTAAGACTTTGACAGGGTGGTAAATAGACTGCCAACAAAAGTAGAGAGATGGAACTGAGCAAATGGGCTGCCCAGAAAGTTAAGTGAAACCAATTGAAGTTTATTGACGCGAATTGGGTTTCACTTGAACCTGTCACCCCGAAGCGCTTAAAATGGGCATCAGATTCCCATGTGGCAAGTGCAGAGAAAGGCTTACCTTCTTTCGACTTGTCGTAGTGCTTTGGCGACGTTGTCTTCTTGCTTGGAATAGGCCTCAATGCGTTGCTCATTAACTGCAAAAGGATTAGGAGTTTAGTTTACAGGTGTCTGGTGTCTTGGGTCTGATTTCAACTCACAATGCGATCAGATCGCTCGCCGCACGGCAGACGCGCCACCGCGGCATCGGGACTGTCCTCAGGGGGCGGTGGCTGGGGCACCCAATTGTAGGCCCGCCTAGATATGGGCACCCCAAAACGATCGTGCTGCGACGCCTGTTGCCTGCAATGTTCAAAGCTATCATTGTGGTCAAACTGTACACAGCCGGCAGTTGTAAACGGGCAAGACGAACCTTAGGCTCTCATAACAGTCCAAGCACACCACGGCATACTCGCCATTTTCCAGCAAAAGTCCGTCGTCACTCTTCTGATGCTTCACGAACGGAAACTCATTCACCGGAAGCGCTCGCACTCGTTTCCTATAAGTCGTAATGCCGCACAGATGACAGTTGTAATCGTGCCAATTGTATTTCCTGTCAGCCGGATTCACACTTGGACTCTGCGCCTCATATCTATATTGGGGAAATTGTTGCATTAGAAAAGTTTTCTCAAAGCAGTCATGGGATTAACTCACTTGCGCCACTGATTCAGCATGGAATGGTAACAAAAGGTGCAGACTAGAGCCGAGTTGTTGCGCAGCTGCTCAGCGTTTGGCAATGAATTGTGCTTCAGCAGCAGGGGAAAGTAAGGCCGGGAACCCTGTAATAATTTAAAATTGGGTAATTATTCTCATTTAGATACTTCAATCGAGAGAAAAAGACTAAAGACAATCGGTTATATTCAAAAATTCGTCTTCTTCCTTTTCGTAACTTAATATCTAACTTCAACTTTATCTTTCTCGTATTTAATATCAAAACGTATCACTTTGTCTTGAAAATGTATACCTAAAGAAATGCATTAAACAATTTTTGTAAATTTATAGTTTTTCCCTCTTATATTTAATTACATTTACAATAGTTTCATTTTTAATAAGATATCAGGAAAGTTCTTCTAAAGGTTTTAATATAATGTAAGGTTCTTCATTTATGCAGCACTTTTTATACCCGTTACTTATTAAAAATAAGTAAAAGGGGATATTGTATTCGTTGCAATGTATGTAACAGGGAGAAGGAAGCATCTCCGACCCTATAAAGTATATATATTCTTGATCAGCATCAACAGCCGAGTCGATATAGCCATGTCCGTCTGTCCGTCTGTGTGAGTTCATAGATCTCAGAGACTATAAGAGCTAGAGCAACCAAATTTGGCACATAGATTTCTATAAACCCCATGCAGGTCAAGTTTGTTTCAAAATTTTGCCACGCCCCTTTCCGCCTCCGTAAATCGCGAAAATCCACCACACGCACAGTTTTCAAGATATTATGTTTTTTTTAACGGTGAACGTTAGCTACTGTTATTACCTATCATCCTATTAAATCCCAAAAAGATCGGACAAACAGAAAGGTGGTACTGGCTGATTAAAGCTTTTAAGCAATTAAAATGCCTAAAAGCATGCAATAAAAAAATTTTAATTTGTTTATGTAGGTAACGGGTATCCTATAGTCGGGAGCTCGACTATAGCCTTTCCCACTTGTTTAAGATACAGTCGAGCTTCCCTCGAACTCGAATCGCCATTATCCAAAGAAAAGGTTCGAGTTATGGAGACATTCAACTATAGAGTTTCTTAAGTGTACTAATTTTACTGGCACTCATTTAGCTCGAGTTGGAGAGAAATTCGAGTTATAGAAGTTCGAGTTATGGAAGTTCAAATGAATGACATATTGAAATGAAAAAATAAGTTATGGAATTATGTAATTGAATCGTCAACTGTTGCAACAGATTAATTAATTATAGACTAATTTCTACTTAATAACATTGCATTTCAAAAAATCATCAAACGTCGATTAAAAGTTGAATTCGAAAAATTAATCGACTTCAGATTTTCGATTTTGCATTATTTCTTTCAGTCTTATGTTCTATATCCCTACAAATAATTTCATTAATCTTTTAAGGTTAATGGAATGGATGAACGAAAGTAATTAAATTAAATTATCAGATTAAAGGAAACTATGATTTGATAAATATAAATAACAAGCTAATAAACTAAATATTACCGAAAATAAAATACTTGAAAATAAAACACTTGTAATCAATCAATTAATCAATTATGTTAATAAAAAAATATCGCTTTCGCTTGAATTTCACTTAAATTTGTATGAAATTCAAGTGAAATTCAAGTGAAAGCAATTTCTGTGGCAGCCCTGAATGATTGAACAAAAATATCTCAAAATTCAACTCAGATACACATGAAATTATCGGATCGGTGGCAAAGTTTCAAATAAAAATTAAATTATTTTTGTCGGCTAATATTTACATAATAAAGGCATTATTGTCTCTATTAATGCTTTGCAGATTTCAACAGAACTCTCAAAAGTCTTTGTTACGTTTACAATTTAGAAATCGTATTGCTAAGTAATATTTTATTTAGTTACTCTTTGGAAACTAAATTAACTATTGCATTTCCGCAACGATTGCTTATTGGTTGGTTATTGGTTAATTTATATTATTATACTTTTATAGAAATATAAAGTTGTGCACAAGCATTTCTTCAAAATCTACACGTATCCGTTCATTGAAATTGTAATTACTTTTAAGAAGTTTACTTTATATTCATAAATGATATTTTTAAGGTAATATTTTCAAAGAATTAATTCAATTCTTTTTTTTTTTTGGAAATAGAGCTTCGCTTACTATTACCGTTTACTATTATCGTTTACTATTATAATTTCTTCTTTAATCAATTGCTATTAACTCTAATATAGTTAAAACTATTCTTTGATTTACATCATTTAAAATTTTGCGTTGAATTTGAACATCAACTATCACAAATATTAAATTCTTGTTATTGCCAAACATAAGAGTTACGGTTAACCAAATTTAAACGTAAAATCTTTTAAGCCTATATTTTTACTGAACATTTTCAGCCTTGAATGTAGTTAATTTACATAAACAGATTGTATAAAAAAAGATTAATATCAAAGATTAATATTGTTATCTTTAAACTTAATCGAACAGTTTTGAATAAACAATTCAGCACACATCCGCGACAGTAAGTTGAATTTTGCAAAAACCAAAAATTAAATTTTTTTTTGTTTTCTCTGCTTTGAGTGATATGTTCTGCCTTTTTGCCGAAATTATGAAGTATGCAATTATAATCTCTTACAGGATAGTGAGATATTAATTATTGAAAAATAAACTTTCGCGGACATGCATCGAGTATTTCTGAGGGTAACCTAGACCACTCCTTGGAATTTTCCTGCCTTAGTTCTGACTACTCTCCAGGTGCTTAAGATCTGGCTGAAGACAGTTTGTACCTCTTTGCTGCCATATAGGATTCTGGCCAGTGTTAGATCCGAATGCAAGCCACAGAGGAAGCAATAGATTGAGGTGCTGGCTGGCGTCGAGGAGGTGACCGAGGGTGTGGAGGGCGGTGTGCAGGTACTCATGGCTCCATGGCGAGATCCATTCGGCGAACTGGACGTCATCATGGGTGAGGGAATGTTGTATCTGTAAGCGAATACCAGAGATATTTCAATTAAAATGGCAAAATATAAGGGGAAATGATAGGCGAGATGAAACCTTCTATGCTCCAGTGGTACACGTTCCGCATCCATTGACTCCCACTGGCTGGTTAAGTAGTTAATGCAGTCCTTGCAGGCCAAAACACGATTGTTGTTCAGTTCGTTGTTGTTATTATTGTTGTTGTTGTTATTGTTGTTGATAACGTTATTATTATTATTATTGCTGAGCCCGTTGCTGTTGCTATTGCTGTTGCTGCTGCTGCTTGTGGCATTGGCCTTGAGGCAAGGAAAGTGCATGGCATGGGAGTTCATGTGCTCGGCACTTGTGGACAGCCAATCCATTTTATTGGACGAACAGAGCACTTTGCAAATGGAGCAGCTGTGGGCAGTAAATGGAATCTCAATGAGTAATGAATCATATGAATACATGCTAGGGTACATTACGGATATTGTGCATGGCCATTTTCGATGTGTCCCTGGGTTGAGCTCGGCGAACTGGGCCTGGAATCGCTGCGTCGTATCTGCTTCAATTCTCGCGCTGTGTTCGAGTTGGAGTTGTTTGAATTCGTCTCGTATGGCTGCAATTGATATAGAATTTTATTTCGAATATAAACATTTGTCTATAACATTAAGTTTGACAGTCGCACATCGACTGCTCTCGCATTTGTTGCGACTTCACGGGACACACACTCAAAACTTATCTAATCAAATTTATTTAATATTTCTGTCAATTGAATTCCCATTCCTACTAACCGTCTGACACCGGTGCGAACTTAAGTTCCAACCTTGCTTATCGACGGACAGAGCGGACAACTCAATAGGGGATCGGTCTAATCAGCTTGGCGCCCCTCTTCCCCTTCTCCTAGCTTCCTATAGGTGGTGTTATCGATTCACTTAAACTGGTTTGAACTGGTGAGACCCAATAAGAATACCCCATTTTGGTGTGATAATTGACCGCTGATATGATTTATTAACAAATAATGGTTATAAATTGGTATTTTGTGTGAAGAATTTGTACATACTATAATTGCAAATCTGTTGAAAGCACTTCTTCTTTCTAGCTTCAGTTGAGTTGCTTGTAGGCGTTCGAACTCTTTCCAATGACTTGGCCATTGAATGTGTGCCAAAGTCCTCTTTATTACTACATACTCATCCTACCTACAATGCTCTGTCTATAACTGAGTATTCATCGAGGGTCATTAAAGCTCATCTGCAATCGGTGAAAACGTTAAAATGGAACACATGTGGAATGGCAACAAAGCGTTTTCCCATTTTTGAACACACAATTCTATATATGTATAGTGTACAAATTGTCTATGGCCTAATTATGGAACCCACACATCAAACATTTAATATTGAAGATTGTGATCAATCAGAAATCAATAAACATGTTTGTTGAAACATTGCAAATGTGGAAATAAATTTGTTGAATAACTTTTGCCTTTATAATCTGATCGTAATGTTAGTTGAGGGTTAGAAATACAGATCAAAAATATAAAATATTAATTAAAAATGTAGGTTGACTTCTTTTTATTTTTTTATTCATTTTCTACAAGAGGCAAGGTACAAAAAGAGATTAAAAACCAATAAAATCAAATGCTTATAAATATATCGATTAGTTTGTCAAGTTCGATTTACAGGGTATTAAGATATTAAATGACGAAGCAAGCAAGATACCAAACGGGGTAACTGATTCAAACCGAATGAACGATGAATAGCTTTGATATGTGAAATAGGTAAGCGTATTTGCTGATACTCCAAGTACAAGTATACCGAGAATACTTATTTATATTTATTTTGGCATTATGTTTTGTGTTATTTACGCAAGTTGAATGATATGGCTGGCAGCTGTTTGCGCAATCTATTATCGCACTTTAATTATCTGTTATCTGCGAAGTTGAAATTATACGCGTGTGCGCCGGAGGGAAAGGAGACCAGGAAGGGGAACGTGAATGCAGGGAATACTTGTAATTTTCCAATTGAAATTTACACAAAAATAATGCATGTATAACAGCATCTAGTTTTAGATGCATTGAACATTCTAGCTAACTGGGCCAAATATTACTCGCCATTTGTGATCCAAGGCAACTGTTTAAAGAAAATTTTGGGCTCAGCTAAGCAATTATTTAAACAATTTCAACGCCAGAGACACGCAAAGCAAACAATAGAACAAGAGTAAAAGACACTACTGAGAGAAGGAGGAGAATGAGAGGAAACAAGTAAAATATGTATTTAGCAATTGTTTAGAATCCCAAATAAGCACATTTATGCAAATATATACACAATGTTCAGATGTTTGCGGTAGGTTGAAAAATGTCATTAAACTCAGTCAAGGCTATTATTTCCCATAAAATGTATAGAATGTCAATTGAAAATAAAGCGATCATTCTCAAAGATATTAACCCAAATTTAGATGCTGTTTTTCGAAATAATTTTATCAGTTACTAGGGGGCTACGCCCCCTGCTCGCTTCGCTCGCAACATTGTCTTTAGTTGTCCGGTTTAACAAATTTACATAATATTCGCCCCCTGCTCGCTTCGCTCGCAGCATTGTATTTAGTTGCCCGTTTTAACAAATTTATATAATCAGGGATGCCACAGAAATCGCAAGCGAAATTGAATTCCGCAGAAAGCAATTCCGCACGGAAATTTCCGAGGTGCCACAGAACTTCGAATGATTTAATGTTTTTTAGCAATTTCACCAACCTTTTCGAGCTAGGCTGCTAAGGGCTGACACCTTCTCAGATTAAATTACCCAAGGCACATTGGGCCAGAATCCCTTTTTTTTGGCATAAAGTCGAAAATTTTTTTCAAATATATCTTGAATATGACTTAATATTTTAAAAGGGCATACATGAGGTATATCGAATCAGTGAAAAAAAAATTTTAGGTGGCTACGTTGTATTTTTTGCGAGCTAGCAAAGTCAGATGTTTTGTCAGGTGACTTCCAGCCGAAATTGGCTGGAAGCTTTTACTCAACTTTGCGCTTCGGCTGTGAAAAGACCATTTATCCAAATCTTTGTTGAAAATATGGAAAATAAAGGTCAACATATGCCAAATATAATTAGTGTTAAGTTATTCGAAATATGTGTTCAATATTGTAGTTGTGGATCGTCTATGTTGTGTCTTATTTTAGAAGAAAACTTACCGAAGCGCTCGTGTACCGTGGAGTAAAAACCTAATTTCTGCCACTTTCTGCCAAAAAGTAATTAAGCAAATGTTAACTCTTTACTATGATTTTGAATTTGTCATTTACACTTTTTGCACAATTTTGCACATTCTCTTTAAAAACACATGTTGAAACCGGGCATTTTTGCTAGAAAATCTGATTTTTTTCCGTTGTCAGATAGGGAGGGGGGTTAAAACATGGTCAAATTAAAAAACTAAAAAAATTGTAAATTCTACTTTTGCCTGATTAGTAAACATGCAAAGAATGAAATATTTTCCTCTATATTTAAGTTCATAATTTTTTTTTTACTTTTTCAATGGGTAGGAAAAAAGAGAGGGGTTAAAGACAAGGTCCAACCAAAAATAAAAAAAATTATAAATTCGACTTCAGCCTAACTAAGATTCATGCCAAATTTCAAGTCCCCATCTTTACATAAGGATTTTATAAAAATATTTTACACATATTTCTCATAGTCGAATGGGGAGGGGGAAATGAAGGCGTGGTCCAAATCCAAAAAAAAAAAATTGTAAATTCTAAATTAGTTTAACTAAAGTTCATGCAAAGTTTCAAGTCTCTAGCTTTACAATTAGACTTTATGCCAAAAAAAAGGGATTCTGGCCCAATGTGCAAGGGTTTTTTTTAGCAACTTTTTTAAGTTTATAATTGCAGTACAATAGGTTTAGATTTTTTTGGTAATTTAATTAAAATAATTTAATTTATTTATGCAATGATTGCTTTTGTTTAGGTGAAAAAAATTTAAAAGTAATTGGCGCAAAAAAATGAAAATTACTCGACAACTCTATCAATTGTCTGCCATTAGTCTGGCAGCTCTTCGTGAAAAATGTTTTCACAAATTGCACAATAAGTTAAAGGATTTTTTCGGTAAAACTTGATTTACCTCAAAAGACCTATTTTTGTAATGCTTAATTTAATGAAAACTGAAGTGGTTCCATATATTTTTTTCAAATACCTTACTTCGAATTCTGACTAAAAAATGTGGCATCGCTGACCCTGACTTCGAAGATCTGAATCGGACTAGGTGGCAGCATAAGACGCCAGCGATCTTAGCGCTAGTTTAATACGCGTAAAATTATTCTGCGATTTGACCTGTGGCACAGCGAAATGAAATTGAAGAGAAATTCAAGCGAAAGCGATTTCTGTGGCACCCCCGAATATAACATTTTTTCTAAAAAAAAACGGAAATATTTAGCTTCCGCTGTCCGCTGCCTTAATTTTTTTCCTTGCAATTGAACTTTGGCTAAAAAGTCGGATTTGGTGGTTTGGCGAGAAAAAGCTAAATTTGGCGGGGAAAAGCTAAATTTGGCGGGAAAAAGCTAAATTACGCAAATTACTCAAAATTTGGCAAGAAGAGTTAATCTAAAAGTTTTGTTAGGATATCTCCGATTGCATCCGATTGTTCCTATGGCAGCTATATGATATAGTCATCCGACTTTGACCAAATTTGGTCAGAATGTAAGAGACAGCCCCAATCATACAATCTGTGAGTTTGGTTGAGATATCTTAAGAAACAAAAAAGTTTTTCATACTAAGCACTTCCGTGACCTTTGACCTTGATTTTGACCCTCTTATAGGTGAAATTTCGCAAAACGCCGTCTTATTGCACGATGAAATTATCTCATCTATGTTGTGTGCAAATTTCAGCTCTCTATCTCTTACCGTTTGGGCTGCACGTTGATTCTCAGTCAGTCAGTCAGTCAGTGAGTCAGGACAAAGAGTTTTATATATATAGATATTTCCCAATTTCACTTTCGAATATGTTAAACAAATTGTGTACAATGAGATAAAGACAAAAAGGTAATACCAGTGAAATCTTTCGAAATAACTTTATCAATTCCATACCTTATCGATATTCAACCTTATCGACATATCAAAAACTAGTTATTCAGAAATAAATTCGATCACGCAATACCTACAAAATATTATTAGACCATTAAAAATACACCCATGTATACACATACATATATTAATCAAAGCAAATCCAATAGATTTCTTTTGTGGTATCAAAAGTGAAACACTTTCTATTTTTATGAACCCTTATCTATTTCATTGCTGTTATCGAAGTGTGATCGCTTTGTCGATAAGAAAGGATCATCTGGAATGATTGTTGAAAGCAATTTAATGATGAAATAACTGATTGTGTGTAATAACAATCGACAAAAACTAATTCTTTGTAACGATTCGCCAAAAAATTTACATCTATTCAATTCAAGAATCTATAATTAACTTTACGTTAAAATAAAAATATTATTCTCGACCAAAAGGTTTAAATTTAATAAAGACATAGGAAAGATTTAAGTCCAAGCTTAAACACAAACAAGTAAGTGAGTCAAAAGATTGTTGAAAATAATTAACGAGTGAAAATTATAAACAATAATATGCATAAATAAATAAAATACTTGAAGCCACAATAAAGACTATAAATTAAAGTGTTTAAACAAAACGAACGAAACACAACGAATTGTGACAGATATGTATATATGTATGTGTTTGTATCTGATAAACCGGTTAGAACCAGCTAACCCGATAGCCTAAAACTGTCTCCAAGACTTCTGCTCTTCCCTGTTTCCCCGCTTGTCTTTGGTTTCTTTTCTACCATGGTTTTTATTTTGTTGTTTTGGCTTTTGTTTATTTATAATCTAATTCGTTTTATTTCTGTGCTAAGTTTAACCTGAGTTGTTTAACGAGTGTGTTGAGTATTTACTTTGCCCCTTTTTCTTTCCCCGTTCGTGTTGCTCCCTTGAGCAGTAATTAAAGCGCACATGGGTCATAAACGAGCCCCTCCACTTCCCCCTCTCTTTGGCCATGTGGTCCGGTCGTGTGCATGCGGCTTTATAATCTAATCTTGACATTTGTTGACTCAAATTGGTTAACATGTTGACACTCGACTTGGCTCCGCGCAGCACGCCCCACACACTGATAAGGTGGGGGCAACTAATAACGTACATAGCTGCCCCTCAGTTTCCTTCTCTCTCAAACTCCGTACCTTCTTCTCCCCCATCCTTATCAGTTCTTTCCGCCAGGCAATACTCGTATATTCTACATAATTGATATCGCTCTGTCCGACCTTCAGCATGCAAATGAATTACTCAACATGCCTCATCATCTGCTCACATTGCGAGCCCCTACCTCCGCCCCTCTATCCGTCCGTCTGTCTGTCTGTTAGTCGGGTCGTCACCTTAATGAAACGTTCGCAAGTTCGAGCGGTTATCAACCAAAGGGGGCAAAGGTGTCAGGGGTGTTATCGCTTGTAGCGAGCTGCTCCCATTAGCACGACATGGTCCGAGACGTCAAGTTTCATTTATTATAATACGTGATACCCTATTAAAGTAAGCATAGATCACGTTAACAACCGCTTGACATTGTCTAAGCTCTAAACTCTCATTAGAGTATTCTCTTTTCAGTCAATAAGAAAATAAAGAGTACTTTATTTTAAGACTTAGTAGTAACAGTCGGGTAGAGTGTGTGCTAGTCGTTAAGGCTCTCAACTGAGCGTTTTGTACTTGTTTTTCCACATTAAATGCAATCGCTTTTCCTATATGATTGCCCCCGGGGCATTATCTCTGTACCAGGCTGCAATCGGCAGCTAGTAAATTTCCACAAGTTGACTTTACACACACATACACACGCACACACACAAAAGAATGAGTGTTCCTCATGAATATGAATCAAAGTTTGCATATTAAAATCTACAAATTACTATTGACAAGCAGAAAAGCCATGCGAAACTTAAACTAAAACGGTAAATGCAAACACAGCCGGGAAGTGGGAAAAGTGACTCCGAAACAGTTCAAGCTCCACTTGGAACAGGATACGAGAAGAAGGATGAGGAGCAGAAGGTAAGGTCTCACCTTGAAGCGCACATTGCTTGTGGAATCCGAATTGGCGAGCGACTTTTCCGATGGCGAATTGTGGCCGACGAATGCCGTCGTCGTCATATGATTGACCCCCATGTTTGTGAGGCCACTTGTGCCATAGATGGCCGCACTGGACTCCAACGAGTGTGTGGCGCCAGGCTCCGTGACGGATGCACCTGCAGTTGTGGCAGCTGCAGCAGGTGGCGGGCCACCCTCCGCTAAGTTGGCATGCTTCTCGCTGCAACCGGCGCATATCTGCACCATGCCTAAAAGACAAAAAATCCATTAATGATTGTTGTGCCGAGGGATTCAAGCCGTACCCGAAACCGTGAACCGATATTAACCGATTGAAATGGTAGCCGTAACAAAATTGAATATTCATTATATCGAAACTGAGAAGCCGAGATTCTTAAAACCGATCCGTAACCGATTCATGTATATCATTATTTTTATCAAACAAGCTTTTTATATTCTCGAATTAATAATTCTTTTAAATATTTATGTTTTTGCGTCCTTAAATAAAGGATGCTTATATGAAACATGACTTTTAAAGATTGATAAAATTAACATATTTATAACTTTTATTTCGGGAACTGGAATAATACCGGTACTTCAAAACTGAAACATACAAAAAACCGGTAACAGATATGAAGCCGATATAAAAAGTTTCTGCATAAACGGAAGCGAAAAACAAAACACGACCATAGCCGATACTAAAAGTTTGGTTGCGGTTTGATTCCCTGGATGTGCCACATGTTGCAACTTACCTTGTGGGCTAATGGGACTAGCGTTCTTGTAGGCCTTCATCGCCTTGATGTAGGGATAGTAGGGCTCCCGTTCGGCATTGGGGCAGCAGTATACGAGTCTCAGCTGCGACGAGGGCGTGTCCGTGCCACACGTGTAGCACACGAAGGTCGTACGCTCCGTCACCGGCGCCGTGCGTTTTCTCAGCATGTAAGAACGTTGCGATTCCGACGTGTGAGCAGCCTAGTGAGATAGAAAGAGAGAGAGATAATACATTAGTTGTGTTGTGGGTCAGGCCAACAATTAACAATTAACGCCAACGTGTTAATCAATGCTAATCAATTTAAGCTTAACTCATTAAGTTGCCTCCAAACCGGAAACATGACACACAGAGACCCCAATAAATTGCTTACATTCCTATGAGGGATAAACCTCAAATCTCCAATCAACTCGAAATACTTTGAGATCCTCGGCTCGAGTGTGAAATATAAATATAGAATCAATTAACGCAGCTGCCGATTTTCACATTTAACAGTCAAAATTCGTTATGCCAGATGTTAATGTGCCTATTAAAAACAACAGCAACGAATATTTGCAATCAACGGTTTTGAGAATAAACAATCCATTACTTAAGCGATCGTTCCCATGTTATAATGGTTCCATTTTAATAAAACTTGATCAGATTATGTGGGACACATTACATATAAGATTTGTTGACATTTGTTAATTATAAATTTTTTATATTGAGTCCACATTCAGAGATGAAAGGGAAAAGCTTTGCGAGAACTTTTTAGAAGGGTACAAAGCCACATAGTATTTAAAGTATTGCATCTATAGCATCCCTCTGTATCTGGATCTTTTATCTCGAGTTAGCAGCTTCGTCAACTGTTGTCATCTTTAATTCTACGCTCATCAGATATCATCTCTCTATTTAAAAGATATATATCACATATTTATCATTTAGCATTACTTAAGTACACATTTTTACAGGCCTAATTAAACATGTATCACAATCGAAAAGATTTATTTAGCTTCAAATGGCTTAACGTTTCTCACGTACATAGAATCACAGTCATTCACATTCTTAGTTACTTTGAAGCTGGTCATAAGCAGCGTTGAATTGAATCGCGTGGTCTTTCTCCATCAGCAAATCGTCGAGAGCTATTTGATATATTACGTATACGCCCAAGTAGCAATTGATGTGAGTTTGTTTTTGCATTGTTGCTTATTTGTATTCGCAAATCCTTCGCTTTGCTCAAATTGTATCTGTGCCAAGCGTGTGTATCTAAGCATTTAATCACATACAAACATACTCATACAACAGTCAGAAAGACTGACGGACAGACAGCCCGATTGACAAACAGACAAACAGACTCGGTATCTGGGCAGCTGTCTGCTGTATCCAGACATATCTGGTAAAAAGACAAACACGCAAACTCAACTGGCATTCATTTATTTTATTAGGCACTAAGCAATTTAATTGTTTGTTTACTTTTCTTATTCCATTGTGTGTCAGATTTTTTGACATTGATAGCCGCGCATTTTTATTACTCAACACATATATATCTATACATAATTGTATCTGTATCGGTAACTAAATGTGTATGCGAGTGTGTGTATCTGTGTTTGTTCACATCAATCTGAACAGCGCCAAGTCATCCATATTTATTGATCCGACGCCGAGCGGTCAAATCGCGTCGCCGGCATCATTTGCTTCTGTTGGCGTCAGCTTGCTCCCCTTACCCCTCCCCTCCCCACCCTTTCTACCTCTTCCCACAATCTGTGGACTGTCCACACTTCTCGCCACTTCCCCCTTGCCACCTCTTCCACAACCTCAATATAAGGCGTCTCCAATGTGAACGCGTTCGTCATTTTTGTGCGTTTTTAATGCTCGTTTTTTCATGTTTGCTTTAATATTATTTATTCCCCTCCTCCGTTTACCGATTCGTCTCCCCCCCACCACTCCCGTTACGTGTTGTTGTTGTTTTTGGTTTTCATGCTGTTGATAAGCATTTTGAAAATGGGGGTCATGACCGTTTAATAACTTTATATGAAGAGGTTTTTTCTCTCTATTTCTGGTTATAACAAATTTTTTTCCCGCTTTTGTTTGATTGTTTGTTTGTTAATTATAGCAACAACGAGCGAGTGAACGATGTGCCACTGTATTAATTTTGTTAGTATTATTTTTTTTCAATAGCTAAAAGTAGTTGTAACTCTTAGCGATTCCAATTAGATTTTAAGCTTTAACGAATCGTTATTTGAATCCTTTTTGTCGATTTTCATTATCACTTTAAATGGAAGATTTGCAAGGGATTCATACATTTGGTTTACCCTCTCAATGAGGAGATAAACATTTCTCTTATCGATGAGATGTTAAGTTGTTTCGAAGCAGAGAAGGGAAAGGAAACTGAGTTTTAATACTCTTCTCTGATTGAAGTGAGCTCATATCTTCGTCAACTTTTGGCCTTTAATGTTATAGGGATCTAGAAGCTTCAGTTCTACCGTAAAAAGACTTAAAGTCTATCTACTAGTAAGGTAAAAATACATCTATTTTCGCAGAAGCTTTTTCAAGTACTTTAACTTGATTATTCTTTTGACGATACATCAAGTTCATTAAGTAGATTTTCATATACAATCGGCGACTCACTGGAGTTTGCTCAGCGTATCTCATTTGTATAATTTAAGTTCAGTCGGTCAATTTTTGATGAACATTCTCTGATCGAATTAATACAACTCTGGAATTCAAGACCTCATCGAAAAAGTGAAGTGAGTGAAAACGCGCGAGTCAAATTAAAAACTAAAACAATGATTTATTGAAAAGTAAGCATGTATTTTGTATTTACAACTAACTACGTTTTCTTTTTAAATTGTTTATGGGAAAACTCGATTTGGCCATGTCCACAGAAATTTCAGCCGAGCCCAAAAACGTGAAATTTATCAAAAACTCACAACTTGTGAAATTTTCTTCCAAAAATGTATTTAAGTTATTTATTTAGGCAATATTCTCTAGAACATATAAAATAGAATGAACATATAGATTCTTCATTGGAATAAATTAACTTTTTCTACATTTTTGACCATTTTCTTAAAAATTGATTTCCAAAATGGACCATTTGTATTCTTTCGATTACACTAAGTAAGATATTAAGATTGTAACATTAACCATTTTAATACATAGAAATAAATTGAAAGTTTAATTTAAAATAAGTTTTTCGAGACACCAATTGTCGCGAGCGAAATTAAAAAAAAACTACTTAATATTTTAAAATCATTTTTCATTTCAATTTAGTACTCGATACATATTTATAGATGTAATTTTGAGTGACATCACAATTTGGAAAGAATGTGAATGTAACTAACAACAAGGGGAAAATGTAAATAGATTTCAAATTAAATCAATTTTATCATTGCCTTTTGAATTTTCTTCAATTTTTAACGATTTCAGTCTGACTTTGTTTTGCTTTTACAATGGCCAATGCCGGGCGAAGCTTATTCAATGAATTTACTTATTTTATTTGATTTATATGCATTTATGTCTGACCACAAAATATTTATTTTTTTGCTGGCAATTTAGGTCAATTTTGATTAATTGATTGACTGATTAATTGATTGATTTAGTATTGTATATTTTATCGCCTTGAGGTTAACTATTAAAAAAAAATGTCTATGTAAGTATTTCATTCGTGTATTTAATATTTAGATACACAGATTTTTACTTATTATTTATTTTCTCAACAATTATTAATGTATGTATTTATTTCTAGTGCATTTTGTAATTACGCTGATAGTTGTTAAAGCTGTTATAACAGTTACAATTAGATAACGTTGCCCAACGACTGAGCGATAGTGTCGCTCCTTTCAGTTCTTACAAATACAAATTGTAACAAATTTATATCTTATTATTGGCTTTTTAATGCATTTTTGATGGATAATATTAGAAATTTCATTGAAAATTTCGAGTCATCGAATAGAAAAATTAACAAGATGGTAGTAAAAGTATCATCGACACGTCGAGAATTAGAAATACCAGCGATTGATCGTTCGTAAAGAATACTCAAATGTTTCTGATAACAGTTTATCAGTACATAAAGTTATGGAAAAAATAATAGAAACGGCAAATTTTTTTCGTTTTTTTTTTAAATTTTGTTCAATGAACTTTTTTTTTTGTAAAGTTTGATGATTTTTATATAAAGCCTATCCAGTAATGTATCAAACTATGACAAAATAATAATTTTCAAAAAACTTTATATGACAAAAATAAATTTTTTGATTTTTTAGGCCTGGAAAAATAATAGAAACGGCACGCCTAAAGTTAAGAAAAACTATTTTTAAGATACAAAGGCCTAAAGATTACCCTTTAATTTTACTATTTGGTTGTGGCACCGCGATTTTTACTGACTTCGGATTTAACATTTTTCCCCAAATAATCCTTATTTTTGGGTCTTATAGCCCCAATCCTTTTCTTAAAGATCCCCCAAAGGTGCTCTAGAGGATTTAGGTCTGGTGACTGCGAAGGCCATTCCATTAAGAGAACTTTGTTGTCAAGGAACCATTTCTTAGCCAGCTTTGAATAATGTTTTGGATCATTGTCCTGCTGGAACTCAAACTTTAACGGCATTTCCTTCTCAGCATAAGGTGGCATTATACTGTCAAGTATATTGACATTTTGGGAGGCACTAATTTTTTTCCTTACCCAATGTATTGAACCACACCCAGAATGAGAAACGCTTTCCTACAAAATTATGTTTCTACCTCCATACTCAAACGTTTTAGTTGAGCACCTTGGGTCGTGGTCAGTATTCTTAGGGTGCCTAACATGTGGTTCCCCATAAGATCCAAACAATTTGATCTTAGTTTTGTCTGATCACAACATATTTTTTTAAATTTGACGCAGTAAACGCACCTGTGAGATATTTTCTCGTTTGCTGATGCTTTTTTTTACTAAGGTATGGTACCTTTCTAGCTATCTGACTTTTGAAATCGACATCAATCACCCTATTTCTTATAGTGCGACTATTGACAGGTGCATTTAAATCATTTTTTAGTACTTCCGATGACAAAAAGGGATTTTTTTTTTATTTTCGGACGAGGAGGTAGTCGAACTTATCCTATGGTGCAAGCTTTTTTTTGCGTGTCTTTGCTTTTTATTTGTAGTTAATCGCTGAAAACATATTTTTTATAAACATTTAGGAATTGTGGCAATATCTGACATTGAATTGCCCTTATTTTTTAGATTAAGAATATGTTTATTTTCAATAATGGTACAATGTACGCCACGACCCATTCTGAAACGAATAACAACAACAAGCAGAACGGATTCTATCTTCTATCTTTAGTTCATGAAATGGTACCTATATAACTCGATTTCAACCTTTAAGAAGCAAGATAATATCAGAATTCTAGTGCGTTTCTATTATTTTTTTCAAGACAAAAACGTGGTCTTTCTACAAATCAGTATACACAGTTAAAATTTCATACGAAAGATGCCCAAAAAGGAATCCAAAATAGAGCATTGGTATCCTGAAACCAAGTACACTGGTTTTCATGGATGAAATTTGCTCCAGAAACGAAATATTTGGTTTCAAATGTGAGCACCCGGATTAGAGATGGGCACGGGCCGGGCTTCGTGTCCCGCGGGCCTCTTCAAAAAATCAGCGGGCTTCGTGCATAAAAATCGAAAACGGGCTTTTTTTCGTGCGGGCCCGGGCCTAAGCAAAAAGCCCGAAGCCCGGTAGGCCCGAAAAGTAAATTTTTCATATCGAACAAAATATATTTTTTACATAAAATTGTTTAAATATTAATTTTGTTGAATTATTAAAATTAATTGATAGATTTTAGTAAATAAAGTAAACACTATTTTTGACATTAAAAAATTATGAATTAAAAAAATTTTATATAGTTGTATCGGGCCGGGCTCGGGCCGGGCCGGGCCTCTTGAAAATTTGACCGGGCCAGAAAGATTTATTTCGGGCTATTACTATTACTATTAGCACTCGAGAAGTGTAATTGGAACTTGAACTCAATTAAGCTATTACAATTTTATATAATAAGACTCAGTTTTCTACTATTTTTTACCTTCTCGATTTGCTGCTCCTTTAGAATGAGATAGGTTCTTAGTTTTTTGTAATCCTTCCAGCCATTCGTATCCTTGGTCTTGAAATTGACAACCGAATGTTGCATTACAGATGTTGCGGCTGCTGCTACGTCGCTTTTGTTAGCGCTTTCGGCGCCCACAACAACAGTTAGATTTTGAGCCATTGTGGATTGTGTTTACTCTTATGAGTAGTTGACAAATATTCACAAATAAGTATTTTATAGTTTACTTAACGGCGTTTTCATTATTAATTATTACAGTTTTACACTTGACATTAGTTTCCGAACGATGAGGCAATCACCTTTGGATTCTTAATGAATTTAACAATTTTCTTAATTACAACACGAAAAGAATTAACGTCGATTGCGCTTCTGTTGCTGTGCAGTTGGGTGTGGAAATTAAGCGACACAAGAGAGAAGACAGACGGTGAAGACGAAGAACGATCGATGCATCCGTATCCGTTTCGAGCGAATAAGAATGAGACTGTGGCGGCCACAACACGAAGCTTACGACACGCGATCGTTTGATGATGATGACGTTGACGATTAAGTGGTAACTAATTAAGTAGTAGTAAATATTGCATGCAACGGCGACTGGTCTAAATGCAAGATTGTTGCTCCCCTCCATTCAGCTCCTCAACAACAGCAAAAAAAAAAAAAATTCTCATCTTGTTGCTGAACCGGCAAATCGCGACGTCAGCTGACTTTAACATCGTCATTCCTCTCGCAAACCAACAACATACACACCGACACACACACACGTAGGCAGAAAGAGAGGCTGGCAGAAGCTTAAACTAAAGCACTCACTCACACCCACAGGCGGCGCTCAATTGTAGCTTGTGCGAACGCGAAAAGCGACCAAAAACAAAAAAACAAGCGCCAAACTTGAATATTCACATAAAACCATGTTTATGTATAAAAATAACTGAGAGAGTGACTCAATGGGTTTTTTTACCAGATATGCGAGATGTAGGCAGGGAAAAAAAATGAATTGATAATGTTGCTGTCAATTTTATCTGATTAGTCAAAACAATTTAAATAAATAATTGTGGGAATTTGAAATGAAGAGCTATATCAAATTTAATATTTATTCATACACTTTAATTAATTCAAATTTTAATTTTAATAATGTGTTAATGTGGGCTATTTAGTGACAAAACCAATCTAAAGATTTTCTTATTTTCCTGTTTAATTGTTTCATTGACTTATATAAATCACTTGTTGCTGGATTTTCTATAACCTTTGAGCATTGCTTATCCTATGAGTTATGAACACTGACAGGAACACAAATAGAAATTAATGAAAAGCGTGGCCGTCATTGACTCACAAACCACCCACGAGGTCATTGCGGACAGCCACAGACAAGGGCAATAAAATAGGACATGTTAAGAGTGTAAGGCGCTATTTGTCAAGTGGGCGGTAAAGGGGAACAGTGAGGGCAGAAGAGCAAGGCGTGACAATAATTGTTTGACCCAGTTAAGTGCCAATGTGCGTGCGACTTAGTCTGAAGTAGGCGATGTTATTGTTCTTGTTTTTGTTATTATTGCTATGGGCCCCATTCAGGCAGTATAAATCATAAGTCGCACGCAAATAAATCAAGTTAAATAACCGATAACAAATACAATCACAAAAGGCGACGCTGTCGTTGTCGACCAGGAGGAAGGAGAGCAGCAGCAGCGAAAACAGCGACTGCACATGAAACGGTTATTTTTAGAACGGTACACAAACACAAATACGGAATACCCACATCACACACACAAACACAGACGTATATGCCGCGTGTTTTAAACGCGCAAAACGGTAGTTGTTCGTCTTGTTGTTATTGTGCTCGTTGTTATTACTTGGCTTGCGCGCACTTGTTTAAGAGCCCCTCTTACACGACAATTCGTGTAGTTAGCACACGCACACCCATAAGCGCAGAGAGTCACAACTTGACGAAAGGTTAAAGCAAACTTTACTCTGCAAAATGGTCGGGCTAACTCAAATAAGAGTAAGCCTCTTATTCGCATACTAGATGATACTAGAGATGGCAACGTGATAAGTATACGATATAAATTACTTTTTAACTGCGAATATGCGAGTAATAATTTTGTATTATTTAATACCCAGTTTACACTATCACTTATTCACTCTGAAATTTACGTAATTCATTATTAAATCACATTCAATTAAATACTTTCATAGCTGGAACGTGTGAATCAGCATTTTAACGATCACTATATGAGATTGGATTCTGAATGATTAGTGCAAAAAGGTCACTTCGATGCTTGAACATAACGTTATTGTTTAAACTTTAAACAGACGCGGCGTCTTTTGCTTGTTGTTGTTGATGTTGTGGCTTAAACCAGTTTGCGGCAATGGCATACATATTTACCGGCTACCGTTGCGATTATTACTACAAGCGATGTTGTCACACTTTATATGTATGTACATATCTACGTATGTAAGTATGTAGGTTCCTGCTGTTGAGGGAGCCAAAGACATTGAACCGCATTGACAACCATGACTTTTGTTTACTTATTTTTTAACACGCTCAATTCAATCATGAACACACTTATAAACCATCAAATGTACATACTTATGTACGTACTTTACTTTTATTGCTGTGGTGCATTTATCAATTTTGTTTTATACGAATGCACACAAACACTCACACCTACACGTGCAGTGGCAGAGAGGGTGAGTGCTCATTAAGCGATTGCCGCAATTGGTGCGTGATAACGTCGCACACACACATTCGCATACACACGCGCGAACGCTGACAAACACAAACAAAATGAAACGACGTAGTGAAGCGAACTTATAAACAATTTAAACGGAAATTCGATTTCGAATCGTGCGTCCCAATTGGAATGCCTACGCCTGCGTCCGACAACCGACGACGACTGACTGACTGCGACGTCGCGCTAAAAAGCTGATAGAGCCGGCGGAGCCCTGTTATTGTTATTGTAGTTGTTGTTTCTGCTGCTGCCGTAGCTGTTGTACGTACTATTTGTTGTTTTTGTGCTTCGGGCGAAAAGAAAACAAAGCGGAGGCAGCTAAAACACAAATGCAAACAAACAACGCAGTCGCAGCCGTCGTGGGCAGCAGAAACAGCAGGCAGCGGCAGCAGCAGCACGAGTCGCCTACGTCTATGAAACCGAAGCTAAATAAAACGAGTGAACCAAATTAAAGCGGCGGCGAATGTTGAAACAAAAACACCAAACCGAAAGAGTATACAACAAAAACATGACATTAAGCGAACCAGTGCGTGAACTGCCTAGTCGACAATAGTGAACTAGTTCCCTCGCTTTAAAAATGCGACAATAACTATTTCAACTTTGCAATAACATAAAATTTTTTTTTTTTATTTTTTCTTAATTGGAATTTAAGGCATCAGCATGTCCAACTGAGTTGACATAAAAAATATGGAATCAGTACAACCCATTCCTTATTGGAATGTTGCAGTGCAAAATTCCCAGTGTGTGCCAGCCCTGAAAATTGGACACTTGCAAGAACAATTTGTACACGCGCTGTCCGCTAACAACAACACAAAAGGGCAGGCAAGCAAAACAAACATTCGGAACAAGCAAGGCAAAACCAACAACAAGGACAGCAGGGAGAGATTTGAAGCATGGGCAAGGAAAGGGCTTGTGGTTCGAGGGGTCGTCACCTTTAACAGTAGGCGGCAATCGTGTAAACATGGTAAAGACAAAAACGAAAGAGAAGAGAAAGAAACAGAGAACATGACGTTGAAGACGATGATGACGACGACGTAACGTGCGAGGGGAGAGAAATGTGAATCGTTGGCACTTGGAGGTCGACACAAGATGGGACCAGGATACAGTTGCTACACTCTGTGTGTGTGTGTTTTTCTGGGTTTGTATGTGAGCGTAGTTTGTTGATGCGTAGCCAACGTAGACTTAAGTTACAGTGGCGCCGGCAACTAAAGCAGCGCCAACAACAATGTTAGCTGTGTAAACGGGACAAACAACAACAAATATGTACAATTCTCCTGCATACAAACAAACACACAATGTACATAAATTGCACTGTGTATTTATTTATTTAGTCGATGGCAACACCAACAATGCTGCAAACGGAATCTGTACAATGCCATGGCAACTGAATAAGGATTCTGCAACGGAAGGAGTGGAAAAGGGGTCAGGGGATGCTGCACTCAGACAAACTCATGCCCAGAAATAGTGCCAGTATTTCTACCTGGCAACAGTCCGCAGACAAGGAATGGGAGAGAATAGGACTACAGGACAGACAAATGCAAGTGTTGGAAATTGATTATAATGCAAGGCAGTTTCATTCAAAATGAATTGTGTCAATTTATAAGAGAATTACATTATAGGGTATCTCTAGTTGGCTCTCTTAATTATTCGTTTGTTTGATTGTCTTTACTTCATCAGATTAAACTAGTATGAAACTGTGTGAACTACTGTACATAAAATTGTATAAAATGTATAAAAAATTTATTTGAGTCCAAAGAACGATCGATATAATTTAATGTTTAAAGATGTAAATCTTGGCCAATTTTGGCATATTTCTCCCACATATCGGCCGGTAATCGTTATGGGCTTTCCGCTGCAGACATGAGCCTTAACAGATCCTCACAAAAATAGTCTAAAGGGGTTGAATAACTCGATCTAGGCAGCCAAACGTGAAATAAACTTTTCACAGAAATCGCCTCTCAACGTGGCCATTGTTTCGCGTGCTGTGTGGCATGTGGCACCGTCTTGCTGAAACCACAGCTCTTCTGCCAAAAAAAAGCTTGTAATCATTCCAAATAGCCGCCTCAGAAGCTCGACCAAACTGACTATAAAATGGAAGAAGTGCACGATGCACTTTCTTAACCGAGCACGAATTTTGATAATAAAATTCAAAAATTTGCAAGCGTTGTTCGTTAAATTGTTGTTAAAATATAGACAAATCTTAACCTGTTTGACAGTGACACAAGATAAAAAAAACCGCGTGAGATGTCGAAAATAGTATTGCCAAAAAGAAAGTTGTTAAAACATCACCCTTAACTTACAAATGACCAAGCAGACATACAGTGGCTCACAGCTTAAAGTATGCACCCTTATTTTTGCTTTAACTGCTATGTTAGTCAAGTTATCACAATAAAAACAAGTGGGAAAGGCTATAGTCGAGCTCCCGACTATAGGATACCCGTTACTTACCTAAATAAATTTAACTTTTTTTTTATTGCATGCTTTTAGGCATTTTTATTGCTTAAAAGCTTTAATCAGCCAGTACCACCTTTCTGTTTGTCCGATCTTGTTGGGATTTAGTAGAATGATAGGTAAAAACAGTATTTAACGTTCACCGTTTAAAAAAACCTAATATCTTAAAAACTGTGCGTGTGGTGGATTTTCGCGATTTACTGAGGCGGAAAGGGGCGTGGCAAAATTTTGAAACAAACTTGACCTGCGTGGGGTTTATAGAAATCTGTGTGCCAAATTTGGTTGCTCTAGCTCTTATAGTCTCTGAGATCTAGGCGCTCACACGGACGGACAGACGGACGGACGGACGGACGGACGGACGGACGGACGGACGGACGGACGGACGGACAGACGGACAGACGGACATGGCTATATCGACTCGGCTGTTGATGCTGATCAAGAATATATATACTTTATAGGGTCGGAGATGCTTCCTTCTCCCTGTTACATACATTGCAACGAATACAATATCCCCTTTTACTTATTTTTAATAAGTAACGGGTATAAAAATATATTTGGAAAGGTCGTGTAAATTCCGTTTAAATGACACAAAACTTTCCTTAACCCATTGAGAACCCTTGGAAAATTTAGAATTTATGTAAAAGTCACTTTTCAAAACTTTTTCCCTCGATTTTTTACAAAAAATATTTTGATGCAAAAAAATTCTTGGAACAATTCAAAGAGTAACTGCAAAAGAAAATTTTCAAAAATATTTTTGCATGTATTTTTAAAATTTTTTTGAAAACTGCAAAAAAGGCACTTTTTGCATGAAAATGAGGAAAAAAGGGTTAAAATGGTCATTTTTGGGATTTTCAAAAAAATTTTAAAAATACTAGCAAAAATATTTTTGAAAATTTTCTTTTGCAGTTACTCTTAGAATTGTTCCAAGAATATTTTTGCATCAAAATATTTTTTGTAAAAAATCGAGGAAAAAAGTGAAAAAAAAAACACTTTTACAAAAGCTCTAAATTTTCCACGGGTACTTAATGGGTTAAGCAAATTTTTGTGTCATTCAAAAGAAAACTAAATGATAAGATTATTTTAAGAAGTCTGCATCAAATCTTTTGTGTAAAAAGTATATTTTTTTTGAATAACTTCACCCACATATACTTCTTTCCCTGAGTGTATTGCAGCTACTTTTGTCTTCAGCAATTTTCAGTTGCTCGAAGCATGGAGCAACAAGAGGACAGAAGAGGCAATATCTGAGTGGATTTGCGGTGAAGTCGGATTGGATGATGATGACCTAAACACGAGAGCCAAAATAAATCAAAAAGCGAAAAGTTTTCACAATTACGTGAGAAAATATTTGCCAAAATGTGTCCGAAATGTTTCTAATTTTAAAAAGAAGCACTCACAGTGGCTTTCGGTGGAATCGTCAATTCAACTGGGTCCTCAAAGACATGCTACAAATGTTCAAAGTAAAATGGGACGTCCCCATCTAGGGTATTCAGAAGCAGGCTCAAGATTGAAGAGAAAATTGGCCGCCGATTTGGCAATACATAATCCCGCACCTCTTCTGCTACACGCGGCAGCAGTTTCAGCAAAGAAATCAAACGATAAGGATACGTCAATAGTGCTCAGGAAATGTATGCCAGACGAAGAAAGTCCCAGATATATAAAAAGAAAAATATTTTCATCTGATCCTGTTCCGCTTACACCACATGAAGCTCAAGCATTTTTACTGGAGAATTCTTTTTTTAAAAAGCAGTATAATTGTATACGAGAAAATGAAAGCATTTCCAATGGCAGTCGTGGAGCTTTTAGAAGCACCCGAATTTGATTGTGATCAAAACAACAACGATTCTCCTAGCGATGACAACGATGATTTAGAATTAAATTTGTTTCCATACTCATTAGATGTTAAAGATTTTTAAGAATGTATAATTTAAAAAATTTTGAAATATTTGATTTGTTTTGTTAATATATTATAATAATATAAATTTAAATAATATATTGTGATACATTTTAGAAGCAGTTCATTAAAAATGAAATCAATGAGCTTTAAATCAAAAAATGACAATTTCACAACTTTTTCTTATAGGCATGAGTGGGCGTGGTCCGATCTGTTTCAAATTTTAAACAGTTACTACACACACTATTACTAAGAACTGTACGAAGTTTCAACTCTCTACCTTCAGGATTAGACTTTATGCCAAAAAATCGGGCTTTCCGTCCAGTGTGCAATGATTAAACCTGTAGTGTTTAACCCAGGTACATTAGAAATAATGTTGAAGGTAAACATATGTGTTTTGTATAAATCTTGATGGATCGAATCATTCGAAATATGTATGTGTTTACAGGGGATCGTCATTCGTCATACAATTGATTATCAATCGATAACAGATGATCAACTTTCTTCTATAGGATAATTTACTAGGCAGCAGAATTATCACACAAGAAATTTGTGTGGACATAAAACGAAAGATAAGAACAATTTTAAATGCTTGAAGGGCAAAAAAGAAAGAATCCAAAAGAACAGGTTTCTGTTACATAAGATGTAAACAAACAAAAATAAGAGAGAAATCAAACTGAAACTGCAGATGGAGATTGAAACCGGTTGGAAGCCAAATGAAATGTTAGTTCAAAACAGACCAAGTGTGAAGTAATCACATTAACTAACATAAGTACAAGGCGACACTCGACAGTCAACACTTTTGCCCAGGCGACAACAAACAAAAGCTGCTCAGCTCCTACCGACAGACAGTCAGACCTCTTGGTCTGACTCAAGTGGCGCACTGTCGCAGGAGGCGTTGAGAAGCAGCCAACCTGCCTGCTTAGTGGTCTGAAGAATTAAGAGACGGAAGAGGTGACGGAAACGGATTTCAATAGCAATGTTAACACAGGGAGCAAAAACAACAACAAGTCCAACGATTCTAATCAAATGCCGAGCACAAAGAACTAGACACAGACCACGACAGTTGAGATACTTGGAAATAGGATGAGACTTAAGGATGGCAGTACGAAATATTCACATATTTGTAAATGCATTTGCGAATTCGTTGTGACATTTTAAGTAGTCTTAGCAATTTTAAGTTATTTTATGCTCACATTCTCAGCTTTAAATAGGGACTTCAGGGTTTCTCTAACTCTAACTAAATTGTTTCATGGTTTATGGTTAATATAATACAATTCGAAGGGAATTCTCGTTAGATTAATCAGCTGATTCGCTCACAGCGTTGCCACATTATCGCATTTTTGACTGTCATTCACACGATGATGGCAACAGCCTTCATTGCGAACTTGTAACGAAAAGGAGCTGCGCAGGACACTGACCTTGAGCCCATGAGTCATAGTACACCAATACATATACGGACACTTTCATATATACATAGATATTTAGCCTAGTCAAGTTTATCAGTGGGGCCTTTTAGACGATGACGATGCCTGTTGATGAGGGGCTGTGGCGCCTCGAGTCTCAACTGTTTTGATGACCTAATTGTGTCGTCTGTAAAACCACCCTGTTGCTTCCAATACTCGCATATCCTCGTAAATAAGTTAACCGTTAGAATCTTCCAGAGCAAGTTCTTATACGAAATTAAACTCTCTGCTTTTATTGTAACTTCATTCCAGCTTCATCCATTTAACTATAACATATATACTTGATAGTTACAATCAGCTATAATATATGTAATAGTAATCCGAGTTATATATGTGTATATTATTATGTCGACAGCAGTTGGAAGCGTTTTTATCTAATCAACTTAGTCATAGCTGAGCGAATACGGTTCAGTCGCTGCTTGGCTTTTGGACGCGTTGCAAGTGTTCGCGGAATATTTGAGGAATTACTTAGCATATCCGTATAATCTCATATATCTATCTATCTAATTACATACATACATTTATCTATTTACGATGGATCTGCGTGTTAGTGTGCCCGATAAAGTGAAATTAGCAGCAAAGTAAGTGTCAAGTCTGGGCAAATATATATTGAACAATACTAACAAATCCCAAATAATCAGTGTATAGCTAACAGATTATAGTATCTGCATCTCTAGTTAGCAAAGTGCCAAGTTCAGGTGACGCTGCTGTTTTATTGGGATATTCCAAATGCAGATAAGATATGGAGAATACTGTTTGAATAGCTAGCCAAAGGGCGTGTCTAATATTTAAGCAGCAAAAGATAGAAAGTGTTCTAGATACATATCTATCTACAGATTAAATCAGTTGCTTAAGCATTTAAGTGTTCGATCGCGCCACGCAATGCACCGTTAGAAAGCTAAATCAATTCTGAAGAATTTTGCATTTTTCGCATGCTCTATTTGTCTTTTGTTTTTATGAAGCCTCGAATCGAAGAGCAAGTACACAAACAAATTGTGCACAGGTGCTGTACTGAAAACGGAACAGAAAATTATCTAAAAGCTTTAAAGTTATTGCATTAGAATTAAATTTTGAGAGACATTTTCTATTAAAAACTTGCCGAAAAGTGGCAGAAAAAACGTGCATATAGTCCAACATTGAAACAATCGGAGTTAACCTTAATTATCAAAAACCCTACGATGTTGGTTTCAGATTTAGCAAAAAAACAACGGGTACAAGCCTTAAAAAGAAAGTCAGCAACAAGCAGAAGTTGGAAAGCGGAGAGCTCGAAAGCTTTATGATTGGTTGTGCAGTGACGCGGTAGAATGCATTGTGATGGACGACGAAACATATGTTAAATTGGACTCAACAACTTTATCCGGCCCACAATTTTACACTAAGGAGAGAGGCAGCACTGTTGACGAGTCGGTGTCAACAATTCATACGGAAAAATTGGGACAAAAGGTGTTGATTTGGCAGGCCATTTGCACCTGTGGTCCTAAAACAGGCGCACCTCAACGAAAATGAGATTAATTTTGTGCGTAAAGAGCGAAACCCACCGAATTGTCGAGAGCTACGACCCATATAGCGACATTGGGCTATTGTTAAAAGAAATTTAAGGAAGAACGGTACAGTTGCCGAAAACATTGACGAGATATAGAAAAACTGGATAAGGGCAATTCAGAAAGTCACAAAGACAGGTGTGCAAACCCCAATGAAGGGGGTCAAACAAAAAAGAAACCAGATTCTTAGCGATGCCACATTTTTTAGTCAGAATTCGATGTAAGATACTTAAAATAAATCAGGCATGCCACAAAAAACACTAGTGAAAGTGATTTCAGAAAAAAGCAATTCCACTTCGAAAATTTCTCCGTGCCACAGAAATTCGTGTGATTTAGGTTTTTAAGCATGTTCATCAACCTTTTCGTACTAGGCTGCTAAGGGTTGGCCCCTTCTCAGATTAAATTTCCCAAGGGTTTGTTTAGCAATTTTTGTAAGTTTATTATTGCTGAAAAGTAGGTTTTTATTTTATTTCTTCTTTAATTAATATTATTTAATTTATTTATTTAATAATTGATATTGTATAGCCTAAAAAAATTTAAAAGTTATTGGCGCGACAAACAATGAAAGTTACTCAACAACTCTAATTTCCAAATTTCGGACAAAATATGTGACATTATTCTCATGGCATCGGATGCCAGTGAATTGAGCGATGATTTCGTTTCACCAAAAATTGTGCAGGTGATTGAGACTGTGGCACGGAGAAATGAAATTGACGTGAAACTCAAGTGAAAGAGATTTATGTGGCATGCCTGAATATGTGGAACCACTTCAGTTTTCTTTAAATTAAGCATTAAAAAAATAGGTCTTTTGAGGTAAATAAAGTTTTACCGCAAAAATCCTTTAACTTATTGTGCATTTTGTGAAAACATTTTTCACGAAAAGTTGCCAGACTAATGGCAGACAATTGCTGGAGTTGTTGTGTAATTTTTATTTTCCCGCGCCAATTGCTTTAGAATTTTGTTCAGCTAAATAAAATCAATTATTAGTAAATAAATTAAATAATATAAATTTAATAAGAAAAAAATTAAAAACATATGGTTCTGCACTGATAATCTTAAAAAAGTGGCTAAACGAACAATTGAGTAATTTAACTTGAAAAGGTGTCAACCCTTAGCAACCTAGTTCGAAAAGGTTGGTGAAAATACTAAACCAATTAAATCTTTCGAAGTTCTGTGGCACCTCGGAATTTTCCGTGCGGAAATGCTTTCTACGGAATTCTATTTCGCTTGCGATTTCTGTGGCATCCCTGAATATGTTCAGTGACCGATACCGAAAGCGATAACTAAAACTTTCATTAATAATTCTTCATTTTCATTTCAGAGCCATTGGACACAAGGTAGTCCAGTACCGTCTGAGCACCGGACGGACAAAGCACCTGGAAACGAAATGCGGCAAGTTGAAGGGCATGGAGAGAAGGACCGTTTATGACGGGGAATCCTATTACTCCTTTGAGGGCATACCCTTTGCAAAGCCGCCTCTAGGAGAGCTACGATTCCGTGCGCCGCAGCCAGCGGAGCCCTGGCAGGGAGTAAGGGACTGCACCTATCCCAGATCTCAGCCATTGCAGAAAAACGCCATACTGAATTCGGTGGAGGGATCGGAGGACTGCTTGTACATCAACGTCTACGTAAAGAAGCTGGAGACGCCGCGTCCATTGCCCGTCATGGTTTGGATTTTTGGCGGGGGCTTCCAGATAGGCGGCGCCATGAGAGATATCTACGGGCCGGACTACTTCATGAAGCACGATGTGCTGCTGGTGACCTTTAACTATCGTGTAGGTGCACTGGGATTCCTCAGCCTGAAAGATCGCGAGTTACAGGTGCCCGGGAATGCGGGACTCAAGGATCAGGTGCTGGCCCTCCGTTGGGTTCACGACAACATCGCCAGCTTCAATGGGGATGCGAGCAATATCACACTGATGGGGGAGAGTGCCGGAGGTGCTTCTGCCCACATCCTGATGAACACGGAGCAGACACGTGGCCTCTTCCATCGCGCCATCGTTCAGTCCGGATCCGCACTCTGCGAATGGGCAACTCAGCCGAATCGGAATGCTCCTCAGAGGCTGGCCAAGCGCCTTGGCTATAAGAATGCCGAAACGGGGGCGGAGAATGAAGCGGAGCTGCTGCAGTTCCTCAAGAATGCACCTGCCAGCCAGCTGGCTCAGCATTGCAATGCGATTGTGTCCCAGGAGGAGCATCGCAACTACGAGATCATTGCCTTTGGGCCAGTCGTCGAGCCGTATGTGGGCGAGGATTGTGTGGTGCCACGACCCCAGCTCGAGCAATTGGCCAGCGCCTGGGGCAATGAGCTGCCCTTGATCATTGGTGGCACCTCCTTTGAGGGCCTGTTCAGCTACCAGACAACACTGCAGGATCAGGAGTACATGCTCAGCGCCTTTGAGCCCCTCATCCCGCAGCCCGTCCGCGACACCATCGACGCCAAGGAGCTCGACGAGCAGCTGCGTCGCCTCAAGCTCGCCTATTTCGAGGATGCGGATCGGAGCAAAATGGAGCTCTTTGAGTGCCTTCGTGTGTTGAGTGTCAAGAACTTCTGGCATGGCATTCATCGCACTCTGCTCGCCCGTGCCGCCTATGCGCCTGCCACGCCCACCTATTTGTATCGCTTCGACATGGATTCGCCCCATTTTAACCATTATCGGACGCTTAAATGCGGACGACAGGTGCGAGGCGTCTGCCACGCCGATGATCTCTCCTACATGTTCTACACGCTTCTCTCCAGCAAACTGGACAGGTCCTCGCCTGAGTATCGCACCATTGAGCGACTGATTGGAATGTGGACCTCATTTGCTGCCACGGGCAACCCCAACTGCCAGCTCATTGAGCCCACACACTGGGAGGCACTGCGTCCGGGGGGATCCGAGCTATGCCTCAACATCTCGGAGCAACTGGAGTTCATGCCGTTGCCGGAAAGCAAAGAGTTCGTTGTGTGGGACAGTTTCTACACAAGAGAGAGCCTCTATTAAGTCAAACGATCAATCAACGATAAATATACATTTACATTAACCCATTTGTTGAACTAGTTCAAAGTAACTGTTCTACTCGCTTTGAATGTCCATCACTTACCAATTACTGTAAGCCATTAATAAATCAACACACATTTTGGAATTTATCCACTGCCAGAAAAACAAAATATACTTTACTGCTAGTTAACTACTGCTATCACTGCGGACGGCAGTCCGCGCTAGTGACGAAAGCAGCACGAAGGGTGCGAAGGCGACTAGCATATATACACAGGAAGAATGGAAGATTTGCTATGACTGTCCGATCAGGTCGAGTTATATACCGATCGAAAGGTATTAATTAAACTTACAAGTGTGCATACTAAACTCACCTGGTTCGTGAGATAAACAGGTGTAAGTGGGAGGGGCAAAATTTACATTATTGGAGCTAATGGGGCCGTTGGAGCCTTTTTGAATTTTCGTTGAATTTTTTACAATTCTCATCAAAAATACGCGTCGAATGACACCTCGATCATCAAAATCGAACAACTGGTTCAAAAAATAATTAATTTTGAAATTTTGAGTCGCCTTCCGAAAATGAGATGAAAAGTCAGTATGTTTGTTTGTTTGTTTGTTTGTTTGTTTGTTTGTATCAAAGCGATGATTTAGCTTAAAAGTTTGAATGAGGACTTGTTCCCGCTCAAAAATCTAGAAACGTTTGTTCTACGACTTTTTCGAAAAATCGCTAGTTTAGCGGGAAATCGCTAAAAACCGCTAAAACTAAAAACCCCCATAGTGTCCAAACTACGAAAGCTACAGATATGATCTATATGTCGTTGGAAAGGTACTTTGAAGGGCTCTTAAGCATATGTTCAAACTTTTTTTCTAAAGTACACAGGTAAAAAGCTACAGGTGAAAAAAGGTAATTTTTTCCACATTTTGGCGGTTTTCGAGAAAACGCCGCTAGCGATTTTTTTTAATTTTGAATATGTTTGAGCTTTTAATATTTCGCGTTTTTTGATACATCATGCATAAATTTTTGTTGATTGGTTTGGAAGATATAACCTATTAACTGAATATATACGTTTTACTTTGAATTGGAAAAGGACAGCAGCAACAAAGTGTCATAGCAGCCAGAGTTTGAGAGTGCTGATAAATTTTGCGCTTGGCATGTTGGATGTGTGTTAGTAAAGAGAAACAGTGTTGCCAGACAGTTTCTTTTTGCTTGTACAAACAATAAACACCGATTGACAAAGTTACACTGTAAAAAAATATTTCAATTGTCAAAACTTCCTATGTCTTATTAAAAAATTTCTGATATCTTATAAAAAAACCTCTTTACGAGGTAAAAGTCTAGTGACGAAAACATTTTCATGCCCCAAAATTTCTGATATCCAATTTTGTGACGAAAAATATTACATTTTACACATGAATTATTAAAAAAAAATTTTGTCACTGGCTCTGCGCAAAAAAGTACTACTAGTATATACTGGTATTTATTAGTTATGAAAAATTTAGCGCAATGTGTCCAGTGACAAAAATTTTTTTTTAATAATTCATGTGTAAAATGTAATATTTTTCGTCACAAAATTGGATATCAGAAATTTTGGGGCATGAAAATGTTTTCGTCACTAGACTTTTACCTCGTAAAGAGGTTTTTTTATAAGATATATATGATATCGATAACAAACTCAATCAAGAAAATAAACCGTGAACATTTTGATGACATTTCATGACTTAGTTTGGATCGATACTTCAGTGTAATCGACCAAGACAAGCGATCAAAATTGCTAACGTCGATTGCAATCAGTTATTAGCGTACAGTTAATTCTGATTCAGAGTGTTTTTGTTCTATAAATATCAATTATTTGAAACATAATAATGCACATTATCAAAACTTGTTGACGATTTGATGGTGTATACTAAATACCCTATGCGCAGTGAAATGATTTTGGGTGTTTTAGCTTTTTGGAAACATGAGTAAGATGAGGACCACAGTTTTTCTGACTATAATTTATAAAAATATAATAATCAGACTCTAGTCTCTCCATTTGAAAGGGATTCCCTTTTAATATATGTATTTCGTAAACCTGGCACAAGAACGCTCGGTCGTTAATTGAGATGTTATAAATATTTCAATATTTCAAGCTAGTACTCGAACATATTTTTAATGTTACCACAATTAAAGAACCATATGGTTTGATAGCCTAAAAAACGATCGCTAGAAAAAAGAGAATGATTTCATCAAGTTCAAGTTTTGTAAGGGCATTTCGTCTTCTACCATCTATAATAGTGTCAGTTCTTAATTTTTTTATTCTATTTTAATTTTTGATTTGTTAACCGGTTTGGTCCGCTTTTTTTGGCTTGAAATCTTGGCAAGTGGCCAAAAATTCTTGAACGTCAGGCAAGACCGCGGGTCATTGTTGTCATTCTCAGTCTCATTCTTCGTCTCTGTCGTCTCCGTTCTGCCCATAATTCGTTTTGCAGTTTTGACCATTGAAAGGAAAAAACAAACAAATAAACCGCATCGAAATACTTACAAAACACTTGAGGATGAGAATTGTGGGTTAATTAATCACAAAAATGTGTCTGAATGAGAATCCTACTAAAACAAACAATAGACAGATACTTGTCTAATTTTTCTTTTGTTTTTCTCTTGAACCAAAAGAAATATAAACACAAATAACTCGAGCTAATTTACACGTCGCTCGTCAAAGATTTTCGTCCAAAAATCATGTTGAAAATGTTTATAACATTTTCATGGCATCGATAAACACATCACTGAAATTTATACTCAAATAAATAGTTTATGTTCCTGTCTTATTTTTGTGATTTTTCCAGACCTCATTTGACCGCATACCCTAATTGCAAGGATTGGGAAAGAGTACGCCAGATTTTAGTGCAGAAATACATTAATGTTAATAAACTCGAGGTTTTCCAAGTCAACAATTAAAATCATATTTTCAATATAGAGCTTAATAAATATTTTTTGTCAATGCTTTTAGTTGACATTCATCAAATAAAGGGTATTTTCAGCACGTTTTAGTCCATCAAAAACTAAAAAACGACACAACAGAGGGTATAAACTAGTCGAACAAGCTGGTCTTATCAACCTTTGAATCAAGTGAGAGAAACTGCTAAGAACCTTGACGCACATCCAGACGAAACGAAATCGATTGAAATTCGCTTTAATTGAATTTGATTTTTCGTTTTGCGTGAAACTCTTTAAAGATGAGCATAAATAATTAAATGGCATTTCGCACATTCCGAATGAAAATTCGCTCACATCATACGGTTGATGGCCCCCTCGCCCCTTCGCCTCTTTCCGTGAAATTGTTTGGCGAACAGGGGGGATGTGGCAGGGGTTGGTTTGTTTGGCTTGGCGCCAAATTTGCGTTTGAATTGCGCTGCTTTTACTGGGTTAAATTTAATTAATTTGTCTCGTTGCCAAGCCCCGACCCGAACTGACCGTCTCTTCGTTGATTTTCAATGTTTGATTATTTATTCATTTTGCATTTCTCTGAATAGGCTCCCCCAACCGAAACACCAGCCCCTCTTTCTACACTCCCCCGCAAGCACTCACCGCATTGCAGCATTTGCAATTTTATTGCATTTATTTATTTATTATTTCGTGCGCATTTTTTGCGTGTGTTTGTTTTGTGTTTGTTTTATTTGTTAGTTTCTGTCTGTGTGTGTGTGTGTATGTGTGTTTGTTTCTCTGCATTTTACACAATTCCAATTAATGGCATTTAATTATTTATCCGGCATTTTGCACATTGTATGCGCCCAGTTTCAACGGCAGCTGTGAATTTTGCATTTTTATGGCATGTTGCAAAATATGCGCTTTGAATATAAATTTTAAATGGCACTTTGACGTGTAGGGGATTCTTTGGAAGGAAAGGGTTGTAATACTATGGGGGAGTGATAATCGTAGTCTGATAACAATTCACATTTAACATCATGATTTGTTGTTGTTGGCTAAAACCATAGTCAAACTAAGTCTACAAAAATTGAACAGCTGCTAAGCTCACCCCTAAGGAGGGAAATACAGTGTGTGGACAAAACTATATGTACGCATCCTTTTTCTTACACTTAACCCTCTAGTGCCCAGGCAAAAATATAAATTTGAGCATTCACTAATTTTCAGACATAGAAAATTCGTAGTAAATCTCATCGTAGAGCGGTAAAAGAAAAACTGGCTGATGGAATATTTAGTTATTCATAAAGTTTTGTAGCAATATACTTTTAATTATAAATCTAATATAATTATATTAATTTTTAAAGTTTTAACTAAGATTTTTTTTACCCCGCCTAGAGGCGGTCTTGGGCACTAGAGGGTTAACAAGCTCTAAAGCATTTAAAAGAAAAGCAATAATGCAGCGTTGTTTTGAACCTTATAATGTTATTATACAACAAATAACAAAAAATTATATTTCTCCAATATTAACTTTGGAAGTTATTCACAAAAAACTGGAAAAAGGCTCTGGCAATTCTGTACACGATTGTACAAACTTTAAATATGAGAAACAAAAGGCAAACGTTTTTAATCAGCTTTTAAAAATAGTTTTTAAAATCTATACATCACTGCGGACGGCAGTCCGCGCTAGTAACGAAAGCAGCACGAAGGGTGCGAAGGCGACTAGCATATATACACAGGAAGAATGGAAGATTTGCTATACTATTAATTATAAGTCCATAAAATGGAAATGCCAATAGTACCTACATAATGTATTTTAGTCCGGAAGATAAATCTTAATTGTAAATCAGAAATTTACTCTATTTTTGAATAGCCAATACAAATGTAGTCTATTTCTAACGAATCAAAGAAAACATTCGCGGCTAGGAACTAAAAATAAATCAAAAAAGCGGATTTATAACTTTGGCATTCTAAAATCTTATCAATGGGCGTGGCATCAGTGTGGGGCCACTGTCGAAGCACCCGAAATACATTTTATAAATGAAAGAAAAATTTAAAATAAAAAGACACAAAAAATGACAAATAATCGCGGAAAGCTATTAAAATTTAATCAGAAATACAAGCGACCCTGCGGTCAAAATTCCCACCAGAATCGCAGTCATGCGGCGCGAATGAGAATTCTCTCTCAACTTCTATCGAACGGCATAAGCTCTTGTGTTGGGACTGCCGTCAGTCGGGTCTCGTTCTGGCTCTTCATCTTCTCCAGACTCTGGCTCTGACGACGACCCCACTGATTAATCGTCTGTGGATTGGCGTTCCGCCCGGCGCCAACCATCCCGAAGCAACTTCATAATCATTATCATCAACACAATTTACATACAACCTCATCATCATCACCATCGTCATCAGCGTCATGATTGCGGCAACAAATTGTTTATTTTGATTCGTGTGACGCAAAAATTGTGCTCTTAAATTTGCACTCGCAAAAGTTTTTATTTGCTTATATTTGCCAAAGAGATTCCTCCATCCCCCAATTTTCACCAAATCCCAATTGAAAAATTCGCGATTTTGTCTGTATGCACTTAAAAATATATAGAATAATTATTATGCGAGCAGAGAATGTACTATGTATCTGGAAATGCACAAAAAAAATGGAATTTATGAAAGGCCGCAGGTATTAAATTCATGTAGGTGGCCGACTGCACGTGGTTTGTGGCGAATTTTTGACTATTTTTAATGGAAACTACGTGCGTATTAGCCAGAGTATCTACAGTCGTCAGATAAAGTATTTTGACAGGGACTCCAAAAATATTTTTTCAAAAATCTCTTTTCAAACATTATTTTTTTATTTTTTTAATGGCAGAAAAATTTGTATGAAAACGAGGAAAAAGTAGCTAAAAATCATAAAAAATATTAGCGAAGAGATTTTAGAAATTTTTTGCAGTTACTATTAGGATAGTTTAGAAAAACTTTTTATGTCAAAACATTTTGGTTTTCCACCGAGCAAAAAAGTCAAAAAAGTATACTTTTACGAAAATTCGAAATTATCAATGGGTTAAGGAAAGTTTTTTATTCATTAAACGGAATTTAAATGACCTTTCCATTGATGCCAGAGACTTTACATAAAGTAAGTTCAAATTATGAATAGATTATACTTTAGTTTTGTCAAAATACTTTATCCGACGACTGTACTTAGTAATAATAGGTACTTATATTTAAAGGAATATAATACTAAGAACATGAAGGAATCATTGCAAAGAATAATAAACAGACTTTCTGGATAGATCTGTCCATTTACAATCTATTTATATCGCAAAAAAAAAAAGATCGAGTTTGAGTACTTGCAATTCGCTTTCATTTCGCTTACATCACTAATAACAGTCTACCGTTTTTTGATGTTTAAAAATAACAGTTATTTACTGACTCTTTGCTTAAAGTGCTCACATAGTTTTTTGAACAAATCGGTCTTTGCTCAGATAACGATAAATTTTTTGATTTCCTTTTGCTTGGGTTGTTAACTGACAATTTTAAAGTGAGCGAAGGAAATAAAAGTTATTTATTTTAGTTTGTGACTAGCTTTTAACAACGAAACAACTTCAAACAATTAATTTTTTTTTCGTAAAAAATGGGCCGGAAACTAAATAAAAAAAAAATTCAACAATTTTTGAAATTCGACGCACAAAAAAAAAAATCCGTGTGTAACGTATGCGGCGTAAAGCTTGCAGGCTCGCACGCAACAAATTTAAAACGGCATTTAAATGCCAAACATGCTGAATTAGTGGAAGAATTTGAATTGAGCAACGATTATAATAAAGTGGAACCAGTTATTAAAAAAAGAAAAATTTCTTACGAATCAAGTGAAGAGGCAATCGTTTCATCGCTAGTTAAAATTGAGACCACGGACGGAAAGCCATTTTTGTTTCTGGAAAGCGAAGGGTTTCGTGAAATACAAAACCCTTTATAGAAACTCCACAAGACTGTGATTTTAAGCAAGACAAAAATATACCGTTCAAAACCATGGTAAATGTGTAGTCAAAACGAGACACAATACTGCCCAAAATAATAAGTACATTTAAATAACATTTAGGTCAAATATCAAAGTGGAGAACCAAAATAACCAGCATAAACTTGTGCAGGACGGGCATTCTTGGTCTGGTCAAAAACGGACTATTGTATACCGACCGAGCACATAACAACCCCGTTAAGCTTTCTCATTTCTCGTAGAGGGAAATGGATCATCGAACCCCAGGCCAACCTGACGCTCTATCCTTCCACACTGACGGTTCAAAGCTGAACAATCAAGTAGGAGGAGGTGTACACTCCCAACAACTAGGATCATTGTAGTGTGTTCCAAGCGGAAATTCTGGCAATAAATGAAGCCCTAACCTTATTAAAGAAATCACAGGCCATCCCAGGCGGATATCAAGTTAATTGCAGCGACCACTAAGATGTCGACTTCAGTCTGAAAATGCCGCAAATCTCTACACGAGATGTCAAAGATTTTCGACATCTGCCTAATCTGGGCACCTGGACACCAGGATATCCTATGCAATTGCATAGCTGACGAGTTAGCCAGACGGGGCACGACTGAAATCCTCCTTCCAGCTAAAGAGGATATCAGTATTCCCCAGGCGCCCACTTGTCGTGTCAAACCTTCAAAGTAATCCCCGCTCGATGAAATACACTTATGCCAACGTTTTTTCCAATCCTCGAAACATGCCAAATAGTCCCTTTTCGGTATAGCCATCAGCACCTTCTTCGATTCAGCTTTTATCTCCTCAATCGACTCGAAACGCGTTCCCCGGAGTGGTCTCTTGAGTTTCGGGAATAGCCAGAAGTCACACGGAGCCAAATCAGGCGAATACGGTGGTTGCGGAACAATATCCGTGGAATTTTTGGACAAATGGTCAAATTCTGGTCTTATTAGACGAATTGCTTCACGTAAACGACTCATAACGCTCAAATAATATTCCTTATTAACAGTTTGGTGAGGTGGAAGGAATTCATAGTGCACCTCACCACGAAAATCGAAAAAAACTATCATGACCTTGATTTTTGAGCGAATTTGACGCGATTTTTCCGTCTCGGCTCACCTTTAGTCGATATTCGCTCGATTGATCGATAGTTTCCATATCGTTAGCGAAGATCCAAGTCTCATCGCCCGGATAATGCGTTTTATCTTATCCTGAAAACAGAAAACATTGTTTCACGCACTTCCACTCGAGGCTTTTATCCATTAAATTGAGCGTTTTTGGCACAAAAATCGAAAAGTGCACATTTGGCGTCGAACAAAACTAATCGTAAATATATCATTGATAATGACATTCACATGAAAATTGGCCCAGATGTTATTAACAGTGCTGCCAACACATGAAAAAATAACTAGAGCGAGATTTTAATCCCGCGAAGTTTGAATTGAAAATTCACCTTACTTTTTGCCCACAGTAGTATTTATGTTGTTTGTGTCTCTCTTTTTTTAAATTATCGGGGATGCCACAGAAATCGCTTTCGCATGAATTTCTCTTCAATTCCATTTCGCGGTGCCACAGGTCAAATCGCAAAATAATTTTACGCGTATTAAACTAGCTCTAAAATCGCTGGCGTCCGATGCTGCCACCTAGTCCGATTCAGATTTTCGAAGTCAGGTTCAGCGATGCCACATTTTTTAGTCAGAATTCGAAGTAAGGTATTTAAAAAAAATATATGAACCACTTCAGTTTTCTTTAATTTAAGCATTGCAAAAATAGGTCTTTTGAGGTAAATCAAGTTTTACAGAAAAAAACCTTTAACTTATTGTGCAATTTGTGAAAACATTTTTCACGAAGAGCTGCCAGACTAAAGGCAGACAATTGCTAGAGTTGTCGAGTAATTTTTATCTTTTCGCGCCAATTACTTTTAAATTTTTTTTTCACCTAAACAAAAGCAATCATTGCATAAATAAATTAAATTATTTTAATTAAATTACAAAAAAATTAAATACCTATTGTACTGCAATTATAAACTTAAAAAAGTTGCTAAACAAACCCTTAGGTAATCTAATCTGAGAAGGTGTCAGCCCTTAGCAGCCTAGTTCGAAAAGGTTGGTGAAATTGCTAAAAAACATTAAATCATTCGAAGTTCTGTGGCACCTCGGAAATTTTCGTGCGGAATTGCTTTCTGCGAAATTCAATTTCGCTTGCGATTTCTGTGGCATCCCTGTATATATCAAAAGCAGCTTCAAAAACTTGTTCTAAACTAAATTTTCAGTATATTTCTAAGAATTAAAATTGTTCATGCTACAATCTTTCTGTCCTACTTAGTGTAATCGTTAAAATACAAACGGTCCATTTTGAAAATCACTTTTTAATCACTTTTTAAGAAAATGAACGAAAATATATAAAAAGTGAATTTATTCCAATGTAATATTTATATGAAATGAATTTCTTCTAGCGTATATTGCTTAAATACATAACTTGAATATATTTCTGGGAGAAAATTTGACAAGATGTGAATTTTTTATCAATTTACAATTTTTGTCGCGGTGGACTGTTTGTGGGATTAGCCAATAAAATCGATCATAAACTATATATTTGATTTAAAAATACATCCAAGTTATATTTTTTCAAATCGAAAAGTTAACAACCCAACAACCCAAGTTGGGCATCACTGCCATAATATACATATCGCTTATTTATTTAAAGAAAACTTATTGATCTGTTTTTGTGGCGAGAAGTCGACATCACTGTTGTCAAGAAGGAGAACAGCTAAAAGACTCACCTGATGGGCACTCCACTGCTGCATGAGATCCTCATGACATGGCATGCATGCCTGGATCATGCCGCGCGGATCCTTTGGCCGAGAGCGGGCTGGACGTGGATGCTGCTCGTTGAAGAGGGGAAAGTAGGCGACAGCTTGGCCAAGACGCGACTCCTTCGGCTTCACGGTGCTCAGCTCGACGAGGCTGCCGCGACGCTGCTCATCGCCGCACACGTAACAGACCTCGGTGATGGAGTTCTTGTCGGGCATGGACAGATCCAGAATACCTACCTCCGTCGAAGCGGAGGAGCTGCCTGGCTGACTCCGAGACGTGGGCGTGTCCGCAGGCGTCGGAGTAGCAACAAGAGTGGAACTGACATTAGACGAATTGCGTAGATCGAGAACCGTTGCGTTGTCATCCTCTAGGCTCGGTGGCTGCGTGCTCAACGGCATGCCAGCACCAGGATTCGGCAGCGTACTGTAAGGATTACCCTTGTAGTGAGCCTGAGGATCACTTGAGGAGCCAGCCGCCACCTGCTGGAGCATGTGGTAGGCGGCCGTCTGCTGCTGCAGCTGCTGGTACTGGGCGGGCTGATACTGAGCCGAGGACTGTGATTGCGATTGGGACTGGGATGCTGCAGCTGGCTGATAGTTGTGCTGGCCCAGCTTGAACTTGTGCTGGGCAAAGCTGGAGCTGGAGCTGGAAGTGGCTGCCATGCGAGCAGGTGGCTCGCTTGGAGGACGCGACAATGGCGACGGCAGCTGCATGTCCCGCGACTGCGGTCGGCTCAGGTATTTGTGGTTGCCATGTCCCTGACCCTGACCCTGACTGTGGCTAGTGGGCGTCGCGTTGCGCGGATAGTAGTCGGGCGAGGCGTTCCTTGAGGTACTGTGGTGCTGCTGTGCTGTGGGCAGCTGAGGCGACGCGGATGCTGGCATCCCAGCGGCATAGTGTCTACTCAGGGCGTAGGGATCCATTGGCGGGGCAGCGGCGGCATTGTGCAGCTCTGCAAGCCCATTCTGGCTCAGATGCTCAGCACTCAGGCCCAGCATCTGGGCAGCATACTCGCTCTGGGTGGCCACATCAGCGCCGATGTATCCCTTGCCATCCACTCGCTTCATGTGATAGATGCGCTGCAGCAGCGGCTTTTTCTGCCGCTCGTAGGCCTCCCACTGCTCGTGCAGGGAGCGGAAGCACAGCATGCAGGCCATCACGTACACCTGGCTAGCTGCCACCGGCGGCACACCCAGCGGAGGCTCGTGCCGCTCCAGAAACGGAAAGTAAGGTTCACCGGGTCGATCCGGATTGGCCCGCACGCGCAAAGCCTCATAGCTGCCATAGCCACCGCAGACGAAGCAAACTGAAACGGATGCACTCATGTGGTCCGGTGGAGCTGAAGCACGTCCAGCAGATTTCACCGGCGTCGGGTAATATTGATGTGCATGATATCCGCCCAATGGCGATGGCATCAGCTCGGCGGCAGCCACCATATGCTGACTATGCTGCCCGGGGTGTGGCCCAGGTGGCGGGGTCGACGCTGGCTCGGATTGCACGGACATGCTGCCACCACGGAGTTCATTTTTTATGTACGCTTTCGCTTTTTCCATAATATTCAGCTGAAATGATCAAAAAGTATCGATTAGAACACGATGAATTTATTACAACAAATAAAAATAAAAAAGAGATTCCGGAGAATCTATTTATTGTCAGAGTGGGAAGTCTCTAAGAACAACTTTAGTTTCTTAAGACCAAGAACTAAATACGGTGTTTATAAAAAAAAACATAACAGTTTGCAAGTGAAGGAAAATAAGCAGGGATTAAAACCGATACGAATATCGGTTTCAGTTACGGTTTCGGTTATGTTCGCATTTAGGTTTTCGGTTATCGGTTACGAAATATCTTTGAATAAAGGTTTCGTAACGGTGAACCGGTTTTTGTATGTTTCGGTTTTGAAATACCGGTACGGTTTCGGTTCACAAAAAAATATTTTTTTTGCAAAAAAATTGTTATATTAATAATATAATAATAATAATAATTAAAAAGGCATTACTTTCTTAATTTTTCATTCACACATTACTTTCACATATTCTTCAGTTTGATGTAGTTTAGTTACATTTTAACAATTTTAATATTTCATTTAACAAATGTATTTTATTTGCGCTTATTCAGTGCAATGAAAAGTCGATCGTGAATATCACAAATAAAAATTAAAAATGAAAAATGTTTTTTTTTTTTAGATATGAAAAACCGAAATTAACCCTTATAAATGAATCGGTTACTAAACGGTTATTTCGGTTTACAGAGTTTCGGTTTTCAGGTTTCGGTCCAATGAAAAAATTTTTTATCGGTTACGGTTTCAGTTACGGTTTCAAATTTCAATCGGTTTTTACCGGTTAAAGGTTACGGTTTCGGTTAGGGTTTTAATCCCTGAAAATAAGGATGCAATTACACTAGCTGACGTTTTACATGTTCTTAAATTTTTTATATCTTTTATTGGAATGTTTTAATATGGCTTTCAACTATTTGTCTACAATTTGGGCAGAGCAGTAGAGTCTTTTTTTTAGCATTTTCAGTCGCCTTTTCAAAACATTTGGGAAAGGAATTTATTTAAAATAAGACCACTTCATAACTGGTGTATGAATTATAAAAAATACAATTTTATTATTTGTGTTTTTTTGCCGTTTAACATTTTGTGCGTTTTTATTTTTTGTTCAGATAATTTACATTATCATTTTTATTTTTTTTTTTGTATTTAAAAAAAATTTGTTACATTAAATGTGCTCTAAAACACAAAATTTAACAGAGCAAAAAACACAAATTATAAAGTTGTCAGTTAATGCATTAAACTAACTAAATATTGTTTTTTCTGGAACTAACTAACTCTGCTCTTTTCAACATATTTTGTTTTGATCTAAGACTTCGCCTTAAATAAGGAAAACTTTTAGTAAATGTTGTAAATTTGGGCCCACGGGCGTTAATTCACATTTGTCGTGGACGTTATTGCATTTTGGAAAGTGTGATAAGGCCCATGGGCGTTATTGCATGCACCCGGCCAAATGCCTATGGGTTGAAACAATTTGTATCTATTGTTCAGAGTGTGACCAGATACTGTGAGAACAAAAGCCGTTGGAATTTTGGATGAGATTTGAAACTCGATGAGAATTTTGTGATTGGTAAATTCACCGACGGTGAAAAAGTGTCGGCTCAAAAGCGTTCGTCTGACGGGAGCATAAATGAAAAAGAAGACGTTCCATTCACTGGGAACGACAGTCCACGCTAGTGACGAAAGCATCACGAAGGGTGCTACAGGCTATTAGCAATATATACAGAAAAAAATGCTACGAAGTTACATGTGACGATCAATATTTCACTTTCAATATAAAAAATGTTTAAAACATTAAGTTTGGCATTCGGCACTGCGCAAAAAAGTTTTTTGTTTTAGGTATGAAATTTTCAAGAAGAAGGCTGTGAAATATCATAGAAAGTCATAATAATAAATCATTAAACATACAGAGAAACAAACTAATAAACTAATAAATAAGAAAAGGAACAAGACATAACGTAATATACTCCACATACATATTTACATACAGTTCGTATTCTGAAATCAAGAGAATGAAACGCATACACGCTGATAGTTTTGCACCCAAATATCAGAGTGGTAAATGGTCCTGGGATAAAAATGCTGATGGATTGCACTTTCAGCAGCACTTTGATCTGGAGGACGCTAATGAAAGGTACATTGATACAAATGGATATAAGTTTCTAAGGTCTATCAATCAGGAGGAGGAGATGATCTTTCGCCAGGTATTTGTACGCTCCAACACGACGTACGATGCCGACACCGTGGTGATCAACGATGTGCGGGATCTGGTGCTATTTATGATGCCCAAAGAGTTTTTGTCAATGAAATTTGTGGAATTCATGCACGCACCACCTGTCCATAGGTTGATCCATGCGCTAATCATGTACTTCGAGTATTATTTGCGGTTGGTTGAGTTTGTGCTTATCCGCCGGGATGAACTTGCCGGAAATATGGCCCAGGTGCAGAGCGAGCAGACGAATGAAATGAAACGGATATTCTCAGCCAACTTGAGTCAGTATCGTATGCTGGTGGCCAGAAACTATTGCGTTATTATAAGGGGCGAGGGGGATATGTCCAAGTTTTATCACACTAAACCGATTGTCAATATTTCGTCAAAGATCAAGGACAAGTTCTTTCACGAACAATTCCTGGCAGTCGCCACTCAGATCGTCTGGATTACAATGCATCGACGCGCCTATTATGTGATCGAAATGGAAATGAATCGTCTTTTTCGATCGGAGCACTTTCTGATGAATCGATCTGAGTATTTGAAGTTCTCGCCCGTAGAGTGTAGTCTGCTCTATGGTAAGAATAAAAAGATGGTCAATTATCGTGCCCAATGTTCACCGATGGTTCAGGAGCTAACGAATGTTGCAGACGAGAATCTGCCCATATTGTGGATAGGTGAACGCAAATATCGTGGCAACGATCGACGCATCAACGAGATCGAGCTCGAATATATTGTTCCTGGTGCGCAGCTACTCATGATCGACATTGCCCATGGCATTCTGGGTCATCCGAAGCGCTTGTATAATACCATCCTAAATTTGGACTGGCCTGAGGTGCGCTTCTCTAACTTCTCAGAGCACCACGATCCATATTATATTGTCCGTCGGCCGCAGCTGCGCATTCCCAACATTGACGAGATGCACCTGCGAAGAATGTCACAGAAGTACGAGCAATTCTTCAAAATCTTTCGCATCTACGAGCCATATAACCGCGAGCTTCTCGTCAAGTGGGTCGAACGGGACAACATCATAAACTACTATCGCAGTGGAGGAGTTCTCCACAACATTTTCATGCGTTGCGAAAAGCAACTGATCAGCGAGGAGGAGAGGGATGTTCCGAAAATCATAAACAATTATTTCGACGTTGTTTCCAAATTCAGAAAAAAAACAAATATTACATCCCTCCGTAAGGAAGGACGCACGTATAAGGTCAAGGGTGACGATCACTTTTTCAGTTAGTATCAGACTATATATATTTGTATATACAGCTTGGATTTATATTTTTGTCCCTATTCTGTATCCATGTATCACTTAGTCTTGCGATTATCGTTAAGGTGTTCAATACGTGATCAGTTTATTAACTTTTACAAGTTAATCAAACAAATTTAAAATAAACTATATCATACTATAAACGTATATTACAGTTTTTAATCGTTTTATAACGATGAAACTAAACATTTTGATAGAAAAGCATATCGAAAAACATATGAGGATTTTGCCAAACCGTTTAAAGTAATCGAGCGTGAATTACTAAATACCTTTGCCTTGTATTTTAAATCTACAATATGCTGAATTTCAAATATGGAGCTATTAAAACTGATCTAATTTTTACCAATCACAGAACAGCCCATTAGAATAAAATAACTTAAACAATGGCAACAAATATAATATGAATGAAATAAGTCCTTTAAATTTATCATATTTATGTCAGCTTCTTTTTATACAAGTAAAATACTAAACATTATCTTGGCAAAAACTCTCCACCTGATCTCTAGGAATATCAGTCATCATTTTATCTCTCAAAGTTAACAAACCTACTCAAAATCAAGTTCTGCATGATCTAATAAATTCTGATAGAACCTCGCTGACTCATTAATTGGGTTCTCTGACATACCTCTAAAATTAGTGACTTTCGATTTTAATTTCATAAATTTCAAGCGAATCCGTTTCCGATTTATTGCGTAGAGGTTGAGGAGGAAGTTGCTAAATGAGGACAGCACACAATTGTTTAGCATATTGAGGGTTTGTATATGCGTATACTTGATATGCACATACGAATTAGCGCCATTTGAATCTGGTTCTCAGCCAGATCATCTTTAATTGAAAAACGAAATATACACAACAATTCGAGAATTCGTCTTTTTTCAGCCGGAATAATCTGGAATTTGAGTAGTACAAAGTCTCGGCAAATTCCAAACTAACAAGATCTGCGTGACTGTCCAATCAGTTTGGCATACTCAGTGTGATATTGATAGCTTCATTCGGGCTGTGGTTCTGGGCTTTCCTTTGCCTATATCAAAATAATTTTGTCGCTATCGCCAGCGTCATACATAAATATACACACAAAGCTAAAAGAACAGCAGAATCAAGAAAAAAACAAGAGCATCACGACCGAGAGATGAAGCAACGTCCGACAAATGGTCGAATCCCATTTAAAATACAAATAAAAGCTTCCCGCATCTGTGGCAAAGATCACGATCGCAGATCATTGCAATATACGTGGGTTATCAACACTCTGATGAAATAGGTTATCGTTGCCGGTAATCGTTCGATTAATGAGCAACAAATTTTATTTTTAAGCTCGTAGCTTCCTTCGTGGCAGATTGGGAAAAGCAAACATCTATTACTTTATTGTCTGATACGTAGAAGTTACATTTATACATATTATATACATTTATATTCAACAAGTATGATTTCATTTGCTTCCGTTAATCTCAAGATCAAGGTGCACACTAACGTATAAAAGCACTAGTAAGAACTCAATTGTAATTACGTTTTTGGTGGTTCCGTGGCTCTCTGGCTAGAGTTGCCGACCTGCACATTTAAATCTTTCAGAATTTAAAAAAACTATCCACCCTGCCATGTCACGCCGTCATGTCAATTTCAATTTGATAATTAGATAAATAAATATGTATACATAAATATTATATTTAAATTTTATTATAATTATTATAATAACATTATATTTCAATGTCGTTTTACGATAACAATTTTATTAAGAATGAATGCAAAAGGAATAACTTAAGGTACACTAGTATTAAATGTGTTTGAAGGAATCCTTAGAAAACTTAATGGAAAAAGGTTTTTAAAATACGCGATTTGTGTTTTATTATTTTTTCCATTTCGTGCAGGTGGGAATTTATGCTGAATGATCGAATTTTTCGCGGAGTCAGATGGGGAGGGGGGTGAAAACATGGTCAAATTGTAAAAACGAAAAAAATTATAAATTCTTAAATATTATTTTCCAATTTTTACGTTACGTTCCAATTTTTAAGCCTCTAGCTATATATTTAGATTTTATATAAATATTTTACACTTTTTTCTCATAGTCGGTTGGAGAATGGGGAGTGAAGTCGTGGTCCAAATCCAAAAAAAAATTCAATATTCTATATAAGTCTTACTAATCTTTGTATTTAGAGCTTATGCCAAAATTCCGGCTTTTATTTCAAAGTACATTGTAAGTTTGTAGGATCGGAACATTTTCCGATCGGGAAATTCCCTAGGATTAAAACCGTAACCTTCAACCGGTACTAACCGATTGAAACTGAAAACAGTAACCGATTTGTGTTGTATCGAAACCCAAATACCAAAATTATTTAAACAAAAAAACCGCTTGGAAAACTATTCAACTATAACGGTTAGTTTTGTTTCAATAAAGCATTAAAATCAATTTTCGTGTTAAGGGCTTATCATAGTTTTCAAACTAATTTTAATTTACCATTTTGAAAATTTATCTCATTATAAATCTTCTGTTTTCAAAATAAATGACGTGTTTACAAATAAACATATTTTAAACATTTTATCAGCAATTTTTCTATTTCGGTGTTTTTCTGGTATTTCAAACCCGGTAACACCGATAACAGCTACAAAGCCGATATACAAACATTTTGCGTAACCGATAACCAAAAACCAAAATGAGCGCATAACCGATACCGTAACTGAAACCGAAATTCGTCTCGGTTTGATACCCTGCTGTGTTCTATAATCAGTGTCTAAGTACCAATTAGATTTTAGCAAGAGTACATCACAGCATTCAGTTCTTTTAGTCCTTGGAATATGTGGGTAGTGTATCGACTAGTCGAGCCCCATTTACTAACGCGCGTATGTGCTATTATTTACTTTTAGCAGGTAAATGAATAAATGTATTTTAATTGAAAATTTGAAAATTATATTACATTCCCCAACCATAACGAACAACAACAACAGCAACGAAATAAAACCATACAAACTACAACCAAGCTAATTACGTTGAATTATTTATTTATTTTACAGCAAAAATTAAATTTCCGACAGTTGTAAAATTTGTAAATGTAAAACTTTTTGCCCCAGCGCCATAAACTTTGAGCAAACAAAAGCAACAGAAATAATATCAAAACAACAACAACAATAACCTGAATAAAACAAGAAGCCCCGCCATCCACCCCACACTTCCCCCTGCAACTCAACGAGGCTCCCATCATCAATGTGCTGTAAGCTGACCATGTTTCAATTATATTTTTTTATTTTTCCTTTATCGACTTTTTAGAATTCTCTGTGAAGTGCCAAGTTTTATAGAAGAGGACGAAAAGGGGTAAAAGTTTGCTGACGTTTTTTTATATCCTACACTCAGAAGGGTATATACAAACGTGTGCGAAATAATGAGAACAACTAAACTGAATCTACATTCGTTCAAAAACAAAACTCTAAAAATATTACACATTTTAGGTATTAATATCCTGAAAGAATTCATATTCCTTATTTTTTATAATAGCAACTTTGTAGAGTTAAGCCGGCAATCAGGTTTTCGAAACAATAAGATCACGGAGAAAATAGAACGGATTGTCGTTCCCTACATAAGTTTTGAGATTTACCCGCAAGAAAATGACCCGAAAGTCACTTCAAGTCAAGAGAATTAGTTGATCCGATACCACAAAATCCACGTTATAAAGAGATCGACCCTATAACCGAACCTTAATCCAATGAATCATCAATGAGTGATGTAGAGAATCAAGTGAGGGAAGCTATGGACAGAAAATTCTGGGGAATTATGGAATGAAGAAGAAAATACTTGGAAGAATGTTCCATTCTCTAGCTAAATCTATGCAACTAGTGTAGAAGTGTATACTCAAAAATTTTTAGAATTAGCTGAATTCAACATCGCCCAATAAACTTACCAGGATTATAAAATAAGGAGGATTTTAAAAGCTTAGTAATCTGTACTATACAAATAATAGAAGGGTTTATTATAATGCAGTTATTTCAACACTTTTTTTGACCAAATTCCGTTTTTTCATATGCTGTTCTTATTTTTTTGCACACGTCTGTACAACGAACGGCACATGACAGTATTCTACTATAACTATAATTAAAGGATATCAAATGTTTGGTATACAATTTTAACTCGACTAACCAACATATTATCCGACCTTTTCACAGGGTATTTTCCAGTCGTGCATGCTTGTCGACCATTTGCCTTGTTTTCATTTTGTTTTTGCCTACTTTTTGCTTGTGCAACCTTTTAAGAGTTGTTGTATTCAATGTTGTTGTTGTCGTATTCGTCGCATAAGGGAGCTTATGCACTGCACTTCAGCAATTTGTTGTTGTTGCAGTTGTTGTTGCTGTAACGTATCCTGCTGCTGCTGCTGCTCCTGCAGTTGTTTTTACAACTTTTGCTGCACTGAAACATTTTTATGGCTCTCGTGTCCTTGTTGCACACAACGTGCAAGCCTTTGGCTGGGGCGTGGCACACACACACACATATACACATGAAGTGAAAACAAGTGAAATAGAAAACACGGCACAAAGAGTCGCGTTTGTTGCTTGCTTTAAGCATCGCTTGCCAACTTTAAGATACGCGCATAACAATCGCCACTTCTCAATTGTTATAGTTGTTATTGTTATTGTTGCAGTTGTATTTGTAGTTGTTGCAGTTGTTGTTCTTGACATTGTTTTTGTTATTCTTGGAACTAGTTTTGGCAGAAGCAGGCGCACAGCACGGAAGTTCCTTTAGCTGAACAAAAACAACAATAGCAAAAAGTATCTGAAAGTTGTAGGACGACTAAAAAGAAAAGACAGAAATAAAAGTTACGCTGTTGAAAACTTTTAGCGCTTTTGGGAATTTGTTTCTCGCTTTCGCTTTGCCCTTCCCCGCACTTGTATCCGAAAAGTGAGTAACATTTGGCGTCTTCATTGTTCGTTTTTGTGCCAGTTCTTACTGACTTTTTTCAAATGGAAAACTAAACGCAGGGGAAAACAAAAAAAGTTTAAGTTGCCAACAGAAATTTAATAAATCTTGCTAAGAATTTAATTCTTTCAGATGTAATTTTCTCTTATATTAAAAATTTTAATCCATCTCTAGCTTTTATTATATGTGTGTCTACACATATCTACAAGGCGGTTGTATTCCCACAAATGGTATTCAGTGCTTCTATATCTACTCATTTCCAAATATTTAATAACCAAAGTTGAAGGGCACTTTAATTTGCAATGAACGTACAGTTTGAGCTTTAAAACAATTCAGACCTCAGCAATAACTCCGGGGTGAATCGCAGTCGAGCACTTTTGGATAAACATTATTTTTAGTTGTTTCAATTTGCAGTTTGATATTGCGTTTGCCGTTTGAATAACTGAATTGAATTTTAAAATTTGCATTGGCTAACACAAATAACAGAATCTGCAAATAAATCCTGGCCATAAGCAACAACAGCAACGGGAACAACAACAAAAATAATGGTCGGAAACGGGGGGCATAAAATGGAATTTATTAAATAGCATTCCACGCAATAAACTTGGCCAGAATAAAAAAGGTTTGCAAAAACAACAGCAGCCAAATAAAAGAAGAGTGGCGAGGGGAAATGGAGGCAGCGTGCAGCGAGAAACAAAAACAAAAACTCGTGCATGCAATTTTATGGCAGGACGCTCGATGTTGGCTATAAGCACGCATCCCCGGCGCCAAAAAAAACTCCAACGTATTCCCCACCGAAACCCTTTCGCTGCGCTCTACTTTATAAAAAAATAAAGAAACAAATAAAATGATTGCGAAGCCAAAAATAAGAGAGAAAACCCAGCAAAAGCTGACTATGGAATACCCTTACACAAATATGCAAACATTACGCGTTTCATAGAAGAATTTAAACCAAATGCATTCTATTCTATTTAAAGCGTTACAAGTAATATGACCAATATATGAAAGTCCATTAAGAAGGGTATTCTTCCCATTAACACTGTCGCAACTGGACCTGGGCCCCTACGTATTTCCTCTCCTTCCCTTACCGGTGCAACCAAAGTCTGAACAGTTGGACAACAGTTGGAGAGCTAAATTGAGGGCTACGGAGCGCCAGGCTGCCAATGTTTCCTATAGTTGCAGCCTGGGTGAATTAATAATCGTAGTCGCTTTTAAAGTTCAACCGCAAACGGAAAGAAATCGCATGGGATGAGAGAAAAGAGTAAAGGAGAGGAGAAAAGAGAAGTCGAGACGAGACGACGCACAGATGAATTGACATTTAATTATTGTGTAAATCATAATTTTGTTGTTTCCTTTTCATGTTTTTCTGCTCCCTGTTCGTTTGCTGTTGTTGTTAAGCGCTTCACGCTGGGGACCAACCGCATTAAATACCCGTTTTAACGGTCCTCTCATTCATATTATTTCATCACTTTAATATTAAATTGATGAACAGAAGAGTTGATTTCAATTTAATCTCCATCCCATCATGATGTTAATGACAATGACTAGCTAATCGAATCGAATCGGAGTAAGTGCGAGTTAAATACAGTGCAATCTAGTTAAAGTGAACAAAAGCTGAATGATAGATGTAGTAAGTACACACTTCCTCTTTATGCCTCAGTTAAAATGAAGTAATTCTTATAAGCAGCATACGGAAACAAAATTCATGACCAACTGTTGAACAGAAATTTTAAGAATTTAACTACATAGCTATGTAATTATCAAAAATTAAAATGCTTAATTTAATCACGATTGAAAGTGGAATCAAACGAAATAGTGCACTGCTCAATTTCCGATCAAAGTGAACTCTATTAGAGCGTTATATATTCCTGCAATGTTCTTTAAATTTTAAAATTTGTAGCTTTGTTTGCTATCTTAGCCTAGATACATTTGCATTTACATACATAATCATCCCATGTATAATATGTTTGACTACATAAAAGTGGTAAGACAACAAAGAACGAATTGTATGTTTAAAAGAAATTGACAGATGGAACTTGAAACAGAAAAATTTAAATTATTGAAATATTATTAGGAATCAGGTAGTAATCCAAAGCAATTTACCCCACAAGAAATGCAACTTGATTCATTGATCATTCTGATCAATTCTAAGCAGTAATACAAACATAACGTGGCAGTTTGGAAAGCAGAACTAATGGTTGAAGCGTGAAAGAAAGAACGATAAGAAGATTGTGGATCGTTGAATTGAATGTCATGTTAAATGAATTTAAATTAATTGAATTTACAAATTGTTTGCCGGTTCGGGGTCTACCGAGAACCGCTTTAAACCAATGATTGATTAAAGTACCATAACAATTTACCGATTGATTCTTAACAGGCTCAATAGACTGTTTGGATACTGACCTCTGTGCAGTTGAATAATCCAGATCCAGACCAAATGAAATGCTGATGTTACACACACACATGCAAGCGTGCATGTGTACTTGTATTTGTGTATTCAAAATATCAAAGTCACGCGTCTTCGGGGCAGTAAAACGAGAGCACACGAAACAAAAAAAAGCTCGACACGAAACGCATTTAAGAAGATGCGCGCGAAGCGATTAATAGTTGAACAAGGGGGTAAGACTTAAGCGCAAGTTAAGAGGCAAAGACGACGGTGCCAACAACAACAGCGACTGTTACGACGATGATGACGTCAAAGAGCGGCTTAAATTCACATAAAATCATTAGGTGAGAGGGGGTAGCGACATAAGTCCGCGCGACATATCTCCGCCGATCTAAAAACGACATATCTCCGCGCGAAGCTGTGTCGTTTTCAAACGACATATCTCCGCGCGGAGCTATGTCGCTTGAAAACGACATAGCTTCGCGCGGAGATATGTCGTTTTTAGATCGGCGGAGATATGTCGTTTTAAATGCGACATAACTCCGCGCGGAGATATGTCGTTTTCAAAACGACATAGCTCCGCTGCCTTATTAGCGACATATCTCCGCTCGGAATTTTTTTAAAAAAAATTTATTTAATATTTTTTTTTTTTATTTATCCGCTCCTGGAAAATATATGAAAAACTCGGATAATTGAAAAATCTGAATTTATTCTGCTTATTTTCTTTAATTATACTAGATCGTTCAAAAAGTCCCCGGACTGACGGTGAAAAAAAACATTTTTTTTTTAATCAATATACATATTTAATCAATATACAGGGGTGCTACAGAAATCGATTTCACTTCAATTTCATTTCGCTGTGCCACAGGTCAAATTGCAGAATTATTTTAAGCGGTTTAAACTAGCGCTAAAACCGCTGGCGTTCGATGCTGCCACCTAGTGCGAGTTAGATTTTCGAAGTCAGGTTCAGCGATGCCCCATTTTTTAGTCCGAGCTCGAAGTGAGGTACAAAAAAATATATACTGAACCACTTCAGTTTTCTTTAAATTAAGCATTAAAAAAATAGCTCTTTTGAGGTAAATCAAGTTTTACCGAAAAAAAAAACCTTTAATTTATTGTGCAATTTGTGAAAACATCTGTCACGAAGAGTTGCCAGACTAATGGCAGACAATTGCTAGAGTTGTCGAATAACTTTTATTTTCTCGCGCCAGTTACTTTTAAATTTCTTTAACTAAACAAAATCAACCATTATTTAAATAAATTAAATTATATTAATAAAATAATAATAAAAAATTAAAAACTTATGGTTCTGCAATGATAAACTTAAAAAAATTGCCAAACAAACACTTGGGTTATTTAATCTGAGAAGGTGTCAACCCTTAGCTGCCTAGTTCGAAAAGGTTGGTGAAATGCTAAAAAGAAATTAAATCTCTCGAAGTTCTGGGTCAGTCAAAAAAAATGTATTTCAAAATTTTAGTAGAGTGGCCTATGTGTCAGTCCGGGGACTTTTTGAACAATCTAGTACAAATGAGAACGCATCAGAGTTGCCAATATGTGTCCGGTAAAACAGTAATGATTTGATATAATACAAATGGAAAAAAAGCTAAATAAAAAAAATATTTCTTGTGTTTTTTAGTTTCCTTTATTTTATTTGTAAATTATAATACAAAGAAGGTAGAAATAAAAGTATGCTCAAAAACACAAGCATATTTATCACTGCGGACGGCAGTCCGCGCTAGTGACGAAAGCAGCACGAAGGGTGCGAAGGCGACTAGCATATATACACAGGAAGAATGGAAAATTTGCTATGACCGTCCGATTGGGTCGAGTTATATACCGATCGAAAGGTATCAATTTAACTTACAAATGTGCATACTAAGACTTTTGGAAACTCACCTGGTTCGTGAGATAAACAGGTGTAAGTGGGAAGAAAAAAATTTAAATGATTGGGGCAAATGGGGCCGTTGGGGCCTTTTTGATTTTTTTTTTAATTTTTTACTATTCTAATCAAAAATACGCGTCGAATGACACCTCGATCATCGAAATCCAATTACTGGTTCAAAAAAAAATTAATTTTGAAATTTTTAGTCGCCTTTCGAAAATGAGATGAAAAGTCAGTATGTCTGTTTGTTTGTTAGTATCAAAGCGATGATTTAGCTAAAATGTTTGAATGAGGACTTGTTCCCGCTCAAAAATATAGAAACGTTTGTTCTACGACTTTTTCGAAAAATAGCTAATTTAGCGGGAAATCGCTAAAAACCGCTAAAGTTAAAACCCTCATAGCATCCATACTATAGAAGCTACAGATATGATCTATATATCGATTAAAAGGTATTTTGAAGGGCTTTTAGGCATACCTTCAAAGTTTTTTTTTTAAGAAAAAAGGTAAACAGCTACAGGTGAAATAATTTTTATTTTTCCATTTAAGAAAAATCTACAAAAGAAATCACTTTTAAATATGTAGTATGTTGTAGTCAATTCAATTCCGCGTCTTTTGACATATAACACCTATCTCTCAAAATTCGTTTGGGCAAGATATTACTTGTTAATTGAATATACCTTTTACCTTTACACTACTGCATGTATACTACTGCATGTACACTACTTGCACTGCTTGCAGTGCATGTGGAAAGATACTGCTTGCTAGTGGTGAATTCTTTTTGCGGCAGATGAATCATTTTGTAATTCCAATTACAGCAAGATCGAAATATATTTATAAATATATATAATATTGAAACGTCTCTGATTGAATGTGTTTTTAATTCTCTTAATTATATAATTATTGAATTGTTTAAAAAAATATTGCAATTGTCAAAATTTCCGATGTCTTATTAAAAAATTTCTGATATCTTATAAAAAAACCTCTTTACGAGGTAAAAGTCTAGTGCCGAAAACATTTTCATGCCCCAAAATTTCTGATATCCAATTTTGTGACGAAAAATATTAAATTTTACACATGAATTATTAAAAAATAAAATTTTTGTCACTGGGCACATTGCGCTAAATTTTTCAAACCTATTAAATCGTACTTTAATATTAATATTTTTCGTCACAAAATTGGATATCAGAAATTTTGGGGCATGAAAATGTTTTCGGCACTAGACTTTTACCTCGTAAAGAGGTTTTTTTATAAGATTTTATATTTAGCTTCTATCCTTACATTTTATTTATTTATTCAAATTAGTCCTCTTTTAACGGACAAATCTGGCTAAAGTGGCACGCATATGCAAATATATGATGATGTATGTAAGTGTGTGTTATACAGTTATTTGTTAAAACCAATTTGTGCCGCACTTGGAAAATTTTTTCGTTTATTCCTTGTGCTGTAAATTCTTTTACACTTACATACTATAAATAATAAATAAAATATAATAGAATAAAATAAATAGAATAGAATAACTCAGCGCGGAGCTATGTCGCTTGAAAACGACATAGCTTCGCGCGGAGATATGTCGTTTTTAGATCGGCGGAGATATGTCGTTTTGAAAGCGACATAACTCCGCGCGGAGATATGACGTTTTCAAAACGACATAGCTCCGCCAGAAAAAAAGCGACATAACTCCGCTCGAAAATTGTACCGGGCGGAGATATGTCGGCGGAGATATGACGCTATGCCGGTGAGAGATAGAGACCCAGAGCGAAAGAGAGGCACTTGGCGTAGTGGCTTTTAGGGCTTTCTTTTGATTGGCTTGCTTCGATGATTTCTTTCTTCTTTTTAATTTTAGCTTTAAAAGCTTAAGAGCACAAATGGAATATCGAATTAATGCGCTTGTTAAGTATTTTCGTATTTTCAGCTGTTTCTTTCGTTGCTGTCTTGTTTTGTTCAATTGTGTGTAGTGTGAGTTTTTAAGGGCAAATTAGAACTTGATATTGATGTTTTATTTGGAGACTGCAGTTACACTCAGGTATTGTAGTTGTTGTTGGATATTATTATTATTATTATGGTTGTTGCTATTGCTATGATGTTGCTGTTGTCATGCTGCTGATCTTTTATGTACGTACAGCTTTCGTTTTATTTCGCGTTGCAAATATACAATTGAAACATTTTTAGGAATTTATTGTAAACATCCACAGAATTGAGAGCAACGCGTTGCTTCATGGTCATTGCGGTGGTCTCTGCACGCACGCACACACACAGACACACACTCTCAAACGCGCACACGCTTACACACGTACAAAGACAAAGCGTGTTCACACTCGATCACGATCAAAGTAAATGCAAGCCCCCAGCCCCACGTCGGCAAGACTGTCGACGGTCGTCTGTCGAAGTCTCTGGGGCCACCTCCACCAGCTGCTTGCAATAATAATCAAAAACTGTAGCCGTGTGCAAATTTCACTAACTTAAAATTGTGTTTAGTCAACGCGAAGGACGGTGACGGCGCCAACATTCAGTAGAATCAACTGACTCCCAGCAGCAGGCAGCAGCGCTTATTCAATTGTTTGCATTTGCCTTGCATTCACGTTTGTCGCAGTTGCGGCCACTGTCCGTCGCTTGTTGCTGCCGTTGGCTGCTGCTGCTGCCGCTTGTATTTGTCAGCAAAGCATTCGCGATTTTTGTCTCCGCCACGATATCGGAATTAACAATATTTTTAGAACTTCTTATTACATGCGACTGACTAGTCGGCTATAAAATTTTTTATTATTCATTCCACTGTTTCGGGGCAGACGGCGATATTTACAAATTAGAGTTGTGTCGTTTCGTTCTGAAAAAGTTCAAATGAACGGGTCATTAAGATGAACGAATGAACTTATTCAGTCAATCATGAACTATATCGTTCATTTCGCCGTTCATAAAATACATCACACCTTGCCACCTAACTTTAGATAAATAAGGTGGCAGCCTTGGCTCACAAAACACGTTTGCAACCATCAGGCCATAGAAAACCTTAATTTCATGTTAAACTCGATTTTAAAAAAAATTCTTTTTGGTATTTTGTTTAATTTTAAAGCTAAAATTTTAAATTTTTTCAAAGGAATTTTTGTTGTATTTTGTTAATTTTTGTTAAAGTTAATTACCACCTTCAACGCCAGGGATGCCGTGTACCAAAAGAATTTCAAAATGAACTTCATTATTTTCTAATAGTTTTTTTAAATTGTACCTTCTTTATTGAATTATTATTGAATTAAAAAACTCTAGCAAGTCTAGGTGGCAACCTTGGTCGCGGCAGACGGCAAAATTTACAAACAAAAAAGCGTGGCAGCCTGGGTTCCCAAAAAGGGTGGCACCCATCAAGCCACCGAAAAAGGATGCCGTCAATAAAGCTCGGAAAATTTTATTATTTTCAAGCTGAAACATTGGAAATTTTACATAATTTTTATTTTCTTTTTGTCGAATTTCGAATTAAATATACCAACTTAACCCCCTAAGGTCTGACGAGCACCCAACATAAGTTAAGGGGCTCTCCTTTATTTTGTTTAATTTATAATTTATTTGGTTTTGTATAAGCGTAGTTGCTGAATAGTTGCCATTAACTTGTTGCTATTTAACTAAACACAAATTCACATAATACCGAAATATCGATTAAATTTCACATCTAATTTCCAATATTTATCGATTAAGTAAAATTACTATTACGATAAAGAGGTAGGCGATTCGGTTATTATTGGAATGAACTGCTTTACTTTTTAGCTCAATAACCGACCGAAGTTTTAAGATAGCCGCTAATTTTCAGTAGAGTTGGAGAACTATCGATAGTCGGCACCATCGATAGTCAGCGATATTATTTTCCAAGCCATCGATAGCTATCGATAGTTTTCGATAGTGTGTTAATTTGATCAAATTTGTATGTTACATTCAAAAAACTATAAATTTTTATATAAAGTTTCAACAAAATTATAAAATTGTTATTAACTTAGGTGTTATAAAAGTGAACAAAAAAATTATTTCATTTTATATGATAAACATTAAAGTTAGACATTTTTATCCCCCCTTATTTTTTCGACTAAAGTTAAGAACTTTTCCATGTCACAAAAATATAAAATTATTTAACACAAAACTTAAACGTTTCCGAAGGTACGATGCAAATCCGCGCTTTTCTGTGACGCGTTAAGTGCTATAAAAAACTATTGACTATCGATAGTCCAGGCCTGACCATCGATAATGCTGATAATGCCATCGATAGCTCTCCACCTCTAATTTTCAGTGTGTACACATTGTCTTTATCGGCCGACCGCCACAATCTGTCTATATTTCCAAAAATGGAACAGCGCTGACATTCGAAACCAAATTCAATTTTTCATAATTTTTAATTTAGAGCAAATGCAAAAAAAATCTGTATGTAAAGCAACTGAAAAATGCAAACCGTCTTTTTTCTAGAAACCAAATCTGATAAACATTTAAATACTGTGATGTTGCCTTTTCCTAAGTATAAATCGCCACCTATAGTTCGATTTTAGCAGTAGATTGTGACGTCACCGCTGACACATGAAACTTTAAATTTGTGCGAGTCGTTTCAATTACCCATTGAAAAATTCGTCGAAAGATTACTTCAAAAAAAGAGCTTCATCAAATGGACTCTTTATGCAAGTCCCGACATATAGTAGATTCCAATCAAGAACTCCCAATTTTACCGGTTTTTCAAATGTTGCTCGCATTGCTACAAATTTTCCAAGATATCAAAATTACAATTGTGAATTGGTATTAATGGAATAAAGATGATCACATGAGTGGATTGGGTCAAATTTATGAAGTTCTATGTAATATATATTTTATTTACGATTTCTTACGATATTCAAATAAAGCGAAAAGAAAATATTTATATAAAGACTTTAAAACAAATTAATAACTTGTGAAAAAGATAACGCAAAAAGGGGAAAAGCTTTCAGGGCTAAAAATATATTTAAAGTGTCTGGGATGGTTGATATCCTAAATAATTAGGACAATTTCTTGGGGGAATTCTTTAAGCCAACAGATGCACTTAAAGTAAGGGACTTTGTGCAAAGTATATAAAATCTTATACGAATTAGGAAGAGTCTCAAGGACAGACGGACTCCCTAAACTTCTTATGCAATCCCCAAGACATTTTCAAGCTTAGGTTTGATGAATGGATTTCATAAATTTTAAAATTTTACTGTATCTTTCAAGAACAAAGGGGTAGGAGTGTGAGTCGGGGGATATACTTAACAGAAATGGGAGATAAGAAATAAAAAATTAAATAAATTCGTTGATTGGTATAACATGTTAACATTTATTATTGACTACGTTTTAATATCTGCAGCAGAGAAACGCATTTAGCAGTTTGCAGGTACTTAGTACTATTTGCTCCTTAAACTTGCGATTATTGTACGCTTGTCCTAAGTAACTATGTACGAGAATATATATATATATATCTATATTTATCATATATGTATGTGTTTGTTATGCTACGACATGAGAATTTGGGCTGTAGTAGTGTTTAGTTACATTTAATAAATACTAAGAGTTTTTAGGCATTAGCATTATAATAAATACATCTCGAGTTTCGTATCGTATAAGTAATATAATAATATATATATAGTTCTAGGCGTAAAATTCTAACTAGAAATTAGTAAGTAACTGATGTATGTAGCCGCACTATTTACAAGTACATATGTATTGTATTTACTGTAGTATAGTATAAAGATATCATGTCGTATAGTTATCGAAATATATATATATACGCGTCTGCTCTTATATAGTAATAGTTATTAGTATTTGTTTAGGCATTACTAGGTATAACTAAACAGGCTAATTCGTGAAGTCTTAGATAGGGTTAAATAGCACTTTATAGTCGTGGTTTATATACGTACATACATATAATTGTTACATATTCATACATATATACGTATATATCCATAAAATACTTGAGTAAAGATACAAGAGTTTACGGGCTAAGAGCGTTGCTTTGTGGTTTTGTGGTTTTGTAGTTGCTAGAAACTCTTGACATATTTGTTTTTGGTTTGTTCCCTCGAAAAGTTAATATGGTCATAGTAGATTCAACAGCAAGACGAGATCACGGCACGTGTCCACGGCACGATCAAACGATCGGCACGCAGACCCATTCCATCAGCCGGAACAGCAGCGAGCAGAGCCAATTCTAGGCAGCCGTCGTCACCTTTGGCCCGGCTCCAGGCGGCGCTGTTCCTGCTCCTGCCCCAGATGTCGATGCTGTGCCATCGATCTGTTCAAACTGATCAAACTGTTGCTGCTGCTGCTGCCCCTGCTCCTGCTGATGGGCTTGTGGATGGGAATCCGCCAGGGGGCCAACGATGCTGCTGCAGCTGCTGCTGGCAACGGTTTGGCTGGTGCGCAGTTCAGGTGGCAGATAGATTTTGACTACGCTGGTGATCTTGACGCGACAGTTGGGGCAATTGCTGCATCTGCAAGGCGAGAGGAATACGAATCACAATTAATGATGCAGTTCTGTAAGATCTGGCAAATGAGGTAACTCACCTAGCCGCACACTGTGCACAGGCAATGACGTGACAGCACGGATTGAACACTGTGTTGATCGCACGGTCCATGCAGATCTTGCACTGCATGGCCTCGGAGATGCGCGTGTCCACGCAGCGCTCAATCGCCGCCTCACGCGCCTCCTTGTCGCGTATGGCCAAATCTATCTTGCCGGCCATGGAACCGGCACCGCCAACACCCAACACGACATTAACGTCGCCCACATCCAGGCCGGCCTCACAGCTGCTGCCGTCATCGATGGCCGCCATGGCGGCCACATCGCCTCCACGTTCGTGCAGCTTGCGCCTCGCCTGGTCGTGCACCTCGCGGCACGTGTGCTGAATGTCGAAGACATAGCGCTTGCCCAGCTCCGTGTCCTCCTTGAACATGGACGCAATGGTGCCCTTGAGATCCCTCGTAAACTGATTGGTGACCACACAGCGAACCTTGTCGCACACGTAGAACGCATGTCGCTCGGTTATGGATCTGTATAGTCCCGAGGCAATGGGCTGCTTGGGCAGCTTGATTTCCAGCTCCTTGCGATCGTTGCGATCGTCCACGTACTCCAGCTTAAAGGTGCGCCTCAGCGACTTTGCAGCGGCAATGGCACTGAACGGGATGCTGCAATGGATAGAACGTTTCTTTAGTACAATTTCATCCCAATGCGATGTCTAAATGACTCACCTTTCTTTTTCCTCCCCACGGATGACTGTGATGCCATGTGCGCCGACTGCAATGTCGCAGCGAGCGGCGCTCTCGTTGGTGGTGACGCCGCTGAAGAGCTCCTCGCCGTAGCCACTGAGCTCCTGGATCTCGCGCAGCAGCCAGTACTTGGCCGACTTGGGAGCCATCGGCAGCTTGGCCAGTCTGCTGTGCTCCATCGCAATCTGTCGGAGAAAGTCCACTGGTGGCTCACTCTCGGCGTTGGTCAGGATCATGTACTCCTCGTACACACGAAGCGGATTACTGGCCAATCGCTCGTCGAGACCCGAGTGGCTGCTACTGCTGTTGCTCGGACTGCTGGAGCTGCTCGAGCTGCAGGCGGATGGGGTTGCAGATACGGAAACGGATGCGGATGCTGAAGCTGATGGTGATGGCGAGGGCTGCAAGTTGTTGTTGTTGTTGTTGTTGCTGGCAATGGTCGATGCGGCGGACAGAGTGCAGCACTCGATGTGCTCCACAGATTTCTGTTTGGATAGCCGACGCTTCTTGAAGCTCAGCACATGCTCCTTCTCCTTGCGCTGCTGCTCCAGTTTGTTCAGCTGCTGTTGCTGTTGCTGCGCCAGCTGCTGTTGGGCCAACTCCCGTCGCATCCGCATGGGACACTCGGCACGCAGCGCCTGCTCGTTGAAGCGCAGACCATCGGCCTGGCAGAGCAGCGCCGCCAGCTTGGCGGCATTGCTCCAGTCGTGGGCGCAGAGACGCGCCTCGAGGAGATCGCGTCGTGCCTGCATGTAGAACAGATTCTTCACGCTCTCCTGCAGGATGCTGTGCACCGGCACCCAGAACTTGACGCGCAGTGCGAGCATCAGCTGGATTCCATTGCTGCTGCTGACGCTGTCGCCGTGCAGACGATTCCTCAGGTTGTACCACTGGCGAGTGCGCGACTCCTTCTGGTTGGGCGTCCAGGGCTCCAAGCCAAAGTATTCCATCTCACAAATGATGCCAAGTGCCTTCAATACCTGAAATGAGATTTGTATTTATGAATAAACATGTTGTTAACCAATCAATCACTCAATTATTGCGATCTCAATTCAAAAGTCAAATGGAAAGAAACGGTAAGAGACAGGGTGACTACTGCATTACCAGGGCTGCAGAGCTTCATAAGTGAACTGAAAGCGCAAGTGTAACAGATAGTAAATATTAAAGGGATTCCCGAAACTAAATCAATTCTACAACAGTTTTTATTTCATTAACTTGGCATCTCTTCAGTTCGCATAGAACTCGTTTAATTCAAGTGTATTTAAAGCTAAGGCAAATACCAAACCAATCGCATTTGAAGCTTATCAGAGCTGAGCCTGTCAGCCAGTGTCATTGGCATATATACTGTGCTGTGTGCTGCGAGTTGGAACTGTGTCCTGACAATGTCCTGTCAGTTGTTCTGTCTGTGGGTTTTCTTTCTCAAATCCAACATCGTTGCTATGACAGTTGGCAACGACAACTGCGTCTGTCGGGAACACACTAGCACACACACGCACACACAGAGTGGGGGAGTGTATGTGTGTGAAGTGAGAAGGGGGAATGGGGGGGGGGAAGGCCTCGAAATATTTGCTTATGCAACGAGCGTGTCATCATTGCGAATAGAACAAATTCAACTGTTTGCTGCACGTCAGCGATGTCAACAACAACAAAGACGAGACTCCAAGGAATGTGGCAAGCGGCAATGCCTGACCACAGCATACCCTGTACAGTTGAGTGTTTTTGTTTCTGTGTATATTAATATTTGAATATTAATAGAACTATCAGCAATTGTTTTACTATGCACCCAAGTCTGGTACAAGTCGATATACCCCACTTGGGAAAGCGATTAAGGGGTAGCGCCCAGAATAAAAGCAAATCAAGAACGACAACGACAACATAACCAACTGCAAATCAACATAGTCAAGCCGATGACGACGATGCTGTCGGTTTGTTATAACCGGCAATCCAAGCTGGCATTCTACGCATCCAACCCCCTCCCCCTCCCCATCCTACTCCTACTCCTCAACCCATCCCTTGTTCGCACTAGTTGCATTGGTTGTTTGGGTCAGCGACAACAGAAACGAAGCGAAGCGAAATGAAATGAAATGAAATGAAATTTGCAAAGCGCACACAAATTCCAAATGCCAAGCAACAAACATTTTTTGCTGTTGCGTCAACGCACGCTATGCCACGGGACACCACCTGCTCCCGCCCTTGTCCACGCGCCCGCCCACCTCTCCATGTTCTCGATGTTGCCTGCCGCCCCCTGGAGCACTTTGCATAATGAGGCAACTTCTGGGCCAAGAGGCAGAGCACAGGTAGCCAAGGCAACAAGTTGCTCCCAAGGAGTCACGCCTCAGCGCCTCGCACATTTTCACTTTCCAATTAGGCAGCCGCAGAATATCAGATGAGCATGTGTATGTGTATGTCTGTGTGTTTGCATGCGTGCGTGCGCGTGCATGTGTGTGGGTGGGCGTGGCGGAAATTAGCCCTGGCAAATGGCATTGGCTAAGAACGCGCGTGTGGGCCTCACTTTATTCACTTCTTAGCAGATTAACATATTAAATTTTGCTTAATTAACAATTATCAATTTATGAATGCGTTTTAATTACGCATGTAATTGCTGGCAATTAATAAATCTTTAGTTAGTTAATTGCTGTGGTTGTTTCAGTTTTAAGATCCATTTTTTAAGCTCTCGAGAGGCTTCATTAGTTGGCTCTCAAGTGGCTGCCTCAAATCGAACTGGGCCAAAACAACAATTACAACTGAACGACAACAAGGAGAAGCAGAAGGAGAAACAATTGCGACCCCAAGAAACGACCCTGAATGTAATGCATGGTGTGTGGTTCATGTGTGCATGTGGATTCTATTGTCGTCGCTTTGCAAATGCTTCCGCCCACTCGACGCAATGGAGACGATGATGATGAGGTAGACAGAGACAGAAACAGAGACAGAGGCTGAAAGAGAGACTTCAGCCACAAGTGTCGCAGCAACGTTTGATGCCAAGTCAAGCTGCTGTTGTGAGTATGTAAATCGATCTGCCAAGTGGATTATGTGTATAATTAATTGAGTTTTGCATGTGAAACCACTCCTCCCACTCCTACTCCCTGCCTTCCTCACACCATTAAGCATCTCTTCACTATACAGTCGCCTCACCGCAACTGTCAGCGGCATTTGGCAGCTTAATTAGTTGGTTGTTTGACTTGCATTCTTGAGAGCACTCGTAATGAATCGTTAGCTTAATGACTACCAACTGTTAATTGTGAATATTCCGCAAATGAAAACTGTCATTGTGCCTGACTTCAAGCAAAACAAATCACTACGCTTAATATTCCAATTCAGATCATTTCCCACTCCAAAGCTTCTCAATTGATCTCTATTGTGGATTTTGTTGCCAATTGGAAATGTTGTAAATCCAGTCAGATTTGTGCTTGCAAAGCTTTAAACATAAATAGCTTTTGAAGCTTTCTATAAATTCCACATAAAATACAAAATTGATAAAGAACCTAAAGCATTTCACGACATTTCTATTTATATAATTTTACGAATCTGCGGTAATTAGTTGTTATTACATTAAATTTCTTCTTATTTTGTGCTAGCGATTATATGTATGTATGTTTTTATTTGGATTTCACATTGTTGTATTTTTAAGCGCGAAACGTGGCAACTAGCAACAAATGGCAACAACAATAACAACTACTAAATTCATTCAATACAAAAACGTTGCCGTCGAAGTCGACGTCGCCAACGAAGGTGCAAAGTCCACATTTTGAGTATATTTTTTCATTTCGTTTCGCTAAAATTAAATAAAATGCGAATCGCAGCAAAGGCAAATGCGAAACGTGAACTTATTTTTTCCCAACAAAAGCCGGCGACGATTTTGCAAAACAACGAAATTGTGTGTGTGTGTGTGGTTGTGTGCGTGACTGTGACTGGAAATGTGACTGGGGGCATTTCAAAGGCGTCCGCATACGCAAGGATAACAAAAGATGCATAATTTGTATACAATTTGGTCATAAAAGTGTATAAGTGTAAAGACACGCCTGCTGAGTGGGCGTATGACGTCAGCGGTAGCAGAATCAGCAACTGCAGTGATTTCTATCAAATTCGAAAATTGAACAGTGCCCCGAAGGTGACACAAATTGAAATAAAAATATTGCCCCAGAGGGCCGTAACAGTGACAATTTGGCATTTATTGCATTTCGTAATTCATACATAAATGAATGTATGTGTATGTATAAATAATTGTCATAAAATGTTTATTGTCGTTGCTCTGTAACGTTATTTGGTCCATAGTCAACAACAACAGCAGCAGCAACAGCCGCTGAGACAAGTTATTAACTTTTTTACATGCAATCAACAGACGCGACCACATGTTTTAAGAGTTTCAAGAGACCCAATCTTAAAAAAGAGTCCGCGAGAGAGCACCGTTCAAGAGAGTGACGACGTTACATTTGTTCGGAAAGGTAAACAAAACGGAGCAAGCAAAAAACAAGTGTTGCTGCGGGGGGTACGCAATGAGAGAGTCTTACTCTTTGCTGTTGCAGAGAGTCAAGCACAAACAAAATTGTAAACGCGAGTGAGCGAGAGATGGAGGTGGGGGCTGGCGATGACTAGCACAACATGCTGGCCGATGAGCAGAAAACCCGACCATTGCATTCGAATTGGACTTTGGACTCGGGCCTCTGAAACGCCGTTTGGACTTTGGACTCGCACTCGCACAGTGAGTGTTCACTTTGTTTTTGTTTTTGCTGATCGCTTGTGATGCTATTGCTTGTTATGTTTGTGTTTGCTGTTTGTTATGGTTGTTGTTGTTGCTGTTGATAAATCGCAATAATTGAAAATATTATGAGCGAGACAAACAAACTCGAAACTGTGAAACGAACAAGTGCCATATGATGCTTCAAAGTAAATAACAGTAACTGAAAAGACTATGCTTTGCTCTGCTTCCAAATGACGTCAGCTTCAGCAGTGCACGCCGGCTTTGGACTTTGCTCTCAAATTTGCTGTTGGTCCGCTACTGTTTGGCTTTCTCCCTCTCTTCCCCCGGGTGTGAATACAAAAGCCGCGCTTGCGATGGAAACGAAGTTCAAATACATTTTTCTTACTAGGTAAGCAACAAAATAATTTTAATTTATGCGTTCAATATGCATTTGGATGGCCATTCTCGTACACGTGCATCAAACAACGACATTTTGAATGCAGCAGAGCCACAGAAAGTGAGCAGAAACATAACGTGGGCGGAGGTCTACATAAGCATGTGTTTGTATACATATGTATGTTATTACATTGTATGAATATATAACTATATACATATGTCGGATCTGTAAATGAGTCGGATCTGCCGTTGCTCACGTCGCGGTCGCCGTCGTCTAATCGTGCTTGACACGTTGACGGTTTAACAATGTTCAACTCTCTCAGTGCCTTATAAAATGAAAATGAAATAAATAAATACATACTCGTAGTATGTATGAATGTATGGAGCTAAACGACAGAGCAAACGTTATGCCAGACACAGACAATGTGAGGCCCCCATAGATGGCAAGAATTGTGGTTGTGTTTGTTGTTGCTAACTGAGCACGCGCTAGTCGAGTGATCAGCAAAGATGACGATGATGATGGGACGCGGCGATGAGGCGGGGCAAGGTGTGCTAATAGAAAAGGGGAAGTTGCTGCCGCTGCAAGCTGACAATGAAAACGGCTAGGAAGCAGGGGGCAAGCAAACAGGTTCAATGCATTCAAATTGATTGAGGTATGAGGAATGAGGCGACGGAATTAAACGGGTTCGTGTAACTGGGCGCGGATGCTCACGAGTTCTGGCCATAAATTGCACTATAGATGAAAACTTACGGGTCATGTAGTACCACGTGCTGGAAAAGTGTAAATGTGAATTCTAAACATTTGTCGGCGATATCAATCGAGAAGATCGTTAAATGATCTACATGAAGATGCTGAGAGGAGTGCAAAAGTCTGTGATGCAACAGAAGTGGGCGTGGGTTAAATGTTGAGTGGCGTTTACACACACACTTATGTACATTGAAACAAATGAATTTTGTTGAATTTACATATGTACATAAGTTTTTGACCCAAATGCATTCGTTCAGACTAAGCAAATTTATTGTACAGCTTTAAAACTAGGCATAGATTTTAAATTACTCAGCATAAAACACTCGATAAATTCTTGCAGTCCAAATATACACTCATACACATGCATATACATACGTGTATGTATATACATATGTAAGACCTTCCGCTGCCTCAACAGAAACGAGAGCGCTGAGAAAAATCCAATTTCACTTTCAATTCGCTTATTTGAGATTAGTTCACAGCTACTCAGCTTCGCCCCTTGTCCCCTTTCACGCCGTTACGTTGTTGTACTCGTATTTAAACTTTTGCTAATCCTACTCACTAACATGCCCTCCTCCGCTCACAGTGTGATTTTTGCCTTGCATTCGCCTTAATACTTCCCCTTCACATTCTGCTTGGGGTCTGTGCTTCGGTCACTGTTCAAAATAGCTCAAGTTTTGTCGCTGCTGCTACTGCGGCTGTTGCTGCTTGCAGTTTTGTTCTCTTCTTTCATTTGCGTGTGTTTTATTAGTGTGCAAGTATGCGTGTGCGTTTCTATGCATGTGTGTACGACCGACTGACCGTTGGACTTTGTACATTGCACATAAATTTTATTGCAAAATGAGACTGCAGAGCAACAGCGGCCAGCGACCAAAACAAAAGAAAATGCATGTAAGCTATGCAAAAAACAGAAAAAAAAAGAGCAACAACAATTCACAATTTCATGACAAAATCAGAAATCAAATCATTTAAAATGAAGGAGAGCATCCCCAGCTGCGATTCGTGGCATAATTGAAAAGCTGTCCGCGTTTGCCTCGGCGTTGATGGATTTCGAGTAATGTCATAATTGTGGAGGTGAGGTGTCGGGTATGCTCACAGGTGTGCCTGAAAGTTGTCGATGGCGATGGCTGATGTCCTGGCCGGCAGCACATGAACGTTTCTCATCCCATGGTCAGCGCATATTTGTTAACTTAATTGAGTTTCAGTGAAAGCTCCGACATGGCGGCGTCGTAGTCGGCGTCGGCATTGACGCCAGCGGCCGCGCCGGCGGTGGCAGCGCAGTTTTGATTTCGCCTGCTCCCATTTGGCACGGCCACAACTTTTGCCTCAGTTTATGGTAGAAGCTATAAAGTGTCGTCATCTCCTTTTTTGGGCAATTATGGACCGAAAGGTATCGTTACGTTACGTTACGGTCAGGCTGCTGTTGTCGTGGTTGCGCTTGTCCCCAATTCGCAGCATGCGCCCAAAGGTGATACGCTTCACCCCTACTTCGCCTCTGAATTCACAAGCTGCTGTGCTGCACATTTTTAAACAGGCGTAATGAAAATGTAAAACTCGCCGCGGGTACGTGACTTTTTGCACAGCAGCAAACGCGACTGCGGCGCTAGCTGCGACGTGACGCAGGCGGAGGCTGCATGAGAGCAGAACAGAACGGAACGGAGCAGAAAAGAATTATGTTGGCACACAAACGCCACAAAACGACAACAACTGGAACGACCACAACAACAACAGCCGTAGCAGGCGACAAAAAAGTCAAACACGCAAAATTCTTTGCCCAGAGCAGGCCCCATAATTTTTGTATGCGTCATTTTCGGTGGCGAAATTGCGGAAAAGCCAACTCCATGAAAGACAAGGATGGAAGCTCGTGCTGAGAGCGAAAGTGTCTCCAAGAGAAGTGGTATGCATGTGGAGTGGAGGTGTGTGAGTGTGAGTGCAATGCAAACAACTTAACAGCGACGTTTTGCGCGCTTTAAGGCAACAACAACAAGACCAGGAATAAGCTGAAGAACGCATTAAATTATTATGCCACATAAGAAGGCATGAGAAGTCATGTATGATGGCAAGGGTTGCGCAGATGATGATGAAGATGAGCCATGTGGTAAGGGCCAGTAACTAATTAGCATGTCGCATTCTCAATTGCCAGAACGTGACGCGAGATTGGCCGACTTTCGGTCACTTTTATGGCAAATTTGACAGTGGCTTGAACTTTTGTTGATCTTTCGATACGTTCCGTTATATATTGGGAGACAACAATACTTGAGTTATTTAAAAGTAAACATTGTTCTAATCAAAAAAATTGGGTTACATTAAGGTTAGGTTATTTCATTGTTAAGAGCGACTGTAAAAGTTGTTTTCGTTAGAGTAAACAATATCAGTGAAATGAAATAAAAACTGACTTGAGACCTGGAATCTTTCAGTGCTGCTCGAAAGTATTTTCATGCATCATTTTTGTTTTCCAACACATTTCGCTGGCTCCAGATCACATCACATTGTGGACCATAATAAATTACATTCTCCTCGGCCTAAATGAAATGCGCAAAGTTTTGCAAATGTGCCACACACAAGTACATACTCACAAGCAAGTGTATGTAGATGTTTGTGCCACAAATGGAGGACTGTCAAGTTCACAGATCCCAATTCCAAAATGTATGCACATTTGCACATTTGTGTGATGATTTGTGTGGATGGATATACTCTTAGTCAGAGTTACTTGTAAATCAGAGGTCACGGTCTTGAGGCGCCGTCTCCCAGCCAAATGAAAACGAAACGTAAACATGGCCAGAAACAGCAAATACTAAAACTCGTCCAATATTTCTTCGAGATGGTCGCGTTGGTTGCCAACGATTTTAGTGAATTTTTGTCATAGTCAAAGATGCACAATCGGATGGTAAGTATTATTTTGCTGCACTTTTGGCAAGGAATGCCAAAAACTACGAGTACTAAAAGCAAGATGACAAACTTTCCGTTACGACTAGAAGATACCCTGTGAGGAAACAAGCACTACTCAACAGAACTGAAAGCAAGTGTAACATTTACTTCATAAAAGGGATGGGAAAATCAAGGAATTCGAATATTAACGAGTACGATATTAAAATGAATTGTAAGGCTATAGAAATGTTATAGAATCTGTCTTGTTTAAGTAAGGGTAGTCATAGTTAATTTATCCTGTTGCCATAGTAAATAATAAGAGGTACTCTCAATGTTATGCGACTCGTGGTTGTTTGTGTGTGTGTGTGTGTTACATGTTGGAGGCGGCTGCTTAGGCGATTTGGCTGATGGCGCGCTTCCAAAATTGTTGTGACACTCGAAATTGCAGATAAAACGCTGTCGGCAAATGCAAATCGTTCTAGCGCTCAGCTATCCTCCCATCCCGAGCCCATTTTCCTCCTAATTTGGCAAAGTAGCACGGAGCACTTATGCCAAAAATGGAGGGAAAAATAAATAGAAAATAGCGTCATGGCGTGTTGGCATTGTAAGTACAATGCCCATAAACGAAAGTTTTTTTTTTGGCGCTGATTCGCCCAGGACATGGCACTAAAATAATCTATAGGATATTTTTATAGGCGTATTTGTTAGATTGCAACGCAGCTGCTGCTGTGGCTGATGATTTATCTCGCTGCTGCTGCTGCAACCTCTTGACCATGGCCAACTCACTTGTTTATCCATAAATTCACATGCCAGACCGCCAGCCACAAGACAAGTTTTTGGCTCTGCACCAGAACTACACTCCAATGTATTTCAATTAAGTTATCAAATACACACACATTCACACATATACACGGACACGTTCACCTTTGTAGCTGTAGCTGTGTCTGCAAGATGAATTTGTATCTGTATCTGTATCTGCTGCTGAATTTGGCCGCCTGTTGCCATGTGCCGTGCCGTCTGCCTTCTATTGATTTTCTGCTCTGTTTTTTAGCCTCGCCAGGCTATGGGAGCCTCCTGCAAAAGCAATTCATGTTTGCACCTGATCATTTTGAATTTGATATGCAAACAGCGCCCAGGCAGTAATAATACATCGTTAAATCCAAATCCTAACTGTGGCCAGGTATTTGCGCCTTTCGTGCCCAACTCTCATTATATCGCAGCTGTAATTGTGCTCGACCTTGTTCCCATTGGATCGCTTGATGGTTACCATATCGGAAATCGCGCGAGACACGCCCCCAACAACACTTGCGCCCAAACGCCACCCACATTGCCACTGCCTGTCAGTCACTTGCATGCTGCAAGCCATTCAAATGACTTGGTCATTGCAGTTAATGATGCCTGTAACGACAAAGTCAACACAATTTACCCTCCATCCCTTGGAATAGGCTACATGGACTTAGACCCTATCTTCCCCTCCCTCTCACCATCCGCCTCCCACACCGCCTTTCAGCGGCATATGCGCCAAATGGCAATTTTCACTTCGTTAAAAATGTAGAAATGTGTGAATCAGCAGCAAGTGCGGAACCTTTTAAATACCATTTAGTTAAGCAAAACAAGTACTAAAAACTACTATAAAAAAATACTTGCCACATGGCGATGAGTGTCGTTTGAAGTTTAGAAACGGGTTAATGGGTGTGATAAGCGGTTGAATATTCATTTTTATCGCACAGATGCAAAGTAAATTCAACAAATATTTCGAATACCTTTTCACAATATCTTTATTTTTAATTGAATCTATCAATATTTCTATGTTCCAAAGTTCTCGAGCTTGTACTTTGCTTTGTCTTGAGTTTGTAAGTCAGCAAACAGAATACAAGTTTATAAATAATGCACATATAGTAAGCTATCCGTTTTTGCACTTACATTTACAATTGTCAACTAACGCATTCCATAATTTACATACTTAAACAGGCAAGTGTTAATCTTGTGTAAACAGTTCAAGTTTCACATAAAAATCTTTATAGATTTGTATTTTTGTTTGTCGCTTTAACGATTTCAAAGGCGTTTAATTAAAATTTCGCATTTAATTAAATTTGAATGCCACAGGGAAAGCCAGGCAAATCCCTTAAAGAGGACCAATTAAATGGGCATTAGCTGCAATTGTTGTGTGGATGAAAAAGGAAAAGCGTCGCGTAGTAAATCTGAACAATGCGAATGTTTTCAAACTGCCGCAGGCATTTAGCTCTTGATTATTTTCTCATTCCCTTAACTTGAGATGGTACATGGAAGTGTGTGCTTGAGTGCCTAAAAGTAGTTAGTGCTAATTCAAGTATTTTTATGACTACTACTTGGGTAGAAAACTAACGATCAATATTAAAACTCCATGCAAATTGCAGTTGAAAAAAAAATTGAGTAAACAAATGAGTAATAGTAGTTATTGTATAATCGTATTTACACTGTTAAGCCCCAATGGATTTGATTTAAAATTGGGTTCTTATCACCGGGCCATCAGTATATCCGTTTGCCTAGTTTTCTTTTGTATTTTGAGTGCGCCATATACAGTTGATAGTATACTTGTATAGGGATAAAAGCACATTGGGTGCAAAGAGTATTGTAAACCGTATGCATTTTCCCGCATAAGGAAAAACTGAAAAACCGCATGAAAAACAATAAAAGCCACTGCCATTGCCATTGCCGATACACGAGTGAGGAGTGAGTATATGCGAGCGAGTATAAAAGAAAAACAAAAGCGCTGCCATTAGAGACACATCAAAATGGCACTCACGGCGGTAAGAAGGTGAAGCGAGAGTGAGAGAGTGGGATGTTTGATGAGGGAAAGAGGCGAAAGGATGGGGTGGAGAGTGTGGGGTGCGAGTAGAATGTGAAAGGTAAGGGAAGGTTATGCTGGTGCCTATGTTAAGGGAAACAGAGGGACAGGTGGCTGTTGCTTTTGTGGAATTCGACATAACAGCAATAGCAATAACAATAACAACAATAACAAAGCATTCAATGCATTCTCATAGTTGTCGGTTGGTTGTTGTGGTTGTCGTTTTGTGGTTTTTGGCTTCATTTTCACGCAATTTATTGTTTTCGCCGGATTCCCGAAGTGCCATGCCTTCCATCCCTTCCATCTCAGCCACCCAACCACAAACTAAACTCAACCACAAATTCTATAGTCGTTTTATTATTATTTTTACTACTTTTTTTTGCTTTTGGTCTGTAGAAATTTTTTAAAGCAAGCCCCTTTTTATTGTTTATTATTGTTCTAAGCAATGTTTGCTTGGTCCTTCTGGACAGTGGCAAAAGGGAGCGGGGCGCGGGGGGATGAGCTAGCCCCCAGCCATGCTTCCGGTGCGGCTTTGTTGTTGGTGTTGTGCCCCGTCAGGTTTCTATGGTTTTGCCGTTTCCTCTTTGCCAGCTGCAACGCCAGCAAAAGCAGTTCAAGGATATAATACAAGCGTGGCAAGCAAAGCAAAGCAAAGCCAAGCCAAGCCAAGCCAAGTCAAGCCAGGCTACGAACAATGACTACGGATATGAGTACAAGAGTACGAATACTTGTAGATAGATGCCCACCTAGTCCAAATGGTATTATCATTTGCCAGCCAGTAGCAACACTAGCCTCATTGATTCTCCTTTGGCTGCATCGCCTGCTGCTGCTGCTGCTGCCACATTTTTGCCAGGGCTCTGGGCATCATCATAAAAGTATTACGGCCAAGTGGCAGCTGCCAGTCTGCCAGTCTATCCCCATTCATAGACCATGCACACTGGTGCGAAAGTACAAAATTATCCATCACTCGAGTGCGAACCGCTTTTTTTTTCACTAAAGTCAAATTTTATTCATTTTTTTACAATCTTTATTTATTATTATTTAGTTTAGTAAAAAATTAAAAATTAAAATTATTATGTAAGGTTCGATTCTTTAAGTCCACTAAAATTGGAAATTTAACAATATTGAACCAAGGTTCCAAAAACCGGTCTGCGAACCGAAATCGTGCACTGTGGTTCCAATATGTGAAAGGCTTACAGCCTTACAGTCTTTATCTTTAACTGATTTCTTTTGATTTGAAGAACGACTATTTTGCAATGTGTAAAGTACAATAGTATATTATCAGTGACATTTCCCATAAAACTTGCACCAGTGTGAAGGAGTGTGGCATGGTTGCACAGTGAGCGGTAATTGCATTAAGTGTCGGCTTAAAAGCCTCCCAGTGGCCAGTGCCAAACGACTGGGCATTGGGTGCCCCATTGAGTGGGTGCCATGGGTTGTCATTGTCGCTGGATTAACGCGGCTGTTAAGATCGCATTGTCGTTGTCCAAATGTGGCATTGTCGCCCACACAGTCATGGCTAATTAGCCATGGTTGGTGGCTGATGGACTGCCTGCCTCACTGCCTCACTGGCTCCAGCTCAGTTGTTTGGCTTTAACAATTAAATCGATACAAGAGCGCCTCAAGAACTGACTAAGCGGGATTGAGATTCTCGCACGTAACGTGCGCCAAGACCGATTCCATTACAGACCGAAACAGACACACCATCCCACCCCACCCCCCTTTAAATACAAAGAACCACACACCCAGAGGCGCCACTCGATGTGCCAGCTCATTCTGTCTGCGGCACGCGAATATCCTTAATTTCCTTTTGATTGGACTCGACTCTCGGCGCTTCCTTGAAGCGATTTCCCAGATAGATTCAGTCGGGGTGTAAACGTAAAATGTGCTCTGCCTTTGCAAGGACACGCACTAAACACACGGACACTTGCCATGGCCCATGGGTGTGGCAGATGGGGGCAAAGAGCACTAAAACCAGGTTGAAGGAGCACGCACAAGCGAATTACCTTCAACAAGGCTTGGCATAACCACCAAGAGTTGCCAGACTTGTTAATTTTTCAGCATTTCCTTAATGTCTGCAGAATAACGCAAAAGAAGAAGAATTTTGGAAAATGTAATTAAAAAATACGATGTTTAGATTTGATGTAAACAAATCAAAACTAAGAGTTATATAGTTTTGACAAGTTTAAAATAAGTTAAATTCCGAAAATTTAAAAAGGAAAACTCATGATGTCACGACATTTGAATTTGGAACTTGTCAATAATTTGATTCGATTTGTTCGAATGATTACAAATAAATTTATTCAAATCGATTTATTGAGATTTCAGTTGAATAACAAGTTCAAGTTACTCCAGCAACTCGACAACCCTGCTGCCGCATTGACTCTACTCCGCCTTTCCCTGTCTTTATTCCCAGCTGGTCGTTTTGCATTTTCGGGCTAACAAATGAGAGTTTTGGGGCCCTCCTCATGACCGACAAAGCCGCAACAACAACAACAACAGTAATGACTACTACAGTTGATAGACGACATTGCTGCAATGAAAGCGACAGCTCTGGGCGAGTAAATGCAGAATGGGTTAGGCTAGGGACTAGTGCAGCACTGTTTGTGGCATGCCCCTTGCCCCTGCCGCACTTGCTGTGCGTAGCAGCATTGCGTCAGTTGTTGCAATAATTTTGCAATTGGCCAACGTCAATTAGGAAGACGATAGATGTAGCTTTCATGCTTTCATTGCAGCTCGCCGCGGGCTCAGATTTAATTGTTTGGAAAATTGATTTCAACAGAAGCACAAATTGAAGGAGGTGGGGGAGGAGGGTGAGAATCGACAGGCTTTTTAATTATAGAAATATTCGTATCTTTGACAATATTTAAATTACTTGCTACGGAAATGCAAATAAATAACTATGTAAATGAGAAACTGCACAATTTTATTTTGGGTCAGTTTTTCGCCTATGTATCTCTCTTTCCCTCCCCCCCTTTTTCTCTTTCTCGCTCTTTCAGTGTGTGTGTGCATTCGATTATGCAGTGGGAAATGAAAAAATGCGGTGGCACATGCAGTTTGTTGTGCTCTGATTGTGGCAATCAATGCAAATGTGCAAACCAATTCACTAGCTCTCCAGTTGGCCTGGCCAGCAGTCTAACTGGATTCCGATTCGAATATCTGGATTGTTCAGTGCGTTCATTGGCTTATCCAGACCCAGGGGACGAATCAGAGTTGGCCTCAGTGTGGCCAGCATGCTAATTAAATGGCAAAACACAGAGCAGCCCAGTAAATGTTTCAGCACAACAACAACATCAACAACAACAGCGACAACAATAAAAGCAAACAACAATTGCAACGTGAAATGCGAGTAAATTAATTTAAGCATAACAAATTTTATGGCTGCTAAAACTTGAAGTGCAAATTGTTAAACAAAAGCAAAAAAAATCAACAGCAAGAGAAGTATAAATATTGTTTTGGTTTTATTTTTTACTATTGCGCAGTTGGAAGTAAAGTGCGGAAAAATGGAAGCGAATTTGTAAAAAATACAAAATATCCAAATAAATAAATATATACATATATGTATGTACATATGTATAGTGTGTGTGTACACAAGGGAGAAGTCATCAGCGCGTGTTTAAAATTTATGGCAAAACTTGTTGGGGGTTTCATTCTTTAGTTTATTTATTTTTATTTTTGCTTCTTTTTTGATGGAGTGTACATCCGAAATGAACACAAATAAAAGCAAACAGCTTGAGAGCATTAAATAATTAATATCCGAATGAAATGCGCTTTAGAACGAGAGTGAGACCTTCGAATTGGATTGAAAAATGTGACCATGGAGGTCTGGCTCCCATATTGTAAACCATCTGCGCAGTTTGAATAGGTTGCTGCAATTACATTTGCGTGTGTGCAAATAGAATATTATATGTAAATAAGACGTTTACTTGTTAATAACTGTTGACTTCCAAGGCAAACTGTCAACAGCAGCCGAAGCAGAGCAGACCGACTACAGCAACAGCTAAAGATACAGATTCAGACACAGATACAGATGCAGATAGAGATACAATCGCACATGTGGATACAGTTTGTCAAACGAAACTTGACAAACAAAGCAAAAAAGTCAAATATTCGCAGATAAAGTGGGGAAACAACAAGCGAAATTATAGGTAAATCTTGTTTCTTGCTTTTTGCGTTTTAAATATTTCGTGTCTGGGGCTTGGCACAATAACAATAACACCTACAAGGCAAAAAAAAAATGTGTATATGTATATAACGAAAAAACAGCAGTAAGTGAAGACGAACAAAAAGAAATGTGATAAAAGCCAGGCAAAGCTAAAAAATCAGGAGTAACAACAAATTGATTGAATACTCTTTCGTTTATATGGTAGAGATAGAGATACGTCTTAAATAATGTTACGGGTTGAAAATTCAAATTATATAAATACACATTTATTGTGCAAGAACCGATTCTTAGAGGTTGCATCAATATATCGTATAATTAAAATAAATATATGTGCAAACATATAAATATATTGCGTGTTCAAAAATCAGTATCGAATCTTTCACTTAATTTTTGTTACACACTATTAAGAGTAATTCTTTTACAGTGCTAAACTTTTTACTAATGAAATTAAGAAATCGGTGAGTTTAGTCAAGTTGTTGCTTGTGAGTGCATTTTCTGGCACGTTTTGTGATAAGACGATAATGGCTTCAGCAAGGGTATCAAAATGTGTGCGCACTGCGAATATTAAAACGCAAATTGAGTTGCTTAACAAAGTTTTATGCTCCTGTAATGAGTATTTGAAAAGTTTTAAGGAATTGATCGAAAATGTTTGCTGTCAAGGTTAATCAAGGGACAAAGTGAGAAACAGAGAGTGAGATAGATAGATAAAGAGATAGAGGGAGACAGAGATACCAAGTTGAAAATTAATTAAAATTTATTTATTGAAATAATTAATATTTGTGACATCTGCTGAGTGGATGGAGAAACTGATATCGAAAGGCAACAAGCAAAGCAACAAAAATATTGCGTCTCAGGAATTAAAACAACGAAATTATTTACGATTATTTATCATTTACGCTGTGATTGCGTTGATATCTTTTGCTGTCTGTTTGCTTCGGCTCTGTTCGGTTCTCTTCGGTTTCGTTCGTTGCTGTTGCCGTTGCCGTTACTGTTGTTGACAGTTGTCGGAATCAAGCATTAAGAAATTTCAGTTTGCTTATCACAGAGTCGCGGCGATAAAAACAAAGGCCAAAAATACTCAATGCTGTTGATGGTTGAACTTGTTTTGCTGCTGGTTGAGCTAATGATATATGTATCTTGTGTATCTGCATGTTTTAGCCAATTTGTTTATTTTTAATCATGCACACATACACACAAACTCGAGCACACATGGACATGCTCAGAAGTTGATTCACTTAAAGAGGGCCGCGTATCCATCCATCAGATACATTTCTTTGGCAGCCATGTGCCTGCCGTCGTACTAAATTGCAATCACAAACTATGCATGAGTACTCGTCGTATCTGCAGGCTAAAGACGCCGCCTGCTTTGTTGCCTTTGTTGCACGTTGCAGCCTGGTAGCAAATTGGCCTGCTGCTGTTGCACTTGACCCGCTTGCTGGCTTGCCACTTGAGATGGCTCATCAGTACTAAGACTCCTGCCTCTCTATCTCCACCATTTTCCGCCCCTTCATCTGTGTCTTTCAATTGTTGCCACGCACTTGAGCCACCCTCTAATCCCGCACTTCATAGTGACTAAATCTCAACCATATGGCAACTGCATCCTTACAGCAGAGCATACACTGACAAAAATACGCGATTCAAAGCCATTAGATATGTAAAATATAATTACCCTAAACTCAAGTGTAATCTTTTGGGCAAATTAAAAGGCGATTGACACTTGAATATTTGCCGCATTCCTTCGTGAAAATTGTTAAGTAATTGGCCAGGAATGTCAATCAACAAATTGACGTCAACCTTTTGAGCATTGGCTAAAATAATCGTATTCCAGCTAGATTGATTCACTCATCATCTGGAGCGAAATCTAATGATTAATCACATTTCTCTCGAGTGACAAATATGAACATGTGCAACGTCATGTGCGGTTTGCGTGGACTTTGCACCTTCCGTTGCACGTTGATGTAACTCGAGTTCGATAACAGTTGCAGTTCACGGAATAAGTGCCCACTCGAAGCCGTCAACTTTAATTGGCTGTCGTACAGTGAGTTGTATAAGTAGATGTACACAGAAGCGCATTACAAATCAGATTGTGATGAAATTCACTTCGATTGTCATGCTGAAAGTGTATTTCTGTTATCGACTTGCATTTGTTGCACTTGGGCAAGCTGCACTGTGGCCTCAAGTAACAAGTAATTAACAAAACTCGTTAAAGCAATTGCGTTGCCATCGACTCGCGAAAACTGTTGCATGTGGCCCATGGTACTAACATCCCCTTCTATTAGGACTTCCCCACTGATCCACCCACCCACACTCTGACCTGCCCCATCCCATTTCCCGTTTTCACTGGGGGCACACATTTGCTATTACGGCACGAAACGGAACTTTGGCCCCCGGCTGACTTCTGAATGCATTTGGATTGAATGCCCGTAACGAACATATTTGTAATTTGCCTTTGACATGCAAACTGATAAACTGAAAAACTAAAAAGAAACTGTAAAACGTGGTTTGACTGACGTCACATGTGTGTATGTAATTCGAATGTAAAATCAACTTAACGATTACCTCTCCCCTTCCCCTTCCCCTTCCCCGTCACCGACCATCGGGTTCAATACCCAACAGCGATAATAAAATTATGCAATGACAAAGTCGTTGCCAGGTGATTACAGCTTATCGCCAGTGCAGAGTTCATTTCGAGCCCAAACCTAAAGCTAAGCTTACCCTAAGAGCTAAGATGCTCCCTCTCTCTCTCTCTCATTCTCTCTCTTCCTGTCTTGAACTTGAAGAAATCGGTTTGTGGGTGATAACGTGATGACGTCAAAGTGAATAAATCTAGTAAAATAGTTTATCATCTCCTTGATCAGCACTATGTACAGTATGTCAAGTTATTATTTTGACATGGAAAACATAGTGATATTTGATTAATATTTATCTCTTAACTAGTTCAATCTAATGGATCTTATTTTCCTACTTATTCTAAGAGCCATAAACAACTAAAAGAAAATATGAAAAAATAATGAAGTATGTAAATTTTTACTTGGTCAAAACAGTTGTTTGACTAACTGTGAGTGTTGGAGTTCAAATGCAATTCAATAACCTGTGCTCGCAGTTGAAAAACACTTTGTTGAGCTGACAAAAAAGGCGATAACAAATTATATTAAGTATCAAAAAGCATCTTTATTAGTTAGTTAATTAAAATAGAAAATACTAAACAGGTAATAGGGGTTAGAGTTCGTTTATTCTATTAGAACTTTCTGGATATGCAATTATTTTCTGAAGAATCATTGCTATCAGTGCTTTGTGTGTGCAAGTCAACAAGTTGTTGACAAGTTTTACAAATACTTTTTGTTATTTATGTTTATTTCTAAGGATCTGCAAATTGATTGCAAATTCAATTGCAGTTTCAGGTGGACTACGTGTTGCAAACATGTGAACGTAATTGTATTACGTCTTAATTGGCAAATGACGTTTATTTATGAAAAACACCCACTTCAGCACTTCTTTCCTCCTCCTCACTCACTCTCCCTCTCTCTCTCTCTGTCTTGTCTTGTCTCACAATTTCTGCTGCCTTCGTTGAGCGACAAACACTTGGGAACGGAAGTTAATTGCCTGTAAAGCGCCTTGCAGATATTTTCTGCGCTTTCAAAATGACTGAGGAATCAATTAAAAATAGACTTGCGTAATTCAATTACCAGATTTTCATAATCATCTATCAGTTAGCGGGGAGTTGGGGGGCGGTGATGACGCAATCAATTGGCATCGTCATAAATTTGAGCTGGAAACTCTCGAGTGTTATCTCGTTGTTACAACAACTTTGTCATTGCCTTGAGCCTGAACTGATAAGCCGCGACCTAGAAGTCGAAATCAATAACTAATCATATCCAAAAATCCCTTTGATGACACATCCAAAGACAACTCACAGTTGTTGAATTCTTGATTAAATATTAACTATATTAATGCGGCAAATGGTCGGACAAAAGACAAAGGCCTTTAAATCACATTGAATGGGCATATGAATAATTCACTTTAATGCGAATCGATTCAGTAATACTCATCATTTGCAAATTCCCTTGTCAGTTTCAGTTTCAGATAGTGGGGAACAACGTATATATAGGTATATAATACAAGTACAATGATTTCAATGCCAAGCCAAAGAAAAGAATCTTTCAACTTAATAATATAATTTTGCAAAAAATCAAAGCAATTCAGATTGCATCATGCAATGTGATCATCAGATTGAAGACGTGAAAAAGTAAAAAATAACCAGTTCTCATGACTAATTAGAGATTGCAGAGAGAGAGAGAGAGAGAGTACTTATGAGGGTATTTGAACTCTCAAAATTACGTTTGTGACTTTTTTTGACATGTATTCAGATTTAAAACTATATACTCCAATTTCGCTTATCTTACACACTGTCGCTAAGTTTGTTCTCCACCTTTGGATGTTGATAGTAGGCTCTGATAACTGATAAGATATTGTAAAGTGCCATTAGCTCGAGTAGAAGGAACAGTACGACAACGGTGAATTGTCGTCTGGCTTTCAACTTTCGCGGCGATAAGAAACTTGGCAACGCAATAAGAGGAGTTCGGGCATGGATTGGGTATATATATGTACATATGTATTTATACATATTTACAAAGCCATTAATATTGGTATGTATTTGTAGGTTGGCATATAACACATACTTTTACTATACGCGTACACTCGTTAGATGTGTGAGTCTTTTGATAACTTTGTTTGATTAGATTGCACACAAACAGAAACAGAGACGGAGACAAGAGAGTGAGAGGAAAGAAGCAGTAAAGGCAACACAAACACCAAAATGGAACCCATTATTGGGAACGGGCCAACTCAAATACGGCAAAAGACTTAATTAGGCTAACAAACAAGTCGGATTGCCAAATTGGCCCGTAATCTGAGACAAAGTCAAGGAGATACGTTCAGGCGAGAGGACAAGGGGCGGAGGAGCGAAGAGGTGGGCTATCCACCCACCTGACTGTTGCGTACCTTAACAGAAGCTCCTCTCAAGTGTTTACTTTCAGTGTCTCGAGTGGGCTCCCAGCACTTGGACATTGAACTGTCGCAATATGTGGATGACTACTTGTGGGTACAAGGTGCAATGTAAGTACCTATCTATGTACTATCGATAGCACTATATATAACCAATTTAGCCCCCCTACAAGACTCGTAATCTTACGAGTAACTGAACTCTGCCTTCTGCGCAGTGAAGGCGTCTTGTCCCCGATCCCTGATCCCCGATACAGCAAGTGATAAGCCCTCAATAAACTCCATGCGGGAGGCACGATGCCGCGTCGTCAGTCAAGGGCATAACTTGGTAATTAAAATGAATTAGTGCGAGAACATCGCGAAAACAACAACTGATAAGAAAACCAATATCAATATCAGTTTTAAAATGAATTACACTTTGCGATAAGCAAATGATAAGAAACTCTTATAGGCAGCTCTCTGTCAGTTTCTGGATAAACCCATCCAAAAGTTTATTTAAGTTCAGTGTAAGTTCCAACTTGTAGCCTTCAACCTGAAGGCAAACCTTGAATCCGCTCTTTAGCTTATGCAAAAACTCTGGAAACTCCTTATTCAATGAGGTGAAAACTTTTTAAAAGCTTTTTCAAATACCTGACCAAGATCAATTAGCTATGCTACACCTAATATACTACACATATAATACCTACTTATTTAAATAGAAACTGAAAATAAAATCGAAATAATGTGGAGAACAACACATTTTCAGTTTGGGTTCAATGTCTGCTTGTTGTTTATTGTTTTTCATCTGCAATTCAAATGTGGCGCTTGTTGTTTACGCCAATTTCGAATTGCAGTCAAAGAGACAAAATACTTATAGAGGAGACTTTTGCTTTTGCTTGTTCTTCTGCTCACCTTTTCGAGACATTCCTGTCCAATCGCTTTAGGATCCAATTCGACCGCCTGTCGGGTGCCGTTCGGCACGTCCACAATGCACCACATGTTTAAAGCTTTTTCTCAATTCACACGATTCCTTGTTAAAAAGTAAAAGCTGTTTGTTGTTGTTGTTGGTACTTGTTTCTTGTTTTTTTTTTTGTTACCGATTTAAGGCAATTGCATTTGTTTTTGAGCTTCCGCGTTACGAACAAATAATAAAAACACACAAGAAACCAATTCAAAGACCGAAAACGTACAAAGCGTCAGCTGAGCTGCTTTCGTTGACGTCGCTGTCGCAGTCGCAGTCGACGTTGAAGCTACAGGTTGCGTTTATTGTTCCTTTGCTTGCTTAGTTGATTAAATTTGATTTTTTGGTGGGATTCCAGGTCCAGCCGTGGGTTTTTTTTTATTTTTGCACACAAATTATATTTGAATTATGATTTTGCACTGTTAAAGTCATTTTAGCGACACCGTTTAGTTCATACAATCACCTTTGTACATACGTAAATATGTGCAAGTACGAGTATATATAATTTTATTTTTCTTTGTTTTGTTGTTGCTATTTTTGTTTAACACGATTTTACCACACGCCGTTCTCGATGACGTCGTTTTCGAAGCACAGTGATTTTGACTTAACGTCCGTTCAACGCAGAGTTCCCGATACAATTGAATTCTTGTTGAAGCGAAGCAAACCCGAAGAGCATTCATGTATTTTAACAGTGTGCCACTGTTAACTCGCTGTTATGCTCAAGTGAGCTGTCGCGACAGTAGGCAACTGTTACATACGAACTCAAGTTGAGTTACTCAACCCTCTCTTAATGCTCTTGTTCTCACTCTCTCTCTTAATTTTTGCTTTTTCTCTGCAGTTAATCTAACAACATCGCTCGTGTTTCACATTGTTTCGCTCTTTTGTTTTCGTTTTACAGTTGTTGCTTTCAATATTTGGAAGTTGCAGCTGTTGACAACGAAGCCGTTCCATTCAATTGGCCTGCGGCACAGCTGTTGCTGTTGGTACTGCTCTCGCTGTCTCCGCTGCTGTTGTTAGCCTCCCTTTGTTATCAGATTTTTCACTCCATTGCATCTGTACAGAAATGCCAAGCACGCAGGTAAATTGTTCAACAGTTGAATTGTCAATAAGCCCGTGTGTTTACCACTCTAACTCTGTATTTGTGTCTCAGTCTGTGTTGCAAACGAGCGAATGGCGCGCATGTGCATCGCAGCTGCTCGAAATTCCATTGATACTTTTTATTTTACGCATCTTTGTTTTGTTTCCGACCTGCACAATGCAATCAACCGTAATTAAGGATGTTTCCAATTTTGCTTTCAATCTGCAAGGATAGTAAATCATTGACACCTAGAAGATGAATACTTATGCAGGATCTCAGTTCAGTTCTCGAATCCACAAGTTCAGTAATCATATAAATATCAATTTACATAGAACATAAATAGATCTACATTTCAGGCACAGTGCTTAATGTTATCATAACATCTTGAAATTGTAAATTCTTCTCTTTATCATCCACATGAATTAATGTTTTTACAAGTCTAATTGAAGTAATTCGTAATAAAAATAATCCTGAGTACAGATTGGTGAATTTTAATAAAATTTACTGGAAAAGCCTTACTGTTTTTGAAAAAAAAATAAGGATTGCTGAAAGTATCGTTGCGGCTGTTATAAAGAATGGAAGTCGATTTGAGGTTAACGTGTGTTTGCACATATATTAGCGAATTTTGCATAATAAACAAAAAATATCCAAATACAAAAAATTAAGTGGAATATCAATCCAGCATCAAAAATAAAGATAAGTAGTCTCGTTAATTAAAAATCTTAGTTTTTGTCTGTTGCGGAATTATTAATATATATTAAGTATCATTTCGATACAGTTTTTGTCTTAAGTAAAAGAAAATGAAACAAAGTTTAAGATGAGCTAAGCGCTAAACACTCAAACGACCGTTTTGCCCACTTTTTTGGCCATTGAAAATACCCTTTTTTTTACAGGTATTATTGAAATTAAGAGACATAAAGAGGAATTAATTGATTAGGCACGGCCATGATCAAACAAACCACCGTAAAACCTTTTTGATTTTGAAATTTGAAGCCTGAGAATGTATTCTATTATAACAAAAATCAACTATTAATAAAAAACATGCTGTTTTTTTGACAACTTTAAGTTTTCGCCCTTTGTTTAAATATTTTCGGATTAGCCCATATGCACATACTAAACATGCAAAAATATGTAATGCAATCTTTAAGATTGTTATAATTGCAAGTTGACACACTTTAAGGGTGTCCATTCTTTTAAGTTTTCTTTTTTCGAAACCTTCAATTTCACATGTGGGAATTGCATACGAATAAGTGCACTGTAACCGTGGCACGTTTTTTACAATCAAGAACTTGCCTCTGGCTTCTCGGTGGGATTTAAAAAATCAATAGCAATCAATGTGTAACGGCCCCGAGCAAAAGCAAAAGCTCGAACGATGCGCTTCAAAAGCTTTTTGCAAATATCGTTAAATTGTGTCTAAATAAACAAAAGCTCTTTGGTGCGAGTATTAGGTAGTGTGAAAATATTAGCACTTATACTAAAACACTTATACTGAATTGATTGTTTTTTTTAATACTAGTGATAGTTCGTCTTTCAAATTGGTTTTTAAAATTGTTTAAAAAAGGACACATTAATAGCAGTGGCGGTCTTTCGCTTGGCGGGCTTAGTAAGAAAGTGACTGAATCACTAATGACGTTTTTCAAAGACAGCTTTACACGACACGGGTTTCCTCAAAGATCAAACTCGACCACGAAGACCACGATTGGATTGGTAATACCCCGAATATAATCGCGACCTTTTCCTCCCTTTCCGCCACCAGTCATCTTTAGATTGTATTAAGTTTTAAGCTCTTCAAGAATTTTTGTTTTAGAAGAAATCTCTACAAAACTTACTACAGGCCAATATTTTATTACTATATACAATTTGGTAAAGTTTTATGAAAATCGGACTACTATATGCTATAGCTTCCGTAGGAACAATCGGGTGAAAATAACCTTTAGTATGAAAAACTTTTTTGTTTCTGATGATATCACAGATGGTATGTTTGGGACGGTCTCTTACATCCATACCAATTTTGGTCAAAATCGGATTACCATATCCTATAGCTTCCATAGGAACAGTCGGGTGAAAAATGTGCTTAGTAGAAGATTTCTTAATAGATTTTTTATCCATCTTAAAAAAAAAACAAATTTTTTGTTTATTAAATATATTTTCAAGGCTCTGATTTATTTTGCTTAATTAGATAAGGACATTAGCAACTGCCATAGCAACCATCAGTCGAAAATCAAGTCTCAGTATGAAAAACTTTTTTGTTGTTTGAGATAACTGAACCAAACTGACAGAATATGCATATGGGATGGTCGCATACATTCTGACCAAATTTGATTGTAATCGGAACACTATATCATATAGCTGCCATTGCAACCATCAGTCGAAAATCAAGTCTCAGTATGAAAAACTTTTTTGTTGTTTAAGATATGTGAACCAAACTGACAGAATATGTATATGAGATGGTCCCAACCAATATTCTATTTTATGGAGACTGGCACAGGGTATCCTCCAGTCGAGCAAACTCGACTTTAGCCGCGCCCACTTGTTATTATTTATAAAGATCAACAACTTGCAAAAGGATTGTGCCTCTGCTTCTTGGCGTGTTAAAATTCTGTTGTAGTCTTTCATAAACTTTACTCCACGCTCAGCAACATCCTTTACCACGCAAAGCTTCTGAAAGAAACTAGAAGCACTTTGATATATCTCAGGATGAAGCTCGAGGAAATCAGCTTGAAGCTCGAAACAGGAAAAAAGATTTTTGGTTTTGTATGACACGAAATCACATAAGCTGTACTTATAATATTTTTGACGTTTGACATTATTCTATAATTATTAAATGGTACTGTAGATTCCCTTGCTTTTAGTCTTTTTACCATACAAAGAGCTTTTAGATTTGACAGTGGCATTTCTTGGCGAAAGTGTTGGTGTTTTTGGACTTGTGTGGCGGCATCTCATGCAAGATTCATGACAAAGGCAATTTATAGCTTAAAAATCTTCCTCTTTGGTAAGCATTTCAAAATGACGCTGAGAGAGCTGGGCAACATTCGAGACGTTTCAATATTTGTAGTTAAGCGCTACGTGAAGACTTGGTTTGAATTGCATGTCCCAATCAAGTTTTTTTTTTTTGAGAGCAGCTATCGAGTTTTCTAATATCGATTCAATCGTCTCTGAAACGATTGCTAATAAAATGAAAAATAACTTGTGGTACTTAACAACTGATGTAGTGGGCTTAGCTTTTTTTGACCCTACAGTCTCGATAAAAGAAAAAGGAAATATGGTTAAAAGACTAAAAGCAAGAGAAGGGAGGTTATAGGATATGGTGGTCAAATTTGACGAAATTTGGTATGGATGTAAGAGACAGTCCCAAACATACAATCTGAGTTTGTTCAGATATCTTCAGACACAAACAAGTTTTTCATACTAAAGGTTATTTTCACAGGATTGTTCCTACGGAAGCTATAGGATATAGTAGTCCGATTTTCATAAAACTTTACCAAATTATATATAGTATTGGCCTGTAGTAAGTTTTTGCAAAAACAAAAAATTTTTCAATTCAACTAATTTTTTTCTTACAAATGGCTTGGGGTGACCTTTGACACCATCGGGCTCAAATGTGGCAGGTGTATTCTAGGGGTAAAAACGATTATGTTTCAGCTCGGCGCTCATTGATATCGCCAACTTAAAAAAAATCCATATAAGCCGCGGCCAGGCTAATAATTAAATTTTTAACGAGTTTTGATAAGCCATCATCAGATATTAATATGCTTGTTTTAAATATGTATTAGCTTTCGATTTTAGAGGACTGATTTATTATATGGGGCAATGATTTCGATTTAATTTTTGTTTCTTACTGATATAAATTACACATATTCTGTATAGTTCACAGTTTGCTCAATGCAATATTTTCGTAACCTTGTTTGATGAGAAATGTAATTCCTCATATCTTATAAAAAAAACCTCTTTACGAGGTAAAAGTCTAGTGACGAAAACATTTTAATGCACCAAAATGTCTGATATCCAATTTTGTGACGAATAATATTAAGTTTTACTTAAAAATTACTACAAAAATGTTTTTTTGTCACTCGGCACTGCGCAAAAAATATATATTTATTAGGTATGAAGAAATTAGCGCAATGTGCCGAGTGACAAAAAAATTTTTATGTAGTAATTTTTAAGTAAAACTTAATATTATTCGTCACAAAATTGGATATCAGACATTTTGGTGCATTAAAATGTTTTCGTCACTAGACTTTTACCTCGTAAAGAGGTTTTTTTTATAAGATATGAGGAATTACATTTCTCATCAAACAAGGTTACGAAAATATTGCATTGAGCAAACTGTGAACTATACAGAATATGTGTAATTTATATCAGTAAGGTATATTCAGTTAATAGGTAATATCTTGCCCAAACGAATTTTGACAGATATGTGTTATATGTCAAAAAACGCGTAATTGAATTCTCTACAACATGCAGTATATTTAAAAGTGATTTGATGTGTAGATTTTTCTTAAATCGCCAAAATGTGGAAATAAATACCTTATTTCACCTGTAGCTGTTTATTTTTTTACTTAAAAAAAAAACTTTGAAGGTATGCCTAAAAGCCCTTCAAAACACCTTTCCAACGACATATAGAACAGATCTGTAGCTCTTATCGTTTGGATGCTATGGGGGTTTTAAATTTAGCGGTTTTTAGCGATTTCCCGCTATACTAGCGATTTTTCGAAAAAGTCGTAGAACAAACGTTTCTAGATTTTTTATCGGGAACAAGTCCTCATTCAAACTTTTAAGCTAAATCAACGCTTTGATCTATACAAACAAACAAACAAACAAACAGACAAACAAACAGACTGACTTTTCATCTCGTTTTGAAAAGGGCACCAAAAATTTCGAAATTAATTATCTTCTGAACCAGTGGTCGGATTTTGATGATCAAGGTGTCATTCGACGCGTATTTTTGATAAGTATAGTGAAAAATTATAAAAAAAATCTAAAAGGCTCCAACGGCCCCATTTGCTCCAATCATTTAAATTTTGTCCCTCCCACTTACACCTGTTTATCTCACGAACCATGTAAGTTTTCAAAAGTCTTAGTATGCACATTTTTAAGTTAGATTGATACCTTTCGATCGGTATATAATTCGACTCGATCGGACAGTCATAGCAAATTTTCCATTCTTCCTGTGTATATATGCTAGTCGCCTTTCGCACCCTTCGTGCTGCTTTCGTCACTAGCGCGGACTGCCGTCCGCAGTGAGCATATAGAAATGTAATTCCTGTATCCGATCTGGCAGGCTTCGAATAAGACGGTCCTGTACCAAGTTTCGTGGACATCGCAATTTAGACTCAGCTCGTCGACCTGATGACGAAATTAAAATTCCCCTTTGTTTTCATACACTTCAAATGTGGTGTCTCTAGATCTTATTCTAGTAATCTCAAGGATGGTATATATGTATAGTCAATATTAATGACTCTGGGGTTAATAAATATCTGATTGAGTAGGAAAGTCAACATAAACGACTTTTCTACTCAATCAGATTTTTTAGATGTATTATTTTTTTAAATAATAGACGAATCCATGAGAAGAAAGAGTATGCTTTTATTGCCGTGCTTAATAAATCATTAACCTTTCATGCCGACAGACTAATGCGAGTACTTAGGAATATAAATTAAATTCTTATTATCAGCAGACGTGGGCGAAATTATACAACGCAAAAAACATGTTGGTCATCTTATCAAGGCCCGATCTTTCTTACGGATCCCTATTGGCAAGCACTCATTCAAAATTGCTATCTCGATGGGTAACGATTTAAATGATATCACCACTTAAGGGGTTTTCATTTATGATGTAGGAAAGATTTAGAAATGATTTTAAAGAGCCAGACTTCTGAGTGAACCAATTCTAAAAGAAATACTAACACAAATATATAACCTTAGACTTATATCTGATGATGTATAGGAACAAGCAGGGTCAGGTAATTGGAGCAGATGACACGAGTATTTTGGCTGATGAAAGTACTCATCCGAGGCAGACAACAAACAACAAACAACAGCTAACGACCCTGCTCAACTCTGGCTGACTCTGACTCTGATAACGCGAAGCGGAGTAAACATTCCACATATAGGCGTATTTATAACCCCAGACGCGCCACAACAACAATAATAATAATAATAATAGGTTCTCTAAAAATATCAGTGATGTTTCCGTGAATCAACTTGACTTAGCAACGATTCGAGGAATGATCAAATTTACCCAGCTAGTTAAAAAATGTCAAAAAAAAACTTCCTAAAGTGTGACCAAAAGCAACATCTGGTAAATTTTGATGATAGTTTAGTAATCACATAATCGTTGCCTCGATTTACGATCCAGACAAGTGAATGATATGATAACAGAATTATGTTTTGGCCGAACATTATTCGTGTTCCCCTGACCCAAGGCAATTCAAATTAAAAATAATATGAATGGACTAATTAAGGCGACGTGTCCATAATCCCCCAATGACTGAAACTCTTGTTAATCTATCACTCAAAGTTCATTGTCAAGGGGGGATTGTTATTGTTATTGCCAATATTAATCTCTGCATTAATTTAATCAGCAATTGAAGAATATTCCGTGAAGTGGCAACAACATTAATCACTTCAATACTCCGACACCTGTGTAAGGCGGTGTGCTCTTCGTCTAACATGCGATCGAGCCATCTGACTGCATACATACATATGCACATACTATACATAAGTAATATTTTGACAGTCTAGACTGATGTGTTTCAAAGGTTGCGAAGCTTCAGGTGGTACACCTGCTCAGCTATGAGCAATACAAGCCTTATCGTATGGTACTGCCGTCACCTGCTACAACCACATGGTATATGCGCTAATTGACTTCTATAGAATTGTTTTTGATCGACTAAAGAATTAATTTGCAAGCTTATATACAAATCGCATCGTTTAAATTTTTGATTATATGTGATGTTTAGATGTATTTTTCGTCGATTTATCGACCCTTTTGCTCATGCTACAAAATCCAAATTTGCAAATTAAAATAATATTAGGAGTTCCTTTTGAGTTATCCCCAATACTAAAGGGATTATTGCATTGATGATGGAAAAAATGCACATGAAAAGTTGCAAAGGATAATTAAGTTGAGAGAGTTGGTCCTCAATTACATATACACACCATGTATGGATATGTACATCTGTACGGCTGCATTCAAACTTGAGCGCCTCTGAGAACTCGTAAAAATTCAATGATCCGGTTCTCATCGTATTGAATTCTCATTTTTGACATTAATTTGAGTACTTAAATAAACGACATCGAGTGAACTTATTTTTTCTGAAATAATTAATATGCTACAGGTAATATTATTCGTCCCAAAATTGGATATAAACAATTTTGGGGCATGGAAATGTTTTCGTCACCAGATTTTTACTTTAAATCAAAAGAAAAAAAACGGCACTTATCCCTCTCAAACGTTTTTTTTCGGTTATTTTGTCATTCAAATCACTCTGCCTTTTTTGAATGTGAAGTTTTCGGTTTCAAGTTATTCATTCAATTCATTAGAAGAAGCAGCCGAACTCATTCACTTTAGTCGAGCAATGTCTCACTTGACGTTTTGCATGTGCTATAGATGGTGCTTTTGTTTTCTGATTGTTTCAAAATTCTCGTGGTATTAACCTCGAACCTTGAACCTTACCACAGAAAATGCATTCTTGTATTAAAGAAAGAAAGATGACGTTTGATTATTTAGACCCCGTACTTTAAAAAAGTAAAGGGGTCTATTAACTTTGTCACAAAAAAAAATGTGCGTAACAGGCAGAAGGAGGCGTGGCAGACCCCATAAAGTATATATATTCTTGATCAGCATCAACAGCCGAGTTGATATAGCCATGCCTGTCTGTCCGTCTGTCAGTCTGTAAGAGCGCCTAGATCTCAGAGACTATAAAAGCTAGAGACTCCAAACTTGGTATGTAGGTGCGTCTATATTGTAAGCAGATCGAGTTTGTTTTAGATTTTGGATCGGACCACTATATCATATAGCTCCCATAGGAACAATCAGTTGAAAATCAAGTCTTAGTGTGGAAAACTTTTTTGCTGTTAGAGATATTTCAACCAAACTGACAGAATATGCATGTATAACGGTCCCATACATCCTGACCAAATTTGGTTGGAGTCGGGCCACTATATCATATAGCTGCCATAGGAAGGATCAGTAGAAAATCAAGTCTTAGTATGAATAACCTTTTTGTTGTTTGAGATATCTCAACCAAACTCACAGTATATGCATGTATAACGGTCCCATACATCCTGACCAAATTTGATTGGAATCGGACCACTATATCATATAGCTACCATAGGAACGATCAGTCAAAAATTAAGTCTTAGTATGAAAAACTTTTTCTCCATAGTAAGAACGGGGTCTCCGACAGTCGAGAATGCTCGACTGTAGCACCGTCCACTAGTTTAATTTTACTTTGTTATTCAAAGGACTGCGAAAGATTTGGAAAATAAAGCGAGACTTTGTTGGGCTAACAAATTAATGTAAAGTGGAGGTAGGATTGAGTTCACTCAATTTTGTATATGAATGTCTCTACGCTCTCTAATAATAGAATAGTACGAAGTTAGAATCTTTAAAAACTTAAAAATAATTATAATGAGGTTTTATAAGGTAAAAAAAGTAAAGAAACTTAATAGTTTTGACTTATATTTAACTAAGGTTTGAACAGAATTATTACTCTATTATTATTACAACCGGTTTTTTAAATGACAAATTATTTACTTTAGTGTGTTCTGGAATTGTTAATACGAAAAAGTTAAGCTTTAACTCGAACACACTAATTTAGAGTGAAGTAAGAAAAATAAAGCAAAAATGATTAAGTTATCAGTATTCTAGAGTAATGGGTAATACTTACATTGCTTGTTTGTTCCGAGTAATATGAAAAGTGGGTCTACAAATATAGACACGATGTACAATGTACAAACATAGAAGAATATAAATAAGTAAGCAAGACCTTAAGCGGGACTCTATTGAATCTGATAATCTGTGTATTTTACTAAAGATTTGCACACACTTTCTGTGGAATTTGGAATTCTTTGTTGCCAGTCAGCGAATAAATCAACAAAGTCAACACAATGGCAACTTGAGACCCTGATCAATGTCCTTCATTACTGTCTCGACTATCTGCTGCAATGCATCCTCTTCAAGCTCGTCCAAATCGGGAAGTCCCAGGTTTTCCTTAATGCCCTTTGGACCAAGTAAGACGGGCGAAGCGAGGAACTGCGCCTCGGACACATCCGACTGGACAAATGCGCACTCGATGACATTCGACTCATCGTTCAATGCCCGGAGCAGGGAGTTGACAAAGCTCGCCCCCGCATAGGCCATGGATAGGGTGACGGAGCCAGAGCCCGCCTTTGCCTTGTCCACTTCCTTGCCCGCCTCCTGAATGCGCTGCACCACTTCCACTCTCTCATCCGGAGTGCCATCGAATTTGGGCTGCGATTGGGAGATGAGCGGCAGCGTGGTCCCGCCATCGTGCCCGCCAACCACGGGAATGCTGACCTGCTGGGGATCGACACCGATGCTCTCGCCAATGATGGTCTTGGCGCGCACCACGTCCAGTGTGGTCACTCCAAAGAGTCGCCTGGGATCGTATGCGTCCTCCTCCATAAGCTGCTTTGCCACAACGGGCACAATCATTGTGACCGGACTCGTGATGAAGGCCAACAAAGCATCCGGACACGATGTGCTTATCTCTTTGGCCACAGCAATCGCTACTTTGGCATTCTCCTGCAACAGCTGATCCGGAGCCATGCCCGGAGTGCGGGGCACCCCGGCGGAGACAACCACAATCGCCGCCTTGCTCAGTGCCCTGCCGAGACTCTGCTCGTCGTAGGCCTCCACAGCTGCGGCTGTGCAGATGTGCGACAGGTCGGTGGCTATGCCCTTCACATTGGCCTTGTCCTGCAGTGCCAGCGTCGTGATCTGTGGATTTTGTTTCAGCAGCAGGGAAAGCGGCTGCCCAACGCCCCCAGCAGCTCCCACAACGGTGACCTTGACGCCCCGCCTGCTGCACCAGGAGCAGTGCCCAGGACTGTTCTGGTTGCACAGTGTCAGCCGAGAGAAATGTGCTGCAAATTTAATTGAAAACATAACTGACCCGGAAATTGAGTTTTTAAGTCAAATATTTATTTTGTGATGAAATTTACTAAGAAATCTATTTGAGTCATTGAAAGCCGAGCAAAGTAATTGCGTAACATTTGGGCTTGTTTCGTTTATTTTTCTTTTTGTTTAATATGACCTGACCTCTCATTTGTGGAGAATAAATTACAATAATTAAAGCACATTGGTAGAAAGCCTGATATTGTGGCAGAAATTCCAATTTTTTTGTTAAGTATCTTAAAAATCTTCTAACTTTCGAAATCTGAATACTCCATAGAGAAGAAAAATATGTTTTTAGATTTTTAGGGACTACCCTTAATATTTGAACCTCACTCAGTCAGTTGATTGACAAAGCGCGGGAAATATATTTGCAGCATTGTAAACTTTATAAAAAATTGTAAATATGAATTAAGTCAATAAAGGTATTTAAAAGATTAGGTATATAAAATGTCCAAAGTGTTGTTCATATGTATTTTTAACTAATAAAAGTGTTCCTCTTCTGTCAAGCATTAAAGGTTGTTAACAAAGCTATCTAGAATCAGATGCTTATAATCATTTTGCCCGTTTTCGTCCCCGTTTTTTGGTGAAAAATTACATGTTGCAGTGTTGAGTAATGCTAATAAATTTAAGTTATCCCGGAGTCAGATGGAATGGGGGCGATGACAAGGTCTAATTAAAAAACAAAAAAATATAAATTCTACTTTATCCTAGCTAAATTTCGATATTTAAATTTTACATAAATATATTATACTTTTCCCAGAAACCGGAACAAATGATTATTTTTTCTTTTTAATTAAAAAAATCAGACCTAGAAAAAAATAGTTTCCACCAAAATCTTTATTTTTTTCTCAATCTGATTTTCATTATTTTTGAGTAATCTTATAAAACTTAGACCATAATAATTTTTTTTGATAAAAAAAAATATAAAACTCAAAATAAGATTATTAATGACTTTTATATTTTTCGCTCAAAATAAAACTCAGCAGTAATTAGCAGCTCCTGTGCTAAATTGTTTAAAAAATTAATTAATTTATTATATATTTTTAATGATTTTTATTTTCTGCTCAAAATAAAACGCAACATTTATTTGTGTTACTTATGCATATATAGTTGTGTTCCTGACAATACAAAAAATATACATTTTAAGAAAAGTCTAACCTTGAAAATTGACCACTCAATCACATTTTTATAAGAATATCATGCATATATGAGATTTGTGGTAAGATTCCATTAGATTTCCATAGGTTTGAGAAAGATTTTTATGACTTTTACGAAATACTTGCTAATGCAAGCAGACCTAATACTTTTGAGTTAACTGACAGCTGACAGCTGAGTATTTTCAATGATTAAGCGATCGAGAGGACCAACAATTAAATACTTACAACTTTGAAGTTTATTTCGAGTATTATCTTTATACATACATACATATTATCTGAGATCTAACTAATTTTAAATTGCATGTGTGTGTTGTGACTGCAACCCGTGTGTGAGAAAGTGCTGTGCTTTTCAAGATCGGAAATAACAGTTGGATTACAGAAAAGTGATCTAAGTCATCTAGGACCCCAGGCAATTTGGTCCATTTAAGCATTGTCCAAGTATTCTTTTTTTGAATCCATAATGCTTAAAAACTCTTTCCTTGATCATTACACTCATTATTCGAAAAATAAGTGAAGGGTTTTTATTTTTCCCAGCATCCTTTCTAGCATATTATTAAAATAATTCTCCTCTTGGAATAAAACACTTAATACATTTCTGTACATTTTCTTAATTCTGATGGATTTGGGGGAAGGGGAAGAGGGCCTGCTGGCCTACCTCCCATCCCGCCCCCTCCTTCCCATAACAGTGTACGCCCTTATGAGTGTTCACTTTGCTGCACTTTGTGAAGAATCAATTACAATAATTGAACTATAAATTGATGACAACAAAGTTGTTTTCTTAGAAAACGGTTATTTTTCAAGAATTTGCGGGAATTTTTGTGTTTTTACAATAATAATGATGTAATTATTTGCGCGATCTAAAAAGTACTGTCAATAAATTTTAATTGCTTGATTAAATGGCTGTGTTTACTTTTGGGGATTTTTCCGGTGTGAGTCTCATTTCTAACAACTTTGCACGTAATTTGTGTGTAGGGTGGGGGGGGGGGAGAGGAAGGGGTAAATCAATATTAGATTAATATTAAATTTGCACTACTAGTATTGCCGGAAGTAAGCCAATGAATGGACAGGCTGGCATTGAAACGGCTTTCCATAGATCGCAGCATCGACGTCGGCATCGACATCGGGATCGATCAGTTGTCTCGTCTAAGCGTATTCTTATCAGCATCAACATGATGACGATGTTTCAAGTCGATCAACTCAACATACTACGTGCATACAAACATATGTATGTATGTATTTATAACGTCTGTCTGGCTTGAGTCACTTAATCAATGGGGAAACTGCAACAAGTGACAGCTTGTAATGGAGATGTCCGTCTATTTCTGGGATTCTGGGCCCTTTTTGCGGTTGCAGATGGCCTCTTGGGCATGTTTGATGCCTTCATCAATGCTCTTCTTCAGCTCCGGGATCATTTTCTTGAGACTCTCCTGCTCATCACTGTTCATGTCCGGCAGGCCGAGATTGTTTTTGATGCCATCGGGGCCGAGTTCGAGGGGCGTGGAGAAGTAAGGGGATTCGGTGACGTCAGAGGCGACGTAGGAGCACTCGACCACATTTTCCTCGCCGTTCAATCCGCGCAGCAGAGCGTGGACAAAATGAGCTGCCGCATAGGCCATGGAGAGGGTGGCGGAGCCAGTGCCCGCCTTGGCCTTGACCACCTCGGTGCCGGCCTCCTGTATGCGATGCACCAGGGCCTTGGTCTCCTCCGGCGTGCCACTGAATTTTGGACAGCACTGGGAGAGAATTGGCAAGATGGTGATGCCAGCATGGCCACCAATCACCGGCACGTTCACCTCGGCCGGATCCACCTTCATGTGCTTGGCGAGAAAGGTGCGGGCACGCACCACGTCCAGAGTGGTGACACCAAAAATGCGATTGGGATCGTAGCAATCGAGGGACTTCATGGCCTCGGACGCAATGGGCACCACGCTGTTGACTGGATTGGTAATGAATGCGACAAGTGCCTTGGGACAAGCTTTGCTCATGGCAGTTGCCACAGTCATTGCCACAAGGCCGTTGGCGCTCAACAGCTGGTCGCGGTCCATGCCCGGCTTGCGGGGCATTCCCGCCGGCACCACCACGATATGCGAATCCTGCATCGAGTCCTCCAAACTCGCCTCGTCCTCCCCCTCAAAGCTCTCCACCTGCGTGCTGGTGCAAATGTGAGACATGTCCATGGCGACGCCCTTCACCAGTTTCAAGTCGTGCAATGACAGCTCACAGACCAACGGATTCTGCTTCAGCATCAGACTCAACGGCTGGCCAATCCCTCCAGACGCTCCGACCACAGTCACTTTGTAGTTGCGGACACTCTTCTGGCTCCAGTTCCAGTTCCAGCCACAAGTCCCTTTCCCTTGGATTGCCCTCTTGCATTTGCAGATCATCAGGCAGCTCTGAGATGTCCTCATCCACATTCCCAATCCCATGCCACAGGTCTGCATTTTGCCAAAAAATAAAATACAAAATAAAAACTTGGAGTACAATTTTATGATATTTAGATTATATTTTAGTGCATTGTATTTTCCAGACTAACTGAAAACCCACAAACGCTTTCCCTACGTAGATTTAGATATTACCTGTAAAGTAGGCCCAGCTTTAACAGCAGAGTAGGAGTGTACAAGCGATGACAGCTCGACTAAGAGCTACCCTGTATCCTAACTGTGTTGAACTCTTGATGCTGATCAAGAATATAATGCTATAACCGCCACAACAAGGTAAACGCCTAGAGTTATCTTTTAGTTTTTATTTTTAATACTGTTGTTTTTAATACTTTTTAATAATATTTGATAATATATATTTGGGTAATAGTTGCGATTGACACTTACATATATGTATTTGCGTTCAAAATTTGTTTATTTTTCTTTTATTTAGCATAAAATTTACAGGACTTGAAGATTCAAAGAAACTAACAGAAATAATAAAAAAAATAAATTTTTGTTTAAAAAAAAATTTTAGAAAAATCAAATATAAAAATTAATTATACAATATATAAAAAAATATATAAATATAACAAAATTAAAATAATTGTAATAATATAATTTATAAGTCACGTATCACAATAGATAATTAAAACAATTAAAATTGTAAGCTTAATCTTAAATTAATCTTCAAACTAAAGCTGAAATTGTATATGGTTATTTATTTCTATTTCCTTTTTCTTATTATTTGTGATTTGTTAAATCTTAATAATTTTTTTTGAATCGATCGACATTTCTGTATGTGTCTGATGCAACATTAACATTCGGATTAACGTCTCCACATCTATCGATAATCATTGTGAGCCAGGGCATCCGAGAGTCGGTCAGTAAACCAATGCTTTACAGCGAGTAAATCACATTTTTGGTCATTCAATCGAGTATCGAGAGCGTAATCAGAAACGATCTTTAGCACCGACCAATGCCCGATGCCGATACCCGAGCCGATACCCGAAGTCCGAGTGCAGAGCCGAAACTGCTCGAACAGGCGAAGTGTTCACTCATGGAAAAGTGCTTGGTGTTTGTGTTTGGTGGTATAAAATGTTAGGCGCTATCAAGAGCGACTTCCAGTTGCTGCCGTCTCCGCTATCAACTCGCATAGCAAAACAAAAAAATAAGAAACAAACTGTCAACGTCCTCCTTCGCCTACTTGTCAAATAACACATTATATTAATCAATCGCGGGTTCAATAAGTATTAACGTTCAGAATGGTTCAAGAAGTGAGTTTATCAATACATATCAATTGATTGAAATTATAAAATCCTTAAACATGCTTGTCATCTGAAAAAACTCAGTAGAAACCCGTAAATAATCTTCCTTACGAGTGCAATATATTTAATTGATGGGCAAACAAAAAAAAATCAAAGTGCAAAAGAATCTTGTTTCTTCTGGTTGAAAATGAAATTTAAAATTGACATTTATGACGTTATTTGTCAAAACTAACCTGAACCAGAAAGAAGCGCTCGTCACGAATTAAATATTTCATAAATCACAGCCGAATTTCTAAATAGGGTCAATGGCTGGGTCATGCACAGAATCTTAACCCGTGTCGCATGACTAGTCGCCACATTCAGCTGACTTCATTTTATTTTTTTTATCTTAATCTCGACATTTGCCGGTTAATAGCTAATCAAGTGGTTTGCGTCTGCCTTTCAGAAATTCGACAACAAGCTGATGCTGCTTCTGGCGTTGCTTCTGGTCACGTGTCTTTCAAATAGCGCCTATTGCCGACCCTCCTCATCCGACGTCCATGTCGAAGCTGAGGACGCCGAGCCACAGGCCAAGCTGCTCGTCGATCCCAGCGAGTATCCCGGCAATCTGACTCCCGAGACCATCCGCAAGGTGCAACAGTGCGAAATGAATCAGGCAACAATGGAACTGTGCATGCGCTGCGCCAAGGTCACCAAATCGGAGATCATCTACCCCATGTGCTGTAACAACGACGATAGTGTCAAGGATTGGTGCTTCGACTACGTTTACTATGGCAACGACGAAGCCAACTGAACGGGGCAGGAGAACTCAACCCCTGAATTAGCTAGGATACTTACTTCTGACAAATTCTATTCTATTTTATTCCTGCGGGCACTGCGGATCGATTGGCTGTGATATTAAAGGCAATATTAATGATTATATACATTTACATATACAATACCATATTTATAGCTAGAAATAAATCAATTTTTGCACTATGAGCTGCACTAGAATTTTGAAAAACAAATCGACTTTCAATTACAAATTTATTTTTACGGTATTCCCAAGAACAAAGGTCGATCAATATATTTTTATCTGTACAATCATTATACCATAAAGCATGGAATCGCCTTTCCCATCTTTCCTTTTTATCATTAAAGTTACAATTTCTGCATTTCATCCTAACTCCAAACCAGATAGATAGAATCTAACAACTCGCTAGTGACTGTCATGAAAACCTAAATTAGTGAAATAGATCTGAATGAAAAGAAAAATTGTCGAGCTGTCGAAAAGGTTCCAGTTATGCAGATATTCGACCTTTAGAGTTATTTTTCTTAAGTTTATCACTGCGGACGGCAGTCCGCGCTAGTGACGAAAGCAGCTCGAAGGGTGCGAAAGGCGACTAGCATATATACACAGGAAGAATGGAAAATTTACTATGACTGTCCGATCGGGTCGAGTTATATACCGATCGAAAGGTATCAATTTAAAATTTTACAATGTTTACAATGTTTTTTACAAAATTACTACAAACAAAATTTTTTGTCACTCGGCACATTGCTCTAATTTCTTCATACTTAATAAATATATATTTTTTGCGCAGTGCCGAGTGACAAAAAAAATTTTTTGTAATAATTTTTAAGTAAAACTTAATATTATTCGTCACAAAATTGGATATCAGAAATTTTGGTGCATTAAAATGTTTTCGTCTATAGACTTTTACCTCGTAAAGAGGTTTTTTTATAAGATATTAGTCATATTATTTGTAACGCTTTAAATAGAATAGAATGCATTTGGTTTAAATTCTTCTATGAAACGCGTAATGTTTGCATATTTGTGTAAGGGTATTCCATAGTCAGCTTTTGCTGGGTTTTCTCTTTTTTTTTTGGCTTCGCAATAATTTTATTTGTTTCTTTATTTTTTTATAAAGTAGAGCGCAGCGAAAGGGTTTCGGCGGGGAATACGTTGGAGTTTTTTTTGGCGCCGGGGATGCGTGCTTATAGCCAACATCAAGCGTCCTGCCATAAAATTGCATGCACGAGTTTTTGTTTTTGTTTCTCGCTGCACGCTGCCTCCATTTCCCCTCGCCACTCTTCTTTTATTTGGCTGCTGTTGTTTTTGCAAACCATTTTTATTCTGGCCAAGTTTATTGCGTGGAATGCTATTTAATAAATTCCATTTTAGCATGCGGCGTGCATAAATAAACTTGTGTATTTATCAAAAAAAAAAAAAAAATTTATAAGTAAAACTTAATATTATTCGTCGCAAAATCTGATATCAGAAATTTTGGTGTATCAAACTCGTAAAGAGGTTTTTTTATAAGATTAATTATACTGCCACTCATTTACCTCGAGTTAGAGACAAATTCGACTTATAGAAGATCGAGTTATGGAAGTTCAACTGTCGCTACGGCTCTTTGACTAGTCGAAAAATTTAATTAAAATAAGTACTTTTTCTTAATAGGGCAATTGCACTCTTATTGAGGAGAATAACTTCCTTTTCCTAGAACACATAATTAGAGCAAGCTTTCAAGTTCTCTCAAGATCTGTTCCTCTTGTTTTATTTTAAGAATTGGCCTTTTAAAATAGAATAGACATAGTAAAATGTTTGTTTCAAATATTTTTTATTCTTTTGTAAATCTCAATTGTTTTTTTTTTTTTGATTTAATATATTTTTAGAAAACTTTATAATATTTACATCTTTAAATGAATGACTCATTGCGAATCGAAATTATTAAATGATAATTGCAATAATAATCGCATAATAAATATATATATACTTATGTATATATATGTGCATGTTGCATGTAGATGGAAAACATATTTTAAACCGATTTAACTTAACGACAACTATATATATTACAGTTCATGCTGTTGCTGCAGTTGTTGTTGTTGCTTTTGTGGGGCAAACAAACGTTGAATTATAATTGAAATGAAATAAAAAAACAATGCACAATCCGTTCGAACGGGACTAAAGGAAGTTTCGGACCCGGCATCACATCGAACTTGCACTAGTTAACAACACCACGTGAATTGTAACATTACGATATAAATGTATATAACGAACATGTTTCACCAAGAAACGACATACATATATATCAGTGTGTATATATGTATATTCAGTCACTCGATCGATCTGCGAACTCATTAGTCTTTGCAGTTGTTGTTGCTTTTGTTGTTCGTCTCGTCGCTCGTTGACTGAAAGCAACATTTAAATTTAAAATCGCGTGAAGAGTTCAACTTACCAGAATTCAAGCACGCTTTAAAGAATATGTTTTGTTTTTGGCATTTTTTGTTTGTTTTTAAAGAAATATGTTATCGCTGCAGCAGCTCATTGTGCGATGGCTGCAGCGACTGAGGCCGTGGCGGTTGATTCAGACTCCACACGCGTCAAATGCAGGTACAAGCAGTCGACGTCCTCGCAGCGACCCATCAGCTCAAAGGGACAGACGGTGGCATTCACATTCAACTGACTGCAAGTAGCACAACAAACAACAACAAACAAATGCATTTGGATGGCGGCAACTGCAAGTGAATCAGCACACACCTGTTGTAGTTGCGCGACAAAGGAGTGCGGTACTCTCCAAGCAGGGATTCCTCTTGTCCGGCAGGTGAAGCGCACAATTCTCTCATAAAGCTGACGGTGTAGGGCGGAACGTCCTGGACAGGCAACGTCCGGGAGATTGAGTTGGGCGCGTCATCCGTTGAATCTCTTGGTGTTGTCTGCAAGTAAACTCAGCCAATTTGTTAGTATGGGGCTAGCACAGTTAGAGGCAACAAACAGTGGTAGATCGAGAGAAGTTCTTAGAATTATTTGGAAGCAATAGAAGAATATGTAAAATCCACGCACATCACTGTCCAGCTGTGTCTCTCTCTCAATCGTCGCTGAATCTTCTCCTGCAGTTGCTACTTCTATGGAATCACATTCAGTTGGCTGCTGCTTCTGCTTCAGCTCCTCTTGCTCAATGCTGATCTCGTTCTCATTCTCAGCCTGCTTCTGACTATCACTGCTGCCTCTGCTTGACTCGATCGGTTGTGGAGTAATTTCAGTTTTAGGTACTGATTGTGACTCTGGCTCTGGTTGAGGTTCCTTTGTAGTCGTAGACTCGGCAGCCAACGCTACTGTATCCTCATACTTGACAATGGAGTTGTACAAGCGAATCTCTTTGGTTAGCTGAGTGGACTTGCGCATTATCTCAGTCTTGCCTGGGTCCAGTAACCTGAAAATAATTATTATATTATTATAATTAATAATAGAATTGTTATAGCGTCCGCTTTTGTCCACGCTGGCGTTTCCCACGATAATGGTTGTTGAACCCTTGTCGTTGCTGTCCACAGCAACCAGATACTACTGCTGCTGCTGCTGTTCTGGTTGTGGTTGTTGTAGTTGTAAATGAGGTTGTTGTTGTTGTTGTTGTAGTACCTGTAGTCTGGACCCTGAAGGCCACTGCCCAGATCCATGGCAGCTTTTCGCAATTTGTTGCGCTTCTGCTTGAGCGATATGATGATCTCATGGCTGGCCTGGATTTCAGGCTGTATTCGCGATAGCTTCGCCTCCTCTAGCTTCATGGCCTGCTTGACAGACTGCATCTCTGAAATCAGTTCCTCAAAGCGGTGCGAGTAACGCAGTCGTGCGATCTTTGACAATTTCGCCTCCTCTACCATACGCAGCGACTTCTCAAGGTTCGTAATCATGCTGCCACTGTAAAATATCCACAAATACATGAGTAACTTCATCACTTACCCACACACACACACACTAAGCTCAAATTAATAAAGAAACAAATACCCGATTTTAAGAAATGAACTTTCAAATGCCTTCAGCCGGCTCTCCTTCGATGGCATCTTCTGCGACAAACTGGACGTGGTTGGAATATCGTTAGCTTTGCTGGTTTCTTCTGGTCCAGTCTTTGGCATTGTTCCATTGGCTGTTGCTTCTGTTACCGTTTTCTTGACCTCTTTCTTGGTCAATGCAGATTTGACGACTTCAACGCTTGATGAAGTGGCATTGTCTTTTTTGCTGCCTGTTCCTTTGACAGTTCCAACGATTTTCTTCTTTTCAAGCAACTGCATCCGCTCGATTAGACGAAGGTATTCCTTTTGTGATGCCACCGGCAAGTGTCGCACAGCCTAACAGGAAGAGACAAGTCTGATTAATTGTTATGCTTAAAAGGGAGCTTCAAAAACATGCGAGCGAAAAGGAGGCAAGTATTTTTCAAGCTGCAAAGGCATTTGTACATACCACAGGTGTTGGCTTTGCTTTGTTGCTTTGCTGCACCGGAGCAGGTTTTTGAGTGGATTTTGATTGTTGTTTAGTCTTTTCTGCATTTTCTCCATCCACAGTGGGTTTGGCCAAGGGTGAAGGTGTTGGCACCTTGGAGCGCGCCTGCTTTAGAAAATCATCGAGCTTCTTCTCGAAGTACTCATTTATCACGGTACGACGTAAATTGGAGTTGCTGGGCGCCGTGGACGATTCGAGAATCTCAGAGTTGGGCGTATTTGATCGGGTGGTAGAATTGCTGGCGCTGTCCATTGCCTGGCTAAAAGGGCTTGGATTGTCGGCGTAGTTTGTGTAGCTGGCGTAGCAACTTCTCAGCTCCAACTCATCGTCACTGCCAGCCGAGGATTCGGCTAAAGTTATGACCAGCTTGTTCACTTTGATGCTCGCAGGATCGAGAGTAGTTATCAGCCGCGTTGAGCTGCCACCATTTTGAGCATGGAGCGGAGCCACTGACTCCTTGATCAGCAGTGTCGCAGGGCGCTTTAGGGGCAATGTCGGTTGAGCTAGCTTTGAAATCTTTCGCTTGGGTGCGGTCTTCTTATTGATAACCTTGTTCGGTTTCACAATCTTGATAATGTCGGTCGATGACGCATGGATAGTTTGTGTTATAGACATTGGAGTGGATGCTACTTCGCAAACTTCTTCTGGCAGCTTTGGCGGCGGCACAGGCAAAGGCGCAGGCACAGACACAGGCATGGGCATGGGCACAGGCTGAGGTAAAGAATCTGGCAATGATAATGGTATCAGCGATTGCTGCTGCAAACTAGTGACAGTTTCCTCGACTGGCTCTAGCGGCATCTCTAATCCAGTAGCATCCGTCGATGACGTTTCAGCGGACTGCAAGGAAGTAACCTGGAAGCGGCGCACTGCATTCTTGAGTATCTCAGGACTGTCGACAGTGATTTCTTCGGGGCAACTCTTTTTCTTGGAGGCTATGCTTGAGAGCAGAAGCAGACGTAGCTCATCTGGATCATCAGAGTCGTGGGCATCGGCATTCTTTTGAAGGGCAGATGGTTTTTCTTCCTTGGCAGCCACAGTATTTGTTGGTTTAAATCTAGAAAGTAACATGGCACGCAGAGCACCCGCCTCATCCTCGCTGGATTCGGCTTGAAATGTGCGAGAGGTTAGAGTTAGAGTTTGTGAATTGTCCATTGAGATCGATTGTATGTCGGTGAGGGAACCATGATGCGATTGCTGCTCACTCAAATGCAGCGCGTCCCTGGCATCGTCGTCCTCCAGCTGCATGTGTGGAATGTGAAATGAAGGTGGTGGCGGTGGCTCTTCATCATCGTCATCGTCAAACTGTTCCTGTTTCCGTTGATACTCTTGCTGCTCCTCATCATCATCGATCACGATGGGCATGGAAACGGGTGGAAGTGTATTGGGAAGAAAGCAGCGCCAGCTTTCGTCCCTGTTGATCGTCGCTTGCCAATTGTGTGGCCACTGTTGTCTATCTTCATCGCTATCCGTCTGTGCCAGATCCATATCAACAGGTTCCTCAAAGTTAGCCGCTGGTGGACTGAATGTTGTGCGCTCCGGGGATGCCGCCGGACTTATCTCCATGAGGTCATCAATGTCGTCGCATTCGTTGCTGACCGTCGGCTGATGTACGCGGTTAATCATGTCTGTGGGCGAGTATGCCCGCTCTGCATCACGCTTTTTCCGCGCCATATGCTTCTTCAATATGGCCGATTTGAGTGCAATGATTCGCAGCTTAAGTTCCGGCGGCTCGTCAATCTGCGGTAATTGCTGATGGGGCTGCTGTTGCTCCTTCTCCTCCTCCGCCACCTTTGCATCATCGTGTTTACTGCGTTGTTGGGTGTAGCCCTCAAATGTGTACGGCTGCAGATCTTCCTTTTGCTTGAGCTGATTCTCCTTTGAATTTGTAATAGGACTGGGCGACTTGCGCATGCGATACTGAAGTCGCTCCTTCAGACTGTGCTTAGGCTTGATATCATAGTTTGCAGTACGTGCCAGGGCTACTCGCAGCTTATTTCGGCTCAGTTTCAGCTGCTCGAGTTCTTCATAATCATCGTTCTCATTCTCAACATTCACATCATATTCCCCCATCTCATCTTCTGTCACACTGTCCAGCGAGTCCAGCAGAATGGCTGCCTGCTGCTGCTGGTAGTAATGATTATTGTGGTGCTCATGACGCCGCTTTCTCCGATTCGGATGCTCTTGCCGCTGTGAGCGATGTGCAAACGGATTGCGCCTTAGCTGTGGACCATGCTTCTTGGCCTCCATTCGCTTCGCTTTATGCTTACGATATTTTTTGGGCGGCTCAAACTCCTCCTCCGACAGGCTAGACACATCCGAGAGCACACTGATTGGTGAGAAATGCTGATATTGTGTATATCTGTCAATTTTATGTGGCCTTTGGTAATCTATAAGAAATGCAGATTAGCTTATCAGTCGAATAAAATAAACGCAAGCTCAAATTCTCAAATTGGCATATCAATGTAAATAGGGCGACGCCTTCTCCCTACATTCAACATATGTAAATATTATAATAGCAAAGATTAACGTCGGATTCCGATGTTATTCATAACGCAAGGTCACTTTATTAGATCAACTACACACGCACACACACATACACGCACTGATAAGTGTATGTATGCATGTGTGAATGGTACATACGCTCGCATAAGACAAGAACGTGTTGCTTCAGTTTAAATATGAGACAGTTCTTACTATATTGATTGGCGAGGTTGGCTGAAAGCATGTCCATCTTTTCAATATCTTTGCTTTTATCCTCTAGCTGCTGTATACGCGCACGCAATTTAAACTCTTCATCCTCGGAGGATATGATCATTTCGAATTCATCGACAATTTCGCCCTCCTCGCGGTCTTCTTCGGCGCCATTTCCATTATCGACAATTCCAGCGTCTTTAATCTGCGTAGTTTGCGCCGATTTCATTTCACTGCAGCTGTCCAATTGTTGTTCTGTCGCAAAGCTCTGCATTGCGCAGACAACCATTTTAATAAAGTGATTAAAGTCAACTAATATATATAATTATATATATGTATATTCATGGAGAGTTGAACACTTTTCTACGGAAAAAAGAACCTCTTTCGTATGTGTGTGCTTTTTTCTTTATGAAGTTGAAAGACGACTAGAGTTGTATTTCGATTAGGGCTGTTGATATAATATTAATATATCGATAAAAATATCATTTTGCCGATGATATATTTTTAAGCTATATTTTTATCTCAAGCGTAGTACTCTCTAGCTGAAAATATTTTGGGCGCTCAAAATGTTCGATTTTTTGAAGTCCGGCCTTACAAACTTCAGTGTGACAGCATAATACCAAAAATCACTAAAAAGTTGGGAGATTGTTGGTGTTATGCTGCTGTGGTCACACTGTTGCGTCAGCAGTGCCCAAGAAATAAATAAATAACAAACATTGAGAACAACAAAAAAGAGAAAATGGACCAAATGAACAGGATTCTGCAGTGACTAATACTTTAATTATTAAATGAAAAATTATTAATTATAAAAATCCCATTAAAATTTTTTTGTCGGTCAAATCCCACAATATTGGCCCCTGTTGCACCTCTTCAATAAGTCTAATTCGCTTTTTGTGTTCAAAGATTTCAATTCGGCTTTTATTTTGATGATTATTGGTCGCCATTTCTGTTCAAAAAGATTTCGACTAGTCGAAAACCTGATTCTATCGATGTTTTGAAAGCTCAAAAATAAGCATCCATCTGTTTACCAAGCAGTGCTGTAAAACGCTCGAAAATTTTCTGGGCTGCCCATATTTAGGTACAGCGTACATAGGTTTAGAAATGGCCTTACAAAATAATTAATTTCGAGCATGTTTGCAACCCTTTTTTTATATGGAGTTTTGGCCTTGCAAGCATATTTTCGGCAAGAGCGTTCTATGCTTTAATCTAGAATTTTGAAAATTTCACATTAATTTTTTTTTTTGTCGATTGATAACATTTGATTTAGAATTAATTTACCAACTTCACGTGACGTGCGCCAAACATTCTTTAAAATGAACTTCTTTACTTTATCTAATTTGTTAATTTACTTAATTTTATTAAATTATATTTTATTGCTTGATTATTGCTAAATGAATATTAACTTTTGAAAAAATCAGAACAATAAAATATTAGTGGGATTCCGGTAAACGTTTTTGATTTGCTTTTGATTTGATTTTGATTTTTCAGTCAGCTGTTCACAGCTGCTCCATACAAAATTTTCAGTGTGCCCAGAGCAAATCAGGGAAATGTGGTCTTACTAATTGATTTCGTGAAATCAGCTCTGAGACTGATTATTTTTGCATTTTGATTTGCTTTCAACTCAAAACTGTGTCAGCTGTGTGGCATATGGTGTTTGTTTACATTCTGCTGTCATATCAATATGGAGAACGTAAGTCTAATGCATTTAAAGTATTTGTAAATAAATAAATATAAAATGTTTGTTTAATATTTATTTAATGCTTTTTAGGATGCTTACCAGCACCTCTTGAAAAAACGCAGAAACAACAGCATAAAGTGGACGGAGTCAAAAGTACTCGAATTATTAATATGACTCCCCATTGGAAAGCTGCGAATATTCAATAAAAACAAAATCGAAAAGCAAACTTTCGTTTAAAACGCGTATAAATTTCCTTTTCTGGCTTTCTTTCGGCATTTTGTATACTTTTTAGTTGTCAATCAGCTGTTCGCCCAGGCTGTCAGCTGTTCACGAAATCAAAAAATAATCAGTGTGCAAAAAGGGTCGTTCCGTCAAATGATTTTGATTTGGTTAAAAATAATCAAAAGCAAATCAAAAACGTTTACCGGAATCCCACTATTGAAAATGAACATTCGATACTAGCCAAGCTATCGAAATTCATTTAGGGCTGTCTAAGTTTGCCAGTGTTGTAATGAGCGAATACGCCACCTATGTGTCGAATCGTGAACTAAAAATTACAGTTCAGTGTCAAAATCCGCACTTCCGCTCTTTTCTACCCAACTCGCGGAGCAAAATGCAGCAAAAGGTATTGTGGTTGTGAAAAATATGCGAATTGTGTTGATCTAATATGTTGCAAATATTTTTTTTATAGCGCAGAGAACCCGTGCAGGCCGTTCAAGTCTTCGGACGCAAGGTGTGTTATAAAATACTAATTTAAAATAATGAATATTATTGCACGTGTCCGACAAGCGCCGACAGACATCAACCGACGCTCGTCCGCCAGACGTTTGCTGAGGTTATGTTTATTTGTGTAATGATTTTTGTTGTACAAACATGATTTTCTAAATAATAGTGTATTTATTGTCCGATTCTGTTTGCAGAAAACCGCCACTGCCGTCGCTTATTGCAAGCGTGGCAGCGGTCTCCTGAGGGTAAACGGACGCCCTCTTGACCAGATTGAGCCCAAAGTGCTGCAATACAAATTGCAGGAGCCCCTCTTGTTGCTCGGCAAGGTGAGTACGTTCAAGCCAGTGTGCACCCACTGTGGAAATGAAACTGATAACGATAAGAACTCAAATGATGATAACATTTATCCCGAACTTGAAGACCAATGAGAATACAATTGTTTCTGATCTCTGTGCTAGCCACACAATTGTTGTTAACCATGGAAGTGGAATGAATGAAAGTAAACAAATAAATGACTTTCTATTTTACAGGAGAAGTTCGCCGGTGTCGACATCCGTGTGCGCGTTAGCGGTGGTGGTCATGTAGCCCAGATCTACGCTATCCGCCAGGCAATCTCCAAGGCCCTGGTTGCATTCTATCAGAAATGTAAGTTCTTGGTTACTTTTAATATGATTGCCCAAAAAGGTTATTGTTTGAAAGATAAATGACTTTCTTGCAATTTATAAATTGAGAGGGCTAGAGAAACCACCATTATGAGCATATACCAACCAAGCTGCAAGCACTACAAGCACAGATTGGGTGATGCGGCAAAAACATGAAAACTATTTATTTGTATAGACTACTGTTTATAGCACCTTCTACCAGATTTTTGTTGGAATCGTTTCATTTCCAATGAAAGACAAGTGCAAGGGAGAGGAAGTGAATGTGGCAATCAAAGAGAGCGACTTGAGCAATTTTCGTATCAGTTGCTATTTGAGGCTACATCGACACTTCATTAGATACTGATTTTTCCGGTTTATTATATAGACAGTAGCACCTTCTACCAGATTTTTGTTGGAATCCTTTCATTTCCAATGAAAGACAAGTGCAAGGGAGAGGAAGTGAATGTGGCAATCAAAGAGAGCGACTTGATCAATTTCCGTATGAGTTGCTATTTGAGGCTACATCGACACTTGATTAGATGAATTAGATATTTCTTTTTTAGGGAGAACTATAAATCAATCTTATAATTTTGTTTCATTGCAGACGTCGACGAAGCCTCCAAGAAGGAAATCAAAGACATTCTGGTCCAATACGACAGAACCCTGCTGGTTGGCGATCCACGTCGCTGCGAGCCCAAGAAGTTCGGCGGTCCAGGTGCCCGTGCACGTTACCAGAAGTCGTACCGTTAATATTTCTGCTGCTTTTCAAATTGGATTAGATATTTTGTACAACTTGAAAATATTTACGTGTTTGCTCCAATTCGAGAATCATGTGAATAAACGGAATAATTAACTTTATGTTATACAAACTTATAATTACTTGGTTTTGCTTGGGACTACAAATCGCACATTTACTTGCGAAATTTCATATTTACTTTATGTATAGTATACTCCATGTGAGATTCGAAATAATTCTTAATTTAAAAAAATCAGTATCGCTTAAGGCGTGTATATTTTGTGAAAGATTCATTTTCCTATCTATAAGAATAAAGTTTTCTTTCAATGGTAGGGTGTAAGATGGGATGGACCTGTTCGGGCTTCGTGTCCCGCGGGCATTTTCAAAAAATCCACGGGCTTCGTGCACACGGTTGCCACATAAAAAAATCATGTTGAGTCAAAATAAAAAAAAAAATTAGCCAAATTCAGTAAAAAAGATTCAAAAAATTTTTTTAGTTCATGTTATTTTTGCATTTAATCAAACAAAAAGTATTTTTTTCCCAAACGTATAATAATTCCAAAGTATTTTACATTTAAATTTTAGGGCCGTTTTTTAAATTTTTTTATAAACTGTATCTAAGATACAGCGGTGACCAAAAGTATTTTGGCACTCTTTAACCAATTAATTAACTAATTCTACTCAAATTTTGGAATTAGCTCATGTAATGTTTGGCATCAATGGAAAAGTCTTTTGAACTCGGTACCCACTGAAAATTTCGAATTTTTGTAAACGTCCACTTCTTCAACTTTTTTCCTCTATTTAAAAAAAAAATGTTTTGATGCAAAAAGTTTCTTCAAACAATTCTAATAGTGCCTGCTACATTTTTTTTTTCAAATATCTCTTCGCTAATATTTTTTCTAATTTTTTGAAAACTGCGAAAAAGGCACTTTTTCCTAATTTTCACACAAAAAGAGCCTTTTTTGCAGTTTTCAACAAACAATATCATTTTACGTCAAAATATATTTTCAATAGATATCAAACACCTTATTTAGACTTTGAAAAAACGGGCCTCAAGATTATGTAATTAAATAAAAATAAATATGTACTTCAACCTAAAACTATACAGAAACACTGATTCTGAACTGATGAAAAAAAGCCAATTCAAAAATATAAGTGCCATTGCGCCAACAGGAAAAAAAAGCCAGTTTCGGCGCAAAAACGCCAATTTTGGCAACCGTGCGCCTTATACTAATTACCAGCAGAATTGCCAGAATTAGTCCGTTAAAAAAAAACCAGATTTGAATAAGCAAATTTTAAAGTAAAAACAAAAAATATGGTACTGTTTTTTAGCAAACTTTTATTTCATTTCTAAATTAGAATGCAAAGAAGGTAGAAATAAAATAACAGAATGCTATAAAACACAAAAAAATTTGTATATTATTTCTTCAAAACTTGTTTATTCAAATCTGGCTTTTTTTAACGGTCACATTTGGCAACGCTGATTACCAGACAGCTCGATAACCTCAATGTGTTTTGTTTTGAGATATCAATATGACAGAATATCGCTAAGCAGTGTATTATATCGATAGGTTTCGATATCGTTTTTATCGTTCCTAGCGTCGGCATCTCAATTCAGAAAAAAGGCGCACAATTTTATTCTATGAATTGAAACAAAATAAGTTTCATCTATTGTTTAAGGCGCAAAATGTATGTTAAGAAGTTGGTGCTTGATGGATTCAAGTCGTACGGTAAGCGTACAGAGATTGAAGGCTTTGATCCAGAGTTTACAGCCATCACTGGCCTAAACGGATCTGGCAAATCAAACATCTTGGACTCGATTTGTTTTGTGTTGGGCATCAGTAATTTGCAGAATGTAAGTAACTTTAGCTGTTTATTGCGCAAGAGCGATTAAAAAATAAGGCACTTTGTGTTTGTATTTTAGGTGCGTGCATCCGCGCTGCAGGATTTGGTATTTAAGAATGGCCAGGCAGGAATAACGAAGGCAACAGTGACCATTGTTTTCGACAATACAAATGCACAACAATGTCCGCCGGGTTATGAGAAGTGTCGCGAGATCTCCGTGACCCGCCAAGTGGTTGTCGGTGGCAAGAATAAGTTCCTCATTAATGGAAAGCTGGTGCAGAACAAAAAGGTGCAAGACTTTTTCTGCTCCATGCAGCTAAACGTCAACAATCCGAATTTTCTGATCATGCAGGGCAAGATCCAGCAAGTACTAAACATGAAGCCCAAAGAGGTAAGCAACAATATAACTTATGCATATTTTAGATGTCTGTGTAACGCTATGTGATACCATAGGTTCTTTCAATGGTCGAAGAGGCGGCAGGCACCAGTCTGTATAAGACAAAGCGAGACGCGACCAAGACGTTGATTGAGAAGAAGGAAGGCAAGGTTCGCGAAACGTCGGCTCTTTTGGAAGAGGAAGTTCTACCGAAACTGGATAAACTGCGCAAAGAACGTACTGCATATCAGGAATATCAGAAAACATGTCGCGATATTGAGTTTCTCACTCGCATTCACATATCGTCCAATTATCTGAAGCTATGTGACTTCTTGCAGTCGGTGGAGGCTAGCGAACAAAAGATAGAGAGCCGCATTGCTACTTGTCATGAGAAGCATGCCACGAACTTGGAGGAAATTGCGTCTATTGAAGTCAAGGTGAAGGATATTCAAAATAAAATAGATGCTGAAATGGGGGGCACTCTTAAGGGGCTAGAGGAGCAGCTTTCTGCTAAGCGGGCCGTTGAAGCAACTGCATCTGGAAGTCTAAAGGCCGCAAAAGGAACAATTGAGCAGGATGAGAAGAAGATTCGTATGGCCAGTAAAAACATTTCAGAAGATGAGTCCGCGCTGCTTAAAAAACAACAAGCTATGTCAAACGTTCAGGGCGAGTTCCAGAGTCTAAAGGATGCTGATGCAACGGATGCGAAGGCTTACGAGGATGCCCAGCGAAAATTTGAGGCTGTATCGCAGGGTCTTTCAACCGACGAGGACGGCCAGGCCAGTACACTCCAGGAACAGTTAATTGGTAAGACTTCAACCCAATCAGGTTTATTATTTGAGTAGCTAATGTTGATCCTAATCGACAGCGGCCAAGCAACAGCTAAGCGAGGCGCAGACTACAATTAAAACGTCAGAAATGGAGCTGCGTCATACGCGCAGCCTGCTCAATCAGAAGGAGGGCGAAACGCAAACCAACGATGCAGCCTACATAAAGGACAAGGAGCTGCACGATCAGCTGGAGGCAGAGATTAAGAATCTGGAACGTCAGCTGCAGGGTCTGAACTATGAGGGGGGCCAGTTCGAGCAGTTAAAGGAGCGCAGACAATCTTTACATAATCAGGTGCGCGAGCTGAAGCGTGATCTCGACAGATGCGGCGGAGCACGCTACGATTTACAATATCAAGATCCCGAGCCGAACTTCGAAAGGCGCAAAGTACGTGGCATGGTAGGCAAATTATTCCAGGTCAACGATATGCGAAACTCCATGGCTCTCATGATGGCGGGTGGTGGTCACGTAAGTGCTCAATTATCCCTAATTAAAACTAAGCTTAACTTTGAGTATTAACTCTTAATGATAGTTAACCAGCTTCGTTACCGATGATGATGTAACGAGCAAGAAGATTTTGCAGAAAGGCAATTTGCAGCGACGCGTCACATTGATCCCCATCAACAAGATCAAATCGTATCCTCTTAACCCAAGAGTTATCGAGTATGCAAAGTCTACCGTAAGTACCATTAATTTAATATCACGTTGATTATTTCCTAATCCCACATTCTCTTTGTAGTATGGTCGCGAAAATGTGGAATCTGCATTGTCGCTCATCAGCTATGATAGTTATTTTGATCCAGTCATGAAGTTTGTCTATGGCAATACATTGATCTGCAAGGACTTGGAAGTGGCCAAAGGGGTAAGCCTTACGCTAAGCTTGATGAGCATCTATATTATAATTATTCTATATATTTGGACCTCATTAGTTGAGCGCTGATAAAAACATTGGAGGCCGCTGCGTAACTCTAGAAGGCGACGTGGTCGATTCGAATGGAACATTGTCAGGTGGCTCTGCACCCAAAGGCGCAAATATACTCGAAGAGTTGAACAGCATCAGGAGTTCGGAGACGGAAGTCAATGCAAAGATGAATGAGTTGAAACAAGTGGAAGAGCACTTGAAGTAAGTTTAGAGACTGTTGTTTGTTTGGCAATAGTTAGTATTTCCCCTGATTGGTCCTCCATCTCATTTCAGTTCCATTGAAAATGTTGCTCGTACCCATAATAAACTAAAAGAGGCACTTGAGCTGCGCCAACACGAGCTTTCCATGTGCAAGAGCCGTTTGGCGCACACAGCTTTTCAACAGAACCAGGCTGAAATCGAGGAAATGAAAGAAAAAGTAAAGACATTGGAGCAGCAAAACACAGAGGCGCGTGAGAAACAAAAAACCTCGCAGGCCAAAGTCAAGGATGTTGAGGCAAAGTTATCCGATGCCAAAGGCTATCGAGAGCGCGAGCTCAAGGCGGTCAGCAACGAAATGAAGGCTGCCAAGCAACGTGCTGAGAAATCTCATGTGAACTGGAAAAAGCGGGAACAGGAGTTCGAGACTCTGCAGCTGGAAATCAGCGAGCTACAGAAAAGCATTGACACGGCCAAAGCACAGCATCAAGAAATGGTAGAAAATCTCGAAAAATACAAGGCCGAGCTGGCGGCCCTGCAGCAAAACAGCTCGAGTGCAGCTTCAGAGGTTGCTGAACTCGAGAGCGCAATCAAGACTCAAAAGGACAACTTGAATGGACAGAACAGGGAAATGCGCATGCTCCTGGGAAACAAGGAGAAATTATTAAAGCAAAATCAGGAGCTCGAGTTGGAGGTGAAGAAGAAAGAAAACGAAAAAAACAAAAAAAATGGAGAAGTCAAAGATACCAAGAAACGCATGGATGCTCTAGAAATCCAATACCCGTGGATACCTGAGGAGAAGAAATGTTTTGGCATGAAGAACACGCGCTACGACTACAGCAAAGAAGATCCGGTTGAAGCCGGCAATAAACTGGGGAAAATGCAGGAGAAGAAGGAGAAAATGGAACGTACCCTTAACATGAATGCCATGCAGACACTGGAACGCGAAGAAGAGAATTACAATGAGACAGTTCGCCGTCGACAAATTGTCGCATTGGATAAGGAGAAAATAAAGAAGATTATTGTCAAAATGGATGAAGAGGAACAGGACCAGGTAAAACGCGCCTGGGAGGCGGTCAACAAAAACTTCAGCGGCATATTTAGCGACCTGTTGCCCGGGGCGCAAGCACTACTCAATCCTGTCAAAACAAACGGCATACTGAGTGGACTCGAGATAAAGGTGGGCTTTAACGGCGTCTTTAAAGAAAGCCTTGGCGAGCTGTCGGGAGGTCAAAAGTCTTTGGTAGCACTGTCGCTCGTCTTGGCCATGCTTAAGTTCTCACCAGCTCCTCTCTACATTCTCGACGAGGTGGATGCCGCTCTGGACATGTCGCACACTCAAAACATTGGCAGTATGCTGAAGCAGCACTTCCGAAGCTCACAATTTCTCATCGTCTCCCTGAAGGATGGCCTCTTCAATCACGCCAATGTCCTGTTTCGTACCCAATTCTTGGAGGGCGTTTCTACTATCTCACGTACAGTGAGTTCAGCTAGACGTTAAATGTATTACCATTAGTCATTAAGGCATTACAAATAAAACTCGTCTATTTTTCTATTTATCTATTTTAATTTATTGGAAATTGCATCATTCCCAAAATAAAGCATATTTTGTGAGAAGAATGTATTAGATTCAGAACATATGTATATATTTTATAAATTAGTAAATAATACAGTTGAACTTTCATAACTCGAACTTCTATAATTCAAATTTCTCTTACGCGAGCTAATTGACTGGCAGTGAAATTAATAAACGTAAGAAAAAGAACTCTAAGTCAAATATCTCCATAACTCGACCCTTTTCTTTGAATAATAGTGATTCGAGTTAGGGAAGTTCGACTGTATTTATATTTTATTCATTGTATTATTTTCGGACAGATATTAAAAAACTGAAGGAAATTTCACTGTCAATTCTGTTTTCTGTTTCGCATGTAACTGCATAAACAGATTACTTATCAAATTTTCTTCCCAAACTGTTTTCCATAAGCGTTTTCCAGGGAACGTAACTATGAATTTTAAGATTTAAATAAAAAAAAAAAGAACATTGAAATAATAATTGATTGTAAAAAGACCTTGAGTCAACAATAAATTCAATCGCTAACAACAAAAATATTTAATATACCACTGAAAATTGTGTTTGGTGTATCACTTCACTCTTAATCCGAGCTAATTTAAAATTGTTTTTCTGCTTCCGAGGCTAGCTTTTAAGTAGTGTCTGTTATTTGCTACCTCTGCAGTGCAGATTCAATTGCAATTTGATTCGGAATCATAAGATAAGACTAATCATTAGAGATACAGTGGCTCACAGCTTATTTCGCGCAAGGGTAGGGACAAATTTTAAGATCGAATAAGTCCCAAACTATTAACGATATCAACAAAATTTAAATTCAGTTCTTTCAGCGGACTGTCTATATTAATTAAGATATTTAATTGTTATTCAATTTCTGTAAATAGCCTTAAAAAAAAGAAAAAGTAAAACAGTTGACTAATTTCAAGTCACAGCTTATTTCGTGCAGGCACTTGGAGTAACTCTAAATCCGTGATTGTGATTAAAATGTCCAAAATGAGCCCTGGTTAAAATATTAAATAGTATAAATCTGTCCTAACGGTATTAAAGTAAGGTTTAACTTAGCGGAATATTGTTGAAATGATTAAATTAGGATTGAATTAGATACAAAATTAACAGAGTGCGTTCTGTTAATGCTTTTCAGCGGTAAGGCGCTAGATTTCCAACAGGGCAGGTTTGCTGGTACAAACGTCAAAGTGACGTTTGGTCACAGCGACAAAGAGAACGACACTGACAGTCGTTGGCTGTAAGTTGCATGCGCACTAGAGAGAGAGAGACAGAACGTTTGGTGAGACCGTCGACGAGACGAACGCACCGCGCAAACCCACACAGGCAGCAACAACATTCACACACACAGTCAAACAAACGACTGAACTGCGACTACGACAATGTTGGAGGAGTGCTGCTGTGAAAAATTAAACAAAAGTGCTAAAGTGGATTTTTAAAAGCACAAAGAGGTCGATAATAAAACATTCAACATTTCATCCCAACGCAGATTCCTAAAGAAGCTCGTCAACATGGTAAGAAGGCATCGTTCAAAGAATGGACTCACAATCAAAATCTCGAATCAAATCGCTTGCTTCTGCACAGTCTCTGTGCATGTGTATGTGTGTGTGGTACAAAATTCTATAAGTTGAATACGTTCTGCCGTCTGGCGGCCTGGCAAGACAGGTGGAGGTTACTTGGGAACCCTCGCATTGAGCACTTGATTCTATGAATTTATATGTGCATTCCCAAGATGTGCACCCAAGAATCGCCAGCAGCAGTACCGGCTCCAATATCTTAGCTCCCAATCCATGAGAACTGCTAAGGAGCAACAATCCGTAAGAGAATAACTGTTTGGGTTACATGAATTTAAAATTCAAAATATATAATGTCGAGAATATTTGGCAGCATTATAATTTCCATTTTGCAAGTACAATGTTCAATTAATTTTAACTGTTCATCAAGCAACAATAAAATGTGGAAACAGTGTTTACCTATGAGTTTTGCCAGTGTTGCCACTGCGCTTCCAAATAACAGCTGTTCTCTTAGCTCGCTAGTAATCTGATCATTTGAAAATGAACGACTGTTCCGTTTTTAATTTGAAATGTTTTTAATATGTTTGTATTTTGTTTAAGGACCGAGTTACAAAGCCGCAGAAGAAAATGCTCATCACGTTGCTTCGTGAAACGAAATACATGGAGGGCAAGAAGGAGAAGGAGTGGTATTGGGAGAAGATTCAAGCAGCGCTGAACACAATTGGACCCAAGAAAACCATAATACAGTGGAAAAAGGTGCGTAAGTCTGCATAGATGACCTTCCCGGAATTCTAGTAAAAACCATTTCAGTGCTGGCGTGACATGCGTTTGACGACGAGAAAGAAGCTGGCCGAGCTGAAGCGTTGTCAGTTATCTGGCGGGTCGCCGCCTCCGGGCATTGAGCTTAATCAGGAAGACAACGATATCATTGACATTGTGGGCACAGAATACTTTTACGAGGAGATGAACGGCGAACTGAAGCCGGAGAACTTTATGACCGGCTTCGACTACGTGCCAGAACACTTTTGCGATGCCATACTTACGGCTGCTGCGGGTCAGCAGCAACAGCACATGCAACACCCCAAGGATCCACAGTCTCATAGTGGCCAGCAGCCCCAGGATCACCATACAAACGATGGCGAGACAAACGATGCGCCCGGCTCCTCAAACGGTGGCTCCTACCAGGGTCAGAATGTGACCCAGTTGCAGACGCATAATGGTAGCGGTGGAGACCATGGAAATGGCAACGGCTCACAGTCGCATCAGGGAATGCCACAGCATCCAGCATTTCATGGTGGTCTTCATCCGCATCTTCTGCGACGACAGCACTCAAACGCTGCATTACAACGAGAGACGCCCTTTGAAGAGAAACTGCTTCAATTTATGCAAGACGCGTTTCCCAAGAAGAGTAAAAAGCGCAAGCAACGTGATCCGGACAAGCTCTTTTTGCTATCGCTATATGAAGAGATCAAACGGGTTCCGGAGGAGATACGACTGGACGTGAAATCCGAGCTGATGCAGATCTTAAAAAAGTATCAAAAGAAGTCACCCGTCAAGGCGGAGAAGTCGTCAGCGTCCTCGTCTTCTGCCTCGAAGCAGAGCAGCAATAGCAGCAGCAGTTCGGCTGCAGCGCATCTTTCTCATAGTATGTACCAATTGCAGAAGAAATATGAGAAGGGTGAGAAGGAGCCGTCGCCACAGTCACAGGTGGATCCTGTTCCGCTTCATGCACCTCAGCAGCTACCGCTGTTCCAGCTGCAGAAGAAGTATGAGGAAAGCGCCGAGAAGGTGCATCAGCAGCAAAGCGAACAACGCAAACTCGAGGCCGCCCACCAGCAGCAACATGCTGCTCATCAGCAGCCTCCACCGCCGCCCAATGAGCAGCATCTGCATCATCCGCAGATGGCGCATAACATCATGTTCCCGCTGGCGCAGTTGCGCAATGAGCAACCGCCGGCGCAGCAACATCACGCCCATAATCCACATCAGCAGCAACAGCATCCCCACCAGCAACAACAGCAGCAGTCCCAGCAGCATCACCCGCCAACGATCTTTGGCTCAGCGGCAAGTGCAGCCGCCATGAGCACGGACCGTCCAGCGATGTCCTACGAGAATGTCGGGTGAATGTTGAGCCGTCTGTGGGAAGCCACTTGTGGAGCGCGCCCTTCGACGGTGTCCCCCACGACGGCAGACGCGCACAACTGTTAGCAATAAGCAACATAAAACCAACAACAAGCAACTAACAGCTTGCAACCAGCAACTGTTAGCCGCCTAGCCCAGCTCATTGCGTCGGATCAGGCTCGACGAGACCGTCGTCCACCGTCGCCCGTAATTCTGTCGGAACTGTGTGCAAAATTGTTTCAAACATTAGATTTTACTCGTACTTCTAATCCTTACGCTAGTTTATCAAGTAGCCATGAAATGATCTTCATGTATATGCCAACTGAACGATCCAGAGGCAAAAAAAAAATCATTAATAATTATGTATTAAAGATTTACATAATTTACTTATTCAAATACATATTGAAATTGTGACTTTATTGACAAATGAATTTATTTTATACAGAACACCCAAAATCATTATTATCATTATTATTTAGATTATATTTACTAGATTTAGCCAAAGGAGCTGATTCAAAGGCCTCGTCGATAAGGAATATTTTATATTTGACAATGTTTCGGTTTTATTTGAATGCAATATGAATGTCATATATCAAGTGCGAATGGTCGAAGAATGATCCCTAACTTTAAGAAAAATAAAGAAATTTTAGTTCCAGATAAATTATAATATTTCTTCTTTTATATCCTAATTAAATCTATGTTCATACAGTTGAACTTCCATAACTCGAATTTCTCTCTAGCTGGAGCTAAATGAGTGGCAGTTGAATCAATAAACTTAAGAAAAAGAACTCTCTTAGTCGAATATCTCCATAACTCGAACCTTTTCTTTGAATAATGGTGATTCGAGTTAGGGAAGTTCGACTGTATTTATATTTTATTTCTTCTATATTCAAATTTTTTTTTTTATTTTGTCTTTTGTATGTTATGTTTTGTATTTTTATCTTTTATATTTAAAATATTATATTTTTTATATTCTATTTTATATTTTGTCTTTTGTATTTTATGTTTTGTATTTTTATCTTTTATATTTAAAATCTTATATTTTATATATTCTATTTTATATTTTGTCTTTTATATTTAATGTTTTGTATTTTTATCTTTTATATTTAAAATTTTATAATTTAAAATCTGTTGTATATTTTGTCTTTTATATTTTATGTTTTGTATTTTTATCTTTTATATTTAAAATTGTATATTTTATATTTTCTATATTCTATTTTATATTTTGTATTTTGTCTTTTATGTTTTGCAGGGATTAAAACCCTAACCGAAACCATAACCTTTAACCGGTAAAAACCGATTGAAATTTAAAACCGTAACTGAAACCGTAACCGAAAAAGTCAAAATCGGGATCATAGGTCACGGAATTGCTTAATATGACATAAGTACAGTCGGATGCAAATTAACCTTTAGTAAGAGAAACTATTTTGTTTCTTAAGATATCTCAACCAAACTCACAGATTATATGCTTGGGACTGTATCTTACATTCTGACCAAATTTGGTCAAAGTCGGATTATGTATATCTTATAGCTGCCATAGGAACAATCGGATGCAAATTAACCTTTAGAATCAAAGACTGTGTTGTTGTATGGGGGCTCCGCCCCCTAATATTTTATGTACTTCAAATTTTATATTTTAAATAAAAAATTTTTTATTTTATTCTTTTTATTTTATGTTTGATATTTTGTATTTTATATTTTATGCTTCATATTTATATTTTTATTCCGATTAGTTAGACTTTCTGACGATCAGGTAAAATGGGAACTCTTTGTTTGTTGTATCGTCGGCACACGAACGAGGCCCGAAACGGCATCGCATATCTCTGAGGCATGCGATCATAAACGAGATTACGATCGCGATAATCAGAGCGCAGAGCTGAAGCATAACGCTGTGAGATGTGCACTTATCAGTTGCGTGGGATATGGATGGAAGTGCGGGTGGCGACTGCGACTTGGTGTTACCTGCGAGGAGACAACCGCTGGCATTCTAGTCTAGCTACGGCCCGGAGCGAGTCAAATTGGCAGTCATACTTGAGCGGAGCACTCGCAAGCTCTGGACATGTTCTGTTTTTAGTCCTGCGCCGGATGTTTGTGAACGTCGTCGATCTGCTGATAATTAAAAGCAAAAATCTCGTTCAGTGCCTATAAAATTAAACAACTAAAATGGCAGACGGTACGATCAGTTGATCATTTAGTCAAGTTCAGTAAAAGACAATGTGCTGTGGTTCATGATACAAACTGGTGAAACCACAAGCTGCCTTCAATGCATTTCAACTGCAATTCGGTTCGCATTTCATGGGTCGTTTCTGCTTGCGGCTGACTTACAACTGCCAACTTATGTTAATGGGCCAATTTCGGAACCCATTGAATATGCTTTATGAATGTGTTGTCTCCGTGGGTGCTTTGATGCCCAGTTGGAGATTCTGATTTGATTGCATCTGAGTCTGAACTGATAATCTCATCGATATATTACAGTTGAGGCGCGCACCGTGTTGTGGTACATGACGTTTATAGGCTTCATTGTTAACTATATGCTGCGCATCAATCTGAACATTACCATTGTGGACATGATTGTCGCCCCCGCCGCCAACTTGACCAATGCGTCGCTCGCGTCCAACACTTCACTCCTGGCAACCGTTCCGGGACTGGAGTCCAGTCAGAATGACAGCGCACTCAATCAGCGATATTCGTGGGAGCGACAGTTTCTTGATTGGGCAAATGTGAGTACATCTGCTGTAATCACACATGATTCATCAGAGCGGGGAGGTTTAATAAGTCTGATTAACAAAATACAATGTTGAACAACTGTGCGTATGCGTAATATGAACAATTGCCCTGCAGATTGATTACGAAAGGGATGGCTTCCACTGGAATGAGCGGGAACAGAGCAATCTCTTGGGCTCTTTCTTCTGGGTGCACTGGGTCCTCCAGCTACCCGGCGGTATTCTGGCCCGCAAATATGGCACCAAGTTGGTTTTCGGTCTCTCAAATGGCATCGGCGTCTTTTGCTGTTTCCTCATTCCGATTGCCTCTTACTGGAGCTATGGAGCTCTGCTCGGGCTTCGAGTGTTCCAGGGACTCGTAACTGTGAGTAATGTTTGTATGGATGCTTTTCTGGATGTAACAATGCTTCTCTCAGGGCCTGGCTTGGCCATCGATGCATGTGCTGACGGCCAAGTGGATTCCGCCGAATGAGCGCAGTAAATTTGTGAGCGCCTACTTGGGCAGCTCGGTGGGCGTGGCTCTGTTCTATCCAATTTTCGGCTACATCATCGCCTGGTCCTCATGGGAATGGGTCTACTACATCTGCGGCGTTGTCGGCATGCTGTGGTTCGTCGCCTGGCAGTTCCTCGTCTTCGACAGTCCCGCTCAGCATCCCCGCATAGCCCAGTCGGAGCGGCGCTACATCGAGAAGTCGCTGGGAGCCTCGGTGCAGAATAGCACACCTGGTCCAACGCCGTGGAAGCAGATTGCCTGCTCGCGACCCGTCTGGATGAATGTTGTGGCCCAGTGGGGCGGCATCTGGGGTCTCTTCACTTTGATGACACATGGCCCGACCTACTTCCGACTAATCCATCACTGGAACATTCGCGCGGTACACAGAACATATACGCAGTGGAATTGTGACTCCAGATAACCTTCAATCTTGTGCTGCTCTTTCAGACGGGCTTTCTTTCTGGCATGCCACATCTGATGCGGATGATCTTCGCCTACATCTTCTCCATGTTCTCCGACTATCTGCTGCGCACGGATCGCCTCAGTCGAACCAATGTTCGCAAGCTGGCGACCGGAGTTTGTAAGTTATCCAGATCCAGGCATTTCTCCCTGACGAATTTAGCTCGGAGTTTCCTTTGCTTGCAGGCTGTGGTGTGAAAGGCGTGGTGGTTCTGGCCCTGGCCTATTTTGGCTATAATGCAACAGCTGCCATTGTCTTGGTGGCTGTGGCCACAATGTTCCATGGCGCCGTCTCCTCCGGCCCGCTGGCCTCCATGGTGGATCTGTCGCCCAACTATGCGGGCATTGTTCTCGGCGTCAGCGGCATGATCGGCGGTATGCCGGGTTTCATCTCACCCTTCATAGTGGGCATATTAACCCAGGGAAATGTGAGTTGCTCCTTGTCTCCCCCTTTCTTCTCACTCATCTTCAACTCATTTGCTTTCTTGCAGCAAACTATTGATGCCTGGAAGAAGGTATTTATGCTAACCGCTGCCATGCTCATTGGCAGCGGCGTCTTGTACGTCTTGTTCTCGGAGTCCACGCTCCAGCCCTGGAACAGTGGCAGCAATTCCCTGCCCGATCCCGGACTCAAGGAACTGCAGACGTTTGAGGAGAAGTTACCGCTGAAGGGCGAACTAGAGGCTGATGTTAAGGAGAAGAAGAAAGAGGAGGATGAGGATGAGGCTGCACCCGAAATCAAGTCTCAGACCAGATAAGCCGATAAGTCAGTGTCAGTTTTATTGTCATAAGTACATTTTAGTTATAGCCACATTGTGTGCCCACTCGAAGCGACGCGTCGGATAAATACAACACACTTATCAAATTCATCTCGTATTTGCACTGAGATTTTGGTTGTCGCCTAGTGCTAACTCTTTCTCTAAATTTAAATAATATATTAGATTTGTTTCTGTCTCTTGGCGAACGCAATTACGATCACGATGAACTCGTTGTGAGTGTTTTCTGCTTTAGTAAATAAAATGTGGGAACTGAATGTAAACAAAAGTCTTAAAGGCCAATATGATTTATCTGTCGAATTAGACTTTAACCCCTTTTGAGAAGAAAGCAATTAATTCTGAAGCCGAGAATCTGTTTTATGATCAGAGCATAGAGATCTGACTATCTCTCTCAGTCTATCTATAAGAATATAGCATTGAATGAGCTCAGATAATCTTGTGTAAATATTTTGACGTGAGATCTCCAAATGAATTACTCGTACGGTGTGCCGCAAATCAATTGCAAAGTCTGTACGAACTAAGAGATCTTAGAGCTGAAAGTAGATGACATAACCAAACCTGACATATGTAAAATTTAAAGAAGATCCTTAAAATTACTTAAATGAGAGACTATTATAAAGAAGAGCCCCCGGTTAAATGGAGGAACTTCTTAAATTTTTTCCGTGAAAACTACTGTAACAAACACTTAAACATAATACAATACAATCTCGATTATTCGACATTTGTTAATTCGGACAACTCGAAATTTTTTTTTGTAAATATTCCAAATTTAGTCACCAGACAATTTTTCGTTATTTGTAACCTATATTTCTCGGTCCCTATCATTATTTGGTGCAATAAGAAAAACAGTCTTTATTTTATCTGCCAGTTTTTTTAAAGTCGGTAATGCGGACAATGCGTTAATTCCAAAGGCTGGTCTTTAGTTGTCCGGTTTATGAAGATTGTACTGAATAACTAATTTATATAGTATGACATATATTTAAATTTGAATTTAAAGTTAAATTTTCGCATTACGTTGTTTTTAGTTTTTTCCCCTGCAATTTTACGTTGGTTAAATCTCAGATATTGTGATTTGGTGGGTCGTAAAGTCAGACTTGGTGGAAAAAAGACCGACATAACAACTATGTTTTTCATGACAGCTATATGTCAGCTTTAAGATATACAAATTCGATATTGACCAAACTTGGTCAGGATGTAACAGTTCCAAATATACAATCTGTCAGTTGGGTTGCGAACAATTCTTATAATTTTGAATTAAGAAATGATTGAAGTAGGTTTTATATTTTGTTGAAGTATTTTTCAAAAATATGCCAAAAAAGAAATTTTTCGCTTGATAAGGACAAGTTTAGAGCAGTCCATCTTTGAATTGAGCTAAGTCTTCGAATTTTTATTCATTTATATTAATTGGTTTATTTTTTATTTTTTAAACTAAATGCATAAAAAAACAAAAAATTTAATGGAAAACAAATTGTTTTTTTTTCTTTTATGCATCTACTTATATTTTCTGGTACTGTTTGAATTTTCGGTTAACATTTTCTGGATTTTCCGATTTCCAATACCAGGAGCATCAGTCTGACTCGAAACCGTTAGCTGTTGTTTCATACCATGTATTTATAAAAATGGAGTGGTCCCTTTGTGTTAATCGATGGAATACCGCGAAAGGAGCAATATCTAAGCATTCTGCAACAGAATCTTTTAGAAATCATCGAATGTATCGCTCTTGGACTCGGTATGGTACGCGATTCCCCCTGCATTGGTGCAACGCTAGACCCACAGTATGCCTGATCGCATAATGGAACTAAAAATATCGAAAGGGCTGTGGATACATTATTTAAAAAAAAAATTTGGTTTAAATATAACCGAAGTGCAAAGACTTTTTGACTTTTTATACCCGTTACTTATTAAAAACAAGTGGGAAAGGCTATAGTCGAGCTCCCGATTATAGGATACCCGTTACTTACATAAACAAATTAAAATTTTTTTATTGCATGCTTTTAGGCATTTTAATTGCTTAAAAGCTTTAATCAGCCAGTACCACCTTTCTGTTTGTCCGATCTTTTTGGGATTTAATAGGATGATAGGTAACAACAGTAGCTAACGTTCACCGTTTAAAAAAACATAATATCTTGAAAACTGTGCGTGTGGTGGATTTTCGCGATTTACGGAGGCGGAAAGGGGCGTGGCAAAATTTTGAAACAAACTTGACCTGCGTGGGGTTTATAGAAATCTGTGTGCAAAATTTGGTTGCTCTAGCTCTTATAGTCTCTGAGATCTAGGCGCTCACACAGACGGACAGACGGACAGACGGACGGACGTACAGACGGACAGACGGACGGACGGACAGACGGACATGGCTATATCGACTCGGCTGTTGATGCTGATCAAGAATATATATACTTTATAGGGTCGGAGATGCTTCCTTCTCCCTGTTACATACATTGCAACGAATACAATATCCCCTTTTACTTATTATACCCGTTACTTATTAAAAATAAGTAAAAGGGGATATTACATACATTGCAACGAATACAATATCCCCTTTTACTTATTATACCCGTTACTTATTAAAAATAAGTAAAAGGGGATATTGTATTCGTTGCAATGTATGTAACAGGGAGAAGGAAGCATCTGTGACCTTATAAAGTATATATATTCTTGATCAGCATAAACAGCCGAGTCGATATAGCCATGTCCGTCTGTCTGTCCGACTGTCCGTCTGTGTGAGCGCCTAGTTCTCAGAGACTATAAGAGCTAGAGCAACCAAATTTGGCACACAGATTTCTATAAACCCCACGCAGGTCAAGTTTGTTTCAAAATTTTGCCACGCCCCTTTCCGCCTCCGTAAATCGCGAAAATCCACCACACGCACAGTTTTCAAAATATTAGGTTTTTTTAAACGGTGAACGTTAGCTATTATTATTACCTATCATCCTACTAAATGCCAACAAGATCGGACAAAGATAAAGGTGGTACTGGCTGATTAAAGCTTTTAAGCAATAAAAGTGCCTAAAATCATGCAATAAAAAAAAGTTTAATTTATTTAGGTAAGTAACGGGTATCCTATAGTCGGGAGCTCGACTATAGCCTTTCCCACTTGTTTTTAATTTTTCTTTGGCATATTTCTTCTAGCTTATCAAATGGCTTCAAATTTTCTAAAAACATAGTAAAACAAATTACCAACAAAACATGAGTAAGATCTTTAGCAAGCATTAAATAGAAGAGAAGATACAGGCCGTTGAAGTGAGAATATTTAACTCGTTTTACTGTCTTGCTCGCCGGTGCACAGTGGGGCCATTGCTCATTTTACTTCGCAAAAATCATAACTTTTGAACCAAATGAGATAATCGAATAATTTTAATAAAATTTTTTTAATTAAACTTTTTGAAAGTAATTTTTAAATATAGAAACCTTAAAAATAAAACAAAAAAAATCTCAAATTTTAAAAAACATTTATTTTTAGGTGCCATAAAATTTATTTTTTTTCACAAATTTCAACTTTGATAGCCCCTGAGTAAGCATTTAGATGGCGTGGCACTTTTCTTAAGCACTTATTTCATAATTTGTTATCTATCATATGCTATTAAAATTATTCGATTATCTCATTTGGTTCAAAAGTTATGATTTTTGCATTAAAATGAGCAATGGCCCCACTGTGCGGTGTATCAGCCTTTTCAGTTGCGTAGAATGATTTGTCAGTCAGTCATAGCTCTGACTATGAGGAAAATCTGTAACTTTTAAACTATGTGAGATATCGGACTTTCAGTGACATGCCCACTTAAATTTTTCTTTCAAAAATTTCTTTGATGTAATGAGAATATCGGGGGTGCCACAGAAATCGCTTTCGCTTGAATTTCTCTTCAAATTAATTTCGCTGTGCCACAAGTCGAATCGCAGATGCTGCCACCCAGTCCGATTCAGATTTTCGAAGTCAGGGTCAGCGATGCCACATTTTTTAGTCAGAATTCGAAGCAAGGTATTTAAAAAAAACATATGGAACCACTTCAGTTTTCTTTAAGTTAAGCATTACAAACATAGGTCTTTTAAGGTAAATCAAGTTTTACCACAAAAATCCTTTAACTTATTGTGCAATTTGTGAAAACATTTTTCACGAAGAGTTGCCAGACTAATGGCAGCCAAATGCTAGAGTTGTCGAGTAATTTTTATTTTCTCGCGCCAATTACTTTTAAATTTTTTTGAGCTAACTAAAATTAATTATTATATAAATAAACTAAAATATATAAATTAAATAAGAAAAAAATTAAAAACTTGTGGTTCTGCAATGATAAACTTAAAAAAGTTGCTAAACAAACCCTTGGATAATTTAATCTGATAAGGTGTTAACTTTTGGCAGCCTAGTTCGAAAAGGTTTGTGAAAATGCTTAACAAATTAAATCTCTCGAAGTTCTGTGGTACCTCGAAAATTTCCGTGTGGAAATGCTTTCTGCGGAATTCTATTTCGCTTGCGATTTCTGTGGCATCACTGTATATAACGATGTAACTCGATCTGATAGGACGGTGATAGCTAGAGATGGCAAAAAGAAATAATTGATCGATTACTGTAATCGCGATTAAAGGAAAATAATATATTAATCAAATGATTATTTTAATATGAGCCAAATTTCACGATTTTTTATATTTTTCGTGAAAGTGCAATGCGAATGCAGTTTTATCCCAACAATAATTAATAAATACATCAAAAATCAAATAAATGATTATGAATGATTTTGTTTATTTAATAAGGAATTTAAAAATAGTAGTTTTGACAGGCGAGAGGTCGTTAATCTATGTCTCTTTACGTAAACCTCTTTAAGGTAAAGCGCTCTGCTGGGACCGACGTTTTGCCAAGAAACAATATTGACATACAGCTTTGGGTACACAGCAGAATTTAAAAAAAAACTAAGTTCGTCCTGAATTGGAAGAGATTCCTTATCCTTTTTATGGCGCTTGTGTGTCAGCGATTTTGGGGTGACTGCAAAAAAAATTTTTGCTAGTATTTTTTATAATTTTTTGAAAACTGCAAAAAAGCCACTTTTTGTGTGTAAAGTCGGAAAAATGGGTTAAAATCGTCATATTTAGGATTTTCAAAAAATTTAAAAAAATACTAGCAAAAATATTTTTTTGAAAAATTTTTTTTGCAGTCACTCTTAGAATTTCAAAATATTTTTTGGAAAAAATTGAGGAAAAAAGTTGAAAAATTGACTTTTTTTAAAATTCAAAGTTTTCGATGGGTACTTAATGGTTTAATGAAATTTTTGCATCATTAGAACGGGATTTGATTGAATAAAAGATTAATATACAAAACCCGCATCAAAACATCTTTATTATACGCAAATTTAACAAATTTATGCTGTATGATGACATTAGTGGTTCACTGTACATTGATCTTGTGAAGGTCGAGTGCGTTGATCTCGTCTCATTTCGTTAAATACGACGGATCGAATAATTCTGTAAATTTCAAAGCCTTAACTTTAAATTTTGAAGTTATCCAAATAAAATCTTCACTTCACTTCGATTGACATCTATGCATAGAGTTAGTCGTAGAGCTAAAGAGCGTAATAATATTTGTATGTGCTTACTTATGTTTCCATGCTGGAGCATCCTTCGACCCAAGGACCCCAATGGGCTGTCGAACTCCAGTTAATAATTGCAATTTAAATCAAAGCTGATTGAAGCGTAAAATCGTTTTCCCTTTTGCAGAGTCCACATTACGATTCTCAGTGGCCGCTCTCATTACTCATACCACGCGGTGTACAATTGGATGCTGACGCTGATGCGGATGCGTAGGAGGAGGCGGGAGGAGACTGGAGGCTGGGCAGAATTGCCCTTTTGCCAATGGCAATGGCCAGACACTTTGTTGTTTTGTGATTCCAAGACATCGTAGTTTTTTCTGGCATTCATTTCATTGGCATCCATTTCGGATTGCACTCCAGGGAGTCGTAGATGCCAGCCATTGAGTTGCTGATCCACTTCACGCAGTGTCCATCGCATCATACGTTTTGGCACTCTCCTAATCCAGTCAATGTCTTGTCACTTGATCCCGGACCTAAAGTCGAAAGACGAAAAAACTGATTGAGATTAATTGGTTTCCCGTTACACGATTCGTTTTCGGCATTCGTAATGGCTTAAAAAATGAAGGTGCCATCATCCGGCAAACCTTTCATCCAATAACGGGATTATATCACGTCATCGGGCAGGGGGTGGAAAACGGGGCGAAATGTGAACAGTGAACGGAAATTGAAAAGAACAGTCCTTGAATTGTAGCGGGACTCCATTTCCCATCACGCTTTCCCATTCATAATCTGATCATCTTAAAAACTTGCATGCCTCTTATTTATTCATATAAGAAATTATCGCTTATTTAATCGTATATTCGAGTCATTCTCAATTTCCATTGAATATAAAGTGTGTTAAGGTTTCTCCGACTCCCATTAACACTAACGATTCTTTCTTTTTGCAATTTTGTTTATCAGTCAAAGTGTTTCTCCGACGGAACTCTTAAGAGACTCCGGCATTCCCGTAACTGTAAACAAAGGATATCAGAATGAATCTCACTGAGCGCGACTTCAGAGAAGCATGACAACAATAATAACAAGTTCAAATAAAAAACAACAAAATAAAAACGTATAAAAAATGTAACACGGATTTGCAAAAATTCCGCCGGATTCAAAGTCGAAAAAAATGCCCCGCCTGTCGCTGCCAGGAAGTAAATTCAATCGTAAACAATGCAATCAAAAATTCATTCAAACGAAGCATTAACGCTTATTCCGTTTAGCCAGCCCCTGTGGGGGGAAGTGGGTTAAGGTGGTGGGAGTGGGAGTGGGATTGGGTGATGGGTGATGGTGGTGCCGGGATTGGGCTCGTTTGTCTCGCGCTGTCTCATTGTCGAAATGCAACTGCGGGGCACGGCGCTGCTCGAAAAGCCAAAAAGCCGTGCAGTCTTTAGAGCGGGGCTGATACCCGTACCGTAAGTTTGCAATTGCGGGTGTATAAGGCAATTACTGACAGAATCAAAAATCCAAAAATGGCAAGGGTAGCTCAGCGTGTGTCTCTTCTATTATATTAATAGTGGACAAAATCAATGACAACTTTAATATAGGCTAGTGCAGTTAAATATGAGTCGTATATACCCCATATGTTTATTTTTTTTAATTTTCAATTTTGCCTGTTTTTTTTTTGCCACTTAGGCAGGTACATTTGTTATGTGGGCACGAGCGAATCCCTGTGCCTGAGCTCCTGCCTGGCTGCGAGTTCCTTTCAGTTCCGGGCACGTCGGTTCATAATTTTCCATTTCCATTCAAACGCCACGTTAAATGAAACCGCGAAGAACGACGAATAAACTGCGCACTGTTTGCTTCCGAAGCGAGGATGAGTACGGACTGTGAGGCATGGGAAACTCATGCACACGTGTGTAACCTGTCTGTACAAATACATGCATACTCGCATCCACGCAGATGTGGATATGTTGGCGCACCGGAGGCATTCTCCAACAATGAGCGTGCAGCGTATAAGTATCTGTGGCAATAAATTTAATTTGCCCTGTGAAAACATCGCAAATCCATTTTTTATATCATAAATTCTTTTGTTCCCATGTGCATTGGGCTTGCAGCGGATTAATGGATGTGCGAACACGTCCATATAAAGGAACATATCGTTATGTTGAAGCTAGGCAAATGAGAAAACTAAAAAAATAGTAATACTTTGAACCCTGTTCTTTGCAATTCTCCACTTGTTACTTCTATAACTGGTTCCCGAGAATGTAATAAATGTAGTTGCTCTTTTTTGGTTAATATAATAATAATTATCTAATCTTACGATTAAACTTCTTTACGAGGTAAAAGTCTAGTTACAAAAACATTTTCATGCCCCAAAATTTCTGATTTCCAAATTTTGTGACGAATAATATTAAGTTTCACATATAAATTATTGCAACAACAAAATTGTGTTCACTTGGCACTGCCTTAAAAAGTAATTGTTTATACTAATAATAATAATATTACTGTGGCTATTACTTTTTTGGGCAGTGCCAAGTGACAACAATTTTTTTTTTCTTTCATAATTTGTATGTGAAATTTAAAATCTCAAAATTGGATATCAGAAATTTAGGGGCATGGAAATGTTTTCGTCACTATTTTGACCAAACAACAGAAAAAAGTGAAATTTAATTATAAAACGATTTTTCTCATACAAAATGAAGAATTTGCAATAAAAAACAAGTGGGAAAGGCTATAGTCGAGCTGCCGACTATAGGATACCCGTTACTTACCTAAATAAATTAAACTTTTGTTTTTATTGCATGCTTTTAGGCACTTTTATTGCTTAAAAGCTTTAATCAGCCAGTACCACCTTTCTATTTGTCCGATCTTGTTGGGATTTAGTAAGATGATAGGTAATAACAATAGCTAACGTTCACTGTTTAAAAAAACCTAATATTTTGAAAACTGTGCGTGTGGTGGATTTTCGCGATTTACGGAGGGCGTGGTAAAATTTTGAAACAAACTTGACCTGCGTGGGGTTTATAGAAATCTATGTGCCAAATTTGGTTGCTCTAGCTCTTATAGTCTCTGAGATCTAGGCGCTCACACAGACGGACAGACGGACGGACGGACAGACGGACGGACGGACAGACGGACATGGCTATATCGACTCGGCTGTTGATGCTGATCAAGAATATATATACTTTATAGGGTCGGAGATGCTTCCTTCTCCCTGTTACATACATTGCAACGAATACAATATCCCCTTTTACTTATTTTTAATAAGTAACGGGTATAATGACGAGTTTTTTTTATAAGATCTTTCAAATAAAATTATTTTTTGCATATTTCGTTGAAATTGTATTGACCATAACAAGAAGTTTAATCTTAACTGGCCTAAGATTGATTGAAAGGTTTTGTTCAGATTATTGCCTACTTTCATAGAGGGAAGCTTAACTTGTACATTAACATCAAGAATTCAGGCAATGGGAGCAGCTATAATCTTTAATTTACACAACTGACTTGACTCCCTGATGGACTAGGGACAGTCGAAGTTTCATATCCAGGTTGACTCCATCCCACACCACAAGGCAAACGCCCACTCAATCATAAATATTATTAATAATGTGTGTGGTTGCGGTTTGGTGGTTTTCTATGTGGGCTTCACTGTATGTTTTGGTCCTTGCACTGCGTGCCTTTGGGCTAATTTATTTAGTTTTGCAGCGAGAACTAAACTTTAGTTCCACGGAAAACTTTGCCCCACGAACAACTTTTCGTTTCTGGGGGCTGTTTGAATTGGCCAAAACTCAAATTTGGCAACTGGCAACTGTGAGCTGCAGCGCAAAAGTTCTCTTTGGGATAACAAGCTGGTAGTGCTTCTAGCAGAGCCCCTTACTCTGGCATTAAACACAGACCCGAGTCCTGTCATCTTTTGTGGAATGTCTACTTCATATTCGAAATGTTTAATATGGAAAGCCACTTTGCAGATGCCAAATTAAAGTTGTCACATTAGGCAAATGAACGTGCAGTCTTCAAGAGAGAGCTAGACGGTGAGAGAGAGAGCGAGAGAGAGAGAGATAGACTCGGGTATAAGCATCGCTCCTCGTTTTAATCTTGAAGAAATAACTTTGGCACTGGGCGATGATAAATCATAAACAGCCCCAAAAACACAGAACAGCATGGAAGATGCCAATGGCAGGAGTTGGACGGGGAGCCAGGATATGGTCGTGGTTGTGGGGCAGGACGAGGCACGGACCGAACGCAACAATATGTGAATATGTTATTTGTTTTGGGAATTGTGAAAATCTCAACAGGTCCCCGCACTTTGCATATTATTTTTAATACAAGCTCAGGCCGAGCAAGTCGTGCGCAGTCAGGCGGGTAATTTTAGGACTCCGTGTCCGGGTCCGGGTCAGGTCAGGTCAACCAATTGCCAGCTTCTTGTGGCTTGTGGCTTACACACACCCATCTTGGGTTATTCATCATCTCTGCAAATATTTACAATCTTAGCTAAAAAATTGTACAGAAAACTCCATTTGTTTGCATTCATTACCTATAATCGATATCCTAGGTAAAATCATCATCTTTTCACCTTTCCGCTTCATTTTCAGATATACACTTTTCAGAGCAAGTCCATTAGAGCAACTGACTTCTGGGTAGATAGGCTGATGCTAAAGCTGGCCAAGTTGGTTGGGAGACTGCATCCAGATTGCCTTTTATGCGGCGGGTGCATTATTCATGAGTGCATGCAAATTGAATAGCAAGTGGAACACCTAAATTTCGTTGAACAAGTCAAGTCCGAAAGCCCGTAGTATGGGAGACCCAAGCTCCATTGTCTTGCCGGACGGGCTGTCAATGCGAATTACTCGAGCACACGCTGAAGGACGGACTGGAGGACAGAGAGATACCTGAGGCATATGCACAAGTTCAATTCCCCCGATGAACATTCATTCTGATTATGCACGGCATATACACATGTAAGAGCATATATGTATGTATATGGTTACATATGGCTACTATGTATGTACATATGCATGTATGTAGATACATGGCAGAGTCCGCAAATTTCAAGTGCTAAGGAGTTCGGGCAACATCTTCGACCGTATTCTGAATGCAGCAAAAACGACAATAACAACAGCTGAAATTCAATTAAGGCATCGCATAAGGCCCACAATTCAAATGTTGACGGCACATTTTGGCCTTATTAAATTATCATTCGATTATGCCATTATGTTTTCGATTGCACTGGGATTGGGACTGGCATTGGAGTCATGCCAATTGCAATATGAGTTTGCCGTGCCTCTCCTTAATGGCACATCCGGCGGAAGTTTAATGATACTCGTACTTTGCCTTCGGCTAGGGTTGTTGCCAAAACTTTTGCCAAACCTCAAGGAAACTCCTTTTCCACCCAACGACAGGAGCAACATCAACGACGACCCTTTCTTTAAAATCTAGATACATTTGCCAGTTGAAGATGCTTTCAATGCAGCGTAAATTGCTTTGTGTTGAAAGTATCTGGCGTTCTCCATATGAAATATGTACTCCAATACCCATTAAATGTAACGGTTATGATCTCACGTACTGCCATTTTGGGAATTTTCAATATGAGAACTGCTTAAATTGTCCTAAAAAGGGCATCCAAACGGGGCAAAGAACATCATACAAGTAGCACATTAGAACAGGTGGAAGGATTAGGAGTTGTATAAGTATAAACCTGTTGGAAAAAAGCGTTTAATAAGCAGGTAAACATGCTCTTAAATGGCAGGCATTCATTATACTAGTATTTCATATATATTTCCGGCTTTCATCAATTGAGAAATATTTTCTAATTGTCGTCCAACATTAATGAAACTTGATCAGAATCTATGAAACTTGTTGTAACTGGGATCTTGAGAGTTTAATTCAGATATATAATAGGTCATTTTGCGACCTACCATTTCGACCGATTCGATTGAAATTCGACAAGGAGTTTGACTTCGATCTGGTGGGGTTGATCGGGATATGAGCTGACAGATATATAACACAGTGGTCCGATCTTGATAAGTACGTAATGAATATCAGTTTTCTCGAGATGTACAAATACCTCCAAAAACATTAATCTTGCCGTTCTATTTAGTCACAATCTGAATTTTAATGATCACATTGGCATCATTGTCGGAAGGCTAAAAGAGTCTTTGCATTCATAAAGCGATGATCGAAGGAGTTAAACAACCCCTACATAACTAAGCATTTATTCACCTCACTGGTTCGACCTATTCTTGAGTACTGCTCCTGCGTATGGTCACCTCAGTATGCTAGACATCAGGATATTATAGAGTCAGTGCAGAAACAGTTCCTTTTGTTTGCTTTACGTGGACTAAACGGGGATCCACATCGTTATTTACCTTCCAATGTGGATAGACTTAGATAATTGGATCTTACATCGCTTAAGGATAGGAGGACTTGCCTAGGCGTGCTGTTTATGCATAAGTTAATTAATGGGCATGTTTTTTTTTTTTTTTTTTTTTTTGGACGTTGATGTACTAAACGAGCAGTACATTCAAGTGGCCCAAACGACACCAAGCACGGGCTTGTTGACGCGCGGACAAAGACGGACAATTATTGTATTAAACAACAATAAACTAAAACATACATTAACTATAAGCTAGATAAGTAAGAAATAATTGAAGTGTTAAGAAATTGTACAGAAGAAGAATTAGTAATAAATTGAGAAAGATTGTTATAATTACAACAAAGAACTCGGAAAGGGTTATGAATAGCATAGTTAGCAACACAGGATTGAAGAGAAAGAGGTAAGAAATTTCTAGAACTTCTGATAGGAACAGCAAAACTAATCTGGCTAATTAATTCAGATGAATCAATTTCACCAATAATTAGTTTGTGTAGAAAGACTACACCAAGCATTGTTCTCCGGTCAGAAAGAGATGGAAGATTAATTAGTAAAAGTCTACTACGATAAGGAGGCAAGCGAATGTTAGTATTCCAATTCAGACCCCGTAGGGCAAAGAGTAGAAACTGTTTTTGTACAGATTCTATTCTGTCCTGATGAATCTTATATTGGGGACTCCATATACAAGACCCATATTCCAGAATAGGTCTGACAAGTGAAGTATAAAGTAGTTTAGTAATGTAGGGATCGTCAAATTCTTTCGACCAACGCTTTATGAAACCCAAGACGCCAAATGCTCGATTAGCAATAGATGCAATGTGCTTGTCAAACTTCAGCTTAGGATCAAGAAGAATACCCAAATCAGTAACCGACATAATACGTTCAAGCGGTTTACAATTAAGAACGTAATTAAACACAAGCGGAGTTCGCCTGCTAAAAGACATAACTTTACATTTACTACAATTAAGATTTAAAAAATTTACTTTACACCATGTCTGAAAACTGTCAAGATCAGTTTGCAGCCTGACACCAAGAAGATTGTCAGTGGCCGACATACAAAGCTTCACGTCATCAGCGTACATGAGAACCCGAGAGTGATTTATAACGGATGGCAAGTCATTTATAAAAAGCGTAAAAAGCAAGGGGCCCAAATGACTTCCTTGTGGAACTCCAGAATAAACTTGAACAGGTTTAGAAATTAAACCATTAAAAAAGACTTTTTGGGTTCTAAAATTTAGGTAGCTTGAAATCCACAGAATTAGGTTATTGGGAAAACCTAAAAGATGGAGTTTACGCAATAAAAGATTGTGATTAACGGAATCAAAAGCTTTGCTAAAATCAGTGTAAATGACATCAGTTTGCATTTTATTTTGAAAACCATGTATAACAAACGTTGTGAATTCCAATAAGTTAGTGGTAGTAGATCTATATTTCACAAACCCATGCTGGTAGGGTGAAATAATAGATCTACAAAGATATTGCAGCTGAGAAGTTATCATTTTCTCAAAAGCCTTAGGAATAGCGGACAACTTAGAAATACCTCTATAGTTACAGACATTAGACTTGTTTCCTTTCTTAAGGAGAGGAATAATAAATGATTCTTTCCAAATTTTTGGGAAAGAACATAACTCAACAGACAGTTCAAATAAGTTATACAGGGGTTTCAAAAGACCTTCAGCGCAGTACCGAAGAACACATCCTGGTACTCCATCAGGTCCCGGTGAATATACCGGTTTTACAGCCTTTAGTTCACTTAAAAGCGAGCTTTCCGTAATTAAAGGTCCAAAAATGCAATTAGAAGCATTTACACGATATGGATAAGGCAATCTTAATTGATCATTTTGAACGCTATAAGTTGTTTGAAAAAATTCGGCAAATAGATCGGCAATAGCCTGATCAGAATCCGCGGTCTTTTTTTCAAAAAACACGGTTGATGGATGTGTTGATGATCTACGCTTGGAATTAACAAACGTATAAAACTTTTTAGGATCACTTCGAAACTGCAGTTTGCATCTTTCAAGATAATCTTTATAGCATTGGGCATTAAGAACAGAGAAATTGGATCGTGCAATCAGATATCGAGAAAGATCCAAGAAAGAGCCAGTTTTCTTGAACTTTTTATACATTCTTGATTTTCTATTTTTCAAGCTAGTTAACTCCCTCGTAAACCAAACAGGTTTATTAGACCTGCATGGAACACATAGGGGAACACATAAATCAAGTAAGGAGTTTAAAATCGAATAAAAAATCGAGACTGCACTATCCAAATCCCTGCACCCATATAGCCGGGACCAGTCAGTCTGTAATAAGAGTTGAGAAAGCTTTGAAAAATCGGTTTTCCGAAATTGACGAGCTCTCTTTTTATGCTCATTACACAAATTAGGAGCCCGGACAGGTAAGTCCATCAACACCTCCAAAGTCGGATGATAAGGGTCTTCAGGAAAGGATATGGGATTAGTACGAGAAACAGATAAGAAAGAGGGATCCAAAACAAAAATAAGATCAAGCATCTTATTCAGAGAATTTGGGATATCATTGATCTGACACAATGACATCCCAAAAAGATTATCAAGAAAATCATTTTGCGTCGTGGAAGTCAAAACGCTGGAGTCAGAACACAAAATCCATTGTGTTCCGGCAATATTGAAATCACCAAGAACAACAAGAAAATCACGATCTGAGAGCATAGATAAGACAGAATGTATAGCAGAAGCATGCAAAGTATAGACTGAGTTGTCAGAAGAAGGAGGGATATAAGAACATGTAATGTAAACATTAATGCCACATATACTCATTTTGACAGCAACAAATTCAATATCGGTAGAACTATCGGTTATTACTACTTCCGAAGATAAATCAGCATCAATAGCAATAAGCACACCACCACCAATTCGTGGGGTACGATCTTTTCTATAAATGGAGAATTTATTAGAAAGAATTTCAGAATTATGAATGTCGGGCCTTAACCAAGTTTCTGAAAAGGCAACGACATTAAAATTAAAGGACAGGCTATTTAGATAAAGATTACTAAGTTTACTACGAAGCCCTCTTACATTCTGATAGCCCAAGGAGAGGGAGGATGTTAGTTTTTTGAGCTATTAGAAAGTACTTGAGGTTGAACAGATCTAGTAGATATAGAAGAAGATGGAGGCAATACAATCGGAGTCCGATTTTTCTTTTTCACACTGTATTCCTTTACTATTAGGTGATCAGGCCAGAATTCTTTACAACAAATTTCGTTGAAGTGATTGACCGGAACACTTATTTTAAACGACGATATCTCCCGTAGATATGAAAATTTGAATTTTTCCACCGAAATGTTGACTCAATCTTTCTCCTTAGTAAAGTAAGCTTTGCTGTTCCTCAACGAAACACGCGTGATTTTCGACCTTTATTTTTTAAAAGAATCAGGAACAAAGTTTTTTTTGGTACGTTTTTAATCCCTGGCTTAAATACTTATTTTTAATCCGCTTCCAAGACACCTGTAGTATCGGTACCCACTCTACCCTCTATACAAGAATACATATAGATACATTTGGCCTCTTAGATATCTACACCTTATTGTTATTATTGTGTGCTATATTTTGATTTGATGGCATACTTTCAATTCTGCAATTAGTTTTCGAAGATTCCTAATTTTTTCTAGGGCTAATTCAAGAGGGCTTTCTTTGTCCTCAGTTCGTTAATAAAGCTTTCCACTTTCCGTTTCCAGTTTTACTTTTATTGACTTTATTTCAAGTTGTGTGTTGCGACATTTAGTCCCAGCATCAATTGAGCCAATTTGCCAATGAATGGCCACTTCTAACTTCCATTTCCCCCCAGGCTCCCAGGTACAGCAACCGCAACCCTTTTCAGGGTTGTCCGGGGTGTCCAACAACGGCGTCGACGTCGACGTCCATCACTTTGTATACCTTTGGGTGTTAGCCAACGCCAATCAAGCGCAAAACCATTTTTGACATGCTTCGACATGCGAACGGCTGGACAATCGGACAATCGGACAATCGGACAAACGGGCGAACTCGGTCAGCCAACCAAATCCAGTCTCGTCTAACAAGCCCAGAGCTCGGCAGGAGCAGCAAGGACTTGCTCTGTGACCATGTGCCTGGACAATGACAATTCAATTACAGAAATGGAAATAGCGGCAGGCATAAAAATCAAATAAAAGCAGCATAAAGTTCGGATAAGCAAATAAAATCAGTGGGCAATGTGTTGGCCAGAGACAGGTGGATGGGCGTGCTCTCCGTTTACCGTTAGTCGGTACAAATGGGCGGCCAGTTTCCGGTTTTTGATTAAGTTCCCTCTCCGATTGATTGGGTTGGCTTGTTGTGGGCGACCTTGTTGTTTGCCTTGCCTGGTTTTTGCGGTCAATTGCCAATTGGCGCCATACGCACGTAGACCACTTGCCTCCACTGGGTCCCCTCTTTCCTCTTTCTCCTCGGGGGCCGCTCATAAAATTCCCACGCAGAGTCTCCTTCCTCTTACCCTGGATGGGAGGCGGTGTCATTGGCTAAAGTGAAAATCGACAGGAAACCAAATTAATTTGCCGGAAAGTGCATTCAATGACCATTCTACAGATACTTTGATACTTTGGCCCTGTGACCATTGCGGTTGACACCTAATACAAATTCACCTGACCAAAAACTTGTGGCTTAAAGCCAGTGTGTCGAAAAATTACAACAAGCTGAAACATGGGGCAATGCTATTGAAAATTCATAGCCAAAAATTTATTCATGGCCTGCCCCTGACTCTTGGGTCATTAATATTTAAGCAGCGTCGTCCGGCTGTGACTCCTGTCCGGGTCACCTTTGCGGAGCCCGTCACAAACTTTCCCGTAGCGCTGTCAGTAACAGCGTCTCGAGGACATGAGAGCGCCTTTTTTACGGCTTTAAGTTTTCCCTGCCTATGCTGTGTTTCCCCTCCTTTCTCTCAGTCACAGTGGTCTGTAATTCTCACCACAACATGGGACCAAAACTTAAAAGGTAAAACTAGGGATTCAAACCCAAACGAATATCGGTTTCGGTTCTCGCTTACGAGGAAATCTTTTTATATCGGTTTTGTATCGGGTATCGAATTTTTGTATGGTTCGCTTTCGAAATACTTACAATGCCTGTATGAGTTCGGTTCACAAAAAAAATTAGTTTAAGAAATGTTTTAAAAGATTTTTTCTGTTATTCTTTTATTTAAAAATTGTATTTTAGTATCGCTTGCTTATTCCAGAAAATTATCCAAAATTTCTTGATTTCAAAATAAATGATTTTTAAGGAGATTACTATTCTAATTTAAAAATGACGAAACGATGATTACACCTTACTAAACGTTTATCGTTTATTTTTCCAACTTACTTCTTAAAGAAATCATTATAAAGTTTTTAGACAGTGGTGAACGCTAGAACGATTTTTGGCAATACATAAGAATCCAGGACATTTTTTTCATTTTCCTAACACCCGTCAAGTATGTTTGCCAGGGGTGCCGAAACAAATTTAAATTCCGGTTTCAGTTCTGATACGTCCCAAAAGAACTATATCGATAAAAAGGTCTATTTTGGTTTTTCTTTTCGGTTCCGGTATCAGCACCTTTACTTACAGGTACAAAATAGTAATCGAGATACCTTTAACTTTAAATTAAAATAGTTTTTTAATTTAAAGCAAAACTATACACAGGCATATTTTACTGAAAAAACACATAATTTTTTGGAAAAATTTACCGAAACGGTACCAGTACAAACGTTTCATACGGTAAATTTTCGTTCCGGTTATTTCCTGATATTTACTAAAGTTATTTTACGCTTTTGCTTGAAAAACAGAGTTTCGGAGTTATATTTCGGTATAGTTTAAAAGTATTATATGGGTTGCCAATATCAATTGGTTAATATCGGTTTCAATTTTAATGGTATAGCTGTTTTGCTTCGCAGATCATTTGGAATGGAGATTGAAATTTGTGTTCCCATTGCCAACTTCGTATTTTATTGTAAAAAACCCTAATATTGTCAATTTCTTAAAATAGATATTTAAATGAACAATTAAGAAACATAAACAATTAACAAATATAACCATTAACAATAATAAAAGTACGACTCATGTAAATTTGTTTAAATATATTATATTACAGTTGCTCACGAGACGTTGCAAATGCTTTTTTACACATTCGCAATGTTGTAAAATTAAATAACGGGTATAAAAATACTAATAAATCTATAGGTGGAAAGATCCGAACACTTCTCTATTAAATTCTCTTTATATAAATAATTAATTATAATTAAACCATTTTTTTAAGTAAAATGTAAAATTTTTAAAGCCATTCAATTTTGTCTCTTGAACCACTGTACGACAATCCTACAAATTCTTACCACATCGTGGTTGCAGCCGCCTTTTAACCCGTCTGACGTTCGCATATTGTCGCAAAATGTTCAAACTACACATTAATTTTTGATAAAATGGCTTTCGACTCGCTTTCGAAATTGTCTCAGTGCCTTCTTGCTGGGTGGGTCAAGTGCTGAACATCTGAAAGGGGCTTCGATTTAAAGACGACGTAAAACGATATTGGGAAAAGGGTCGCACAGCATTCGTTTTTTCACATTTGCACTTCTTTATTTGACATTTCATTTGAGATGTCTTATAAATTACATACTTAGCTATGACGACCATCAAAAGTAAAGATGTTCTTCAATTGAATCAAATTCGCCGGCATTATGGTTTTATTAATGAAATTTCCCGAGTTTTTCATAGACATTGGAGGCATTTAATGTCGTTTCAAGCTACGTGAATCGCGGTTTTCGACCTCGGGCTATTGCCAAGGCTGTAGTTGTGGCAGGTGGCCATTCGGCTAACAAAAATTCATTTATTTTCATTTATTGTTTCACATTTCCCACAGGACGGCGAGAGTTGCAATTACCGCAGTGCTGGGCTGAAGCAACGACCACAAGAAATAAGGGAAAAAATGCGTCGCCCAGAGAAAAGTTCATATATTTATACTCTGCAACCATTGCAAATGACTAAAAAGGGGTGTTATAAATTTCTGCGAATGTACGTAGGAGGCAGAACGTATAATATATAAAAGTATTTGTATTTCATCAGTACCAAAAGACCAGTAGATTTAGTCCTATCCGTCTGTTTGTCTGGAATGTAAAAGCAGCTCAAGTTTCTTAACAATTTTCCTCTACTTATGTATCTAAACATGTTCTTTATGCATTCTACAAATTTTATTACAATCGGATAATACAGACAAAGGACATTTCAGAGCTATACACGAGGTATCTTGCAGTCGAGTGGCGTTTTCAACTTTCCATTTTTTTTGTGTTTTTCTCGAGAAGGAATTTTATTTACTTTTTACTGCCCAGGAGTGTTCATAATTTTGTTGACTTGTCGTGTAGATTGTAATTTTTACTGCAGGACAAGCGCAAATACATAATTGAATAAGAGCCAGCCAAGAGGAGAAACAGCAGCAGCAGCAGCAGCAGTCGAACTTGAAGTTAACCCTAAGCCACATTTCTGTACGGGATTTTAAAGGAAAGGGTGCAAGAGGAAAGCAAGTCGGTTGCGAGTTGCTGCGATGCCAGAAAAAGTTTTAATTCAATTTTTTCTGCGTTGTTAACTTGAGACGCAGACTCCGATGCTCAAGTTGATTAATTTCGCATTTTTACGCTTGATTATATATATACGAGTATAACAGTATGTATACAGAGGAGTTGGTTTTCTCATGAAGCATCCTTTCACGCACTTGCTGCCAAAGTTTATCGCTGCGCCAACTTTTCCAGCACGCGAATCTTTTTTCGTGACTAAAATATGGCGTTGAATCCTTTGGGAAATTTCGATATCACACTTTGTTCGTCATGCCTTCTCTTCGAGTATGTGTACGTGTGTGTATGTGTATTTGTGTGTGCCAAAGTTCATTACCCATACATACATATGTATGTTTAAACGAAATGAAATGAAATGTCGAAATGAGCAAAAGTAATGAGAAATGCTCTGGGACGAGTCCAAACAGGCCCAAGCAATGATTAACCACAGCCCGAGACAGAGACAGAGACATAAGAAGAAAAGAAAAAGACAACCAGCTTAATACAAGGCCACCTAATACCCTTCCTCCCTAACCAATCGGGCTGCCACACCCACTCAATATCATAATTATTACGAGCGCATCAGTTTCTTGGCTTTGGGCTGGGGGTTGTGATTTTCTGTGGGGACTCTTCCTCTAGCCGCAATTAATAATAGTCCGATCTGTGAGTGTGTCGATAAAATTGCACGTGTGATTTGCAATTAAAACAAATTACTTTTCCTTTGGTGAATTTTGACAGCGAATCATTACGAGTATGGCCAACAATGGACTTATCGATTCGTCGAGACGGTTGCCACTTGGTGAGAATATTCTTTACCAGATTTTAGGGAAATATGTGTGGTTTTACATATACATACGTAATAATTTTTATTCCCTTGAACTGAATACCATATTAGACTTTTGTTACGAAAAATGTAACGCATAAAAAGCGGCATTATAAATTCTATTAAATGTGTATGTTCCTGATCAGTGTCCGTCTGCTTCAATGCGAGTTTATCTCCACTTTTGAAGCTGTCTCACGCTTTGTAATGTTTTCACCAAGAAACCATAGTTCTAAAATCAATTCCTGGTCCGCGCTTTTTGAGTTAAAAAATTTTTTTTTTGGAATTTTCTATCTTGGGTGTTTATGGTCCGATCCTGACAAGCTTGGTATCAATACTCTGATTTTCTGATTCGATTCTGTCAAGATATATGCTAAGAAATTGGTCAGAATTAAAGCTATTCTTTGGCCCAAACGACATTTTCATTGTCCTTGAACCTGTATTTTTTATAAACAGAAAATGTACAACATATTTTTTAAAGGCATGTTCTATTTCAACTGAGTTATTGAACATGGCTTTGAAAATATGCAATAAAAATGTTCTTACTTCTAGGAGCTCTCTTTAATAAAAAAAGACTAAGAATTATAATTGCTTCCTGACAGGATACTTTAAACCTTTGAAAAATTCTTAGACATTTGGGTTGGAAAAACTATGAAAGCAGGAAGAGTAATTTTCTTATATCATTATAATGTGTAAATTTGTTGCCTGTTCAATTTTAAACAATTGTTAATTTAAACAAATAAGAACACTCTAGACAAGAGGGCACAAAAGTCCCAGCGCAAAGCGATAATTTCAAGAATTTCGTGCATAAATTGCCAAGTTATAAAACTTGATTACTAACCAAGGTCAGCTTTTTTTTATGTCTAGTTAAGATGTTTGAAAAAAAAATATTGACCCAAACTGTATAGAGGGTAATGTGAAATTTGAAAACATGCCATTTATGTGTGTCTTAAACAAATGGCACTAAGATTAAAATTACTAAGACTTCTAAATAAATAAATTAATATACTTTCTTTTTTTAAGTATCTCGATCTCTTAAGCTCGAAAACTGAGTACAAAAACTTTTTGAAATAAGAACATTATACTTGATCTAACAATATTGCTGACTTAAAAAAATCAATTTAACTTGATTTGCAAGAAAAAAATTTTCTTGATAAAAGAATGATGAGCAGTATGCCGCTCCTCATGCTATCTAATAAAATTGTTGGAATTGTCCGTCTGTCCGTCCGTGTGTGCGCCTAGATCTAAGGGACTATAAGAGCAAGAGCCACCAAATTTGGCACAAAGACTTCTATAAGCCCTACGTAGATCAAGTTTGTTTCTAATTTTTTCCATTTCCCATTTCCGCCTTCGCAGTTCGCGAAAAACCACCACACGCATAGTTTTTAAGATTTTACGTTTTTTTTGGTAATTAACGTTAACTACTATTATTAGCTATCATCCTACTTCATCGCAACAAGATTGGACACATAGAAAGGCGGTAATGGCTGTTTTAGGATCTCGACACTAGCCTTTCCGCTGGCTCAAGTTAAATTATCATATCAGATTCGGATACTGCTCAATATTACATACTATTCTTTATAGAGACGGTCGTTACTTATGCCCATCTACACAAAACCATAACACTCTTTATTGCCCCATTTTTAGGGGATCAAGTGCATAAAATTTGTAGTGGAAACAGGGAATAATTTGTATACAGTTGAGTTGATTGAAGCTCAAAGGGGGGAACAAAATATTTCAAAAGATGCGGCATATTATTTTGGCAGTCAATTAAAACACAATTAAGATTTTATTGTTTAATGATTAAACTTGAGTCATTAGAAAGATTAGAGAATTAAGCAAATTATATTAAAATGTAAATGTCAGTAAAATATTTAAGAATCGCGAGCTTTTGTGTATTTTCCCTGCGATTATCAAGTTAAATTTAGCTCTGCAATAATTTTGAGTTTGTTTCTTTATTTCTCGCTTTCTATTCTTTTATTTTTTTTAAACTATGATCACATTCTTCACAGACTAGATCCAAGAATAATATTCAATTCTATATTCTATTCAGTTGTGCTAAAAGGTGATAATATCAAGCTTTTGGAGAAAGCTGGCGAACCGTAAAAAACTGCAGAATAAAAGATATGTCAATGTAGCTTTGTAATGCTGAAGAAAGAAGTTTATTAAGAGGACAGCCAAAGAGCTGAAGATGAAAAGGGGCAGACAATAAATCAAATTGTATCTATTGTTGTGGTATGTATGTAAATGTGAGTATACTTGGATGTATCTATTAATTATGCGAAACTTCATTCGTATTGATACCGAATTTGCATAATTGACAAGCTGACAAACTGTAAACAGTAAACAAGTTGTTGTTAACTGTGTTCCATGTAATTGCGACAGAGAAGAATCGCCGACAATTATAAGAATTGTTTGGCTTTGGTCGATGACTCAACACCAAAATCTAAACGGATTTTTCTTTGTGGGCTGTCAACAAGTTGGCAGACTTGGACCAAGGCCAAGAACTGTGATCGAGTCGAGTGTCGAGGCGTGTTTAGTATGAAATGAAGCATATTCAAGAGGCGTTTATTTGGCAAGCGTTTAGTTTACATGGGGTTGGTTTGGGTTGGGTATTTCCGAGATACATTTGTATCTAGATACGAGTACACACATAATAAGTAGTAATTAGTATAAGTACTGTGGTAATTAGCATTTATAATTATGGTGAACAATAATTTAACTAAGCATAAAATGCGCGCGCGTGCAAATCACAAAGCAGTTAAGCTACTACCTACTACAGCCTAACGACTGGCCCCTCGGTCGTCGCCCCGTAGCTGGCACCCCTGGCCTCAAAGCGCTGGCTGCGGGGTATGGGCTCCGCCTTGCTCTTGATCAGGTACTTGGCGAATTCGGCTGGCGAGCGAAAGGACTTGATGGGGAACTTGCCGAAGCGGCCGTTCGTCTTGGACACCACATAGTAGATGGGAAAGGCGCCGGGAGTCACCTGGATGGGCAGCGCCTCCGTCTCCCCCACGCTGATCCTAGACTCGAGGGGGAAGTGCAGCTGCTTCTGCTGCTTCGTTTTCAGCTTCTGCTTGGGAAAGGCTTTTAGTTCGGGCGTGTTCGAGTATTTCAAATCGGACTGCGTTGCTTCACCAGTGACTGATGCCCCGTTCTTGGCTGTTCGCATGCGTTTCGAGTCCACATACTGGCGAAGTCGTGGCAGCTTTCCTCCTGGCCGCAATGTTTGTATTTGAAACAGTTCCGAATTCATTTGGCTACCATTGCGATCCTGCTTCGAAGGCAACTCCAGCGGATTGACTCGTATGACCTTCTGTGGCTTGTTCTCAATCTCAATGACCTCCTCCTTGATAACATCCCCCAGCTCCTCGGTCATGCTCACATGGAGCATAGCCCACAGTGCCACCAACAGCAGCTGCAAAGGGGGACCAATCCCAAAAACTATACTTAGACACTGATCAGTCTCAAACTCAATCAATCAAATTACCAAATATTTCCGAGTGCCAAGCATCTTGTTAAGCCACAAATGGAACACTACGTTAACTATGTCAGAGTGCGGATTCGGAATCTGCGTACGTTTCTCTTACTGGTTCTGTTTCCCACTGCGATCTGTTCCCACTCCGCGATTGCGACTTTAGTTAAATGCTGCCGATTGACGACTGAGCTGTGATCTCCGTTCGCAGTGGCGCTGTAAGCTTCTCGGCTGCTGTCATTCTTCCCCCTCCCCCTCCCGGCCAGACCGTCTCTGCCCCGTTATATTCGTCTTAATGAAGTGGCCTGGCCTTTTGTTGTTCGCACAGTTTGGAAACAGCAACGGCAACCAGAACAAATTATGAGCCAAATTTATGTAGTGGCTAGCCAATTGTTAGTTTCTCATTCACCTGTGAGTAATATTCATCGCACAAGTCTAATAACTTGCTCATTAAATTTGCTACGCATATAAGGAAGAGGTTTACCATATCAAGAATTTGTGTTAATGATAATTGACTTGCAATTCTCTTTAAATTATTACAGGGAATTCAGTTTTCTGTTTTAGGGGATTCTTCTATGCTTTACCTAAAGTCTTAGATCAAAACTAATTTCAAGTAATTTCATTTAACTGTTTTAAATTAACAAGATGTATATGATTTTACAAAATGTTTTTGAATTTAAGTTAATTTAATATCAGATCATGTGTTTAGATTAAAAAAGCTGTACAGAAAAAGTTCTACATAATAAGAGTATCTGTAGATGGGTGTTATCAAAACTATTTTCCGTTTGCTGTATTTGTTTTTTGTTTGTGATTTTTTGTCATCCCACAGGCAAAGATCGATCGCACAGTGGGCCACAGAGAAAAAACAGTTGCCGAAACATTTGAAAGATACATATGTACTTATGTACAACGTATGTATGTGTTGAGCGTTTTGTTGAATAAATTGTGATTACCTCATTGATTAATTTGTTGCTTTCGACCTCCGTTTGAGAAGCCTCCAACTCCGACAGACACTGTACACTGTACACCTCCCTCTCTCGCCTCTCTCTCCTCTCTCGTCTTCTCTTTCGCAAATCTGTTGCGTCTTATTGCTCATTGTTAGAGATCTTAAAAGATATTTCGTCAATTATTTGATGCCAAGCACCATTAAGTATGCATTACTAATTATTGTAATGGAATTATTTATGATTATTGCGACTTGCGACTTCGACATGCATTGTTTGGCCATCAGCTAAAAATAAAATTTAATCAAATAATAATAATAATAGTAATAGAATATACTTCCCCCATTTCAATCGAAAATCAACTGCATGCTAATTCAATTGTTTCTTTTTGTTTTAAATGTGTGTTTTTCACAAATTCTAGCAATTGATATTGAAATGATTTAATCATTAAAATGTTTGCTTGCCGGATTAAGCTTAATATTTGCTATAATGGTTAACGATTACCTTAAGCTGAACATTGATGAGTATCTTTAATAACCGTTTCGAATTTGAGGTTGGTTAAAGCTGTCAACAATGTGCTTTAATGATCTACGTTAAATTTATTAATTGTTAATTAACGAGCACAAGACTGTAGTCTATAAGAGTAGAATTTGCTTTAGGATCAGATCAGTATTTGATGGTCACAAATATTTTATTTTATGATGCTCGAGGGTATATTATCCCCTTAAAGCATTTTTATTCTTGGTCAGATGGTAAGAGATAGATTCACAAAATTTGGTATGATTAAGTAAATTTTAAGTATGATCACAAATCAAAAAAAAACCAATTAGACTAGGCAACACAATTGACATTTTTTCTTGTAGCACGAACCAAACCCTATTTTTATTTAAAATGGGGCCACCAATGACAAAACACAACCTTAAAATTATTTCCATGCTACCATGAAACTTGTTATACCCTGGGTGGGTATATTAAGTTTGTTAAAAGTATGCAACGCGCAGAAGGAGGCGTGGCAGACCCCATTAAGTATATATATTCCTGATCATCATCAAACGCCGAGTCGATATACCCTTGTCTGTCAGTCTGTATAAACGAAAAACGACAAACTAATCACCAACTTTCAACACGATTGGGCCACAAATAGTGAGGATATTATCAACTTTGTGACACTCACTTTAATGGCAGATTAAATATATAAAAAGAATTAATGGTCAATTAATTCATTTTACATTTACTCTGCCAGAATGTACAAAGAGTATGTACATATGTATGTATATCGAGTTAGCCAACATCAGCCCAAGTGGTGGAAGTGATTGGTGCTCGGACAATAATTTGTATTCCTCTCCTCGTAAAATTTTTGACTTTTAGAATTTGACAAAAAAAATCAAGCGCGGCTACAGTCGAGTTTGCTCGACTGGAGGATACCCTGTGCCAGTATCCATAATATAGAAGTTTGGTTGGGACCATCTCATATGCATATTCTGTCAGTTTGGTTCAGTTATCTCAAACAACAAAAAAGTTGTTCATACTAAGACTTGATTTTCGACTGATCGTTCCTATGGCAGCTATATGATATAGTGATCCGATTTCAACCAATTTTGGTCAGGTTACAAGGGACCATCGCGTTTGCATATTCTGTGAGTTTGATTCAGATAGATCAAACAACAAACAAGTTTTTCATGCTAAGACTTGATTTTCGACTGATGGTTGATATGGCAGCTATATGATATAGTGGTCCGATTTCAATCAAATTTGGTCAGGATATAAGGGACCATCCCATATGCATATTCTGTCAGTTTGGTTTACATATCTCAAACAACAAACAAGTTTTTCATACCGAGACTTGATTTTCGACTGATCGTTCCTATGGCAGCTATATGATATAGTGGTCCGATCCAAATTTAAAAACAAACTTGATCTGCGTCCGATATCCAGCAACCTACATACCAAATTTGAAGTCTCTAGCTATTATAGTTTCTGAGATCGACGCGTTCAAACAGACGGACAGACGGACGGACAGACAGACGGACATGGCTCAATCGACTCGGCTGTTGATGCTGATCAAGAATATATATACTTTATATGGTCGGAGATGCTTCCTTCTGCCTGTTACATACATCACACAAATCTAATATACCCTTTTTGACCATTTTCAATGGGCACAGGGTATAAATATAGTACCAAAGAACACAGATTTAGCTACAAAGCTTTACCGTTACGGTTTTTTTTGCATTGTCTGGAGAACTTCAGCTAATTTTTCGTAAATGTGCAAGAATTTGGACTGTTTGCAACCGTATCAAAATTATTAGACACATTGAATTAAATGAAGTTCAAAGATTATCTTTCCGATTTTTTGAGTTAATTATCTCTCACATAAGTAATTTACATAAAATTAAATAAAATGGTTGGTTCCACATTGCTTCAGAAGGATGAAGTAAACTCCATTCTTGCCTATTCAAAGTCCGGCTGGACTGTGAGCAAGATGTCAAGAGAAATCGCTCGCTGTCGGACCGTAGTCGCCAATTTTTTACAGAATCCCAATTTTTAATGACCGATATAACAGGCGTATTATTAAGAAAGCCATTAATTCGACTGCATCCTGTGCCCATCTTGCTGCAATTACCAGCAAAAAGTATAGTCCATGACTATTTGGCGCACTTTTAATGAGTCTGGAAACATGGTCCGAGGTGTCTTCAAAAAGATTCTTCAGTTGACCCCTCATAACAAAGCTGTGCGGATTGATTTTACTCTAAGAAACTTGAAAACGAACAGGGGCTCGATTACGAAAATGTTGTAGGGGCCTCTTGCATTTGTCATATTGTCTAATTTCCAAAAAGGTACTTTTTTCTGATGAGAAAAAGTTTAATCTCGATGGACCAAAACGTTTTCGCCATTACTGAGAAAGAGAAACTTTGGTGGCAAGGCAGTGGTGGCAGTAGTGGTAGTGGGAGCATTTAACAAGATCGTAACGTTAAACCTGCAATTTTCCAGCTCTAGGATGAATAGTTCTGACTTTATACGGATCACAGATAATGGATCGCTTCCATATTTAAATGAAAATTAGAAAAATTCTTATGTTTTCATGTAAGAAAACGCCTGAATACACACAAGTCGTCCTACAATACTGTTCTTAGAGGTGTGTTTAGTCGATTTAATGGACTGGCCAGCATGCTCACCGGATCTAAATCCAATTGAAAATGTCTGAAGAATACTAACAAGGCGTGTCTAAAAGGAAAACGAAAGATACAAAGATTTTAATGAGATCAAAACATCATTTATAAGGGAATGGGGTCAGATAGGGCCTAAATTATTTATACAGCTGTCAGATTCCATGAATTTGAGAATTTTTGATCTTTGTAGATGCCAAGGATCTTCGATAGATCGCTAATCCATCGAAATTCAATGACTTAAATAGTACTTTAAACCAGACATGTCTTATAATTTCGATGTGGTTGATCCCACTTTTTGATATTATTTTAAAAATAAGAAACAACCCTTAATAGTATTTGTTTGTGGAAATCGAAGTGTCTCATAATTTTGATAAGGACCTTATAAAACTCTTTGTCCTGACTCACTCACTGACTGACTGACTGAGAATCAACGTGCAGTCCAAACGGTTAAAAATAGAAAGCTGCAATTTTCACACAACATAGCTGAGATAATAAGACGTGCAATGAGACTGCGAAATTTGACCTGTAAGTGGGTTAAATTCGGGTTCATAGTTCATGGAATTGCTTAGTACGGAAAATTTGTTGTTTCTAAAGATTTCCCAACCAAACTCACAGATTGTATAATTTGGTCCAATTTGGATTACTATATCATTTAGCTGACATAGGAACAATCGGATGCAAAATAACCTTTAGTATAAAATACTTTTTGTTTCATAAGATATCTCAAACTCACAAGTTGCATATTTGGGTCTGTCTCTTATATCCTGACCAAATTTGGTCAAAGTCGGATTACTAAATCATATAGCTGCCATAGTCACAATCGGATGACATTTAACATTTTGAATGAAAAACTATCATGTTGAATGAGATATCCTAACAAAACTCACAGATAAGCTCTTCTAGCCAAATATTGACTTGGATTTGGATTTTCCGCGTCAAATTTGACGTTTTTATTGTTTGATTTACTGAGATTTTACTCTTTTAATGATATTAAAACGACCCAAACTCAGCATGCTTTAAGTTGATGACTATTGAAACACTTCATTAATCAGTCGCTTAATCAGATTCAGGAGGAGATGCAAAGAGAAGAAATATAGAGCATAAGATTTGCATGGTGGGAAGTAAGTAAATATTTGATGCACTTACAACTTGGTCACTTTTTTGTACGTTCTATCGTAAAGATTCACTTTGGCATTAAGTCAATGGCAAAAAGAATTTATTGCACTTGAAGGGATACCAAGATGGAGTTGGATACAAAAAGCAGGAGGAATCACTTGGCAAAATGGAGAAGAAACCGCAAGTTAAGTAACCAAAGCAATGCAGCTGTCGTTGTCTGTTCGAGACAGTAATAAAATGTCAGGACAATAGGGATGAAAAGAAGCGGCGGGAGCCGAGAGAGATGAGGGAATTGATACAGAGACTGGCAGCCACTTCCATTTGCATCTCCATCTCCATCATCGGCAATGGAATTGTCGCGCCATCGATTGTTATTCAAAGCAGCCATAATCTGTGTGCCAGAACTCTTGGCTAAGATGCTGCTGTCTTGAAAGGGAGGCAAATGGGCCAAAGGGTTTGGGTGAGTTTGGCTTTGGCTTTAGTTTGGCAAGTGTTCGGGGAATTGAGCAGCGACTCAACAGGTTTTAGCTTTTAAGCCCTTTTGTTGAAATGCGCCCAGCTCTAGTCAATGTCAATTCTGTAATCGCTAATGGATTATTTAAAGTGTACCCGTCTTACCACAACATTTTTGAGTTTAAAGCGAATCAAGTCTGTGGGTGAGCTCCTTACCCCATACCCCTTACCCCTTTCCTAGCTCGGGGGCCAACTGTAATTAGATTGCAAAAAAGGTTTGTCGTGGGCAATGATATGGGTTCACCTCTTCCTTTGCCCAGCCAAAAAGGCTAACACACGTGCAGCGGCGCCACAAAATGTTGACCACAAAATAAGTCAATGGCTTTTGGTCCTTTCCTCCGGCTAATGTACGAAAAATCCGGTCGCATTTGTATTACTTGTGGTGAGAAACATTATACTTTTTTCGGTTGTTGCTACAGCCTGGCCATAAATTACATATTAGCTATAAGGATCTATATAATTTACGAGTGGGTTAAACATGACACAATAATTAAGAGCGAGTACACAGTGGTTCCCTCCTAATCTCTTCCTCCCTGACCAGCAAACTTCCACTATACTCGAAGCGAACAGATTAACTTGCCGACACTTTGCTGACTCGGATATTTTCCGGGATGGGGCCGTGCACCTTCCTGGGGTTGAAAGTTCAAGAGTGTTTGTCGTCTCATCAAGACTCTGTGGCTTTTATTACATGACAATTACCACTATCACAGACATATGCGAACCACATTTACTCCACATACGATTTCAGTAATCGTAAAAAAGAATGAAACAGCACTTTGGGTAGCAAATAACCGTTATGTGGAACCCGCTGAGATCGTATGGAAGTGGGAAGTCTTTCGACTGTTTTGACTCTTTCGAGTGCTATAAGTCGCACATCAGTTTCAGCTTATCAGTTTAAGACGTCATTCAATTGTGTGTATGATATTTATATAAAAAGGAATAAAAGTCTTCGTATTTTACTTTGCCATACCAAATGTTCTCTATTATACGTTGTTCCCTGAACTTGAACTACCTCCAAACGTGATGTCTCTGGTTATTTAAATAACCTCACATACTCCTAAACAGACAATCGTATAGAGCAGGCTTGATACTAGTCAGGGACTGTAATCATTATAAGTGTTATAGAAAATTTTTTGGAATAATGATTAATTTCAAGTTTTATAGATTTTCTCAAAAAATAATGATTAAATTTATGTTATGCTTTACTTATCAACAAAAAATCATTATTTTTGAGCAAAAAAATAAAACTTAACGAATAATCATTATGTCATGAGTTTTATATTTTGCTCAAAATAAAAATCAAGTTGTAATTTCGACAAAGCTCAATTTGATACTCTCCACAAAACATTTAATTTTTAAATGGATTATTATGGGTTGTCTTGGCGCTCTGACTAGGAATATGTATAATTTTTGCCTTTATTTATTTATAATATTGTAGGCTAGAAATTAATTCGAAATTACAATTTTTGTTTATATAGTAGCCAGAGCAGCGGAGGCCTTCAGTCTGTTTTTGCCTTTAATTTTGCCTTTTCCCTAAGAAAAAGTCGAAATTACAACAAAGTTTTTGAGGAAAACATAAAACTCATGAAATAATGATTATTTTTAAGTTTAATTTTTTTGCTCAAAAATATAAATAATTGGTTGAGAAGTAAAGTATAACTTAAATTTAATCAATATTTTGTGAGAAAATAAAACATTAAAAATGTATGTAAACAAATAATCATTATTTGCAGTCCCTGATACTAATTAGAAAATACAGTTGCTTACAGAGTCTGCTCAGCACATTTACATTGCTGTGATATTGATAGAACTTGTTTGTCTAAATTTGAAATAAAAAATGCGAAGGCACTTCTCGAATTATTTTGTCTGGTAGCTCAACGTACGTATCCTGAACTTTATTACAAGGCTGAAGCCACCAACATTTTTCAAAAGGTTCGGTTCGGTTCGCCTTATACACGCCCTGGACGAAAGTTTTTGGTTCGAACATTGGCTTAATTTAATACAAAACTATAGTTTTTTCATCGATTTTTTAAAACATATAATTTTATTAAAACAAAAAAAATTATTTTTGAAAATAATTAATCTTAATTTTATGGTATATGCGTATTTCCGGGATCGAGAACTCGACATTTGTACGTCTTTACTTGAAATAAAAGGCAAAAGTTGACATTTTCTAAACGGTTTTCTCCCGTGTTAAATGCATTTTATCAACACTATTTTCATTATAAAAGACAAGCTTTTAAGACTTGTCGGTTTCGAATTATTTATAGAAAACAATGCATCGCGACTGTGACGAAAAATGGAAGCCATGTTTGACTTCATCTTGACAAATGCGAAAGTCTGCGATTCGTGGCGAGTAATTCGAAAGAAAATACTCTTATTCCATAATAAAATAATGGAGTTTTTCATTTTAGAAATAATTTTGATATGTTACTATCATATTAATTATTTTACAAGTTTTATTAGTAGTTTGTAACGCGACATCGCGAACGTGACAAGATTTCCACCTAGTTTGTGGCAAGAATTTGTTCATCAAATTTTATTCGGTACAACTTGTAAAACTTTAAATTAAACTTTCAATATATGTCTATATATTAAAATGGTTTATGTTACAATCTTATAGCCTTTCCTCACTGAAACTACATTTCAGCATTTTAGCATTTTTGTATAGGGTGAAATGTGACATTTGCTCCGAAAATGCTCAAATGTAGATTCAGTGAGGAAAGGCTATTACTATCTTACTTAGAGTAATCGATAGAATACAAACGGTCCATTTTGGAAGTCAATTTTTAAGAAAATGAGCAAAAATATGGAAAAACTAAATTTATTCCTATGTAGAATCTATATGTTCATTCTTTTAAATTTCTTCTAGCGTATATTGCTTAAATAAATAACTTGAAAACATTTTTGGAAGAAAAATTTTGATAAATTTTACGTTTTTCGTCGGGTTAAGCCTTTTTCTGGAAATGCCCACAAATAAAATTGAATATTTTGTGATTTTGATTTGGGTTCAGAAAGGGTGGAAAAGCATGGAATTTGCTTAATTTGTTTACTTAAACCGAAACACTTTATTAAATAATATTGTAGGTTCCAATTCCTTAAGCAAATTTCTTAACCAAACTCACAGACTGGGCGTTACATATCATATATCGAAAGGCTGCCACAGAAAGAAACCGTTAAATGAACGGGTATGAAATACTATTTCGTTTCTTAAGACATCTCATAGAAACGTTGAGTGGAACAAATTGAATGATTTTGGCATATCTACTAGTCCACTAGTTTTGTGAATAAAGCACAATTCGGGATATAACAATGTGTCTATCATGCTAAAATCTCCAGGCATTTAAATAAAAAGTAACAGGAATATTACAATCTACAAGTATGTTAAAGTAAAAATCTTTTTGTCATGTCTGTGCAGTCATCGGAAGAATAAATATTTGGCATATAGCATAATAAATTCGTGGCAAAATGCTTTTGTTGGCCCTTAAAATATTTAAGGGATGCCTCGCGGAGTGGGCAGTCACCTCCTTGGCGGCAGCTGGGCAGACTCAAGCTTTGCACCTAATGTCGACATCGGGCTCCGGCTTTGGCCTCTGCGAATTGCCACCAATGCGGCGGTGGCTCCGCCCTGAATTGTGTGGGGCGCTCACTTGGAAGTTAGACGACGGCGCCAACTGCGCAGCTGCAGGAATTTGGGCTCGTCCAGTTGGTGTATTAAGGTCGAGAGGGGGACGTTGCCGATGCCAATGCGGGCCGACTTCGTTCAGCTCCAAAGACTGTTTCATTCCCAAACTGTTTCAGTGTCTAGCTGAAGCGGAGCATCGAACTACATAGGAGAAAGCAGCGCAGGGTGAACAGCAGGAAGGGGAGGAGATTTGGAGCTGAAACATATGTGGATATTTATATAACATAACTACACAAATATATGGATAAGAAAAGCAATTCAAGAGCAGATTATAGATAGAGTTTAGAATCTAGTTTATCTGGTTTATAATGCAGGGTACTATACCCTCGTTTTATACCCGGTAATCATACATAAGTGGGTTGTAAAAGGCACCTTCGGTAACTTGTAGTTACTTCAACGAAAATGCATCATTGCATTATAGTTACCTGTTATCTAAAGCCAGTCACCGGCTTATGATGTCAGCCATTTGCATTCAAAGCACGCAGAGCCAATTAACGCTAATGCAAGGCTCATAATTTCACACCTAACGGCTGTAAAAGCAGCCCGCCTCCAACATCCAACATCGAGAGGAGAGTAATCCGCAATGTTGCGGTTGCCAGTTGGCCAGAAATGTGGAGACAAGCAAATGAGGCGCCTGGCAAACCAGTTCCTGTTCTGGCAACTGACAACTCACGGCTGATCGGGGTCGAGGGGAGCCCCATGCAAATGTGGAGCTGGTGGCAAATGGAGCATGTCAATGGAGCTGCAGTGCGGTTACTCTCTGCCTGTCCCTCGGTCCGACGACAAGGTTTCGTTGGTCTCACCTTGCGTATGAATGAGTGTGAGTGTGTGTGTGTGAGTGTGTGTGTGTGAGTGTGTGTTGTGGCTTTCGGACTCTGCCATATTGTGTTTGCTGTTTGCAAGGTGTTGATTATGCCTTTGATATGCAAATGAACCGGTTTTATAGTCAGTCAGCCAAATGGTCGTACGCACCCCGCACCCCGCACTTCACCCCGCTCCCGCCCCCACTTCGTTGAACAAATGGCGCTAATGATGGCTGAGCAGCCGAAGATGGCGATGACACCTCCTGGTAACATGATACCCATCGTCAACGCACTCATACGACCACCTAAAGACTTGTAAAGTCAACCAAAAAGGGTTCTAAGCACTCGTCGATTACGTGCCAGCTCCAGTTCCAGGCTCGTTTTCAACCCCAATTAGACTCATTAGGTAAACAAGCATTACAATGGTCAGGAGGTCACCCAACAACGAGCTCTAAAGGTGCGAAGTGTGGGCAGACCCAAGTGCCGACTCCTTGGAGTGATTTACGACACAAATTACGAGCTTAAATGGGCAAACATGCGTAGTTTTAATCATAGGCCTCCATTAACGGGGCGGACACCGAAACTACCATGAGTCCTCCCCAACTCCCCAAGTGGGCATAAAGAATGACACATAAATTAATTAGCTTTTTCTCACGTTCCACTCACGGCAAGCCTTGTTTATGCAAAACTATCACCAGCACACGACATTCCCCGCCGACATTATCTGGCTCTTAGAAGTTACAAAAGGCCAAAAACTTCTAATGAAGAAATCGTGTTCTTAGTTGATGTAATTAGTTACATGTACTAATATAAGTATCATAATTGTATTTCATTTTAGCAAATGACAGTTGAGTTTAGATTCTGTGTTTATAAAACGTTGAGTATAGATTGAGCTTTTTCTGAACTTTTATGAATGTGGAACAATGCAACTTTGTTTTAAAGTTTTCCCCTTCCCCTGTCCCTATCGCGCTCAAAAATTCCAAAAGCCATAATTCCCACAGTTTAGAGGCTATAACTCTCTTCATGGTGGTTAAAGTTACCTTTTATTATTGTCTATTATCCTATTTAATCGCATATAAATACAAACGATATTTATGCCTGTTTTAAGTTTTGAGGCAACACATGCGCCTAAAAGTATGCAGTAGTTTTTGTTCGTATTTTTATACCCTGTGCCCATTGAAAATGGTCAAAAAGGGTATATTAGATTTGTGTGATGTATGTAACAGGGAGAAGGAAGCATCTCCGACTAGAGATGGGCACGGGCCGCCTTCTCAAGGCCCGGCCCGGCCCGGGCCCGAAATAAATCTTTCTGGCCCGGACCGGCCCGAGCCCGGTCAAATTTCAAGAGGCCCGGCCCGGCCCGAGCCCGGCCCGATTCAACTATATAAAATTTTTTTTATTCATAATTTTTTAATGTAAAAATAGTGTTTATTTTATTTACTAAAATCTAACAATTAATTTTAATAATTCAACAAAATTAATATTTACACAATTTTATGTAAAATATATTTTTTGTTATCTTCATTATTAAGTTTGTTTTCATTCAAAAGTTACATATTTTTATGTAAAAAGATTAACTTATCTAAATTAGAGCTTGTGAGCCTGGTACGTTTATTATGATATGAAAAATTGACTTTTCGGGCCTACCGGGCTTTGGGCTTTTTGCTTAGGCCCGGGCCCGCACGAAAAAAAGCCCGTTTTCGATTTTTATGCACGAAGCCCGGTGATTTTTTGAAGAGGCCCGCGGGACACGAAGCCCGGCCCGGCCCGTGCGCATCTCTATCTCCGACCCCATAAAGTATATATATTTTGGATCAGCATCAACAGCCGAGACGATTGAGCTATGTCCGTCTGTCTATCCGTCTGTCCGTCCGTCTGTTTGAGACAGCTGATCTCAGAAACTATAATAGCTAGAGACTTCAAATTTGGTATGTAGGTTGCTGGATACCGGACGCAGATCAAGTTTGTTTTTAAATTTGGACCGGACCACTATATCCTATAGCTGCCATAGGAACGATCAGTCGAAAATCAAGTCTCAGTATGAAAAACTTCTTTATTGTTTGAGATTTCTCAACCAAACCGACAAGATATGCATATGGGATGGTCCCTTATATCCTGACCAAAATTGGTTGAAATCGGATCACTATATCATATAGCTGCCATAGGAACGATCAGTCGAAAATAAAGTCTTAGTATGAACAACTTTTTTGCATATGAGATGGTCCCAACCAATATTCTATTTTATGGAGACTGGCACAGGGTATCCTCCAGTCGAACAAACTCGACTGTAGCAGCGCCCACTTGTTTTTGTTGTTGAAAAATTTGTAATTTTATTTATTTTTATAGTTTACTTTTGCTGCACTTCAGAATGATTTTCTTCCCCGAGAATTAAAAGCTTATTTCAATGATTGATTACAATTAAGTAAGGAAAAACAAAGATTGCATATATTCAAAAAATTCCATCATAAATGTTAGAACTATTGAGCTATACTCAGTGGATTTGCTTAATATTTACTAGAATTTGGAACAAATGACTTTCAGGCTCTTTTATCGTATGATTTTCATCCTTGTTTTAATTTTTCAAGATTCAAGCACTCGAAATGCAAATAAGAAACAAGTTGGGAGCGTCGCGTTTAGAAATCGCTCTCACGGGAAATTATAAATATTTCCACTAAAAGAAGTACACGAAAAATATTTAAAAAGTTGCGCCTAATTGTTAACGGCCGCCACCGATGGATGACACTTTATGGGTATTCTGGGGACACGAGAGCGGACACGGATACGGACATAAAGTTGGTTCAAGTTGGGTGCGTATATTAAACACCCAAAAGTACGTAAATATTACACTGCAATTGTGAGGGCATGAAATTGAATTAAAACGGGGCACAACTTTCCAAGGGAACGAGCACGGGGTCAGAGATGGCGCTGGGCAATGGCATTGGCAATCAGGAGTTTGAAATGTGGCCGCGCCTGGGGCGACGGAACACGGGACTTAACTGGCATTAATTATGAGACAGGGAGCCGGACGAGTGTACAGCATTGGGACACAGACAGTCCACTCGGCAAACGCATATGTCCGTATCCGGGTGGGGCTGAGAGTACTGGGGCTGAGAGTACTGCCCGGTCTCCACAATGTCAAGGCAGGTGCGTGCTCCGGTAAAATTTAATTGACCAGCAACAGTGCAAGCCAACGCAGCCAAGAGCTTGCCACAACTGACACAGTGGCCCAGGGTGCACTGAGGATGTTGGACTGGGAGAAGGTGTCCTGGAGCTGTCGTAGAAGTCGGAGTTGGTGGTGGAGCTGCACGCATTACGCGCTTACGTTAATTCCAATGATGTTGCAATTGTTGTTGGGCTTTCAACCTTTACGTATAGGGTCGTCACCTGGGAGTGCACATTAAATAATTACCGCAAATGGGCTTGGCGATAATTTTTGCACCAAAACCCGCGGTCAGGGCAAAAAATTTTAATTGTAATTGCGAAAACAATAAACAAATGTGCCACGCTCTGTCCACTGTCCATCGCCACTGGGCCCTACGATCCATCCGCTGTGCATCCACAAATACACGCGGGTTATGCCCACTGGATTTTAAATATGTGAAACAACTGCAGGAGGACTTGCACAGTTGGCCAAGAGTTGACTCAGCGATACCCTAAGGGAGTATAAGTTACATCTTCTATTTAACATGAAACTATTTGGCAGAAAGTTGAAGTAATCACCAAATTTACAATACATTTTTGGATACAAATGCATGTCATGAAAAGTTGTTGTTTCAAAGAGTTTTGGAAATTTCATTCCTCACACTTGAAGTGTGTGAGTTGGAATACCTGTCGGGTAGACACATGCTGGGTACAACTTCGAGTATAACTCACGTTTTATTTAATTATTGCCAAGGGCTGCGTTTTATATGCAAAGTCCGTCTGTAAAAATGCAGTCAGAGTGCACTTAATTTGCATAAAGCATTCACCGAATTTAATATGCATCCGTTTAAAGTCGAACATTGCAGGCAGCAACACTAACGAGGTGTCAACGCCAGTTAGTAACGTCAATCCCAGGTGTACCTTTTGCCTTATCCCTCGCTGCCGAGGACCGCTCCCAAGACGGTCCTTTTGTGGACGGACTGCTTAAAATGTCATCTCAAGATTTCTGGATTCAGCTCAACTCGTTCTCTTCTCAGTCGCAGCTGCTGTTCCATCATTTACCAATTAGTTAATTTTTAATGGCGTCGATGAAAAATCTTCCAAATTAAAGCAAACAGTTGTCGCTGTCAAGCCAGAAGGGCAACAGAGAGAAGGGGTTGACTGGGGGAAGTCCCATTGCAAGGACATTGAACAAGTGTCTTTTAATTTCTTATTAGCGGTTTATTATCCCCGCGGACATTTGGTCCATTAATATGCAGAATTTGTGCTGGCGTCAGTCTTGCCATTAATTTTAATGAGCCAACAACAAGAACAGCCAGGACTTGGCTCCTTGCGGCAAAAAGGATTAGGGCCCACTTGGTATTCAGTTAATTACTTAATAATTTGGGCAGGTGTTATTTTTGGCAAGCCAATTTATAGAGTTTCCTTTTGCAATATTAAACTTTTTCCCACTTGAATCTGGGCCAAAGATGAGAAAAGTAATTAGAAGTGTTTTAGAGGAAGTTTGAGGTACAAATAATACCATCGTTTTACCTGGATATTTATGTTATCTGAACCAGTCCATTCGAGGTGGAATTCTAATTGGGGAACGACTTCATTTGATTGCTGGACACGCACAGCGATCGCTTGGCAATGGGATGACAATTGGATGATCTGCCCGAGCAATTGGCCATTAATCCGTAATTTGCTCTTTGACGGCGATGCAGCTAATAATTTTTAATGGGATTCGAATGCCATAAATGGCCATACTTGCCACTCTTATTTTAGCCAGATTGCTGGGGCATCACTTGCTTTTGACTTTTGGCTCTGATGGAATTCGCGGCACGTGCAATTCTCTGGTCACTTGATCTGTAGTCACGAAGTCTTTGGCAAGTCAAGTCCATGGAGCCAGGTTTCGAGTCGAGTCAAGTCGAGCTAGACGTTTGTTAGTAATTTATTAATGTTTAATTGCATTGCTTAGTTGCAATAATTAACAGTTACTTGGCGATATATTTAATTGAGTTTCCAGCCCTTTTAATTTATGAACTGCCCTCGCCATATTCGGCCATCAGTTAAACATTTAATCAATGTTCCTCGACGAATATCTCAAATCTGTTCTGTTCAGTCCTGATCAGTTCTTCCACAGCAGTTATAAATATTTATGAACGTGCTGCCAGGTTGGGGCCAGAGACCTAATGACAAAGTGATAAGGACAATTAAGGAGAAAGCAGCTCGACGGGACCGTGTGGACGGACAGCACGGGCTGGGACCACAAATAAAATGTGTCAACGCGTTTGTGGTCATTCTTCGATCAGTTTGTAAACAGAGAACAAGAGAACAACAAACTGCTGTAAAATATTACTGCATCTCTGATCACTTGTCATCCGCGATGATGATGAACGATCTCTGCCTGCCTCCAGTCATCTGCAGTGCCTCGCCTCTGCCTCCTTCTCCCCGCTGCGGTGGCATTCCGCGAAACCTGTTGACAACACTTGCGACAAGCGAAACGATCTCGCTTTTTCTACTCCCGTTGCTAAAACGAAACACAAAAAAAGAACAAAATGAAACATCTATAAGCCAACGTGCTGGCCAAGGTGTCGATATCGCACAATGGTTTTAATGATGGGATCTTGGCCAGCAACCTGAATGGGCTCGGACCGAGGCAGGCGAAGGGAGCAGGACGGAGAACCGATGCGGCGCTGTTAGCAAAAAAGTGAAACGTAGCTTGTTGAAGCAAATCGCTGAGATGCCATCGCTGATAATCAATAATTTTATATTTCTGCCACATCCCTGACAGATCTCCATCTTCCCCTCGCTTCTGTCCGCTTTGCCTCCTCAACGGCGCGGCGTCGGCATTTTGAGCACTCAAAGGAGTCAAAGCTCTGCACAAATGCTTTTCAGTCAGTACTGTTTAAATAGCGGCAATTGTCTTACACAAACATAATACTCCTCAGTTGTCGATAAATACGGGAAGCACAACTTCAAGATATCCTATGGTGCACACTCTGTATTCTTTATTCACACTAAGTTACTTGCTGTCAAATCACATGAAAACTCTAGGCCCCACTACTGCATCGTCCTCCCTCCGTTAGTAACTTGGATTACTTCTATTGTTATTAAGCGGTGCTTTCTTTTGATAAATCGAAACCCAAAAATTAAGTAAAAATGTCAGTCTTCTAGCTCTTGCCGTTTGGGCTCTTTGTAATTGACAGTGAGTTAGGATAATAAATTTTAGATGATATAAACAAAATCGCATACCAAACTCGGAGTTATTAGTTCTTATAGGTTCTTGTTGACTCTCAGTTAAAACCGCTGGGCTCAATTGACGTATAAAGAATAGAAAAGGACACGTAGCGTGCGGTATTGATTCGCCTGCAGTTGATTTGGTATGCAAATTCAGTTGACAGCCAAAAAGCCATTTACAAGTTGGTGCAATCAGACGACGCAAGTAGCGCCTGCCGTCTATAGACTTGTGTTCAGGTCTCCTGTGGCTCAGTACACTTAACTGAACCCAATCTTCAATCAGCTCTCCCCCTGCCCTACGACTGGTGGAGCGGGCTTTCCGCCAAAGTGCAAATCCGTGCAAACGCGTCAAGCACATTTCCAATTGGCATCTGAACCCACTTTGAACTGTTGACACGTCTCTGATTTGTTATTTTTATTTTTATTTCATTTTATTTTTTTTTTTTTAATGCGCAGAAATCCAGGCAATTTTGCGGCAAAAGTGCCAACATTTCTATCAAAGTTTGACTAGAAACTGTGTGAGCTAACCCTTTGACACACACAGATGTGGATGTGGATTGGCTTCTATGTCATGTCGCCATGTCACGTCAAGGCTGACTACCCCTCAGCCCAGCTTTTTAAGCATACCTATTTGAGAGGCAGCTTTAGCTACGGCTTTAGGTTTTCCATCCAATCTCGAGCACAATTAGGAGTCAGTAAGGCTGGAAGTCAATTCTAATGATGATTGCGAAACCGCTTACGAGCTGCAATAATAATCTTACTGCTCTACACTCAACGCTGTGCAATCGCAATCAAAACTCGACCGTTTCCAATTAACCACAAAGCTAGGAGGAGGCAGAAGATGGCCAGGATTCCGACTGGGCCCAAGGCAAGTGCCTGTCGCTGTTGTTCCGAAATGAAATCAAAAGTGCTTCTCCTGCTGTCGTCCTGTGGACCATCGTTTGATTGCGTAGGTTTGGCTACAGCTTGGAGAAGACTGTGGGAAGTGGCACAGGGCCCACTGTACGGGCGACTGAGCCGCAGACGGAAAGACAATTTGACGTGCAATAAAAATGTTGGTTCTTTAGATTTGCCATATAAGATTTTTCCAAATGTGCTTGGATTAAGCGGCTATTAGATACCCTGTACCCTGCTTGGTTTTATGTACTTGAATCGACTTTTGCTTAAGGAAAGTTCTAAATATTTTCCAGCTTAGCTTGCACTTCTCAGATATACCACATCTTCTGCTGCTCCAGGGTATTCGAAAGGGCAAACCTTTGTACGAATGTTTCTCAAATTGGATTTCTGACCCTTTGGTCAGCGATGTGTGAAGGTCCTTCGGCAATTGCGACTGGGCATTTGTATTTGCATCTAATACATAAACATAATGCGTTAATTTAAAAGTATATTTCGCCCAAAAAGGAAGACGGCCAAGGAAGATGGCAAAAAATAAAAATAATATGCAAACATTTTGCTGGTCGGTAATCAAATTTGCGATGTGTTTTTCCCCAGCTTTTCTTTAACTTCGTGGAGAAAAAAAAAAACGTAAAATATGAATTGCTGCGCAGTTTTCCCCAAGGACATGTTTTTTTTTCAAGACCACAGGACATGAGCGATACACAAATAAACAAATGATGTAAATTTCATTTGCACATTTCACATTTTGGCATTGAAGTGAATTTCAGAATACGAAAAGCCACATAAACAAATTACAGATATTTATTATGGTGGACTGGGAAAATCGAAATCCTAAAACTATCCCCCAAAACAGAATGTCATTTGAAATTCACCCAGCCGACAGCTGCGAGTGGAACTCAGGGGGGAAATGAGGAAAACTTTTGACTCCGACCCTATCGAATTAGATTTGCTGAAAGTTCAGCATCAGGGCCATTTGCATGTATTTCGCATTTATCAAGCCTCTTAAATGTCATGCCAAGCAGAGTCTAGACATTAAAAACCACTTTTCAGCAAATAATCAAATACATTTCAAAGAGAAAAATGTGTCAAATATATTTCTAGCTCACGCATAAATGTCAATTTCAATTTGAGGGCCATCCAACTCGCCTCTTAGTCTAAAATGAATGATTTGGTTTTCATTTAATGCCAATCGAAATGAGCCTGGGACCTAAATAAATGACAGACGAAGTTTTGACAGATTTGAAATCTCAAATTTAGAAACATTTTCAACATGCATTTTTGGAGATGGCATTAAAATTTCTTTATGAAATTTAAAACGCAGTGCAGAAGCTGTATCATAAAATCAAGAAATAAAACAAGTGGGAAAGGCTATAGTCAAACTCCCGACCATAGGATACCCGTTACTTACTTTGATAAATTTAAAATATTTTTATTGCATGCAGACAGACGGACATGGCTATATCGACTCGGCTGTTGATGCTGATCAAGAATATATACACTTTAAAGAGTCGGAGATGAATGCCATATCAAATTAAACTTATTTTTTAAGTAAAGGGTATGAAAATGCCTTATCATGTTGGCAAAGGTTTTCTTGATAATACTCTGCAAATTTCAGGAATGGTATTCCGCATATTCGGATTGATATTCTTATCAAAGTCGGGGGACTGTACCATATAGCTGTCACAGGTATAATTTGCAACAACATTTAATCTCCTTCCAGTTTTGTTCGTTATATCTGTTGGCATTGTGACTCGTTAAACATATATTAGCATATTAATAGGTTTGATATCGTTAGTTATTGAAGTTGAATATCGGCAAGCTGATAGAACAGACCGACCCTCCGCCTCCTGTCCTCCCCCACACACATGGATGAATGCATGGGCTAGTTGACTGCCGCAGAGGGCACTCGGGGGTGCCATAAAAAATTCACACAACAGCAATTTTGCAGTTAGCTCCGTGTAGAAACAAAACGAATCAACGCCAATGATAGACAGGGAAGCCCCATCCATCCCTGTAATCCCCGTGCCCATACCCATATCCGTATCCATTCTCATGCCCATTTTCATTCTCATTCCAATTTTGATTCCAAACGATTAAAATTATGCAAACACATTATGAGCAAGTCCCGGGATACGCACGGAACCTTGCGCCGTAAACACTCAATATTTGCTGCCGCAAGAAAGATTTTTACGACCCAGAAACAAACACAAATCGCTTAGCTATTTTCTATGCAAATTAGAAAATTACCCAAAAGCACTAACAAATCCCATGGATAATGACACCAAGCGCTTGAAGAAAATCAGTCCAAAAAACAAAGAGGAAGATTTTTAAAATCCAATAGCACCCATATTACTCTATCTTTACTGGTACTGGTATTAACCGACTAAGGTTGCTAACCGTTACTGAGTAACCCAAATAAAGTTGTGGCTTTGTATCGAAGCCGTGTAGGAATCGATTCATAGTAACAGTTAGTTTTGGTTCTTGTCAGAAGTTGTTCGTGCGGTCTAAATATTTATATTGAACACCTTCACAAGCAACTTGACAATAAATTTTATGCTTTTGCTAATGCTTTTTATACCCGTTACTTAAGATATAAGTAAAAGCGTACATTGTATTTGTTGCAATGTATGTAACAGCCGAGTGGATATAGCCATGTCCGTTTATCTCTCCGTCTGTGTGAGGGCCTAGATCTCAGAGACTAAAAGAGATAAAGCTATCAAATTTGGCACACAGACTTCTATAAACCCCACGCAGATCAAGTTTGTTTCAAAATTTTGCCACGCCCCTTTCTGCCGCCGCAAATTACGAAAAACCATCATTCGTTCAGTTTTCAAGATATTAGGATTTTTTTACTAATTAACGTTAACTACTATTATTACCTAAATCGCGTAAAAATAGCTCAGATATTATGAGGGCGAATGAGGGAGTTGGCCAAGAAGCGAGAAGTCGTCTAGCGAGTATACTGTTGTGTAGTGTCAGTCGATCGGTGGTAATAACTGATTAAAGTTTCAAGCAATGTAAACGTTTAAAAGCAAGCAATAAAAAATATTTTAAATATATTTAAATAAGTAATGGGTATCCTAAAGTCGGGAGCCTTTCCTACTTTATTATACCCGTTACTTATTAAAAATAAGTAAAAGGGGATATTGTATTCGTTGCAATGTATGCAACAGGGAGAAGGAAGCATCTCCGACCCTATAAAGTATATATATTCTTGATCAGCATCAACAGCCGAGTCGATATAGCCTTGTCCGTCTGTCCGTCCGTCCGTCTGTCCGTCTGTGTGAGCGCATAGATCTCAGAGACTATAAGAGCTAGAGCAACCAAATTTGGCACACAGTTTTCTATAAACCCCACGCAGGTCAAGTTTGTTTCAAAATTTTGCCACGCCCCTTTCCGCCTCCGTAAATCGCGAAAATCCACCACACGCACAGTTTTCAAGATATTATGTTTTTTTAAACGGTGAGCGTTAGCTATTGTTATTACCTATCATCCTACTAAATCCCAACAAGATCGGACAAAGATAAAGGTGGTACTGGCTGATTAAAGCTTTTAAGCAATTAAAATGCCTAAAAGCATGCAATAAAAAAATTTTAATTTCTTTATGTAAGTAACGGGTATCCTATAGTCGGGAGCTCGACTATAGCCTTTCCCACTTGTTTTTATTTAATATTTATTTAGAATTTTCCTTGACTTGGGGAAGTAAGAAAACACTGGCAAAAGCCGGTTTACATTAGTTACCAACTTTCAATAGGGTTCGAGAGTATAGCTTAGAGGAAAGCCAGATTCGGGATGAGGGAATGCGCGATGAAGAAAGAGAGAGGATAATTGTGGACTGCTTCATACTTGTGTAGGAGTGTGTGTGCATGGGAGTGGGTAGTCATGTCTGTGTCGTCCTGCCTATTCGAGTGTCCATTTTTAATTAACACTTTGACAATTTGACACGAAATGCATTTTGTGTGGTCGAACTAATGCCCCATGTGTTACAGCTTCAGTTCCACTTCCAACTGCGACTGTAAATGTGAATGCGACTGCGAATGCGATTGCGACTGCATTCCGATGAGCTGCGACTCCACTCCAGCCGGAAGCGAGTGCGTTGAATGTTTAGAATGCGATTGACGTGTCAGTATGGATCCCCTCAGAGCGAGAGCGAGAGAGAGAGAGTGTTGCATAGGAATGGTTACAGCTTCGCATCTGCTCTAATGCCACGTCATGGGCGGTTTTCACCCCTGCCACCGACTGATAAATGTTGCATGCGCCTGTGTAACCCAATTACCGTTGCAAATTACTCACACTTCGATGGGGGCATGCCAAGGGGCAAGTTTGTAGCATGAAGGGGGTTTGGTAGGGGTTCCACATGGTTGGGGGAGGGGGTACTCTAGACTTGCTTTGCATAATTGATGACAAATTGAAATCATGTTAATGTTTCCCTATGTGTGTGTGCGCGTGTGTGTATCTATGTGTCTGGAAGTGTGAGTAGGCATTAAGAGTATCGATATTTATTGCAACCAAAACGAGAACTCTTTCGATTTGCAGCATCTCAATTGTTGTAGGGCGTGGACCATAAATTCATCAAGGAGCCAAAATCAAATTGCCAATGGATCAATTTGTGGTTGTCAGTGCTTAGCCCAACATCCGAGTCTCCCAGAGGACGTATTTGGTGGTCGTAAATCGAAATGAGCTTCACATAAATTTTCAATTGGTCAACCCGGAGAGAAATGGAAGTGGAACTCGACGTGGAACTGGGAACTGGGTTGGGGAATGCAAATGCTGTGGCTTTAAACTGTTTTCTGAACATTCCCTGAAAGACAGTTAAAACTGTTGAGATTAGTTTGACATGCCTTCGATTGGGTTGTTAGTTGGCCATCAGTTGGAACTCTTTGAATAATTCCAGTTATTTCGAAAATCAAAATCAAAATTTCAAGATGCTCGCATCAAATGTTCATGTGACGCCAGCGGAGCTAATTAGCAGCCTGGAATTGTCGGGTGAGAAGGAGCTCGACGAGCAAATCAAGAAGTGGATCCTGTGGGACAGGAATGCGGCAACGCTGAAGCAAGTAGTTGATGCCGTCAAGGAGAAGGATTGGGAGGCTCTGCGGATCCGTCTCTGTCGTTATAATACCTTAGGCACCGCGGGATTAAGATCTGGCATGCGGGCAGGCTTCGACTCCGTTAACGATCTGGTCACAATTCAGATGGCCCAGGGGTTGAGCCAATATCTGCAGGAAGTTTACCCCAACGTGGCCAAGCGGGAGTCGCAGGGTGTCGTCATCGGCTACGACGGACGCTACAATGGCAAACGATTCGCCCAGCTCATTGGGGCAGTCTTCCTGAATACCAACTTCCGGGTGTATCTCTTCGGGCGAATGGTTCCCACTCCGTTCGTTTCCTTTGCTGTGGTGCATCTCAAGTGCCTGGCCGGGATTATAGTCACGGCCTCTCACAATCCAAAGAGCGATAACGGCTTCAAGTTCTTTTGGAGCAACGGGGCTCCCATCTTAACGCCGCATGACAAGAACATACAGGCGGCCATGATGAAACGCCTGGAGCCCCTTCCCTCGTCCTGGGATCTGTCGATACTGGACGATCACGCGCTGCTGGTAGATCCATTCCGCGAAGTCTACCCGGCCTACTACGAGGCCATGAAGAAGCTTCTCCCCTATACCTTTGTGGAGACGAACGAGTGCAGTCAGCTGCGCTTCATCTACACTCCTCTGCACGGCGTGGGCTTTCAGTACGTCCGGGAGGCATTCTATCAAGCACGACTCAAACCTCTCATTCCGGTAGTTCGACAAAAGGATCCGGATCCGGAATTTCCCTCCACTAGTTTCCCAGATCCCATTGGTGAGTATCTAATCTGATGAGAGCTTGCTGAACTCTCAAGCGTTTTATCTTTCGTTTACTGCAGACGGAAAGGATTCCTTGAACTTGGCTATAAAGAAAGCTGAGGAGGAGCATTGTACGATTGTTTTGGCCAATGATCCGGACGCGGATCGTCTGGCAGTGGCTGAGCTCGACCCAAAAGGCAGATGGAAAATATTCAGTGGCAACGAGCTGGGTGCTCTGCTTGGCTGGTGGGCGCTGGAGAGCTACAAGACCAGAACTAATAAGCCCAATGTGCCCAACTGCGTGATGCTGGCCAGCGTTGTTAGCTCGAAGATACTGGCAGCCATGGCCCGAGCCGAGGGCTTTACCTTCGTCGAAACGCACGTGGGCTTCAAGTGGATGGCCAACAAGGCCCTGGAACTACAGGGACTTGGCCGGACGGTGCTCTTCGCATTCGAGCAGCCAATAGGGTACATGTTCTCCCTGAACGTGCCCGATAAGGATGGCATTAATGCGGCCTGCCAAGTGGCTACCATGGCCAGCTATTTGCGAAGCACTCGCACCATGACGTTGATTGAGAAGCTGCGGGAGATCTACGACACATATGGCTACCATGCGACCATTTGCAACTGGTTCACTTACGAGAATCCCACAAAGATGATTCAGATGTTCGATAAGCTGCGCCGCTTCGAGGACAATCTGCCCGGCACTTACCCCAAGTGCATACTGAACGGCGAGTTTGAGGTGGTAAGCGTGCGAGATCTAACCACCGGCTTGGACACTGCATATCCGGATCGCAGGGCTCGCCTGCCCCTCTCCCCGAACAAGCAGATGGTCACCTTTACCTTCCACAACGGCATGACGATCACCTTCCGCGCCAGTGGCAGCGAGCCCAAGCTCCGGTACTACTCGGAACTGTTTGGTCTGCCCGAGGAGAAGGAGTGGGACGAGATCAACGACACGCTGCGACGCATGACCGATGCCGTTATCACTGAGTTTATCCAGCCAACGCAACATGGCATGGCCTAGATGACAAAACAATAAAATACACTTCATTATTTAATATATTTAAATTGTGGAGATGCTGTCAATCATTTAGAACCTTTTTATGAACTGAAAATTAGTTTTTAAATAAATCTAATCCCTACGGACTGCAGTGCGCGCTAGTGACGAAAGCAGCACGATGGGTGCGAAAGGCGACTAGCAATATATACAGAAAGAATGGAAAATTTGCTATGACTGTCCGATTAGGTCGAATTATAAACCGATCGAAAGGTGTAAATTAAACTAACAAACTTACCTGGTTCGTGAGATAAACAGGTGTAAGTGGAGGGGGTAAATTTAAACGATTGGAGCAAATGGGGCCGTTGGAGCTTTTTGACATTTTTTTAATTCTTACTATTATAATACAAAATACGAATCGAATGACACTGATCATTACAATCCGACCATTGCAATGCATTGGTTCGCCAGCTTAGCGAGAAATCGCTAAAAAAAAATATTTTGTCACTCGGCACTGTCACAATTAACAAACTATTTTTATTTAGTAATTTATAAGTAAAACTTAATATTGGATATCAGAAATTTTGGGTCATGAAATTGTTTTCGTCACTAGACTTTTACCTCGTAAACAGGTTTTTTTTATATAAGATATCTATAATATATGTCGGCTTAATTTCCGGCATTAAATTTTTTATTTTTGTTACACCGTAAATACGTTGAGAAAATTAATTACCTTCAGGAGCACCGAAATTCATCCGGTTGATTTTCGGTTGCAATTCGTATCGAAGATTAACTTACAATCATAGCCATATAGTAAGTATTTTGGCACCATTTAAAGTTAATTCTACCCATAATATGAAATTACTTCATGCAATGGCATCAATGCATGGCATCAATGGAAAGGTCATTCGAATTCCTTTTGAATGACATAGCCCGGCATCGCTCGCCGGACTGTCAAATTAAATTCTCCCATCGTGTCGGTGGTGTTATTAGACTAATATCTCTTCGCTAGTAGTTTTTTTTATAATATTTTAAAAATGGCAAAAAAGGAACTTTTTGTATGAAAATGAGGAAAAATTGCATCACTTTAAAATAATTCATATGTAAAACTTAATATTATTCGTCACAAAATTGGATATCAGAAATTTTGGGGCATGAAAAAGTTTTCGTCACTAGACTTTTACCTCGTAAAGAGTTTTATTTATAATATTTATTCATTCCGAAAATTTACCAATAAATGTTGTAATCTAGGTAATCATTTAAATTGCTTAGATTTGTTTAAAAAAGTTACGTATATTCTAACAATATGTATATCACATCTAACTTACAGGGAATTTAATATTAAAAAGGATTCGCTATTGTCCTGTTTGTTCTCGTTGACTCGCATCAAGATACTTTAGCCAAAAGAAAGAAATGTTGACAGCTCATTAAAGTGTCGGGAATAGCGAGCGGGGGCCACAGAAGTCCAATTATGCGTACAGAGCAATTGCCCTGTGTGGCTTTCATGAGGGGTGGTCGTGGCAGGGGGTGTCGCAAAGTTGTGTATGTTTGCCTTTGAGCATACATAGATATCTGTGCGAAAGTATCTGCCAAGACAAACACTGAAATTTTATAGTTCGCTGCCTAATTGCACTCTGGGGGAGTTTGAGCTCGTTTTTTCTCGTTCTCTTCCCTCGTTCATTGAGCGAGTTGTAATCGCTGGCGATTGTACGGAATCAGCAAGTCGGAGGTATAATGAAAGCCGTGATTAAGACCCGGAGAATGAGGGACTAAACATACATGAGCGAGTAGACAGAGATGAAGAGATGTTGCTCATATGCAACGGCTCGGAAGTTTATTACGTGCAAGAGGCCAAAACGATGTCGGTGTAGGAGTATTTGGTTTTCAGGTCAAACGGAATATTTCAATAGCTTAAAATGAAGAAAGTCATGCGTGGCAAGCAGGTGAAGGTAAATATTGTGGGCTCCCAAAGGTCGACGCCAAATTCAACTTGCAAGTCAAATTTTAAGCAAAACAAAGAGAAGGGCAAAGGCAATGGCAATGGAGAAGGAGAAGGAGTAGGGGGGAGTGTATGACATCCATTTGAAGACGGAGCTGGGCACAACGTTTGCTGTCTTCTGTCAACCATTAAATTTCCCCAAAATACAAACTGGAAAAATATCCAACGCACACGCATTAAATATTAATCATTGTCGACGAGGCCGCCATTTCCCACTGCTTTTATTTCCCGCTCGACTCTCTCACTCGCTCTTCCATTTCACATGTTGTTGTTGCGTGTGTGTGTGTGGACTTGTATTTGTGGGCGGGTTGCAGGTCCTATTTGGTTAGTGGAGATACGCGAAGGTTAGTGCATTATTAAACACTGTTTATGTGACATTAGGAACATAAAAGGCGACCCGAAGGCGGCGTAAATAACGAAACGAGCTGGCAAAAGTTTCAATTTTAAACAACTAACAAATTAAATGGGACTTCAGGCGTATCGCATATCTACATATCTTTAAGCTGGTCCACATGCTCGTACTCGTACTCGAAGATAGAAGAGTCTCGACAATGAAACAGATTGGACAACTCTCACCCCTGTGCGAGGGATGCATTGCAACAATGGCATCTTAAATTCGCATTTCAAATGAGGCGCTGTTAAATTGATTACGTGGCACTTGCTCACATCATCAATTTTCGTCCATATGCGCGAATCCAGCAGAAGCATCCGGCTGAGGGCTGCTCTGTAGCTGTGACTATGACCAGCATTGTTATCCAGATTCCCCACCCCCATCATATTCGCATTCAACTCAAACTGGTGAATTGACACTCGAAATTTGTGGGCTGCGTTAATTGCGAGCATTTGTTGACTTTGGCTCCTTATGCGGTTGCAGTTTTTCACTTGATTTCCACTAATTGGGATAAGCATCGGTTAAGCATTCGGCGGGTGAGGCTATGATGGAAACGGGGATGCTGTGAACTCGGCGAATACTGCACTAGTGATGTAAAAAAACATCGATGCATCGAATATCGATGTTTTTTTGGCGATGTTTCCCGATGTTTTCCGATGTTTTTGGAGATGTCGATTCATCGATGTTTCATGGCGATGCATCGATGTTTTGAAAAACATCGGCTTAATTTCACAATTTTGCGTATTTATCGTCAGTTGTCTCATCTTCAATACGCTATTTTTGTATGACGAGTGTGCGTTTATTTATGAACAGTGTTTGCAATGCCAAAGTAAGCAAATTTATACTTTATAAATACTTTTTAAGTTAAAGACTGCTACGGAAGTATAAGTTTTTATTTGTTTTGTTTCTTTTTCAGTTAAAAATTGCTATGAAACTGAAAAGACTGCTATAAAAGCACATGTTTTTAAGAATAAATCACCTTTATTTAGCTAAGAAACTCCTTTCTTTTTTTTTTTTTTTTTAAATTGAACGTTTTAAACCATGGGACATACATCGATGCATCGATGTTTCGAACCCGATGTATCAACCAACATCGATGTTTCATTTTAAAAACATCGATGCACATCGACATCGATGTTTTCACTCAAATTTACATCACTATACTGCACGCCCAACTTGTAATTCGAAAATAATTCTGTAAAATTATGAAATACTTCAGATATCGCACCCCTTACACAATATTGTTATAAATCAACAATTTTACAGTTTTCAGGAAATAAAAAAAGCTGTAGTCCTTTCTAGGAGAGCAGTACACTTATTTACATCAATTCAATGTTCGTATAATCAATGTTATGATTATCAGTAAAGGCTTTTTTTAGTTCAAAAGAATCAATCACTGTAGTCTTATTTCGGCAGCAAGAGGCATCGAGGCCTTACAGGCACTGTTGCCATATAAAAAAATCAGATTGAGTCAAAAAAAACCGCACAATTCACTAAAAAAGAGCCAAAACTTTTTTTCGCAGTTCTTGTTATTTTTGGAATTTATTAAACAAAATATATTTTTCCTGCAAACACATAGCTATAAAGTAATTCACATTTTTATCTTAATCTAGTTATTATGTAATTAAATAAAAATAAGTATGTACTTCAACCTAAAGCTATACAAAATAACTGATTCTGAACTGATGAAAAAAGAACCATTTAAAAAAAAAAGTGTCATTGCGCCAACAGGAAAAAAAAGAGTTAGTTTTGGCGCAAATACGACAATTGTGGCAACCGTGCTTACAGGTCTAAGTTGCCGTCATCAGCATTTTTTAGAGCTTGCGAGTTACACTCTCGGCATGAGATTTATAAGAAATTTTATTACTATATTAGCAGACTTTGTGGTCCATGGGCTCCGGGTTCTTTGTGGATAGTGTTATTCATCAGCTGATTGTAGTTCATTATGAAAAAATACGGTCACAATTAAAATTTTAATTTTAATTTTTTAAAACATAAATTGAACGATTAGATTAAAATTCAAGTCGGCGATGTACCGTCGACATCAAGATTAAATTTACACAAGATTTTGATTTTGTCGAGCAGCTGATACACAAAATGTGAAGTGTGACCAGAAACAATAAGGAAATCTGGTCATACTAAAAGTTGTTAAGTTCTGATTCTGATTTTGATTAGATTTTGGTTTGATTATCTGTGTCACCGTTGATTTCGACCAAATTACTCGGCCACACTTGCTGTTTGTTTACAACTTCTGTAATCACTGCGGACGGCAGTCCGCGCTAGTGACGAAAGCAGCACGAAGGGTGCGAAAGGCGACTAGCATATATACACAGGAAGAATGGAAAATTTGCTATGACTGTCCGATCGGGTCGAATTATATACCGATCGAAAGGTATCAATCTAACTTAAAAATGTGCATACTAAGACTTTTGAAAACTTACATGGCTCGTGAGATAAACAGGTGTAAGTGAGAGGGACAAAATTTAAATGATTGGAGCCTTTTAGATTTTTTTATAATTTTTCACCATACTTGTCAAAAATACGCGTCGAATGACACCTTGATCATCAAAATCCGACCACTGGTTCAGAAGATAATTAATTTCGAAATTTTTGGTGCCCTTTTCAAAACGAGATGAAAAGTCAGTCTGTTTGTTTGTTTGTTTGTATAGATCAAAGCGTTGATTTAGCTTAAAAGTTTGAATGAGGACTTGTTCCGGATAAAAAATCTAGAAACGTTTGTTCTACGACTTTTTCGAAAAATCGCTAGTTTAGCGGGAAATCGCTAAAAACCGCTAAAATTGAAACCCCCATAGCATCCAAACGATAGGAGCTACAGATCTGTTCTATATGTCGTATATGTCGTTGGAAAGGTGTTTTGAAGGGCTTTTAGGCATACCTTCAAAGTTTTTTTTTTAAGTAAAAAGGTAAACAGCTACAGGTGAAATAAGGTATTTATTTCCACATTTTGGCGATTTAAGAAAAATCTACACATCAAATCACTTTTAAATATACTGCATGTTGTAGAGAATTCAATTACGCGTTTTTTGACATATAACACATATCTGTCAAAATTTGTTTGGGCAAGATTAACTGAATATACCTTACACCTTTACACTACTGCATGGACATACACTGCTTGCAGTGCATGTGGAAAGATACTGCTTGCAAGAGGTCAATTCTTTTTGCGGCAGATAAATCATTTTATAATCAAAAATATAGAAACTTTTGTTTTTCGACTTTTTCGAAAAATAGCTAGTTTAGCGGGAAATCACTAAAAACCGCTATAATTGGAACCCCATATCATCCAAACGATAAAAGCTACAGATGTGATATATATATCGTTGAAAAGGTATTTTAAAGGGCTCTTAGGAATACCTTTAGTGTTTTTTTAAGATAAAAGGTAAACAGCAACAGGTGAAATAAGGTATTTTTTCCCACATTAAGGCGATTTTTGTGAAAACGCAAGTAATGATTTTTTCTAGTTTTCAATATATTGTAGTTTGTAAAATTTCGATGTGTTTGGAAGATATTACCTGTTAACAGAATATATACGTTTTGCTTAGAATTGAAATAGGACAGCAGCAACAACGTGTCGTAGCAGCCAGAGCTTGAGAGTTCTGTTAGATTTTGACAAAATTGTACCGTCAAAATATATTGCAAATTTCAAAACTTTTGATATCCTACTCCAAAATTTCTGATATCTTATAAAAAAAACCTCTTTACGAGGTAAAAGTCTAGTGACGAAAACATTTTAATGCACCAAAATTTCTGATATCCAATTTTGTGACGAATAATATTAAGTTTTACTTAAAAATTACTACAAAAAAATTTTTTTGTCACTCGGCACATTGCGCTAATTTCTTCATACCTAATAAATATATATTTTTTGCGCAGTGCCGAGTGACAAAAAAATTTTTTTGTAGTAATTTTTAAGTAAAACTTAATATTATTCGTCACAAAATTGGATATCAGAAATTTTGGTGCATTAAAATGTTTTCGTCACTAGACTTTTACCTCGTAAAGAGGTTTTTTTTATAAGATTTCAAGTTAACTAGGACCGGCCAGAACGGTCTAAAGAAAAATTATATAGGATTACTAACGAATAACGAATTTTAGATACTATACCTGACGCTTTTGCTTACAGTCGACGACAATAGCGTTGCACAGTGGCATAAAAAAACCAAAGTCACTGTTTTAGCTAGAAATGTGTCAACACTATCTCATAATACGTCTATCTATTAAAATGTATTCTTTTTTTTGCTTTACTATAACGCTGCAAAGGCAAATGAAACTAATATGTCTTTGCTGCGTGAACAACTTGAAAGTAAAGGTGTCACGAAAGGTCAAAATACTTTTTAAAAACAAGGTGCTTGGACAATGGAAAGTTTAAATATTATAAAGAAAGGTATTTAGTACTTATTCACGCCTGTTCCGCATTTCACTTTCGATAAGATTTGTTGGAATTGAATTCCCTTTACCTGTTCTAATACCATTTCGGAGATATTCAGCGGATTAATATCACTTTGAGATGATGAGTTTAAGTTCGATAAAGCGAAAAACAAAAATTTTTAAAACCTTGGTCTAATTAAAAGTGAATAAATGCATATTACTAAATGCTAAAAAGTAAAAAGTGAAAACCGGAACATGCCTGATTATTATAAGTCGCGAGTTCTTAGCATGTTGTGTTTTTTATTTTTTTATTTTATTGATGTAACATTTGTGCCTATTTTAATACTAATTCGTGTCTAACCTCTAATTTCACTTAGAATTTAAGTTCTGAAGGTAATCGAAACTAACAATCAAATTAGTTTTAAAATATTCCTCAATATATACAGATTATTTGTTTTAAAATTCAGCTGCAAATATTAGCAAACCGCTGTGCTCTACCTTTTTAAATAAAGCAGTGTTTTGATTTATTTACATGGGTTCAAAGGGCCGCAGGGCCTGAAACTTGGTAAGGATGTATAAAACTGCACCAAAAACACAATCTGTGAGTTTGGTTAAGATAACATGAGAAACAAAAAAGTTTTCCATACTGAAACTTGATTTTTGACCGATCGTTCCTATGATGGCCAATTTTCTTAATATATTTAAAATATTTTTCTAGATTTTTGGTATTAATTTCATAATGTTATCACCACTAGAAGTATTTATGGCCGCTCGCTCCATTCAAGCTCGACCACTGTGCGTTGGTTTCAGTAAGAAATAAAGGCTCTGAAAATGCAAAACCACTTAATTCTACTACTATAATATTTAGTCACCCTAGAAATGGAGAGAAACAAAGAGAAACCAAGATAAAATTCGAGTAAATTAGACGTTTTTCTCAGTCATCACTTTACGAAATGTGTATTCCGTATAAAAAGGCAACTATACCAAATATTACTACCTTACTTATCTAATTATAAGGCGGTGGACACCGTCTACCTCTCATGAGAATAAGATCATAGATCATAAAATATTATATTTTTTATTCAAACATGTTTACTAAGTTTAATCTGAATATAATAGATTTTATTGTACTCTCAGCAGACAAGTACCTACATACATACATTTACATACGGGGGAGTTACGATATAACTATAACATATCAATGAATATTTCATAACAGCTGCAAGGATCTATGTTTTTCTCTCTACCTCTGTATCTCCCTCTCTCTCTCTTTTTCTTTCTTCTACTTTTTGACTCTGTGTTGAATTTGTTGTTGTTCAATTCTATTATTGTTTTCACTTTTGTCGCATAAAAATGACAACAAATTAGTTTGACTGCCGCGTGGTTTCCCGCTGTGTCTTTCACAGTTTTCTTGTTGTTGTTTTTCCATTTTTTTTATGAGTCCTGAGTCCACGTCCTTGACTGTTCGGTGCTCAGACCCGGACAATAAATTATATGGATGCTGTTGATGTGTTGCCGGTTGGAACTTCCGATTGCGAAGGTATCATTGAGCAACCCCTCACACCCCTAAAACAGGCGGGAATGGGCGAGAGAGAAGGGAACGGGAAAGGGCAGGGGAGGGGTACTTGGGCGTGAGGCACTTCAGTCGACGTGTTTGATTAGCTTTATTAAATATGCAAACAATGAAATTTTGTTTTGTTTTTGTTAAAAAAGTGGAAATTTTTTTCGACAATTCAATTAAATGCGCGCAGAGAAGAAAAATGAATTTAATTTTAATACCTTTACCATTGCCATTGTTGAACCCTAACGCGGATGATATGTATATATATAAAATATAAATATAAAAAAAATCTAATCCATTTCTCTTTTTTTTATTTATAAATAAGTAGGTTTTTGGCGTCATAAATAAAAATGTTGGAAACAAATTTTGACGGACCCAAAAAAGAAAAAATTCCGCTGGGAAGTAAACTTCAGATTTATGAGTATAATGAATTAATGAATGGATAAAATTAAAAATCATTTTTTTTAATTATTACCCTAGTATACCCTATCACTTATTTGTGTAGTAAAGTTTGGTTGAAGGATAGGTGCAAGCCAGAAATGGGCTGTGGCCATTAGATTTTCCTTTAGCTAGTGTGTAAACCGCCCAAGCACCAATAAGAAGCAGCTGCTGACAAACGCCAAGAGCGAGTCTCAATGTGCGATAAGAGAGCAGGCAAATTGAAAGAGAACATACGGTATGCGTGCACTGCTTTATCGACGCGCGCTCTTTTCTTCATGCTCACGGCAACAGCAAATGGTCAAAAAAGCTTCGCACTGTGCGTTTATTAAAGCGCAGCTATGGGGATTTATTTAAAACCTAAAGTTATTAAGGTTTCCCGCAATAAATGTTAATATTTTAGGTGTAGCTTAAAGAACTATCCATAGCAGTGATAGTATAGCAAGATGTTGCCAAAGTCTCAGAGCCTCCAAATGTGACTAGATTCATTGAACTTAAAATTCAGGTTTATATTTCACATTTTTCTTGTCTTTTTCATTCGTTGCATTGTCAATCTTTCCGCCTGCGAGTAGGTGAATGAATTGAAATTCCCCCGGGGCCGACAACCGAAATCCAAGTACGTTCTCTAGTAGACATATGTATGAAAATGTATATGTTGTGCATGCTAGTGTGTTGATATGGTAGCTGGAAGCTGTACTTTTGGGTCAGTTTCAACCCTTTAAGGTCTGGAGAAAAGGGATGCATTCATCGTTCGTTAAACTGCCCAAAAAATATCAAATAACTAAATGTGAGGAAGTGCACACATTGTACAAAAGGGTTTATTAACAGCGTTAATTAAACTTAACCAACCAAAGTAATTGTTTATGAATTCCATTTCATGAATCCATATTATCTAAATAATGTAGGTTTCCAATAGAAACTATAGATGTATTTATATATATTGACTTCCTTCAGTAGCCTACTACTGAAACAGAATTTTAGAAACTGCTACATTTAAAAGTGCAAAGTTCAACATGATAGTTTGCATTAATTGTGCATACTGGAAAAATGTCTAGATTTAATTTGTCCGAATCAAAAAAAAATATTTTAACTTTATGTCTGTAACATTCCAAAACTAAAGTAATCCTTCCAACAATATATGTATTTATCAAATAACCTAGCCTGTAAAATTAAAACTGATGTTTAAAATTTGTTCTGTTATAATATAAAGTGTGTAGATTGAAGTTAAAATGTCATTTCGGTAATTAACTTTGCACGGCCATAAATAATATTAAATACTTATAGCGTAAGGATTATAGTAATAAGCTTTAATAAACTTGTATAATAGTTTCATAAATTCTACTTTTATGATCGTCAGAAATCATCAAAATCTTTCTTTTGTTTTTTTTTTTTTGTTATTTAAAAGAAAGTTGGAATAATCAGTGTTGCCAGAAGAGCTTGTTCTCGTCAAATCTGACATTAAAACAATGAAAATTTACATGTCAGTACAATATACTATTTCCATTTCTATGCTTTTTCCAATCATAACTAAGCTGAAGTAATTTCAAGCCTGATTGAGCCAATGCAGCATTTCTGTAAAATTTAATTTAATTGACATAATTCTGTATGTCTATACCGCAATCCAAAAAGGCCAAAATTCTTAGATGTTTGTATCCTGCCTGTAAACTTCGAGAGTTTATTGAATATATTTCGAGTTCTATTTGGTTCCGAATTGGACAAGAAATTTTTAAAATGTCTCAATTCTTCATACCAAATAAAACTCACTGTTTTGCGCAGTGCTGAATGCAAACATGTTTTTTTAATAATCTATGTGTAAGACTTAATATTATTATTCCTCACAAAAATGGATATTTTGGGGCATGAAAATGTTTTCGTCACTAGAGGTTTTTTTATAAGATATCAGAAATTTTTGAATAAGACATCAGAAATTTTGAAATTGCAATATTTTTTGACAGTGTAACTTGTCAACTTTGTTAATTGTTTGTACAAGCAAAAACAAACTGTCTGGCAACACTGGTTCCCTTTACAAACACACATGCCAAGCTCAAAAGCTGTCAGCACTCTCAAACTCTGGCTGCTATGACACTTTGCTGCTGCTGTCGTATTCCAATTCTAAGTAATAATACTAATATTCTACCAAAACATGAATAGTAGCCCTAAATATATACCGATCTTGCTGTAATCGCAATTATAACATGTTTTATCTGCCGCAAAAAGAATTCACCACTTGCAAGCAGTGTACACGCAGTAGTGTAAAGGTAAAAGGCATATTCAGTTAACAGGTAATATCTTGCCCAACATTTTAACAGATATGTTTTATATGTATAAAAACGCGGAAATGAATTGAATAACATATTTAAAAGTGATTTGAAACGTAGATTTTTCTTAAATCGCTAAAGTGTGTGTAAAAATACCTTATTTCACCTGTAGCTGTTTACTTTTTACTTTTAAGGTATTCATAAGAGCCCTTCAAAATACCTTTTCAACGATATATAATTTACATCTGTAGCTTCTATCGTTTGGATGCTATGGGGCTTAAGTTTGAGCGGTTTTTAGCAATTTCCCGCTAAACTAGCGATTTTTCGAAAAAGTAGTAGAGCAAACGTTTCTAGATTTTTGAGCGGGAACAAGTCCTCATTCAAACTTTTAAGCTTAATCAACGATTTGATCCAACCAAACAAATAAACAAACAAACAAACAGACAAACTGACTTTTCATTTCATTTTCAGAAGGACTCTAAAAATTTCAAAATTAATTATCTTTTGAACGAGTAGTCGGATTTTATTGATTGAGATGTCATTCGACGCAGTGATAAGTTTGGTTCAAATACCTCCAAAACAACAACAACTTTCATCCTTTTTTATTTTCGATCAATAGTTCCAATGGCAGCTATTTAGTATAAAAATTGTTGCTGTTTTCGGAGGTATCTCAAAAGAAATATATTCAAAAACGTCGGAGCAAAACCGAAAATATAAATAAATATATTTCGAAAACGCTTCCACGAAAAAAATTTTAAGTGCGATTCACATTGAGATATGGGAAGCAAAATGGCTGTAAACCAGTGTAATAGATACTGCTAGTCAGACTTTAAGCATTTGACTTGCTTTTTTAGCCTTCTTCATTTACCTTTGCACACATTTCCAGTTGCTCCTGTTGCTGCCTCCTTTCACTCCGTTTGAGCTCTTCATCAATTATTCCAGCTTCAGTCAGTTCGACTCCATCACAGTGCCTGAATTTATCGCACGGAGTTTGCCGGTTCAGTCTGAGCATTGTTTAACAATTAAGGGTACAAGTTGTTTAACTTTACCTAAACGATTTAAGTCAACAGGCAACTGAAATGCATTGCCATGGCCTGTGAGGGATGCCAGTCCATCAGTGGAGCATCAGTGGACGCCTCCGTGCTCATCCTCGTCCTTGTCAGCAGCTCATCAGAATGCTGTTGCCTTCTGTTGCTTCCGCTTCCGATGATGACGACGAGAAGCAACTTTGACTTTTTTTGTGTGTTTTCCCTTTTTTTTCCGTGTCAGATCCAGGCAAATGATTTTTGCTTCTGCATCTGCATCTGTGCTCATCCTGAATGGCTTTGCTGAAATGGCAAAAATTTGTCAGGCGATTTTCGTTGACGTTTGTTGATTTGAAAACCATTTTTTTCGTCGTTTGTTCAGCGTTGACCGCTTTGTTTATGTTTTTTTATTTTTGCATTCCCGTAGATTGGCCTTTAGCTAATTTGAAGCTGCATCGCCTGCCCGCCCACCGAGATTCCTGGACATCATCGGACAAAACATCGATCCAATAATTAAATTCTCGCTCAGTCAACGGAATTAGCTGTTGTCAATTATCCATGTGAGGACCCGCCGCTGCTTTCATGCCTCTAAATAGCAAAAACGCAGCCGTCTTGCTCTTAGCCGCCAATAAAATGTCACTTGGCCAGCGTTGGAATCGCCGTCGTCATTGGCATCGGCATCGGCATCGGCATCGCAAACGCAATCGCAATCGGCGCTCGTGTCCGGCGGCAGTCGGCGTTCAGTTTTGTGCACTGAATTTGGCATTGCATCGGTGGATCGGTGTTTCTGTGTATCGGCGGCCACTCTCTGACCAGGTGGCGTCTTCTGCGGTGGCCCGGACCACACAAGTTGCTTAATTTGTTGCGCTCCATGCCCCAGCTACAAGTTGTCTCCGCTTGACTCCCCATCAATCAGTAAGTTTGTGGCCCGCTTTTTGTCCCACCGCCAATCTCGTTTCATAAAAATTCAGAACACGAGCGACGCTATGCGCTTTTTGCGTACGAGTATTGCCCCATTGCATGCATGTATTCGATGGGTTTCCTCCTCAGCCGCTATGGTCATGACAGTTCCATCACAATGCCTCTCTTCTTATTTCCCCTCTTCCCACTGTCCTGCCCTCGCCTAACGTCGGATCAACAGCAATTCAGCGTTCTACTTTTCCTCTTATTTTCTTTCCTGTATTTACATATCTTCTAAAAAATACCTCTTTACGAGATAAAAGTCTAGTGACGAAAACTCAGCTTTCATCACTAGCGCGGACTGCCGACCACAGTGATTTTCGATGCGGATATTTCAGTTTGATTTGATTCGATTTGACGATATTTCTGGCAAAAATTAAAAAATTAATGAGAGTATTTTCAAAATGTGACTTTATTGAATGTAAACATTTCATTTAGATTAAAACATATTCTTTTTTTGGGCTGGAAAGGATGGAAATTAAATACCTATAGACATTGGTCACTTTCATGCAAAAATAAAATTTAATTGAATTTATTATAAGATTTCCTTTACATTGTAAATATACTGGAAACTAAACGAGCTGAAAAGATTTGACTTTGTTTGCACTGTATTTCTTAGTAAAGCATAAAACTTATATTATATGCCTAGAATTAATCTTGTCATTAATCAAATTCAAGCGAATAATAAACACTGGACTTATTCATTTTAATGTGCTTATGTATGTGCGTGATAATTAAAGCCTGTGTAAATACTACAGAGAACTTTGTTTAGTTGTGGTCTTTCTAATGTTGTTGACTCATAATATTCTTTTACTTTGCTTCTTTGAATACTTTGGGTTGGACTCGAGCAACTTAGAGACAGTTAGACAGCCTGACAACTCTTGGATGATCAAATCATTCACTGTGATGTGATCATGAGTAATTTTGAGCTTATCAATGGCATTATTTCCAACAAAGAGGAATAATTAAAATATAATTAAAGCCAACTTAAAGATTAGGTAATCATTTTATTTAGCTAAGACTGAGTCAGGGCTGAGTTGGTAGTATCGTGTTAGCCGGTTAAGCAGGTGAATGTGAATTTCATGTCTATAAGAAAGTTGCAGTCTCGTTTGAGTTTGATTTAATGCATACGCTAGTAAATTCATTACACTTTCAAAATTACGTGGAATAAATTATAATAAAAGACGTGGAGCACACATGCCACAAGGATGAGGATGAGGATGAGGATGAGGATGGGGCTGAGTGGAAACTGAAGCAGAAGACATCATCTAAACGAATTAGCCGTAAACCCCAACATAATCAAGTAAATTAATAGCTCTGCCAACAGACATCAGACAACAGACAGGAACAGAACAGGAACCAAAGACTGTAGGCGAGATCAAAGTAATTAATTATAATAATTAAAAACTTTTGGAAAGCCGTGCGCCAAGTCGACAACCAGCGAAGTTGAGGAAACTTTCCAGCATTTGCATGTCACACACGGAAAGGGAAGGAAGTCGGGCCAGCAGAAAAGACAGAAGGCAGGAGGGAGATGGAAGGCTGTTGAGGTTTTGGTTCGTGTGGACTTATTATACCCCTCATATGAGTTGGCGAGGGTAGTTTGTGGTTGTGAAAGCTATAATACGACAGATGCTCCTTGCGAGAATACACAACTTCCTTGCTCAGTGCTCTGTAGGGTATCTCTCTGTCGACCTACGACTGCTTAGTTTTCAAAGTTGTGCGCTCGTGTGAACTCAATATACCCAGGAAATGTGCTTGATAAAGGTAGATGGCGTTTAATAACGAAGAAAGAAGAAAGTTGGTTATCTGCGTTTGGAAAGTGTCACGTAGGGTATTTCACAGTCGAGTTGTCTCAGCTGTGAGTGTATTAACTTGTTTGTGTAGCAATCTGTGGCCAACCTGCTGGCTGGTTAAGCAGCTTCGCGCTGCTCTGGTACCAAAGTGCGTGTACCTGTTGAGATTTGGGCAATTCCCCAAGCAAATAACATATTCATATTTTGTTCTGGCTGCAACATCTTTTGATTTGCATGCAACTTGCCACCAGGTTGAGTCCATTAAACTCTCTCTGCCTCTGCCTCTGCCTCTACATATGTCTCTGTCGCAGTCATAGTTTGCCATTTGTCATCCCGGAACTATGCGTAGTTTTAATCAGCGCTAAGAGCCTCCTCAGACGGTGGTGGGTGTTAAGGCAGCGACATCAATTCCGCTTGGCTGGTTAGATGCGTGCTGAAAGCATTTACCAACACTGGCGCTACGCCCACATCCCATTGTTTTTGCTCAGTAGCGCAGGCGGTGCACTTTTTGCGAGATTAAACAGCAGCAATGGCATCTGGAGCAGGAGCAGCCTGACTGCAATCATATAAAGTGTCTGCCTGCCAAAGGAGCCGTCGGTGGCAAGTGGGCTTTAAGGCCACGCCTACTGCAAAACCCCATTGAAAGCACATGTGGCTGGATGTGAAATTTAATTCTTATTACACTTCAATTGGCCAGAGGCCGTAATTCTATGGTTAGGATTAGTTAGTTGTGCTGTGCTCTTTGTGCTGCCATTGTCCTTTATTGTTGAGGACGTGTTGATTCACGTGCTGTTGGGTGTGACCCTTGGCATCTGTGGTCTGGGTAAGACTGATAACAGTTCCTTGGGGGGCCGCACTGGCAGTATGGGCCGTATTGCTGAAGGCGCTGATGCCGCTTGTTGGCGAATCGTCGCCGAAGCGTTGGGCGATGTCAAAGGTTGGCCTGAAATGCAAATGGTTAAGCTGAAGATAATGTAATAAAGGGCATTCCACTCACTGATAGTGCGCAATGGTTGCCTGAACGACTTTAGAGCCGTCGTCATTCACTCTGGAATTCGTAACATGTTGGTAAACGACACCATTGCCATCTGAAGAGCTCGACGACGACGATGATGATGATGTCGAATAATTCACCTGGCGGCGCAGACGTCTCAGCAAGCGGGCACTGACTGGATGCACCTCCGACGGATGACCCTGGGAGTCCAACGTGTAGACTGCTCTCGGGACAAACTGTCCAGCTTCTGAAAGTTTTGATTTTCAAAGTGCAATGCGATTGTTAATTTAAGACAATACAAGTGAAATATACCCTTCACCCCTCATTGTCAGAGCTACAATCGAAAATGTAAGCTGCCTGACCGACTGACTGATTGATTGAGTAATTGACAATCGATTTATAGGTCAAAAAGTACGAGCAAGAAAGAAAGTTAATTCTTCTTCTTTACCCCATCAACCAATCAACGCTGGTACAAAATATATGCAAAATTCATATAAAATGGTACAAAATTTGTGTGTATTTTGTACGTATTTTGTACCAGCGAGCGGCTCGTTTCGCCGATGTTGGTGTCAAAATCTGTAACTTTTGAACTATAGTAGGTAAGACATCGGATTGAAACTTGAACTATATATTCTCAATAATTAAAATAATTTTCTGAAAGAAAAATAAGAGTGGGCGTGGTACTAAAAAGGGCGTAAATTAACGATCAATTGCGAATTAATGCCAATTTTTGTAGCTTTATTTTTTCAAAATTTTTTTTTAAATGTAAAAAAAAAATTTAAAAATAAAATTAAATTTTTTTATTTCATTTTTACATTTTTAAACATTTTTAATTTTCTTGAAAAAATGTTAAGTGAAACAAAATATTTTTTATGCACTCGCTTAGGTATCTTAGCGTGTTTATAATGACAAAAAAAATACTCAAAGTTTCTCAATAAAAATCGGAAGCTCGAAATTGATTTTAGACCCATGGTTTCTTGGCAAACCTTCTTAGAATTCGTCGTAGATTACGATTTTGACAACCGCTTGGTGCATTTTTTTCAGTCCATAAATTGACCCACCCTAATGTATATACTTAACTATGATAATGAATTGATGTAGAATATTGTTCTTTAATTATTTAAATTTTATCAGATTCTGATTAAAGGCTTGAGAATTACTGACAAAAACTTGACACGCAAAGCCATTTCAGTTCTCGATAATTATCTTCTCCTAAGGAATATTTTTGAAATACAGGTCCCTACCCATTTATTGTGTTTTACGCAGTCATTTTTATTTAATTGTTATTATTTATTTATTTCTTGTATTTTGATTTTCAATAAACAAGTTAGCATACAGGTCTTGAGAGATGCTAATAACGAATGGAATCAAGATGAAGATGATAATAACAATAGATCGTGTTTGTTTGTTTGTATGCTTTGTTTTTTTTTTTCAGTAGGCAAAATGCGTTGCTTATAGACGATGATGTAATTGCGAATTTTGAAGCCAGAGTCAGTCAACTAACTAACTACCAACTTGAGTGTTTATTGTCTGCTTAATGACGCATGTGGCAAACACCTCGAACTTACCGGAAGCGGCGTGCACGACGACGAAGAGAGCGAGAGCGATGATTGCGTACTTCATGTTTCCCAGCTGCTTGCTAAACACAGATCTAACTATAAGATTACAAAGCACAAGCACACACAATATTTATTAGCGATGATGATTAGCAGCAGGTTCCGAAGGTGCGGCGACTCACAGAACGAAAGACTCAGGCGACGAACGTGAAACGTGGAGCGACAAGAAAAGTTCCAAAACGACTAAACTTACGATGCCGACGTGGGTCGCTTTTATATGGAAATTTATCGAGCTGACGTAGTGCGAATAAAAAGAAGAAGAAACTTCCATGTAGCAAACCAGACGCGTCTCCCGTCCAGTCCATGCCCCGCAGCTGAGACAAAAGCAAAAAGAAATCGAGTTTTAAAATATGTTATTATGGGTATATGTAAGTATCGTAGACCCCATAAGCATTCATTAAGTGGGGATTCTATCGCTCATTCTTAGATATAGAAAAATACATATATGATATGCTAGATCTCTACCGTACGGAAAACATTTCCATATCTCCAGAAAGAAATATTTAAAAAATCCCCATTTAAATGATAATATTGAAACTCGCTAATCAAGATCTGAATAAGTCGCCCGTTAACTTGGTTTATTTGGGGATTTTGTCAAACTCGATTTGGTTTTACTTTTTGTCGTATTTATTTTGTTTGTTTTTATTTGTATGAACTCGCTCAGGGCTCTTGGATCAGGGGCTCATCCACGTGAAGCTCTCTCGTCTTATGAAAAGCATTGCAAAGCTTGTTCTTTTTAAGCTCGCAAGTTGGCCAAGTGTGGCTCTTTTGAGTGTGAGTTGAGTGTTGAATTTATTTTCGCTGACCTTATTCGTGGCTTTTCTACCACAAGCTGCTTCCCATGCTGTTGCGGGCAATAACCTCACTCTTTGTCTGCAGTTGAGAGTAAATCAAATGATATCGACAAATGCTATGTAGTTTAAGTGCTCAGGTACAAACAGGAATGAGTATTCACCAGAAACTCTTGATTCTGACATCGAAAAATATATCAAATAGAATCAAAAATATGAAATTATAAAAATAGAAAATATTGCTTTGCTTATTGTTACTATCAATATTAAGTAGTTAAATTCAATTATACAAAATAAGCAGTATAAACAATTGTTTTTCTTAAGATCAGCTAAACAAAGGTAAATGGAAAAATTTAAAAAACACCAGTTCTTAAAAGAAAACAAACACATTAAATATACATTTTTAGCAAGACTCTTGCACAATTTGGATTGAGAAGAATTTTAGTCAACCTATTTGAAAAGGCTTTTGTTATGTTGAATTTTCTGAGAGTGCTTACATATAAACACAATTTGTCTTACTTGGGTAAAATTTATATGTTAAACTAAAATTTCAAAGAAGCAGAAAATCCTCAAGAAGTAACAAATTATTCCGATATTCACAACGTTAATTGTCATAGTTATCGGGACATGCTGAAATTTCAGTGCGTCTAAATTGTTTTGAATCCGAAATTTAATAATTTGTAAAGTATATAAACGGAATAAAAAGAGGGTGGTCTACTTAGTTTATGAGCTATCATGTTCAAATAACGAAACCAGTTCGGTACCAGATAATAATTTCCTTATCTTGAATATTAATTGACACAATATTAATTAATAAATCGATTTACATGCTGGCCACTTTTAGCTTCCAGCTTAAGCTATTATGTGATTTTATAATTCGAATATAAAATACTCAACATGAGTAGTATATTTTTTATAAATATATACAACGATAAAGCGGGTCCCTTCAAAACAACAAATTGTCCAACGCATCACATTTTAAGCGAAAACCAGTCAAAAAAGATTCAATTCATATTGAATATTCAAACAACTATGAATCTGACGCTGAGTCGGGCGTTGAATAACACAGCATATTCCGAATATCTCATATTTCCATTTCTTTACTTTTACCTACCTTTACTGGAGCTGTTATTTTGCTCCTCATTTCATTACTTCATTCCAGCTTTCATCTGCAATAAAGTCATTACAGTGCACAGTGGGTCCAATTGCGAAAAAATTGTCATAAAGTCTAATATGGCAGATATCGAGCTGAAACTTGGTATATTTTATAAATATAGCACACAAAATATTTTAACAAAACTTTAAGCTAATTGGACCACGCCTTCACCTCACCCTCCCCAGCCGACTATGAGAAAAAAGAGTAAAATATGTATATAAAATCTAAATATAAAGCTAGAGACTTGAAGTTTGGCATGAATCTCAGTTAGGCTAAAGTAGAATTTCTAAATTGTTTTGTTTTTTTTTTGGACCTTACCCCACCCCTCTTTTCACGACTAAGTGACAAAGCAAATTTTTTTGTAAACTAAAGCAAGATATTTCAAACTTTGCTTTTTTGCTAATCAGACTAATGTAAAATTTACAATTTTTTTCGTTTTTACCTTTGACCATGTCTTCACCCCCTCCCCATCTGACTCCGCGAAAAATCAAATTCTATAGTATAAATGCAACAGACAGGACTATTATTATTTTTTAATCACACTTTCTTTTTTTTAGCATACATTAAATATCGCACAAACACGCACAAAGTTAGTTTTACTCCACAAAACACGAGCCCTTTGGTTTGGCTGTATCTCTTTTTGGCAGTAAAAATACAGTACAATACATATAAATAAAACAAGTGGGAAAGGCTATAGTCGAGCTCCCGACTATAGGATACCCGTTACTTACATAAACAAATTAAAATTTTTTTATTGCATGCTTTTAGGCATTTTAATTGCTTAAAAGCTTTAATCAGCCAGTACCACCTTTCTGTTTGTCCGATCCTTTTGGGATTTAATAGGATGATAGGTAATAACAGTAGCTAACGTTCACCGTTTAAAAAAACCTAATATCTTGAAAACTGTGCGTGTGGTGGATTTTCGCGATTTACGGAGGCGGAAAGGGGCGTGGCTAAATTTTGAAACAAACTTGACCTGCGTGGGGTTTATAGAAATCTGTGTGCCAAATTTGGTTGCTCTAGCTCTTATAGTCTCTGAGATCTAGGCGCTCACACGGACGGACAGACGGACGGACGGACGGACGGACGGACGGACGGACAGACGGACAGACGGACATGGCTATATCGACTCGGCTGTTGATGCTGGTCAAGAATATATATACTTTATAGGGTCGGAGATGCTTCCTTCTCCCTGTTACATACATTGCAACGAATACAATATCCCCTTTTACTTATTTTTAATAAGTAACGGGTATAAAAATTCGAAATAACTTGCTTTGCTTTTTAGTATTGCTCTTTTGCTCAGGAGCAAAATATTAGATTGGGATCTGAGCACTTCCCAAAGGGGTTTGGGAGCGAGCACTTTTTTTGGGAGCCATGAAAAAAATAGAGCAAATTTCGGGAGCTCTGCAAAAAAGTCTTTCGTACTAAAGCAACTGACTGATCGTTCCTATGGCAGCTGTATAATATAGTTGATCAACTCGATCCAAATTTGGTCAGGATGATTGGTTGATACCATCTAATAATAACAAGTGGGCGCGGGTACAGTCGAGTTTTCTCGACTGGAGAATACCCTGTGCCAGTATCCATAATATAGAATATTGGTTGGGACCATCCCATATGCATATTCTGTCAGTTTGGTTTACATATCTCAAACAACAAACAAGTTTTTCATACCGAGACTTGATTTTCGACTGATCGTTCCTATGGCAGCTATATGATATAGTGGTCCGATCCAAATTTAAAAACAAACTTGATCTGCGTCCGATATCCAACAACCTACATACCAAATTTGAAGTCTCTAGCTATTATAGTTTCTGAGATCGACGCGTTCAAACAGACGGACAGACGGACGGACAGACGGACGGACAGACAGACGGACATGGCTCAATCGACTCGGCTGTTGATGCTGATCAAGAATATATATACTTTATATGGTCGGAGATGCTTCCTTCTGCCTGTTACATACATCACACAAATCTAATATACCCTTTTTGACCATTTTCAATGGGCACAGGGTATAATAATAATAGTTAATAATAGAATGTAAGGTTGGTCACAAAGAAGAAAGTCTTTAAGACTACGGCTGTAATGAACTTTGCCATATCTTTCATAGCTCGTGTTATTAAAAAATTGTATATATAGCCATTTTTATGTAGTACATTTAATTCCGTCGCAGACGAGCACTTTTTTACCGACACTTTTTGTCAAAAAGCTGTCCGTGTCGATCACCATCGCTCACCGATGGAATGGAACGTGTTCCATTTCCATCGGTGAGCTTCGGTTTTTCACCGGCGCTTTGAAATTTTGTGTGGTTACGCGACACGGACAGCTTTTTGACAAAAAATGACAAAAAGTGTCGGTGAAAAAGCGCTCGTCTGAAGGGGCTTTAAGAAATCGACTACAGCATTCTAGCTTGCTTGACAAAAATTTCTAATGTCTTCTAAAAAAAAACCTGTTCTAGAGTTAGAAGTCTAATAACGAAAGCATTTTCAGCCCCCAAAAATTTCAGATTTCCAATTTTCTGATAAACAGTGTTAAATTAAGAATTTACATGAATAATTTTAATAAAAATGAAAAACAAACAAAATAGTTTGCCTTTCTGCACAGCGCACAAGATATTTTAGGTGCAGAGAAGCGAGACATTTTTGAGCAATGCGCGGAAAGGAAAACTATTGATTATTAATTACTTTCAAGTAACGTAGAATGTTCGCGTATTAGATTTTTGATTTTTAAAAAACACTTTTTAATTGTCATAATAGTTTGGATTAATCTGGAGTAAAAACTAGAGAAAATCAAGCCAGAACTCACATACATCTGAGCAGGTAGATGAGTGCTTTACTCCGAAAGAATACGAGTCGAAATATTCATACATGTGTTTTTGAATTTTGCACACGTTTATGGAAAAAGATTAAATAAAATCGTTTCTGCAAATGGTGACAGGCAGTTTTCATACCCCGTATTTTGCTGTTTTTTAGTAGGAAAAACAGGAGGATAAAAACAATTTATTATTTGGGAAGTTGAGCAGTTGAGCGGCTGCTGGTGAGCACATTAATCATTTGTGTCCGAGATGTGGACACTGGCGAATACTCGCAGCATTTGAACAACATTTTGGGGCATGCCAAAACTTTTCGATGTGCCGCAGCATCCCTCGGCTTGTTGGCCTGTTCATCTGCTCGTCTGCTCGGTGGCCACAACGTGTTGAAATTACAAAAATTCTCTACAATGTGTTAAAAACCGAAAAGCGGGCCGACCCACAATAAAAACCAAAATAAAATATTTCATTCACACAGAGACAAACGGCATAAATTTCCTTTGAGAATAGATTCGTTTGCTCCGAGACAGACAGACAGACGGTATAAAAAACTTGCACTCTGATGAGCAGAGGGTGTTGTCTTCTGTTCTCGTCGTTTTCAGGGGCACTTGCGGATCAAGGTGATTATGTTTGACAGCCGACCTGGGACAAAGTGCCTGGACATCTACGGGACATGGGTACTAAGTGCTAAGCTCGAATTCGATTTCGACGTCGTCAAACTGGACTCAGTATCTGATTTATTGGCTTACTTTTATTTTTATCAATATTCAAGCTATGTCCTTTTAAAAAACGGATTAATACTGAAACAAATATCGGTTCCGGTACGTTCTAAGACGAGAATCTCTGAAAAAATTATATTTCGGAATTGCAAAAAACATGAAACGGTTGCTTTGAATACTGCGCTCAGTCAGTTTCGGTTCTATCAAGGTTCTAATTCAATTTGTTAAACTTTTTTTTTTTTTTTTGGAAATCAAAAAAACTAATTTTTTTCACAGTGGACGGCAGCCCACGCTAGTGACGAAAGCACCACGAAGTGTGCGACAGGCTACTAACAACATTTTCAGGAAGAATGGAAAATGGAAATGGAAAAACAGTCTTAGCGACTGTCCGATCAGATGTAGTTATATACCGATCGAAAAGTGCATTCTAAGACTTTTAGTAACTTTTATATTTATTATTCTTCCCAAAAATCCGCGTAGGATGTTCATCAAAATCCAAAAACTTGTTTAAATAATTATTATATTTACAATTTTTAATGAGATGAAAAGTCAGTTTACTTGTCTGTCTGTTTTTATCAAAACGATGATACAGCTTAATTGCATGGATGTGGATCTATTGCCATACACAATCATAAAACTAGAAACTTTTGCTCTACGACTTTTTGAAAAACCTCTAGCTTAGCAGGCAATCGCTAAAACCCGCTAAAATTTATAGCGCACAGTTTTCGAAAGAAAGAAACTAAGATATATCTTGTATATATACAAAAAAGGTAAGCGTTCGGCACATTGCGCAATAAGGTCCTTATTCTTCTTTCCTAATAAAAATAAAATTGGATATCAGAAATTTTCGTTACATCGTGACATTGTTTCTGTAAGTTAATGAAATGCCGAATTTTGTCGAATATTAAGAAATATATGACACTTAACTAAGGCTTACAACCATACCTGTTAATTAATTTTCATATTGAAACTTCTTGTACCGGCGAGCTTTGAGATGGGCACGAGCCGGGCCGGGCCGGTCCTCGGGACCCTTGGGCCTTTTACAAAAGTGTCGGCTTCTGGCCGAAAAATCTAATTTCGGGTCGAGCCGGGCCGGGCTCTATCGTTTGAAAAAATAAATTAAATTAATTAAAGCAATCAAACTCAAAGATTGGGACCTTTCCTTTGTCTTGTCCGGCCTGACTGGGTTCAAATCGGATCTATATATAATATGGCTAGCACAGGAACGATTGCTCGACCAGACTCGATGGAGTGAATATTCTTTTGTCATATACATTCTTACCAAGTTTGATTCAAATCTGTTACTTGACACCTTGTGCCTGAGCACAGGGTTTCCTACTGTCGAGTGCGCCTGACTGTAGATTTTCTCGCTTGTTTAGCTTTTGTTTAGCTTTTGTTATCAGAGGGGATTTTCTTTAGGTATGAAAAACAAAACCGATGCCAGGACAATTTCCTGACTGAATGAGAATGAAGATGAGATGTGGGTTTTTCTAGTTCGAAGTGCTCACGCACTTTGCTGATTACTCCGGTGATTTTTGCAATCAGAAAATGTGCACAAAATAATGCATGGCAGCTGGGACATGATTAGTTTCTTGGCAACAATATGAATAGCAAGTGCCAGGACCAAACATTCGCAGGGACGCAACAGCGAGCAGACAGGTCACATCTCCACTGGAATGCCGTGGAACCAAGAAATCCTTCAAATTAAAATGTAATGAATGCGGACAATGCCATCTCGTCTGCCAGCTACGTGATGGTCAAACTGGAATACAGTGAGGTAAGTGAAGGACGCGAATTGCATAAGAATCAGAAAGCAAGAAATACTCTAAGGACAGCGTACAAAGTACAATATGTCTAACTCCATTCTCAGTCCTCCTGTCCTTCTGTCCTCCTGTCCTCCTGCCTTGGAGCCTTGAGATGTTGTACTTATTTAATAATCCCTTCTTAAGATGCTGCTGGATGATGACCTTTGATTTAGTAGAGATGATGAGCATATGCCACATCTCTGTATCACTTTTATGACTATTATCTGGAACTGCATTGCTTCTCTTGTTCCTGGGAAAGGCAAATAAGCATAATGCCATTTTGGCAATTGGCACACGCCCAGACATGATTGCATCCGGCCAGGAAGCTGTATACGAGACAAGCTTCCTTCCTTCCGTCCTTCCTCTCCGCCTTGTTTCCATGTCGTCCGGTATCATCCGCAATTTTCACGCCCACTTTGTTTGATGATGACAAATCTAGTTGCGTGTTTGCCGATTTGCGACGTTTATCAGATTGGCCTTAGCCTGGGCCAGTTACGTTGCATCCCGTGGCTTCCCTTAGTAGCCGTAATTATGTTTATTCTCAGATACCGCTCCCGGGCTCATTTAGGTCACGTGGCGCACAGCCAGTTCCACGGCGGGGGAGGTGCAGCTCGAACGAGCGGCACGTGCTAATCGGCGGTCCATGTCGCATGTCCATGTTGCATCCCCCGATACGAGCTCGATAATTGAAATCGCTAAGCCGAACATCGAATCGGAATGGCTTCATTTAACTGGCCATTTCTGAGCCAACCGCATCCAATAATTTCTACGTTCTGTTTTGCAGCACTTAGCTGATTGTCTTGGTCAATTTCCATATACTCATTTACTTACCTTTCGCATATTTCGTCTTAGGCTTAGCCTTCAATATTATTGTTATTATGCAGAAAAAGATTTCACATATCCTTAAAAGCATACATTTTTTCACTCTAATATCTCAAGTTGTATGTTTTTTTTTTGACATGTCAACAAATCTCACAGAACTCGCATTTAATACATACCTGTTAAGTAATGATTAGTAATCATAATCATTAGTAATTCGATTATTTTTGCTTAAAAGTCGAACTAATGATTAAATTACGATTATTTTCGGTTTTGCCCAATTATTTAATGATAACGATTACAAAAAATCAAAAATAATCTAAAATTATTACAATTTTTCAGAAATAATCAGAAAAAATCAAAAATAATTAAAAATAATTTTTTTGAGAATTTCGGATTATTTTTTATTTTTTCTGATTATTTTTAATTATTTCTGGTTTTTTACTAAAAAGTTTTTAGTAAAAATGAATTTTTTTTAAATTTTCACAATCAAAGTAGTCAAAATAATCAGAAAAAATCAAAAATTATCCGAAATAATCAGAACGATTGTTTTTGATTATTTTTTATTTTTTCTTATTAGTTTTGAATAATTGTAATAATTTAAGATTTTGTTTTGATTTTTTGTAATCGTAATCATTAACTAATCACAAATTTTTCAACAGTGAATTATATAGTCATTACGATTATTTCAAAAAATAATCTAATTGATTAGTAATTGTAATCGAAATTTCACAGGTATGATTTAATATATACTCGTACACCATGGTCAAATATAGCTTTAGCCCTGTATTTGGGCGGGGTCAACAGAAAACTGCATTAAATCAAAAAAAATAAATATTTAATCCAAAGGGCATTGCTAAATTTATACAATATCTTCGCTGTTTCTTGAAATATCTCAACTAAACTCACAGATTGTGTATTTGGTCTTGTCTTTATATCCTGAAAATTGATTACATAGTTTTTGATTTGCAAAGCTTTGCATGAGTTGACTTTGAATTAAATGTACTTATAATCATACCTGTTAAATTTCGATTAGAATTACTAATCAATTAGATTATTTATTAGAAATAATCGTAGTGATTATATAATTCACTGTTGAAAAATTTGTGATAATTTAATGATTACGATTAGAAAAAATCAAAAAAAAATCTAAAATTATTACGATTATTCAAAATAATCAGAAAAAATAAAAAATAATCAAAAATAATCGTTTTGAGTATTTCGAATTATTTTTGATTTTTTCTGATTATTTCTGATTTTTTCGATTTTTTTAGATTATTTATGACTATTTGGTAAAAAAAACCAAATTATTTTAAATTTTCCCAATCAAAGTAGACAAAGCTTTTGATTATAGTTGCCTTTTTTGCTGCCTAAAGCAGTTAAATTCAGAAGAAAAAAGGGGGCAGCTAGAATATTTCCGTAGCTCACTAGTTAGAGTTGCTGACCTGTTTTACTCTTAATTTTTAATGTTTAGGTTCGATTCCCCTGTCGTGTTAAAAAATTTGCTTTGACGAATTTTTTTGTGTAAAAAGAGAATTTATTTTAGTGGATTTCCTGAATAATTGAAATGTTTAATAATATTTGGTAAGTATTGATGGATATTTTGATTGTGAAAATTTAAAATAATTTGGTTTTTTTTTACCAAATAGTCATAAATAATCTAAAAAAAATTGAAAAAATCAGAAATAATCAGAGAAAATCAAAAATAATCCGAAATACTTAAAACGATTATTTTTGATTATTTTTGATTTTTTCTGATTATTTTGAATAATCGTAATAATTTTAGATTTTATTTTGATTTTTTCTAATCGTAATCATTAAATAATTGGGCAAAACCGAAAATAATCGTAATTTAATCATTGGTTCGACTTTTAAACAAAAATAATTTAATTACTAATGATTATGATTACTAATCATTATTTAACAGGTATGCTTATAATACACTTTCACAAACTGAATACTCAAATCAGTCAGTGGTCTATTTAATTGTTTTTAAGTTCTAATCGGCTTTAAGAACTCCCTGTTCATTGACAGCTGCTTAAAGGTTATCAAAATACATTCCCGTACTCACACCCACAAACACATGTGGGGAACTGCAAGTGTGTGTGTGTGCTTGTGTGTGTGTTGCTTGTCGCCCTGAGGACGCATAAATTATGAATTAAAACCTCACACAGGCGGGCGGCTTTTTCAAAAGTTGCCTGCCAAGAAGTGTGCTAAATATTTTAATACGAGAAACCATAAACCTGAGTACGATGAGTATTTATAAATTAGCTTTCACACACACACATGCACTTACAAAATGGCTGACCCTTTGGTGAAGGACAAAGAGGACAAAGGACGTGCCGAGGGCTTCATTAGAAATGCCAACTAATGTGCTTGACTTAATAATAATCAAATTTATATGCATGGTTATGTGCTTTAAGTGATCCTGTTGCCAACGACAAACAAACAAATAAACAAAGGATAAAGGACGAAGGACGGAGGACGCAGGATTGAAGCTGACACTGACACTGAAGCTGAAACGGAGACTGAGACGCATATTGAAAGAGGTTTAGAGAATGAAAAGTGCCAATATCCCAGCTCAAATGAGTCCTTAGAATTGTTAGCCTGGGTCTTGAGACAGCCAGACAGACAGGACAAGTAGCGGACGAGAGAGAGGTGCGGCTGGACTTCTGCGAAGCCACGCCCACAAATCCAAGCCCACACGATATGCACGTCGTACCGTTATGTTGTGTGTTATTTGTTGTTTGTTGTTTGTTATTTGTTATTTGCTGAGCTGGACGGCACTAAATGGCCAAAAGGTTGCTCTCCTGGGAGTCGGCAATGTATCCTGCACTTTGGACCACTGCAGTCTAATGATGAGTCTTGAAATTTTCACAAAAATTAATTATGAATACCGTAAGGATATGCCATAGAAATCTACACACACACACACACTCGCACACACAGCTGGAAGTTGTGTATATTATTTTGACAAACAGTTTTTTATTTACGTGTAATTTTACTTGGCCGTCTCCTGGTTGGGCTCAGCCTCAGCTCAGCTGAGACAGGACCAGGACCAAGACCAGGACCTTCGACTGGAAATTGCCATCCAGGAGACAATAAACACAAATTACAGTTACAAATAACGCATATGACCAAATTTTTGTCCACACTTGCTCGTAAATTAACGTTTTCACGTTTATCGGAGAGTCGAGCTCACATTAACCCCTTTTTTGCAGGGATGACAACGCTCAGGACTCGAACGAGGGCCAGGACGAGCCGTTGTAATCTATCGCCACGGCAGAAAAGAGAAAAAAATTGAAATAAATTACCAAAACTAAAGGCACAACTGTTCGCATAATGAAGTCAAATTATATTTGCCGCTGCAAGGGGCACAAACGAGCTGGGCGTTTGCCGTTGGGTGCGCCCGAGAGACGGGCGACGAGGGACGAGAGACCTCGACCGAGAGCCACTTCAAATTATGCAAATCGCGGACGTCGCAGCAGCAGCAACAATCGAGGCTCGATAGCGGACCAGCTCCGACACTCCGACACGGCGATGAGGCATCGATAGCGTTAGCGTCACCCCCGACTGTGCAACAGGCCGTAAATAGTGACATTAGCGTCAACAATCATTTGGGCCGCCATCCATTCCGTGGCCGAAAGTGTGACATGTCACTTGAGGCGTGGGCGCAGAATGGAAGGGGGATAGGAATGGGATAGGAATGGGAATGGGATGGCGTCCAGTCTGCAGGCGAACGGTGATGTTATCATTTAATTCGTTGAAATTAACACGAACATTGTTAACTGTAAATGAGCTAATTAATCTAGTAAATGTGTCGTGCGATGTCTCCCCAGCCACGCTTGTGCTGCCAGCCTCGTCCTCATCATCAGCCCCAAAACATCATCAACGATGTCCTCCTGCCACCGACGAGTCGCCACATTGCATGATACAAGCACTTCGCGTTTTTGTGGTTCTCCAGAGGATCCTCACGCGCACGCATGTTTACACTCTCGCTGCCCCCTACCCTGCTCCCTCTCTCGCTCCCTCCATATGTGTACTTCAACTGCATTCGTCCGCTCCCAGCGGGTGCCACTAAACCCAAATGAGATGCATGAGGCACATCGTAAACTTGCCCCGAGTGTGCCCTAAATAGTTGAATAATCATTTCAAACGAAAATAATAGTTTTAAAGCCAACTCTTCCGCGAGATGGGAGGAGACTTAACAGATAAAATATGGAAGAAAAAAGACTATAATAAATTTAATAAATAACAATAAAGGGAATATTTTCTATTAAGTTTTACTATTTTACTTTTACACATAGTTTGATTGAAATTTTCATCTTTCTTCATGATCACTTACTTCTTAATCTGATGTTTTAAATAACAATCTCTCTCTATAGATTATAGAAATTAGTTCATTTAAATTTAATTGTGTATCTTTGAAATTATCATTTATTTCAAAAGAAAAAGTTATATTTGGCAAGTTATAAATAACTCCTTTATTAGATATTTCATTTTCAGAACCATTAAAAATGTAATAATTGAATTTTGGCTAACTCTGATCTGTTGGCCAAAAGCTATTTGAAACTCCAACCGTCAAACCAATTTTGGCAGGTTTCGGCCAGAAGCTAATGAACTTTGTCCCCAAATCGAATGTGTTTTCAGAAGCGCATTTTTCATAAGATTTTTCACGATTTGATTCGGATGCGATCGAATACGCGTATTTGGCATGCAATTTCGCATTTATGGCATGCCTCAAAGTTGTTTTCCCTTCTGCAACTTATCAGACACTGCGATCGCTGGGAGTCCAAACAACTGGTAAATATTTATGAAATGGGCATATTTTTGTTGCTTTTGGTTTTTGCCAAGCTGTCGCCAGCGGCTGGGGAAGCAGAAAGAGAAACAGGTCTCTTCTCGGGTGATAAGCAACTGGGGAAGTGCAGCACAGTTGAGATGTGCGAAAAAGTTCAAACACCTTGACTTGAGCTGTGAGAATATTTTTTCAGAGTCCTGAGCAGAACGCGATGCGGCAATCTGGGCAAAAACTGAAAGCTGAAGGAATAATATTTTGGTTTTCTCTTATGTAAACTGAACCTTTTTTTGGCTTGAAGCATAACCCTCCCTCCAAACCCCCTTGACGACGTTTAGCAAGCGCTTTGTAAATATTTAAACTGTTCTCAATTGTTTCGCCAAATCGATGCAGTTGGTCAAACACGTGTTTGAGATAATTTAATTAAATTTACTTGGCTTTTGTGCTGGTGTTCACGTAGTTGTTGTTGCTGTTGTTGTTTTTTAAAGGCTGTCTAACCGCCGTCCTGCCAAGGGCGTGCCACGTGCCGAGTAAGCTTAACTGGGCCCGATTCATTCGACCCGCAACAACAAGTTGCACTCAAACCCGAACTTGACTCAAGTGGCAAACACTTCTTTCACTTCACTTCGGTGGGGGTAATTTCTCGATTCTCGTTTCTCGTTTGTGGCAAGTGCAATTTGCCAGGCCGACGAGCAAAGGGCCAAGGGCGGTTCCATATGACGGAAAACTGCAACAAACAACAAAGTTCTCGTTCAATCGCTGCTCAATAAAAACTTCGGTGGTCTCTTCGCTTTGTTTGCTTCGTAGACAAAGCAACTGTCATATGTTGTCATTTCCAAAGATACTTTTATTGTCAGGCATCTGGCATCAAATCCGCTGAGAGATCGGCGAGCTAACCAAACAGATTCCATGAATAGATGACGGTGACTTGAAGAACTTGAACCGAGTAGATTCTTTGACTCTTCTCTCCCTAGGCGAATCAAAAAGAGAGGGAGAAATTGAGAGAGAGAGAGAGAGAGAGAGAGAGACTGAACTGCAATGATTTATGTGCGACTGCTGCTTCCCTTGGCATTACTCATAGCTAATTTGCATATTGCCAGGACTCCAGTCCCAGTTCCAGCACCAGGACCAACGGCACACTTGAGAAAAACGCATAAAAGGAAACTAATTAAAATGTTCGCTCCTCAAATTTCCACTTTCCCTCCTGCCCTCCCTCTTCTTCCCCGCTTGCAGTAAATTTATGGCTCGACTCTGTGAATGTCTTACATATGGAAAGTCAAAATTATCGCCTCTTCCTTTCCTTAGGACTTACAAATGGACACATTTACATGCGCTGTTTAGTTTTCGAGCATTCGGTTTCATTATTCAAATTATTCATGACAATTGGATATATTTTGTATTTGTGTAATTCAAGTGGAACCTCATAAATGAATAATTACTTAAAATGGCGAGAATCAAACGCTGTGAATTAATTCGACTAATCTGACACAAATTTCTATTGTTTTAGCTATAATTGTCTTGTTAATAATCGATTTCTATTGATTTAGTTTAATTGAAACATGCATTGGGTGAACTATTTCTCACTATATCGTATCTTTCGACTTTCGATCGACTTCTCTACTAACGAAACAACAATGTAGTGTCGTTCATTTCACATTCCAATCAAATGCTTAAAAAATGAATAATTTATTTTTTATAGTATAATTATTTCGTCCCACACGGCAAGGACGTGGTGGCCCACCTCTAGTAGATACTAGTAGATACTAGAACTTTGATAATAGTGAAGTTTTTTTAATAAAATTTAATTTCTCAACCAAATGTTTAGAAGAAAATATGTACTTTTACCTATTAATTTATTAACTATTGTTAATTGAAATATGTCCATATCTGTCACACTCCAAGTTCGTTATCTGAAAGCTCGTGTAGAATTCTACATTTATCTAATGAAGTAATCCATGTTTAAAACTCCACAAATTACAACATTACTAATCATCAGGGGCTAACCACTGACTTTTAAACCCAATTGTCATCTCACTCCTTTGTTTGAATATCCCGTTGTATTTTGTTGGTTTTGGCTAAAAGTCAATCCGCACGTTCAATGTGAGCACTTGTAATGATGAGTGTCAGTTCCTGCTCATTTCGGGGGAAGTACAACTTTGTTAATCTCTTAAGTCGCCGGCGAGTATTTAATTGTCAGGCAACCGAGTCAGGAGTCGGTGGGGTAAGGGGATTACATTGCTAGCAAATAATTTAGCAATCGGGTTGTGAGACTCTTCCATGTAATCCAATTGAAAACAATTCAAATTTGCGTTTTGAGTGATTTTGAATGGTGGCCGGGAGCCGTGAATGCAACACAGAGTTGACAAAAACAACAAACAAACAACAAAGATGAGGGGTGCAAGAGGAGGGGAAGCCGAACCCAGGGAAGTGCTCAGGGACTGGCACGGGGCGAGGTGTTCTATGACAGCTGCCGGGCGAGGCACACAAGTTCCGCAGTCCCGTTGAGAATAGCGCGTGATAAAAGGGGTTAATCGAACGTCCGCCGAAGTTGGACCGGACCAGCGACCAACGACCCAGCTGACTGTCTGGCTGACTGGCTGGTTGGCTGTGACTATTCGCTCGGGAGCATCGAAGTCGCATCAAGTCCCTGGCACGGATTTTGTGGTCGACGGCGGCGCTAATGAGGGCCGCATACTTCGGCACGGTTCAACCGCGGAAAATTTGAATTTTTCCTTGCATTTTGCCGAGGAAAACCAAACATTTTGATGAGAAGGAAACTTTGTTCCAACATTTGGTTAATTAGCGACGCCTGGGGACATCTTTTGTTGCCCTTTTGATTCGAGCATTAAATATACATGTACTTGGAAATTCCTGAGATTCCTTATTGACGACGCGCCGTCGTCTTATGCGTTTGGGAAACATTTCGACTGTGACTTGGAGTGTTCCAAAATAGGTATCCACTAAACACTCAGTATGCATTTCCATGTGAGGAAATTCCCAACTGCAGTACTTGCAGTCGATGAAAATACAAGCATGACAAGCTAATGAGATTAAAACACCCTTCAAATTAATTCACAGAAGCGCAAACAACACACAGGCCAACAAGTGTGTTATCTCTCTCTACCCGCATCTCTCTCTCTTTCACTCTCGAAAAAGTGGAAATGGGCCTACGACCGCATAGTGTGAAACCGCAAATGCGGAAAATGCAAATTGTTTGCCTGCTGACGAGGCGTGACAATTTTGTGGGTGGATTCGCTTGTGTTTGCAGTTCGAAGATGACACGGTTTGATGTTAATCCGGGAACGAGTCACAGTGGAAGTACGAGTACCTACTTAAGAGTGTTTGACAACTTGCTTTCAGAATGAAAATGGCCGAAAGAACAGGCCATATCCACGATCATGGTTTCAGGCTCCCTTCATCAAATTACTGCCCCTATTAGAGGTTATTTAATGAAGGTAAATGATTCATGTTTTCTGACTACTTACGCAAAATTATATAATAAATAGTCAAGAATAAAGAGTAGCATAATTTATAAAATTTATTTAACTTTTCAATTTAAAGGCGCCTTTTGATTCGTTTCAACTTTCCACTCGTTTCACCGCTGTGCACTGCTCAAAGCAGCAGTAGCACAGACCATAGCACTGCTTTGCCGACACACTTGGGTAAGAGCAGCATACGCTCTCTCTCTCACGTGCGCGCTCTCTTTGGCAGGCGTACCGTGAGCCATTGAAAAGGCAGCGACCAATCAGCAACGAGCAGACAATGACATTTTGTTTCGATTCCCAAACGGTTTCACGTGTGTTGCGTTGGAATGGGGCGTTGACACTTTGGCTACTGTTGTCGATATTGCTGTTGTTGTTGTTGCTGGTTGAGCTCCCAGGGCCCGAAATGCTGGCAATAGTTGCTTGGGAATAGCCATAGATAAGCCACCGTGCAAGGGGACCTGGACTTGGGGCCAAGCAGCGGCTCAAAGGGGCTGTCTGGCAACACGCCCCTCAAGCTGACTCTTATGGGGGCGCCCACTTGGTGTTTGCCGAAGACGTAGGCACCGTTTCGTTCTCTGTGCCAATTCGCAGTGTTCCAAAGTCCCATAACAGGTCAGCGTCGGCGTCCTGGTCCCGTACTACACACACACACGCTCTCTCTCTCGCTTGCTCTCGCTCTTTCTTTGTCATCGTGTGCGTATGTTTGTGTGTGTGAGCTCGCTCTGTCTTGGCTCTCTGTCTGACCCACGTCCTTGCCTGCTGCCGTCGCACCGTCGTCGTCGTCGTCGTCGTCATCATCGTTGGTGGATGGTTGCTGACAGTTCGGCTCTCGACGGACTCGCACATGTTTCCCTTTGGCCTGTGTCTGTGCCTGGCCTGAAAAACCACCACTCCCAGCGATAGGTTAGATTTCCATTCGCTTATGCCTTACGCGCTTAGACTCGCAGTCATGTCTTATTGTCCCGTGCACCCTCCTCCCGCACCGCCCCTCTCTCAGTGCTCAACGTGCACATCATCGACAACCGCCCGCTGTGCTCCTGCGGCGCACACTCGTTTCGTTTCCACCGCGACTTCAACTCTCGTTGGTCGTTGCGGCTTCACTTGCGCTGCTTGTGCTGCTGTTGCCGCTGTTGGCGTCGCAGTCTGTAGCTCGTTGCTGCGCAGTTGCCTTGGCCGCTGCCGTTGCCGTTTGGACGTTCGGTTGCAGCAGCATCGCAGCGGACTCGGATTCAGTTGGGGTTTAACAGCCACTCGGGACGGTAGCGCGCGCCGCTTAAACTTGTTGCGAGACCAATTTTCCGAAAATCCCAAATTCTCCGCGGTGCATTGGCATTTACACATACATAAGAGGCATACTCCCACACACACACACACGCACACACATACTAATACTAGCTTAAAGTCAAATCGAGCCCAAAAGCCCCTCAATTACAATTGCCTTCAGTGTCGATTTGTGCGATTTGTGCGTTGTATTTGCAAATTGAGAGCTCAGTCTCAGCCTCAGCCTCAGTTCGGCTTCAGCCTCATCCGCGTCGCGTGTCATTGATTGCTGTGCCTCTCCAGAGAGATCGAAGTGACCCAGACAAACCGAGACAGAGCCCTTGTGTTTAGTGTCTTCAAATCACGATAATTGCAACAACACCAACAACAATAGCAACAACAACATTCACCACGGCTGCCACAATTGCAACAACGCCCGCCGCGAGCAACTATACGAAAGTGAGCGACTACCCGTACGCTGATCTCCACCAGCATCATCACTTCGCTAGCACAGCGCCCCTGACCAGCGCCGAGAGCTTCAAGCTGCGCTCCGAGGAGCCGGTGCCGGGCTTTAGCTCGGCCTCGGCGTGGCCAACGCTTGAGCTGGGCATGGAATGGGGACGCAAACTGTATCCCACGGCGGGACCCAGATCCGCGGGCGGCCTAATGTTCAGCCTGCCGCCCACGGCGGCGGACATGAATCAACCGCGCGGCCCGATGACATCGCTCAAGGAGGAACCCCTCGGCGGGCGCTGGGCCATGCAGCCAGTTGTCGATCAGACCAAGTAAGTGAAATTGTTGATACCAGACTCAGTCCAGATCTGCAAAGTGCCAAGCAATCAATGTAAAAGTGATCGAAGAATAATATGTGTGTGAGCCCGATCTTAAATATTTCCTATTGCTCCGATGGACCAAGTTCTCAAGATCAAATCAATTCTTCATTAAAAACCTCTTTGGATTGAGCCGGGATTCTTTGTTGCTCTTTTGCCTGGTCAACATTTACAGGCCTGGCAACATTTGTGAATGCGTTTAGCAACATTTTGCATGTTGCGGCAACAAAAAGTTTGGACAAATAAAAGTCTCCAAAAAAGCGTTTGTTTACTTTTGCCAATGCCGGCAACGTGTCCGATACGAATACCCCGGGGGAGCTATTCGCTGGAACGCAGTCAGTCAGTCAGTCAGACAGACAGTCAGTGAGACAGTCAAGAAGGGGCTTTTTATGGGCTTTATGTACTCCCCGCAAGCCACCAGTCGCATCCCGCATCCCCCAGTCGCCCAAAGGCTGTGTTTTGTTTTGGCGAAAACTTCACTCAAAGTTCCACTCAAAAAACCGCTCACGCACCCGAGCCGAGCCGGAATGCGGCTAGACATCTTCACGCACTTTCCGGGGATGCTCCCAACATCTGGAGCGGGACGTGCGTGCTTTTTGGGGGCTTTGTGCGCTCCGCTCAAGGGGATGTTTTTGTTGTCGCCGCTTCACTTTTACTTTCACTTTCGCCTTGGCGTTCATTTCAATTGAATTAGAAGAAGAGCGCCCCCGGCTTTGAGGCTTCGAGTCTGTGGGGTTGCTTTGAGGTCTGTGTGCTGGCTAGAACTTCTCAGGAAAGCTTCTCTCCGTTTCTGTTTGTTTAGTTGTGCCTGAGATGTTTCTAGCGTGAGATGTTCGCGCCGAGAAGAAGTGCGCGTGTGGCCGAAATCGAAAGTGCGAGTCTTAGTGTCGCATTGGTTAAAATGACAGCGGGCTTTCATTCTGTGCATTCAGCGTCGGCAAATCAACAACAGCAACTGCAACACTCACATTCGCATCAGCACTCAAACTCACACTCACAGCTAAACACTCACACTCACAACAGACAAAATCATCATCAGCTTTTGCTGCAAGAGGAGGACAATCTAAATCTAACTCAGGATCATAATCACAATCATTCTCTTAGCAATACAAGCGATAAGATAATGCGCTGTGATGTGAGGTAAAGTTACAAATTATGCTTTTACAGTGGCAAATAAGCAACTAAACATAATTGCTAAAGATAATAATATAGAAAATGAGTAGACAACAGTTACATGATACTTTTGTCCGATCGACTTTAAACAAATTTTTAAATATCAATGGCAAGAAAATGTCGAGACGCATGTATTTTGTCGACTTCCGAATTTTTCTCTTGTTGAGTCGAGTTGAAGGTTTTGATTTTCCTACTTTGGATCGCCAACATTTTACGTTGTTGGATTGGTGCTAGAAATAGAATAAATGTGCTTTCGCTTTAGCGACCGTTCATCATAATAAAGATATTTAAAATTGTGAAAATAATTTTTGAACTAGAATGCCAAGCAGATCAAACAAAAATATGCTTAAGTTCAAAGTTCAAAATATGTTGAATGAATATTTGCGAAAACATATTAAACATAATAACACTTACAATTTATTTACATCAAAATAAATATAAATGCAAAATAAAAAATATAAATGCACTTAAATAAAAGAGTTCCATTCTCCTTAGTGAGAACTTTGAAGTGCAATTAGATTGTTTCGAATTAACTCCAACTTGAGTTCAATTTATGGCGCAAGTTCAGCACAATGCAGTTGAAAAGTTTGAGCATGAAATAAATTTGACAATTATCGGGTCGAGTCAATATTTGTTATATGTACTTTGGTCATTTATTTATTTATCTGCAAGCATTGTCATTTATTGTACTAAGTACTAGTATGTTTTGTGTACCAACAACAAGAAGCTGCAACAATTCCGATCATAAATCAGAAATATTTGAAATTTATTTCAACAAAGATTGTGGGCAAACTGCAATCGAGCAGCTCCTGTGTTGTGGCAACAATGCAACAATGGCCATAAATGTGCTCAACGGCAGGAACATCATCAACAGCAACAACAACAACAACGACAACACCTACAACAATATTGTAAATAAAGTGTCCTTTTTAAAGGACAATTCGGGCAGTCGATGCAGTTCGACTGAATGAAAAAGGAAAAGAACAACGATAAAATGAAATGAAATGAAATTTCACGTGCGCGGAATAGGAGAAACGTGACCACGACTCCTGGAATCCCTGTCCTATTGCCAGTTCCATGCACTCCACATGGTCACCTGGGCATCGATTTCCGACAATTAAATGTTGGCATAATAAAATCAACAGCAAAACGGCCACAAAACGTTTTTCGCAAATTGGCGGCAAGTGCAAACAAGCCATAGAATGAAAATGTTCACAATGCGACCGGAGTCGGAAAAGTCAACAATCGACTGTCGTTCTCCTGGCATGCTTAGCTCCCAATCCCAGGCCCACTTCTCCAGCGGACTGGCAGTGGCAGCACCACTGACGGGAGGTGGAGCAGAGCTGGCATGTGGAACAGTCGCTGTTTTTTATTTGCCATAACAATAACCTCTCTTTCGCCCAGAATGTAACATGTCTGGCATTTATGTGTCGTATTTCCCGAGCTCGAACATCATTCGGGAGTTGTTGGCGTTTGCCATTTGAAGTCGAGCATCGAGCATTGGCATTGTTCTCTCTCTGTAACTATATTTGGCACTGTATCCTGCTTCCTGGCACACATCCCCGTCCCTGTGGCACAGCTCTGACTCAACAGCCGCAAATTGTCTAATTTCATTTTTGCTTTCGCAAATTGTCAAATTTAAAATGCATTTATATATCCGCGAAATGCACATGAATATTTTTATAATTAAAGGCACCTGCTTCAATCGCAACTTAGTTTAGTAGTTTCATTTTAAGTTAGCAAAGAATCTAAAAAAAAACTTGAAATTATATTAAATAAATTAAAATATGAATGGAGATTATATGCGATCATTAATTTGGTCGAGATCGCAAAAGAATATTCCTAAATCGATTCGAACCGTATATATTAAGGTGTCCCTTATTTTGGCAAAGTCATTATTTTTAAACGCATACGGGCTAGATCTGTTCATTTGGTCCTAAAGCACTTGGAAAAAAATATTTAGCTCAATCTGAGTTTGATAACCCGTGCCGACTTGAATCGGAAAATTTAAAAATTATATGGAAAAAAAATAAAAATTCTTTTTTAAATTTTTTTATTTTTTTGTTTTGTTTATTTTGTCCTAAAGTACCCGAAAATAAATTTTCACCTTAATCGGAGTACGATAACACATTCAAAATTGCTTCGAAACATGAAAAAACAGAGTTTTAACACTGATTATGGGATAAATTTTTCGATGCGTTTTCATGTTTCATAAGGGACACCCTAATATATATGTATATAGGATAAATATAAGTCGTAGCTCCGGATTAAGCTACTCCGAAATGCGTTCAGTTCCAAAAACAATTTTTAATTATAACAATATTTTATTAAACAAGATTAAACGAAGAAACTTTAACATACATTTTAGTTTCAGGAATTGAATGCATTTCCCCAGCTACGACCAAAAATTGTGAAACTCGACCAATTTTATTCACAGTCCCAATTACTACAGTGAAGTCCTTTGAGTCCTTATCTATGAGTTTATACGCGTTGAACAAACAGTGTTCTCATTTTAGTTTACATACCTCGAATCATATTCGATACCTTGGGTGCGGGGTTAGATAATATTCAAGCGATTTATCATCGGAACTATCATTAGCTGGTCCCAGTCCGGCCAAGTCCACCGCCAACTGGCATTATCCTTTGGCAAATGTGTATATAATTGCAGGCGCCGAGAAGCGCGACAAGTCGCAGGAAAATGATAAGGGGTAAGGGGTGAGGGGTAAGTGGCAGGCATATGCGATACTACTTGGCATTTCCAGAATAAATAATAGAAATCTGATAAAATCAGCATTTTCTAAATTAAATTGTTCGTTATGCATACGAAACGAAAGCGCAGCAGGACAACTCGGCCGTGTCCGAGGGTCGCAACTCTGCGCTGTAGTTAGCATTGTCCGGTAATTGCGCTGACAGGCCCAGACACGGACAGAGATGGAGACGGAGTCGGAGACAACAACACAGACACGAGTCAGCCATAAGGTGAGCAGTCAGCAGGAACAGGAACAGGAAAAGGGGCAGTGAAGCCAACAGAAGAGGAACAGGAGCTGTAGACACTAGTGCTGACATTTGGCATATGGAGTGGACAAGCCTTTGGCCCATGTGTGTCCTAGCTATGGCCTTATAATTACACTGTTTGCTTGGCCCACATAACATAAATATTTGTTGTTGTTTGCCGACAACTCTCTCCCTCTCCCTGACTCTCCGTGTCTGCACTGTGGCTGGTGTGTGTTAATTCCTTTATTCATCAGGATTATTGTGTCACGTTGAAGTTGCTTATGCGCTTTTAATGATAGCTGTCACTGACCACTGACCACTGACCACTCACCACGAGACACTAGCTCACTAGCCCAACAGCTCCGGCTGCTGGTTAAATGCCACAGTCAAGTAGTAATTGAGTTGTCCCAAAACCAGGAGGCACACCAAATTGACCAGAGCACTGCTAATTGCCCCGAGCAGACCCTCTGTTTACAGTGCTAATAGCATAATTAGATGTCTCCTTCATATTTTATATTGTGTTGTTGTTGTTTTTGCTCTAATTGCAGCCTGGGCATTGGCCGCGCCCACTTCGAGAAGCAGCCGCCCAGCAATTTGAGAAAGTCCAACTTCTTTCACTTTGTGATTGCGCTCTACGATCGCGCCGGCCAGCCCATCGAGATCGAGCGCACCGCCTTCATTGGGTTCATCGAGAAGGACTCGGAGTCGGATGCCACAAAGACCAACAATGGCATTCAGTATCGCTTACAGTTGCTTTACGCCAACGGTGAGTAGCGCACGTTGGGCGCCAAGTGAAAACCCGCTGACATCTTTGCTTTATTCCTTTCAGGCGCACGACAGGAACAAGATATTTTTGTGAGACTCATCGATTCGGTATCCAAAGCGGTAAGTTTGCAAACAGCACTTAAAGTGTGAATCTTTCCCTTTCGGCTCTTGCTCATTTTTTAGTCGGCACGCAATCGAGAACCAATTCCTTCCACTTGGCTGGCCACATCCTTCGAGCAGTTTGGTTTTGCTGATTCGAGCATAAGTTGCATTCGAAATTGATTGTCACGGCTAATTAAGTGTGTCCCTTGTCCTTTGTGCAAGTCCTGTGCGCAGTGCCAATAAATTGAGTCGTCAATTGACTCGTCCTGGTCCTGCTCTTCTCCTTCTCCTTCTGCCTGGCCAAAGAGCAGCCAAACGAGCAATTCATTCATTCACACGACACGTCGCCGTCAGTCGCGCCTTCGAAAGGGGTGTAACTGAGACAGCGACGTCGACTGCGACTGCGACTGCGACTCGTAACTGAAACTGAGCCGAGGACTGCGACCCGGGCCCAATCCAATTGAACATGGTTAATGCACTTTGTTGTGGGTGCCCGCTGCAGGCACTGCTCAGGACACTGCTCGGACCAGTGCACCATATGTCAGCATTGTGGGCCTAATGCGTGTGCTCCTGCCTCTTTTCTCTTCCATTCCTTTTCAAGGGCAATTAATTTCTCGAGTGACAAATTTTTATAGACTTTTGTTCGCCTCTCTACGCTTTGTTATCGTGCTTTCTTCGTATTCCATTACTTTGTCGCCCATTGTGGGCGTTGCTTTCACCCGATCGCAATAAATTTATCCACAAATTATCGATAGCCTGCCCGAACCGAGCCAAACAGAACCAACACCGGTCATTAATGTCGACAATCCATTATATGAGCATTTTTTGCAAATGAAATTTAATCACATAATATTACGGACCCTTTAAGAATTCTCCCATTGATGGAATAAAAGTGCCATTACGTCATAGTGCGCATATTGCCGGATTCGTTCGGTTCAACGTATCCGATAAGACTTTCAGAATTTATTTGCTACTTTTCAACAGATTTCACTGGAATGTGCAAGCAATAAAAACATAATCTTAAAAGCCAATAAATAGAAATCAGAAAACAACAGAAAAATCAAAACAAATCGTTTACGTTCAAAACATTTGCAATGCCTTTGCCTCCAATGATTAAGTATACTCCAAATACGGCAATATATTGAAATACTTAACGTTATTAATAATAATGCATTTTTTTCAAAGCCATTAGCTTTCTTCTTATTTTTTAAAACTTATTGTAAAACTCAATCAACATTCGATTTGGATTATTTTGACCCCTAGGTAGAATATTTCAAGTTTATTTTTCTTGAATGTCCGATCGATCTCAAGGTCACTTCTAAAGCTCCCATGAATTTAAACACAAATAATTAACGCAAATACCTCGAAGGACTTTAGAAGAACTTTAGTAAATACACTTGAGTTTCATTCGAAACAATCACTAAGATATTTAAAGACGTTGTAACATAAACTGGCCCAGGAGTTTGTCTGTTTAGCCACCCTTAAAAAACCGAGAGTCACATTTAACTGTCTGTCAGTTGTCAGCCGAGTTTAAAATGTTTCGCAATTGGGCGGGAATACGGGCTGGCAAAAGAACAATCATTTGATCGGATTAGTTGGTTTTAGATCTGAGCTGAAGCTGACGGGGTTTCCATAAGTTGAACCCGAATAAAAACTCGTATGTAGACCAGACCTGGTCAGATGTCGTTCGATGTTGTAATTTTTATTTTTTTCCTTTTGCATACGCGTGGCGGGCGTTGGGTGCATTGTGCTTTATCTGAAGCACAAACAGTGCGTAACAGGTAAACCAGAAGGCGGACGTTTGCCGCTTGCCGGGCTCGGGATGGTCGTCCTTATCGGGGGGAGGGTGACTGCAAAGTGAAACTTGAAACTGTTGAAACTGAAGCGGCATTGCGATTAAACGAGATCCGACTCGACATTGTCTTAGGCATTCATGAGAAAGCAATGAAAAGGGAGCACAATTGTCACGTGCCGCAGTCGCGAGATCCGAACCCTTGCTTGCAATCCGCGATTTTATCGCTGGCTTGGAGGCTGGCAAATGTAGCAAATCATCGTCATAATCATAATTACATTCGATCAGATAACTGGCGATATAACACAGCCCAGCAATCACCAGCCCCCGTACCGCCAGGAAGGCGGCGCAATTGCAATTTGAGCTAACGAGCAGGAACAACACCAACAGCAGGAACAGAACCTGGACGACTCAATTGGTGTGGCATTCGCTTCATTTGCGCTCCGATTTCACACTGTGTTTGCTGTCGCTGTCGCGTTCTAGTCTGCACTGGTCCTGCTCCTGTCTGTGGGCCCAGCATAAACATAAAACAAAAGCGAGCCAAACTGCGACAACTGCCCAAAATCCTTTTGGCAGCCAAAATCGCGCTTATCGCGATTTACACGCATTATGCGGCCGGCCAAAAAAGCGCAGCGAAATTCTAAACCGAAATAGCGAAGGGCGATTGCTGATTGCCGATAGCAGGCGATAAATGTAGCTAGATAAGCCGATGTCAATGCGAATCTGGATGCGGAAGTGAATGTGGATACATTAGGCCTAAAATTGTATAGCCTTTTGGTCGGGCGAGCTAATGAGCCGTTTTCTAAAGAGTTGTTGCTGTAGCTAGGCCGCCATTGTGTGCATCAACAATCAGTTATAAGAGATGTGCAATATGCAGCTGTTACATGTCACTACATATTCATAATATAAACATATTTTCCGCTTATAACTCTCTCATAATTCAAAAACCAGCAATCGCGAGAATTGTCAAAACGTGTGTAAACGATAAATGTAAAAATACACATTAAAGAGTATAATTACAATAAAAAGTATTTTTATAGTATTTATCAACCCATTCATGTATCTGCTCACTGGTATGCCAGTCAAAATCACAGAGTTGCTCATCTCTAATGAATATTGGCGCATAACAAAAGCACCAACAACACATTTATCAAACGCCATTGCAGCTGTCTGTCTGCCTATCTGTCTCGCTCTGCATTTTGCAACTCTCGCCTCTGGATGCATACAAGCATGTATGTATGAGTATTCACGTGTGTATGTTTTTTGCTGTCTCGCTTCCGCATGCGAGACCTCCTTTGTCTACGCGCGCTGTGTTAATTAAGCGATAATATTAATTTGTATGTCAACACTTAAAAATAAAGCGCGAAAATTTTCGATTAATAACACATTTCACATTTCATTTTGCCATTTTATCCACTGCACAAGTGCTTTTGTTATTATTGCTGCTGGAGTTGTTGTTGTTGCTGTTGTATGTTGTTGCAATAAATTCAACAGATTGCACAGAAAATCTCCACATTTGCATCTCTACAGTGAGCGCCATTTGCACTGCTGATTTGTTCGTGTGTGTGAGTGTGCATGTGCATGCATTCACTTGCATGTATGTATGTATTTAATGTATGTGTTGTTGTTGCTGTTGAGCGGCAATACGATTAAAAATGCTTTCACAGCAAGTGCATTTCCATTTCTGCGGTTGGCGTCGCTCGGCCGAATGCCAAAAAAAGCTGCTCTTCATATCGCCCTCATTATGCAAATGTAAATTTCTTTGCGCTAGCGATGAGCGTTCGCTCCACTTCGGTGACACGAAAAAATAAACAACACGAGTCGCAATTAAATACTAAAAGAGTCTATTTAAGTTCTCTCAGAATCTTGTGGTTATTGATTAAGTAAACCTATCAAATCAAATTTACTTCAAAGTGCTTTCATTACTAAATGCTATTTTAAATACAAATGTATTATATTTTATAAAGTAGAATAGTTCACAGTTGCAATAGTTGAAGAAGGGCTGACAAACGTATGAAAATGTTGGAAATATTTAAGGAAAGATCTCGCAATAAAATCGCGCTTGCAACGCGGCTGCAGATAGGTTCCCAGGCGAGTCCTCGTGTGGCCTTTTGTTAACTTGTTGTGCTTTTTGGGAAGAGGCTGCTGCAATTTATGCGGTACCCGGGACCCGGGACAACGCTGATAAATGGAGCTTTAATAAATTAAGAGTAACCCTCAATGTACTCTCTTTTTTTCTTTTTGCTTACAAATGTTTTTCATGCTCATTTTTTGCTGTCGCTGCCTGCGATAATTTATCTTGTTTGGCGAGATTTTTATTTGGCACGTTAAATATGCAACATGCAAGTGCGTGAATAATGCAAAGGCCGCTGTGCTTTTTATTTAAAAAGCGATAATAGCAATTTGCAAAAAACAAAGCATTTAAGCCCGTTTCGCTGCACATTTTTATGCAGAGCGTTTAAATTTTAACAGCCCCGTCAATCGACAACTCTTCAGCCTCCAATTTCACGTCGCCGTCCATTTGCAGCATCCCTTACCTTGTCTCCCTACATTTCTGGCTCGTCACATCATCACCCGTGTTTTTTTTTTATTTTTTTGTCTGTTGATTTTTGCTGCTTTTTGTTGTTTTTGTTTGCTTTCCGGAGTCTGTCGTTGTTGTGCTGTCGCACTGCTCCAGTGGATGTCATCCAGACCGGGTGATAAATCGTAGTTTAAACGCTTTCAGTCCAGTTTTAGTGGCATTCGTTTAGTTTTTTATTAGATGCGCCATTTAGCAGCACTTCGCCATTCAGATTTGCTCCAGATTTTCAGCCGCACTAATTGTTTCAGCTCTGGCCACAACGATGATTGATGGCTCCGTTGCCAGTATCTAAGCTCAGTCTTAGTCTTGTTGCTGGTCAACTAACTGGCAGTTATTTAGGAAATTTACTAGAAGTGATTTTGATACAACTAACCGATCTGAAGTGCTGTTACTTTAGCTAGCAAAGGACACGTAAATACTCGAATAATTACTACGTTTATTGGAAAGTGAGATAAAAAGTATACAAAACTGGTTCGTGACATTTGACCATAATGGGGATGCATGTATGTATGTCACTAGCGTAATCAGATGGTCACAGTAACATAATATTCAAATATTTAGTAAATGTATTTGTGTAAAAAATGTATTTGCCAAACATTGAAAGTCCATTAGCACAAACATTTGCCCCAAATCCTTGACGAAGGATGTGTCGTTGTTGTCCGGGTCCAGTTTTGGGCCTGCTCTATAATTAGCTGCACTTGTCCCACACAAGACGACCTGACACCCGGGAAGGCGAGCCAACTGGTTCAACTATGGTTCTGTAAGCCGGCCGACATTGGTCGCATCCTTTACCGCATAGCTGCTGTTATCCTTGGACTTAGAGAGCAAGAGCAGGAGCTTCATTTCAGCAGGACGGGAGGCGAAGGGCAAGGTTGTTAATGTTTTTTCGACGTTATTCCTTTTTTATTTATTCTATGTTTGGCAAGGGGGGAATTATGAACCTAACAAACGGGATAAGGGATGATCATAATTTTACATGTGCCACTGATGCTGTTACCGTTACCTAAGCACAGCAGGGGGGTGGGTAGGAAGGGTGGGGAGCAGGGGTGCCGGACTGGTTGCAGTGAAATTAATTTCTGATTATCTGTTTGGCTTGGCCTGGCTTCCGACTGAGCATGAGGATGAGGATGAGAATGAGGATGAGTCTCAGTCTGAGGAGGTAGATACAAAAACAATGCACATATGCTGATGACGTCAGTCGACGCCGTCACTCGTCCTTGACGTTGTGCGGCAAGTGGCAGCATTCACCAGTCTGCCGGTCTGCCGATCTGCCGGTCTGGGTGGATGAAATGGTAATGATTGCCATGTATCTAGTTATTGTTATTACTTTTGCGTGTACACGGCACGGCAACATGCATTTTTACAGCCCGTGTCCTGCAAGGACGCTGATAGTGATGAATGAGTCCTCAGCTCCGACTGGCCACCCCTCTCGTGGCGCGCATATGCCGTGTTTCCATCTCGCCCTAACTATTCATTGGGTGAGTGTTGGATTACAGGGGAGCTGGCAACCCGCTTTAATCATTTTTAAATTAGAGAACTATGCGCCTTTTCCTGCGCCCCTTCGGGCCAATCCATTCTGCAGTGGTTGCATCGTTTGTTTATCTATTTGTTTTTGTTTGCGGAGGCGCAAACACACTCGAGAGCACACCCTCACCCTCCTCCTCCCCCTGCCTCCAGTTGGCATCTCAATGTCTCGAAATTGCAACAGATTGTCTGACGAGAGAGAGTTGCACTTGCGGTTGCCTCCTGCCCCTGGCTCTGCCCCTGCCCCTGCCTCCTCCTGAAGTGGCAAGTGCCAGCGTGTGCCTCGCACATGGCACAATTTTGTGTAGTCACTGTCACTGACACTAAAATGTTTTGCACTCCTTCCCATCGAGGCAAACAATGTATACTAAAAGTTCTTTTACCGCCTAAGCAAATACAAATACAAGTTATTATTAGCCAAATTTTGACCAGTCCCTTAGTCCTTGCGCCGTTTAGGTCTCGCTCGAGTGTGTGTAAATATTTGCCTTGTGTGTAGTCCCATATGTCGCGACCCGCTGAACAATTTGAGACTCTCGAGTAGTTGCACTGTAATTAGCATTTATGTGTGCGCTCTTGTATTTGCCCTTTGAGTGGGAATTGGGAGTTGGGAGCGATGCGACTTATCCTGTGGATGGAGATGATAACAGGTTCCCGTTCAAGGGTGCGCTTATACCAAGTCCTGTGGCACAGAGATATGTAAACAACAGAGGTAAACACACAACACACAAATTCAGCTAATCAATAGAAATAGATCAGCAATTAGTTGGTAAAATGACGTTCCCATTAAATATATCTGCCAACTAATGATTTTCTCCATTGTCACAAGTTTGGTATTTTATTCTATACTTACTACTTATGCCAGTATTCCATTCAAATTCGCTATTCTCCCATCTCTAATGAATATTGGCGAACGAAAGCACCAACAACACATTCATCAGACGCCATTGCAACCGTCTGCCCCTCTATCTGTCTCGCTCTGCACTTCATGGAATTTGCATCTGCATATCTACATATGCATGTGCGCTCATTAATCTGTCTCCCTTGCTCTCCTTATTTCGCAAGTCTGCCAATCACAGTTAATTGATGCCCCAAGCTTACTTTTGGTTTGCGAAATGATTTGATCTTCGAGTTCATTCTGATTTTCGTTGATTCCCAACTGCAAAGTATGACTTGGAGGTGACATGAGATAAAACTACTTATAGGATTGAGCAAACCCAATATCTAATAATTTGTGCATGCTTTCTCTTTATTACAGGCCATCATCTATGAGGGTCAGGACAAAAATCCCGAGATGTGCCGTGTCCTGCTGACGCACGAAGTGATGTGCAGGTGAGTTAATCAACAAATTCGGAATTTCCGATAATCTGCAAATGATTTAGATGCATTGACTTTTGCTTTAAGTCACACTCGCATTGTAATCCACACCTTTGGTTCCCTTGTCTCAAGGGTGTTTATGGCAGTTTCTTAGCTCCCATGAGCTTTGTCTATGTATTTATACTTGGCTTGTGAGCTTTGTATTCGGCCTGCCCCACCGGCCCCCTTCCTCCATCCCGTCTCCTTTTAAACCACTCAAGCTGTTGGTCGAGGTCTGTTGAGCTGTTGGGGCTTGGGGCCGGAAACGGCATCTACGCTCATTTGTTTTTAAGCGTTTTCCGCGTGATTTTTCCACTACGCAGCTTTCAGTTTACTTCTTTTTATTTTCTGTTTTTCTTTGTTTGCCTTGTTCTTTTGCGGCTGCTTCACTTGCCGGCTGCTTTAATATTGTTGACTTTTAAGCTTGCTATCCTATCCAATCCTCGCCTCCACTTTCCTGCCTGTCCTTTTCTGTCTGTCGGCCCATGCGTCCTTCGTTTTATTTTTACGCTCAAACGCACGCGAGCTGAAACGTATAAATGGCAGCCACTCTCCAGCCCACCTCCTCATCTCCCCTCCCCGTCTCCATCGCGCTCTATCGCTAGCTCTTTCTTTCTATCGCCATCTAGCATCATCATATCTCTGGGCAGTTCACCCTTCTAGCGCCCAACAGAGGCTGACAGTTGAAGGTTGCCTGGAAAAAATTCGAATGAATTTTTGTAAGCGCTTGACCGACTGGCACACATCCTGGAATTATTAAAAAGTTATACATCTTCACAGTTTACAGATAGAAAATAGAATACTTTTAGGTAAACATAAATTCATCCAAGTGTTCTCTGTAACAATAGAAATAATTAGAAGGCAATAAATAAAATCATACTCAGATTTGTACTTGTTAAATAATAATTAGTAATCTTAATCATTAGTAATTAGATTATTTTTGTTTAAAAGTCGAATCAATGATTAAATTACGATTATTTTCGGTTTTGCCCAGTTATTAAATGATTACGATTACAAAACTATAATCAACTTTAATCAAAAGCTTTGGCTACTTTGATTGTGAAAATTTTAAAATAATTTGATCATAATTAATCAGAAATATTCAAAAATTATCAGAAATAATCAGGAAAAAACCAAAAATAATCCGAATACTCAAAAAGAATATTTTTGATTATTTCTGATTATTTATGAATAATTATAAAATTCCAAATTATATCTGACTTTTTGTAATCGTAATCTTTAAATAATCACAAATTTGTAAACAGTGAATTATATAGTCACTACGATTTTTTCCAAAAATAATCGAATTGATTAGTAATTCTAATCGAAATTTAACAGGTATGCTCATATTTCAGATCGCGAAAGGTAACATCGAAAGAGGATATACCCACGTTAGTCTCAGAACAAAGTAATGAGTATGAAAGCAGCACAGCAAACGCACAAAATAACAGAACAACCAAAAAAATTACACAGATTCGTCCCCTTTAGCTTCCACCCACCACCACCCCAATGTTACCCCCACATCCGCCTCCGCCGCCGCCCTTGTAACGGACAGTGCAGCTTCAGGGTGCGCTGGCCGGCCATCTTTTATTATTTCGGATTGGCACCCAGTTTTTATGTTTGCGTAGCATTATCAAAACAAGGGGACAACGCACCAGCCTCGCACAGGGGTTGACTTTCGGATCTGTCCCTGCTCCAGCTCCAGCTCCTGCCCCTGCCCCTGCTACCCTGCATTGTCTTCCACTCCTGCTTTTGGCTTTGGCTTTTGCTTGGCCAAGAAACCAGCAAAAATCAACAGCTTCGCTTAACACAAAGCAAATACAAACACAATGGCGTCGGCGTTGACGTTGGCGTCACTGCCGACGTCGCTGTCGCTGTCGTCATCTACGTTGTAGCTAGCAGTGGCAATGGCGTCTTCTTTATCGTTTGGCATTTCGCCCATTTTAGTCATCCATGTTTATGTTGTGCCCAGGACGATGCCAAAGCTCAAGCTTCAGCCAAAGCCACCCAGTTAGTATGACACTCCCCTCCACCCCCCCCCCCCCACTCCCCTTTCCATTCCCCGCATCTCAGAGCTCTGCCCAGAGGCTGTGCGGCCAAAAAATTACGCAGCCATTGAACCCAATCCGAGTTGTATGAGTGTAAAAAAAATTATTTCAAATTGCATAGCCTAAAAACTAGAATATGACGTCGTATTTTCAGGAAATAGTACATAGTTTCACTTAAATGTTGATAGGCAATTTAAACAACCTGAGACAATTAATATTTGTATTTCATTTACACATGAAACATATTTTTTATCAGCGCTGAAAAGTAACTTTACTTGTCAGTTGTGTCTTAGAACTGTTGATCTCTTTTCCAGTAGATCAAAATCGCACTGACTCTCTTTATTCATTGTGTATTAACTTATCTTTAACTTCTTAATGTTTTCGTTTATAAATCTAAATTTGTACACGGATTAATTTAATTGTAAATTTTGTTTTTATTATTTATTTTAATATATTCATTCTAAATGCAATTAGTGGTTTCAGTTGACTGAATAAATATATAAAGTTATGTTTAGATTCAGTTAAATTGCTTTTCTCGCTTTACATATAGTAACTCTGTTTTCATTTCAGTTCTTTCTTCTTCAGTTCAGTAGTAATTATATCAATCATTTAAACATAAACACATAAACTCAGCTATAGGCTTAGCTTTAAGTGAAGGGCACTTTAAGATTTCTAACCAATTGATTTCATTTGTATTTCCCGCAGCCGCTGCTGTGATAAGAAGAGCTGTGGTAACCGCAACGAGACTCCATCGGACCCCGTCATTATTGATCGGTAAGTAGCCGTAGCCGTAGCCGTAACCGTAACCGTAGTCAATAACACTGTGCTCTCACTCCGGCTCGGACTCCATACAAAAGATGACATTTTAAGCTGCTTTTCATCATCGTCGCAGCGACGCGTCGCTTTTTATTTTGCCAGACTGCTGTGCGGCCTGAGTGCGTACGAGTATCGTTGATTTATTGGCATTATTATCAACTGCAATATAAAACATGATGCGGCTAAAGCAGCACTGACGAGACTGGGCGACTGGGAGAGCTTGATAGCAGGAGCAATTGCTCTGGGAGTCCTTCCTTCAGTGAACTCGGAGATGGCCAAAATAGAGTTCATCGAAATGGCAACAGCAAATTCTATTTTCATAAATTGTAAATTGTAAATTGAGACGAGTGCAGCACTCGCAATCTGACACCCCCTCCCCTACCCGTACCCCCGTGATCCTGTCTGCCGCTTCGCCCCTCGTGCGGGGCTGTCACGTGTCAGGCGAATTATGTTAATTGTATGCACATCCTTGCGGCTGCCATTCAGTGCGCCCGAGGCATCTCCAGTGCGAGAACCGCAGCCACTTCCCTGTCGAGTCTGAGGACGACGACGACGACGATGACAAGGACGAGGCCGACATTCGACTGTCGGCGGGCGACGGGCGACGGCCGGGAGTGCGTCGACTCTAATTGCCTTCGGAAATATTATTAGAGAAATACAAATTGTTTGTACAAAAATATAAGTAGCCGCAGTGGGCGGGACACTGAGGGCGGTGCACAGACAATGGCTCTGGATGCTCGCCTTTGATTCACTTCAATTATTTTCCATTATGGTATATGAACTTAATAGATATGAGTGTACTGTGAATCATCTTACTTACGGGGAGAATATTTTATGAATGCTCGCCTTTGTTCTCAGTGCACTTTCCATTTGTGGGAGGAACTCTCTCAAAAATGTTAAGCTAATCGTCCTTATAACATAATACTTCAAACTAAACGGTGAGTGGGTAAAATTAAAAGTATTTAAAAGTTATCTTGGATCTGGAATCTCATATCTTTATGAAATCTACAAATTTACTCACATTTACAAGTTATTGATATAATTTATTACATATTTTAGTAACCACATTAATTAAAAACTATTTGTACAACCTTGAGCTATCCATTTCCGTCATAAGGCTGTGTTTTTTGAGGAATCGTTTACTTAAAACACATTTCCACCTTGAGTATGGAATTTCTTACAGTGTACTCGTACTCATTCACAAAGTTATTCAACTCATTTTAGTATGAATGCTGAAAGTCGCTACCTTATTCGTTAGGCCCACCACGCGATCGACTTGTGAAGCGATATCACCTGGTCAATTGAGCAGCACCTTATGCAGATAATGACGACAAATCGAAGGGAACAATACCATTACAAACTCTGCTCTGTTGTCCTTTGCATTGCCCCAACGGGTGTCCAGAACTATTTGCCTATTGGCCACATTTGTATGAGGGAAGCTGAAATATGGCAAGACGGTTGCCCTCCATGGTGGTATTCCACGAAACCCAACTGGCCAGAGCCAAGACTTAATGATTCTATTACAGAGTCAGAGCGGAGACGGAGAGGGAGAGGGAGCTTCGACTGAGAAGAAGGAGACTCATTTATGCCTTGGCCGGTTGCTGGCAATCAGACCATAATTGGTGTCATAATTAAATTTAATTGATTGCTGTTGTTGCTGCTGCTGCTGCTGTTGTTGCCACATAATAAGAGAGACTCTGCCTCGGTTTCAGTTTGCAAATTAGGAAATAGATTGTGGAACTGCCTCTAGCTTCGACTCTCGATTCGCCACGAGATTCCAAGGAGAGCAATGAGAGTTCGGCAAGATCAGAGCCCACTTGCATTTATGATCTTGTTAAGATGACTGAACGTGTTTCCGCGCTACGTGCTCCACAATGTGGCAAGATACCTACTGGTAGTAGGCAGTGGCCAGTAGGTAGCCGTTGCAAGAACAGTTATGTGTATGAGCTTATCGTCGAGTGCATCCAGCTTTCAGCATCCAACTGCAGCCACGTGCGCAGGCGCGACACTTTGCTCTCGATATTTACGATTATTAATTCATTTTTCGCCTGTTTATTTGCGCAATGCGATCGTCATCGTCATTGCAAGATCGCCTTGTTAGCCACAGCTGGAGAGCTGGCATTGACCAAATTGGTTAATCCCGTCGCATTCCCAACTACGACTTGCCTGGCATCTCTGGTGCATCTCGCGGCACATGTCGCATTTGTCAGCCGGGCTGTAACTTTTGTCGGCAATAACACAGCCTGAAGAGAGTTCAGGTTGGAGAGACGCATATCAATCACAGCCGCACACTCCGCCCCAATCAGCAATGGGCAACGGGGCGGCATGGATCAGTCAGTCAGCCAAAGGCAGCTCCAACTACAGCTCCAGCCCCAGCTCCAGCTCATTGATATGCCAGTAGATCATGCCGCCACAAACACAAAACAGAGACTAAGTCTCTACTCCAACTGCAACTCGAGCTCGTTCGCGTTCTGCTTGGATAATCTATGTGTTCGCAACTAAATTTTGCCAAGGCCTACAAGCTAAAGCGCTAACTTGGCTGGGGGTCCAGCACATTTTGCCACTCAAGCATCGGCTCCAGCTGCTGCTTTGTCGATCCTTCGTCGCAAACTTGTCACTGAGCGCGCAACAATTGGAACTGATTGAAAATTCCGACTCTGAACACAGGCAGCAGTCAGCACTGAACAGTCGACGGAGATCGGAGAACGGAGAATGGGCCACAGTCAACAGCCGCTTGCATTTCAAAGTGGTTAGCTAAGTTGGCCAAAAACTGATACATATGACAACAACCAGAGGACAACACCAACCGCCCTCCCAGTCGCAATATCTGTTCCTGTTGCTGTTCATGCCACTTGCATGACGCTCGAACGTGTGCCGTGAGAGCAGCAACATCAAAAGCAACTGTGGCAGCAAAGGGGGCAGCAAGGGGGGCCCCAATAGTGGCAACAACTTGGAGCCGAGACTTTGCTCTCTACATGTTTTATTGATGAATTTCTGTTATTCATGCAACGATCTGCAGTCGCCGACCGCAGCGGCTTTAGAGATGCCGAAATTGTGCAGACAATGCGCGTATTACGCACAGTGGGGCAAACACTTGTTAATTCAAAATAAATAGATGTAAAGGTTGATGAGCAGATAGATACAGACGCATATAGATATAGATCTAAAGAGATCTAAGACAGATCTGTCTAAAAATAGATTCTATATCTGTTATTCTTACTTCATCTTATAAATGGTCAGTACTTATACATACATAACTTAAATTGTAAGAATTGATAATCAGCATGGATAAAACTATATACAAGTGTTATCCTTAGCTATCTTCCTACCTTTTGTACTTAAATTTATGTTAACTACATTTGAGAATAATGAGTATTTTCCTTAGATTTCATATCTAAGACTTACAGTCCCAGAAATAGTTAAACTTTTCCAAAATCGAAGCAACTATTTCAGCTATTAGTCACTGTGGCTAAGGAGGATTTGCAATCATCAGCACAGGCTAAGACTCGCTCAATATTGGTCTCTGTTTCTGTTTCTGTCTCTTTCTCCGTCTCAGCTGCAGCTTCCAGCTTTGGGGACAGTGTCTCTCGGTTTCCCTTTATTTATGATTTGCGAGGACACTCGAGCATTGTGTGTGGATCGATTGCAATGTTTGCAACGCATTTCTTGCTGTTTTTGTTTTGCTTTTTTTTGGCATGCTCTTCGTGTGTGTTCCATAATTAAGTGAATTTAAAGCGCACTTCGGCGGTGGTCGCATTGTCGCCACCATGGGCACAGCGTGTCCAGCACTCCGATGTGCTCCCACAGCGGCATTTCAATTCTTGTTCTCAATTTTGTGGTTGTGGTTGTTGTTGTTAGTGCTAGTGTTGTTGTTGTTGTCTGTGTCGTTTGCGACATGTTCCGCGCTTTTTTCACACATTTTTGCTGATTGCATTTGAACTTGAATCTTGGATTTCATTTCAATTATCATTTCATTTTCCATTGGGCCCATCTGGCGTATGCGTAATGAGTCAAATTATGCTCACGCATACACTAACAGCATACACACACACACTCACACACACACAGACGTCTTCATGCTATTAACGATTATCGCGTGTCAAATGCCAGCTTCGACTTTTTAATTTGCGTAAATTGAAGAGAAACAAAAACAAAACATCTGTTAAAAAAGCAACTGAAAATTGCCATTTGGAAGAGTGGCCGAACGACAAATGACGAAAAAAAAGCATAAAGCAAACAGCAAAAGGGAAAAGCTAGAAGGAGGAAAAAAGCCAAGCGTACAATCCGAAATTTGCCGCTTTTGCATTTATCTACGTCATTGACATTTTCTTCGCTTTATTTCAATTTTCTATATTTTCCCTGGCGTGGCAAATAAACTAAGTGCAAACTCACGGACAAATGTGGGCAACTGTGCACCGTCCCGCTCCCTCCCCCGCATACCCCTTTCTCCACGGCACCCACTTAACGCCCACAGAAGCCCCACGAGCAGGACGGCGACAAATAGAATTGACATTTTGTGGTGTCCAACGGCAACAGTAGCGGCGAAAATAGTAGGACAATCAGATCCAGTGTATAATCATTTCATTTAAGAAGAAGCAAGTCTTCACAATTGAAAGACCAACGTGGAAAAGATACACTTATGATGTCATGTTGACAAAACAGCCAACTTGCAGCACTTAACTATTAGTATGATTAAGGGGGTATGCCTAATATGTGCGGCCACTACTGTGGCTTAGGGCACTGGCTGCGTGTGGCAAGCAAATGTTTTTGGCCGTTGCATGCCTTGATAATCGCGCTAAAAACGATGACAAAACTGCTGCTAGTTGTGGCTACAATTTTTAATTTTCTAAATGCATTCAGGCACACCATTCCCATTCAGGTATTGCTCTTGCTGGTGCTGTCACACGGAGACGGAGTGAATGATTCCGGGCTGCTCGCACGCATTGCAATGGTTCAATGGTTGAATGGATAAATGGATGAATGGATGAGTGCGAGTGAGAGTGCGCGTCTCTGTGGCCACTCAAATATTCAAAAGGAGAGAGAGAAAAATGAAACACAGACACAAATTTGACGGCACTTGTGGTCAGCCTTCGACAGGCCGACGCAGGCAGATGAAATATTGGGCGGACAGACAGTCGGATGGTCGTGGAGTCGCAGAGTCCATAACAGTTAATTATCGATAAAGATAACCGCCTCGTACATTTGCCTTTTTTATCGCTTGCCCAATGCCAGACAGTCCCCATCCAATTCCATCTATGGATCTTCTATAAACTTGCACTCATCTTTGAAGTGGCACGACTTGTTCGCTCTTCCACTTACTTCTTGGCCTGGCCTAACCAGCGAGTGCACTTGATTCGCACCTCGTAAATCAATGGCACAACAATTCGAATTGAATTTTGCATCTCAAAGAGCGCACAATTTGCATATTTGTAGCCTGTCTATTGAAATTGAATTATTTATGCAAATTTGTGCTCTGTTCTTTTCTCTATTTAAATGGCAAATGGCATTCGTTGCGAATCGTTAGCTCTTGGGAAATCCAGTTTATTAAATCATAAATATCTATTTTTCAATTTCAATTTCTGATAAACGTTTTTAAAGAGAAGTTCATAGGAAACAACACGGCTAATGATGTCGATGTCTGATATTGAATGCTTTTTATTTATTAGTGCATTGACTACACTTTATTTATTAACATTTTTCACGAGCTAAGCTCAAGTCTTATAACTTAAATTCGCTACATAAATGAAATTTTAAGATTTAATTTTAAGACTTAACGTTAAAGTATCACATGTAAAGGCAATGAATTATCTATATCTTGAGGCAAACTATCCGACATGTGCATAATTGAAACGACCGCGATGTTATTTAAAATGTACGAATCCTGGTAAAATGCCTTTAGGAAGCTTCAGCTAATCTAATCATCATCAGCAACGACATCATGATCAACATCGTCGTCATCTTTTGCATCTTTCTCGTGTGTGCTTATGTTCGTGTGATTATGTTGTGGCATTTCCTCAGCCATTTACGCATGCTGCATAATTAATTACATTAAAAGCGTTAACTGACAGTCAACATACAGAACCTCACACACACACACTGACTAGTGTAGAGTAAGAGCGAAAATAGTTAGCATAATTTGCGCATTTCAATAAGGTCGATAATTTGATGGCTCAGTAGTTGGCCAAAGGTTAGAAACGGATGCGAATGAGGCTGAGGCTGAGACTGAGGGAGAAGGCGAAGGGATAAGCGAAAGAGCAGCCAAAAGTTGAGGGCAACAATGTTGGGCAGACACAAATACAGCTAAGCTACAAAAAGATACTTTCGTATTTGTTTCTTGTTGTTGCTGTATCTTTGTCTGCTTGTAGCTTTTATCGATGTCTGATGTTTAACCTCGATATGGTATTTTTATGGTCACACACACACACGCATGCTCACACACACATGCCCACATGCTTGGGCTTACAAAATTAATCAGTTTAAAGATGAAGAAATCGCAAACAAAAAGAAGCTGCCATTGTCGCTGCTGCTCTGCCCGGTGAAAACAACAAGAGCAACAACAATAACAACAGCGACGAGGTATTTCCCTGGTCCCAGCGGCATGACATTGAATCCCAAAGCAACCCCAAAACACACACACACACACACACACACTTACGCACTCACGCACTCTCACGCACAACAACACAAAACGAAAGCAAGACAAACCCACAACAAACGAGACTCTGCCAAAAAGCATCAGTCGCCTTTCTCTCTTCCCATCCCCCCGCCCCCCCACACAGACGGCTTCTTAGTTCGATTCATTCACGAAATGAACACAGGGACAAAGCTCCACTCGAAGAAGTCACTCAAGGAACTCACTCAAAGAACTCACTCACTTTCGCTCTCGCTCTCTCGTGATGCTCGCAATGTTGCTGTAGAATAAACGAAAGTGTTTTCAACAAGTTCCAACAAATGCTCTCGCTCTCTCTCTCTCTCTTTTCCGGCAAAAAGGATGAACCACAACGAAAATGAAAGCGTAACAAAAACACAAGCACAACAAACACAACAACAACAGTGCATAGAAAACCGCCCTCAAAGTCTATTATAACACAAAGACCCAAAAGCTATGAACTCTCAACAAGGCGAAGACGTTCAAGTCCAAGACCAAGTGCGACTTTGATAAGGATTGTGCCGACATTGTCGCGGAGACGGAGGAGGGGACGGGGGCGGGGGCGGGGGCGCTGTTGGCGGGTGAAATCTTTGCAACAGCTCTTGTTTGGGTGTTTTTTGGGGAAAGTGCGGGGCTGAGGATTCTCTGCGTTTCGGGGTCCTGTGCGTGCGCCGCGAAGCGTGCAGCGTTAAGCCGAGAAAGAGCATAAATAAATAAGAGACGAACAACAATAGAAACGCCAGCAGCCGCCCTCTCAACCCCAACCCCAACCCCAATCCAACAACAACAACAAAATGGTGACGTCGGCCGCCATGTTGAGTGTGTGTGTGTGTGTGTGGTTGTCTGTGTGTTTGCCATAGCGAAATGGCGCCAAAGTAAGTTTTGCATTACATCTGTGTCTGTGTCTGTGTCTGTGTATGTATCGGTGTGTAAGGGTATCTGCGTCTGTATTGGTGTCTGCCATAGTCATTGACTTTATGCGGCAATAAAGTTGAAAATTTTGAATATTATCGTTAGTGAAAAATTAGCGCCAAGTTGCCCGCAGCCGCTAAAGTGTAGGCGAGAAGGGGAGGGGGAGCTACGCTTCTCACCTGTGCTGTGGCGCAGTTGGCGTGCGCCAGAATTGCTCCCGGCCACATGCTGTTGTCGCCTCCCCACCCACCCACCTCCGCCCGCCGCCAGTGTCAGCGAGATAACATCAAGAGTCGACAGCTTTGGAGCCAAAACGCAAAGCGATTTATGTGCGTTCGTATTCATCATTAAATGTTGTGCGAGCGATGCAAAGATAATGCTTCGAAGCTCTTCTCTTCTTCTTACTGTTATTGTTGTTGTTGTTGTTGTTGATTCACAAATTCACTGTTAATCGTTTGCACTTTGAAGGAACTCTGTGAAATTGGCAGAATGAGTGGGACAGACATAGTTAATGACATAAGCAAAGGAAGGTTCTTGTGTTATTCACTTTACTGATCCACAAGTGGACAACCCTATCAATCAAACACTATCCTTGATCAACTCTAATCAGCTCGAATCGAAAAACCGTTCTCCCAAGTACTTTAAAATCTTGAGAACAAGTATCCCCATTAAAGGAGTCAACATATCTAAGTCAGCACAACTCGGGGGTAAATATGAATGGCCAATTATGCACTTCGTTGGCTCTACGTGCTCCAGCTGCCAATGGGCCCAATGGACGCCGTTTTTGGCCATTCTGCCAGCCAGGCCAATGTCATGTGCGGGCACTTGATGATGCGTAGCTTTTCATTAAATGAAAATTTCGCGTGGCAGCCAGTAAGAAGAACTGCGAGTCAGTGGAAAGCTAACTTTGTTGCCGCGCAGTCAGGACGAAAATGGAGACACTTTGATTTATTGGCAGGACGCGCGCTGAATTTTTAATTGCCCATCGAGGGGTGGAGCAGTAAAAAACGAAAAGAACTCCGAGTCGAAGAATCGGTTCAAGGTCCGAGTGCCTGAAATCCTGTCAGATTAAATTGAATCAGCAAAGATTCTCAGCAGAGCCCGAAGAGGTTTGTAGTCAGCCGAGGCAAATGCAAATGGGAATCCTAGACGAGGACGACCCCAACACACAAGGAACACGATTTATGCCCGCCCGCGCCACGTCAGTGTCGGGCGGGGAATTTATGCGTCCTGTCAGGATATTTGAAAACATTGTAATTCAAGCGTGAGACTCCTCGGTACTTCCGAGAAAGTCAATTAGCTCTCCATAAAGATGCACACAATGGTGACGACGTAAGCGATACGACGTATGATCCGTAAATGAGTTAACCTAGGCGGACAGCTCTCAATATCCACTCGATGCGTATTCAAATTTCGACTGCAGTTGCATCTGTGAGGGTTCCGTGTAACTCGATACTGTATCTGACAGATACACGGCGCTCTGTCCCCTTGGGATCAGCGACGCTCGTGGTAATGATGCTGCTCTGCTCTGCTCTTGCTCTTCTCCTATGATGCTCTTTCCACAACATAAATAAAAACAACAACATCATACAAACATAAACACACATCTGTTTTCATTCCCATCCAGCAACGAGAGTCCAGCTTTGACTTGAACCAAATCTACAATCAGCTCGACTCTACGCACACGTGGCCCCATATACGTGACACAAAAATATCCCGAAGTTTGTTTCTATATATATGTTCATATATGTATATTACCCATTGTCGAATATGTACAAGAATTCATAATTAATTTCGACTTTGCGCTCGCTTCAAGTTTCCTGATAAAACATTTGCGTCTGGCAATTATAATTGTTATCGAGTATAGCTGAAAATTTCCCATATTGAAAATGTCAATTTCATAGGCAAATACCCTGTAATCTTAAGAGCAAACAGGGTAAGGTAGAGAGAGAGGGCAAGCGAAATATTTTATTTATTTATTTATTTATTTATTTACCTATTTCTAAGCATTCCTAACGCTACAGCATTTCTGCTTTAACATTGACGCGTTATTGTTTGTTGTATTTTATTTATTTCTCACATCTATTGCATATTATAAAACTACAAATGCATTTAAGTATTTCTGCAACCAAGCAATTCTACTGTTCTCGTATAGTAGAATCGCTTTTTAAATATATTTGGTACACTTGACGGCTAAACACAGAGTATGTCCGAGTCGAGCATTTGTAATTGAAACCATTCCTATTTTTAATTTGAACAGCTTTCACAAATTGATAAATATATTATAGGGGCAATTGCTTCGTTTCACCTCCGATTTCTTTTGTTTATCAATGACAAATACTTTTTTGTGTATGAAGAATCACTTCTAAATGAATTCAATAGTTTTAGCCAAACATAAACCGTTCGTATTATCTAAGTGAATACATGTTTTATATCTAGTTTAGCATAAAACCAATTGCTACTGTAATTATTGTGCTAACTAACCTAAGAAAACGAAAGATGAGATTAGACTAGATTAGAAATTAAGAATAATTGAACTTTATTAGACATGACTTTAAGAAAAATAAAATGTCAATTGAAATATAGTTGAACTTCCATAACTCGAACTTCTACAACTCGAACTAAATGAGTGTCAGGAAAATTAATAAACTTAAGAAAATAACTCTATAAGTCGAATATCTCCATAACTCCAACTTTTTCTGCGGATAATAGTGATTCGAGTTAGGGAAGTTCGACTGTAATATGTATGCATGATGACATTCAGGGATCTGACGCAGAGCTGAAACTAGGGTTGTTGAAATATATCAAAATATCAATATATCGATATTTTTTATAAAAAATGATATATTTATATCGCGATATTAGATTTGCCGAAATATCAAATATGCGATATTTTTTTTTGATATTTGAAATTTGTGAGTTGGTCACTCTATGGTCTCTAAAGCAAGTGAGTAAATGTCAAAAAAACGTTACCAAAAAACAGCCTACTGTGAATATGAGCAGCGCGTTGTTCTCGCAAAAAGCTTGCAACGTTTTCAACCTGCAACGCTGCTAGGGTCAAGTGAACACCCTAATTATGAAAAATATTTATGGGAATATATACTGAAATGAACTGTATTTTTATGATATATATTGTTATGTTTGATAAATAAGACTAGCTCTTTTTATTGTGGGGCATATTACTTTTCTTTTAAAAAAAATTGGTAAAAAAAAAAATATCAAAAAATATCAATATATCGATATTTTAAAATGATATATTAAATATCATTTTGATATTTTTTTTAAATAGAAAATATCATCGATACGATATTTTAAAAATATTCGACAACCCTAGCTGAAACACAAGACGCAGATCTTTCAGCACATCCCCCGCCCAAGGGACGCACTTCCTCTGGCAGTACTCGTCCACAAGGACTGTCAACCAATTGATGGCACACCAGCAGAGTGCACATATGCAGATGTCGAGCACCGACGACGCTGCAGCAGCAGAGGCTCACGCAGGGGCAGGGGCAGGACACGCCCCCTGAGCTAATTTGTCCAATTTGTCGAGCGAGAAACAACAAAATGCAGTGAAAGAAAAAAACAATAAACTGAAAAAATACAGCCAATTTGTTGGGGCGGGGGAAACCCCCTGCAGCGGAAACAGCGGGAAAATATTATTTCGGCAAATAAAATCAACGTGTGGCAGGGAAGGGAAGGGGAAGGGGTGTGAGCTGAGGGGCGATATGTTGCTGCTGCTGGGTATATTTTACCATTTAAATGCGCGACACACGGGTGTCAATTTCGAATATCCTGCCTGCAGGACATCCCATTCACATAACTGTCACCCCAAGTCCAACTACGACTCTGACTCCGACTCCGACTCCATGTCCGTGTCCATATCCGAGTCCGTATCCGAGTCCATGCTCGGCGCTTATCGCACGCTGCGATGCCTCGGGCGAGCACAGGGATGTGGCAGCAGCGAGGGCAAGTGGCGGCTCTTGTAGCCCCGGGCCAAGCATCTGCTGCAAAATGCGGCTCCAGCGGCAAGTGGAAGGTGGCAAGTGGCAAGTGGCAAGAGTGGCGACTGTAAAAGGCGCACTCGATCATTAGCAGCTCATAAAGGAGACACTGAAAATGATTCGGATATTGAGTGTGCCTCTTATCGCAATCGTTGTAACTGAACGAGTATACCGCTTAACATAACCAATTAGATTATAATTGTTCAACTTTCGATTTCAAATGTTTCATTAATATGCCTGCATTTCTTTCGCTTACAGCTTTTTCCTCAAGTTCTTCTTGAAGTGCAATCAGAATTGCCTGAAAAATGCAGGAAACCCGCGGGACATGAGAAGATTTCAGGTGAGAATCAATGCATTACCATAATATTCGTATATATTTAAGCTTTATCAATGTAAATAATGCTTTAAATTATAAGTTTTAGATCAAATTTAATGAGAAATTAGGAGCCACGTGACCTGTATTTGAGTTTTAAAAAATAGTGTTTTAAATAACGTCTCTTACACCCAAACAGAAGTGTCGTCAACTCTATTTCAACGCACCGTTTTCAAAGTATCAAACATCCCATATCCAAGCTTTCTAGTACAATTGGAAATTGCACATGGAAAATGAAAGGAATTTAATAGACATTTATAGCTTCCGAATAATAATTTATCATAAGTAGAAATCAACACTTTTAAAACAATATTTTGCGTGCTCTTCGAGTGATTTCCACCTTCTTTTCCGCTGTAATTTGAAATCTCTTTAATTTGTATGAGTATTAATTGTAAATCTTGGACAACTTTCTTCGACAGGTCGTCATATCCACCCAAGTGGCCGTTGACGGTCCACTGCTGGCCATCTCGGACAACATGTTCGTGCACAACAACTCGAAGCACGGACGGCGCGCCAAGCGACTGGACACAACGGAAGGTACAGGCAACACATCCCTGTCCATATCCGGTCACCCCCTAGCGCCCGACAGTACCTACGATGGTCTGTAACAAAATTCCAATTCATCGATCTCTTGCTTTCATTCGATCTCTTTAGTTCGACTTTGAGTTCGCTTTTCATTTCGATTCCGTAGCAATTGGCAACTCGAACCCGTTTCTCGTTTCTCTTTGTACTCGTATAACCCAAAAAGAAGAAGAGAAATTCAGAATTTGCACTGACAAACATGTTTTCGCGAACCTTTCAGGTCTCTATCCTCCGCTGCCCGTTGCCACGCCTTGCATTAAGGCGATCTCGCCCAGCGAGGGCTGGACCACAGGTGGCGCCACCGTGATTATTGTGGGCGACAATTTCTTTGACGGATTGCAGGTGGTCTTTGGCACGATGCTGGTGTGGAGTGAGCTCATCACATCGCACGCGATACGGGTCCAGACGCCGCCACGTCACATCCCCGGCGTAGTCGAGGTGACGCTTTCCTACAAGAGCAAACAGTTCTGCAAGGGATCACCCGGACGCTTCGTCTATGTCTGTAAGTACCATAGATGCCATAGCCCGCTTCCTCTTGTTAGCATGTCTAAGCTTTCCGTTTCTCCTGCCGCCCTCCGCCGATCAAGCAGCACTCAACGAACCCACTATCGACTACGGCTTTCAGCGTCTGCAGAAGCTCATACCCCGTCACCCCGGGGATCCGGAGAAGCTTCAAAAGGAGATCATCCTCAAGCGCGCTGCGGACCTCGTGGAGGCCCTCTACTCCATGCCCAGGTAAGCGCATCCAGCCCCAATCACTGCCACACTGCAGCAGCTGTCCCTAACGCTCTCCCCTCTGGTGCAGCAGATCGCCAGGCGGCTCCACCAGCTTCAACTCCTACGCCGGCCAGCTGGCGGTGAGCGTGCAGGACGGATCCGGTCAGTGGACGGAAGACGACTACCAGCGCGCCCAATCCAGCAGCGTCAGTCCTCGCGGCGGCTACTGCAGCAGCGCCTCGACGCCCCACAGCTCAGGTGGCTCCTATGGCGCCTCAGCAGCCACCGCCGCCGTTGCCGCCTCCGCAAATGGATATGCGCCAGCACCGAATATGGGCACCCTCTCCTCGTCGCCGGGCAGCGTTTTCAACTCCACCTCAAGTAAGTGTTTGCTATTCCCGCAGCTACTGAGCTGACACCAAATCTTCTCCTGCGTGTCCCTTCAATTTGAGCAGGAAGTGCAGCCAAGGCATATGTATATTCTGATGAGCTGGGTGGCAGTAGATAAGGTGAATCCCTTCAGGAGATTCGCGTCCATTTTCCCTCTTGCTTTTATTGTTGATTTTGCTTTCCGTGCAGACACTTTAGTAACTTTATAGCCAAAACAAACAAGCTACTCGTACCCCTACACATACCATCCACATACGATCCACAATAATTGTACTTACTCCCAACAAAGTGAAACAAAATTGCTCAGCAAGTGCATTTTCGCCATTAATCCTTAACAGTGTCCGTATCGACGCCTTGGCATTCGGCGCTCGTTCAGCATCATCATGCGGCCGCCACCCACCCGCACCATTATCCGCATCCCCACCAGCCCTGGCATAATCCCGCCGTGTCAGCAGCGACTGCGGCGGCCGTTTAAGTGCAAGGCGGTGAGCGAGGACAACGAGAGGCAACAGCAATGGCAACGGCAACGGCAAAGGCAACATCAGCATGCAGCGATGAGCACGGTGGATGGAGCATGGAGCATAGATGCCGGACATGACCACACTCACACACACACACGCACAAAGCCATACCCACACACAGAGCACACGCTTATCGGCTGCAAAGCCAACGACGCCCCCAAAAGTGACACTGCATCAACGACAACAACAACAACAACTACAACTACAGGAACAACGGCAACTGCGACAAGCAACAATCATCGACTGATAACGATGCCGGCTGCCGTCGTAATTGTCATAAAACACAATCACTACAACAACAATAGCAACAACAACATCAACAAGAAAAACACTATCAACACACGTTCAACGGTATTTATAATTTATTTTAACATTTTTTAATGCTATCAAACTTTTTTTTTTTAATGTCAAGCGATTTGGTTTTCTTTTCTCTATGTCACAAATTTTTGTGATTTTTGAATGTTGTCCTAGGCCGAGGGTTAAATAATGTGGATTTCATTGGCCCTCGTTTTGTAATTTTTGTTGCATACTTGTAGGGTCACCTGCAAATTGTCTTTTTACATATAATTAGTACAGCACTCAAAAGTATGCAACAATAAATACTGAGACACGTATTCGAAGCACAGTATTGAACAAAGCATACTTCTAGGCTGGTCATTAAAAAATCTTTTAATTTTTCAATTTAATAAATAATTTAATTAATTTCAATTAATTTTACATCTTGTCAAGTCTGTGAGCATTTTTTGAGCATTAGTTCCTAGGTTTCAGGATCACCGATAGTTGATTTTGAGTTGCTTTTAAGCCGTTAGAGATACTTAGTGTGTCAGAAATGAGAATATCTCATAGATAGTCAAGCATACAATTCTACTACATACTTTATTTAGCATAACTTAACGTTTTTACTATAATTTTCTCTTTCCAGGGGTCAGCAGCTTGAGCTTCAATCCCTTCGCTTTGCCCACTTGCAATACACAGGGATACAGCACCAGCCAGTTGGTGACGTCGACCAAATAATATTATTATTAAATGAGGCTATTGGCCGCTGTTGTTCTTACCACGCCCACTCGCCCCGAGAAACCCGCCCCAAAAATCACCAATGAAAATCAAATCAACAAAAGACGCTCGAAAGTGCAATAAGCGATGGAAATGTTTCCAAAAATAAACAATTACGAACATACGAGTACATCAAATAATTATAAAAACAAATTTGGTTGTTTATTTTTGAACGCCCTTGTAAATTAATGAAAATTCACAAAACCGTTTACCCATATCAAAAAGAACTTAATACATATGAATAAAGTTTCGAACCCATATCATTCGCGGGCTACGACCCACGATATAGTCTAAGATACTATATAGTATATGACAATGCTGAAGCTATCTGAAGAAATTCCTGTCGTAGAGTTTCAGTCCCTTTGGCGATACGCTTGATTAATCGATATACATATGTAAATATATATATCAAATATTTATTGGATGTAATAATCAGAACTGTGAATAGAACAAATTATACCAATTTTACATACATTACCTATGATGATCTGAAAGTAATACGAAAATACATATTATACAAAACTAAAATATAAATCTTAATACATTTTGGATATATCTAAATGCTTGTATACGAAAATTAAATAACAAAACAAAAAAACAATAATTATATCGTGCTGCAAAGAGCCTCAACACACAATTTTTCAAAGATCCATGAATCGAAAATGCCATATCATTTTTCAAAAACACATTTTACGAAAACACACTTAATGCCGATGCGTTGTCGAACTGACAGTGTAGAAGAAGAACCCATAATCAAAATGATATATACCTAAAAATATACAAAGATATACAAAAAAACATAGTTGGGCTATATACGACTAGCTATTTGAAAACCCGTTAATATCCAGAATTCTTAACTAAAATTTGCATTGTATTAGAAACATAATTAACAAACTTTGGCAGTCATATCGTGCACTTAATCGATCCCATCAGAACACGCATATATAGATATAATTAAATCAATTCACTATCTAATCTAGACTTCATTAAACTCAAACATCACACGATTTAAACATCCGCTAATTACGAGTCAAATCGAAGATTAATCAAGTATCGATTTAATGCCCAACATTTGTTGACTAGAGTTTAAGCATATAAATCTATAATGTACTTAAATACAGATACATATATATAATAACAACTAAAATATATATACACGATATTGGGGTGCATATACAAAGTAAGATTATTGTTTATTACTCGATCTGTAGGGTTTATTTTAATTGGTATTGTATTATATACTTACATAAATGTATGTTTGTTTCTAGAGACACATACAATTTATTATTGAAAACTTAATAGAAACAAAATAAAACAATAATAATAATGCATAAATGATACGAACATATTTATAGTTTTAAGCATTGCCATTTAAGCCATACAAATTAGCTCCAGAAATCGATTTGTAAATTATTATTCTAGTAATGCTCTCTGTTTTGTAAATCTCAACAAGTTATTTAAATAAAATTTATTTAAAAATATAAATAATACAAATAAAACAGTCCTAACTCCCAGTAAAATTACCATATTTTATTATAAATAATTACTAGATACCATCCCGTAAGCATGCTTATTGATTTTTCTAAGGCTTATTTAAAATTTTCTAATATTTAATTATTCTTTATGAATACGTCGAATGTGACCTCTATCATACCCATCCAACAACTGATTCAAAAGAAATTTTAATTTTGCGCTTTAAATATTTAGTGTCTTTTACAAACCACTTCTTTGATTAAAAAAACCCAACTTTTTTATAAGGTAGAACTTTGATCGGAAACAATTTTAAGTTTAGTTTTTTCTTTTTTAGAGGTGGGGTTGCATATTTCATCACTGCCCAAGAATGAAATGATAGATCAATGATGTTTCTCATCTAAAATACGCGTCGAATGATACCTCTATCATATCAACCCGACAACTGGTTCAAAAGATACGTATATACAAATAAAGTAAAAATGTAGCACTGTTACCGTCACAACCACAAAATGTTGTCCTCAAGGGGGTGTTTTGTCTCCACTACTTTGGAGTCTGTTAGTAGGTGAACTACTCCAGAAACTTGCCAGCTATGAAATTCAATGTCAAGGCTACGCTACACTGTACAATTAGGCCTACGGATAACGAGTGATTGGTGTGGGGAGGTGGGCCTCAACCTCAACCCCGCCAAGACAGTCATCGTGTCCTTCACTAAAAGGTACAAGTTGCAGAGAATGAGGCAAATAAGGCTATCAAACAGCATAATAGAAACAAGTAAGGAGGTCAAGTACCTAGGAGTCACTTTCGACAGTAAACTTAACTTCGGCCCCAGCACTTTATGCCTGTCGCAGCATAGCCGGGAAATCATGGGGCACATCACCGAAGAGTATTAGATGGCTGTACTTTATGGTCAGGCCAATGCTCACATACGGAGCGATAGCCTGGGGTGATAGAGCTCAACTTATCACCGTCAAGAAGCAGCTGTTAAGACTGCAACGGATGGCCTGCGTATGTATGACGTGGGCTATGAGCACCTGTCCGACAACGGCCATAGAAGTTCATGTATTCATTGAACTGCAACAAAGAGCGACTTTGCTAAGAATAGCACGAGAGGGGGTGGGAGGCATCCTTAGCCACATAGACGCAGAATTGCTATCAGGTGATCTCCCAACTGGTACCGCCAAGGGACGAGATGACTGCTGAGCTCATGTTCGAGCAGAATTTCAAAGTGAACCTTAGCAGTATAAAGGATTGAACAACACTTGATGAAGTCCATCCTATGGTTCAACACACCATAAAATGGTACACCGATGGATCCCTTACAGACCAAGGACTTGGAGTTGTAGGCCCTCGGATATCTTACCATGAATCTCTACGAACATACACAAACATCTTCCAGTCTGAGGTATGTGCAATAGGGAGGTGTGCTGACCTTAATCTCAAACGCAACTATCGGAATAGAGACATAGCCATTCTATCCGATAGTCAAGCAGCTCTCAATGCACTCAGCAAGGCGAAAATAACGTCTAAAGTAGTGCACGAGGTGCGAAAGAAGCTAAACCAACTGGGATTGCATTATAGGCTAGCCCTAAGATGGATACCAGGCCATATGGATATAGCAGGGAACGAAGCAGCTGACTCACTAGCCAGAATGGGTGCATGCAGGAGAATATGAGGAAGAGTAAGAATAGTATAAGACAGAATTGAGGTGCAAGACACCCAGTTAGAGTTGGCAAGAAGTAGACCTAAGGTGACAGAGAATAGAATGGTTAATAGAAGATGGAGAGTGTTCTGAAGAAAACACATGAAAAAGTGAGTTATAGCAGGTGCATAACACACGAAATGGATTGTGCAAAGCATAATCAGTGGTGCAAATAACAAGAGATAATGGAAGAAAGTTTCTAGTAGGTCTACACGGAACAGAGAAGTTAAGACGACTTAAAAGAAAAGAAGAATCTATATCGCCATTAATTAGTTTATGTGTAAAAACTACACTAAGAGATTTTCTACGACTTGCATACGATTGTTCCTATGACAGCTATATGATATAGTAATCCGACTTTGACCAACTTTGGTCAGGATGTAGGAGACACACAAGTGGCTTGAGAAGCATCTCATTGCCCGTTTTCTGTTGAGTGCTGAAGACTGAAACTGCCAAAGACATGAAGCTCATCCGCTGTGGCCACGCCCATGGAAATGCTTTCGCAAATTGGATTTTTCCTTGTAGAGATTTTTTTATAAATTTGGTTTAAGTCGGATCACCATGAACCCCGTAGACGACTTGTACAACCCGACTACATTTGGTTGAGGAGACCACTGTACCAAATAACTGCAATTTAGACGATCGGACGAAAATCAACCTTGACATCGGACAGGTTTGCTCATGCGGTAATAACTCAGCCGTCTCTCCACGGATTTTTATAATTAATACATATACTAAATGAAGCATAATTTATATCATACCTGTTAAATTTCGATTAGAATTACTAATCAATTAGACTATTTATTAGAAATAATCGTAGTGATTATATAATTCACTGTTGAAAAATTTGTGATAATTTAATGATTACAATTAGAAAAAATCAAAAAAAAAATCTAAAATTATTACGATTATTCAAAATAATCAGAAAAAATCAAAAATAATCAAAAATAATAATTTCTGTGTATTTCGGATTATTTTTGACTTTTTCTGATTATTTCTGATTTTTTTAGATTATTTATGACTATTTGGTAAAAAAAAACCAAATTATTTTAAATTTTCCCAATCAAAGTAGCCAAAGCTTTTGATTATAGTTACCTTTTTTGCTGCCTAAAGCAGTTAAGTTCAGAAGAAAGAATGGGCAGCTAGAATATTTCCGTAGCTCACTAGTTAGAGTTGCTGACCTGTTATACTCTTAATTTTTAATGTTTAGGTTCGATTCCCCTGTCGTGTTAAAGAATTTGCTTTGACAAATTTTTTTGTGTAAAAAGAGAATTTATTTTAGTGGAAGAATTTGGTTTTTTTTACCAAATAGTCATAAATAATCTAAAAAAATCAGAAATAATCAGAAAAAATCAAAAATAATCCGAAATACACATAAACGATTATTTTTGGTTTTTTTTACCAAATAGTCATAAATAATCTAAAAAAATCAGAAATAATCAGAAAAAATCAAAAATAATCCGAAATACACATAAACGATTATTTTTGATTATTTTTGATTTTTTCTGATTATTTTGAATAATCGTAATAATTTTAGATTTTTTTTTATTTTTTCTAATCGTATTCATTAAATAATTAGGCAAAACCGAAAATAATCGTAATTTAATCATTGGTTCGACTTTTAAACAAAAATAATTTAATTACTAATGATTATGATTACTAATCATTATTTAACAGGTATGGTTTATTTAACTATATAAATATATAAATATATATAATAAAATGTAAGACATTTGTAAGGAATTTTCCAGGAGTCAATAATGAAGTTTAGATTCAAATAATCGCCAAAAATACTGCAAAACACAAAAGATAATTTTTTTAAATCACTTTACTTTATTATATGGCTTTTAACAATCCTGCTTTGCACGGGTTTCCGCCAGTCGGTAACACCAAAAAATTATAGAACTTCAGTCCCTTTGTCCTGCCAACGTTTCCGGCGTCATCCTCTCCTTCGTTGTTCGCCTATTACCGCATCAAACAATTAAGAGCTGAAGTTTCTTCTTCTATACGAACAACATAACCCCAGCCAACTAAGTCGTTGGATGTTCATTACATCATATAATATATATGTATATTTAAGCATGTAAATCAGCAGGGTTTGAAAATGCGACGCTACTCCGTAGTATTTCGATTTGCTCTCGCTACCGCTCTCGATTTGTAGGAAAAACAAAATCACACGAGAGCCGTAGTAAATGAAAAAATTTCATTTGCTCTGCTCTCATTTGGCTCTCAGTTTTTTAGCTACCGCTACGTAGCCGTAGCGCACATTATTTAATTTTGTTGCTATTGCTATGCTATAGTTTTTGACGCGACAAAACTCCAAGCAGAGCAGAGCAAATAGACTCTGCTCAAATCGAGAGCGGTAGCGAGAGCGTAGCAATATTTTTATAACTCTTGCTGCTACGGAGTAGTTTTTGCGAACCCTGTAAATCAGTTTCGAGAAAGGCCACTTTCGTTCACATTGCTGGAACACTAAACTGTCTAAAAAGTTCCAGATTCCGAATGAACATATAAATAGTATACTTTTAAACGAAATAATATTTTAGCAATAGACTTCATTTATTATAAGCTTATCTCAAGATACCAAAACTGTTGGCAACTTGAAAAATGTAAAAAAAAAAACAAGAGTACCTTGGTCGAAGCACTTACAGTCCCAGCAAGCTCCGTAAGTTGTAACAACAGTGTTCTCTTCATCTTTCATTGGCGCGTAGTTGTAAAAAGTCATACAAAATTTGGTGTTTCTATCTCACCCATCCTTAAGATCCTTACCTTCTTACGGCTAGACAGCGGACATGGCTCGGTGTTGACTCTGATCAATACACAATTTTCTTTTATTATTTCATTGCTCAAAACTAGAATTAATTGAGAGCAAAAAAGCCGTTTTGTAAAAATTAATATGCCGACTAGTGTAATTGGTGTCTTCCTTGCCGCCCTTATACCCTGTTTAGTTGTATATCAACAGAATATGTTGCACATAAAATTTGGAGTCTTTTAGGCTTACTCGTTCATACAAAGGTACAGGTTGACAGCTCTTGATATAAAAATATAGGGCACACATTACACAATAGTTCTATAGCTCAAAATGCCTACAAATTCATTATTATTTTTTATCAGATGAGCTTCCGATGAAAACTGATTTGAAAATTGCAGTCGAGTTTGGCAGGGATTCGATTTTGAAGGTCTTAGGTAACTTTATTAGCGGTTTGTAAATGGTTTGCATTAAATATTTGTAATCATGTGTACAATCTGTATCGAATCGTAACTGTACATACATATGTGCTTAATAATAGAACGTTCCAACTAAATATTGCGAATTGCACGAAAGCAAAAATACGCACATGATTACTTTTTAACCTACATGAATACAGTTCATTTAGATATATTTTAATTTCTTTTTTAAATTGTAATAATAGGGCAAAAATTTAGAGATTTAGCTTATCCGTATTATACCCTTGATCTATTATTCAGTTTTAGGCGAAGTCTCCTCACTCTCTTTGTACAGAATTTCATGAATTTTCGAGCGCACGTAAAGCTTACGGCTCACGGACAATTGCCGCATAATGGGAACAAGGCTTAATGCAAAATAATAATCATCATCCTTGGTTTGCTGTTCCTGTTGCTGCTGAATGACATAAGTCAGCTGCTCGCTAACCGTAGTCAGACGTTCAATGGATGTTTCCAAATTGTTCTTTAATGTTTTGGCCGCGCTTGTAGGAGCTGAGACCACGGTGGCAACGACAGGAACAGTGGATGTCCGGTTGCTGTTCATCACTGTAACTTTATCACCAGTGTCTAACATCTCATCTTCGACCACTTGTATGGGACTGTAACAGAGCGGATCTTCACTATATATGATGTCCTTAATGTCCTCGCCAATTTCCTCGTTTTGCTCGTACTCCTCCCACTTCTGCGGCAGAGCTCCGGCTATAGTTACATGCGCTTCGACCTTTGGTTTTGCGACACGCAAAGGCTCACGCACAACCTTTGCCTTGGCGATGCGAGATGTTTTTTCTGCAATGTGAATATTCTTGTTAATGTGAGTATACTAAATAACAAAATACTATTTCAGATTAACTCCGCAATAATATAAATCATATGTCATTGAGTTGCCGGCACCCAGCTGTAATGCAGGGCTGGGCATAATCGTTTTGCGATAGTTTCCAAAAGGGGACAGTCGCGCGGGATCGATAGGTGCCTCAATAGGTCACTGTATGTTGTATGTTGATGATAAGAGCAGCCGAATGCATACCTTTCTTTATTGTGACAGCCATAGGTCGGCTAAAAGATCGTTGTTGTACCGGATTAACCAGCACCTCGTCTGCGTGCTTGTGTCTCAAGTGCGTCCACAGATTGGTGGTATTGTTGCCCTTAAGATTGCTGGCCATGCCACCACGCGATATATTATTGCCGCAATAACGACAAACCGCAAAGTTTTCGCACTCTATATTGATATCGTAGTGCTGCCAAACACTGCTAACACGTCCTTTAGGCATTTTAAATATTTTTTTCACAAAATAACTGTACTTAATTATATTTTATTTTTCATACAAACGCAATAGCGATGTTAGCGTTGCTGGCGCGTGTGTGTTGGAAAGTGCATGCGAGAAAAAAGTGTTGTGAAATGCTTGCTTTAATATACCAAAACAAAGAACTAAATATTTTATGAACAAGCAAATTAAATAGCGTTTGCTTTAAAACTACACCATATAGCTGAAAGCAGCACATTTAACATTATTCATAGAACACACGCCTCACGGACTTTCTTGCTTTTAATGTTTCACTAACTTTCCACCCAGTATTTATATCTTGGTTACGCACAGCTGATTATTGTATTATGATCTGAGCACATCCAAAATTAAGCAAAGTTTTGACCGACTGGTGTGCAATAAACACTTCTATATGTCGCATAAATCTCCAGTATATATAACAACACTAGGACAAATTGTGGCGATGACAACAACAACGCTTCCCGCTCTGAACACGCGTGGCAGTGTGAGGGGACGTGCGTGAATATCAGATCCAAAACTTACCGTTAGTCGTGTGTAAACATCTATGCCGCAACAAACTGCCAGTTCCAGTTTTCCCACTATATGATAATAGATCGCCACAGGTTTTGCAGCAGGCATATGGCTCTATTCGATCATCACAAGACACCAAGTTGAAGAAACGCCAAACACAACTCTTTGCATTTCGTGGTTCCACTAATTTACACCGCTTGTCACCTGATTTGAGAAGACTTCTCAACTCAGATTTCTTTTCGACGTGCATCTTAGACGTCCTATTCCAATCGTATAACAAAAAAATATGTAAAGCTCAAAATGTAAGTTTTGCTATGCGACACGCATGTCACGGTTTCTAGTCACGCACAAAACCGTGTTGCAAAGCATAACAATCCACACAATGCGATATTTGGCAACACTAGCCTGGGTTCCAAAAAATAGTGAACGTCACAAATGAAAAAGTGTGATAATTTATTACTCGAGTATCCATAGTTGATATGATTCAATGAAACACCCACAAGATAGAACGAAATAATCAGATATATTGATTAATTAAAGCCCAAATAATCTATAAGGTAAAAAGGAAAATGTGGAAAACGAAATCTGTCTTAACTTCGTTTGTATGTTTCATATATTTTCAGTCGTATTCAATGGATCACTTCTTCGCGAATATCAAATTAAGTGCGATTCATAATTTTCATCCGTCGGACCAAGGATCTAATAGTTTATTTGTGTGTATTTTCGTATTAATTTACATTATCGTCCGACTTTTTACCGCCAATAGCTCAAACTCGTTAATTGTGGCGGTCAACCGATAGTCACTCAATGAGTGTTGAATCACGAATTTTAATAATTTGTTGATATACCGATTTCTTTTAATTTTTACCGCTCTATAGTCTTTCCTTAATGGTTTCGCAACCAAGTTTCGTTAAAAATTTTAGCTGCATAATAAAATTAAGATTTTGAAGAAGTAGATATTGTTTTCGGATTTTATTATCTTCAAACGATTGAGGATAGTATTTTTGTAACAATTTCGTAGATATTCAGATTTTCAAGTGTAATTTAACTATGGCTACGAAGTATTAAATTGGCGGCATTCAAACAAGGATAATTTTCTAATATTACACAAAATTAGATGTCAAATTTTAAATATTCCAGCTCGCTGAAGGTGATTGCGAAAGTGGGAAACTAAATAACTTTCACAAATTACAGTTTGAATTCTCACGATGATATGCTACCAATATATCATTATCACATGGCAATTCTGATTAACAGTACCAACCGAGCTAATTGTATTTATTTTTAAGCATAATATTAATTACTAAGACTTACTGTGCATGTTATTATAATTTATTATATTCAAGTGATAAGAGTTTGATTTATTAAAAAATTGTACATGAACAAGCAGAGTATGCGAATTAAAGTAAAACTAATTTTAAAAATGTTTTTAGCCGCTTAACTTTAGCGTAATGATTAATATCGATTGCAAGTAAAATACACAGTGTCACTGTAAATCCATACATGATTTAAAAGAATCGATACTTGCAGGTAGTCTTGATTAATTGTGTTGGATTGCCGATCAGTGCTGCCAGAATCATTTTAGCTAAAATTGCTAGATTTAAAAAAAAAAGTTGCTAAAAATTGCTAAAAGTTTTAAAAAAATTGCCAAAAAAAATTGCTAAATTACTTAAATGTTTGTTTTCAACAATAATATATTATGTATTTAAGAAACAACAGATCTTAATTAAAAAGGAACATGTTTTTTTATTTCAAACAAGATTAAGAGAACTTATGATGTTGTCTAGGTCGTCAGCTTCACTTAAATCGGAGTACTTTTCATTTCCAGTAATTTGTGTCAAGTACTCATATGGCAAAACATAATTGTGGCAACATTTTCCATGTCTGTGTAGTCCATACCTGTTTTAATATTTAAAGTTTCATGTTAAATTTGTAATTCTATTATAATTATTTAAATTTAAAGATCACCTTATATACAATATCGCATATAATGTTTTTAGGCTCATCGCGTTGCGTAATTTGCTTTTTACTATATTCATCTGAGAGAATATACGCTCCACTTCGGCATTCGACCGGCATTGACCATTAAAAGAATTTTGAGAGCGAATCCCGCTAAGCCACTAAATGGGTTGTTGTTTCCAGCGTCTTTGTATTTCAGGACTTCCGCCCAAAATTGATGTCAAAAAGCTTTGCACCAATTACTGATTTGCAATAAGCACAATATGCTCTCGTTGGGTCAGTGGAATCCTTGCGAATCCATTGCTTAAACTCCTCATTTTGCAGCCAGGCATCTCGAAAATGTTGTTTATAAACTTTCGGCATCTTAAAACACAGGAAGCAAGAGCGCGCAAAAACTTGTTCATATATCGAACAACTGAGTTAAATACCAATTCCGATATCAATGTGAACCATTATTAATCGAAATTTTTGCAATCATTTGCAAAAGAATAAAAAAAAGCAAAACTGCTAAAGAAAAATAAAAAATTGCTAGTTTTGTAATATAGTTGCTAAAATTGCTAAAGGAAAATTTAAAGTTGCTAGATTTGTGGCTAATAGCATTTTAAAGAAAAAAGTTGCAAATTTTTTCAAAAGTTGCCAGATCTAGCAACTAAATTGCTAAACTGGCAGCACTGTTGCCGATAACGACTAGTAAGTTCCAGTGTTGAAATGTGCCAGCACTTGGGTGTTGTACAACACGCGCAATCAGAGAAAATTTTGGAAGAGAAGAAGCAAGTTGTTATTCGATTCGTTTATTTGAAATAAAAAGAAAGTGTAAACTTAATTTGAAATCGAGCGCGGAGAGTATAAAATGCACTTATTTAAATCCAAGCGGTAAAGCAATGATACATACAAGAACTGATTGTGTGTATCACGCACACATACTCAGGTTTTTCGGTCATCATTCCGTTGTTGCTCACAAACTGACGTCAACGTTGGCGTCGCTGCCGCAGTCGACGTCGTCATCATACGCCTTGCCCTCAATGAGAGCGAAGAGCATAACAGTGTCTACCAGTTTGGCAGCGTATAGCGCATAAAAGAGAGAGAAACAACGGCGAGCGCAACAGCAACAACAACACAAGGCAAAAGAAAAATGTTTTCATTTATTACTGCCTGCCATCGCGGAAAAGTGGAAAATTGCAAAAACCGCAACTGCCACGCTGAAAATTATGCACTAATTAGCCAAAAACTGACGCGATCTAAGCAATAAGTGCGTTTCTGTGTCGACAGTGGCCCCAAATTGCAACAGCTGATGCTGTAGGCACCACTAAAAATCATTGCCACCTCTGCCGCTGCGTCAAATGCTGCTGCACTGCGCTGCTCTGCTTCTGTTCTGTTCTGTTATTGTGCCAAGCACAGCTCCACGGCAAAGCAACCCCCCGTCGCCGCCCATTGTAAAGTTCGCTCCGTGAATGATTCACATTTTTCCTTTACTAGTTTTTTCTCCTCTTTCTATGTTTTGTGTTACTGTTCTTCTTTTCTTAATTCTGTTGTTGCTGTGCTGCGCGAATTGTTGGCAAATGCGTGCGCGCAATTAATTTGCAAAAATTCAAAAATAGTTGTAAAAGTGCTCATAAATATTTATGTATATATGTATTAATTTATCGCTGTGTGTGTGTTTGTGTGAGTGATTTTAGGCTTTACGGCTAAAGTGAAAATTCCAAGCCAGAGAAAGAGAGAGAGGCCTCACAAAAACATAATAAGGAAAGTGTGAAAATACGACGACAACAAGAAGAAACCGCTTGGCCAGTGAAGAAAGAAAAGTGAACTGCAAGTGCAGCGGAGACTGGGCGTCGGACAGCCAGTGACATCCGTCATTTGTTGCTGGCGTCGCCGCTTCTGTTGCAACTGCAACATTAATTTCATCGAAAGAATTTTGTTAAGCTCTCCGACTTGGAAAAGTGCAGTGTCATCGTCATCTGCAACATGGATGCCGAAACACAGGAAATACGACAGGTAAATATTTTTATATTTAGCCATTGCATATGTTACTCCCTATCCCCAAACTCACCTGCACCCGACCAACTGTCCAGCTAGAAAAGCTACACTCCCACATACATATGCATAAATACGCAGGGAGTGCTTTTAATAATTATAAATATGTATATGTATGTATATGTTTAAATGTATGTTGTATATTTGTGCTCGCAAACTAAATATCGCGTTCATTAAAATTCTTGCCCTGACTGTGACGTCGGCGTCGTCGTTACTCCCCAAAGAGTTCGACGCCGGCGTCGCTGTCTTTGCCGTGAGCTTACTTAACGCCTTTGCAATGCGCTCATCAAACGTTGCCTGTGCCTCTGCCATAGGCCATAAGCGTAACGGCTTTGTGGCCAACGCTGACGCCAGCGTAAACGCTAAACGCTGACGCTGACGTCGCCGCTCAGCCACCTACTCTCTTTGCCAAAATGGTGCGCTGAGGTAACCACACGCCACACCGCCGCTCCCACTGTCCGACCACTTGAGCGCTTTAATATGCGACCGACACCTACTTACGGTTCGACTGGTTTTAAATTTGAAAAACCAATGCATACAACAATACCAAAAATAACAGCGCAGCGGCAGAAGTAGAAGCAGCAATGCCAACAATACGAAGAGCAATCATCAGTGTGGACAGCTGCGCAGTATTGGCATTGGCAACCCGCTGCTGTTCAATCAACTTCAAAACTCCATTCATAAAATGTGTGTGCATGCCGCACAAATTGGTTCCACAGCCGGAAAATGATTCTTCGATGCTGTTCTTGCTTTTGTTATAGCCACTTTTCTTACATTTTTGTTTGTTGTTTTAACTGCTGTTGCATGATCTAATCGCTGTATGTATAATGGCCTACTATGTAAATATATATGTACATATGAATATATTCATACATATTTACATACAATACACGCATGCGAAACTTAACGAAAGAGACGAAAAAATGTGTCTCTGATTAACTGACTGTTAAGACTGTTATATTGGTTGACAACCTTCAGGGTGCCCAACAACAGAAATCGTAGGTTCTTGGGTAGTAACTAGTATTGCCTGGGTGTGTTGCTTGCGTGCGATGTTTCTGCCTCTCTAATTCCAAAATTATAACCAACTCCCTAGAAAGTCAAGCTAAACGCCTCACATACTTCAGACTATTTCTCAATTTGATGTTGTTTGTGTTGTTGCTGTTGTAATTTCTGCTAAGCTCTTTAAGCAATTAGCGCATTATGGGCTTTTAAAGCTAAAAATGAAAAAAAGAAAAAATAAATATCGAAAACCATTCAAAAATTAAAGCTCACGCTCAGCAGCTTCAAGCATTTGTCGAAAATGACTGCTTGGTTCGCTCTCTGTATTTTACTCTCTCCGCTCTCTGGAGCATAAGCTCCAACCAAAAACAAAGACGAAAACAAAATACATTTTGCTGGTAATTGTCAAAGGGAAAGAGTTTTTGTGTGTTCCTTTTGCATTTATATTTAGCCTATCGTCGCAGTTCTCTTTGTCGTGCGAGCAATGCGAGCTAGCAAGAGCCAAACTGCTGTGAGATAACGACAAACAAAAAATAAAACATAAATGCCGCCAAGCCGCAATTTGAATTGTAAGCATATGAACACACACACTCACATATGTACTTAAAAATATATACATTTATGTATATACTATGAATGTGTATGAGCTTATTAATATGCATGCATTAAAGACCATGTGGGCGTCCAAACCAAAAGCGATTTATTGTTTTACCCCGAAATGTTGACATTTTGAAATTTGAGTTTCACGGCGTATTTATGTATTATGCGAATATGTATCCAAAAGCAAGAGAAACGACAGACAACAAAAAAGTGCAGTTCGTTGTTGTTAGTGGATTGGTGCAAAGCATTAGAAGACAAACTGGTTGCGCAGGAAGTGTGTCCACCTGTCCGCCAAATAGCCTGTTGGCCAATTCGCATAGTTCGACGGTCTACGACCTACGCCAACATATTTGACACTCTTTAACCTGTTGCTCAAAAGCTTTGCTGGATTTCACAGTTTGAATGTTAATTACAAGTGCACTGTATAAATTTAGTTTTTATTTAATTTCTAAGTTTATTAATGACTTACAGAAATTTCGGTTCTAACTCAAAAAAACCTATTTAACTTTATCACTCAGAATATGTTCTCTATGAATAATAGTAACTGAAATCAGTTACTATTTCTAAGTAAAAATTAAACGAGTGTTCGTTCGTTTGACAACTCCCCTGTAAAATTAAAATTGCTGTATGTTAAATGTTGCACTCGGAAGCACTAGACTATTTATGAGCAGTTCTTATATTTACTCATATTATCTAGTGCCTTTCATATTTGTTAAAATTAAACAAAGTAGCCTTCATGTAACACTCTCTTTCGACTCTTATCTATTATCTCTTTTATTTACTGGTCAAACGAAAGTTGAAGATCGCACAGATTTTTGTTTCAATCATAATGCCCAGTTATTTACAGTGTTTGTAAATAGTTGAAAATCGAAATCCCTCTGCTTATCGGACACATTCCTTAGAAAAACGAAAGTTGACACATGCGAGCGATAAGAAAGTTTGAATCATAGTTAGAAGAGAATTATTGGAGTTATCTGGTGTGGAGTGTTGATCTTTAGACTTAATCGATCGATCTGTTCCCTGACAGGCTATTAAGCTTATGGCATTTTAGTCAGTTTCAATTGAACTAAAAACTAATAAAAGGCATTATTCAAGCCAATTCGTATAAAATGGCCAGAAATTGTGGCCAGCCGGAGAATGCAGCGAATTGATGAGTATGAAGTGCAGTTGCAAGTGGAAATTGGAATTGCTGACGAAGCTGAAGGCGGCACTTGAGATTTTATAAGTCAGAATAACACTACTTTCTGGGCATGAGTCTGGGGCCTTGTGATTCCCTCTTCTTCATGCTGAGTGACCAACAGCGAGAGCTAAGCACAGACACAATGAAGCAACGGCGCACGCCAAGCCAAATACAACACAACGTAGCAAAACACAGCACAACCCAGCGAGTTTATCGAACTCATATTGAAGATTGAACGCATGGCTTCACACAGATGCAACGGCGGCTACGTCTACGGACAGATACAGATTCAGATACAAACACATAAGCACGTATACACAGATACAATTATAGAGACTAAACTGAAGAGTGCGCTACTTAATTGCTTTAATATTAAAATGCAACGCTAAATTCACGGAAAGGTTTTTACTTAAGTTTTCTTCACTCCGCTATCCTCAGTATTTTCTTCGAGAAAAATACAAATGTATCTGTTAAATTCAGCCTTCTCTTTTAACCGGAAACTGGACATTGTTGTAACGAATTTCTGTCGATTTGTACTAAAACACAAAGTTTTTTAGATATAAAAACATTTTCATTGTGCGGTGTATGTAACTTTTTTTACATATTCATTGGATATTATAATTTTTATTAGGTTTCTATAAAGGGTAGATTTATATTGAATGAGACATGAGCTGAGTCGATATGTCTGTTAATGCGAAAATTAGTCTTTCAGTTTTGAATGTCATGTGACTTGACACAGGAGTATCATCATATTGCGGTTGTTATTAATTTGGCATCATAAGTAATTTACATCTCAGGAAATAATACCCGAATCGGTACCGAAACCCTTAACAGAAGATAACCGTTTCATACTTATTTATTACCGAAAACCAAAGAGAAGAAGGTTTCGGAACTTTTGTTTATTGTTTGAGTGAATATATTAGCAAAATTACTTAAAATTTTACTTTGGCTTATCACGATTAAATGTAAAATATGTGTAATTATCTGAAAATACCATAATCCGTAAACAATAATTTTTGTTAAAGCATGTACACATATACAGGAAGAATGGAAATGAAAAAATTGTAACGACTGTCTAATCAGATCAAGTTAAACATATTTATTGAAAGTTGAAAAGGGAAAAATTTAAACGATTGCAGATGATGCCCGTTGGTCCATTCGCCTTTTGATTAAATTTTGTAATTTTTATTTTGATTGTCCAAGTGATACCTCGATCATGCCAATCAATTTTCATCAAGGCGTTAAGATGTCTTACTGTATGAACTTTTGAGAATACCGCAAGCTTAGCGGAACACGCTAAAATTCGCTCAAATTGACACCACAATAGTTTCTAAACCACACAAGCTACAAATATGTTCTGTGTATCGTTGGAAAATTACTTTTAATATTAATATTCAATATTTCTTATCATATAATTGGCTATCAGAAATATTTGAATAGCTTGGGATATTTACCTGAGGCGGGATGAAACCGGCATGCGACTAAATATATTTATTGTCTGTTTCGCTACAGCTTAAGGTATATTTTATCTATACGTGTAATAATGTGCTTACTTGCAATTGTGTTTCAGGCTCGTCAACGTGCTTCCGTCAAATGGCTACTCTCGAAGGCGTTTAACAATCGGGTGCCAGACAACCTGAAGGAGCCCTTCTATCGTGATCACGAGAACCAGGAACGCCTCAAGCCGCAGATTGTTGTTGAGTTGGGCAACGCGACGCTTTATTGTCAGACATTGTCTAACCTGTACTCCGATCCCAACTACCAAAGCTTAAATCACTGGTCAATATTACAGACGCTAGCTCGCAAGGGTGTCCCTGTGGCCGAGTCCTCGGACATGCCCATTACCGAAACGGTATTAATTCAAACAAATCCGTTGCGAATTGTAAGTAAAGCTTAATTTAGTAACCGTAAGTAAATCTGAAGAACACTTTGAAGAACGACACCTTAGTCAGTCGGGGTGGGAGCCAACCAGGGTCTCCGACAAGCCCAATTTCTCAAGGCAGATATAGTCAGAAACGGCTTGAACGTCTGAATCCCAGAGGGAAAAATATGCTCAGAGTACTAACCGGTCTCTTGACAGGACACTGTAGACTAAGAGGCCACCTACATAGAGAAGGTATGATCAGTAGCGGAACCTGCCCCTACTGATTATACCTAATTTAGGTAGGAGGAGAATTTCTCAGTTCGTACCATTGCATCAATATTCTTAAATTCATTAAAGAGATTCATTAGAGAGATAGCGTCGATGAAGGAGCTGTAAGCTCAGAAGGGGTACAATAAGTCCAATATAGTCCAATTGGAGATAATGTATAGTATATAAAACACCGGCCAGCGGGACATAACTCTTTCCGCTCTTATGATATTATGTGATATGTGAATTTCATAATTTATAAATTCTCGACTATTCGGACAATCAATGGCCAGGCAGTGTCTGAGTTAGCAAATTGTCCTGATTACAGAGTTTAAAATGAACTTACCAAAATAACTTAAAAACTTCTTTCAAATATTATTTTAAGTATCAAACAAAATATATAAAAGAAGTGTAGCCCATTTCCACACCTCGTTTCCGTGAGCGATGGGATTTTACTACTTTATTATAAAAATACTTTAATTAAATAAAATGCGAATTAACGCTGGGTCTATTCGAATCTTTCAGAACGCCCACATGTCTGTGATAGAATCGTTAATGATTCTGTATGCGAAAGAAATATCGTCGGGTGACCGAATTACGTCGGCCTTACGGAGGTAAGCAGTAGATGAATCCTTTCTAGAATTGCAAAGCTGAGTCTTTATTCAATTGTAGAATATCTGGCACCAGCTATCAGGCGCCCCCTGTCCAATCGTATGAGCAAGCGTTGCTCGCTTGGATATCGCATGCATGCGCCGCTTTAAAGAAGCGAATCGTCAAAGAGCTGGAGTCAAGCGTGCCGGATGAAATCGTAAGGATGCCATGGCAGAATTATAAGCTGTCCTGTGAATGTCGTTAACTAATTTATGCTTCTCTTTGTAGGGCACGCGTCTGCAGACGCCGGATATACCGCCAGTGCGTGATTTTCAGGATCTTTGTGATGGAATCTGCCTGGCGCTACTCATTTCCTATTATTGCCCCAAGGTGGTACCGTGGACGAGTGTACGGATCAATTACTTGCCCGCCGTGGAGGATTCGATCCATAATATACTGCTGGTGAGCAGTTTTTCACAAAAGCATTTGCCATACGGTGTCTTCCACATGACACCCGAGGACATTACATATATGCGGGGGTAAGAGCAAGAATCTAATATTCAAATGAGTCCTAATCATTAATGACTTTTATCTCTTCAATAGCTCGATGAAACTGAATCTAGTCTTGCTGCTGACGGATTTATTCAATCTATTTGAGATACACCCGGCCAAATGTGTATGTTATCCAGGCATGGATGGACAGGGTAAGTGACAGCGCCTACATACTCCACCCAACTACGCACCGCATCGCATTCCAACCAAATAGCTAACCAACCTACCAAGTACCCTTCCAAACCATTGGTCCTATTGAGTGTTTGCAACCAAGGCATATTTAGCAATGTCGTCTTCGTCGTTGTCCTGTGAAATTATTATCGTTTTGCATTGCGTTTTATGTTCAATTTTCGTTAAAATTTGCTGCACTTTTCTTTGGCTTTCTGTAAATAGAAAATCAATTCAAACATTTGTTTACCTTGTTTAATGAGGCGATAGGATCCTTAGGGCAATTAAGAAAAATATCAATTGTTAGATGCACAAAACAATTAACATAATTATGTCACGATTGTGCATTCAAAAATGATCTATGGTTGCACCAGGCACTTCGCCATGAAGTAGAAATCAGCATACAATTAGATTACATATAAGAGAACAAAATGCAATGTGATTCTTCGGTTACCCCTCCATAAATAATTTATATCAATTACAATCGAAAAATGACACCCCGATCATCTCAGCCTCATTCATTCGATTTGTTTCATTTATCCGGCTGTCATCCCGCACCTGTTCCATTATATGGAAAGCAATTCCAAGTAGATAACTTAATGATTAATTCAATTTCAATCGATTTTATACTTGACTCTCTTTCTTTGTTTATATGCAAAACGCTTCTGCAAACCACAAATCATCAACTGAATGGGTGTTAACACTATGCTCTCTTTCTTCTCTCTACATTCAACACACTTATGCAACAACAACTAAAACAACCACGGCAACAACAAACCGTAATTCGCAATATAAATGATCGATTCACGTAGATGTCATCGCCAAGCGCACGATGGGCGCCAATGAGCACGGAATCTGCCACCGACGGGGCCTCACTGTGCAACCCGTAACGCCCATTCCCGATTTACGCAGTGATCTTGACCAGCCGCCCGTTGGCTCGCCTTTGAATCGGCCACCGTTTCAAGGTTTACTTCACTTCTTTAAATGCCTAATTTCTCTGATCATTCCAATGCAGAGATATCTGTGCTTATTTTGTTTTTTTCGTGTGTGATCCTCCCCTCAATTTGTTATGTTTGTTGTCTAGTTTCATAAAGTGAATGTTTTTCATTGTTTCATTCATTGTTTGTGTTGACGTTTTATCTGTTCGTTTGTTCGATTGCTTGTTTCGTTTCTCTCCATTTTGGCCGCCGCTTTTTCAAGCCGTTATGAATTTAGTCTGTCAATAATTGTAGCCTTAAGTTAACTAACAAATATCTGTTCATCATTATGCTGATCCATCTCTGTCATTGTTAACGATACGAAAACTCCCACTGTTTATGCCCCTTGCACTCGTTGCACACATGAATGCTGCACCTGCTCATGATATTTGACATAAATCCTCAAATTGGCCCACTTTTTGCACTGCAACTGTTGCCTCCCAACTAATTAACAAAGGCTGTATTACAACCAAAAATCATGAGAGCCACAAGTCTGATATCATCAAATACAAAGATATTAGAAGAATGAAAAGAGATTACATTGCTAAATCTGGAATCTATTTATCCAGCCCTTTCACTTGTTCTTCTATCCATCGCTTTATGGTATTTTAAATAGACCTTGGTTTTGCTTGGATGTTGTCGACGTTTTGAAGATTTACTTAATTTAAAGTTATTATTTCTATTAAATTCTTTTTTTTTGGCTGAACACATTTTGTAATTTATTTGTTTTATCTTATGTATTTGTTTTTTAGTTCCGCACACAAATTCCTTTAGCGGCGGCTTAAATCGCAGGTCAACTCCGCCCACCGAATATCAAACGATGCAATCAAATAATTTTGATGGCAATCAAGCAGAAGGTAATTATCGACAATTGAACACTTGTATTTATTATTTGCTTATTGTTTTGTTATTGTTGTCTTGCGATTTGATTTTAAATATATTTAAACTTGCGATTGCAAGTCGGTCGCCTACTGCAAACCCGAAACTTTACTAGAATTTATTTATAATTGTATGATTTTATTTTTTTCTTTTATCTGAACCACCGAAACACACACACGCTTTAACATTGCCACCAACTGCGCATTTCCGCCTAACTGACTCCGTCTCCAACTCCCAAAACTCAATACGCCCATCCCAACAACGCCTTTCGATTCGCATGTGGCAGCGTTTGTCGTGCACAAGTCGCGTGGCATTACCACACTTTCATCCATGCACTCGCAACAGCAACACCAACAGCATCAGCAACAGTTTCAGCACCAGCACCAGCAGCAACATCAACAGCAGCAGCAACAACAGTCCCAGCAGGAGCCCTTAGTTCCAGCTCGCTTGCGACAGGCTAAAGAAAAGAACAATGTCGAGTCGAAGGCAGACGAGAGAGGTTTGGCTGTCTTTTAACTCGTTTCTCATATACTCTTCCTCCACCCATCTCTCGTCCCATCAATTACACTTGAATTCTTTTATATTTATTTCATTGCATATCTTTGTGGAATATATTATAATAGATTATGACGAGTTTTATGTAAATACGATTTAACTCGAGCTGTTCCGTCTGCTATTCCCTTTGTACCATAGAAATAACTCCAATCCGATCATTTCTTAAAAGGAAAGGTTTTATTGAAAATACCGCGCCTGAACAAAATTTTATTATCATTTAAGCCTCATACACTTAATTTAATCTTATTTTTTTTGCAATTGTCATCAACTTTATTTGCTGAATTTCTTTACGTTTGATTTTTATTAATTTTGCTCTCGTATCAACAATCGAAACAGGCGATTTTGTCGCTGCGGGTCGACCAAGTAACTGGGAACAGAGCCGACGTCCAAGCTTTGCAGGTATGCCAAAAAGAAATCTACAGTCGGTGTTTGATTCCCTGTACGAATGTGTGATGAGTGTGCTTAAGATTCAGCTATTGTTTCCGAACTATATTCCCAATCCTCCCGGATATGATTCCTGTGCTATAATGTCCTAATTATGAATAATAATGTTTCAGGTCGCCGTTCACGACGCAATTCCTCCAGCGAAGATTCACAGTTGACAATTGAGAACTTTGGAGGCTCACAGGATCAGCTGAATACGCTGGGCCGCTACGAGCGTGAACGTGATCGGGACCGGGAACGTAAGCTGTCGAACACCAGTGTGGGTAAGTAAAAGGTTCTCACGAATGGTCTTTCACCGAGTAACTTGAATAAATTGCAGAACCGGCTGTGGCAGTGCGCTCGTCAATTGCCGATGCTCGTGGCACTCTTCAGTTGGGTTACGATACGGATTCAGGCTCCGAAAAGCAGGATCGCGAAACTGAGAAGTATTCAATGCGTAGACAAGCAAGGTAAGCATTCTGTCCTACACACAGCAAGCTGGGCATAGAATAACAGATTCTCTCTCCTTTGTCTTGACAGTGTCGACAATGTGCCCACGGTGTCGTCCCACAATCTGTCGAACGCGGGCAGTCCGTTGCCGATGGCGCGTAATAAACAACATTCCACCGACAAGGATTACACAAATGCCGAGCACTATAGCGACGCCAGATCAAGTGGATACGATCCGGAAAGCACGCCCGTGCGTAAATCCTCAACCAGCAGCATGCCTGCAAGTCCGGCGGCCTGGCAATTGGAAATCTGCGACGATGACTTGCGCTCCCTTGAGAATGCGAATAAGTTATCCACGATGCGCATGAAACTGGAGGAGAGGCGACGTCGAATTGAGCAGGACAAGCGCAAAATAGAAATGGCTGTGCTGCGGCATCAGGAGAAGGTACGATCCATACTACAATTTTAGTCCTATTTGTAGGCCTTGACTTTGATGTATCTCAAAGGTATAGGGGATATCATTAATGATATTGTTTATCGATTTTAGGAGGACCTGGAATCGTGTCCAGACGTCTTAAAGTGGGAGACTATGAGCAATGAATCGAAGCGTACACCGGACATAGATCCCGCTGATATGGACAAGTATCAGGTGAGTGAAATCTTTTTGCATCTCTGCATCTCACACCAAGCTTGTTCTAACCCCGGATAAATGTAAACTCGCTTGTGTCTCTTTTTATACTCTCCCCGTCTCCCGTTATCCGCAATGCTCAATTTCCGTGTCTGTGGTTGTTCTTCCCACATAATAATATAAACACCTCTACACGACAATACACTACACTACTCTACACACACATATAAACATTAAAACATACGCATTAACACACACTTAACACCGGTCATGGATGTGTGAAACGATAAACAGCAAAGCATCGCCATTATGAACATGAATCTGCAGGATATCCAGCAGGATATCCATCGGCTGGCCACTCAGCAAAGTCAAATGCAGGCTCAGCATCTGCAAGCGCAGCAGCTGATGCAGGCACAGCAAATAGCCAACATGCTGAACCAGGTAAGCATCAGGACCTTCTCGCACCTTGCATCTCACCAAAATTACAAAATTAACTCAATAATCGCTTTATCGGTTTTATTCGATTTCGTTTTCTCCTTTTTTTTGTTTGTCTGCACTGGATTATTTGTTTCTTTGTTTGTTTGCTCGCTCGTTCGTCCGACTAACTGTTTTGGCTTCCCTCCCCATTCTAACCGCATCCGCAGCAACAAACGTACGGCTCGCAGCAGCACTTGGCTGACCACCATTACCAGCAACGGCCCATGCAGCAAAGCTTCGGCTCATCACCACATCTTCCACAGGCCTTCAATGCGCCCGTCAGCGCCTACAGCTCCCGTCCACCCAGTCGCGATCCCTACCAGCAACAGCAGCAGCAGCAGCATCATCCACACCAGCAGCCTATGCAAATGCCCCCGATGCAGTACGTCAACGAGCATGGACAGTACATGTCGCCGCCAGCTCATTACATGCAACCCCAAAGCCTCTACAGCGACAATGGCGTCCCGTACAACAACCACTCCCCTTACGGAGCTCCCCCGCCGCCACAATATCAGCAACGGAATAGCGTCTACGATGACTACGGCCAACCGGCAAATCATTTCTATCTGCACGAGTCACCGCCTCAACCGCATTCTGCACATCCACAACGTCGCACCTGGGCACACTCTGCGGCAGCGGCCGCCTATGAGCAACAGCAACAACAGCAGCAGCATCAGCAGCAGCAGCAACAACCCTTGTTGGATGTGAATGCCTGGCAAACCCAGAAGAAGATGCAACAGCAGCAACAGCAGCAGCAGCAGTCGCATCAGCAAAATTGGCCCAATCGGCCGCCCTCCAGCGCTGGCGCATCTCAGGGCTTTGTGCTGCATCAGAACGGTGGAGGGGGCGGCGGTGGGGAGTTGCAGCATCTGTTTCAGATGCAATCGTCGCCGCAACATGTTCAGCGTATGCATGGCGGCGGTAACAATGCCAATGGCGTGCAACGCCAGCAATCGCTGACGAATCTTCGCGACAATCGCTCACCCAAGGCCAACGCGATGGGACAGCCAATGACGATGGGACAGCACGAGGATGTGATGGCCCCTCAAAGTATTTGCTTTATTGGCGACGAGGAGGACGTCGAAGAGCTGGAGCGCAACATCATCGAGTCGATGCAGTCAACTCGCATCTCTGATTTTGTGGTGCAGCAACAGCAACGCCTTCATCAACAGCAGCAACATCAACAGCAGCTGCCGACGGCGCACAGCGGACGCGGAAGCAGCTCTGAGGATTACGACAGCGGCGAGTTGATTTCCAATAAGCTAAACATCACCAGCGGCAATCTGACTTACCGCATACCTTCACCCTCGCGGCCCTCCATACAGGCCAACAGTTTTCAGGATCCGCGAGGAAATGGAAATGGAAATGGTGGTGGTAGTGGTAGTGGCGGTGGGGGGAGTGGCAGCGGGGATGAGCAGCGACCCGAAAAGGGCTTTTACATATCCTTCGACAACGATCAACCGAAGCGACCTAAGCCGCCGCTGCGCGCCAAGCGGTCTCCAAAGAAGGAGCCCAGCAGAGATAGTGTGGACAACCAAGTTGTCCTTAAACGTGAATCGCTAAGTCAACTGCACAACATCAACCACTCTTTGAGCGACGAGATGAAAAATGCTTCCGTTGCCAGACACAGCATCCATGGCCTTGCCGGCGTCGCATCCAATGCCACTGTCAATGCTGGCAATGCAACATACAACAAGTACACAGACGAGCCGCCTATCCAGCTGCGCCAGATAGCCACTTCAACGGCCGAGCCCCTGGGCTTGGAGCGTCGCCACCTGGAGGACCTCACCAACCAGACGTTACAACAACCGCTGTCGCCCACACGGCTGAGGTCCGAGCAAAGCATCAGCAGCGCCGAGGCGGCCAAGAACAAGGCGCTGGTTATTGGCGTGGATGCGACCAATCTTGATCCGGTAAGACACATGATGCACGCATACATATTAAGAAAAGGTCGTAGTTTAAGTTGCTTATTCGCTCGCGGGAGAAGAATGGCTTAATGTGCGTATTTAACCATTTGACTTTGCTTTCAGGAATCTGTAGACGAAATGGAGCGTCGCAAAGAGAAGATAATGTTGCTGTCCCTGCAGCGTCGTCAGCAGCAAGAGGAAGCAAAGGCGCGCAAGGAGATTGAGGCATCGCAGAAACGAGAAAAAGAGCGGGAAAAGGAAGAGGAGCGAGCGCGCAAAAAGGAAGAGCAAATGGCGCGACGAGCAGCCATATTGGAACAACATAGACTAAAGAAAGCCATCGAAGAGGCTGAGCGAGAAGTTAGTGATAACCTATTTGAGATTTGCCGGAATAGTGATGCTAATTCAATTTGATTTAGGGTAAAACCCTGGACCGGCCCGATCTACATGTTAAGCTACAGCCACAGAGCTCGAGTGCATCCACGCCACGTCTTAGACAGCAGCGGGTGACTAGACCACGTCCCAAAACGATCCACGTGGATGACGCCAGTGTGGACATCAGTGAGGCTTCAAGCCTATCCAGTCGGGGAAAGAAGGGCTCCAGTTCAAACCTAACCGGTGAGCTCAGCGCTAGATTCCAAAGCAATTGCCCTTTGGCTTTCTACACACTGCTAGACAATATTAATATGTGTTCCACCATGGGATACCAATTCGCTTCCACTCTTGTCTGTTTGTAAGATAAATGAACGTGAGTCCGATTGAATTACATCAAGTCGGGCTCACATCCTACTTTTTAGTTTGTTCGTTCCGAAAGTATAAGAGCCGGTAGAAGAATTGGATTAACTTGTATCTCTTTTAAAGCCATTGTCAGTGGTCATGAGAGCCATTGCCTAACACATAGATCCGTTGAACATCTAAATTGCTCTCTCTTAAAAGATCCCAACGAGAGTGGCCTTTAATGTTTGTATGTGTGAAAATTTCGGCAAGTCGAAATCGCAAACTTTTTTGTGTTCATTTTGTTTTATTTTGTGCTCTTTAATTTAGAACTTGTGTTTAATTTGTTAATATTATGTTTTCGTTTAAATCCCGATCGCCCCTAATTGGACAGGCTATGGCCAGCTAAGCTCAAATTCTATGAAAAGAGATTATTACAGGGGATCCCAAGACTCCCTCACTGTTAAAGGTAAATTGAAGTTTTGTTTTGTTTCATTTTGTATTTATTTCATTTACCAAGTTTAGTTTAGTTAAGCATGCATTTCTTAATGATTTCACTGGTATTCTTATTATTTACTTGATGTTATCTCTCTTTGATATGATTGCTGGAAAAGGGGCTACTTTGGATTTTTGTAAATTTGTATTTATTTATTTTTATTTAATTTTCTTTTCGATGCACTTAGTATCTTGCCTTAACTGTAGAATAAGTGACGATTTACCTTAAGTCTTAACCACTAATCTTGTTCAACAGAGTCCCCCGACGATTATCCCAGCACAAGTTCAACTCCGATTGGACGACGGGGATCTTACAAAACTTCCAGAGGTTGGTGCTGGGTATCAAGTACAAAGTCTTCTCTTTTTTTTTCTACTCTTGCTTTTTGTTGGTTGGATTGTTTTGTGTTAATAACAGCGATGGAGATGAAACGAAGTTAAAACGAGTAACGCTGATTAAGTCGGAAGCTCTAATTAACACAAAGCTTCCTTCGTATTTTTATATTTTGTTTGTTTTAATTAAAGCGTGCTTCGCGCTACAAAGATCACGCTAAATCACCAAACTACTTAAACTTTAGTTGAAATAAACGCACAGCTAACATACTTTAAGAATGGAAATACCAATACTAACTGCTAGCACCTTCAATTTGAGATTAAGCACCTGGGGAAGCTGATTAAGACAACACCATTGGACAGGACATGCAATTGGAATTGGCTCTGGGACAATATACATGTATACAAGTTGTTATAAACGCTTGTATAATTTTATTTAATTATACAATATTTAACACCTGTGTGGTTTGGGTCGATGGCCAAATGCCAGAAGACGTGTTTAAGTTAATCTTTAGTTTAGATTTCATATTTTGTGTTCTTGTTGTATCATCATACTTGAAGTGAACTATACTTGATCCATATATACGTATTCCATACGCCGCGGCGCCACTTCTTACAGAGCCAACCGTCGAAAGGGGCCGCACCCTGTCACGTATATCAGTTGCTAAGGGGAGCACACTTAATTTCCGTGGCCGAAAGTCCAATTCGCTTATGAATTTGTGCGGTAAGAAGAGTTTCACAGCTAAAAATAAAAACAGCTGCTTGCCTTTTACTTTTACTCAATTTTATCAATTAAACTTACTCTCCTGCTTCATGGTTTAATTTGTGATAGAAGATATTGGTGTTTCTTTACTTTTAACTGGTTCTCGTCTTATTGTTATTTGTCTTTTTTTAACCACATTGGTGGTAGTTGTTTTCATTTCTTTAAATTGTATTTATGTACATGTTTATACTACGAACTTTTGGTGGTTGTTTCATATTTCTAAGCATTATAATTATTATTTATTTTCCATATCATTTGAAAATATTTAACTTAATCTTCGATTTTAGTTTGAGAGTAATGAAAGCGTAACTTCCGATTATACACATATGTACAATATGTCTGAGGTATCTTTTCCTAAATCGATGAATGCTTAAACATTGGCCGCGTTCACCAGAACAAATCAATCAGTAATCATGTATTTTGTTTGTTCGATAACAAAGCATCACAATCACAGAATTTCAGCGTACTATTTTGGTGATGAATTTTCAGTCATCATACATCACAAAATTTGAAATCATGATTGCTAATCACTGCATTTCACCAGAATAATCATGCAAATTTCATCGATTTTCTGTTGTCGATTTGATCTGGTGAACACGGCCATTATCACGAAGAAATTTTGACTCTACTTAAATTCTGCCTTATAAATAGTGACTTTCTGGATAATAATTGCTTTAAATACTCTTCCACATGCATTAATTTTAATTATAAATCACAGTACTGAAAATTAAAAATGTTCGATTATTCAGTTAAATGTTGAGTAAATTAAGTGGGTGATAAGGAACTTGGCCTTGAACTACTTTCGTTACAATACTTTTATAATTTGTGCATTAATTATATATATTTTATCTGTTATCTGTTATCTTTATGATTTGATGTTTGAATTTATTGAACTATTTTCATTTGCTGAACTGTACGTTACTCAAAGACTATTGAAATGACAGCGGTGGCGGTGTTGCTAGCATTATTTGTGGATCTGTCAGTTGTTTACTCTCAGATGTCAACTGTCAACTTACCTATACAATTCGCAACTGGTTCTGGTTTAGCTTAATCTACTTTGTACATATTGTCCGCATTTTTGGGGGAATGGGATTCTCCCAATTTCGACTACGCACACAAGTATGACTGCACACCAATCATTACACCACACACACCCACACACTCAAGCACATATTCAGGCAAATCATACAATATTTAGATTTTGAGCTACATTGAACAATCTTCCAAACTGCTTTACTAAATTCAATGCACACATTCTCTTCTTTTATTTCTCGTTTCTTTCAATTCAAAACTCTTGTGTACAATAAAAACGAAAAAACCTAACTATTGAAATTAACAAATGTGACAAACGTATTAACAAAATCGAAATAATACCCTATAACATTCATCGCTCGATCGCTCTCATCGACATTATCGTATGGCGACTAACAAAATCTGAATAAAACGCATCAATCGAATGAATATACGAAATTACTGCATGGATGACAACCCTGACACTGTTGCTCTGCTCTCTCGCCCCCGCGCTCTATTCAACTCTATCACATGCTATGCACTGTGGCTGTGGGATCCGGCAATGCATTCTGTGCCTGATGATGCTAAATGTTTGATGTTTCATGATTGATGAACTCGCTCGATCTCGCTTAATGGTTAGACACAGATTCGGGATTAGGACGGGCCACTCCGCCGCGGCGAGCACCGTCACCAGGAATGGCGGCATCAGGTAGGCATATGCCATCTCCCTCTGGACCAGGCTCTTTGCCGCCAGGTTTGATATCGAAACGTCGCGGATTTGATGATGGATCAAGCGATATCTCATTAACTGCGAATGCAATCATGGAATACTCGGGTTTGTACCTAGTGTCAAACAATCCTCAGTTATATCTCATCCACCACATTCAGCATTATCGTACCTACACCAAACATACATATTGGTTCTTCATTCATCATTTGTACATTTCTCCCCTCTTTTTTTCATACAATATGAACTTCATTTGTCAACTTTTTTTAAGTTCTATTCATTGTTCAGTTGACTTCAGTATCAATTGGCTTTATCAACTTCATACATAGAAATGATTTGCATATACATGCTTGCCATGTGATGTACTCATGTATCCGAGAACATATAGTCCCCATATACGTATGTACGTATGTGTACGGACTGCGACAGTTTGTGTGTGCGCGCGTTTATACCCTACTCCTAAATGACTACATAGACAACTGATCTGTAATCCATTCGTTCGTTCTTCCGTTGCGTCGTCAAATCCACGACTTCGATGGTCAAACCGAGATGTGTTTATTTTCTACATTAATACAAATAATTTAGTCTAATTAATTAAAATGCCCGATTGGCCCCTTGTTTAACCGCTTCACATCTGCAAACGTTAATACGAACAATAACAACTTTTAAATTCAATGCAAACTTGCAAGCATTAATTATTATTAAGTTTTAATTAAAATTTTTTTTATTGATTTTGTTGCATATTGTTTGATTTTAATTTTCATTCTGGAATGATTCACTTTTTGTATTAATTTCCTTATTAGCTAGTTGACAATGTAAGTATTAAAGTAATGTGCAGTTTACAAGGGTTCTTTCATTAAGTAATGTATCTACACATTTATAATCATACAAATTTTAATAGCCATCTAAACAGAATATTGAAAATTCTTCCTAAAATGACTCCTTAACTTCATGAGCGTGAAATGCGATATTCTATTCAGATTAAAATACATATGTAACAAGAAGAGACATTACTTTGTGAAGAACCCCCATAACCTACAGCTCCTTAAAATAGAACTGTGACCTGAGGATGTAGCTCAGTTTGCACGTAGAAAAATCAGAGAAAAGAATGCAATAAAATAATTTTAAATATAAATAAGGAGGCTTGCCATTAACACTGAGTAGAAATCCACGATAAATGAAGTTGAATTTTTGTAAAAGATTCAACACAACAGTTTTAACCATATTATTGTTTATTAACAGGCCCGAAACTTTATAAGCAACCAGCGGCCAAATCAAATCGCGGCATTATACTGAATGCCGTTGAGTACTGCGTTTTTCCAGGCGCCGTGAATCGCGAGGCCAAGCAGAAGGTACTCGAGAAGATCGCACGGTCGGAGGCGAAACACTTCCTTGTTCTCTTCCGTGATGCCGGCTGCCAATTCCGTGCCCTCTACAGCTACGTGCCCGAAACGGACCAAGTGACAAAGCTGTACGGAACGGGACCTAGTCAAGTCGACGAAGTCATGTTCGATAAGTTCTTCAAGTGAGTTGCAACTCTGATAACCATAATGAGCTCGCAATGATTAATTTTCATTCTTCTCTTCAGATACAACTCAGGTGGCAAATGCTTCTCACAGGTGCACACGAAGCATCTGACAGTCACGATAGACGCCTTCACAATACACAATTCGTTGTGGCAGGGCAAGCGGGTGCAGTTGCCCAGCAAGAAGGACATGGCGCTTGTGATCTAAATCGATCGACTGCAATCTAAACTGCCACCTTTAACAAAAACTGAAACTGAAACTGAAAGTGAACTGCGAGAGCAAAGACAATTGAAAGTTCTATTGTGGCACCGAGTCATTGGCAGTGCGCTTGGGTTTTGGGCTTGGGCTCTGGGGACAGGATACAGGGTCCGGCATAATATGGCTTAATAACTAATTGCACACGTTTGCGCAGCAGCGGCAAAACATTGGAATTTACATAAAATATTGTATTCAATTGATAAACCATGCGATAAAATATTTATTTTAAATATTCAGCATAAACAAAACGAGAACAAACAATAATTCTTTAGGAATAAAAATCCCCCACACACAAAAGCCAAAATAATATCCAATGGATAACTTAATAACTTTGTCATATACACCTACACAAACACACACACAATTCAATGAGGAAAAGAACAACATAAACAATGTAGAAAATCTTTATCTTATTAATTTGTTTTAAATTGTTATGAAGTTTTTTAATGCGAACATTGTCGCCCTTTTTTTTTTGTACCAGACATAAGGCGGAGAGATGTGAAGGGGCGACAATTTCGCCAGTCGACACTAATTTTAATGCCACTAGCTATTTATTTTAACACTAATTAATAGTTACTTTTATGCAAGCTTAAAAAGGATAATACAACTAATATTAAAAGGATACATACACACATAAAAAAAAATGAAAAAAGACTAAACTGACTGAATTTGAGGAAAGCGAGAGCTTTGTCTACGTTTAGTACAAATTCAGTGGGATCGCGATTCGTGGTTAACGGAAACACATACAAACGCATATACGATACAAGAGAACAAAGTCAGATGCTATAATCGAGATGCAGTCGGACTCTAAAATTCATAAATCTAAAACTACTTGCGAAATGTATGTCCTTTATTATTATTATTTTTTTTTTCGGTTTGGGTTCGAATTGAGCAATTGGATATGGATACTACTTTAACATTTATGCGCGTCTAACTGCCATCGATTTAACTATTGACATTGTTGCCGTTGTTTTTTGTTTTTAAGCCTTGTACACATTTTAGAATTCGCTCAACATTGCACCTTTCCCTTTAAGTCCTTAACCAACGAGTATATTAGAAATATTGAGCAATTTTCTTCATTGCTATTGTTTTTGCTTATTTCGAAAATTTACTGGATGTTTTCTATTTGATATTAATCTTGGAAATGTTTTTTTAACATATGTTTTTTCGGTATCTTTACGTTATTTGCATATTGCGGGAGAGCGAAGTAACATTGTAAGTGACAAACTAATAAGCTGTCAACTGTGTACGGATATTCTTAAGAAAGTTGTGCGATTTTGGCATTCGCAAAAAAGAAAAAAAGTACAAGGGAGAGTTGATTGAATAACATGTTTAAATATGTATGTACCATATATATAAAAGTATATGTGTGTGTGTCGGACCAGCTGAGTCCGTGGCTCCAGCATAAATGAGTAATATTAATGCGATCTAAACATTATATGAAATGTAATAAAGTTATTAAAAATTATAATTTAACAAATTGCAACTAAATGGTTTTCTTCAAACGAATCAAAGGTTTTGGGCCATGCACAACGCATAGAGTATCACCCTCAAAGACATTTATTATTTTGAAAATTAAAAAGACAACTATATAATGATTATATGGTAATTCTCCCATGTCGAATGCGACATTCGCATTCAAAGTGAAATAAAACATATACCAAAACATTATTTTGTTGTGACAAAAGGGGAAACTCATAGGTCTTACTTAGCACTGTTATTGGTACAAATGTTAATTTTGGGCAATTGTTCGTTTTCAAGATAATTTAAAAAAACCAAGGCATTCGCACGCGGCTCAAATAGAAGTCGTTTTTTCGGCGACCAGTTCTAACACTGATTCCGGCAAAACGTGAACGAATATTTTGATGCAATTATGTTTAAAATGTAATGCATTTATTTATCTTAAAAATTTGTTTGTGTTTGATTTAAAAATATTAAGTATTTTTTTTTCTAAATTTGATTTGAATCACTGTCGCACGCGACATGTCGCTCGCGACATTTTGTTCCACAATATATTTATATTGTTTCTGTCTCTCTTTTTTTAAAATTATATATCGAAACAGCTCGAAAAACTTGCTTTAAATTAAACTTTCAATATATTTCTATGTAAATCTTCTAAAAGTTGCAATCTTTCGCAGCATTCCAAGAGTCTTAATTGTATTATTATATTAGGGAGACGTGGAGTGCGACCCGCTAGATCTATTGCACCCACTTGTAAACCTGGAGCTCCTCCTCTCGCGCAAAGTCGAGAATTTTAGCCGGGTCGAGGTCTACAATGTCCTTCATCGGTAGGATATATTTCCCTAGAGGACTGCTACTGGATATAGCTACGCATTCTGCCAGAATGTGCTTTAAGGATTTCGCAGTCCGTCTGTCAGTATGAGCACCTGGATCTCAGAGGCCATAAGAGCTAGAGACTCCAAACTTGGTGTGTAGGTTCGACTATATTGCAAGCATATCAAGTTCGTTTTTAAATTAGGTTCGGATGACTATATCACATAACTGCTAAAGGAACGATCAGACGAAAATCAAGCTTTAGTTCGAAAAACGTTTATGTTTTTTCGAGATACCTCAGCCAATCTATCCACCTAATCCATCTGGGATGGGCCTATACATTCTGACCAAAATTGGTAGAAATCGGTCTACCATATCATATTGCTGCCATTTTAAGGATCACTCGCAAATTAAGATTGAGTATGCCAACTTTTGTAGTTTCTGGGGATTGTGATATCGAACTCGCAGATTGGGAATTGTCAATTGTCTTATGCTTCCTGATCAATCATAGGGATTTCATACGAACAATTAGTCGAAAATGAACAAGGCCATCAAGCCCTCATCGTGCCGGGCACAGGGTATATTTGCTGTGTTCTAATAAATCTTTTTTAACTTCTTTAATGTTAATTTATCATCAGTATATTTAGTACATAATTTTTTATATTTGTAGCGAGTTATATTATTTTATTTTAATCAGATTTTCTTTTCTATAGTAAGTACAGGGTCTCCGACAGTCGAGTAAGCTCGACTGTAGCAGGCGAAGCCCCCTAGTATTTTTTTAAAGCTGTACCATTTAATTTAATTTCTTGATACCGAGTAGCCAGGATATAAATTGGAAGTTCTAGCGTTTCGGCTGATGAAAGAGAGGCTCGTTTGCAGCATCAGGCAAATTCATAAAAGCATCTTCATTTTCTTGTGTCACCGAGTGGTGCGCCTAAGAATGAAGTGGACAAAATGAGTTTTTCATAAATTATTATAATTGTATTATTGCCGTACAGTTAAGAGTACTTAACGCCAAACTGACTCCAGACTTCAATAAACCAACAATAAATATCTATGTGAATATTAACAATTCGATATACAATTTTTTGAAATCATTGTTTGTCAAACCTGCAAACTCCTGCTATTAGATTTTCTCTATTTCAGGTACATACTCTTTGTACTGTGCGGGGAAAAAAATGTATTACTTTGTTTATTAATGTTTTTCACACCTCCAGCGGAAACCAAAAATAAAAGTGTTCGCTCTTTCAATAAAATTTTTGGATCACCAATCGTATTACTTCCGATTGGTGATCCAAAAATTTGTGTGTCTGTATCCAAACAAAGCCTTATGCTAAACGATGTAAGCATGTGCATATTTTCTTGATAAGAAAGATGGTACAAACGGGAAGCAGCCGGACTCTTGCCAAGTTTTTGTAGACTAGACCACTCTGCTCCGTCTAGAAAGGGTCGCACACGATAGGAAAAAGAAACACGATTTTATTTGGGAAGATGCATCGATATTTTGATGTACTTAAGAGAAGTAAAAGTAGTTAACTTAGGTTTTACATTTGGAAATCATCGCGCAAGTCATTGTATCGCTGTACGTGCTCCTTTATCTTGGATCCGTCGACCCAGGTGACGAAGTCTTCTAAGTTGCGAGAGACAAGAAAGGCGGGATCTTTAACCATTTCAGGGCCCACACGGACATGACCTTGTTCAATGAGGTCGGTGGCATGCTTTAGACTCTCAGACATTCTCACTGAAAGAAATCAACCATTCATATTAGCACTTATCTGCCGCTTATTGTCCAACTACTCACGTTTGACCATAACTACGGGCAAACGACGGCGACAAAAGTGACTTGCTGATGTCTTGCTGGCGCTCTCCAGGGTGAGATGATCGTTGGCAACACCCATGGCATGCAGTTTGTGCATAAGCATTTCGGTTGCCTCTGCTTTAAATGGATCTGAAGCATCGAGTCTGGCTATTTTCTCGGTAAGTTCTCTTATTTCTCGCGATAGTTTATTATATCTGCATAGAAAAGAATTTTAAAGTTAAAGTAATTATATGTAAATATGTAAGTAGATATCTACGTTATGCTAATCTATGGCCGACGTACTTTGTGTAATCCTCACGTTTTTGTATGTGATAGCGTCGTAGAATTTTATTCTCCTTGCTGCTGTTGTCGACTTTCCAAGTAATGAAATCAACCTTTTTCAGCAATTTCTGCTCATGAAATTTTAGTTTTCTCACCATCTTTGTGTTTGTTTTCTTTTGCTTTGCTTGCACGTGTGCTTTGTTATGAGAGTGTTAGGAAACGTTTGCGTGCAGTTTGTTGTGTTGACGGCATTCACAGCTGTTTTTAGATCTCCCTAAACAGTGCTGCAAAGTAAAGCGAAATGAACCAGCTGTATGAATCACAAGCTCAATTGAATAAGTTCTGTGACTTTGTTTACGTTTTGCAGAGTTTCTTGAGATATTATAATGGCGGCTACTTTAGACGAAGAATCACCACCAAAGCCGGCTTTCGCCAATGAGGAGGACCCACTTGCCGAAGAACGACTTGGCTATGTTCGCGAAGTTGGCGCTCAGGCGGTATGGAGCTTGTCATCATGCAAGCCAGGTAAGATTCCATGAACAAAATGTAGGATGTGCATTAAAGTCACACATTAAAGGATTTGGCGTTGAACGATTGCGGGACAACATAATGGACACCTACTGGCAATCAGACGGACAACTACCGCACTTGGTTAACATACAATTCCACAAGCGCACCAACATCAGCCAGATCTATATATACACCGATTACAAACTGGACGAGAGTTACACTCCATCGCGCATTTCCATTCGGTCCGGCACAAACTTCAATGATTTGCAGGAGTTGCAGGTGATCGACTTGACGGAGCCGAATGGTTGGGTCCAGATTCCCATAAAGGATGGTAATGTGAAGTCTCTGCGCACATTTATGCTGCAAATTGCAGTAATTTCAAATCATCAGAATGGAAGGGATACTCACATGCGCCAAATTCGAGTTCATGCTCCCTGTGGTGGTGAGGGGAAACATTATCCACTGGAATTATTTGGCAAATTCGGCACTGTAGACTTTCAGAAATTCGCTACCATACGTTAATTAGGGATACTCATAAAAATCATTAGAGTTCGCAATAGATAAATAAAATAATCCGTCTAGGATAAAATTTCATCTGAAATGATTATATTCAAATATTATACTTTAAATCTCGAACGAAATGCCAAATCGGTGTATATAATTAGTTGATTATATTATTCTCATGTCTTAAGTACAAATTAACCAATACGATTGCGATGTTTGTGATAAAATTATTATCGTTATTGCGATGCAAATGTAAACATGGAAGTATCAACAAAAGAAAGTCTACAAACTATAAAAGTTTGTGCGAGGATCGATGCGAATTCAGCATTGAATTGTCGTAACAGTTCACAACTTTGTATTCGGTTATTTAGCTGCTTTTAATGTTTTGTAGTGAGCCTTCTCCTCAGTGCCATCCGGAGGCTCGCAGTCATAGGAGGCTTTCATTAAAAGATCCTCAGTGAAAGCTTCTGCCTTTTGTAAATAGGCCACAACATTGGCTATCTGTTCGTACGGACAATCCAGTTGTTGACATTTGTGAAAGATTCGCAATTGTGCGCCCAGGAGAAAGCACTTCTCGAAGTTAAAGAATCCGTTGGCCAGCCTGAAAAAAAGAGAACTTCTTTGTTAGTTACTTAAATGAAACTATGCTTGATTTTGCGTGCCTGGTTTCGTGGTCCTCATTAATAGTTTTAACATCCTTAAGAAACAGCGAGCAGAATGGTATAATGGCACGCTCAATTTTGTTGGCCGATTCACGTTCAGACCGCCAAACAGCAGCTTTCATCGTCGAGCGGTAATTCTGATAATCGCAACTGGAATCCATTTGATGCTCCAAACCATCAAGTTTTGACCTCTCCACCTTTGACCACTGCAAGCACAGCTGATGAAGACCTTTATGTTAACATGTTTTTGAGCAAAGCTTACGGTTTTCTTAAGCCGCGCCACGGCTTTCATATTCAGAGCCGTTAATATTGCCATAAGGCTGTTGAAATTGCCCGTGTTGAAGCATTCCAATGCGGTCTCTATCCAAAACTCAACCATCTGCCCTCGCTGTGATTTTTTGCCAAGCTGTAATGTAAGCAAACCATGTTAATAGAGTCAATTTAATTGGGAGCGACAAACTCACCTTTACTATCTCCGTGGCAGTCAAGTGCGATAGATGATTGAACCATTGCACATATGCGGCAATGTTAACCTCGGGAAGTTTTGTAGAGCTGCAGATTGACCCCAATGTACTTGCTTTCTTTTGTAATATGCCAGCCTTAAGCTCGCCCGCGCTTATCATTTCGACAAACTCTTCTAAGCGTATTTGCGAGAGGTATGCATATTCGACGGCATAAAGCTGATGCGCCAGCTCAAAGGCGTTGCTGCACTTGCTCAGAATATTATCCGTCTTATAGACATTTGTGGCAAATCGTTTGAGTGATTTAATACTGCTTTGTCGCCCCAACGAGCTGGCCGATGGCTGTTTGCTCACCAAATACTGCAGTTGTGCGCGTCGGTTCGTTTCCACCTGCGCGAGTTTATCGGCAATTCCGTCGAGAAAAGAAGAAATGTCTTTGCTTTGGTCTTGCTTGCGCAGCTCTTGCAGAAATGCCTCATTGCGGAAATCGTTGGGACATAAACATAGCCAATGGCTGAGTAAACGCATTAGCAACTCCTCCTGTTCACGGCACTCTTCAATGATTTTCTTCAGCAACTCTTGAAGTTCTATAAACAAACGGGCACAGAGCAGAAAGGCAAACTCCATATCTTCGTTATTGGACCTGACCAGCAACTTGGAAAGCGTGCCGAGATCACCGGCGGCTGGCAACTCTTTGGCATAAGCTAGAGGCGTTCGGCAATCATGGGCTACATTGCCGGGCTCTTTAACCTGAAATTGCGTGCTCTGCAAGACAATATCATTACAATTTTAGGTTGTTTATTTGATTTTTCTTCTTACCAGCAGAGCAACCGAAACTACATCAGACTCATCTGCTGAGCTGGGAATGTCGCAGTACATAGAATCTGTCTGGGTGTCACGACCCCCGCAATGGGTGTAGGGAGCGCTCATTGAGACGCTGTGGAAGAGGCCATCGTGTCCCGAGTCGCAGCTGCTGAGATTTGAACTCTTGTCGCCCAAAGTTGTGGCAGTCGATATATTGGAAGTTGAGTCGACGAGCTGATCCGAGCTGGTTATGGCTGAGCTGCTGGACATGAGTGAGGCATTCGAGAACGTTTGATTTAACTGGCGACCAACACGGGGTGCAGCTTGATCTCTTTCTGCATCGGTAGTTGCTTGTGACGCACATGTTGAATTCGAATTTGTTCGATATTTGAGTGCGTTCTCCGGCGTCGCACGGGCTAATGTATTGTGTTGGTTCAGTGGCTGCCATATTTCCTTTTGATGCGACTGATGATTAAACTGCTCTTTGGTTTCGACGCTTCGTTCGTCCAGTACTTGGCCGTTGCGTGAGACCAGAACCTCTTCGGTGGTAGTTAGCGACGATTTTACTGTAAGCGATGTTTCCACTTCAATGGGCTGCTGGGTGAGGCCAGCCCGAAACAGCAGCTGATTTAGATGCTCCACTGCTGGCATCTGGCCATCGAGAAGAGCGCTCTTAATGGCACGTGCGTCATCGGCAGGCAAGCCATCCAATTTGACCGGAACACCGTTAATTAACAACACCTCTTCCTGTTGAACAGATGACGATGTCTCGCAGTCCACAATTTTAACATCTTTGCCAAAAAGAGATTCCACAGCGTTCATAATGTCTTCGTCCATTTTCGATTAATCAGTTAGTCAAAATGGTATGACAATTAGATGGTGGTAAAGTTTAATATATATTGGTAAAATGGATATGATCCTGCGGGATTCTTTGGATTAATATCAATGCACAACGCATCAAGTACATTTCTGTAAAAATGAATTGGAATTATAACATTAAGCTACACATATCGATGCATGAGCATATGTAGATACAAAACTACTAATGATAAGCAATGCACAATGGGATTGTTAGCGAAGAGAACGAGAACAGCCTTGTGACAAGGTGACAACGCCCACTACTTTCCCAAAAAGTGGGCTGGGCCTGATCTAAAACTTATCACAATTGTAATCACACACCTGCAGGAGCAACATTGGGTAATTGCGTTCCACTAGACCCGCTGCCGCATTCTTTATGGCGTCCTCATTTTAATGTACATTAATCGCTCGTTTTCGTCTTCAATGATCTGTTTTGTTGGCAATTACTTATTTTTATTTATTTATTTATTGCCCACTCAAGTAGTGTTGGGTTGTGCAGAAAGTTGTAATTGTTGTTCTGTTGAACATGAGCACAATGAACTGGTTCAGAATACACCAATATTACATTACAGCTAGTGATTAGAGGTGGAGAACTATCGATGGCACTATCGGCAACATCGATGGTCGAGCGCTATCGAGCCGCTATCGATAGTTGTCAATAGTTTTTTTTACGCTTTACGCTTCAAAGAAATGCCCGCATTGGAGCAATTTTGGAAGATTTTGTGATAATTAATTACTAAATATATTTTTAACGCATGGAAAAGTTGCATTTTATTTGTATTTATAAGAGTCATTTGAAGTGTTCAAGCCGTTTATGTTTAATTGAAGAAAAACGACGCTGTTCAGCTGCAGTGAGATTGAAAGTGGCATGTGAATGCATTACAGGATTTATATATATTTTATATTATATCTTCAAAATTTGTTTATTGAAATCTGGCTTTTTTGAACGGGCACAGTGGGCAGCCGTTCTCTCAGTCAGAATTCACAAGACACTTTTCAGCGGGCGCTCATTAACAAAGCTGTTGGTAAAAGACATTTTCATCGTCCTTGAACTTGTATTTTTTATTAACAGAAAATTTACAAAATATTTTAATACAATTTTAAAAAAAAAACCTTTAACATTTTTTGTTAATAAAAATTACAAGTTCAAGGACGATAAAAATATCCTTTAGCCTAAAATTATATTATATTCTGGCTAATTTTTTAGGATATATCTTGACATAATCAAACCGCGAAATCGTACTTCCATGGACGAAAATCCTGTGTAAAGGACAATTTGTCCTTTGATTCCAATTTATTTTAAAAGTCCTGGTCCTAAGAAGAGTATTGACACCAAGTTTGTCAGTATCGGTCCATAAACACCCAAGATATAAATGTTTAAAAAAATGAATTTTCAACTCAAAAAGCGCGGACCAGGAATTCATTTTAGAACTATGGTTTCTTGGTGAAAACATCTTAGAATTGACCATAGATTACGAAAATGGGCTACCATTTTTTCATTTTTTCGGGCCCATACAAATCGATGCACTCTAGGGTCTATACATATTATCTTCTCAAAGTGTTTGTAAGAGATCGGTGTTTTTTGGGACACTTTAAAAGTGCTTTTTGCGAGCTCTGGATTTTTAAGGCCTTGTAAAATTCGATTAAGCAACGCATCCTCCTTTTTTTTTAGGTATACCTATAAAATTACAAAATATTAGAAACTGCGAGGTATATTATTAAATATTTTTTTAAAATTAAAGTTTTGTATCATTCGAAAGGAATTCGAATGACCTTACCATTAATGCCAAAATTTACATGAAGTAAGTTCAAATTATGAGTAGAATTAACTTTAAGTGGTGACAAAATTCTTATGGCCACCGTTGTAGCTTTATACTAATTTTTTTAGGCCTAGTGCTAATTAAAAGTTTCGTATTACAAAGTTTTATAAGTACTATTTGACAATTAACAAATCCAATAAGTTTTATTCCGATATCTCGCAGAACAAGATTTTACTCTCAACTCGCTGATGCTATTAGAATTTTTAAATCCTGATTTCTTTGGAACGGATAGTCCGATTTTAGTGATTGAAGTACTGATCAAACCGTATTCGATAATTTAAGCTTCCTTAGCCCAAGGCATGTTGCTTTATACCGCACCTAAAGCCTTATATGCAAAGATACACCTATCAACCATTGCAATAGACTTAGCTAATCTCTATATTCAGAACTACGTGTATTTGGTGACCCAGTAATTATCGTTTTAATATTTTACTAGGTGATAAGTAAGGGAATTTAGAGCCAAATTCCATTAAAAAGTAAAAAAATATTAGAATAAACAATGTACAAAGGCGGAAGAAGGCATTGTAACGGTGTCGATATGTTGGGTACATGTAAAAATTATGGGAGTTTGAAGGCTTTCCTGTATAAATCGGACTTTTCAGGCTTGCCAATAACATACATAAATTATTAAAATATTTTACAGGTGAAGTATTTGCTTGATAATTCATCCACGCCCACTAAATCCGATCGCACTAATCGTACTTGCATTCAAGGAAATACCTAAATAAAAGGTATTGATTATTATGGGCATGTGCCTTTACTTCGAAATTCGAAACTCTCGTGCTTTCAAAAATGTCATACCCATTGCTGCACTTTTGATCTTATTTCCGATGTGCGCTCATGACTGGATTATAAACTCAAAAATTATTTGAGAAAATTTTAGTTTTACATGGAAAAATTAAAATAATTTGAGCCGATCGCAGTTATATATTTATGGTTACTTTAGAATTGCAATTAATGGATTTCAAAATTAATCAAACTATGGGATAACTGCATTCGCTGGCAATACCGCAGAAGTTCTGGCCGCGTGGCAATCGGAAGTAACCATCCTCACCCCAGTTCTTGTCCCACGAGTTCTTGACAATCCAGTAATCCTTTCCGTTTTCGGTGCCATAACCAACGACTAGAATGGAGTGATTCACTTCGCCCTTGTTGCATTCCTCATCCGCATAGATTCCGCTTTTGTATAGCAGCAAGCTCTCCAGACCATTTACAGAGCAAGCCAATGGACCCTGAGTGGCAATAACTGTTTTCATAGATTGCTCGTCCTTTGGCGGAATTGCGGCAAATCCGGTGATTTGGGCACCGGATAAACCCTTTGCATATTTGCATGTGTCCTTCTTATCCACATAGGGATACTTCTCACCAACGGCAATACCGTTCTGCTGGGTTATAAAATTAAAGGCGTATTCCTGGAAGCCGCCATCGCAGCCCGCAAGACCCAGATTCTCCGGGCCACAATCGACTAAATTCTGCTCCGACAGATTTGGCAATTTGCCGGTCTTACGGAACACATGACCTTCAATAGCGCCGGTAGCGGCAAATGACCAGCAGGATCCACACTCCCCTTGGAACTTGACAGGCGTTACTCCGCCCTTTTGACGCCAATCAAAGGAGTCGGGAAGCGCCACATTCGTTGCTAACTTGGGTTGCACACGATTCGCCTTTGCGCTTTGCCTGCAAGCCAAAAACTATATTGAAGAAGTTTTAGAGTAAGTATTAAAAGTCTACTTACTCTCCCGATGGTGACTTCCTCAATCCGGTAAGCTGCTTAAGGAACTCCGCATTCGTTAGGTCAGCAAATGCGTTCACGGCCAGCTCATAGGTAGAAGCACCACTCTTGAACGCCGAATTCTTGGCGTCTACTAAGCTTTTACGAGCACTGAAGATTCCCTCACGCAGTTGGCGATCTGCCGCCGAAAGATAGGACTTGCCGGATTGTGCCTATCGAGAACTCGAATTAGATGGCACAGGTGATATTAGACCATATTTTAAGCTTACCACAAAGTCGCCAAAGTTTTGCACATTCGACAGAACGGGAGGTGAGGGAATTCTGTTGGCAATGTCCGAAACCCTTTGCCTAAAATTGTTAGCGACATTTCCAAAGCCTCCGCCGAAGCCGAACTGAGCTGACGCCAGGGCAACAAATGAAAGAAGAACGAGCACCACTTTCATTATGATCTGTAAATATATTCGAAAAATAAATTATGAATATTATAAATGTAGTTATCAAGACTGCAGTGCAGGTTTCCCCAATATAAATTTCAAGACTGCAAAACTGGTTCTGACTCGAACTTAAAAAACCGGTTCTAATTAGACTTCGGGGATAACCGAACCGGAACATCAATCCCCAATTTTGGTGGCTTGCAGCCTTCATTGATATTATATTGTATTTTTCAAAGATGTCCCATGATTGAGCTCAAGATTTCCCAATGGGCAATGAGGGAAGCGCGACATTCAAACGATTTCAGATTAATTTACATTATTACTCAACTTTGTTTCAAGTTTAGCTTGCTTGAAGGTGCCCCAAACAGGTAAGCAATAAACTGAAAATGTATTAACAAATCAACATTAAAATTCACTTAATTATTAATTTATATGTGTGAGTATTCTCTTAATTGTTCAATTCTCACGTCACAAGTTTCATAAGTTTAATATATTTAGACTTGGCGTCGATAGCTCTGTGGAAACTAGAATACCTTGTACCTTATAAGTACCTTATATTTAAGGTGATTAAATCATAAAGCTATGTTTGTGTTCAAAAGTGCATTGTTGTCGATTGATAGTTCAAACTGGCATTACCGATCGACAATTAGCAAATACGTCTTAAATAATATTAAATTAAAGTCTTATATAAGTCGGATCGATTTCTAGTTGCACTTATTCATAGTATGTCACAGTCACTTTACATATTTATTGACCACATTAATATACTGACACAAAAGTTAAGTCTGATAAGCACTATATGATATGACGGCTTTTACCTTTAGAGTAACCTTTCTCGTCAGATCGTTCAATATTAATGCGAGAGCCGTTGCCAGAATCTGTGTTTTTATAGATGCGATCGGAGCATCTGCGTTCTCACGCAAATGAAGCCTGTCTCACGTCGTATCACACACGGATCGAATCGAAATGTGTTTGTAAATATATATAAATATATATAAGTCACAAATACTATAATCAAGACCTTTATATACAACTAGCTGTATATAAGTTTTCGATTTGATTACTTGTATCATATGAAATGTCGACTGGTTTGGCAATTTATAGTCGCTAATTAGCGCTATGTTTAACATCATTAATAAATATAGGTGCTTCCATTTTATGAGTTTTGTATACCCTCAACATATTGAACTAAATAAAAGGTATTATTACTGTAACAAGCGGAAGTAACTTAATCTCAAAACTAATATACAGTCAACAGTCAGCTTATTTTGAATTTACTTAGATATCAGCACATTCGGAAGTTATACGCCTAATTATTTTATCATATGTAGATTTAGTTGGAATTAAACTATTTATCCAATATAGTGAAATACAAGATTTACGTAGCTCTGAAATCTAACATACGACGCAGAGTATCTCGCAGTCAAACTCTCTATGCAACCGTTTTTCTGTTTGCTTTTTCACAGAAATAATTATGGAACCTGTTTTAGTAAGACTAAGAAATGTTTTTCAATTAGAAATACAAGAGTTTTAATCCTATTTCTTGATTAAATTGTTAAAACATTTATCATTGTGAACGACTGATTACATCTAAAAAGGGATTCCCATTTTATTAAATCTACGAATATAATAGAAAAGCAAGAAAAAAATTGTTTTCCACACGTCGAAGAACAAATACGCTTACACATGTAACTCAGTATAATAGCATTATGTGCAACAGGTTTAATTGGTGTACACTGAAAACACATTCTTGTTTTATTTCTTTATAATTTTTATTAGTTGCATATAAAGAAGAAACATGAGGGAATGCATAAATAATAATAAAACGCATTTCGCCTAAGATTATCTTCATAGAAAATGGCTATATGTGCAAGTCGGTCATATGTATTATAAAAGTATACTTTTTTTTAATTTCAGAAAATAATTGTTCTTTTGTTAATTTTATAAGAAACTAGGGGGCTCCTCCCCCTGCTCGCTTCCCTCGCCAACCCCCGGCACTCTGCGCTCGCAGAATTGAAAGAATGGTCTTTAGTTGTCCGGTTTAACAAATTTATATAATATAACATTTTTTGTAAAAAACAAAAATATTTATCTTCCGCTGTCACGCGGCTTAAATGTGTTTTCCTTGCAATTGGATTAAGGTTGGAAGGTTAATTTGCATCCGATTTTTCCTATGACAGCTTTATGATATAGTGATCCGATTTTGACCAAATTTGGTCAGGATGTAAGGGACAGTCCCAAACATGAAACATGTGAGTTTGGTTTAAATATCTTAAGAAACAACAAAGTTTTTAATACTAAAGGTCAATTTGCATCCGATTGCTCCCAAGGCACCATTATGATATAGTAATCCGACTTTGACCAAATTTGGTCAGAATGTAGAAGACAGTCCCAAACATATAATCTGTGAGTTTGGTTGAGATATTCTAAAAAACAAAAAAGTTTTTCATACTAAGCAAGTCCGTGACCTTTGACCCCGAATTTGACCCACTTATAGGTTTTTATTTATTTTGCAAAACGCCGTCTTATTGCACGATGAAATTATCTCTTCTATGTTGTGTGAAAATTTCAGCATTCTATCTTTTACCGTTTGGGCTACACTTTGATGTGTTAGTCAGTCAGTCAGTGAGTCAGTCAGTGAGTCAGAACAAAGAATTTTATATATATAGATATGTCTATCTTTTTGATTTCGGACTAATAACAGTCGGCGAGGCATTGAAGATGCCAGCTTTTGCAGCAATGACATCTATTTTAGCTCATTCCGTTGTAATGGCTTCTCTAAGCTACTTTAAAAATGACATATTGCTTTCAGGCGACAAACTCTATTGCAGAAAGGATTTCCAATAAATCCTGTATTGGATTAAGTACCGGACTGATAGCTGGACGGTCTAGTAGTGAAATTTTGTGTACTTCGAAATAAGCTCTCGTATACTTTGCCACATGTATCGGCGCATTGTCCTGTTTGTAGCAAGTTTGCCGGGGATAGCGGGGATCCCTCCAATATCCCTCAAATATTTTGAGTCACTCATCAAATCTTGGACAGCAAGTTGCTTAATGTGCCCCATTATGCGGTCATTAATTGAAGGCACGGAAATTTTTAAAAAAATTTGTGATTGTGTTATGATGGCGATTTGTTCGGCAATGTGTCCAATTGTCCAACTTTAATTCCGATATCATACATTGTTTTGATTTTAACTTGACCTTCTTCCGAAAGTTCAGTTCCAAAAGGTATTTTAGGCGTCTTATTACTCTTACTCTTATTACATGTCACTTGAATTAAACACGATAATTATGTTTACGATCTTACTGGTCAATCTAATAACTTTTTCTAAAACTTTGTTGATTTTGCAGCACAAAACTGTTATTCCAATACGAGCAGTATTGAAAAGTTATAATTGCCCAGTCTTAGTCAAACCCCGCCTTGTCCAGTAGTTATTATTATTATTATTATGAGGGGGGAATCTGCACTGCGACCCTTTGGATCTATTGTGCCCCCTTCTAAGCCTACAGCTCATCCATCAACCCTAATTCTCGCACGAAGTCGAGAATTTTTAGCGGGTTGAGGTCTACTATGTCCTCCATCGGTAGGACATGTTTCCCTAGAAAACTACGTCTACGTCTACATAGAGCAGTGCATTCTGCTAGTATGTGCAACGAAGATTCCTCCTCGAAATTGCAGAACCGGCAGGTTCCACTGCTTACAATTCCTAACTTAGATAGGTGACTTCTCAGTTTACAATGCCCAGTCAATAGACCGGTGAGTATTCTGAGTCTATTCTTTCCCAATGTGATTATTCGCTGGAACCGCTTTTTGTTGTAGCTACCTAGGAGGTGTTTGGCTTGTCTGAGACCTGTGGTCTCCGTCCAATGCGACTGTTGAAATCGTCTCTCCTCGTTACGTAGGTACTCCCGTATTGTGTGTCTTCCAATTCCACAAAACGGTTCAGGACCTATTAGGGGCCTGCATGCACCCATTTTGGCTAGTGTGTCAGCTGCTTCGTTCCCTGCTATATCCATATGGCCTGGAATCCATCTTAGGGTTAACCTATTATGCGATCCCAGTTGGTTTAGCTTCTTTCGCACCTCGTGCACTACTTTAGACGTTATTTTCGCAGTAGTTAGTACTTGCTAAAAGAGCCAGCACTTTCGTCACTAGCCTTTTAACCTATTAGTAGAAACTGCCTATTGCAGCAGCATAACAACGTAACGAAAATAAGTGTCGATAAGTTCAGTCAAAATGTTACAAGCTGTTACTTATCTAAATGCAAGCTGTTAATTAAACTAATGCGTTGTCAGCCAGTAAATTCCCTAACATTATAAGTATCATTACAAATTGCAGTTGTAAATGTCACTTCCCCGCTTTTGTCGTTCAATCAGTCTTCAATCATAACATATAATAAGGAACGAGTTTTTTCAAAATATTATATCTTGAAATGTGACAGTTATTGGGAATATGCAAATATGTACTTATAACACTGCACTGTGGTCAAGAATCAGTTTTTTTTTTTTTTTTCAAAAATCGAGATTTTGGTGTAAAAATTTGGCATTTTAAATTTTTTAAGTAAATTTATCATACATATTAAAAATAAAAAAAAAATCTTTAAAAGCTTCTCAAAAGCTTTTATGAACTTTCAAGTGTGGTCTGGCTCACTTGTTAGAGTCGAAGACCTGTCACATATCTAGAACTTTTGGTTTGAAAAAAAAAAGAACTGGGTTCGATTCCCCCCCGTCATTTGTAGTTAAGCATGTATAATAAATACTTCCCGTCATTAAAAAAAAAAAAACAGCTTTCAAAAGTGAGCAATCAATCAGCTGATTATGAAAAAGAAATTGGCGGCAAATTACTCGTTTACAGTTTTCTTTTGCACTATCATAGTTCGTTCAAAAGAAATAAACCAATTTATGGAAAATGAAGATAAAGGTGAGAAGTGTCCAATGCTTATAGTACATTTTTGTGTAATCCTAGGCTTTTAGCTCTGTGTAATATCCAATTAATGTGTGCTTTGTAGAGAATTAGAATACGTCTTCTATGTTTTGTGGGGTATAACAAACGTTCTAAGGCTTTCTTATAAATGTCGTTTTTGATCACAAAGTTGTCAGGGGTGCCACAGAAATCGCTTTCACTTGAATTTCACATCAATTTCATTCCGCAGTGCCCCAGTCAACTCGCTGAATAATTTTGCGCGGAACAAACTAGCACTAAATCCGTTGGTCCGATTTTCGAAGTCAGTGTAGGCGATGCCACATTTTTTAGGCAGAATTCGAAGTAAGGTACTTTAAAAAAATATATAAGGAACCACTTTTGTTTTCATTAAATTACACATTCAAAAAATTGCTCTTTTAAGGTAGAACAAGGTTTACAACAAAATTTTTTTAATTACTGTGCAATTTGTGAAAACATTTGTGGGTAGTTGTACTTCGGCCAGACGGCATCGCCGTAAAATGTCATCAGCTCTTTTCTAATTTTCTGCCGTCAAAGCTCTTCGTTGGCCAACAGTCTTGCTATAGCTAAACCAAATCAATTATTATATAAATAAATTAAATAATATTAATTAAATAAGGAAAAATTAAAAGCTTATTGTTCTGCACTGCTAAACTTGAAAAAGTTTCTAAGCAAACCCTTGTGTAATTTAATCTCAGAAGGTGTCAGCCCTTAGCAGCCTAGATAGCCTAAAAGGTTGGTGAAAATGCTAAAAAAATTAAATCACTCGAAGTTGTGTGGCACCTCAGAAGTTTGAGCGAAAATGCTTTCAGCGGAATTCTATATAACTTTGACCCGTTTTGCCCCCTTTTCTTGCTTAAACACATGTTGCAGGTGTGAATTTATGCCAGAAAATTGGGGTTTTCCCGGAGTAAGAATAGGAGGGGAGTGAAAACATGGTCACATTTCAAAACGAAAACTTAAATTCTACTGTAGTCTAGTTAGTAAACACGCAAAGTTTAAAATTTATTGCTTTATATTTAAGCTTATAAAAAAGAATGAAAATTTTCACTGAGTTGGTTAGAAAGGGGGGGGGGGGAGGGGGGGGGATAAAAACAAGGTACAATATTAAAAGAAAAAAAATAAATTTTACTTTAACCTAACTAAGATTCATGCTAAGTTTTAAGTTAAGATTTTATATGAGTTAAAATTTTTATAAACATATTACATTTTTTTCGAATAGTCTAATAAAGAGGGGGAGGTAAAGGCGTGTTCCAAATGAAAAAAATTCATAATTCCGAATTAGTCTAACAAAGGTTCAAGACAAATTATATTTTGACTTTATGTCAAAAAAAAAAAGGGTTCTGGACCACAGTGCACTCCCTCCCGTTTCAGTTGTCAAATTATTGTAAGCAATCATTTGAATTTGTTTCCTACTAATCATTTAAAATCTTATCTGAGTATAACAAAAAGCAAGTAAATTTTACTCTAAACTGATTATTTTATTTATTTTTTTTTTATAAATAAATAAGATTTATATATGACAAGTTGCCTTAGGTTGTTTTGCGACTCGATGTGAGTTTTGGCTCCTGTGGCGCTTCAGTAATGGGCGTTGCTTCTGGCAATAATACGACGGCTTGGCTCAAATCCACAGGAGGTGATGCCCAGTTTTCAGTCATAGCAAAGCGCTGCAGATGATAAAAATTAATTTAAATAAATATTTGGCTTAAGTTGGTTCATTTAGAAATTTACTCCACTGGGGGCCAAAGGGGAGCCTCGTTCAATCTGAGGTAGAGCCGACCCCAAAGCCAGAATGGCCGATGCAATAAGAACCAAGGCGATAGTTACTTTCATTTTGAGAATGAGTATTGTGAGTATTTGAATCGAAGATGTTCTTCCAATTCGGTTGCTGGCTTTGCAATGATTCTGCAATTTCGAGGACTCGGTTTTTATACCTGACACTTTCTCTTTGCAAAACGGATGCGAAGTGGAAGCATATACTGCATTTTATATTAAGTATTTGTACTTGTTATACGAAGCTTCCGTGCTGTGAATCATCTGATTTATACTCAAATTGTCTGACATTATGGAATTCGCAATTGAAGTACTTGCAAACGTGTATCTTAAAGAAAGCGGGATTGAAAGTTATTAATACTTGAACAGCTTTGCTGTTGCCTTGCATTTTGAAAGGCTCGTCACTAGCAAGCCAAGCTAACTCAGACAGTTAATTGTTAATTTCCATTCAATTTGCAATTTGTTTCCTTTTAAATTGGTAAATGCAAGGGATACCAAAGGAAGTCTGTTTTATTATACTGAAACCAATAAATCGAAATAACTATTTCAGTAACCGACTTATCATCGTAAGGTGTAATCATAGTTTTCCAAAGTAATTTAATCAAAGTAATTATGCTCTCATTTTGGGTTTCGGTTATCGATTACGCAATTTTTTTCGGGTTGAAATATCAGCGTGATTTCGGCTCGCAAAAAAAAAAGAGAATTTATTGTTGAAATTATTAAAATATACACGAATTCTTTTATTTTGGAAACAGAAGAGTTTTTTATTAAGGTAAATATTTAAATTGAGATAAAAATAAAAAAAAAGTTTAAGAACGGTGATAAATCCTTAACAAGAATATTGAATTTATTGCTTGATTAAACTAACCGTTATACTTGAAAAGGTTACTAAGCGACTATTTCGGTATTGTTTCGGTTCAATACAAACATTTTATTTCGGTTACGGTTACTAGTTTAAATCGGTTAATACCGGTTAAAGGTTACGGGTTTAATCCCTGGTATACGAGGGCGGGCTGATAAGTAATCGGCCTTACCAAAAAAAAACATCTTAAACAACCCATAAATATTTTATTCGATTAGTGTTTTCTATCGGCTGATTGCTGAAAAAGTTTTAGGCGTTTTTCTCAACACTGGTAATTTTGGCGGGAGTTTTAGCATGGTCACTTTTGCATTGTCCCCAAAATGAGTAAAATAGAATATCGAGCTGTCATTAGATTTCTGTTTTTAAAAAAGAAATCCAACGATGAAATAAAAAATGAATTAATCGAAGTTTATGGGGAATCAGCTCCATCGATTTCGACCATTAAATATTGGACTGCTGAGTATAGGCGCGGGCGGACAAGCATTTTTGACGAGGACCGTCCGGGACGTCCCAGAGAGGTGACAACCCCAGAAATGGTAGATAAAGTCCACGGAATGATATTGGATGATCGCAGAATAAAGCTGAGAGAGATTGCTAAGGCCCTAAACATTTCTCGTGAACGTGTTGGAAACGTCTTACACGAATATTTAAATATGAGTAAGCTTTCGTCAAGGTGGGTGCCGCGATTGCTCTCAGCGGAACACAAACGCAACCGCTTGGTCATTGCGAAGGAGAGTTTGGCATTGTTAAACGCAAATAAGAATGAATTTTTGCGTCGTTTTGTGACTGTCGACGAAACTTGGATACATCACCATACAACAGAAAGCAAGGAACAGTCAAAGCAGTGGATTTCAACCGGAGAAACGGCGCCGAAAAAGGCAAAGATTGGTTTGTCGGCCAAAAAGGTAATGGCAACGGTTTTCTGGGATGCCCGAGGCGTTATTCATGTGGATTATCTAGAAAAAGGCAGAACAATTAATGGAGAATACTATTCTAACCTTTTGGGACAGTTCGATTCAGAACTAAAGAAAAAAAGGCCGCACATGGCGAAGAAAAAAGTTCTGTTTCACCAGGACAACGCTCCGGCTCACAAGATCGTTGTTGCCATGATGAAATTGTGTGAACTACCCTATGAAATTCTTCCACATCCCCCCTATTCTCCAGATTTAGCACCATGTGACTATTATCTATTTCCAAACTTAAAGAAATGGCTTGGTGGAAAGAAATTTCAGTCGAATGAACAGGTGATCTGTGAAACAAACGCCTATTTTGAGGACCTGGACCAGTTATATTTTATGGAAGGTGTAAAAAAATTGGAGGACCGTTGGACTAAGTGCATATGTCTAAAAGGAGATTATGTTGAAAAATAAAAAAGAAAAATAAAAAAAAAACCGTGTTTTCTTTGGTAGGCCGACTATTTATCAGCCCACCCTCGTATATTAAAATATAGTTTTTTTTAATATGTTTACAACAAAACTATTTTCTAAGTAAACCCAAATCATACCGGTTTTTCGAATACAAACATACAAAAAATTGTGCGTATCCAACACAGGAAAATCTTAAAATAATGTAAGTAGAAACTACGTTCAATTTTGTAGCGCCTTGTTTCTCTTGTGTCGCATTCTTCCGAAAAGGAAGAAAGTGGCTAAAAATTTGTCATTCTAAGTACTTAGTCATTCAATAAAAAGAAAATCACTCAGAAATTGCAGACTTGAAACATCAGCATAGATTAATCTTATAAAAAAACCTCTTTACGAGGTAAAAGTCTAGTGACGAAAACATTTTCATGCCCCAAAATTTCTGATATCCAATTTTGTGACGAAAAATATTACATTTTACACATGAATTATTAAAAAAAAAATTTTGTCACTGGACACATTGCGCTAAATTTTTCATAACTAATAAATACCAGTATATACTAGTAGTACTTTTTTGCGCAGAGCCAGTGACAAAATTTTTTTTTTAATAATTTTAATAATATTTTTCGTCACAAAATTGGATATCAGAAATTTTGGGGCATGAAAATGTTTTCGTCACTAGACTTTTACCTCGTAAAGAGGTTTTTTTATAAGATATCAGAAATTTTTTAATAAGACATAGGAAGTTTTGACAATTGAAATATTTTTTTACAGTGTAACTTTGTCAATCGGTGTTTATTGTTTGTACAAGCAAAAAGAAACTGTCTGGCAACACTGTTTCTCTTTACTAACACACATGCCAACATGCCAAGCGCAAAATTTATCAGCACTCTCAAACTCTGGCTGCTATGACACTTTGTTGCTGCTGTCCTTTTCCAATTCAAAGTAAAACGTATATATTCAGTTAATAGGTTATATCTTCCAAACCAATCAACAAAAATTTATGCATGATGTATCAAAAAACGCGAAATATTAAAAGCTCAAACATATTCAAAATTAAAAAAAATCGCTAGCGGCGTTTTCTCGAAAACCGCCAAAATGTGGAAAAAATTACCTTTTTTCACCTGTAGCTTTTTACCTGTGTACTTTAGAAAAAAAGTTTGAACATATGCTTAAGAGCCCTTCAAAGTACCTTTCCAACGACATATAGATCATATCTGTAGCTTTCATAGTTTGGACACTATGGGGGTTTAGTTTTAGCGGTTTTTAGCGATTTCCCGCTAAACTAGCGATTTTTCGAAAAAGTCGTAGAACAAACGTTTCTAGATTTTTGAGCGGGAACAAGTCCTCATTCAAACTTTTAAGCTAAATCATCGCTTTGATACAAACAAACAAACAAACAAACAAACATACTGACTTTTCATCTCATTTTCGGAAGGCGACTCAAAATTTCAAAATTAATTATTTTTTGAACCAGTTGTCCGATTTTGATGATCGAGGTGTCATTCGACGCGTATTTTTGATGAGAATTGTAAAAAATTCAACGAAAATTCAAAAAGGCTCCAACGGCCCCATTAGCTCCAATAATGTAAATTTTGCCCCTCCCACTTACACCTGTTTATCTCACGAACCAGGTGAGTTTTCAAAAGTCTTAGTATGCACACTTGTAACTTTAATTAATACCTTTCGATCGGTATATAACTCGACCTGATCGGACAGTCATAGCAAATCTTCCATTCTTCCTGTGTATATATGCTAGTCGCCTTCGCACCCTTCGTGCTGCTTTCGTCACTAGCGCGGACTGCCGTCCGCAGTGATAAATCGAATAAAAATATATTTAGCTAGTTTCCCTAACACATCCCAAAGGAGACCCAAACCATCTTAAAGATAGATTAATTGATTAGTTATCTAAATGGTAAAGGTAAATAATAGCTGCAACAAAATAATTTTTAATTATGAGTTTGTTCAATTTGGACTGATAGTAGCTACATCTACATCTACTCATCCAACAATATATGACAAACAACAAATTCAAGAAAAAGGGATCAAATCAACAAATAAATCGACGAGAAGAATGATTTTGAGTTGGGAGCCCAATTCTCTTTTGTTACCTGTGTCTGAATCTGTATCCGTTGATGGTTTTGTCGGTGTTGGAGTTGTTGTTGCTGTTGCTGTTGCATTTCAAACATGTACGTAAGGAATGTTTACCTTTTTGTTAGTCTGAGATTGCAGTTTAAGCAAAAGAGAAACTTTTTATATTCGTTCGTTGGACCCTGCTATTCTTTTCAAGGTTGTCTGTACAACAACAAGAACTCTCGGCGTCTCCCTCTCTCTCCCTTTGCCTGTGTGTGCGTGTGAGTGTGTAGATGTGCAGGTGTAGACACTGTATATGAATGAAGTCTTTCATTAACCACGGCTATAACAACATAAGTCAGCACTACTTTAAAGTGAACCATGTTCTTTCTCTGGATCATCAACTTCCACCGAGTCTGTATCTCATTCTGTCTCTGGGTGTGCAACTAAAAGCAAAGAGAAGTTCAGGATGCTGAGCTGAGATGGCGGGTGGCAGCGCCTGTCTGAAGTCTTCTGTTCAATGTTGGCTGTCCACTGTCCACTGCTCATTGTCCAATGGTCTGCGCGCCTCTTCGTCGGCAGTTGTGATCGAAGCTAATGTGATGTGTCTCCGCAAATCCTCTTTAAATTAAGAAAAATGATTTGCAAATTTGACTGCAGACAGGCACAGGCTGACCAAGTGCAAAAATGGTTTTCAGTAATTTGTATTTATTGGCCATTATGGGCACATTCATTAGGCCTTACACAAATAAATTACAAACTGAAACGGCAACAGTCAGAGCAGTAAAAGAAATATTCTCCAGATGCGTTGACCCTGAAATCATCACGATGACGAGGATGGGCAAGGGAGAACGTCACTTTTATTTTACATTACCAAATTCGTTTTATTATGAAGATTTTTGTCATACAATTAAAGCATATAATAGTAGGCGTAAAGTAAATATTTAAGTTTGTCTTAGCTCATTTAAGTTCTCTCTATTCGATATGCTAGGGAAAATCCATATTTGTTTCTACAGAGAGTATAAACTGTTGTGGGTCCGCAGAGAGAAGTGTCATTTATCGTCGCTATGAAGGCCAAGACGATAAATCTACATTCCTCAGTGGAACCCAGAACAGTGCCCCACCACCTTGAGGAGCACACCGCATCGCATTCTTATGGAGTACATGAAAGAGAACGAGTTCCAGTAGAACTAAAAACTGTGGGGCTCCGGGAGCACCTTGAACTTGCGCGAATCCTCGTTGTTAACTACGGCCGAAGTCTTTCCGAGCACACGCATGGCGTTGGAGTAATCGGAGTCGATCTGGGGTATGATCTGCTGCTCGTTGGGACGCAACGTGCGTATTAGATCGCTCAGGGAAAGCGATGATTGAGGCGTGATCTCATCCTTGCTGACAGCAGCGGCACGTTGCAGCTCCTGCGAGCTGGTCATCTTCTCAAAGTCCTGTGCAATCTGCTTGAGACGCACCTCGATGGCCGGCGACTCCGTGGAACTGGGCAAAGCAACGGGGGCTGGAATATCGCTGACTCTGGCAGAGGACTCGAAATGTGAGTCTGTCTCAGTTTCAGTTTCAGTATCGGGCTCAGATTCAGCTTCATGCTCAATGCTGCCGTGCTCATCCGCATCTGGAGCTTCCTCCTCGTGCTCTTGATGCTCGTCGGTGTCATGAGATTGCAGCTGCAACTGTAACTCCTCAATCGAGTGCATTTCATTGTGCAGCTCGTTGTCGTTAAGCGGGAAAACGTGCTCCTTAACATCATCGCCATCGCTCAGCTCGCGCGCGTGCTCATTGGAGGCATCGCCAGTGTCGTGCTCCTGCTCGTGTTCGTGCTCCTGGTCGTGCTCGTGCTCATCGAAATCGGTCTCGCCGTCAGCATCGTCGTGCTCTTCAACATCCGCCTCCAGGTCAGCTTCCACATCAGGAGCACCCGAATCGGTCAAAGACCGATCGTGGTTCAACTTGAACCATACGGTCGACGGCTGTTGCGAGGCATCCACGGCATTGTCAGCCAACGATGACTTTGGCTTGGCAAACAAAGTGTTGCCGCTGGAAATGGTGGACATGATGAGCGGAAGAGGAGTTGTGGTCGCCAGATTGAGATTCAGCAGTGCGGCGGGCGGGCGTGGTGTCGTCGAGGTTATGGGGCGTCTGCGCAAGGCGAAAGAAGATGGAAATGCAAAATAAACCAATTGAATTACACACTTTTCATTCCACATTCTTACGAACGGGTGTATGAATATTATGTATGTATGTATGTATGTTTACTACATACTAACAGAGAGTAAATGTGTATGTCGATCGACTAGCAGCGAGCGTGGCATTGGGTTAGTGCGAAAGTGCGAGATTGAATCTAAAGTTAGTTAGTTGAGCACAAATCTTGATGGCAGCAACAACATCAACGCCGCCGCCAACAACAACAAGCTAAGCCCCAAACCACCAATCAAAAGTGGCCGCCCAGAGAGCCTTCCTCCCTGAAAATTGTGCAACCGAGAAAGAAACTTAGAAAGATCTCAAGACGAGTCCCATTTCAATGGCAGTCTTGAAATGATCTCTTGACCTTTGACTATCCATATTTGTGATGGAAAGTATCTTTCATGATATCTTACTCGTCGATTGCACAACATTCTGTGGGGGGAGGGGCAACTGCAGGGGCCTCTCAGACAGCAAAAGGAAGTTCTCGTGTTTTGTTCGATATCATGATATCGGTTTTAGTGATCTGTAAGTTAGTAATAGGCTGATAGATTCGCATTAGTCTTCTGTATTAGGTATAAGACAAAGTATACTATGCGGATGTGCAGATCCTGAATCGGATTCAGTAGCTGTATATCCGTGTATACTCGTATGAGTGTGTATAGTGTGTATTTGTATTTGTAACGATTTGGGGTTTAGCTCACCTATTTGATTAAGTTTTGTATTACTTTTTGAACAGAACGTTCCATTTTATTTTGAATTTCTTATTTCTTTTTGTGGTCAACTAAATTAACTTTTATTAATCACGATATATTATATCAATTGTTCATGTTTATTTGTCTGTGTTTTTGTTTTTTGTTTTTTGTTTTAATCTTAATTAAGAACATTCGCTTAAGCATTCTCGTATATCGATTCATTATGTTTATGTGTTTATACTTATGAATTATTAAGTTGTATTTAGTTATTGTTTGATTGCTTGATTGATTGATTGATTTAAATCGTTTAGTGGCGCCCATGCTCTCTAGTTGTCCTTACCCCTGCGCAGACGACACCGGAATGCTGCCATAGTTATAATAATAGCAACGGGTCTGCTCACAGATGAAGTCCTTGACGTCCGAGCAGTCCTCGGGCATCCACTTGAGCGTCGGCTGCTTGAGGATGACGCATCCCTTCTCGGCACCACTGCTGCTATAAAGAGTAATCGCATTGCGAATCGTTTAAAAGTAGCCTCAGGCAGCTGTAGCTCAAATGTACTTTGGAGCAAGCTCCAAAACGAGATCCGAGTCCTGTCTTACCTGTCGCGTGCCGTGCGCTGGGGTGAGGTGTTGCTATTGTGATCGACGGGATCGAGGAGACCGGCCTGGATTGCATCAGCCGAGTTCTCGAAAAAGTCGAAAGTGGCGTTGAACGGCAAACCGGTACTCATCCATAGGAACATGCCCGTGCCCAAGCGATTTCCAGATGTCCAGAAATCGTAATTACCATAGCCGGCATTCTTTAAATACGTGGTCATCGACTCGGCCTTCTCCTTCGTCTCGAACGAGGCCAACTGAAGGCCCAGGGATCGGCAGTACTGATAGGCGAGGAAGTAGTTCAGTTCCGGCGAGTACGGATTCATCCGGCTGATGAAGTACTGCACACCATCTAGATGAATGGTCGTAATGCGTTGACCTAGCCAAAAATAAAAACAAGTAAGAAAGTTTAAGTGCTTGCTCGACTCGACTGTGGGATACCCTGTGTACTAAGCATTCAAACACGAACAAACTTGCCGCAAGCTATGTTAGTTTCAGTCAGTATTCTCTTCTTCTACACTTGATCTAGTGCCAAATAAATCAATAAATCCTCTGGACAATCGATTTCCAAAAAAAGAAACAAATTCATCTGCCTGCGTCATAAATTTCGTGCTCCAGTTCTTTACAGTGGGACGTGATGCAGATCAATAAAATGTATTCTATAGATGCCTCGCCTCCTTCTTCCTATTTCATACTTTACCCACAATTATTACACCCTAGACACTGGGCATTAAATCAACCAAAATCACCAGGCCAAATCCAGAAACCGAATTAGTTAAAGCTCACAGACCAAAGCCGGGGCCACTGAACCCTCCAATGCGAGGTCCGCTCTGAATATTGAATATTGCCATGTGTAACCGTAACGGTTTCGTCTCTATTCGTTTCGGCGTCGAATGCGTAATCAAAAGATATCCAAAGAAAATACCATTGAATAGGATTACCAAAACGAGCAATCCAAATGACAAAACACATTTTTTAGCGTATTGCTTTGATTGCTATAAGAAGCAGAGGCCAGTCCCTTGTTGGACTTGTACTGAAAATCGAATTGTTGGACCCAACTGAAGCGCTTGATGATTCATTGCAGAGCTTTAATGATGATGATGACAACCAGAAGCATTTATCGGTCTTTGACCCGCAGGTCATACAGCCAAGAGTTACAGATACAGGCACAAAAGCTAATTACACAAAATCCGATGAGGAAATAATGATGCTGATGACATTAATTAGCCCAATAGCCAGAAAAAAGAATGTGGCTAGAGAAGAACGTCAAGAATGAAAGCAGTTGCCCGTCTCAGGCTTTAGAGGTCTTTCATCTTACGCTCGTATAATCTCCCATTCGAACAAACAAAAACATCTTCAGCGCTGAAAATGACTTGACTGCTTTCGCTTCGGACATGGGCCAACAGGTAGCTGGCCGGCCACAGTCGGCCCTAAAAGTATCCCTCTTATTTGCTCAGACACTCGGAGCGTGCTAAACAAACTCTACAACAAAATCTATGTTTGTGTGTGTCTTTTTGTGTTTTAGTGTTGGTGTTGGCCTTACTCAGCCCAAGTGACAAACACCATGGCCAAGAAAAAAGACGTTTTCGTTTTCAATTCTGATTCCGAGCCTCTATGCAAACGGAAGGCTGCCCTCAGCGGACAGTTGACTATTTATGGAACTTGTCATGAATAGAGGTACGAATATCTATAGGCTGTCGCCTCACATAGTACACATAGTACGTTCGTGTTAAATGTGTGTGTGTGTGTGTGTTTGTATATTAAATTATTTCCGGTGATTTAAATGCAAGACACACACGGAGCCGAAGTCGAAGCCTAAGTCCGCTTATTTCAATAAGCAAACAAAGGACTGAGAAAGAGACTGCCAAAGATATATTGTGGATACATATACGATATGCAATATCCAAAAATTGGATCGAATTAGAAAAGAAAATAGGGATTGCTTTCTCTATTAAAACAGTCTCAATGATCCTATAAATTTCCGAATAATCTCATGACGAATTATACCGTAGTTTGATTCCAAATTAGTTTAGTTTCCTCAACTGCAACTGGAAGTGGGGAATTCACGATTGAGTTCATCAATCATCACAGATTGCTTAAGCACAAATGTAGTCCGAATCTCCTTGAAAGTGGGAATCCACTTAGAATTGCAGACAATTTGACGTGGACTGGACCAACTCCCCATCGTATAACCCAACAATTGAACTGCAGTTTGCCCAGCTTCCCGTCTCCAAACCTAGTTGAGCACTATAATTTGTAGGTAATTACGTTCGACTGGCTCCCCTTATACTTGTTACGAAAGTACACGAATCTAGCGCGTCTCTAATGATGCATTCAGAGTCAGTTCTGGTGCTTGGTATGGTCAGATCTCCGACTATCGAGGCTCGGGGCGCAAATGTAATCAAATGATGGCAAGCCTAGTTATTTGTTGGCACCTAACTTCCCTCCGGTTAGCATCGAAATGATTACTAAGCACGACCAGCTGCAGATGCAGTTGCAGATCCTGATGTCGGGGATAAGAACCAAACTGATAAAACAAAAAAAATTGCTGGGGGCCACAACAAAAATTTTCGCTACAGTGAGCATGCGAATTAAATCTAACAACTACCAACTGCTTTAATTCCGCTTTGTCTTTCCTACCTCAAAAAAATTAAACGGTATTGTATATACGATTATAAATCTTCTTTATCATTTTACGAAAGATTTTAAAAATTATTAGCTTTTGTAAAAATTAAATTCCAATAATTTCTAGGACAATGCATACTCGTACTAGTTCAGTTTATTAAATCAAAATCTTTATTCTACACTGCTACCTAATTATTCGTCATTAAACTAATAAACATTATATTTCTTTGCATTCTTCAAATAGGGACTATCCAATACATTAATCCAGTTTGTTGAAATAAAAATAAGTTTCCCATTGTTAACTATGCAAATTATTCGCAATTTTGCATTACTAAAATTTTTAATGTATTATTCTAATTTTTTGTAAGATACTTCATACATTCTTTACATTAGTTAAGTTGTTAAAAATTAAAATTATTTTCTTTCTGATTCAAATTTTTTTTCACGTGTAAAATTCTTCTTAAAATAAATATAGTGGAGTTTTTACTAACCTGCAGCGCAAGCCAAAAGGCTAAGCACACAAAACAAAATGATTTTGGCCATATTCACTTAAAGAGTTTGTGGTTATGACTCTCAAGGGTCTTTGAGCAGAGCGATTTGTGTAACGAACGCGCTGTTGCTACTGATGAGATGAGATCGAGGAACCGTGGGCACTTTTCGTCGCGTTCACTGTAAGCCTTCGACTGAACAGACTGACATCCAGGCTATATCACGCAACCGAGAACCGTCGAAAACTGAAGAAGAAACTCGCTGCTGTTACTTCAAGAACTCCAACACTTCCAATTCCAATTTTATTTCCAGTTTCTGTGAGAACTTCCTCTTCCAATGCGCGCAGAATGGAACGAAGCGAAACGATTCGAGGCGACGGACGATGGACGACGAACGACGGCGATGACGAAGATGAAGATGAAGACGAAGACGATACGCATACACGGACACACTCTCAGAGACTGACACACGCACACACTGAGGTCTTTTATCCTTTGAGCAATTGGACACACAATTAGAAGTTAAGATAAGGACTTGTGTCTACTGCTAAATAAGTAGAACTGTCTCCTGGTCTTAGTTTGATTCGGAGCTGGCAATGTTGCTTGGCCGAGTACACAAAGGTAAATGTCGAGAAGAGGGCCAGATAGTTAGCTTAAAAAGGAAATTGGCGAAGAGACTTAGGTTGTGATTCTACAAGTACAGTGCACATGTATGACTGTGTGTATCATCATGAATGAATGAGCCAGCAATGGAATAAGCCATGAAGCACGAAAGAAGCAATCCAAAGAATATGAAATGTGACAGAGGCTATCACGATAGTAGCACCAAAGAAAAGACAAGAACCGTCCCGAACCCGAACTCGAATCCAAACCCGAACCCGATCCCATACCCGCGTTTATTCCCATTCCCATTCCCAATACCAAACTCCAACCCGAACCCGAACAGCTATTTGCGCATTTCGTGGATGTGATTGGAACGCGTTGTGGATACGTACAAGTGTTTGTGTGTGTGTGTGTGTGAGAGAGTACATGTGTGTGTGTTCCTTTGTGTGCGTGCCTGCCATCGTGCGGCAACTGGGACTTGATGACTTCTTGGCCATGGTCTTGGCCCGAGCTCAGAGCTAGACAAAGAGCGCAATAAAGCCGCGACGGTTTCGTCGTCGCAAAGGTACAGACAATCGGGCCGAAATACCAAACACACACACACACACTCACACATGCACACATACACAAACGCATACATGCCTGGGTTGCAAGTCGTCGTTGCCATCATTCCAATGGGAGTCACAGTCCGCTTTTCATTGTTAGTTTTATTCTTTCTCCCACAACGTCGCGTTGGTTTTAGGTTCTGCTGGTCCCACTTACCTGACTTGTGGCTTGTACTAGGGCCCCATTCCCGTTCCGTTCCGTCCCGTCCCGTCTCGTCCCGTACCGGCCTCATCTCCACCGCCGCCTCTGGCCACAGACACAACTCCAGCCCTGCGCGATCGTTCCATTAATTTGGTACGCTATCGCAGTTACCGACGACGCCAACGTCAACGTCAACGACGACGTCGACGTCGACTTTTTGACTGGTTTGTGGTCTCGGTTTTACGATCCCTGCCTGGAAGCGTGAAATGTAATAATGATCTTCTCTTTTGCATTTTGACAATACAAAAGACTGCGGGTGCCCCCACCAAGTGAAAAAATAACCGAAAAAGACCCGCAATAGAATATGGTAATATTGTTTTAATACTCGTATAAGCTTGTTATATGTATATACATCAGTTCTGGCTAGATAAGTTCATATTTGTAATTTCATATTTAATTTAATTTTTTTAAGACAAGCATGACTAACTACTCGTATTTTTTTATTTATTGAAATTGTTCAGGCAGTCGCATACGTCTAAACGAAAAAGGGCCAAATACTTACATTTAAATCGGATTAAAATAAATGAATATTTTCAACTAAATGTTGATTGTTGTTTCTTAAGGTTGTCGAATATTGTAGGTGACACTTCATTAGTCATGGCTGTTACTTGGTAGAGCCTGTGTTAGGATCACTTGGATTAGAAGCCAGACTAACTTATTGGCATTGGCATTGGATTACTGCTGTCTTGCAGCTTTCGTAGTGCCTTCGAGTGGTTAAATCTTTTTCAAGAGGAGCTTAATCAATATTTAATCCAATTCGACTCATGGATTGGTAAATAGCTAGATAGGTGGGTGTGGGCCATAATTATATACAAGCTGGAGTTCTAGTAAATACGAGTATAATAATGGCCAGGTGATTAAGAGTCATGGGAAAGGGAATGCGTTCATTTTCCCAGTTGGGCCCAGGGCCTCGCTTCCTTCGATGGGTAAGCATTGGCGTTGGCATTGGCACCGACACTGGCAATGGGACTGGGACTGGGACGGGGGCTGGTACCTAAGTAGGTTCTGAGCCTCAGCTTCGTTCTAGGCGGTTGTTGACTGGTGCTGGGCATCAGCAAAAAGTTGGCATTGCGACTGCGACTGCCACTGGGTCCGAGGATGGGGCAATGGGGGCTAAGGTTGCGGCTGTGTCTGTGCGTGCGTATTGCAATCAAAATTCTATCGAGAAACGCACCAAGATTTTGGGCCGCCCTACGTGCATCGTTTATTGAGTTTGTTGTTGTTGGTGTTGTTGTTGTTCTTGTTGCTGTCGAGGATGAGGCTGCCGCCGGGCCGACGCCGACGCCGACGCTGCAGCTGACGCCTGTCGACGCATTCAGTTTAATGTGACCGCCGAGTCGCGTCGCGTCGCGTCGAGTTGGATCCTCGCTATCTGGATTTAGTGTTTATGCTGCTGGGCTATGAAGTTTAGAGTCTAAAGGCAGCTATTTGGATGGCCTTCGTCTTAACAGCATTCATCCATATCCATCTATACATGTTGCCTCTCTGCACTGGGTTCTTTTACTGCTGCTGCTGCTTCTAGTTGATCTTGTGATCTTCACCATTTGTGTGCTCTGTGCTTACTTTGTTGGTTCCTGTTCGTCTTCGTTGTTTTTGTTGCTTCCCTTTTCTCTGCTTTATTTCATTGCTAGTTTTCACAGTGACTTGTTCGGGGACCGCGTTGTTGTTCTGTTGTTCTAAAAATAAACTTGGCACAAGATTGAGGAATTTAATTCGCCTTTTGGTAGAAATCCTCGGCTTTGCAAACGGACTTTGGCAACACGCAGACGAACTGCTAGCTAGCGTCGATTTATTTTTGCCTCTTCCTCTACACACAGACACAGAAACACACACACACACACACACACACACACAGATACGTTCTCATATGTATCTCAGGTGCGTGAGGCGGAGCATTGCTTCTGTATCCAGAGTATTCAGAATCCACTTTGGCGTCAACTTTAGGAATGATGATGATGACATGGTCATGGTATGCTGTTCGTTCGCAAACCAGCGGGAGGGCTGTCAAGAGTATATGTGAAGATTTTCCGCTTGAGATCAAAGGATTAAGAATTCTGCATACCCAGATATCACGGATTTAATTCCGGCTCTTTGACTGCCAGCGAAAATGACACGGCTGATGTTGATGCTGAAGCCCAAGTTGAAGCTGATCTGATGCAGATCTGATGCAGACATCACATTTCCACTTGCCTGGTTTCAAATTAGAAGTGATTTTTCAAACGCGTTGATTTGAGAAGCAAACATTTCGAGAATTTCATAGTGAAGAACCATCCCAGCCTGTTGGCTCTGATCTGTTCGCCTCTTTGTGTCCTTGGTCCACGAAGGTCATCAGCATTTGCATCTTGGCCAGCACTTACCATTGCTGCCACGTAAGTGTCGTGAGTGCCGAACCCACAAAATCACATAAACAATCCAGAACTGCCCCCTCGGGAGTTCCAGGTTCATTCATACATAAATTCATATGCACAGCTTCATCGAAATTTCCAATAAGTTATTAAAATATGCGAAATTGCAGGAAGGATTTGCAATAAATGCTAAGCATAACAAACGAATTATCAACATAAACCATATTGAAGACGAAGCGGACATACCCTGGAAACATACTAAAGATAATTTATACATGAATAATTTCATAAGGATGAGAATTTTGGTTAGTTAGGATCAATATTTACTTCTAAAATAAAGAGAGATTATAATGTAATGACTTTTACTCCAAATCTCTCATGCAGCATCTAAAAACTAATCAAATCTAAATCACTTACAAAATTAAAATTTGTTTTTTAACTTAGATCAATTCATAATAATATTCTTAGAGAAATTTAAATAACTTAACACCATGTCATACAAAGCTAATGAAAATCAACGGTTAAATGTTTTTTAATTGCCTGAAATATTAACTTACATTATTCATACTAAGAATTTTGACTCTCAATTCAATTCTATTTGTTTATATCATCTAGTTCTTTCAGTTTAAAAAACTAGTGGACGGTGTTACAGTCGAGCATACTCGACTGTCGGAGACCCCGTACTTACTATGGAAAAAAAGTTTTTCATACTAAGACTTGATTTTGACTGATCGTTCCTATGGCAGCTATATGATATAGTGGTCCGATTCCAACCAAATTTGGTCAGGATGTATGGGACCATTATACTTGCATATTCTGTCAGTTATGTTGAAATATCTCAAACAGCAAAAAAGTTTTCCATACTAAGACTTGATTTTCAACTGATTGTTCCTATGGGAGCTATATGATATAGTGGTCCGATCCAAAATCTAAAACAAACTCGATCTGCTTGCAATATAGACGAACCTTCATACCAAGTCTGGAGTCTCTAGCTCTTATAGTCTCTGAGATCTAGGCGCTCTTACAGACGGACAGACGGACGGACAGACAGACGGACATGGCTATATCGACTCGGCTGTTGATGCTGATTAAGAATATATATACTTTATGGGGTCTGCCACGCCTCCTTCTGCCTGTTACGCACATTTTTTTTTGTGACAAAGTTAATAGACCCCTTTACTTTTTTAAAGTACTAGGTCTAAAAAACTGGTTTCGATCCCCCCGTCATTTGTAGTCAAGCATGTGTTTTGAAAAACCAAAAAACATTTAGCTCTAGATGTTGACTAATTTCATTACGAAATACTATATAGTTTAACTTAATTGTAACTCAGATATAAAAAAGGTTTCAAAAGTTTAAATATTTTCTCTTTTCTCACACATTATGTTGTACGATCGGCAAGTCGTTGTGGAAATGTCCCAATCCTATCTTATTGATGAGCTTTTCAATAAATTTATTGATTTTTTCAGATTATCTTAACTTAATCAGAAATTAATACTTGAAAAATTTACATACATCAAATCAAGTCTGCTATATTTTCGAGAAAGAACGGATCGGTTGCTCAAACAATAGAACAAGATTGATACTCGATTTCTTTAAGCAGATACAATTTTTTAATAAAAAATCTATTGAATGCATTATCAAGCCTAACATTTATAATATCAAATTATCTTATATTAACTTTTTTGACGAAAACAATTCTATTTTATTATTACTAGGGGGCTCGGCCCCTACTCGCATCTTTCGCCAACCCCCAGCTAGTTTCGCTAGCAGAATTAAAAGGTAAAATGAAGGAATCCTTTTTATATTTTTCTTGAAAAAACTACTGTAACAAACTCTGAAACATCACTGCGGACGGCAGTCCGCGCTAGTGACGAAAGCAGCACGAAGGGTGCGAAGGCGACTAGCATATATACACAGGAAGAATGGAAAATTTGCTATGACTGTCCGATCAGGTCGAGTTATATACCGATCGAAAGGTATCAATTTAACTTACAAATGTGCATACTAAGACTTTAGGAAACTCACCTAGTTCTTGAGATAAACAGGTGTAAGTGGGAGGGGCAAAATTTAAATGATTGGAGCTAATGGGGCCGCTGGAGCCTTTTGGTCAACATTTTTAATTTTTTAATATTTCTCAGAAAAATACGCGTCGAATGACACCTTAATCATCAAAATCCGACTACTGGTTCAAAAGATAAATTATTTTGAAATTTTTGGTGTTCTTCTCAAAACGAGATGAAAAGTCAGTCTGTTTGTTTGTCTGTTTGTTTGTATAGATCAAATCGTTGTTTTAGCTTAAAAGTTTGAATGAGGACTTGTTCCCGCTCAAAAATCCAGAAACGTTTGTTCTACGACTTTTTCGAAAAATCGCTAGTTTAGCGGGAAATCGCTAAAAACTGCTAAAACTAAAAACCGCATAGCATCCAAACGATAGAAGCTACAGATGTGATCTATATATCATTTAAAAGGTATTTCTAAGGGCTATTAGACATACCTTCAAAGTTTTTTTTTTAAGAAAATAGGTAAACAGCCACAGGTGAAATAAGGTATTTTTCTCCACATTTTGGCGATTTAAGAAAAATCTACACATCAAATCACTTTTAAATATGTAGTATGTTGTAGACAATTTAATTCCGCGTCTTTTGACATATAACACTTATCTCTCAAAATTCGTTTGGGCAAGATATTACCTGTTAATTGAATATAGCATGTACACTGCTTGCACTGCTTGCAGTGCATGTGGAAAGATACTGCTTGCAAGTGGTGAATTCTTTTTGCGGCAGATAAATCATTTTATAATCAAAAATAAAGAAACGTTGGTTTTACGACTTTTTCGAAAAATCGCTAGTTTAGCGGGAAATCGCTAAAAACCGCTAAAATTGAAGCCCCCATAGCATCCAAACGATAAAAGCTACAGATGTGATCTATATATCGTTGAAAAGGTATTTCAAAGGGCTCTTTGGTATACTTTTAACTTTTTTTAAGTTAAAAGGTAAACATCTACAGATGAAATAATGTTTTTTTTTCCACATTTTGGCGATTTTGAGAAAACCCCAGTAATGATTTTTTCTAATTTTGCATGTATGTTTGTAAAAGGAACTAGTGTTGCCAGACAGTTGGTTTTGCTTGTACAAACAATAAACACCTTTTGACAAAGTTGTACCGTCAAAAAATATTGCAATTTTTAAAATTTCTGATATCTTACTCCAAAATTTCTGATATCTTATAAAAAAACCTCTTTACGAGGTAAAAGTCTAGTGACGAAACATTTTCATGCTCCAAAATTTCTGATATCCAATTTTGTGACGAAAAATATTAAATTTTACATATGAATTATTAAACAAAAATTTTTGTCACTGGGCACATTGCGCTTTATTTTTCATACCTAATAAATAGTATTTTTTAGCGCAGTGCCAGTGACAAACATTTTTGTTTAATAATTCATATGTAAAATTTAATATTTTTCGTCACAAAATTGGATATCAGAAATTTTGGAGCATGAAAATGTTTTCGTCACTAGACTTTTACCTCGTAAAGAGGTTTTTTTATAAGATAATACTACACTGCAATCTCGATTATTCTACAATTCTAATGCCCTTTCTTCACTAATGTGCACTTTAAAAGTATGCAACTGTCTGTCCTCATAGCATAGCATTTGCATTTAGCATTTACAAAACATTTGTGATTTGTTTACAAACTCGTTTGACAACTGAAATTAAAAATACGAGAAAATAAATGGAACAATTTCAAGAAAATTTCGCTGCTTAGGACAGAATCTCTGATGTTCTGGAAATCATCCAACTTTACCGGATTGGAACACCATTCAGATAAACCATTGCAAAGGGAACCCAAAGTGAAAAAACCATTTCAACTAGCTCTCAGTGAACAAGGGTTTGTCCTAGCTATCTATGGGCTGATATCGTCTGTGGAATAACGAAAAAAGGAGACAACGTACTTATGGTGTCAGCGCAACTACAGCAAGAGTCAGGGATTCTTAGTTTCTGATCATTGATTGTTGGTAAAAACAACTCGTAGCGCCCTTATCAGATACTTTTTGTTCAATTCAACGGAATATTTATTTATTTGATACTAATAAATATTGAATATCACAAGCTTACAGCCATTTTGATTTTCATGTCTGAGTGCACTTTTCTTATGGATTTTGGCCCACTAAACACGAAAATCGCACTTAAAAATTTTTTTATGGAAGCGTTTTCGAAATATTCAATTTTTTCCAAATTTTCGAAGTTGCTCTCACGTTTTAGAGTATACCCGAGTATACACGAGATCTAATTTACCGATGTGGTCAAGGCACTCAAATTAAAAGTAACTAATCTCTTTACAACTTTCTCTCATATAGCTTTGAGATCGGCTTAGTAGTTCAGAAGCTAGCGACTTTTAAAAGTTCCAAAATCCGGGTTTTTCGTGATTTTTTGAGCTCGAGAGCTCACGAATCGCCCCAAAAAAAAATAGATATCGCAAAGGTAAAATTTGTTTTGAGTATTTAGCGTAAAGCCAACACTGTTACAAAGAAAATAGGCCATTGTTTATGAGAATCCATGGATAAATGGCGGAGTATTACGCTTTTTAGTGAAAGAATACAAATCATCTTTTTAACGACTTTCTTGTTTGTGTTTGTATGGCAGCTATATGATACAGTGGTCCGATTTAGTCCAAACTTTGTCAGGATGTATGGGACCATAAAATATGCTGATTGAGTCAGATTTGTTAAGATATTAAGCTAAGTCTGTCGAAATACTCCACATTTAGCAAAAAAAGTTAATCTGTAATTTGTTATGATAACTCATACAACAACAGATTTTTTGAGTCTAAAGGTTAATTATCATCCGATTGTTCCTATGGCAGCTATATGATATAGTAATCCGACTTTGACCAAGTTTGGTCAGGATGCAACAGGCACTCCCAAACATACAATTTGAGAGCTTGGTTGAGATATCTTAAGAAACCAAATAGTTTTTCAAACTAAGCAATTTCCTGACCTTTGTCCCCGAATTTGACCCACTTCCAGGTCGAGTTTTGCAAAACGACGTCATCTATGATGTGTTAAAATTTCATCTTTCTACGCTTAACCGTTTGGTCTACATGTTGATTCTCAGTGAGTGAGGACAAAGAGTTTTATGTATGTACATTAGGGTGGGTCAATTTTTTTCTCTACCAAGCGGTTGTCAATATCGTAATCTACGACGAATTCTAAGAAGTTTTGCCCCAGAAACCATGTGTCTAAAATTTGTGATTCGTGAACTTTACCATGATGAAAATGTTGTCTTTAACTAACGTTTTGACCTTGATATGACTATATGTAGATATGAACAATTTAAACAAGGGGCTCCGGGGCTCGAGTGTGCTCGACTGATGACGCCTTAAGTTTTCGACTAATTGTTTGTATTATATCTGTTTACAACATCTGTTTACATTTCGCAAAAATGTGCAGCTCCTTGTGACATAACTAAATCGCATCTCTTGTTAAAATTTAAGTATCAGTGATCGAGTAATTATTTGACTAATAAGACTAGATATTGATAAGACTAGAATTTTTACTAGCTTACAAGTTCTACCAAAGAGTCCGTCGACTTTGCACACTGTGACGAGCTTCGTCCCCTGTCTCGCACAGTGATTATTAAATTTTGTACCTGAGCAAGGAAACAATTCTGAATAATAATAATTATTATAATAGGTACTACATTTATCTCATGTATAATTGTCAAAACTCTAAAAACATTTAAGAAGTTGGAAAGAGGTATCAAAGGTGGCTTAATGTGAGTGCTTTGAGTGTACATTCGAGTATTTTGGGTGGATAAATGCATTCATTCATGCGTTACAAAAATCGTGACATAGTTGTTATACCTTTTTGCCTGAGCATAATATCTCAGATCAGGCTTATTGCATTGACCATGGTCATATCAACGGTAAATAATTTCGATCACAAAGCAAAGCCAGTCAAAAGACATAAGAAAACGAGGCAAATGAGCATTTGGCATGGCCAATGCCCAATGCCCAATGCTCGGTTCTGATTCCAGATTCCCGATGCCTTGTCTATAGTGCCTAATGGACAATGGCTCGAAAGCGTTAGCTGGCAATCGTGGAGAATGAGGACGAGGCAAATTTGGCCCAAGCCGATGATGCCTATGGAAGAGCAAGCGAATAAGCTACAACAACAAAATCGACAAAGCAACAGTAACAACAACAACAATTTGAAGTCTTCTTTGTGTGATTCACGTCATTTCGAATTCGATGTCAAAAGGTGAAGCCAATTCAGCGATTCTGGCGAACTGGGCACAAAAATCACGACCAAGAGGCAAAGCGTAACAATGCCAAGACCAAGACTGCAACAAAATGAACAACTGCAAAAACACGAAAATCGCGTTGAATGAAGATTGTTTCTACTAATTTGGGAGTCCGACTTTTGGTCTAGATACACGTACCCCTACATGATCTTAGGCTCTTTGCACATTGGCCACACGAAGCAGTTAATGTCACTAATATGGCCATTACGAGTCTGCAAAACGAATGAAGTATCTTCAGCGAAGGAAATCAAAATAGAAAATAGATATAAGACGGAAGTTGTCTTTTATGCGCACATTTACCGTTTAAATGGGGAAAACAGTTCGAGAAGTTTATACTTACCTATGCTCATGCGAAGTGGTGCTAAGTGGTGCCAGCCAGACCGATGGCTCAGGCGTGTTTTCCTTGCGAGGGTCATCACACACAGACAGACAGACACAGATACATTCACACCTACGAGCAAGTCTCTATTTGCGAAATTGAAATGCCACTGCCAACATCTTCTCGGTATTTAAGCAGGCATTCAGTGTGATTGTGACTACGAATGCGGGTGTGGGTGAGGTCAAGAACCTTTCTGAACCATGACTAACTGAATGACTGATAGTTGAAAGCTAAAGTGCCGTGGAAAATGCCGGATTCTGCACTTGACCGGTGTCCAGCAGGCAAAGACCTCAGTATACAAAATCCAGACCTTACTGACATAAAGTGTCGAGACAGAGTTTAAGTATGAGCTGCTCGCCACAATTACATACAATAGCAGTAAGAATACGAACGAAGACTTCTCAGTTTGATGGGTTTGTGCATAGGCCATAGCCATAGCCATAGCCCATCGGCCATCGGCCATGGATGGGCCTTCAGCTGCTGGAGAAGACGGCAAAGCCGAAAGCCGCCAGCAGAATGTGTTTGTGTCGCCTACTACCAAGCCATTTGCTAGCTTCAGCATAAGCTCAAAGTACATCTGTGTAGTTCTCACGACATCAGCTCAAGCAGCAACAACTACAACAGCAACTACAACATCAGTAGCAGCACCACCAGAACACGCCAGTAGCGCCATTGAGCCAAGGTTGAGGGTGAGGGACGACGCTCAACCGTCTCTTGCACGCGGGAGCACATTGGGACAAATCTAACATATAATTAGTTCTTATGATCTCAAAGTTGGAAAACATGTACATACTTATGTATATGAAAACAAGATGATTTGATAACCTTACAAAGGCGGGTAGATTTAGAAAGTCTTAAGATCAGTATAGCAGCATTAAAGAACTATTTCTCCAAAAAAATCTGCACTTTTAAGCAAACTTTTAAAATGCCTTGAAAAACGAAAAAGAATTTAATAAAAATTTTAATTTTCGACCGATAACCCGATGGTTCATTAAAATGATCATATTCTATTTGATCTATCATATTTGATTACCGCATATAATATTAGAATAATGAAACATATTTTATTGCGAAGTTAATTAATTAAGTACATTTTATATTAACACAAGTATTTTTATATAAATCGGGGTATCAAACCAAATCGAATACGGTTCTGTAACCACTGTGCAGATTTAACTCTTCATGAAACTTTAACTACAGAGAATTTAGCATCAAGAGACACAAGTACATTTTCAAACATACAATACTATTTCTCTGTATTTAAAGACTTTACTTCTTTACGAGACTTCTATTTACCTTTATATGTACATATGTATATTAAATTCAGTCATAATGCAATTTGTTTGTCATTTATCCTTTAACTCGGTTTATCGCGCAAGCCGAAATATGTATCAAGAAACTTCTCCCAACTACCATAGATGGTGGAATTCTATAAGCGATGGGAGGATTTTATGGAAGGAAAGTTTAGTCTGAGCACTGACGACTTTATCTCGAAAGGGTGAAGACTATACGCCTGTACCTTGAACTAACCAAGTATGTGAGCTGTTTATCAGTGCGTGCCAGTTGCAAAGAAGCTTGAGCAAGTACGCATGCCTTCAGCCAAGGGCACTATAGAATAATGGAAGGTCAATGCACAAGCTGGTGGTGCGACGACCCGAGGCTCGAGAGTAAAGCAATTAACCGAAACAAAAAAAGCTAACGAAACTGCGCATTAGAACAGATCATTAATCTGGCACTCGGACTGGCCATGTAACACACACATAGCCATAGCCTATAATCTTGGTATTGTCGACAACTAAGAGCTGGTGGTTTCTTAATTTATTAAATGTACTGACAAAAAGATTAAAAGTTGGGGAGCTGCAAACACAATTAAAGCAAATCGAGTCTGAGATCGGGGACATGGGGCACAGGATCTGAATCCTTTTTCCAAAATAGATATCCGTTGTTCTCGTTTAGGAAAGACAATCTTGTGTTCCTGGAAGTATTTAGTTACTATTTCTCGATCACTGAGGCGCATAACACTGTGCTGCGTATCTGATCCTTCTTTAAAATATTTATGACCATCTCCGCCATTAAGTAGAAATGTCGGCAATATCACTCCATAATATTTATGCCTGTCCAGTGGTTTATAGTGCGGGATCTCACAATCGGCGCAGAGCACAAAAATTGATGTAACGCGTTTACCTTTTGGACGATTAAAATTTAAAACAAACCGCAAGCCAGACACTTGTAGGAAGCCTCCATCCGAGTCTGAGTTGCGCAAAGATGCCGAATGCTCCAAGGACTTGACAAGACTTGCGCCCTTAACGCGGACAACAGATATGGTATTGCCATAGGGTAATACAGTGGCAATATCTGCCCCGGTTACAGTACCGTCCGTTCCTGCATCAATAGATGCGCGGATTCCTGTCAATCGGATATAATTAATTCAACAAGTTACATTGGCAGTCACATACCTCCTCCATTAAAAAGGGCTATCGATGCATCAGTCCAAAAAAGTCCGCCAAAGCCTTCAGCCACACGGGCGTAAACCAAAGTGTCACAAATAAAGTTGCCAAAATTGCATTCCCTCTTTCTACACGACATACGATCTCCGTTAAGAAGCACCTTTGTGGTACCCACTACCTGACCATCCAGTTCATCTATTTTCTTTCTTTTTAAATCCAAGAGAGATTTCATATTGCTCTCAAGTTCCACCGACGAATCCAACAAGATTGGAGTGCCTTTAAAATTGATAAGGTTGCCTCCATTGTCAAACTAGCGAAAAGGTTGTGTTTACACAAATAAAACTATTTCATTGAAATATGTAAAATTGTATACTTGCCTCCAGATGAATTTTACCCAAATATTTTGTATAAGCGTATGCCTGCAGGACAGGCACCCGTCGACCATTTGCCTTGACGACAATAGTTGGATAGTTTCCCTCAGGTTTATCTGTGGACGGCGGCTTGCCCGTGTAGAGAAAAGTGTGCGAATGCCCACCGATAACCACATCCACGTCTGGACAATTGATGGCGATTTCCTGATCCATCTTGTAGCCAGAGTGGCCCAGTGCTATTATAATATTAACTCCTTTCTCTATGAGCTTTTTTGCTTCCGCACTTGCAAGTCCAGAAGGGCACATGAAAATTAATTTGTCAGTTTCTTAAACTTCAAATTAAATTAAAATAATTACTTAATGGATGGAATCTCATTGTAGTACTCAACGTCGTTCATCGCAACCAGATCTCTGGTTTCAGGCGTAAGATAGCCAATAATTCCAATCTGCTTTTCCAATTTTGTAATGATCGTTGAAGGCATCAAACTCTTTGCACTTTGCAATTGGGGAGCCATACTAAGGTCCAAATTGCAGCTTACTATGGGGAAGTTAACCTTATTGAGAAAAGGCAGTAACCCATCGATATTGTCATCAAGCTCGTGGCTTCCCAGGGACTGGCCAAAGGAGTGGAAATCTTTATACTGATGTGATTGATAACTATATGTGTAATACCTACCATTGCATCTGGATTGAGCATATTCATCAGATCAGCTGCCAGATCGCCTTTGTAGAGCGTATACCAGGGCGTTCCTTGATACGTGTCACCTGCATTTAGATAGAGCGTCGGTCTCTCAGCTCTAGCCTTGGCTACACTAAAAGAAGACTTAAGGACTGTTAAGGGTGTGGATGTGAATGTGGATGTGGGCACTTACGCCGTAGCCACTCTAGCAAATCCTCCAAAGCAAAGGCCTCTCTCGTCGTCTCCCTTGGGGCACTTCCCACTGCTTCCTTTCATCGGATCATACCTAGCGTGCATGTCGTTGTTATGCACTATGGTGAACTTAAATCCGTGGCATTGTTTGGGAATGATCGAAAATAGTATTAAACTCCAAAGCACCTTGATACAAAGTGCCATTTAAATACCAAGAAGTGTTTCTGCACTTATGCTTCTTAATATTTTGTCTTCTTTTGAATATTATTTTATAACTCATTTGAAAACAGTTGATCAGTTAACTGAGAACATTTAAAATTTTAAATTGAGTTTCCAAGCAGACAAAACAACGAACCTTGAGCGTGCGTGTCGAAAATCGATCGTATATGGGCTTACAAACTTGAAAGCTGCGCACAAATTTGTATACAATCATACAGGTGAAACTAAGTTTTTTATTTTGATTTTATGGAAAACGAGCCTAACTATTTATATAATTTTTCGACATGCTGAAATCAACATTTTTTTTTTAATTTGATAAGAATGCCACACCAGAAGCATATCTTGTCAGATTAGTTGAGATATAAAAAAAAAAAAAAAAAAATGGAAATGGAAATGGAAATGGAAATGGAATCGCTAAACTCTAAAATCACCTCACACTTTACGAAAACATGCGATAAACTCTTAGACACAATCCTGGAGAACAATACAAATCACTCTGGGCGGCATTCCACGCTAGTGAAGAAAGCATCAAATGAAGTACAAAGGCGACTAGCAATATATACAGGAAGAATGGAATATTTGCTATGACTGTCCGATCAGGTCGAGTTATATACCCATCGGACGGTATAGTTTTAGAAATTCACCTGGTACGGTAAATAAGCAGGTGTATGTGGGAGGGACAAAATTAAAATAATTGTAACGGAAGGGGCCGTTGCACATTGGACGACTTGTCGATTTTTCTGGCATAAAGAAAAAAAATTTATGGTAGTATTTTCAAAATGTGACTTAACTTATTGAATGTAAACACTTCAGTTAGATTAAAAAATATTCTTTTTCGGGCTGGGTGCTTTTGAAAATTGACCCGCTAAGTTCCAATGTTTCTAGCGTAAATTATTAGCAACGCATTAATAAAAAAAATCAAATTAAATATGGAAAATAATGCTCAAGGTATGTAAAATCAATATTTGTTGTAATATGTAACAAAATTTGTGTTTACTTGTTGTTGTCTACTGTTTTGTTTAATGTGTTTTTAGCAAGAAAAATATTAAATGTAGTTGTGTTCCGCGAAGTATTACTTATAAAGTGCCTGGTGGCGCAAGCAACCAAAAAAAAATGTTTGTCATTGGTAATGCGCAAAAAAGTACTATTTATTATGTATGAAAATTTAGCCCAGTGACTACATTTTTATACCCTGAGGGTATATTAAGTTTGTTCAAAAGTATGTAACAGGGAGAAGGAAGCATCTCCGACCCCATAAAGTATATATATTCTTGATCAGCATCAACAGCCGAGTCGATATAGCCATGTCCGTCTGTCCGTCTGTCTGTCGGTCCGTGTAAACGAAAGGATCTCAGAGATGGTAAGAGCTAGGACCACCAAATTTGGAATGAAGACTACCTATAATGTCAGGCAGAACAAGTTTATGTTAAAATTTTGCCACGCCCACTATGGTGGGCGTAATTCATCAAAAACTTTCATCACCTTTAATCTAGGGTTTTAAGTTAAAATTTTAAATTTTTTTTACACCAACGGGTGTAGGATCATGTCCTGAGACTAATTACCAACTTTCAACATGATTGGGCCATAAATAGTGAAGATAATAAGCTTTAAAGATTGGCAGCTTCATATGTATATAAATAGAATTATTCTTCATTTAATTGATTTTACTTTTACTCTGTCAGAATGGACATCGAGAATGTAAACCGAATTTGCCAGCATCAGTCGAAGAGGCGGAGTGGTCGAAGTGATAGGTGCTAGGCACGCGAAACGGGAGATCGCGGTTCGAGTCCCGGTCTGGTCGATGCAAAAGATTTTTAATTATTTAATATTTTTCGTTTATTTGAATTTTCAGTTTAATGGTAGAGTCACGCGAGGGGCGTGGGTTCAATTCCTGAAAAGGTCAACGAATTTTTTTCGTTTTTAAAAATATTTTTACTTTTAATAAAATTTTAAAATTTAAAGATAATGTATAAATTGCCGTGGCCTAGGCTCAGGGTATAATACTGTCGAGTGCACTCGACTGATCCACTTGTTTTTTAATAATCATGTGTAAAATTTAATATTTTTCGTCACAAAATTTGATATCAGAAATTTGGGGGCATAAAAATGTTTTCATCACTAGACTTTTACCTCGTAAAGAGGTTTTTTTAAAAAAAATTTTGACAATTACAATATTTTTTTAACAGTGCAACTATGTCAAACTGTTTATCACTGCGGACGGCAGTCCGCGCTAGTGACGAAAGCAGCACGAAGGGTGCGAAGGCGACTAGCATATATACACAGGAAGAATGGAAAATTTGCTATGACTGTCCGATCGGGTCAAATTATATACCGATCGAAAGGTATCAATCTAACTTAAAAATGTGCATACTAAGACTTCTGAAAACTTACATGGTTCGTGAGATAAACAGGTGTAAGTGGGAGGGACAAAATTTAAATGATTGGAGCAAATGGGGCCGTTGGAGCCTTTTAGATTTTTTTTATAATTTTTCACTATACTTATCATAAATACGCGTCGAATGACACCTTGATCATCAAAATCCGACCACTGGTTCAGAAGATAATTAATTTCGAAATTTTTGGTGCCCTTTTCAAAACGAGATGAAAAGTCAGTCTGTTTGTTTGTTTGTATAGATCAAAGCGTTGATTTAGCTTAAAAGTTTGAATGAGGACTGGTTCCTGATAAAAAATCTAGAAACGTTTGTTCTACGACTTTTTCGAAAAATCGCTAGTTTAGCGGGAAATCGCTAAAAACCGCTAAAATTGAAACCCCCATAGCATCCAAACGATAGGAGCTACAGATCTGTTCTATATGTCGTTGGAAAGGTGTTTTGAAGGGCTTTTAGGCATACCTTTAAAGTTTTTTTTTTAAGTAAAAAGGTAAACAGCTACAGGTGAAATAAGGTATTTATTTCCACATTTTGGCGATTTAAGAAAAATCTACACATCAAATCACTTTTAAATGTACTGCATGTTGTAGAGAATTCAATTACGCGTTTTTTGACATATAACACATATCTGTCAAAATTCGTTTGGGCAAGATATTACCTATTAACTGAATATACCTTACACCTTTACACTACTGCATGTACATATGCAGTATGTACACTGCTTGCAGTGCATGTGGAAAGATACTGCTTGCAAGTGGTCAATTCTTTTTCCGGCAGATAAATCATTTTATAATCAAAAATATAGAAACTTTTGTTTTTCGACTTTTTCGAAAAATAGCTAGTTTAGCGGGAAATCACTAAAAACCGCTAAAATTGGAACCCCCATATCATCCAAACGATAAAAGCTACAGATGTGATATATATATCGTTGAAAAGGTATTTTAAAGGGCTCTTAGGAATGCCTTTAGTGTTTTTTTAGATAAAAGGTAAACAGCAACAGGTGAAATAAGGTATTTTTTCCCACATTAAGGCGGTTTTTGTGAAAACGCAAGTAATGATTTTTTCTAATTTTCAATATATTGTAGTTTGTAAAATTTCGATGTGTTTGGAAGATATTACCTGTTAACAGAATATATACGTTTTGCTTAGAATTGGAATAGGTCAACAGCAACAACGTGTCGTAGCAGCCAGAGCTTGAGAGTTCTGTTAGATTTTGACAAAATTGTACCGTCAAAATATATTGCAATTTTCAAAACTTTTGATATCTTACTCAAAAATTTCTGATATCTTATAAAAAAAAACCTCTTTACGAGGTAAAAGTCTAGTGACGAAAACATTTTAATGCACCAAAATTTCTGATATCCAATTTTGTGACGAATAATATTAAGTTTTACTTAAAAATTACTACAAAAAAATTTTTTTGTCACTCGGCACATTGCGCTAATTTCTTCATACCTAATAAATATATATTTTTTGCGCAGTGCCGAGTGACAAAAAAATTTTTTTGTAGTAATTTTTAAGTAAAACTTAATATTATTCGTCACAAAATTGGATATCAGAAATTTTGGTGCATTAAAATGTTTTCGTCACTAGACTTTTACCTCGTAAAGAGGTTTTTTTTTATAAGATATTGTTTATACAAGCAAAAAAAAACTGTCTGGCAACGCTGGTTCCCTTTATTAGCACATATGCCAAGTGCAAAATCTATCAGCACTCTCAAACTCTGGCTGCTATGACACTTTGTTGCTGCTGTCCTATTCCAATTCAAAGTAAAACGTATACATATATTCAGTGAATAGGTTATATCTTCCAAACCAATTAACAAAAGTTTATATATGATATATCAAAAAACACAAAATTGTACAAACTACAACATATTGAAAATTAAAAAAATATCCTTAGCGGCTTTATCTCAAAAAACGCCAAAATTTAGGGAAAAATATCTTATTTTATCTGTAGCTGTTTAGTTATTTACTTAAAAATACTCTGAAGGTAAAAAGGCCTAAAAGCCCTTCAACGTAGCTCCCATTTGCTCCAATTATTAAAATTTTGCCCCTCCCACTTACACTTGTTTATCTCACGAGCCGGGTGAGTTTCCAAAAGTGTAATGCACATTTGTAAGTTAAATTGATACCTTTCGATCGGTATATAACTCGACCTGATCCGACAGTCATAGCAAATTTTCCATTCTTCTTGTGTATATATGCTAGTCGCCTTCACACCCTTCGAGCTGCTTTCGTCACTAGCGCGGACTGCCGTCCGCAGTGATTTTAGTCGACATCCGAATATGAGATGAAAATATGAGATGTCTGTTTGTATCAAAGCGTTGAAATACAGTCATCGGCATAACTATTTTGACAAAACTAAAGTTAAATCTACTCATAATTTGAACATACTTTATGTAAAGTTTGGCATCAATGGAAAGGTCATTTAAATTCTGTTTGAATGATACAATACTTTCCTAAACCTATTAAAAATTAAAAAAATTAAAAGTTTTGAATTTTTGTAAAAGTTCACTGTTTTGACTTTATTCCTCGGTCTCAAACAAAAAATGTTTTGATGCAAAATGCACTTGGTATGTGTGCTAATAAAGGGAACCAGTGTTGCCAGACAGTTTGTTTTTGCTTGTATAAGCAATAAACGCCGTTTGACAAAGTTACACTGTCACAAAATAATGCAAATGTCAAAATTTCCGATGTCCTCTTCAAAATTTTCTGATATCTTTTAAAAAACCTCTTTACGGGGTAAAAGTCTAGTGACGAAAACATTTTCATGCCCCAAAATTTCTGATATCCAATTTTGTGACAAAAAATATTTAATTTTACACATGAATTATTAAAAAAAATGTTGTCACTGAGCACATTGCGCTAAATGTCTGTGCCAGTGACAAAATTTTTTTTTTTAAATAGTTTTTTTTGTAAGATATGATATAGTAGTCCGATGCAAATACAAATAAATTGCAAATTTTGTTTAAACGTATTTTAATCTAGCTACTGCTTTGCTTAAGGAAATACTTCGAATCTAAATTATAGAAATCGAGTTTAAATACTTAAGTTTTAATTAATTTTACAAATGATTAAATGATTAAAAACAGAGAAATAGATGAAATTAAAAAAAACTCCAGGAAATTGATTACTTTTTTCGCAGTGCCAGAGTTTACACCTTTGAGAAATGCCCTAAACGTAATGCGTCCTTCCAACTCCGGATATACGAATTTGTGATGCTGGAGATACTGGCTAACAGCTTCGACGACTGTTTTCTGCATACGTAACCGTGTAGGATTGGCTTTATCGACCATGATGTGACCATCTCCACCTTCAAGTAAGAACTGCGTTACAATCACCTTATAGTATTCTGTTTCGTTAAGAGGACTGTAAGAGGGAACCGTGCAACTGGCACAGCGCACTTCCACAGAGACGACACGGCTTCCCTCCGGCAAATCCGAACTGTAGACAACGTGTAGACCGGAGACCTGAAGAAACGCTCCATCGGTCCAGCTAAATATAACAGCAGCCGCGTGCTCAAGGGCATTCATAATAGTTTTTCCACTGATAGTCGTGATATAAAGATCATTATCAAAGGGAATCACCGTCAATATATCGCTCTGGGTTATTATGCCGTCAGATTTCTTCTCAATTGAACCCCGTATTCCTACAATACCGTTATGAAACTAATTTAAAATAAAAGACAGTAAATAAACCTCTTGACGAGGTAAAAATCTAGTGAGAAAAAAAGTTTCAAGCCCTAAAATTTTTAATATATAATTTTGTGTCGAACGACATTAAATTTTGTTTATAAATTATTCTTGAAAAAAAGTTTGGCATCCTGCACATTCGTCCAGATTCTTCATGTCTAATAAATATAACTTTTGTTGCTTAGTGCCGCTTGCTAAACTTGTTATTTAAGAATAATTTAAAAATAAACGTGCTTCGCTCGCGGTGTTACAGTCGAGCATACTCGACTATCGAAAACACACTACTTACTATAGAAAAGCAAACTCTGCTTAAAATAAAATAATATAAATATATTAAATAATGTAAATCGCCACAAATATTACTATATGTATTAAGTGTATTATGTACTAAGTGTACTTTTCGCCTAAATGTATTGATGATATATTTACATTAAAGAAATTATAAGAGATTAGTTAAAGCACAGCTTCGAAATAAATGCACAAAATAAATCAAAGTCAAGGCGAATTGAGTTAAAAATTTGAGAAAGCGAGACAGCGATAAGTGCATTTCCAATGTCTCTTAATAATAGGCTCAAAAAAAACTACTTAATATTGTACTAACATTGAATTGATGTAAATATATCATAAATATACAATTTCAGTATAGCATTAATAAAAAATACTTATTAAAAAAAAAAAATTGTCCGAGCCGAGACCCGGTCAAGAAAAATCAAATGAGACTGCGTAGGCTTAAAGCTCGATCGAGCTCATAAGCTCGGAAACACGCTCAAAAATTCAACTACCCAAGTGCTTATCATACCCAGAGCGGGAGCACAGACACATCACAGATAGGAAAGAAGTGATTCTCACTTCCTAGTCCATCACTGTGGGCAGCAGTCCACTCTAGTGACGAAAGCATCATGAAGGGTACAAAAGGCGACTAACAGGAAAAATTTAAAATTTGGTACGACTGTCCGATCAGATCGAGTAATATGAATTGTACGGTTTTGACTAACAAAAGTAAATACTGGACTTTTGAAAACTCACCTGGTTCGTTAGATAAGCCGGTTAAAGTGGGAGAGGAAAAATGAATATGATTGCAGTAAATGGGACCGATGCACAGTGTAAGATATTGCCAATCTAGAGCTATCGACTTGAAATGTGGAGTGAATGTTCGAATACGCCCAAAGAATTTAAAGTCCGTAAAATACGAAAAAAACCAGACAATATTCAGTTTTTTAACACACAAACCGAAAAAAATAAAATTAATTTTATCAAAAAAGTATCAGGTTAGTATTTTTTGTTTTAATTTAAGCCAATAAAAAAACATTTTTTCTAAATTAATCATGACAAAAATATTTTCTTTTATTGCTTTTGCTTGTAACTTGTAATTACTTGCCGAAAAAATGAAAAAATGGTTTTGTTTTAAAGATAATTAATTTATTGAAAGTAAAAAGCGATTTTCATACTTTAAACTATTTTTTAAATTAAAAAAAAAAAACAACTCAAAGTTGATAAAAAGATTAGAAGAGATAACTTTTTGAAAATTTAGACAGAATCTGAATTTGAATCACATCTTTCTTTACTAAATTGATCATGAGATAAAAATTGGATGGTTTGAGGGTGAAGGCGGAACATCAATCTTATAATCAACTAGGGTATTCAGAAACTCTGATACTTGTGCTATTTCACAAAGTGATATACTTTGTAATGACAACAAACACACAGAAAAAAGATTATTATGACGAATTTTGTATACATACCCCAGGGCATGTTTGTTGCAATAATCTTTTTTCTGTGTGTTTCTTGTCATTACAAAATATATCACATTATAAAATAACACAAATATCAGAGTTTCTGAATACCCTAAACATCTTTTATTGTGCCCTGAAGCCAACTTGCACCATTGTTCATAAATCTGGATATATCTCTCCTAGATTTACTCCACCTCAACTTAAATTCATGGCAGACGTTTGTTAAGAGCAACTTTAACATTATATAATCAATTCCATTGCCAAAAATCATCGCTGAGCGCTCTAGAAGTGAGTTAAGCTTAACTGTTCTTACGTTGCTTGACCAAACCTAGAAAAACATTTCCCGTGTTATTTCACTCATTGCTAAATTAAAGTCGTTTGGGCAAAATTTGATTTCTGATCCTGATTCAGAATGATTTTCTACAAACGATGCATGTTCTGGTTGATTTGACTGTAATTGAATGCAGTTAGTTTTTTTCATCAAACATAAAATGTTGTTAAAAATTTACTTAGTTTTTGGCACTTATGTCTAGGTCACTTATAAAGTACCTTTATATTGCTAAAAAATCAATAATGATTCACAAATGATGAGAAAAATAGATTTGATTGCTCACAGTGACCACACGATTCATTTGAAAAGACTAAACTTGGTCAACTGTTGCTCGGTGTCCGATGCAATTTTGCATGCACTTCAAATGCACCGGCTTAAGAACCGTTATTTTCTGAACAAGCATTTTTTGTTTTGTTTTGTGCTTGTTTGAACATTTCCAAATTGACCTAAACAAAAATTTTTTGTTTCAATTAAGTCCCCCTAGATTGACAAAATCTTACACTGTGCGATAGAGACTTTTGGTCAAATTGTTTAGGGTTTTACTATTCTGATCAAAAATACGCGACGAATGACACCTCGATCATCAAAATCTGACCACTGTTCGGCTTTAATTACAATTTTAAAGCTAGAGTTTTCAAATTTAGCATGAACCTTTGTTACATTAATTTAGATCTTTTTTTTTTTTTTGGATTTGGATCTCGCCTTAACTTTCCCCTCGTCATCCGACTATTTGAAAAATGTGTAAAACATTTATACAATATCCAAATATAAAGCTAGAGACATGAAATTTGGCATGAATTTTAGATAGTCTAAAGTAGAACCTATATTTTTTTGTTTTTTAATTGGGCCTTCTCCTCACCACCCTTTCTCACTGACTCAGTTAAACATTAAAATTTTTTTTTTTTATTAACTTAAATAGACAAGAATACAATCGGTTAAAAATTTTTTTTTTAATTTTTGCTTTACGTGGCTTAAGTTGGAATTCGGAAATTCAGTTGCCTTCATATTCTAGTAGACTTCTCTTACTCCATCTTCCCTCTCTTACTAACTGTAGAATTATGCTTGTTCACCCACAAATTACTGCCGGGCCATATAGACTCGTTGTTGACTTTGTTGAATGAAATAACCTTCAAAGTACTTTCTAGAGTAACTCGAAACTTTAATCCCTTATATCTTCAACATTTCCGTATTCTGTGTGCAGATCATAATAGTCTGTACCGTACGATTAGTTTCGAGTGTTGTCCTATCACTATTCAAGCATCTTTATTATCTTGTTTAACTAGTCTAACCAACTAACTACTTATTAATATCATTTCGGTCTGATTGGGTTTTTCTGGGTTTCCCCTATCATTTTCTATTTCAGACTCAGATTCTCCAGAGTTTTTAATTTTTATTTGTTTTGCAATTTAAGAAGAAGAATGGAAAATTTGCTATGACCGTCCGATCGGGTCGAGTTATACATCGATCGAAAGGTATCAATTTAACTTACAAATTTGCATACTAAGACTTTTGGAAACTCACCTGGTTCGTGAGATAAACAGGTGTAAGTGGGAGGGAAAAAATTTAAATGATTGGAGCAAATGGGGCCGTTTTGAATGTCGCTGGGCACATTGCGCTAATTTTTTCATACCTAATAAATAGTACTTTTTTGCGCAGTGCCAGTGACAAAATTTTTTTTTTAATAATTCATGTGTAAAATTTAATATTTTTCGTCACAAAATTGGATATCAGAAATTTTGGGGCACGAAAATGTTTTCGTCACTAGACTTTTACCTAGTAAAGAGGTTTTTTTATAAGATTCCAAAACAACAGAAGATACAGATATGTTTTATATATCGTTGGTAATGTATTTTAAAGGGTCATTATATATTTATTTTTTTAATACCATACTTGATGACGTTCGTCACAAAATTGGATATCAGAAATTTGGCCTTCGGCTTCCGTTACTAGAATTTTACCTTGTAAAGAGGTTTCTTTATATTTAAAAACAGGGATTAAAACCCTAACCGAAACCGTAACCTTAAACCGGTAAAAACCCATTGAAATTTAAAACCGTAACTGAAACCGTAACCGAAAAAAAAATTTGTGTTTGACCGAAACCTTAAAACCGAAACTCTGTAAACCAAAATAACCGTTTAGTAACCGTTTCATTTATAAGTGTTAATTTCGGTTTTTTATACATCCAAAAAAAATAATTTTTCATTTTTAGTTTTAATTTTTGATTTTAATTTTCTTGTGTTTAATTTTGAATTTTTATTTGTGATATTCATGATCGAATTTGCATATCACGGAATGAGCACAAATAAATGTTTTTTAAAAAGATATTTTAAAAGTATTAAAATTTAACTAAAGTACATCAAACTGAAGAAGATGTGAAATTAATGTGTGAATGAAACATTAAGAAAGTAATGCCTTTTTAATTATTACTATAATATTATTAATATAATTTTACTTTTGAAAGAAAATTTTTTTTAGTGAACCGAAACCATACCGGTATTTCAAAACCGAAACATACAAAAACCGGTTCACCGTTACGAAACCTTTATTCAAAGATTTTGCGTAACCGATAGCCGATAACCTAAATTCGAATATAACCGAAACCGTAACTGAAACCGTTACTCGTTTCGGTTTTAATCCCTGTTTAAAAATTACACACAAAATCACTTTTAATGAAAATTTACGATATATACAGGCATGCCACAAAAAACACTAGTGAAAGTGATTTCAGAAAAAAGCAATTCCACTTCGAAAATTTCTCCGTGCCACAGAAATTCGTGTGATTTAGGTTTTTAAGCATGTTCATCAACCTTTTCGTACTAGGCTGCTAAGGGTTGGCAGCTTCTCAGATTAAATTTCCCAAGGGTTTGTTTAGCAATTTTTGTAAGTTTATTATTGCTGAAAAGTAGGTTTTTATTTTATTTCTTCTTTAATTAATATTATTTAATTTATTTATTTAATAATTGATATTGTATAGCCTAAAAAAATTTAAAAGTTATTGGCGCGACAAACAATGAAAGTTACTCGGAAACTCTAAATTCTAAAATTCGGACAAAAATTGTGACATTATTCTCATGGCATCGGACGCCAGTGAATTGAGCGATGATTTCGTTTCACCAAAAATTGTGCAGGTGATTGAGACTGTGGCACGGAGAAATGAAATTGACGTGAAACTCAAGTGAAAGAGATTTATGTGGCATGCCTGATAGTATAATTTTCTATGAACTGATTCACATAACTCAGAATTTCATTTATTAAAAAATTTCCGACGCAGACAGATGTGTCAAAGGCACAACCCATATTTGAAAAACTAATTATTTTAATTAATTCTCTTATAAATGCAAGAAAGTGTTATTAAGTTGTGCTAAACCTTTAAACTGTCAGAAAAGCTTTTCTAATTCTTTTATTTTTTTTTTATTTTAAAAGTTGTTTAACGCTTACACTGTTTGATTTTAAAAAGAATTTGTAAGGACAAACATACATAAAAGATTTTTATTTTGGAACCAGGTGGTCCCTCTAAGGCAAATTGAATGCGTAATTTTTGCCTTATGTGTGTGCAAACTCTTTTTAGCGAAATACTGTGCCCAAAAAGTGAGCCGGTCAGATGTATGTAACAATTTTGCTCTCATTAAATTGAATCATACATTGCCAACTGTGAGTTAAACAAGCTTTTGTTCAATTAGTTTTCAAATAAAAATTAAAACAAATTAATTCTTATTTGAACACGAACCTCATTCACATACCTCCTCCATTAATAAATGCTATCGGCGCATCTGTCCAATAAAGACCCACAAAGTCCTCAGCCACACGGGCGTGAATTAGAGCGTCACAAATAAAGTTGCCAAAATTGCATTCCCTCTTTCTACACGACATACGATCTCCGTTAAGAAGCACCTTTGTGGTACCCACTATCTGACCATCCAGTTCATCTATTTTCTTTCTTTTTAAATCCAAGAGAGATTTCATATTGCTCTCAAGTTCCACCGACGAATCCAACAAGATTGGAGTGCCTTTAAAATTGATAAGGTTGCCTCCATTGTCAAACTAGCGAAAAGGTTGTGTTTACACAAATAAAACTTATTCATTGAAATATGTATAATTGTATACTTGCTTCCAGATGAATTTTACCCAAATATTTGGTATAAGCGTATGCCTGCAGGACAGGCACCCGTCGACCATTTGCCTTGACGACAATAGTTGGATAGTTTCCCTCAGGTTTATCTGTGGACGGCGGCTTGCCCGTGTAGAGAAAAGTGTGCGAATGCCCACCGATAACCACATCCACGTCTGGACAATTGATGGCGATTTCCTGATCCATCTTATAGCCAGAGTGGCCCAGTGCTATTATAATATTAACTCCTTTCTCTATGAGCTTTTTTGCTTCCGCACTTGCAAGTCCAGAAGGGCACATGAAAAATAATTTGTCAGTTTCTTAAACTTCAAATTAAATTAAAATAATTACTTAATGGATGGAATCTCATTGTAGTACTCAACGTCGTTCACCGCAACCATATCTTTTGTTTCAGGCGTAAGATAGCCAATAATTCCAATCTGCTTTTCCAATTTTGTAATGATCGTTGAAGGCATCAAACTTTTTACACTTTGCAGTTGTGGTACTTTTCTTAGGTCCAAATTGCAGGTCACCACGGGGAAGTTGACCTTATTGAGAAAAGGCAGTAGACCATCGATGTTGTCGTCAAATTCGTGGTTTCCCAAGGACTGTTCAAAATCCATATATTTTAATTGATATATAATACGAGTAATACCTACCATTGCATCTGGATTGAGCATATTCATCAGATCAGCTGCCAGATCGCCTTTGTACAGCGTATACCAGGACGTACCTTGATACGTGTCGCCTGCATACAGATAGAGCGTCGATCCTTCAGCTCTAGCCTTGGCTACACTAAAAGAAGACGTAAGGCCTGTCAAGGAAGTGGATGTGGACACTTACGCCGTAGCCACTCTAGCAAATCCTCCAAAGCAAAGGCCTCTCTCGTCGTCTCCCTTGGGGCACTTCCCATCGCTTCCTTTCATCGGATCATACCTAGCGTGCATGTCATTGTTATGCACTATGGTGAACTTAAATCCGTGGCATTGCTTAAGATAGTTCAGAAGTAGTATCAAACTCCAAAGCACCTTAATACAATGTGCCATTTAGTATTATGTGTTCTTATGATTATTATTTTGTTTTCCTCAAATGAAAGCAGTTGATAAGTTAACTGTGAATATTTTATATTTTATTATACATTTCAACCGAGGTAATTTACTTGCAGAGATGCTTATCCCCAAACAGATCCTGAAATCTCATAAAAATAAACACAGTGTACACTATGCTCTGCTTTATTGCACTGCACCACGGACCAAGCAACGGACGTTGAGCGAGAGTCTCGCCAAAAGCTCATAAATTGGCTTACAAACAGACAACTTGCGGTCAAACACCGTGAGACGACAGAACCTTCGCCAAACATGCGTTGTTGAGCCATTAAACGGGCCGAATACGGATCGTACACAGAAAAAAAAAAGCCGTTCTAAAATCAAGCCTAAAATACTTAAATTAAGCCTGCATTTTTTAAGTATGTTTCCTGGATTAAGCTGAACAATCAAGTCTAAATCGGGATTAAAATTGAAAATAAGCCCAAATTACTTGATTCTCTCTCGGCCTCTCCCATTTCAACTGGTCTGGTGGCTCAGGGGTTAGAGTCGCCGACCTGTTTGAAAAAAGCCTGGGTTCGATTCCCCAGTCAAACAATCCCTTCATTAAAAAAAAATATGTTTAAAAAAAAAAATTTAAATAAAAAATGTAAAAAAACATTAAAAAAAAATATTTAAAAAAAAAAAATTTAAAAAAAAGTTTACAAACTTAAAAACAAAAAATAAATTTAAAAGAAATTTAAAAATAAAAACATTAAAAAAAAAAAAAGTTAAAATCAAATGTTAAAAAAAAAGTTCTAAAAACTTTTTTTTTTTATTTTTAGGATTGAATTCGGGATTGAAAAAATCAAGTATTTCGTACTTGGTTTAAGTAAATCCGAGATTACCCCACTTCTGACATCGTTTCGGATTGAATTCGGGCTAAATATCCCGGATTTTTTTTTCTGTGTAAGCGGATCGAACGAAGTCATGTCATGTTGCACGCAACATTTTCGTGTGTGACGCGTTGCGTCGCTGCTGCGAGCCGGCAGAAACACGGGTGCCACAATATCAGTTCAGAATCAGTGTTTTTGTATAGTTTTAGGATGAAGTACATATTTATTTTTATTTAACTACATAATCACTAGATTAAGGCCCATTTTTTCAATGTCTAAATATGGTGTTTGATAACTATTGTAAATATATTTTGACGTAAAATTATAAAGTTTTTTTGAAAACTGGAAAAAAGGAATGAAAATGAGGAAAAAGTGCCTTTTTTGCAGTTTTCAAAAAATTATAAAAAATATTAGCGAAGAGATATCGGAAAAAAAACAAATATTGCAGTCACTATAAAAATTGTTTGAAGAAATTTTTTGCATGAAACCTTTTTTTTTCAAATCAAGGAAAAAAGTTGAAAAGTAGAAAAGTAGACTAATGGGATAAGGAAAGTTTTGCATTATTCAAAAGGAATTCAAAAGACCTTTCCATTGATGCCAAACATTACATGAACAAATTTCAAAATTTTAGTAGAATTAACTTTAAAGAGTTCCAAAATACTTTTGACCACAGCGGTGGTTTATAAAAAAATTGAAAAAAGAGCCCTAAGATTGAAATGTGAAATACTTTGGAATTATTATGTGTTTGGGAAAAAATACTTTTTGTTTAATAAAACGCAAAAATAATATGAGCTACAAAAACATTTTTAACTCTTTTTTAGTGAATTTGGCTAATTTTTTTTTAATTTAGCTCAATATGATTTTTTAAAGTGGCGACCGTGGGCAGAAATAAGTTTCGGCAAACGACACGACAGATATTGTGTTGCGCAAAAAAGTACTACTTATTAGGTATGAAAAATTTAGCGTAATGTGCCCAGTGACAAAAAATTTATTTTTAATAATTCATGTGTAAAATTTAATATTTTTCGTCACAAAATCGGATATCAGAAATTTTGGGGCATGGAAATGTTTTCGTCACTAGGCTTTTATAGCCTTTCCTCACTGAAACTACATTTCAGCATTTTAGCATTTTTGTATAGGGTCAAATGTGACATTTGCTCCGAAAATTCTGAAATGTAGTTTCAGTGAGGAAAGGCTATTACCTCGTAAAGAGGTTTTTTTATAAGATATCAGAAATTTTTTAATAAGACATCGCAAATTTTGACAATTGCAATATTTTTGGACAGTGTAACTTTATCAATCGGTGTTTATTGTATGTACAAGCAAAAACAAACTGTCTGGCAACACTGGTTTCCTTTACTAACACACATGCCAACTTGCCAAGCGCCAAATCTATCAGCACTCTCAAACTCTGTCTGCTATGAAACTCTGTTGCTGCTGTCCTATTCCAATTCAAAGTAAAACGTATATATTTCAGTTAATAGGTTATCTTATAAAAAAAACCTCTTTACGAGGTAAAAGTCTAGTGACGAAATCATTTTCATGCACCAAAATTTCTGATATCCAATTTTGTGACGAATGATATTAAGGTTTACTTATAAATTACTAAAAAAAAATTTTGTCACTCGGGACTGCGCAAAAAATAAATATTTATTAGGTATGAAGAAATTAGCGCAATGTGCCGAGTGACAAAATTTTTTTTTAGAAATTTATAAGTAAGCCTTAATATCATTCGTCACAAAATTGGATATCAGAAATTTTGGTGCATGAAAATGATTTCGTCACTAGACTTTTACCTCGTAAAGAGGTTTTTTTTATAAGATATCAGAAATTTTGGAGTAAGATATCAGAAATTTTTAAAATTGCAATATTCAGGGATGCCACAGAAATCGCAAGCGAAATTGAATTCCGCAGAAAGCAATTCCGCACGGAAATTTCCGAGGTGCCACAGAACTTCGAATGATTTAATGTTTTTTAGCAATTTCACCAACCTTTTCGAACTAGGCTGCTAAGGGCTGACACCTTCTCAGATTAAATTACACAAGGGTTTGTTTAGCAACTTTTTTAAGTTTATAATTGCAGAACAATAGGTTTTTAATTTTTTTGTTATTTAATTAAAATAATTTTATTTATTTATGCAATACTTGCTTTTGTTCAGCTGAAAAAAATTTAAAAGTAATTGGCGCGATAAAATAAAAATTACTCGACAGCTCTAGCAATTGTCTGCCATTAGTCTGGCAACTCTTCGTCAAAAATGTTTTCACAAATTGCACAATAAGTTAAAGGTTTTTTTCGGTAAAACTTGATTTACCTTAAAATACCTATTTTTGTAATGCTGAATTTAAAGAAATCTGAAGTGGTTCCATATATTTTTTTAAATACCTTACCTCGAATTCGGACTTAAAAGTGTGGCATCGCTGACCCTGACTTCAAAAATCTAAATCGGACTAGGTGGCAGCATCGGACGATTTTAGCTCTAGTTTAATACGCGTAAAATTATTCTGCGATTTGACCTGTGGCACAGCGAAATTAAATTGTAGAGAAATTAAAGCGAAAGCGATTTCTGTGGCACCCCCGATTTTTACACGGTACAACTTTGTCAAAAGGTGTTTATTGTTTTTACAAGCAAAAACAAACTGTCTGGCGACACTAGTTCCTTTTACAAACATACATGCAAAATTAGAAAAAATCGTTACTGGGGTTTTCTCAAAATAGCCAAAAGTGGGTAAAAAAACCTTATTTCACCTGTAGATGTTTTCCTTTAAACTTAAAATAAAAATTAAAAGTATGCCAAAGAGCCCTTTGAAATACCTTTACAACGATATATAGATCACATATGTAGCTATTATCGTTTGGATGCTATAGGGGTTTCAATTTTAGTGGTTTTTAGCAATTTCCCGCTAAACTAGCTATTTTTCGAAAAAGTCGTAGAACGAAAAGGTTGATGAACATGCTTAAAAACCTAAATCACACGAATTTCTGTGGCACGGAGAAATTTTCGAAGTGGAATTGCTTTTTTCTGAAATCACTTTAACACGTGTTTTTTGTGGCATGCCTGACTGACTTTTCATCTCGTTTTGAGAAGGGCACCTAAAATATCAAAATTAACTATCTTCTGAACCAGTGATCGGATTTTGATGATCAAGGTGTCATTCGACCCGTATTTTTGATTAGAATAGTACTCAAAACCGCCAAAATGTGGAAGAAATTACCTTATTTCACCTGTAGCCTTATACCTATGTACTTTAGAAAAATCAGATCATATCTGAAGCTTCATATCTGTAGCTTCTATGGTTTGGATACTAAGTATGGGGGGTTTTCAATTTTAGCGGGTTTTAGCGATTTCACGCTGAACTAGCGATTTTTCGAAAAAGTCGTAGAACAAACGTTTCTATATTTTTGAGCGGGAACAAGTCCTCATTCAAACATTTAAGCTAAATCAACGCTTTGATACAAACAAACAAACAAACAGACATACTGACTTTTCATCTCATTTTCGGAAGGCCCCTAAAAATTCCAAAACTAATTATTTTTTGAACCAGTGATCGGATTTCGATGATCGAGGTGTCATTCGACGCGTATTTTTGTTTAGAATTGTAAAAAATTCATTGAAATTTCAGAAAGGCCCCAACGACCCCATTAGCTCCAATCATTAAAATTTTGCCCCTCCCACTTACACCTGTTTATCTCAGGAACCAGGTGAGTTTCCAAAAGTCTTAGTATGCAGATTTGTAAGTTTAATTGATACCCTTTGATCGGTATATAATTCGACCTGTTTGTAAAGTCATAGCAAATTTTGCAATCTTCTTGTGTATATATGCTAGTCGCCTTTCGCACCATTCGTGCTGCTTTCGTCACTAGCGCAGACTGCCGTCCGCAGTGATAGTCGCCATTCGCACCCTTCGTGCTGCTTTCGTCACTAGCGCAGGCTGCCGTCCGCAGTGATATCAGAGTTTCTGAATACGCTAAATATATGCTAATGTGGATTTCATAATAATATTATCAGGTGTGCTACGTGCTCTTCCACTTAAATTTCATTTCACTGTGACACTCAGCTGAAAATTTTTGTGGGAAACGAAATAATGTCACATTTTTTGCCCGAATTTCAGAATTTAGAGTTGTCAAGTAACTTTTATTGTTTGTCGCGCCAACAACATTGATTTTTTTTAAGCTATAAAAAATCAATTATTATATAAATAAATTAATTTATATTAATTAGAAAAGAAATAAAACAAAAACCTATAATTCTGCAATGATAAACTTAAAAAAGGTGCTAAACAAACCTTTGGAAAATTTAATATGAGAAGGAGCAACCGAGTTCGAAACGGTTGGTGAACTTGCTAATAAAATTAAATCTCTCGAAGTTCTGTGGCACTGTGAAATTCTTCGAGTGGAATTCTATTTCACTTGTGATTTCGGTAGCACACCTGTATATATTTAAACAGCAACCCCTAAACTAAAGATGGCGATGGAGCGCAGCATGCACAGCACACAAAGGCTGCTCGCATACTGGGAGCTGAAAGCGGAGTTTACAGATGAGCTTGTAGGCGAGCTGAAAAGTTCAGAACAAAAAACAAAAAGTTCATACAAGCAGTGTGTTTGTTTTTTTCGAGTTGATAAGCTCAGCTGTAAGCTCCGCCTTCAGCTCCCAGTGTGCGTGCAGCCAAAAGGCGAAAAACTGGGAAATTCGGAAACTGACTTCTGAAGATAAAAGTCAATTTTTACATTTTTAAGATTTCAGATTTGGGTGCATGTAATAACGCCCAGTGTCATAACGCCCGTGGGCGTTATGTCACAGATTTTTGTGTCATAAGGCCCGCGGGCATTATGACACTTTCAAAAGTGTCATATCGCCCGCAGGGCGTTATGTCACTTTTTTGTGGACTTTATGACACTATAAGAAGTGCATTAACGCCCGAAGCTTCTAAGTATTAAATGTTTATTAAAAAAAAATCATTTATGTTAGACTTTAGAGAATTAGCCGCCTCCAATCCAAACATATTATAAAGATAACTTCAAGCAATGGGGCATATCGGCTGCTACGGCATTGGTCATGCTTATTCATTATTGTAATCTGAATATGGGGGCATAGTATTACGAAGTTTGCAAAAAAAGCGCCTGCTGCCTTACCAAAGTAAATTTTGATATTAACTAATAATAATTTCAAACTTTATTGAAACACTTTTAAATTATTTTCAACTATTTGTCTACAATATGGGCAGAGCAATAGAGAATTTTTCGAGCGTTGTTCCAGATTTTTGTAGCACTCAGAGCATATTTTGACACAAAATGTGTGTCATAATGCCCGCGGGTGTTATGACACTGGGCGTTATGACACGCACCCTTCAGATTTTACATTTTTCAGAAAAAAATCTGTTCATTAAGAAATACATACTATATATACTTTGGCAGCAAACCGTAATTTTGTGGAATGGTAAATCGATATATCACAGAGCTTTCTTATATTATATGTTACTAAAATGTACAACAATTTTGTAAAATGCCTATAAGCACAAGCTCCAACATCAGTATTCTAGGGTGCATTCTCTTGGCTACATATCCCATAGAGCTTAACCATTCTAGTTCAAGGTACTCATTTTCGTCATCACTCTCCGGGTACTTTAAAGTTTTAAGAAACAAATTCCTCTCTTCTAAATATCTCTTATTGATAATATCTATTTTTTTCCGTTTATTGTCCAAAAGAGTCTTGATATAAGCCTCCTGAGGAATGCTCCTATCCAACAGCAAGGGAGTCCCATTAAAATGTATCAACTTTCCAGTGTCGTCGAACTACAAAGTTAGAGATACGCGAATTATAGCAATAATCAATGAAACATTGAACGATTCAATAACCTTCCCATAGAAGCTTACCTCTAAATTAATTTTACCCAAATATTTTGTAAACGCATAAGCTTGAAGAACAGGGACCTGTTGCCCATTTGGCCTAGTCATCACAGTCGGATAGTCACCCTCTGGTTTTTCCTCATCCGGTGGACCTCCTGTATATAGAAACGTGTGCGAGTGTCCACCAATGACAACGTCAACGTCCGGACAGTGCAAAGCAATCATCCGATCCTTTTCATAACCAGAATGTCCAAGTGCAATTATGATGTTAACACCTTTCATAATAAGCAGCTTTGCTTCAAGGCTTCAATGATTTGAATACATTAAAATATATTTCTTAAAAGAATTGTGGGGACGTACTTGATAGACGATATCTCGTCCAAGTATTCTATGTTATTATAAGGAGCGTAATATTTTGTAAGCGGCGTAATGTACCCAATAATGCCAATTTTCCTGCCCAGCTTTGTGACGACCGTCGAATGAACTAAATTTTCCAAGCCTTGTAGCTGCGGAACTCTACGCACGTTCAGATTGCAGCACACAACGGGGAATTCAACCTTGGTCAGGAAGGGCACCAGTCCGGCGACATCGTCATCGAACTCATGATTGCCCAGAGCCTGTGCCGAGATATAGATCTATTGCTATCGGTTTAGTCTATACTATCTTATGTCCATACTAACCACGGCATCCAGATCAAGTAAGTTCAATAGCTCGGCAGCTAGCTGGCCTCTATAGACTCCGTACCAAGAAGTGCCATGGAAGGTATCCCCAGCATTCAGATAAAGAGTCGGTCCCTCGGCTCGGGCCTTTGATACACTAAAGTATGACTTCAATATTCAAGGTGCTAGCTCAGATGTGACCGAAACTTACGCTGTTGCCACTCTGGCAAGGCCACCAAAGCACAGGCCCCTCTCGTCGTGTCCCTCGGGGCACTTCCCGCTGCTTCCCTTCATTGGGTCATACCTGGCGTGCATGTCATTGTTATGCACGATAGTGAACTTGAATGCATCGCTCTCATCCAGTAAGATCAGAATCAGTACTAAGCTCCAAAGCATTTTATGCCGAGGGTCTGATAACATGAATTGAATGCAATTGGCATCTGAAATGCACTTGTGGTTTCCCACAACTTTCTACTGTTTTTCAGTTGTGAATAGATGGGGAAATAAGTTTTAAGAAAAGTTTACTCAGTTTTAACCGGTATTACAGGCATATTTCAACCAATTCAATATAACTCAAGTATTTGGTAATTTAATTTAAACTTTAATTTAGCTTCTACTTGTAATATTTAAAGGGAGTGCTCTAAATCGTAGTCGAATTAGAATTTAAATAGTTCATCTTTCATTATTTTCAAGTTCAATAACTTACTCCTGCGCGTCTTTACACATTAATTTCTCAACATTGTTACAAAAGCTAGGAATATACATTGTTAATGGAATTTTGGGGTTAGCAATGAGGAAACAGTGGAGATCAACAAAAATGTCAGAGAACTTATTACCCTTATCGCAGAACCAGATTTTACATTTTCAGCAAATGCTTTAAACTTAATGCGTCCGTCCACCTCCGGATAGACGAAGTTGTGATGCTGGAGATACTGGCTAACAGCTTCGACGACTGTTTTCTGCATACGTATCCACGTCGGATTGGCTTCGTCGATCATGACGTGACCATCACCACCCTCAAATAGGAACTGCGGCACAATCACCTTGTAGTACTCGGTCTCGTTAAGGGGGCTGTAAGAGGGAACCGTGCAACTGGCACAGCGCACTTCCACAGAGAGGACACGGCTTCCCTCCGGCAAATCCGAATTGTAGACAACGTGTAGACCGGAGACCTGAAGAAACGCTCCATCGGAGTCCTTGAATCTAACAGCAGCCGCGTGTTCAAGGGCATTCCAAATGGTTTTGCCACTTATTTTCGTGATGTAAATATCATTCTCGAAGGGAAGAACCGTCAATAAATCGCTCTGGGTTATCATGCCATCGGATTTTATCTCAATTGAGCTTCGTATTCCTAAAAATACGAATAAAAAAGTAGTGTTTTTGGTTGGCCCTTTGGATATAAATGAACTTACCTCCTCCTTGGTGGAAAGCAATCGACGCATCAGTCCAGTAATCGCCACCCTGATCCTCCATGACTCGACTGAAAATCAAGGCGTCGGTAATGAGGTTTCCCATATTGCACTCAATGGAACGACATATGGCCTTCTGTCCCTCTAGAAACACCTTGCTGTGCCCCACCACGGACTTTTCCAATGCCGTTACGTTCTCCCGATACAACTCTAATAGACTCAAGACTTCCTTATCTTGTGGCACAGCAGCATTCAGTAGAATCGGCGATCCATTAAACTCAATTAAATTGCCTTCCCCATCGAACTGTGAAGGACAGACTACGGATAATGGTTGCTAACAAAGTCTACAAAAGGTCGCCAACCTTGACGTGCAATTTGCCCAGATACTTCGTGTAGGCGTAGGCCTGTACCACAGGAACGCGTTTGCCACTCTTCTGGGTGATCACTGTGGGATATGGTCCATCGACTCTCTCAACGCTCGGCTTATCCCCATTGTAGAGGAAAGTATTGGTGTGTCCGCCAATGACGATGTCAACTTCCGGGCACTCTTTGGCAATCTCCTGGTCTTTTTTGTAACCAGAGTGTCCCAGAGCAATGATAATTTTGAGTCCTTGAGCCCTCAGTCTTGCCGCCTCAGCACTGTTCAATGGCCGAGAGTCAGGCAAATGTTAAAAAGCGTTTGGATTACTTACTTGATGGCAACGACCTCTTCATTGAATATGACGTTATTTTTAATGGACAACTGTTTCGTATCCGGCGTTAGGTAACCAATTACGGCTATCTTGGTACCATTTGCCTCCAGGATGGTTGAATTTGCCAAGTGTTTGGCGGAGGCCAAGGCGGGTTCGTTGGTTAGATCCAGATTACAAGCCAATACCGGGAAATTAACATCATTAAGGAAGGGAACAAGACCATCTACTTTCTCATCAAACTCGTGATTTCCAAGGCACTACAAGGGTTAGACAAGCTTCAGTTGTAGAAAAATATAAGGCAATTCAAATATAATCTTACAATAGCATCCGGCTGCAGTTTATTGAGAAAACTGCTGGCTATTTTATCCTTGAAGAGGGCAAACCAAGCTGTGCCAGTATACGTGTCTCCGGCATTCAAATAAAATACTGGAGCTCCCCCATTTTTTGCCTCTGCGCGATATTTTCGAACTCTAAAATTGGAATATACTTATTATTAGTTGAATATTTGGAGTATTTGGTTTGGATCACTTACTCGTAGGCCACTCGCGCAAAACCTCCATAGCATTTATCTTTACTCACATCCTCGGCAGAGCACTTTTCGCTGTTCACATTCGTCTGCTCAAATCTGGCATGCATATCATTATTGTGCAGGATGATAAACTCAGTGGCTACAGCAGGCCTTCCTGGTATGGGATTGGCGTTCGTAGTGAGAATAAACAGCAATCCAATGGCTAAACGTGTCCGCTGATCCATGTTTAAGCTGTAGATCACAACGGAATTTTAAACGAAATAATAATCAAGTAAGTAACTTATTTCCTAACAATTAGTGATCTCCGTGACTTTGGCGAAATTCCCCAAAAACGCAAATAAACTAGATACTATATAATAATCTTATCGAAGCCAGGATGACTTTAAAGAAGTCACCCTTACAGTTGGAAATTAAAAACCTTAAGTTTAGTTGATTCACTTTATGAGGAGCAGTAACTTTGGCAGTTTGACACCATGTAATACTACACTAATTTCCATAAATGTTTAGAGATATATAGTACCATGTTTTTTGTTTTTATTATTGTTAGCAGATTGTGTAGACTTGCCTCATATTAATTTAATGGCCTAGTCGCATGTTAAGCTGCTTATCTGCATAGTACTATAGTAGAATAGATTGCTCATTTTGTAAGTGCAAACTCTGTTTAATCTGAGAATCTCCCCATTGAGCGTGAACGAGTTTTAAATCTCTCACGATCTTGTTTCACCTTATTTGTTGACAAAATCAATTTGTTAACGTAATTCATTTTAAAACTCAAGATGGTATTGACTTCATTTTCAGTTGATGGTTTAGTTTTTTTATAAGTGAGTCGAGGGATTCAGCTTGGAGGAAGAAGACACCCTTGTACGAGTTGTACGAGAGCAGCAATTGTGGTAATCATCTTAAAGTTGATTCTAGATTTGAGTTTTAAGGAATTAGCCGAATCTCTGATACGATAATCGAAACTCTATTCAATCCATCTGAGAAACATGTTAGTCTCAGCAACGAATAGTTCGCAATAGTATATTGAATTGAAAATAACTTTATTTTCTGGGTGACTGGGGATTTTTATAGATAATACCCATGTGTAGTTGTTCCGTTATTAATCGTAATTGCAAATGAATTCAAGCGATGCCAGAATAATTGAACTTAATCGGTTTTATAAATAAGACACGTATTTCACAATAACTTTGACACTGTGGAACCCACAACCACAATACAAAACACAGGCAATTAGTTAAAGTGCCAGAGAATAGCGAAACCTAACTTAACTAAATAATTGTTTATGATTAATTTCAATACCTGTGCTTGAAACTCGTCTAGTTACATACAGTTGCAGATACTCGTTGCAGATTCAAATCGATTGTAAAAACGTTGAGTTTTGGTTGCCTGGGAACAAGGCCATAACAAGACCCCCTCCCCCTTAACATACACACACTCACAGCACACACACACAGGCAGCGTACCTTTATAACATACTTGGGTAAGCAATTTCGATCACACAAGAGCACTTGTCGGAGATTCAACCGTTGCCGCCGACGTCAACTGTCGCACTGACACCGCGCAGATTCCAAATGCCGGCACAGACTCCAAAGCGAACGCAGCGAGAGCGACGGCAACATTGACAGAGACAGAAACAGGGGTAGAGGTAGAGGTAGAAACAGAGGTGCCGACCGATCTGTAACTTATCGAAATTAGTTACACTGCTGGCCGACACCCGCGCACGCCCGCTGAGAGTATGAGCGATAGAGATAGGAGAAGAGCAGCCTCAAACGGTTCTTGCAATGCTCACTTATCGCCCACAGTCCACAGCCCACGGTCCACATCAGTCTGGCTGCCTTATCAGTCGAAGCGTCGGTGTCTGTGCTTAACATATGTCGGTCTCGCGATCGCGCCTAATCGTGAATATGCTTTCTGTAGAAGTTATTCAGAAGCAGCCACATTTGCATACACAAGTATGTGCATCTGTGGGAGTATCTGTATCTGTAGCTGTAGATGTATCTACTGCTGTTGATACTATTGCTGTTCTAAATGAAAGTAAACGATGTCGCATTTCTGCATTGCATTAGATTGGAAATTAAAGCATTGTCTGTGAAAAAGAACTGATTTTAAGCGTCAAGCGAATACCTCAATTCCAGGAATTGACAGAGAAAGGAGAGCTAAGATGCGTAGCACAGATGTTTTATTATCTATGAACGGATATTCCCACAATTCCTCAAATCAACACGAAGTCTTTAATCAATGAGAAGCATAGTAGAGGTTTTATGTGTGTTATTGCAATTGCTTTACAATACTTTATTTATCAACTATGAAAGCTCGATCGGCTGTCTTGTCTTTAACTTTTGGCCAGTCGAATAAATTGCACTTGACTTTGAAATAAAATAAGGATTTACATTTCAGGAATTTTTAGCGACTACACCCAGTCCAAATATAGCTCTTTGCATTTATCTGGTAAATATCACAATAAGCTGAACTACGTATTCACATGTCTCATTTGAAGCTACAAATACACTCTTAAACTTGTGTATATCTTTAGATCGCTAAATATAAAAGAACTATTTTCGGCTGTAAGTCTATCACGACAATCAGACGTATGTATATTTAACGTTATAAATTCACAACTCTCGTTTTTAGTTTTAAAAATTTGCACTAGGTCGGTAGAAACACTTAAGACTAATTAAACAATCGAACGGTAAAAGAGGAGACCAGGATCAGAGCAATGGAGCCGATAATGCTACCCGCACCATCTGAGGGTCCTTTGATGATAATACGACCCTCGTTTTCGGGATAGACGTAGTGCCGCGCCTCCAGATACTGGCCTAAGGCAAATTGATCATTTTTCACTAGGAGTTCAGAGTAGGGTTCGTGCTCCTCCTTTAGGCTGTAGCCATCACCTCCATTCAGAAGAAACTCGTTGACAATCACCTTGTAGTAAGCCGATTCATTCAGATGGCTGTATGAAGGCACATTGCACTCTGCACAACGCACAAGGGCGGAGACTACACGGTGTCCTTCCTCCTTGTCGTAGTCGTACTCCACGCGAATGCCAGCAAACTGAAGGAAGCCTCCATTCGAGTCCTGGTTCCGTATGGAAGCTGACCGTTCCAAAGCATTTCGCAATGTTTTGCCAGAAATGCGCGTAATGTAGAGACTGTTCTCAAAGGGAAGCACTGTGAGAAGGTCGCTGCCAGTAATCGAGCCATTGGAATTCTTGTCAATCGATGCCCGTATTCCTGAAATACAAATATGCAACTGCAATTTTGCACAATCACAGCGTAATTCAACCTACCGCCTCCCTGTATCAAAGCAATTGGAGCGTCAGTCCAGAAATTGCCGCTCTTATCTTCCAGCACGCGAGTGTGAACCATGGAGTCGGCAACGAGATTACCGAGATTGCATTCTCTTAGGCGACAAATGTTTCCTCCCTCAAGCGTAACCTTGGTGTAACCAACAATCATTTGCTCCAGAGCCGTGATATTGGGACGGTAGACATCAAGTAAGTCCAACAGATCTTGTTCCTGGACAACCGAAGCATTCAGTAGGATAGGTGCTCCATTAAACTCGATCAAATTTCCCTCTGAATCGAACTAAGAGTGGAGACATAAATGGTTAATATACTTCACTTTCTTTACTTGAGCTAGTTGCGTGGACTAACCTGGACATGTAGTTTGCCCAAGTACTTGGTGTAGGCGTATGCCTGTACCACGGGCACTTTCTTGCCACTCGGCTGCACCACCGTGGTGGGATAGGGTCCTCGAACAGCTTCGGGGTTCGTGTCGTCCTTATCGGCAACAGGTTGGCTCGAGTCCAGGAAAGTGTGAGAGTGCCCACCAATGACGATGTCCACTTCTGGGCAGTCCCTAGCTATCTCCTGATCCTTCTGGTAGCCAGAGTGACCCAGTGCGATGATAATTTTGATGCCCTGATCCTTCAGCTTCTTTGCTTCGGCACTGCAATGAGTCAACACTCGCATTTGTATCTCAGAGTATAAACCTTCGACTTAGTTACTTGATGGACACGATTTCCTCCTTGTACTCCACGTTGTTTTGAAAGGAGAGATTCTTGGTGTCCGGAGTAAGGTAACCTATGACACCAATCTTGACTCCATTCACTTCGAGAATGGTAGAGTTAGACAGTGACTTGGTAGATGCCAGTCCAGGCTCATTTGTCAAGTTGAAATTGCAAACCAATACGGGAAAATCCACAGCGTTGAGGAATGGGATCAGGCCCTCGACATTTTTATCAAATTCGTGGTTGCCAAGCGACTAGAATATGGTTTAAAATGTACTATATAAAGAAAAGAGCTTACTGCGAAGTCTGTTTGAAAACTCACAATGGCATCTGGCTTCAGCTTGTTGAGGAAAGCGCTGGTAATATTGTCCTTAAAGACGGTGAACCAGGCAGTTCCGGTGTAGGTGTCTCCCGCATTCAAATAGAGCACGGGAGTTCCTCCGTTCTTCGCCTCTTCGCGGTATTTGCGCACCCTGAAAGTGTTCCCAGTTGTTGAAAGTTGCAAGGATTGTATTATTGATCTAGTGACCAGTCGTGGCACTTACTCGTGAGCGACTCGTGCAAATCCGCCGTAGCATTTATCGGTATTGGCATCCTCCTGTGTGCAAGTTCCGCCATTCACATTCGTCTGCTCGAATCTCGCGTGCATATCATTGTTGTGCAGTATGATGAGTTCCGTGGCAGCCGCCTTGGGGGCAAGAGGATTGGCTGCGATCGGAATCAACAGCAAACTGCACGCGACGACAACCAGTTGGCAAATCATGATCGAGGTGGAGAGCTGCAAATGAAGTGATGTGAATGACACCAGCGAGTTGCGCCAAATGAATCTCAGTTATGAAAGCTTCGTAATAATCGCAGTAATCGTTATCTTTGATGTATTGAAAATTTATTGACAATAAAAAGGGCTGATTTAACAAACAGTCCGGCCTGAAGACTTATCTCACCACCATTTATAAATTACATCTTATCAGGCTCTGCGAAATTCTACAGCAAATCAATATTGGAGTTAATAATGGGTACTAAATCTAATCGCGTATCTCAAGCTCACTTTGCTAGTACATGTAGGTACCTACTCTGTTCACAAGTTCATTTTGAGCACATGTCTGTATTTTCATTAAATGATTTGTGGCCTCGTTATCAAACTCACTTGGGTTGACTATAAATCAATGCAAATGCTTTTAGCGTGTGTATCTTAAAGATGAATGAATGAATGTAACTTATAGCAAAAGAATTTCGCATTTCACTGAAGTTGATTAACACACAGCTGCGTTGACAATACAAACTACAATTTGCAAGATATCACAAAATTAACAATAACAAAACGCCATGTTCGCTACAAAGCTCTTCAGAGTCAGGTTTAAAAACTTGGCGAAGTACACTTCAAGCCCAAAATCTGTTGGACACACATACTTGACGTTCGTTCGTTATTCGGTATTCGTGTTTGGTATTCGTACTTACATGCTCTCGTCTCAAAATCCGCTAACAAACTGGCCACAAAGCGATGTGGAACCGCGGCTATAACCGAAATACTTCAATATTGTCTCACTGAGCGTGTGATTACGATACGACGCAGCGCGTGGTTGTGACTGTGTCTGTTTTCGAGAGTGTTTTTTGTTGAATTTTGTGCTTTTTTTTGGCGTCAGCAACGATTTAAATAGGGCTATTGTATTTATTTGCAGATACGAGCACTACGTCTCTAATTGCTATTGCTGATTATCTCATAAATGCCTTGCTTCTCCTCTCTCTCTCTCTCTCTCTCTGTCTCTCTCTCTCTCTCTCTGTCTTTCTATCTTTCTATCTAAATCTATCCCGCTCTTTTACTGATACCCAGTATCAGGACACAGCACAAGCCTTATCAATTTTGGCAATCTGCAACCTGTTGAGTCCAATCATTTGGCTTCAGTAGCCCCAAACGCGGCCACAATTGCAGAAGATATGTATACAGAATATAAAGTTATATAGTTTCTATATATATGCACCTATGACACCCGACACGTTTTTGTGTGGCTCGAGTTTGTTTTATGTCCAACAGTTGTTCAAACAGAACGTGATGTTCCCACGCAAAAGTATATGTATGAGTACATAAATGTATTTTTTCTTTTGTACATATTTTGCCACTGTAAGTTAACTTGGCCAAAAGACTGTGTCTTTCTTTTGTACTCAATAATATTAATGTACTTGGTTATAAACCCATGAAATTCCACATGTGTCACATACTTGTATATGTCAGATACATTATTAATTTGGCAAAAAACTCAAATATCTGCCGATGATATTCTGGGACTATCAGAATTCACCAAAAATATTAATATGGTAACAGGGCCATGTATTGTTGTTGCCTTGACGGGCCTCTAACATCAGAGAATCTGAGAATTTTCGAAGTGCCATTTCGCCATATGTATGTTCATTAATCAACTCGTACTATCAGCTTTGTAGTATTGAACATTCGATGGATCTTTGAATATCATTCAAAGTGTTTAGTTTTTGTCTCAAATCACTGCGGACGGCAGTCCGCGCTAGTGACGAAAGCAGCACGAAGGGTGCGAAGGCGACTAGCATATATACACAGGAAGAATGGAAGATTTGCTATGACTGTCCGATCAGGTCGAGTTATATACCGATCGAAAGGTATTAATTAAACTTACAAGTGTGCATACTAAGACTTTTGAAAACTCACCTGGTTCGTGAGATAAACAGGTGTAAGTGGGAGGGGCAAAATTTACATTATTGGAGCTAATGGAGCCGTTGGAGCCTTTTTGAATTTTCGTTGAATTTTTTACAATTCTCATCAAAAATACGCGTCGAATGACACCTCGATCATCAAAATCGGACAACTGGTTCAAAAAATAATTAATTTTGAAATTTTGAGACGCCTTCCGAAAATGAGATGAAAAGTCAGTTTGTTTGTCTGTTTGTTTGTTTGGATCAAATCGTTAATTTAGCTAAAAAGTTTGAATGAGGACTTGTTCCCGCTCAAAAATCTAGAAACGTTTGTTCTACGACTTTTTCGAAAAATCGCTAGTTTAGCGGAAAATCGCTAAAACCCGCTAAAACTAAAAACCCCCATAGTGTCCAAACTATGAAAGCTACAGATATGATCTATATGTCGTTGGAAAGGTACTTTGAAGGGCTCTTAAGCATATGTTCAAACTTTTTTTCTAAAGTACGCAGGTAAAAAGCTACAGGTGAAAAAAGGTAATTTTTTCCACATTTTGGCGGTTTTCGAGAAAACGCCGCTAGCGATTTTTTTTAATTTTGAATATGTTTGAGCTTTTAATATTTCGCGTTTTTTGATACATCATGCATAAATTTTTGTTGATTGGTTTGGAAGATATAACCTATTAACTGAATATATACGTTTTACTTTGAATTAGAAAAGGACAGCAGCAACAAAGTGTCATAGCAGCCAGAGTTTGAGAGTGCTGATAAATTTTGCGCTTGGCATGTTGGCATGTGTGTAAGTAAAGAGAAACAGTGTTGCCAGACAGTTTCTTTTTGCTTGTACAAACAATAAACACCGATTGACAAAGTTACACTGTAAAAAAATATTTCAATTGTCAAAACTTCCTATGTCTTATTAAAAAATTTCTGATATCTTATAAAAAAACCTCTTTACGAGGTAAAAGTCTAGTGACGAAAACATTTTCATGCCCCAAAATTTCTGATATCCAATTTTGTGACGAAAAATATTACATTTTACACATGAATTATTAAAAAAAAAATTTTGTCACTGGCTCTGCGCAAAAAAGTACTACTAGTATATACTGGTATTTATTAGTTATGAAAAATTTAGCGCAATGTGTCCAGTGACAAAATTTTTTTTTTAATAATTCATGTGTAAAATGTAATATTTTTCATCACAAAATTGGATATCAGAAATTTTGGGGCATGAAAATGTTTTCGTCACTAGACTTTTACCTCGTAAAGAGGTTTTTTTATAAGATATGAAATATACTCGAATGCTCGTGTGCTCATACTTTGACACTTAAAAATTATTTATTTATTTATTTAGGCTCTATTCTAAATATATTATGAGTGGGTAACATCGCAATGGGTAACATCCCATAGATAGCACAATGGAATCTGAATACCCTTCCAAGATCATGTCATAAACATTCGATGTTTCGAACAATAAGGAACTTAAAAACATTCGATTTATTTATTATTTTGAGCTTTAAAATATTTATGTGTTTATGACCAACATTAAATTACATATATTTTACTCCTTTATGTAATTGAGAAATGTAATAGTTTATTTAATAAGTACTAATAACAACAAAAATTTAATTAAGCTGATTCTATTCATGATAAGCAACATTTGGTAATATCAACGGTTATTTTTCTCTATCTATCAACCTATCTTGATTTGTTGCGGAATTTGATTGTATATTTTATTAAGCAAAGTGTTCACTTCCAACGAGTATATTATCTAAAAGTAGATTACGTGACACTCTGTACATGTAGTGAGAAAGCTCAGCTAATGGATTTGATTCACATTACCAACCAAGAAATTTGTCAAAGTAATCGGAGTAAAAAATTATTTCAACTAAAAGCGGGAATTACATTCAAAGTTTATTTTTAAGGTCGTCATAAAATCGCTTTTCTTAGTTTATTCATAAGCATAAGGAATGGCTTATAGATGTTCTAATAACAATGCGGCCCTCAATCTGAGGATAGACAACATTTGAGCCCTGTAGATACTGCTGCAAAGCACCAACATCATCAGCTTGCAAGAGCTCCGTAAACGGATCATGTTCCTCAACTAGTCGATACCCATCACCGCCATTGAACAGAAAACTCGGGACAATCACATTGTAAAATGCAGATTCGTTGAGACGGCTATACGATGGAGCATTGCACTCGGCGCAACGAACCAGAGCGGAGACGACTCGGTGCCCTTCCTTCCTGTCGAAGTCGTATTCGGCGCGAATTCCCGAGAACTGCATGAAAGCCCCATTGGAGTCCGTGTTCCATGCGGCAGCTGAACGCTCCAAGGCATTTCGCAATGTTTGACCTTTAATACGAGTCACGTGGAGACTGTTTTCAAATGGAAGGGTATCCTGTAAGTCTCTCAGAGTAATAGATCCCTGGTCATTCTTTTCTATGGTTGACCGTATTCCTTAAATTCGAATTGAAGTTTAGTCAAGGTATAACGAAAATTTCGCATGCAAATTAATCTAAAACTGACCACCTCCCAAAATCAAGGCAATAGCAGCATCTGTCCAGAAATTGCCGCCCTTGTTTTCCAGCACCCGAGCGTGCACCATGGAATCGGCAACAAGATTGCCAAGATTGCACTCTCTCGCCCGGCAGATTTTGCCACCCTCCAGAGTAACCTTCGTGTAGCCAACTATTTTTGCTCCCATTGCCGTGATACTGGGACGGTAGACATCAAGTAGGTCCAACAGATCTTGTTCCTGGGCAACCGAAGCATTCAGTAGGATCGGTGCTCCATTAAACTCGATCAAATTTCCCTCTGAATCGAACTAAGAGTGGAGACATAAATGGTTAATCTACTTCACTTTCTTTACTTGAGCTAGTTGCGTGGACTAACCTGGACATGTAGTTTGCCCAAGTACTTGGTGTAGGCGTATGCCTGTACCACGGGCACTTTCTTGCCACTCGGCTGCACCACCGTGGTGGGATAGGGTCCTCGAACAGCTTCGGGGTTCGTGTCGTCCTTATCGGCAACAGGTTGGCTCGAGTCCAGAAAAGTGTGAGAGTGCCCACCAATGACGATGTCCACTTCTGGGCAGTCCCTAGCTATCTCCTGATCCTTCTGGTAGCCAGAGTGACCCAATGCGATGATAATTTTGATGCCCCGATCCTTCAGCTTCTTTGCTTCGGCACTGCAATGAGTCAACACTCGCATTTGTGTCTCAGAGTATAAACCTTTGACTTAGTTACTTGATGGACACGATTTCCTCCTTGTACTCCACGTTGTTTTGAAAGGAGAGATTCTTAGTGTCCGGAGTAAGGTAACCTATGACACCAATCTTCACTCCATTCACTTCGAGAATGGTGGAGATGCTTAATTTATTTGTGGAAAGCAATTCGGGCTCCTTTGACAAGTCCCAATTTGAAACCAGCACGGGAAAATTCACAGAATTTAGAAATGGGACAAGGCCTTTGACATCCTTATCAAACTCATGGTTGCCAAGGGACTGGAAGACATGAACATAGTATTTAAAGAGCTTCATCGACATCAATAGAGCAGCAGAGTCATACAATGGCATCTGGTTGGAGCTTATTGAGAAAGGCACTGGTGATGTTGTCCTTGAAGATGGTGAACCAGGCGGTTCCACTGTAAGTGTCACCTGCATTCAAATAGATAACAGGAGTTCCTCCCTTCCTCGCCTCTTCACGGTATCTGCGCACCCTGAAAGTTTTCCAGCCCGTAATTATATTCCATGGGTGGATAAAGTTGAAAACTTACTCGTGGGCGACACGTGGAAACCCACCATAACACTTGGCTCTATTCGCATCCCGTTGGGCGCAAACTCCACCGTTCTTATTCGTCTGGTCAAATCTGGCATGCATATCATTATTGTGAAGGATTATGAATTCATGAACAGTGGAGTTCCTGGAGGCCATAAGACTAGCACTCATAACATGGCCAACTGTCAAGACTAGTACATAAACCCACATCTGCATCTTTACTCGAGCTAGAATTGATAAGAATGGAGACAGTCTTGATTAATGTAATCAGGGCAACAAGCCGAAACCAATATCAGTTGATCTGGTAAAATCTTTGTATATCCGATTCGTAACGATAACCCGTTGTTTCAGTTTCGAAATATAAATTATTGTAATGTTTCACTAAATTGTGTAGAATCCGTCGGACAGTCGGACAACGCTATATCAGCTGAGCTTGTCTTCCTAATCTAGAATAAATATGTATAATTACACATTACGAGACAAAATTATAATACTCTCTACAAGGGCCTTAAAAGGTTAGATTTTTGTTAGCTATCAATTATATTCAGGTGTGTTACAGAAATCTCAAGTGAAAGCGAATTCAGAGAAAAGCAATTCCACTCCAAATATTTATCATTGCCACAGAACTTTGAGTGATTTAAAATTCTCAGATTAAATTTCCCAAGGGTTTGCTTAGCAACTTTCTGAAGTTTATCATTGCAGAATAATAGGTTTTTACTTTATTTATTTTTTAATTAATATAATATAATTTATTTATATAATAATTGATATTGTATAGCTTAAAAAAATTTAAAAGTTGTTGGCGCGACAAACAATAAAAGTTACTCGATAACTCTAAAGTCTAAAACCCGGACAAAAAATGTGACATTATTCTCATGGCATCGGACGCCAGCGGATTGAGCACTGATTTCGTTTCCCTCAAAAATGTTCAGATGAGTTGACTGAAATTGAAGTGGAAGAGATTTCTGTAGCAGACCTGAATATGTTTCAATTAATAATCACTTATAATCACTATATATTAGCAGATTCCCGATTCCAAAGCGTACTTGTACTTCTAGTGCCAATTTGGCACGAACTGGACTCAGAGCAGCAGAAACATGATTTAATATTAATAATTCATGTATATTCTACATATGTACACAATGTATATACGCTTTTATTCTCTCGGAGAATTTATAACAGGTAACGTCTCTGTTTTGAGTGGGAAAATGATCTGATAGCGCGACTCGATGGGCATTCAGTGTCGCAAAATCATTCTCATATAAAAATATAAGTTTATGCCGAGCTCTAACAATTTATAAAATACATAAAATACATATTTGTAAAATTGGGAGGGGTTCATAAAATTAGAGTCCCGATTCCGAAACGTCCCCGATACTGAAGTGCACAAACTGAATTAGAACAGCAGCAACATGATTTAATTTTAATAATTCATGCATACTCATTCTACAAACTAACTGATACCAAATATACATATGTATATATATTTTATTCTATCAGGGAGGTTACGACAGGTAACCGTGTCTATGTATTTCGACTAGGAGAACGATCTGATAGCGCCACTTGATGCGCATTCAGACTCGCAAAATACTCAAATAAACAACAATATATTTTATGTCTGGCTCAAATACTTTATAATTCTCATGAGTGTACATATACAAACACATATATATATATATATATACCTCCATAGAAAGCATCACGATAGCGGCACAGTGCATTGAAGGATGAATTTCTAATTCCATTATGGAAACTAATCAAAAAGATATTATTCTCGTATAAGGATAACCAGAGTATAAAAATACTTTTTATCCAATAAAACTTGCTAATCTTTTGAAGCAGATAAATCAAAGATCGCTGTGCAATAAAATAAAGTATGTTTTTTTGAAGGCAACCCAATGAGCATCTTAGCAACAATAACATTTGTTAAACACTAACAAGTTTATGTACTTATTATTATTAAAGTGTAATGCAGTCAATAATTGTTCTCAGTGTACATATAGGTGTGCACTCATCATGACAATGGCAGGTCAAAGCAAACTTTGGAGGGGAAAGCCACAGAAATCGAAGAGATGACTATGAAGCGTGCCAGCTGCAAATGCTCGGCACGGCCTTAACGGTATGCCAAATACACTACGCTGTACAGCTCCACAGGAAGCAGAGTACGTCGTCGTTAGGACAGCCGAACCGAACCAGTCGTACAGCCACGAGACAACGATAACGGAAAGGGACGCGGGGCGAGGCGAGCCAAGGCGAGGCAGGGACGAGATAGCAGGCCGCTGCAGTTAGAGAGCAGCAGATTGTCAGGGGTTGCTTTCGATTGCAGCACAATATCCTGTGCTGGCTGTATCCTGTTGCCTTCCCGCTTCAGCTGCCGGCAGCGGCCGACAAATTCAAACAGCTGCAACAATTTTTTGGTCGCCTTTAATTTTCAGCTCGACACATCCCCTAATGCCCGCCTGTCTCTTTTTCCTGTCGCTGTTGGGGTTGCTTTCAGGATCGCGCTGCCTGCAACAGTTCGAGGCATTTGAGCTACTCTGGGGTGCATATTGCGTTCAGTTGTTGTGATCGCCAGGTGAGCGAAGGTTGTGCCGCGGACAAGCCCATTCGAATCAGGATAGAAACAAGAGCAAGCAGGACTCTGCCATGTCCGGAAAACTGATAATGAAACGCAAGCGAGCGGATCAGCGCAGAACTCAGCAAGCTGATAAGCAGGAGGAACAGCCCGAAGAGCTAGTTGCCGAGAAGCGACATCGATTGGAGCTTGAATCCAGATCGGTAACTCCACCAATTCAACAGCAATCTCCAGCAACCAGCAATACGGATAAAGATGCCTCGAATAGCATTTTACTCGAGGCACTGCAAAAGATAATGGAGTTGCAGTCGGAGTTGGATTCGTTTGAACAGGATTTGGATGAGCGTGAAGTAAGCGTGCTGGATGTTGACGAGGAGGAGCATCTGGATGCTGAGGTAGCTGCGAACTTTGCACCGCCAACCCGACGCAGCGAGGCTGAGGCTCTGGGATTTGCCATGTGCGCACGCGAAACGTTGCTCTTCCTTCAGAGCGAAGGCGTCTCCACGGAGTCTGCGCTGTACAAGACACTGCTTGGAAAGCTGGTCGGTCAAAGCGACGGCTTGCTGCAGGCTTAACGAGACATGAAGCGTCAACCAACCCGCTCCGCTCCGCTCCGTCGGCGGGACATTCTAGTCAATTTACTTCAATCTTATTGCAAGTGAAACACAAATGGTTTTGGATGCTTGTCGCCTATCTGGAAAGTATCGATTCCAGGATCGTATGCCTGGGCAAATTGAGGACCCAGGCATTGTCCTTTGAACAAAGTACATGCTCCGAAAGCAAAGATAGCTTGTAATTTATTTACTCTAGTCAGTTATTGTGAAGCAATATAAAACTAAAATACTACTACTTAATAAAGAATAAATTATACATCATACTTATATACTTATATACATATGTACATATATGTGAATAAATTGTCGTGTGGACATTTCTAGAGAACTGTCTTTGATGCTAGTTTGGCAGCAAGGAGAATTTCATATGCTGCAGAAATGCTGCGCCCAAAAGCGATTGAAAGGGTTCATTTATGCACTGAACTGGTACTCATTGAATGCTACTTATATCTATGTATAGATTCCATTTTATAACCCTGCAGTTGTCTGTGAGCTCTAAGTGTTTTTTTCGGGGTGCATTGTCTGAACATCGGCCTATTGCATATACACATACTATATATATTATCTAGAATTTTCCACTTTTTCGATAAAGCGAAAAAAACTGTTTTTATTTGTGTATCAAGCTTAGGTATAAAAAACTTTTTTGTTTCTTCAATATCACTATTAAACACACAAGTTGTATATATTTCATAGACTCTGACCATTCAGATGAAAATTTAAAATATAATTTTTGTATGACGATTATTTGATTGGAAGAAGATACGTACAAAGAAATTTTAAAAAATCTCTTCTCTAATATTTTTTATGATTTTTTGAAAACTGCTAAAATTACTAATTCAACCCCTTTTTCCTTATTTTCATACAATAAGTGGCTTTTTATCATAAAAATTATTTACTAGTGAAGAGAATTTTAAAATTTCTTTTTGCAGTCATTCTTAGAATTGTTTGAAGAATTTTTTGCATCAAAAAAATTTTTTTTTTTAAATTGGGGGTAAAAGTTGAAAAAGTTGATTTTTACAAAAACTTAAAAATTTTCAAGTAATTTTTCATATTTTCAAATAATGAGTTGAAATTACTTTATTTTTCTGTAAATACTTTTGATTAGTTTTGTATTTTAGTTAGTTGTAATTGAAGCTTTTGATTAAAGTAGCTTTTTGTGCTGGTTGAAATAAGCTGTGAGCCACTGTATGTATGACGAGTTACAAATATTTTGTCCGCAATAAAAACAGTTTCGATTTCGCTATATCGATCATCAAAGTCATGATTTAAAAGATAATTAAATTTAAAATTATTAGTTGCCTTCCCAAATTCAAATTAAAAGTTGCCCTTTTAGAGCAATGTGCAGAGTGGAAAACCTTTTTTTTTATTTATTTATTAAATTTAATATTGTTTGTCACAAAATTGGATATCAGAAATTTTGGGACATGGAAATGTTATCGTCACTATTCATTATTTAAATCAATGTACAAATTAAAAATAAAAGTAAAAATTTGACTAAAAATCATGATTTCGGTTTCAGTTAAGGTTACCAATTTGAATCTGTTAATACCAGTTAACAATTTCAGGAGCATATGAAATTTTAAAAAAATTCTGATATCTTTTATATACAAATCTTAACAAGAAACAAGTTTACTGAGGAAAGTGAACAAGTTTGGCACTTGGCACAATTCAAAAATCTAGATATGCTCTTTGCTAAATGTTTTTGTACTCCGATTTTCGAAATTCATAGGAAGGGGCGGATGATTGTAGGGTGTGGCAAAATTCTTAAACAAACATCTGCTCATGATATGAACGAAATTAAATATCCAGTTGGTGTGTCTATTAGAATTATACTTGGTACCTGATATCTAGGTCGTGATACAGACCGGCATAGTTTTCTCTGGCTGGACAGTGTGACCCGTAGTCGAGTACTCTTGACTAGAGCGTTCTTACTTGCCTATTTGAGCAAATGTCTCAATTAAATCGTGGTAAGTGCCTATCGACCCACTATTGTGTCTTTCTATTGTGAGAAGATGATACTTACCTTATTATCAGTGTAAAGTAATAAGAAATTTCTGGATGTGATTGATTTTAGCATACATTTTAAATATATATTTATTTGTTAATTGTACATGTAATAATTAATGAGAATATCTCAATATTTAATATTTTCGTTTTTGTCTTCAAACTTTTATTGTTTATAGGGCGGGGAATTCAAGTATTTAATATTATAATATTTTGTGTTGTAAGCATGGCTGCAAACTGATTCTTATCTGACTCTCAAAATAAGTGGTTTGGATCGGGGCTTTCAAGATCCCCCAATCGGATCATAAACCGATCCATTGGGATTATCTACCTGCCGAGCACGAGCACAGACAAAGCCGACCCGCAAACCTTTAATTAATTAAATTCTTTTCGGTTAAGTTCGCATTTGGTATTTTGCTTTTCAGTGACGATTCGGTTTCAAAAAATAAATTAGTTATAGAAATAATAAAAATAAATAAATTTGTTAACAAAATTTATTTGAATTTAAAACAGAAAAAAATGAGTATAATTAAATTAATTCTTAGTTAAACCGATTCTAGCTCGGTTTTTAGTTTCGGTGTGCTAATTTTTATATTTTTTTGGGAACACGGTTACGGTTTCAATCCCTGGTTCAGAAGTTGCTGATTCCGACTTTTAATTCGAACCGATATCTCGAACCGAACCTTCTCCAAAAAATTTGGAAGTTTGCAGCCTTGGGTGTAAATGATTTTATTTAACCTTTAATTCAATTTGGGCGTCTGGAATTGCCTTTTAAGTATGTATGTTTTATATTCTTTTTACTTTTTGGTTTTTTTTATCTTTGGTATAGTAATAACAATAGTTAGTTCAAATAAATGAATATATGTATATATTTTTATTATTTCTGATATTGTTTACAAACTAGATTTTAATTGTTTTCAACAATTTAACGTTCACATGGTTATAAGTATTTCTTATGCTTTGCTTTACTTGCAACAATTTGCTTTTTGGACTTGATATTTATTAATCTGATTTTATTATGTTTTTCTTTGCACTTTCCCAACTATGGGTTGGAAATGTGATAAATGTGTTAAAATGAGTTGCTCATCTTATAAATAATACAAAATTAAAATTAACACCATTCAAATCATTCAAAGTAGAAGGGAATTGAATTCTCAACCCCTTTTTATAAGTGCAAGAAGGTTTACATGAATGAAGAAAAGTTAGACTCATATAAGAATAATCAATTTCGAACTGCAAAATAGGTTATTCGAGTAAACTTGTAAATTACATTTGGCACAAACTTCTTCATGTATTCAAAATCAATTTTGAGACGATAAGAAAAATAAAATTTGGCATGGTTGTCTTATTTGTTTTCTTTCTTGTTTCGTTTTAGTATACCTTTTTCATAACAATTTTATAAAATATTGTAATCAATTATTAATGAAATAAAAATAAAATATGAAAGGAAATAAATTTATTGAGTTGGATCTGAGCTTATCGACTCTGCTCCTCTTGTTATTTTAATTTAATGAGTATTTTTATTCATATAATAGTATTATATATCTTTTCCATATTGTTTTAATAAAGTAATCATTTGCAGCATTATCCACATACTTATGGGCTTCAATTCACATTCTTTGAATAATATAAATATATATTATATTAAGTTATGAGTATTTAATTCGTGTATTTATAAATATATTTTCATTTTAATGTTGTCAATCATTTTCTCAATTGGGTTTGTAAATATTATATTCAATATATTTTAAATGTGCCCAATTATATAGTTTTTGTAAGTATCTAAATCTTATAGATTTCCACCCCAACTACTCTATAGTCATACATATGCATACCATGTGTACTGTACACACTCAATCGTCAAAATAGATAGAATTGAAGGATCAATTCAATTGAAGTAAGAATATTTATAAGTTTCATTCTATCAAATCACTGAAGATAAACAAAGTATTGAAAATATTTTCTTTTTTTTCTTAAGACCAAGCGGTATGGTTGACATTTTCTTTTTAACTTTTTTAATCAGTTTAATGCTTAGTATTAGTTCTAATATCATAAAGTATATATAGGCAGCTTTAAGCTGAACCGATCTTATTTTTTAACGCTTACATTTTTAAATAATCTTTTCAATTATTCACGCATGTTCAATACTAAGTAGTATCTTTAAGATGTTTTACTCTTTGTGTAAATATATATTTAAAAAAGCGGACATAAATTGTCCTGCATCTGCGTTCATCGTTCAACCCAAAGTACAATTTCAACTTTCAGCTGCTTTAGATTTCCTTTCACTCAAAAATATGTACACATATATATTTGAGTTTTATATCTTAAGTTTTTTCATGTAAATATTCATCTTTCCTCTTAGTGTACAAATTGTTTGTAATGGTTGTTTTTCATTTGTTTGTTGTCTCTTGATTTGTGTTCATTTAGTTATTGTTAATTCTGTTAGATTTGTGAATGTGAATCATAAAATTTGCACTGGTAACAACGGAACTTCACAGATAAACGAAGGATTACAGGGGCTGTAAAATAATTTAATTGTATTTATATTTAGAGTAATGTGTTGTTAAGTGTTCTATTTAAAGTCAACGGCTTTTTGTGAATGCAAATAAATAGATTCCCATGATATTGAATGATTGCAGGCTAAATGTAGGCATATTGTAATAAGTATGTATAAGTATGAGCATAACATATGTACATATAAGTACTACGTAGTCAAAGCAGTAAGCAGCCATTATAAAATTGATCTGCTTATTTACATTTCAAGAAGCCGTGACTTGTGTTTGGAAGAGTTCAGAGAACGATGAACTGGACAAGGGATTGCCGTGAAAGTCCATTTGATTATGTGCTTTTAATTGTGATTTTAATACCTTACTAAAAGCATACTGGGCGCTGTGTGGTTCTTGTTGTTTTGGTGGTTCTTGTTGTTACTGTTCTTGTTTTTATTGCCTAATGTGTGAAAGTCACTGTTGTTGCTGCTACTAGCAGCTACGAAATACTTTTGCCCATTTATCGGACATTTTTGGTTCAGTATATACGAGGATATGGAATATGCCGTCATGGTTACATCGATGAAATCATTATTTTTCTTAACAAAATGATTGTTGTTGTTCTTGTTGCTGTTGTTACTGTTGTGCGGTGGGTAACTTTGTTGTGAGTGTTCTTGTTGGACCAATGTCAAGGATTGTTGTAAGTGTTGCTGTTCTTGTTGCTGTTTTGTTGCTTGGTGCTGTTGATTCTGTTACAAAAGATACTCATAATTATTCTCAGAACTACTCTAACCAAAAATTACACGGCGCAAATCTCTCAGTTTTTGTTACCTTTAAACAGCCGTGCTTGTTGTTGTTACAGTTGATGATATTTTTGTTGATGTCGTTGTTTCGGCCAATGCTGCAGTCATTTGAGTCAGGTCTATGCATTAAAAAGCGGCTGCTGTTGCGATTCGTGGTCAGATTGTGGGTTTTTGGTATAGGATTTGTTGCATTGTTTGCGCCTCTCACTCCACATCCATTGCTGGCGTTGCTCGAACCCCGCAAATTTCACCTGTTAACATGGCTGCGATTGTGATTTGAATTAAGGCCCGCTGCGTTGTTGGGATTTGATTGCGCCGCTGCGCTGCCGCCTAAAAGCAACAAACATTATCAAAATAAATCAATTGTGTAATTCTATCTTGTCCAACCTGCATAGCCGGGTGAGTGCTGATAGTAGTCCCTTCGCGTGTAGTCCGTTTCATAATCTGAAGATTCGTAGTGACCTCCGCGCACACCGCCCCCACCGCCGCCAACACCACTTATGTTTCCAACGCCTCCCATAATACTCGTGGGTGGTCCATGCCCGTGTCCGTGTACGACGTGTGATGCATAGCTGTAGGCGTCATACGACTGATGCGGATCATAGGCAATACCATCTTCATAGCCACGACTGCATGATATCGAACAGGATCAATTAGTATAGGGTAAGAATAAAAATTGCTTTTAAAGTCAAACTCACCCGTAGGTCTCGTCCATTGCAGTTCTGGCCTTTTCAAGAATGGACATGACCTTTTGTTTGGGTGCCAACACATTTTTGCTGAACGACGACTGTTGAGCGCCTCTGTAACCATGATGAGCCACATTTTTCGCAATCCCAGTGCCACCCCCGCCTGAATTAGAAGAACCAGAACCGCCCATGGAGTTTGCCCCCGAGTTAGAGCTCTGCATATGCGGCATTTTCTTGTAGGAGCTTTTCGTTGTGGTGTCATTATCGTTGAGGCTAGTACTATCCATTAACTCACGCAGCTGCTCCTGACGAATGATATCGTTGCTGTCCGGTATTAGATACTTGCGCAGCTCAGCCATAGCGTAGGCGATTCGTGCATATGCCTCTGCGGGTGGCGCAATTGTTGATATTTCCACGTGCAAATCGCTGTTTAGATGCGCATATTTTGGATCTTTGGAGCTACGCAACTCCTCTTCCTTAGCCCGGTCCCGCATTGAATTGCGGCCAAGCACCGTCATTTTGCAAAGCGTTTCCTCCTGCAACCGACGCAACGAATTGCCTTTGGGACCCAGCAACTTTCCCACAAAGTTGAACTGCAATTTAAAAAATGGGAACGATTAATACATGATCTAACATTGAATGCATATTCTCTAATGAATATTTGTTAACGTCATTAACTATTGACTCACCTTAGGATGCTCGCGAATGGGAACCAAAACTCGCTGTGATATGCGCAATGGCTTCTCTCGATATATGTCGGCATACTTTTGCTCCCTCGACGGAATGCGTCCAGTGGTCTGCACCTTTTCAATCTCTGCAATGGTCTTATTTAATTATCCGCACTAATAAGGGAGTGTTGATTGTATCTTACCACCCTCTAAGAGCTTCTCAGCAATGGGAAACTTTCGGTCCATGCGATTCTTCTCGGCCATACAGTCGCGTATGTATTCGTTCGCCTTTTCATTAAGCTGCATGTTGGCGCTGCCCTCAGGGCCGCCGTGATGATCGTGGGCGCCAGCGTCGCCGTTATGTGCACCGACGCTTCCAACACTTTTACGCGGCTTACCACCGCCACCGCCAACGTACTCGTTGTCCTCCTCATTGTATGTGGAATAGTCACCATTGCTGTCGTACTTTTCAGTCATGCTTACAGATCAGTTGGCAATAGCGTTTAATTTGGCTAATAGATAGTTTAAGCCACAGCAGCTGCAAATAGCATTAGAAAATATAGTGGCTCACAAATCTGGGAAGAGTTGCAGAGTCCGCGTCGGCCCTTCGCCGTTTTTTAATTTTAATCACTTTTAAGAAACGCATTCAATTCAATTGCAGCTACCACTTGCCCCCTCCAACCTACGCGTCATTCAGTCACTCTACACATTTATTTGCATGCATACACACACAAACCCATAAGCACAAAAATTCACACAGATGTAAGAAAACACAGAAATTAAAAACAACCACCGTGCGAATTTCAAGCTCAATTTGTTTCCCAAGAACACGACAACAATTTTGCCGGTAAAACATCTAAAATTAACACGACTTCTATTATTTAAAAGTCGTAAATAATTCCGTAAACTTGGATAGACAATTAACTAAACTTTTCTATCATCAATCTGTCGTCGTCTGTCCTGCTGCACTTTCACTTTTTAGTGGGACGCAGTTGTATCCCAAATGCATACATACATACGTTTATTGCATTTTCTATATATCGCAAATTTCTCCTGATTTCTGCTTTTTCGATCCTGATATTTTTATATTTTATATATTTTTTATTTACAATGTACTCAAATCTAAGCGTTTGTATTTTAAAACAATTTCCATATATATTGGAGGTGGAGAAACATCGGAACCATCGATGTTTGGTAGGTCACTATCGAATGTTTTTATATAGAACAATAAATAAATAAAACAATCCTGATAATGACCCTCTAAAATATTAGGAGGTAAGAATTTAGAAATAAGTTCAATAACAATCCATTTTACAGATGAGCACTGTTGACATAGCTTTAAAAACCGTATCCGACAAATTTGTATGTATTCAAACATCGATGGAGACACACACCTCTAATGTATAAGAGACAACTCTTGTAACCGTGTGGCAACCTTGGCCCCCAGAATACGGTGGCAACCATCAGGCCACTGTTGCCAACTGTGACCGTTAAAAAAGGGCAGATTTGAATAAGCAAATTTTGAAGAAATAATATAAAATCTTGTTTGTATTTTATAGCATTCTGTTATTTTATTTCTACATTCTTTCCATTCTAATATAGAAATAAAATAGAAGTTTGGTAAAACACAGTACCATATTTTTATATTATTTCTTTAAAATTTGCTTATTCAAATCTGCCCTTTTTTAACGGTCACAGTTGGCAACAGTGAATCAGGCCACAGAAAAACTCAGTTTCTATATTTAAGCGTAGTACGCTCTAGCTGAAAACATTTTGGGCGCTCGAAATGTTCGATGTTTTGAAGTCCGGCCTTACAAACTTCAGTGTGACAGCATAATACCAAAAATCACTAAAAAGTTGAGAGATTGTTGGTGCTATGCTGCTGTGGTCACACTGTTCCGTCAGCTGTGCACAACAAACAAATAAATAACATTAATGGGATTCCGGTAAGCGTTTTAGATTTGGTTTAGATTTCGCAGTCAGCTGTTTACAGCTGCACCATACAAAATTTTCAGTGTGCCCAGAGCAAATCAGGGAAATGTGGGCTTACTAATTGATTTCGTGAAATCAGCTCTGAGACTGATTTCGTTTTGATTTTGATTTAGTTTCGTTCGAATATTCAATCAAAGCATTTTCGATGAACAAACTTTCGTTTAATGCATTTATGAATTTCCATTTATGGCTTTCTCTCGGCTTTTTGTGCAATTGCGTCCTTTTTTGTGTACTTTTAATCTGTCAATCAGGTATTCGCCAGACTGTTAGCTGTTCACGAAATCTTAAACTAATCAGTGTGCAAAAAGGGTCGTTCCCTCAACTGATTTAGATTTGGGTAAAAATAATCTTAACCAAATCTAAAACGCTTAACGGAATCCTATTATTGATAACAAAAAAGGGAAAATTGATCAAATGGATAAGATAAGAGCAGTACCAGCTACTAATACCCTAATTATTAAATTAAAAGTTATTTATTAAAAAACCATCAAAATGTTTTTTGTCGGTTAAATCTCATATTAATGGCCTCTCTCTCACCTCATCACTTAGCCTTATTCGTTCTTCATTTTCGAAGATATCAATTCGGCTCTAATTTTGGTGCTTCTTTTTTCCCGCCATTGCTGTTAAAAGATTTCGACTAGTCGAAACACTGATTGAATCGATGCTTTAAGCACAGTACTCTCTAGCCGAAAATATGTTTGCAAGGACGAAACTCCATATTAAAAAAGGGTTGCAAACTGGCTCGAAATTATTTTGTAAGGCCATTTCTATACCCATGTACGCTGCACCTAAATATTGGGCATCTCAAAAAAATTTTCGGGAGTTTTACAACACTGTTTGGTACACAGATGGCAGCTTTTTTTTGACCTTTAACCAACCGACCAATAAGCATCAAAATAAAAGCCGAATTGAGATCTTTGAACACAAAGAGCGAATTAAACTGATTGAAGAGGTGCAACAGGGGCCAATATTGTGGGATTTGACCAACAAAAAACATTTTGATGGAATTTTTAAAATTAATAATTTTTAATTTAATCATTAGGGCTTTAGTCGCTGCTACTTCTCTTATCCTGTCCATTTTGTCCATTTTCTCTATTTTGTTGTTCTCAATGTTATTTTTGTTTGTTGTGTACAGCTGACGTAACAGTGTGATCACAGCAGCAACCCACCAACAATCTCTCAACTTTTTAGTGTTTTTTGGTATTATGCTGTCACGCTCAAGGTGTATTTACTATAAAGGTGACGTCGTCCGATGTGGTGAGGGGACAAATTTTTTTTCACCTCGCTCTCTCCGCTCTCAGAAAGAGCTGACAGAAAAGCAAGTGCTTACTTAAAATAAATAAAACGAAATAATTCAAAATAATTTATAATATTTTAAGCCCATTCTTGATCAAATGCCGATATGCCCGGGGACCTGCAGCATGAAGACATATGGCATTTGAAATGTAAGCACTTGCTTTACTCCTGGCTTCTGGGGTACAGAAGTTGGCATAAGTCGTCTCCGGTTTGTTGCATTTTCGGGCACATAGTTGAAGTCAGAGTCATTGATATGGCTGGCACAAATTCTACTTGAACTCGAAAATTGAACGCCTGTGCTTCTTGACCAGAGCTCTCTTCTGCTTTCGTCCCGTGGTACTAAAACATTCCTTTCCAAAGTTCTCTTACGGCAGAGCACACAATATTTTGTAGACATTCTTAGATCTAATGAGGAATCACACACAGTTAATAAAATAATGGCCGATTTCAATAATAATTAGCTTGTTTTTTTATTGTTTTCTGTCTACGTGTTTATTCGTAAAGAAGACTGAAAAAAAAACATGCGATACACAACCTACTTCGACAACGTTTGCAGGCATACTGTCGAATATTTGCCCCCTCAAAAGAGAGCAGCTGTGGTGACGACGACACCTTTATAGTAAATACACCTTGGTCACACTGAAGTTTGTAAGGCCGGACTTCAAAAGATCGAAAATTTCGAGCGCCCAAAATGTTTTAGCTAGAGGTACTACGCTTTAAGCTTAGTACTGATGTGAGATAAATTTTTAGCGGCGGAATATGCTCAATATTTCGCTGTTGACGAGCGTAAAGCCAGTGTTGCCAATGAAACACGGAAAAAAAAACAAAAAGATGAGTGGTACCTCTATGCGTCAACAGCGGTTTATTTTAAATATGAGCATGCAGAACTGATTTGGATAAAAATAGAAGAGAATAAGCAATGAAAATGTAAATTTAAGTTAATATAGGAGAAATATGCGAACCCATCGCTTTAGAACTTTTTAAGTGGATTCTCCATTTATATTAATGAAAAAATACAAAATTATCTCATTTATGTCTATAAAAACAATTTTAGTTTTAGTTCTTGCTTATTATCTACCAATATTGTCGTCGTTATTGAACAAATTCAAATACTCTTCATCGTTTTCACTTGTCTAACAGACATTTATCTCCTATATACCCAGCAAAGCTCTAAACAGTTCGATGTTTCGCTGGCCAGTCAGCTGTTTCAAACTGGCTTCCCATTAAGTTCCTTTACTTAACAGCTCTGTTATTTTCTTGAGTAGCTAAATGTTAAGTTCTTCTTCTTCACATTACGCCAGGCCTTTTTTTGAGTTTGCGAACTATGCTTTCCTCAGGACCGACAAGCGGAGATAAATGTCAATTTCTTCATCTTCACATTATATGGAGTTTGGGTTTACGCTAGGCCTTTTAGTTCACGTCAATACCAAGCTTTAGGTACAGCGTACATGGGTTTAGAAATGGCCTTACAAATAATTTCGAGCATGTTTGCAACCCTTTTTTTATAAGTAGTTTTGGCCTTGCAAACATATTTTCGGCTAGAGCTTACTATAATTAAAAAAAAAAGTAGAAAATTTCACAGGAATTTTTTATATTATTTTTGGAGTTTGTAATCTATTTATAATATTATAGACTTCACTTGCTCAAAGATCACATATTAAATATTGATTTAAATTATCTATATCTTATCTAATTTAGAATTTATTTGGTTTCATTATATTATATTTTATTGCTTAATTACTTTTAATGAACTTAAAAAATTAAGTAATTCTTTTATTTTCAATTTCGGGCCATTGAAAAGTGTTAATGTTTTTTGGCTGAACTAACCCGAGATCCCTACATTTAACGTAATTTGCTCCACATTCGATTTTGGTATTTTTGCTATATCTATTCTTGGTCACACTGCTCTGTGCTTTGTCTTTGCAACCAAAAAAAAAAAAACAGATAAAGTGAAATTATATTTAATACTTGAATTAAATGAGCAGTACCTAAGATATGTTTCAGTAGCATACCTAGCCAAGATGTCGAACACTGCCAACAGCAATGGTAACTCCAACTCCTGCGTCGAGACACCCACGGAACCAGAATGGCTTTCCAAACTGGAAAGCAGACGTGAACTGCTAAAGCGTTCAAAGCTGGGACACGAATCCGGAGCGGGTGCCCCTTGCAGCGAGTGTCAGGACAAGTGCCCTGGACTCGATCTGCACTTTTGGCGCAAGGTCTGTCGCAACTGCATGTGCAGAAAAGATCAACATCTATGCACAGATGATGACGCCACCGGCTGGGCGCAGTTTGAGATCTTAGGCCAGATACGAGCTAAGCCAGCATGTAAGTGCGAGAACACAGCTAGCAGGCACATTCTAAATATACACGTTTACACATCTGTTTGACAGTTATAAAAATCAAGGCTTTGGCCAGCCAACCGGTTCAGGTAGAGTGGGTGCCACCCAATGCGTCACCCGATGTAATTTCAGATTATATGGAGACTCTGGGCGCTTCACAAATACCCGTGGCCGGTAGTGACGCGGCCCATAAGCGCAAACAGCAGTTGGAGTTTCAGGTGCCACCTCACGATCTGGATGCCGCACTCTGCGACAATCTCACAGAAACCGAGACCCAGCAACTTCAGCAATATGTGCAAAAGTTACGAGATCAATGTGTGGGCCAAGGGATTGTTGTGCGTGTAGGCCGCCTGGCTCACGGCCACATAGAGCATGTTGCGCCTTCACAATCGTCCTTAATGCCGTTGGATACTTTTAGGAGTCTGTTGAATTCTTTGGGTCTGCCGTCTGTTGCTGATGCCACGCTCCACGAGCTGCTGTCGAATCCGAAAGTGGCAAATGCGCTTTCCCAGCAAGGAGCAAACGCACATCCCAAACTGTTCGTGGCCTTTTCAGAGCCATTGAGCGACTCCACACCACAATTCGATGAGCATTGCGAACTGCGTGCACAGACTAAGGATAAACTATTGGGTATCAGCAAACCTGCACTGCAAAGTCTCGTTACACATGGCATTGTCTATGACAAGCTGTTGGGCATCCTAAAGGTATGAAATGTAAGTACCTTTACTTACATATCATTGTCTCACCTGTCTCCGCACGATTGCAGGCCAAAAATCTCAACATTTCTCGCGATCCCATACTGGGGCCTATTGCGGAGTTTCGCAAGGAATATGTTAGCAATCCGCAGTTCAAAGCCGAGATTAACACGGTCTGTCTACCGCCAGCGTTGGCTACAACACCATTGAAACCCTCTACATCTACTCCATTTCATTCGCCGCTGCCAATTAAAAATCCGGTGCACGCCCGTTTTGGTGCTCAATTGCGACAGGACACGCCCATGCGACGTGTCAAGTTTGGCGGCGTATCCACTATCCTGTACGACTGCGGATTGCCGGCACATATTAACTATGATCGCGATCCGGTGTTTGCCCAGATCGTCCAGGCGGAGCCCTTGAAGCAGGCGCTGCAGGAGGCGCGAACTGGTCGAACAGCACCCTCGGTTATCATAGAGCCAACTCCAGCTGCCACTGGCAACTTACAGCAGCTGCAGGGTCTGGCGCCAGCAACAAAAGCGCAACTCCAGCGCGTGGGCGTGGATAGGCATATGCTGCACTCGGCAGTGGCGAATGCACCTTACTACAATCGTCTGTTCCAGACGCTGCACGAAAAGGGCATCAAACATGATCAGTGCCAGTTGTTGGAGCCGCTCAAGCAGATGCACGACTGGCTATTGAACGATGAACAACTGCTGGACGATATTGACAAATTGTTTGCGGACATGGCCAACGCTGCTAACGGTGACATCAGTTACGGCAGCGAGACGCTCACGAATTCAGCTAGCAACGACTCCGGATTTAGCTCGAAACCATCAACTCCAGGTCATCCGGGCGAGGATATCACCGCCAGCCTGGGCAAGTTCACAACTATTCCGGGCATTGAGCACATGAATATGTATCCCAGTTGCGCTGGCATGCCGGACCAGTTTCAACAGCTCCAACTGGGCGACGAAAAGCTAACGAGGGGCAAGTAGACCGCAGTTTATCAGTTCACTTCATTGTTATTCTTTAATTTATATTGCAGAAGCCGTTGGAGCTCCTGCTTTGCCCAGCATCAACTGTCGCGATTGCGGCTTGATTATTAACCTTGGTGAAGTGGCTGTCAAGGCAGAGCGGGCGGGCAAAGAGATTGCCTGGCATCCGGGCTGCTTCAAGTGTCACACTTGCCGTGAGCTGCTTGCCGATTTGGTCTACTTTTTTCATCATGGTCAAGTTTATTGCGGTCGCGATTTGGCCATCAAGTTAAAGATACCTCGCTGCAAGGCTTGCGATGAGCTGATCTTTACCAAGGAGTACACTGCCGCCGAGGACGCGACCTACCATATAAAGCACTTTTGTTGCTTGCAGTGCGACGAACCGCTAGCTGGACAGCAGTACATACCCGACGAGAAGTCAAACATGCCACTGTGCCTGCAGTGCTACGATAAGTTCTATGCTGGGACCTGCAAGCGTTGCCAACTGCCCATCGGACCAGCCGATCAGGGCGTCGCCTGGGGCGACATCCACTGGCACGGCCAATGTTTTGTATGCGCCGGCGCCCAGTGCTCCAAGTCACTTATCGGCGGCCGCTTCTGTGTCAAGCAGGACATGCCCTTTTGCAGTCCCGCCTGTGTGCACAGCATTATTCCAGCATAACTTCGAAATGCACAACGATCCCAACAGTATTTAAAGGATGCGCTCAAATCAAGAACAAATAACAAGTATACACTGTATTCCTAAAGTTGAGTATCTATTTACCATGAAACTGCGCACTGTTCTGAGGTTGAACTTTTTCTGAATATTTAAGTGCTTAGCATTCTATAGTATACGTTTTAAATACACATATATATATATATATACATATACACTCGTATTTGAGTATATACATATTTTTAAAGTCTATTCAAAATATTATATACACGAATTTTAATTGACATTTTTATACAGCACGAAAATGCAATAAACATTTTAAATCAAATTTTGAATATATATTAATCTTGGAGTGGATTTTTCTCTTGAGATATGAGCAGCTTTAAATAAGTGTTGGCAATTTGCTAATATCTCGAGTTCTTGTCAATTTTCACATACAATCATATTTGATAAATATCATACTGATCAAAGTTATATTTTCCCAAAATTTATAAATAATTTCTCGTCTAAACCAATGACTGCTATTGAGGAATTGTATCGGTAATCAATAGGGACAAAAGTCTTGGCAAAGGTCAACATGGATTTGAAAATTTGAAAAGGGTCAAAAAGGGAATATTAGATTAGTGTGATGTGTGTGAGGGTTGCCCATATTCGACGGACCCATGTTTTTTTTAAAAAAATAAAAATTTGGCGGTTGGCAATCTTAATCATTTAATTTGTTCCAAGTAGATTAGTTTACATAAATTTTTGAATATGATATCTCTCAAATGGCCGCCTCTGGCGTTGATGGCGTATTGTGCCCTTTTTGCAGCATTTTCCATGTAGGTTGTTGGATACCGGACGCAGATCAAGTTTGTTTTTAATTTTGGATCAGACCACTATATCATATAGCTGCCATAGGAACGATCAGTCAAAAATCAAATCTTAGTATGAAAATCTTTTTTGTTGTTTGAGATAACTGAACCAAACTGACAGAATAGTCATATTGGATGATCTCATACATCTTGTCAAACATCGGACCACCATATCATATAGCTGGCATAGGAACGATTGATCGAAAATATAGATCTTATAAAAAAACCTCTTTACGAGGTAAAAGTCTAGTGACGAAAACATTTGCATGCCCCAAAATTTATAATATCCAATTTTGTGACGAATAATGTTAAGTTTTACATATAAATTACTAAAAACAAATTTTTGTGCCGAGTGGGTTTTAGCGATTTCCCGCTAAACTAGCGATTTTCGAAAAAGTAGAGCAAACGTTTCTAGAATTTTGATCGGGAACAAGTCCTCATTTACCCTTTTAAGCATATTAAGAGTATTTTTAATAAGAATAGTAAAAAATTAAAAAACTATACCAAAAGGCTCCAACGGTCCCATTTGCTCCAATCATTTAAATTTTGCCCCTACCACTTACACTGACGAACCAGGTGAGTTTCCACAGGTCTTAGTATGCACATTTGTAAATTGATACCTTTCGATCGGTATATAACTCGACCTGATCATAGCAAATTTTTCATTCTTCCTGTGTATATATGCTAGTCGCCTTTCGCACCCTTCGTGCTGCTTTCGTCACTAGCGCGGACTGCGGTCCTCAGTGATTTAGTATGACATTTTTTGGGGATATGTAGTATCTCAACCGAACACACAGATTGGGAATATTTAATGTCTTTAACATTTTGATCGAATTTGGTTTAAATCGATTCACTAGATCAGCGGTGGGCACGAAATCTGATAGAAATACAGTAGGGAGTACCCGCTAGCTCCCGGAGCCCATGCGTGCCCACCGATGAACTAGACAATTCATATAGACAATTTCGACAGTTAGTCGAAAATTAAATGCGGCATCATCAAACCTTCGGAGTGCCTCATGGAGTGCAGATACGTACAGTGTTTCTTACAGTCGAGCACACTCGACTCGTGAGTGAAGCGAGCAGGGGGCTGAGCCCCCTTGTATTCTTTAGAACATACGCTCCTGAGCTTTGCATATTATATTAAGTTTTTATTTTAAAAATCCAAAATTAGGAAGAAAATATTAGGAATCATACATTTGGAATTTCAACTAAGAAAAATATTCAGAGTACAAAAATTAGGAAAAAAAATTGAAAAAAATTCGATTAGTTATATACATCATTCGAAGGCTAGCACAACAAAATTAATTCGTTCGCAGTGAGCAGTCATCCAGTAATATTCAAATTTTTAAAAGAACAAGATGAACATGACTTCAAGATAATTCAAATTAACGCTGGAGATAGGCCCGAAAAAAAAACAATCAAAATATGAAAGGGAAGACAACCATCTTAAATCGCTACTCAATACGTACGACCAACACAAAGATGAAAACATTGTTGATTTTTTATATAAGGTGGCACATAATATAAACATGTAGATTTTGAAATAAATGGTTCGAATAAATATCACATGTGCTGGCTATCGAAGTCTTGATTTTGAAATAAATGGTTCGACAAATGTTGTCTTTTTGCTAATATGAAAGAGCTGAAATCAAAAATATTTTATTGAAAATCGCGATTTCTAATTTCGGATTCCTAATTTTATTTCCGAATTTTCGTATTCTGAGTAATATTTTTGTACTTTCGTATATAGAATCTTTTAGACAGCTCAAGTCGACTCGTAGGTCCTCAAATTATTATTTGGAAATGATCCCATTTCAATTGTAATGGGCTTCCCGTGGTGCGCTCTGGGTAACGATTTTATTAAATCGGAAGCAAATTGGAGCGGCTTTAAATATTTATGTTTTAAACGCTTACATACATATTACTAATTCTATTATAACCAAAGTTCTATTTTATTAAGACTGGCACTGGGTATATACCAGTCGGGCAAACTCGACTGTGGCCGCCTCACTTGTTTATTATTGCTTTTGATATGGTTCAGACTACACTTATCTGTTTTAATCGGTTTTTATTGCAATGAAAGCTGCCAAGAAATTTAAATGCAATTAAAACAGTCAAATTAATTTAAATTGTTGAGAATGCGAAAAATCCGACTTGGAATTAGTCGAATTAACGAAAAGAAGCTAAGTACTCACCGTCCTTATCGATTGTTATTGCGCCCAAGTGATCTAAAATTTCAAGAAAAACTTATTCTCCGCAAATTTACAAGTGAAGAGTGAATTGGAGCTTGTCACTATTTAAGGGGGAAACCTCCTAAAGCGGGTCCAAAAAATCTATTTCTTTAATATAATTATATTCGATTGTACACCTGTTCAAGAATATTCCTTACAAATTTCAAGTCGATATCTGAAGTGTTTACGAAGTTATGGGAATTTGAACCTTATTTTATAGATAATTAAATTCTCCTCTATATGTCATGGAGTTTTAACTTTTTGAACCATTTTAGCTTTCAACTTTGAAAAAAAATCATAAAGTCTAGAAAAAAATGTAGATTTTTTTGGTTCAGACCTAGAGATGGGCACGGGTCGGGTCGGACCTCGGGACCCATGGGTCTTTTACAAAATTGTCGGGTTTCGGGCCGAAAAACCTCATTTCGGATTGGGCCGGGCTCGGGCTTAGCTTCAAAGTTCGAAAGCCCGAAACACATTAAAATCTATTGCATTTTAGAAAGATAAAGTTCACGAATGACTAAATAAGCTAGTTCAATTATTGGTACGACGCGCTCATTTGAATCTGCCAGCAGTGAAAGGGTATTTTCCACATCTGGAAATGTTTTGTGCGAAAAAATTAATAGGCTTGATAAGTTCCAAATTGAAAAAGATTTTATTTTTAAATAAATTTGGTTTTTTTTTAGTTTTTCGGGCGGGCTGGGCGGGTTTCGGGCTTTATAACAAAAGTATCGGGCGTGGGCTTACGGAGTATGCTGTCCTGATTAGATTGATGGTCCGACGAAAACGGCCAATTAAAAGCAAAACAGGGCTTGCCTACAATACGGTTCCAGAACTTTATCCTGTGGTTGGAATGACCTCGATAGATATAAGGTCTAAAAAGGTAAGATAAGGTCGTACGATTAACAGTACAATTACCCAGTACTCTTCCAAGTTGAATTCGGTTTTTTACCCGTTACTTAAAAAATAAATAAAAGGGGATACTGTATTTGTTGCAATTTGGCACACACATTTCTATAAACCCCTCGTAGATCAAGTGTGTTTCAAATTTAATTTAATTAACGTTAACTACTATTACTACCCATCATCATACTAAATCGTAACAAGATCGGACAGATAGAAAGGTGGTAATAACTGATTTAAATCTTTTGTAAGTGCCTAAAAGCATGCAATAAAAAAACATTTCCAATTTATTTAAATAAGTAACGGGTATCCTATAGTCAGGAGCCCGACTTTAGCCTTTTTCCACTTGTTTTAAATTGGGCAATAAGTAAATTCGTTGGTTTTGTATATTTTACGTATTTGCTGGTAGTTTTTATTGGTAATTGCATTTCATTGTTTATTAATAATTATAATTCGGTTTTGTTTATGTATTATGTGTATGTATAAAGATTGTTGATTTGTATTTTGTTTTTGTTTTGCTGTTGTTTTGACAATTTGAGTTCATTGCAAAGAAACAAAAGTAAATCACATCATTTGCCGTAATTACAAATTGAGAGTTATTGTTTGCTTCAAGGATACTTTCGCATAGTTTAATTATATTAGTTTATTATTATTGATTTTGTATTCTATGTTTTAGATTGGTTGCCTGCAAATTTGTTTGTTCAGTTCGTCGTACGTTAGTTTGTATGTATGCATACAGTGGCTCTTAGCTTATTTAGCCCTCTAATCTTATTTGTTAAACATTATAAGTGAATTCCTTTTATTGAGGAGATAAGAATATAATATAATCGCAGATTTGTGTATTTTTGTTTAATCATATACAAAATCAAGCAATATAAACGGAGCATAGTTGAAAATGTAGTGGGCTAAACAGGCTGAGAGCCACTGGATGTCTGTGTGTACTTTATGTATGTCAGTATGTTTGTCAGCGCAAACATCCCATGTACAAATGTACATACACATATACACACAGTATATATGTACTCAATTCTTTTATTAACCGAAAAGGTCAACATCACTAGGAAACTTTTTTAAGTGCTCGAGTCGTCTATTATTGTGAATTGCTTTCATTTTATTAATGGCAGGGAGGATGATCTGCAGGAGCACGTGATTACGTGCCCGTGTTGAACTGCTCGCTCCACTGGTCGATTCAAATGAATAAATTGAGTTTGTAATGTATTCAGCTTCATTTCTAAGTTCACAAGTATTTTTTTGTGTTTTATTCTCTACAGAGTTACCAATTTGTTGATTTTGAACTTAAATTAATTTGCTCTCGCTTTCTCTCTGCATTCCTTCTTGTTTCTTTCGTTTAATTTTAATAGGTATGTATTAATTACATTGATAATTAGTTTATATTTAATTTCTGTTCGTAAACAATTTTACATGATAGAATTTTAGTTTCCTTCTTTTGTTTTTTGTTTTGTGTAAGTATTTTGCTACAACAAAAAACTATGCCTTAAAATAATACTTTAGTTACAAGTTTATTTTTCTCGCTTTTCATTAATTTTGTTCGCACTTTTCTATTTCCTTCTTTTGCATAACTAAAAACAATCAACAAAATGAGTTAAGTTCAAATAATATAATTTTTGTAACTAATTTTCTTGGGATACATGGAGATTTGGATGAGTGGGAGTTTGGGGCTATTTTAAAACGACAACTAAATGTAGACCTTACAACTAAGTGGGAGGGGGTGTGGGTTAAGGAAAGGGATGTGTACGGGGAGGAACTGGGGGATTACTGCAGTTGCATAAAAACACTAATTACAAAGCGGCGTGGCAACAATGGCACACATGAGGATATCCCCATGTCATTGTCAGTGTTGCCACACGTGGCGTTCGGGAATCTCGCATTTTTTATAAGTTTTATATTAATACAACTAAACATTATCGAATGCGGACAGCAGCAGATACAGATATAGGTTTAGATTCGGTTGCTCCCGTCTGCAGTTGCGCGCACACGTCTTAAAGCTATACACAAAAAATGTCAAGTTAAATATACGAAAAGATTTGCGATCGCCAACGCCAACTTTCTCGTTTTAGTCCTAGGCTCAGCTTAACGGGCCACTTAAAACGTGATGCGTGTTAGCAGCTGCCATGTGAGGGAGCTTCTGTCATGTGCCACTGTCATGTGTCCCAGTCCACTCCCAGCATCATCATTATCCTCATCATCACTCTCATCACATCCAACGCTTTGGAGCGTCGGTTGTCAACAATTCGTGTAGACGCCTTGAGTGTAATACAGCTCGGTGATGCGTTCTGGGAGCGTGCTGTACAGATTGGTGATCAGATCGTGTGGCAAACGTGACCACGCCTCCTTGATGCGGAAAATCAAGTCGTCTTTGCGCGAAAACTTTCGTCCACCATCGAACACCTCGCGGATTAGCCAGCCCCAGATGTTCTCCATGATGTTTAAATCGTGTGCAATTGTTGGCCATTTTTGCGTCTTAAGACCCTCAGCATTGAGCAGCTCCTGGGCGGTGGGCAGGGCGTGCGACATCCAATTGTGATCCTGTAAAACAAACTCAGTATTGCCGCCAAGTTTGCTGACAATGTTTGGACGCTCTCGCATGATCGCCTCAATGCAGGACTCGGGCCGTTGCTTGGCGGATGACACCTCCAAGTAAATGGGCCCGCCCACACAGATCATCAGGTAGATGTAGACTGAGTTGCCGCGCGGTCGCTGAGACAGTTTGCGCTCATAGTTGCGTAAATCGTGAAAGTAATAAGAGAAACCGTCTGGGCCGTCCAAATTAAAGCGCCGCTCGTCGTGGAAGATGACACGACGCCAATGCTCCTCACTCCACACAATATACGTGTTGGCAAAGTTGAGGCGTTCCGTTTGATTGTATTGCGAGAGAAGCGGCTCAATTTTTAGTTTCTTGGCACAGTTGGCGGAGCCGGATGTGGACGTTGATGAGGCGGACGATGTAGAAGAGGATGACGACGCTGATGATGATGACGTTGACGATGCTGGAGCAGTTGCTACTGCTGTCGCACGTAGCAGAGCATTTGCAGCAGCTGCTATGTTGCTATTGCTGCCACCAGCAACAACGGCACGAGGTTGATGACTGATGATTGTGGGAGAAACGCTGGAGCCATTTGACTGCTGCGTGGGCGCATGACTGGAAGCAGTGCCTCCCGTGCTGGAACTGGCCGCCGAAAAATTAGAATTCTGATTCAGGGCATGCACTGGCAGTTGGCTTTGTTGCTGTTGTTGACTGTTTGTTTGGACCTGCACCTTGTGTTGTGCATGATGTGTGGCTGGATGGCTGTGGCTCAATTGCGTTTGTTGTTGCTGCTGGTAGTATGGATGATGATGGTGATAACTAATATGCTGCTGGTGCTGGTGTATTGTTGGCTGTTTTAGCTGCAATTGCTTCAACTGCGTCTGCGACTGGGCAAGCAACTGCTGCTGCTGCTGCTGCGCATGTACAGCTGCTGCACTGTTGCTGGCCGACTGGTTAATCGCTGGCTGGGTGCCCACATAGTTGCCCTGATGGTTCAGATAGTAGTGGAGTGCCATTAGCTTATTGGCGCTGTTTACTGTGTTAGTACCCGCACCGCTCACTGTGCCCACTGTTGAGACGGGTACTGCTGCCCCACCCGTCACTAACTGCACGTTTCCTTGTCCATGTCCATGGGCGGCTGCTGCAATGGCGCCTGCACTAGCGGCCAATTGGGCTGCCGACTTCGGATCGTAGATGAACTTGTTGAAGTTCTGCAGATCGTCTGGACTGAGCACTAGCGTTTTCATTTGGAGTCTGAAGTGCTTAGTGTTTGAAGTGTGTGGCTCCCTCGCTAGATGATTCTTTTTCTAGTTGTTATTATTATTAATTTTACTCGTTTGCATGTGCCTATGTTGCTTTAACAGATGTGGCAACACTGGCTGTTTCGTAAATGTGGTCGAGTGCTCGATTTCAAGTTGAAAAATACTCTCTTGTTTACGCTCACGCTAAGCAACGACGCACTTTCACGAATGTGATGCTAGACTCGCCACTGTCGTTATTTCGCTGTGCGTCCGACGTTGTATTAACGGTTGTTAAGAAACACCGAACAGCAACAGCCACAACGAAGACTTGACGCCAACCAGACTCTCTCTCTTAGTGCTCTCACTCTTTCTTTCTCTGTCTCACTGCTCAGCTGAGGTCGCTCTTTTTGCTGATCGCTCGCTTGTGTGCTGTGGGCGTAAGAGTGTGCGTGCGTTATCAAAGGGCTGGCCCTGGCCCTGCTTGCCTGTCCACCTAAGCTCAAGCGTGCTTGCTCTCTTGCCTGATTGCAAAACTATACGACTTTGAGACGTTGTCGTAAAAAGATGTCGGTTTACTTTCCCACGTACATATACGTGTGAGTTGGCAGCTCCGTTGTCGTTTGTGTCTGTGAGCCTACGTATGCGTGTATGCGAGTGAGCAGAGCTCTTTCAATATGTTATCCTCTTTTGTTGAAGTGGTTTTTCTTGTCGGAGCTCTGCTGTGCTGCCGTTGATGTTGTTGTTGTCGTTGTTGCTTGCTGGTTTCTGTGCAAATGTTTCCTTGTTTCTTTATTCTGCGTGCCGCTGCGTCGATGTTGCCTCTAGTTGTTGTTGCTCTGTTGCTTTTAGGTATTCAGTTGTCGTCGACGTCGGTTTACCTGGAATAAAATAAAGCAGGTACGTATGTGAAAAAAGAGTCTTGTTTCACACTTTGCATTGTGTATTTTCATACAGTGTACTCGCACACACACAAAAAAACAAAAAAAAAACACACACACACACGCTAAGAGTTGTTTCGATGTACTTATATAAAATGCACCCAAATGCACAATACATACATACATTCATATATTTTTGTGTGTATTATTGAATCAGTAGTTGAGCGTTGCATGTGTATTCCAATAATTTCTTGGTGAAATCTTCTTTGTGCTCGAAAGACATTTCAGATCGAACAGATGTTCACCGTACTCAGATTACAGGTCCCCGTTTCCCTATGCCAACAAGTAAATAAAAGGTCTCTCTGTCGTCGACATCATCATCGTCGGCGACTTTTGTATTTCCTTTTAAAATGAGAGCACACCTACAGACGAAGCTAAGCACAAGTGCAGTTACAATACATATTTTGAAATATTTCTTTCCAATTTTAAATTTTTGGCAATATTCCTATGTAGCCCATTTATTGTGTTGATCTACTTTATTCTCTTGCTCCTGGTGCTTCATATTATACACATACTTTTTTTTTGCATCCATGATGATGATCCGCCAAGTGGTTGGGTCAAAGTTCGATTGTTTAAGGAGAGATGATTAACTACACATGACAATATGTTTGAATATTTGAACGAATAAGTTGTTCACAGGTAGTCGGTTCCGGCAGGTGTTTTATCAAAATCCTAAATATTTTGCTATCCAGCTGGTATGAAACGTGTTTAAATCTTTTCGAGACCATCGCGTGAATGTTTACTTTAGGAACAAAAACCGGTTGTCTCTGAATTAAAGTCACACTCAAAACCTTAAAACTCAAAAAATTCTTAGTGTTAAAATTTGAGTTTTTTTCCTTTTTCAAAATTAGAACAAGTTATGATACTTGCTTTATATGCTAAGTCGTTTGTAATTCACGACAAAAAAGTCCATCTATATGCATATATCTGTAGATGTAAAAACCGAACTTTTGATTTAAAGCTGCTATCACTAAATTCGTTTGCATGAAAATTTAATATTTTTGTGCAATTTTGTTGCGTGTTTATGTTTATGTCGTTCATGAAAAATCAAAGCAAAAAATAATTTTTTATATTTTAGCTTTAATGTGTTTGGTTTTTGTTTTTCAGTTCGCCTCAGCGACAAAGCCAGTAATATATTTAGACACGTAGGGCCAAAGTTTCTTCGTGTATTTTCGAGCCGTATCATCTGGCAACACTTCGATAGACAATCTCCATGTTTCAGCGACCCCCACCCATCTGACCAATTAGCTGATAAATATGGTTACTCTGTAGTATTTTTGATATGCCTCAACAAGCCGCTAAATTTAAGAGCTGTCCAAGATTTGGTGGCTAATGTAGCTCGAGATTAAATGAGCATTTTGTAAATTCTGGGGACTCTCATTTCCCCACCGATTTCACAGTAATAATCAAATGAAAACTAAAGGCTGCTCAACGGGGATGAAAACCAGTTTGCTTTCTGTAAAGTAGAGTAAGGGAAGAAAGCTGCTGCTGTTATTGTTGATACTGTTGATGCTGGTCGGCCAGTCGCCTCTTTGTGCACGAGCTTATATTGGACTGTGCGCGAGTGTATGTGCACATGTATATGTGTGTATCTCATTGGGGTTGTTGTGCGTTTTTTGTGCTACTGCGATTGCAGCGTCAACTGCGGCAATAAAGTCGGCAGCACGCTGGCTACTTTTGATCGAATTGGGTTCGGCAGCTGCTTCCCTATGTAGATACCCTAGAACTAAGTCAATTTAAGCTTACAAAATTTACATGACAAACGTCATTCCAAACATTTAATTTAATACTTATTTGAAAAAAATTTAAAACTGAGCTTTTTAGTTCAATACTCTAATCAAATACCGCAAATACCAAATTTAATAAGTAAAATAATATACAAATTTAACTAGAACAAAATCTGATAAATTTATTTACACATACAATTGTACTGGTTTAGCACTGTCAACAATAGATATCTATTAGACGGTCAGAAGGGCGAAAGTTCAACCTATAATAAAAAGCAACATTGTACTATCGTGAATAGTTCACGCTATGATAAAATCGAAATGCATTGCTTGGTGCTCAGTCCGCAAAGCGTGTCATACTTCGGGACATCGATTGATATTTTTCCAATTTGTAATGTGGTAGGAGTATGTGCATCGTAATTAGGTACACCTGACGCGACACCTGATAAGATATTGACAAAATACGAGTAATTGAAAGGAATTTCGAGTTCTAGTCCGTTATTATTATTATTATTATTGGACTTTGAGTTAGAAACGTTACAACATTCACGTTTCGAATCCTTTTTTTTCATTTCATAAAACAAATACATTTTTAATTTTAAATCTGTTCAACGCTGACTAAGGGAAAAAATCACATTTGAGTCATGTTATCTTTCCCATTTGATTCGTGGAAACAGTTTTTGTTATTTGCTGCGACAGTGCTGTTTCTCGCAAGTGTATTTGTATTTTTCACGTGATTCACACTTAAGAATTCGTTATTGAAGTTTCACTGCTCGAACACAATATTTATTAATATTTGAATCACATCATTCAATTAATCTATAACAACAGCTTTCCATACATTGACTGCAGATATGTGAAGCTTAGATTGTAAACAATTTATTCAGTTCAAAATAAAATTTGACTTTGTTGTTGTATATCATATGTGATTTGAGCAAGTGATTTGCTTTAAAAAAATTCATGGATTACTCGTTGCGGGTGGGGATTGAACCATTAAGCGTTACGTTGTTTTAATGTCGTCGCGATTTACGTTACGTTGCACATATGTATATAATGAGAGCTCTCCTAGATGCGCTGAGGCTCATGTATTGTACATATACGCATAATATATTTGTATATACATGTATATATAAACATACGTATATGTATGTAAATATCCAAAAATATAAACGAACCCAACGACGGAGCTGCTGTCGCTCGAGCTGTACGTAATAAAATCCCTTGCGCTGCAATGCAGCAGCATTGGACAGCGACAGCGCAGTTGCTGCGCAGCACATGCTTCGCTTCTTATTTATAAATTGAGCCAGCCCCTATGTGTTCAACTCCCTGTTATGTACCAGCCGCTGTCGAAACATACATACAAACATATGTACATACATATTGTCTCTACGTAGTACGTGCGAACGTGCGTACATGAGGTTTGTTTGCATTTGTATGCGTGTGCGCTCTTGTGTGATGCCATCGTCGATATTGGACGTACGTACATATGTATTTATGTATCAACATTTGTACATAATACAACGTATCGACGTTGCTTTGTACAAATCGTTGAAAATTGCTTAAGTTTGCGAACAACGGGACGACGATCTGATACGAACTGATTCTTTTTTCAGTTAATTCTTTATATGTATGTATGTATCATACACACACAGACATATGTACATATCATTTTCGTTTTTCACGGAACAAATATGGCTGCACAAAAAAAGTTGCGTTGAAAACGCTTACGCTGCTATATGCTCAAATTAAAGCACTTTTTACATTCACACCAATTTTATATGCACACATGTATGTATGTATACATATATTTCTGGTTTTTTAATCAAATATTGGAAGAACGACCATTAAAAGCTGACTGGCTGATTGGGGAGCGTAAATTCCGTTTGCGTTGTCGTTTGTTGGTTGGTTGAGTGCGTGATTACGCCATTTTCTTTACTATTGCACGCCCAATTTCACATTTACCTTCTTTGTTAAATTTCTTATTTGTTACTTTGCACACGCGTACACTGTGTGAGCGCTGAATTCGAAGAGTTTTTATCATAAATTGTGATCACTTATATTCTTTAAGCGTTATATTAAATGCATTTGTTAAAACTTTTAAGTTTTCACCTCTACCACCACACGACTTGTCGACAGACAAACTAGCTCATGAGAGAGTGAACAAATAACAGTTGCTCACTGAAGTGAGCCAGTGAACATGTTCCCACCAAATTGTTCATTCTTGTTCAGTTGTTCTGTTTTGTTCACTATCGCTCATCATCTTGCACGGTTGTTGGCCGCGTAAAAAATTTCTTTTTCTACCGTGTGTCAACCTTGGCCCAACTTTCGCAAAACAAGGTTTCAGCCCTCACTCCCAAAAAAACAGAAAAACTCAATTTTTTTATTTCTCTTATTAAAATATAAGTTTTTTTTCTGGTATTTTGCTTAATTTTGGAACTAGAATTTTAAAAATTTCACACGAATTTTCGCTGTTTTTGTAAATTTTATTAAGAATTAAATTCTTTAAAATTAACTTCATTAATTTTGATAATTAGTATTATTTTTTTTATTGAAGCTTTACTTTATTATTGTTGAATTTTACATTGAAGTTGTACTTTATTATTGTTGAATTTTAGAAATAAGAAGAATTCACATTTGAATTTCGAGTCACGAAATTGCCGATAGTTATCGAAATATTGACGAACGATATTTATTATATATACAGGGATGCCACAGAAATCGCTTTCACTTGAATTTCACTTAAATTTGTATGAAATCAGTAGGAATGTGGTAATTTAAACTTAACAGTGAAATGTTGGGGAAAGAATGGCTCTCGACCTCAAAAATTTCAATTAAATGAAATACAAACATATGTATTTATACGCGTGAGCAGCTTAAAAGATAAAAAAAATGACTTACAACGACTCATATCGGCCTGGACAAACCAAGCTCAGATCAAATCGAGTTAACTTTAAATTAAAATCTTTCTTTAAATTATGTAAGTGAAATCATTAATAATGTCAGAGTTTTATTATTTACATTTAATTTTTTAAAACGAAACCTTAACGAAATCATTATCTGTTTCAGGAATAGCCTTAATGTGTTTGTGCTAACTCCTCTGAAATATAATGGATTGAACTTATTCTGAACGATTCGATACAACTCTTATTTACAATAATACGTTTACGTTGTCTTTTTGTGATGTCATCAGTTGAGGAGAGCTAAGCTGTATTTAAAAAATTCGTCATATGATAGCTTATATGCAATCTCTCAAGCTGCCTTTAATTGGTACCATTTATTGAATTAATATTAATATTGAATAAGAAAATAAAACGCATTATTCACATCGAAAGCATTTAATCCGTTGGATTTTGGATTACAATTAAAATGAAGTCCTTGTCAGGCGCAACCATAATTTCGTGCTTTTTAGAGCGGACCCGAAGGAATGTCATATCGTTGGACGGGTCCAGATCACGCACAACGCTTCGAGCCTTGTCGGCCAGTTGACTCATCAGGCCAGCATATTGAACGGTCGTCGTATTGTCAAGCGTTGACTTCACCGGAATTCCTAAATAGGTAACTCAGTGTTAATGAGGCATGCGAAATCGTCAGCAAGTTAGCTAAATCGAATCGTATTACCCACCTTCATTATTGACGACAATTGTACCAACAACGCCTTTGTGGCTTTGAATTCTTTTCAGCGTTTCCTCGACTTCTTGAGACTGTAAATGAAAGTAAATGTTAGCAAACCTATAAACAAGTTCGAAACTAACTTACCATCACGACTAAAAATTTGACTTTACCGTTTGCAAGGAATTGCAAATAAATAAAATTATGTTTGTTCGATAAAGCTGTGTGACCAAACTTCTTTAAGTGAAAAATACGATATATAACATAACAATAATCGAATAAACGATAAGTTCTACTGCATTTATAAAAACGAGAATGAAATAGTTAGTTATTTTAGTGGGAGTTCTAAGCAGTGCTGCCACTTTAGCAATTTAGTTGCAAGATCTGGCAACTTTTAAAAAAATGTCCAACTTTTTCTCTTTAAATGCTATTAGCCTGGCTAATTTATCCACAAATCTAGCAATGTTTAATCTTTCTTTAGTAATTTTAGCAACTTAATTACAATTTTTTTTATTTTGTTTTGTAGTTTTGAATTTTATTTAAAGCTTTTTGCAAATAATTACGATTAATAATGGTTCACAAAGATATCGGAACTGGTATTTAACTCAGTGGTGGTTCGAATATACTTGAAAGTTTTTACTTACTCTTTTGCTGTATTTTGTGATTTCAATAATTATAATAGTACAAATTAAACATACAGAATATACAGAATAGAGGTGGTTAACTATCGAAGGCACTATCGGCACTTTCGATGGTCAATCACTATCGAGCCGCCATCGATGGCAGACCTGCACTATCGATAGTGAGCGATAGTTTTTTATGAAGCTTAACGCGTAGAGGTGGAGAAACATCGATTTGTTTGTTTTAAAAAAAAACATAGAAGAAAACATCAGTGTTTCTAAGGACACTCTCAGCGTTCCAAGATGTTTGAACACATACAAATTTTTTTTGAAAACGGTTTTTAAAGCTGTGTCATCAGGACTCATCTGTAAAAGAGATTGTTACTAAACATATTTCTCATAATACAGTTGAACTTCCATAACTCGAAATTCTATTACTCGAATTTCACTCTAACTCAAGCTAAATGAGTGGCAGTATAATTAATCTTATAAAAAACATCTTTAAGGGGTAAAAGTATAGTGACGAAAACATTTTCGTGCCTCAAAATTTCTGATATCCAATTTTGTGACGAATAATATTAAGTTTTACATATAAATTTTTGTCACGAGTCCGAGAGCATGTTCATTAGGCTGGACAAAAAGATTTAGATTGTCAAACTTTTGGCTATTACAATAGCTAATAGCGAAACAATAATGGGATTCCGGTAACCGTTTAGATTTTGTTTAGATTATTTTTTAGTGTTGGGTAAACATTGCTCATTTAGGTGAACATGTTCACTTGTTCTTTTTATTTAGAAGAGTCAACATGTGCGTCAAGATAGCAACGGTTCTTTAGCAACGAAAAACGGAACTTGGTTCATGAGTCGGAACCAGTTATGAACTTTCTCATTTTAAAACGTTTCTAGACCTTTAATCAATAAAGTAATGATGCAGAATTGTAGAAAATTAATTTATCTATAGTTTTAAGCAGTATTTTGGCCATTTCAGCTATTATAGTGGGAGTAAGAAGTGAATAAAGAAAGTGAAAAAAAGAACATTTTCACCATTTCTTAAAATGCTAAGTTTAGAGGGAACGGCGGAGAAAACCGCTAATGCACGATTAAAGAGAGCAATTTCACCTTTCCAATGGTACCATTTCTAAGAAAAGTTATGGTAACGTTTTTGAGATATTTTGAAATGAGCGAAGCTACCTCGGTGAAAGTCCCATACAAAATGACCGCCAAAATACATACCTTGTTTTCAAACCATTATAGCTTATCTGAGGTCGAACGGCGGAAAACGCGGCATATAGAAAATTAAAGGTACAAGCTTGGGGAAGCTATTGCATTAAGTTGAGAGAAAATTATGGCACAGATTTTGAGAAAATTAATTAATTGTAAATCAACCCCCAAAAAGTTCATGAGCAAGTCATTTCGAACTGGTAGCTCCAACGTGAACTGAACTACTACGTAACAGAACTACGTAGCAGAAATACGTAGCATTTGTGCATTTAAAGAAAAGGTGGCGCTTTTTTTGTGTGAAACACAAAATCTTTTCTGGCTTTTTTCTAAATAAATGAGAAATGTGAAAAATATTTTAATATGTATATATTTATTTATATGTATGCATGTATATAATTATTTAGTTTCTGGCGGTGCTGATGTGCTCCTCGCACGCACTTGACGCTTCACCTTAGACTCGACCACCTCGTTGTTGTTGTGATGATGACGCGATGCAGTGCGTCGACGTGACGATGTGCTGGCGCCATCAACCGAAGAGTAGGATCTATTCACTGTTGCCGTCCATTCGCCTTAAGTGTTAGAGTTCTGTTGCTCCTGCTTGTGCGAATGTTCACCAGCTTTTCCTCAAACTCCGGACTCAGATTGCCCTGTTTCAAGGCATTCGCGATGGCTGAAATCAAGATGTTTATTTTTTTTTATAAATTTCAATCTTTAGCTGGAACAAAAGTTGATCAACATGAGGTACTTACTTTCTTATATGTAGCCGCTGGTGACGACAAAATTCTCGGACTGCTCCTGCTCGACACCTTGCACCCTCAGTTGTTTGCCTTGCTATTCTTATCAACTTGGGCACTGGGAGTCGGGGAGCTCAACGGATTCCGCGGTGGCATTTGTGCTGATATCGTAGGGGACGCTGCTATTCTCGTTGTGGCGTCGTTGTCCTCACTAATGTTCTCGTTGTTGTTATTGTTGTTGCTGGCAATTTACACTGAGACCGGTAAGCAAAAAGCCTTAGCTTACGGCGAAAGTCGTTTACACTGGTAGGCCGGTAAAAAAAACCGATATTTTGAAGTCCAATTGTCAAACTGTGAAAATAATTAATACACATTGTAAATAAAGGCGAACAAATAAAATGGATCCCAAAGTAATTGCCGCAGTTAAACCGCTGTTTATGTGAGTGAACCAAGGTATAAACCACGCATTGGTGGCTTGAGAGGGGTTCAAAGTAATGATTAATTCGTTGAATCATGCGTTAGAGGAGAAATCCAGATCCTTTTCGGCCCACGTAAGTAAAAAAGTGTATTTGTAGACAAGAACGTTAATTTTCCACACTTTTTATAGGAACGTAACGGCGTATTCTGGGAGAAAGACGTGCCCAACATGTCCGATGATGTATTTAAATCTGTTTTTAGGATGTAGCGCGCCGCTTTCGATAAGTTGGTGCAGGCACTTCCAGAAATGGCCAAGAAGGACACAAATTTTAGGAATTGCATCCCATTACAAAAGCGAGTTGGAATCGCTGCATTTGCAATGGGTTCTGCCTCGGAATATTTTGCGATTGCCTGGATGTTTGGAGTGTCAACTCCCAATGTTTGCGTGATAGTGAAGGAGTTTTGCCGCCTGGTGTGGCAGAATTTGGCACACATTTATTTAGGACCAAATTTTCTAACGCAGGCGAGAGTGGAAGATCTGCTTTGGCGAACTGTTTTTGTGCTTAAGAGCTTGAATAAAACATTTTGATAACTAATCTTATTTGTTTTTATTCGCGGACTAAGCGATTAAAAATTTTTACCATGCTGCCCATGGCTGTAGCAGACTTCTCTTCTGACTTCAAGTCCAGTTAAGTCTATTCCAAACTGTGACATCTTATTGGCCATTTCAGCATATACATAGTGAATAATTTTTCCAACCCCTCGGTCCATTTTTTTCCCATCCTAGTGTTGTCTTTTTCGTCTATATTAAATAAAAATGCCATTGTAAATGACATCACAATTTTTTAAATATATCATACTTGTTGCGCTCATTATTTTGATTTGAATTGTAATTTTTTTGTGGTGGCAAATCGATTATTTATCAATTTTGACCAGAGCTGCCACCTTTCTTTTGTCAAAAGTCGGCCGGTAATGACGCCGGTATCAATACCGGCACGCCGTAGAGCCTTTATATTTAAACCTAACTGACAAATTTTTGTATGGTAAAGGCCTACTTACGGGTCTTATACCGGCTTTTTTTCGTTACGGCCTCATACGGGTCTCAGTGTAAATTGCCTATAAAAGTACGTTATATAGCATTATAAGTACTCTTAATTTTGTTTAAGCTTAGTACGCAAATTCAAAAATAACAAGAAGTTGAGTGGTAACTCTGTGCGTCAACATCGGTTTATTTTAAAAATGAACATGCAGAACTGATTTGCAAAAAAGAGGAGACAATAGGCAATGAAAAATGTGTATTAATATGAATAGAGGAGAAATATGCGATGGCACGCAAGCACAGCGGGTATTTGGTGCCATCGCTTTTGAACTTTTTACGTGGGTCCTCCCTCTATATTAATGACAAAATACAAAATTATCGGATTTATGTCTATAAAAACCACTTAAGCTTTCGTTTTAGAATATAATCTACCAATATTGTCGTCGTTACTGACCAAATTCAATTAGTCTTCATCGTTTTCATTTCTGTGCCAGACATTTATCTCCTATATACCTACCGAAACTCTAAACAGTTCAATGTTTCGCTGGGCCTGCAAACAGTGCTGCCCATCGCCCGTTCCTTATCTGGCAACTCCGTTTTTAGTTTCAGTTTACTTTACGTCCGGACCGACAAGCGGAGATAAATGTCGTCTTCTTTTTCGCTTTACGCTAGGGTGTTTTTATATGGAGTTTGACTTACGCTAGCCCTTTTATATCACGTCGGTACTAGGCTTAAATGTAAGTTATGATATAAGGCCTGTGTCCAGCACCGCGAAATTTTCATGCTAGGAATTTGCTAATTATTTCGTGTGTGTGGAACATAAATAAAACAGTGTGCTCATGTACGTAAAACGTGTGACGATGTATCTAAAACGTGCATGGTCACTCTGTGTTTTGTAAACAGCGCAAATTTTGAGAGTTCAACTAATTAAAAAAAACTGAATATAATGAGCTCTGACGATGAAGTGATTGTGTTGGTGTTGGCATATATTGAGTTTCATCTCACTTTTTGGTTTTGCGCACAGTTTTTTCTTCCATTTTCAATCGACACTAGCGAAATAATTGTCGACAACATATTCCTGAGCTGTGTATCAGCTGTTCTCTCAGTCCACACATTTATCGATATTTATTTGTGGGATTCGTTCAAGTTGCTGGATACTCAAGAAACCAAAACGTAAACGAAAAATTTCCGGCCCACTTTTTTTTATATGAAGTTTGACAGAAATTTTTATTTTCCGCGGTGCTGGATATCCGGATGTAGGAGATAAATGTCTGGCACACAAGTGAAAACGATGAAGAGGAATTAGTGATTTGGCGGAAAAAATTAAGATTTCTATGTCAGCTATAAGATATAGTAATCCGACTTTGACCAAATTTGGTCAGAATGTTATAATCTGTGAGTTTGTTTAGGATATTTTAAGAAACAAAAAAGTTTTTCATACTAAACGTTACTTTGCATCCGATTGTTTCTATTGCAGCTATATGATATAGTAGTCCAACTTTGCCCAAATTTGGTCCCAAACATACAATCTGTGAGTTAAGTTGATATATCTTAAAAAAACAAAAAAGGTTTTTATGCTAAGCTATTCCGTGACCATTGACCCCGAATTCGACCCACTTACATGTCGAATTTCTCAAAACGCCGTCTTATTCCACTATGAAATTATCTCATCTAGGTTGTGTGAAAATTTCATCTTTCTACGCTTAACCGATTGGCCTACACGATGATGTGTCAGTCAGGATGTCAGTCAGTCAGGTCAAAGAGTTTTATATATATAGAAGATAGTATAAATCAGTCTTAGGAATTCTTTTAGTATTCTGTGATGTGGTCACACTTAACAGCGGTATTCAAACTAGAGGTCTGTATGAATCTTATAAAAAAACCTCTTTACGAGGTAAAAGTCTAGTGACGAAAACAATTTCATGCCCCAAAATTTCTGATATCCAACTTTGTGACGAAAAATATTACATTTTACACATGAATTATTAAAAAAAAAATTTTGTCACTGGACACATTGCGCTAAATTTTTCATAACTAATAAATACCAGTATATACTAGTAGTACTTTTTTGCGCAGAGCCAGTGACAAAATTTTTTTTTTAATAATTCATGTGTAAAATGTAATATTTTTCGTCACAAAATTGGATATCAGAAATTTTGGGGCATGAAATTGTTTTCGTCACTAGACTTTTACCTCGTAAAGAGGTTTTTTTATAAGATATCAGAAATTTTTTAATAAGACATAGGAAGTTTTGACAATTGAAATATTTTTTTACAGTGTAACTTTGTCAATCGGTGTTTATTGTTTGTACAAGCAAAAAGAAACTGTCAGCACTCTCAAACTCTGGCTGCTATGACACTTTGTTGCTGCTGTCCTTTTCCAATTCAAAGTAAAACGTATATATTCAGTTAATAGGTTATATCTTCCAAACCAATCAACAAAAATTTATGCATGATGTATCAAAAAACGCGAAATATTAAAAGCTAAAACATATTCAAAATTAAAAAAAATCGCTAGCGGCGTTTTCTCGAAAACCGCCAAAATGTGGAAAAAATTACCTTTTTTCACCTGTAGCTTTTTACCTGTGTACTTTAGAAAAAAAGTTTGAACATATGCTTAAGAGCCCTTCAAAGTACCTTTCCAACGACATATAGATCATATCTGTAGCTTTCATAGTTTGGACACTATGGGGGTTTTTAATTTTAGCGGTTTTTAGCGATTTCCCGCTAAACTAGCGATTTTTCGAAAAAGTCGTAGAACAAACGTTTCTAGATTTTTGAGCGGGAACAAGTCCTCATTCAAACTTTTAAGCTGAATCATCGCTTTGATACAAACAAACAAACAAACAAACATACTGACTTTTCATCTCATTTTCGGAAGGCGACTCAAAATTTCAAAATTAATTATTTTTTGAACCAGTTGTCCGATTTTGATGATCGAGGTGTCATTCGACGCGTATTTTTGATGAGAATTGTAAAAAATTCAACGAAAATTCAAAAAGGCTCCAACGGCCCCATTAGCTCCAATAATGTAAATTTTGCCCCTCCCACTTACACCTGTTTATCTCACGAACCAGGTGAGTTTTCAAAAGTCTTAGTATGCACACTTGTAAGTTTAATTAATACCTTTCGATCGGTATATAACTCGACCTGATCGGACAGTCATAGCAAATCTTCCATTCTTCCTGTGTATATATGCTAGTCGCCTTCGCACCCTTCGTGCTGCTTTCGTCACTAGCGCGGACTACCGTCCGCAGTGATAGCGAGAAAACATGTTCGAATGACAATGCGCAAAATGCGTCGAGTGAAATGGAATGCGAAGCCAAACATGTTTGAGTGTGTGAGTGCGCTCGCGTAAGACTCGGCCGCACAATACTGAAACGAAAAAAAAAACGAATTGAATGAGTGGGAATGCGTGAAAATAAGAGTTGGCGTTTTGAATGCACTCGAAGGCCAAACTGGCTTTTTAATTGTTGTTGTCTTGTCGTGTGTAAGGAAAGAAACAAGAAAATGCGCGTGCAAAAACAAACAGTCTCGTCTGTTTTTTTTCTCCGTCCTTTTCTGTTGTGTGCACAGAACAACATGAGTAACTCAAGTGTCATCGGCTTTGCCAAATTGTTCATTCCGTTTTACGCTTTATTTATTTGCACTCATTTTACTGAGTGCCGTATGGAATGAAGCAACACGCACTCATGTTGATGCTCAATCGTGTCGTTGTGCTCCTCGAACTCACTCAACTCAATTCAATTCGAATTCATTCAATTTGGCGTATGTTGTGAGTGAAGCCATGCAGACCTTTTCATTCAAGCCGATTATCTTTTTGACACAGAAACCCATATAACAACCGTTACCTTAGAAACTTGCCAGGGCAACTTAAAAAGTAGAAATATACAGATTGAAAAAGTAACTGATATTTTTGTTCAATATGTTTCAAAAGCCTCCAGAAAAGGTATTACGTTAATTAGTTTTAATTAAAACTATTATTTATTGCATAAATTTGTATCTTTAGTCACCCCGATCACGTCGATATGTGGAAGAAGCAGTCAGACAAATCCAAGAAAAGAAAAATATTCGTGACATTGTTGTTATTAACGAACTAGGACATCCAGTAAAAAGCACAATGGAACATGATGCATCCGTGAAATTTGTTGGCCTCTTTCAAGAGATTAGGGGCAGACTGGAGAGAGGCATGAACCAAATTGATCCCACGGATGAGTTGTTAATGATGAGAGTTCGCACAAAAAACCACGAAGTTATGTTAACACCAGACTCGAAAATAACATTTATAGTCGTTCAAAATGCGGAAAAATAAATATTAATGTTAAATAAAGTGATATATATAGCTTAACAAAAAATTTTACCTATGTGTTTGGAAGATATTACCTTTTGTACCGTCAAAACATATTGCAATTTTCAAAATTTCTGATATCTTACTCCAAAATTTCTGATATCTTATAAAAAAAACCTCTTTACGAGGTAAAAGTCTAGTGACGAAAACATTTTCATGCGGCAGAATTTCTGATATCCAATTTTGTGACGAATAATATTAAGTTTTACTTAAAAATTATTACAAAAAAATTTTTTTTCACTCGGCACTGCGCAAAAAATATATATTTATTAGGTATGAAGAAATAAGCGCAATGTGCCGAATGACAAAAATTTTTTTTAGTAATTTATAAGCAAAACTTAATATTATTCGTCACAAAATTGGATATCAGAAATTTTGGCGCATGAAAATGTTTTCGTCACTAGACTTTTACCTCGTAAAGAGGTTTTTTTTATAAGGTTTTTGAATTACTTGAAATACCTTAGAAACTTCTATGTGATTTTGAAATACTTGAAATACCTCCACTCAATTTAAATGCAAGTTCTTTCAAATTCTTATATTCTGGTCAATTTCCTTTTAAGTTGCTTATTACACCCGTTACTTATTAAAAATAAGTAAAAGGGGATATTGTATTCATTGCAATGTATGTAAAAGGGAGAAGGAAGCATCTCTGACCCTATAAAGTATATATATTCTTGATCACCAACAGCCGAGTCGATATAGCCATGTCCGTCTGTCTGTCCGTCTGTGTGAGCGCCTAGTTTTCACGCACAGTTTTCAAGATATTAGGTTTTTTTAAACGGTGAACGTTAGCTACTGTTGTTACTTATCATCCTACTAAATTCCAACAAGATCGGACAAATAGAAAGGTGGTACTGGCTGATTAAAGCTTTTAAAAGCATGCAATAAAAAAAATTTTAATTTATTTATACAATAGCATTTTCCACTTGTTTATTTATACTTTATTTGTATTGAATAAACTGAATTTATTAAAACTTGATGTTTTTGTTGGAAAACAAGAAAACATCGTTTTTATCGATATTCAAGTCGATATTGTCGATATTTACCACGATATGATATTTTCGAAATTATATTATATACGATATTATTACGGATATCAATATCGACACTTTTTGGATATCGCCATCCCTAGGTCATTCCAGTTGTCAATATTCTAAAGCAGAAATTGCAAAACTTAAATGGAAATACACCTAAGGCAAATGATGTGAAGGAATTCCTGCTTCTCGAAATTAATAGGCCAATTACTTTAAAGTTAAAAACTGCTATGATAATTAAAAGACTGCTATGAAAGCACACGTTTTTAAGAATAAATCACCTTTATTACGCTAAGAAATTCGTTTTTTTTTTTCTGAAAAAAAAAAATTGAAGAATTAAAAACCATGGGGCATACATCGATGCATCGATGTTTCGACCCGATGTATCAACCCAACATCGATTGATCATTTTTAAAACATAGGTGGATTTGGACATCTATGTTTCCACTCAAATTTACATCACTAAAACATTGCTCATTTAGGTGAACATGTTTACTTGTTCTTTTTATTCAGAAGAGTCAACTCACTCAGATTGCTCACTTGTTCAGTTCTTTAGTTGCTCAGTTGCTTACTCAGATTGCTCAGTAGCTCAGTTATTCACTGAGCTATTCACTAAGCCCCTCACCCAACTAATCAAAAATATCATGTTGCATTTCAATTTTAATCTGATGGTTGCCCTGTGATCAACAATTCGCTACACTTTCTGATTATCTACATTCTGAATTTTTTAAATGTGTATTGTGCTTTGGCGATAATCCAAGATTTGTGTATTTTCAAAGAAAGAATCTACACACAATGCCCTAGGAGACACAACAGAGCAATAATAGTGGGATTCCGGTAAACGTTTTTGATTTGCTTTTGATTTGATTTTGATTTTTCAGTCAGCTGTTCACAGCTGCTCCATACAAAATTTTCAGTGTGCCCAGAGCAAATCAGGGAAATGTGGTCTTACTAATTGATTTCAAAAAATCAGCTCTGAGACTGATTATTTTTGCATTTTGATTTGCTTTCAACTCAAAACTGTGTCAGCTGTGTGGCATATGGTGTTTGTTTACATTCTGCTGTCATATCAATATGGAGAACGTAAGTCTAATGCATTTAAAGTATTTGTAAATAAATAAATATAAAATGTATGTTTAATAGTTATTTAATGCTTTTTAGGATGCTTACCAGCCCCTCTTGAAAAAACGCAGAAACAACAGCATAAAGTGGACGGAGTCAAAAGTACTCGAATTATTAGAGATATTCAATAAAACCATAATCGAAAAGCAAACTTTCGTTTAAAACGTGTATAAATTTAATTTTCTGGCTTTCTTTCGGCATTTTGTATACATTTTAGTTGTCAATCAGCTGTTCGCCCAGGCTGCCAGCTGTTCACGAAATCAAAAAAAAATCAGTGTGCAAAAAGGGTCGTTCCGTCAAATGATTTTGATTTGGTTAAAAATAATCAAAAGCAAATCAAAAACGTTTACCGGAATCCCACTAATAAGCAAAACAGAACAACTGAGCAAGTGAGCAAAAAAGAACAAGTGAGCAATAAAGAGTAGTGATGTAAATTTGAGTGAAAACATCGATGTCGATGTGCATCGATGTTTTTAAAATGAAACATCGATGTTGGTTGATACATCGGGTTCGAAACATCGATGCATCGATGTATGTCCCATGGTTTAAAACGTTCAATTTAAAAAAAAAAAAAAAAAAGAAAGGAGTTTCTTAGCTAAATAAAGGTGATTTATTCTTAAAAACATGTGCTTTCATAGCAGTCTTTTCAGTTTCATAGCAATTTTTAACTGAAAAAGAAACAAAACAAATAAAAACTTATACTTCCGTAGCAGTCTTTAACTTAAAAAGTATTTATAAAGTATAAATTTGCTTACTTTGGCATTGCAAACACTGTTCATAAATAAACGCACACTCGTCATACAAAAATAGCGTATTGAAGATGAGACAACTGACGATAAATACGCAAAATTGTGAAATTAAGCCGATGTTTTTCAAAACATCGATGCATCGCCATGAAACATCGATGAATCGACATCTCCAAAAACATCGGAAAACATCGGGAAACATCGCCAAAAAAACATCGATGTTCGATGCATCGATGTTTTTTTACATCACTAATAAAGAGCAATTTGCAAGGAACATGTTCACTTGCTCATTTCAGGGAGCAACATTTTTTTGTTCACTCACTCATGAGCAACCCAACACTAAAGCAGTCCCGTGTGTTAAACGTGTGTTTTCGGTCCGTGTGCGCAATTTACGTCGTAATAAAAATAAAAAAAATAAACGCCAGCGCGTAATTAATTAACAAAATTTGTTGAAATTAAAATTATTCTAATACGTGTACAATTGTTGGTTTTATTTTCGAACGGTGATGCCGAATTCCATGCTGACGTCGGGGTTAGAGTTGGTGACGTCGCGTTTTGCCTAACAAGGCGTTGACAAAAACAAACTTGAAACGATAAAGTGGACAAAAAAACAAAAAACTGGCTAAGACGTAGATAAAAAGAAGAGCAAAAGTCAAGAACAGAATTTGTTTACATAAGTATCTTACCATTTTTTGGCGTTTAATTGTGTGTGCTTGTGCTTTTGCAAATAAGTGTGCAAGTGTGTGTGTGCTGAAAATATAATTTAACATACGAACGTGACACCCACACAAATCGTACAGTAAATGCAGCTCCGCAATAATGTGCAGCATAACGCTAAACGATATGGTCAATGTGACTCAGCAGGATTTACACGATCTATTAGAAATTTTCGAAAAAAAATCATTCGAGGCAGTGGCCTTTGAGGAAGGGACTGCGGTAAGTGTGGTACTACTTTAATTGCCCTTCAGTCCTGTGACAGACACTTAGGCGCCCGTGCACGTGCGGTAACAGTTATTTTAAATAACAGTAGTAACAGTTACGCAGACTTTGTGTAGACACACATTAAACTCTATGAATCCGGCTACCGCGCCCAAAGCGAATGCTAAAATGGCTGCTAAATTTAATAAGTTGTTTATTTTTTTATGACAGCCGGTTAAAGTATATGCATAGCAACCCCTTTGGTCTAGGAATCGATGAAAGCGACTCAAGACTTTCACTTATTGCTACGTGTGCTGTTTTTCCAAGCTACAGATGAACATACATCTATGTACGTATGTATGTATTTATGCTTGAGAGCCGCCCATTTTTTCTTGACATGCAGTGTTACATTTCTGGCGATTTTGACCTTTTTAAGTTCACATTTTAAACTACGCCTTATTTAGTTAAGGTGCAGTTGACACTTACTTGATTTTATTGTCCTCCCTGTTATTGTTTTATAGACAACTAGGGGGCTCCGAATTTGACCCACTTACAGGTCGAAGTTCGCAAATCGCCGTCCAATTACACTATACATCTATATTGTGTGAAAAATTCATCTTGCTACGCTTAACCGTTTGGCCTGCAAGTTGATTCTAAGTCAGCCAGTGAGTCAGTCAGGACAAAGAGTCTTATACATATATATACATACATATGTATGTACATAGATAAAATAATAACAATGTTTCTAGCCTTAACATTTTCTGTTAACTTCGTTGTAAACAGATTCCTAACCTGTTAACCGGCAACAATGACAACATATATCAAGTACATAAATACGTCTGTGTAAGTGAGACACACACCTGCCTCCTTCCCGCTGATTATTACAAAACTTGGCTCGTAACCTCACACACGTTTTGAGAATTTGCTCAGCTGCAGCAGAGAACTGATAAACGAATAAATAAAAAAATAAAAACAGCAAATGTATTGCCATGCTTAGTTTCTAAATCTAAATATTGTTGTTTATTTTGTCTAGGGTTGTTTATTTATCAAAATTTTGTCGCTTATCAGCTGCGCGTAAGTATTTCCTTATCAGCTTGAGCTTAATCACAAAAAAGCTCAACACAGGACAGACAGATTGTGTAGATGGCAACCCTACAATGGAATAATTCCAAATAGGAACTGTCCTTCGCTCTTGAATTAGTTTAAGTCCTAGGGCCTATGTTTGAATGTCTCAATAAACCCTATATGTTAGACAATCTGTGAAATAGGGACAATATCGATTTTCCAATACCCAAATAATGCAATATGATATATAAGCTCTATTGACTACTTCATCTGACATACTGGCCAAATGTTATTGATAAATAATAATAGTTGAGGAAGCAGTCGAAGAACTGTTTAACAACCGCTGCTGTCGACAAGTAATAAAATAAACTTAACTGGTGAGATTTCTGTTGACTCTTTAAGAAGATGAGTCTATCATACCGGACCAAAGTTATTTGAAAGTAACTAAAATATGTAAATCTATGCCATATCTGAAGAGCATAACCTTTTATTTGCATTATGCTTTTAAACAGGAGTGCTACGGAAATCACTTCCGCTTGAATTTCACTTCAATTTCATTTCACTGTGACACAGTCAACTCATCTGATAATTTTTGAGGGAAACGAAATCAGTGCTCAATCCGCTAGCGTCCGATGCCATGAGAATAATGTCACATTATTTTCCGAATTTTAGAATTTAGAGTTGTCGAGTAACTTTTATTGTTTGTCGCGCCAATAACTTCTACATTTTTTTAAGCTATACAAAATCAATTATTAAATTATTAAGTAAATAAATTAAATTATATTAATTAAAAAAGAAAAAAATAAAAGCCCATTCTGCAATGATAAACCTAAACAAACACTAAAAAAACACTTGAAAAATGTAATATGAGAAGCCGAGTTCGAAAAGGTTGGTGAACATGCTAAGAAAATTTAATCACGCGAAGTTCTGTTTCACTGTGAAAGATTTCGAGCGGAATTTCAGTTCTCTGGACTCGATTTCCCTTGTGATCACTGCGGACGGCAGTCCGCGCTAGTGACGAAAGCAGCACGAAGGGTGCGAAGGCGACTAGCATATATACACAGGAAGAATGAAAAATTTGCTTTGACTGTCCGATCAGGTCGAATTATATACCGATCGAAAGGTATAAATTTAACTTACAAATGTGCATACTAAGACTTTTGAAAACTCACCTGGTTTGTGAGATAAACAGGTGTAAGTGGGAGGGTCACATTTTAAATGATTGGAGCTAATGGGGCCGCTGGAGCTTTTTGGTCAACATTTTTAATTTTTTAATATTTCTCATAAAAATACGCGTCGAATGACACCTCAATCATCAAAATCCGACTACTGGTTCAAAAGATAATTCATTTTGAAATTTTTAGTCGCTTTCCGAAAATGAGATGAAAAGTCAGTTTGTCTGTTTGTCTGTTTGTCTGTTTGTTTGTTTGTTTGTTTGGATCAAATCGTTAATTTAGCTAAAATGTTTGAATGAGGACTTGTTCCTGTTCAAAAATATAGAAACGTTTGTTCTACGACTTTTTCGAAAAATAGCTAGTTTAGCGGGAAATCGCTAAAAACCGCTAAAACTAAAAACCCCTATAGGGTCCAAACCATAGAAGCTACAGATATGATCTATACGTCGTTGGAAAGGTACTTTGAAGGGCTTTTTAGCATATGTTCAAACTTTTTTTCTAAAGTACACAGGTAAAAAGCTACAGGTGAAAAAACGTAATTTTTTCCACATTTTGGCGGTTTTCGAGAAAACGCCGCTAGCGATTTTTTTTAATTTTGAATATGTTTGAGCTTTTAATATTTCGCGTTTTTTGATACATAATGCATAAATTTTTGTTGATTGGTTTGGAAGATATAACCTATTAACTGAATATATACGTTTTACTTTGAATTAAAATAGAACAGCAGCGGCAATTTTATTTGACTAACAGTCCAGTAACAATGAAATCTATAATTAGACAATCGTAATTAAAGATCGCCAGTGGCGCAAAGTGTAGAGCGCCCGATTTTTGCATGAATTCTCAGCTCGGGTTCCGGGTTCGAATTCAGGCACGGACGAAACTTTTTTATTTTTTTAATTTTAAATGCAATTAATTTGTTAGTAGATGATTATCATGCATACATTTTTATTGATTGGTTTGGAAGATATAACCTATTAACTGAATATATACGTTTTACTTTGAATTAAAATAGAACAGCAGCGGCAATTTTATTTGACTAACAGTCCAGTAACAATGAAATCTATTATTAGACAGTCGTAATTAAAGATCGCCAGTGGCGCAAAGTGTAGAGCGCCCGATTTTTGCATGAATTCTCAGCTCGGGTTCCGGGTTCGAATTCAGGCACGGACGAAACTTTTTTATTTTTTTAATTTTAAATGCAATTAATTTGTTAGTAGATGATTATCATGCATAAATTTTTATTGATTGGTTTGGAAGATATAACCTATTAACTGAATATATACGTTTTACTTTGAATTAAAATAGAACAGCAGCGGCAATTTTATTTGACTAACAGTCCAGTAACAATGAAATCTATTATTAGACAGTCGTTCTTAAAGATCGCCAGTGGCGCAAAGTGTAGAGCGCCCGATTTTTGCATGAATTCTCAGCTCGGGTTCCGGGTTCGAATTCAGGCACGGACGAAACTTTTTTATGTTTTTATTTTTAAATGCAATTAATTTGTTAGTATATGATCCACTAATGTTTTTTTTATTGTTTTTCAATTTAAAAAAGGTGTTGGCAGAAATCTTAGCTGCAAAATAAAGAATCGCTGTAGTCGATCTGTCTGTGTGCATATTGAAAATCTTCTAGCAAAGTAACAATGCCAGAAGCGTATGTAAATAAAATATTTATGTGAAGCGATAATAACCAGTGCTGCCAGACAGTTCAGTTTTGTCTTACAACAATGTGGGTTTTAATTTATTCATATGAATTAAACTATGAAGGAAACCAGTGTTGCCAGACAGTTTGCTTTTGCTTGTACAAACAATAAACACCGATTGACAAAGTTACACTGTCAAAAAATATATCAATTGTCAAAATTTCCAATGTCTTATTAAAAAACTTCTGATATCTTATAAAAAAACCTCTTTACGAGGTAAAAGTCTAGTGACGAAAACATTTTCATGCCCCAAAATTTCTGATATCCAATTTTGTGACGAAAAATATTAAATTTTACACATGAATTATTAAACAAAAATTTTTGTCACTGGGCACATTGCGCTTAATTTTTCATACCTAATAAATAGTATTTTTTAGCGCAGTGCCAGTGACAAACATTTTTGTTTAATAATTCATGTGTAAAATTTAATATTTTTCGTCACAAAATTGGATATCAGAAATTTTGGGGCATGAAAATGTTTTCGTCACTAGACTTTTACCTCGTAAAGAGGTTTTTTTATAAGATTTCCGTAGCACACCTGATACTTGGGAACATGAATCAATAACATAAGGAGGTCTCGTTGGCAAAAAGTAAGATGTTATCTATACTAATAATAAGTGCGAGTGAGTGTGAAACGAGAAGAGTGCCTAGATTACCCCTTAGATGGTGCATGGGGTTTAAAGTAGCCTATTGTAAAAAAAAGAGTTGAAGTTTTTTTTTTATATTTTAATTTTTAATAATTTTGAGCTTGAAAGTAAAGCCTAGAGTTTGCTCAAACAATGTTTACCTCTCTAAACATTTCGGTACATTCATAAATATTACGCCTTGCACGAGCATGCGACGAAACCCGCAATAAGACATTCTTCTTTTGCACAAGGGTTAAAGTTTTGAAAAAAATTCGTCGGCACACAACCTTTTGCATCAAAGTCCTAAAACCCGAACGATTCAGCAACCGACGAGACCTCCTTATGTTATTGCTTTATGCTTGGAAATATTTTCAAATAACGGATACTTTTCTTTATCGGGTCTTCGAGTTTGGTTTTCAGGTCTTCAGCCGTGCGTCTTGCAGGGTAGCTCCATAGCCGATTGTTTCCAATGGAACTTTTTTTTTGCGGACATGCTGAAACTGTTGACTGTTGCCAATAATTATTGACGAGCTCTGGTTTCTATACGATGACGTCGGATTTTTTTTTTTTTGAGATCCATTCGTGAAAAAAATAAATTTTTTAAGTAAGTCTGGTAGGGTAGTGTGACGCTAAACGAGAAAACTTTGACTTAGAGCTCAAGGAATGAAGAAAAGACGGAGCCGTTTCAAACGTATTTTAGATTTATATTTATTGTGTAATCGCAAAGATTTTAAAAATTTAAAAATAAATTTTAAAAATATTTCTTTTCAACACGAATTAAAACAAGTGAGCTCTGCTGTCATCACAAGCGTGCACTGCCGTCCACATGCACAGTGATATCCAATGAGGTTTCCCAGAAAACCTCAAATAACCCTAAATAAAATATTAATTTTGATAGAAAAAATTAAAGAAAAAACTGTTACACCATTATGCCCAATTGGGCCAGTTTTGATAATCTAAGTGTATCAATAACTGACTTGCAGCAGAAGTTAAACCAAAGTAATTTTTGGAAAAATACATGGGCTATTAGAGTAAATACACTAAACAGACAATACTTTAACAAAAATAAATTATGTCAGATAAGTGGCGAATAGAAAAACGTTCAAAATATTAATACAGCCATGCTCATACAATTGGCACAAAAAAAAATTTACATTCTATTTGTCTATTTCTCAAAATTTTCGACACTTGCAGATAAAATTTTGCATGCAACTGTTTATTATGTTCACGAACTTAAAGATTTTTCGATAATTGTCCCGATATCCTTATAGGGTTACCATTATTTTTAACTTTAGTTCGATTAGCTTGAGTATTGGGTGCTCACAGAATTGGCACAAAAAGTTATCGTCGTATTTTTTTCCGTAAAGCGCACGTGCTTACCGTCAATATTTTACATTTCGTTAAATATTATTGAATTTAATATAATTCTTGCAAAAATGGGTAGCGGTAAGACTTGCACTGTTGAGCAACGTAATCTTATTTATCAACTCAGTTAGTCAGGCAAGAAACCAGCTGAAATAGCTCAAATAATGGAATGTTCCAGAAAAATGGCCTATAACGCACTTGCATTAGTTCAAAGGAGTACTTCATATTTAAATGAAAACAAGGCTAGGAAGCCAAAGCCTCGAAAGACCGATTCTAGTATCGACAGGATCATAGTGCGAAAAAGCAAGCGTGACCCTTTTAAGTCGGCTCATGAGATTATGGTCGAAATCAATTAAGAAAACGGTCTTAACCTATCAAGAAATCTAGTCTCCAGAAGATTAATTGAAGCATCGCTCTTTGGCCGCATCAGCAGAAGAAAACCGCTCCTGTCAAAGCTGAACATAAAGAAACGAATATGCTTTGCAAAGGCCTACAAGGACAAAGATGCACCATTTTGGAAGAACGTGTTGTGGAGTGATGAGACCAAAATAAATAGGATGGGACCTGATGGGAAAACATTTGTGCGTCGTCCAAAAGGCCAGGCTCTTCATCCAAGATACACCACTAAAACAATAAAGCATGGAGGAGGCAGAATAATGTGCTGGGGTGCATTTTCTTGGCACGGTGTGGGCCCACTCGTTCGGATTAATGGCAATATGGACCGATTTCAATATCTGGACATTTTAAAGAATTCAATGAAGCCGTATGCATTTGAGAACATGCCTGTAAAGAGGACTTTTATGCACGACAATGACCCTAAGCATGCGGCCAAGATAGTTAAGAAGTGGTTGCAAGACGAAAAAGTTCAGGTTATCGACTGGCCGTCTCAAAGCCCAGACTTGAATCCTATTGAGAACCTTTGGCACGAAGTAAAAGTGGCCGTTTCCAAGAAAAAATTTAAAAATATGGATGATTTGTGGGCTGGAGTTAAACAGGCGTGGTATTCCATCCCAAGGGAAACTTGCCAGAAGCTAGCATTAAGTATGAGCAGGAGATGTCAAGCAGTTATTGATAATGGTGGATATAGTACCAAATACTAAAACCGTGCATCAATTTTCTTTCGAAAACATAATCCTATACTTAATAAATTGTGTTTGTTTGAAAATGTGCCAATTGTATGAGCAGGAAATTTTTGAGCTTTTTGTTGAATTATTTTTTTTTTTATTTTTATAACTGATCTCAGTTGAAGTTTGTTTTCTTTTTTAATTAACTAACTTGACAGGCTACGAATTGCCAATAAACTTTTGTTCCTTACTATTATTATTTAATAAAAAAAATCATCTTTTATTTGTTTATTTTATTTGTGCCAATTGTATGAGCATGGCTGTATATTCAAAATATAATAAGAATCACTGCGGACGGCAGTCCGCGCTAGTGACGAAAGCAGCACGAAGGGTGCGAAAGGCGACTAGCATATATACACAGGAAGAATGGAAAATTTGCTACGACTGTCCGATTAGGTCGAGTTATATACCGATCGAAAGGTATCAATTTAACCTAAAAATGTGCATACTAAGACTTTTAAAAACTCACCTGGTTCGTGAGATAAACAGGTGTAAGTGGGACGGGCAAAATTTAAATGATTGGAGCAAATGGGACCGTTGGAGCCTTTTTGATTTTTTTATTTTTTTTACTATTCTAATCAAAAATACGCGTCGAATGACACCTTGATCATCAAAATCCGATCACTGGTTCAGAAGATAATTAATTTTGAAATTTTTGGTGCCCTTCTCAAAACGAGAGGAAAAGTCAGTCTGTTTGTTTGTCTGTTTGTTTGTTTGTTTGGATCAAAGCGTTGATTTAGCTTAAATGTTTGAATGAGGACTTGTTCCAGCTCAAAAATATAGAAACGTTTGTTCTACGACTTTTTCGAAAAATAGCAATTTTAGCGGGAAATCGCTAAAAACCGCTAAAATTAAAACCCTCAGCATCCAAACGAAAGAAGCTACAGATATGATCTATATATCGATGAAAAGGTATTTTGAAGGGCTCTTAGGCATACCTTGTCACTCGGCACATTGCGCTAATTTCTTTATATCAAATAAATATTTATTTTTTGCGCAGTGCCGAGTGACAAATTTTTTTTTCGTAATTTATAAGTAAACCTTAATATTATTCGTCACAAAATTGTATATCAGAAATTTTGGTGCATGAAAATGATTTCGTCACCAGACTTTTACCTTGTAAAGACGTTTTTTTTATAAGATAAGTAAAACAGATAATTTTGTTGTCTTTTAAATTGCCAAAATATGAAAAAAAAAATGAAAATATTTATACTATAAGGCTTTACCAGTTCATTGGTAATCCTTACAGCTCCAAAGATAGCAGTATTTTGTTTTTTACAAAGTCTTAAAACAAATATTTCGGGTGTGTGTCTTATTACGCACTTTAGCCTTTTTATTGGTGTGTAACTCGATCAAGTTTTGCATTCTTCCTGAATATATTGCTAGTCACCTTACATACCCTTTGTATTGCAATGTCCTTAGTAAACTGTCGTCCACAGTAATTGTCTGGTTGAATTATGATAAGACAAATTTATATTTCCGCATCTAAATTATAGGATAGGAGTAGAAGGCGCCCTCGAAAAAAAAACAATTGATCTTTATTGTACATCAAGAATATCGAACATTTATATTTAAGCACATCTAAAAAAAAAATATCGCATTTGTATATGTAAATATAGATTTGTATAGTTGCAGTAGACACCTTTAACGCCTTTTAGGCACAGGATCGACGATCTAAAAGCTTTGCTGCAATGCATGCATCAGCTCCAACTCAAAGTCGGCATCGACTTCGAATCTAACGTTATCGACACAACCACTAAAATAATTATCCAGCTTGCTTTGGGCCCAGAGTATCAACTTAATAAGGAAAACAAGCTTGGGCTCCATGCTAGTGGCCTGCTCATGTTTCATTATGGTTGAGTCGAGCTGGCTGTTCCCTTGCTGCCAGAGGTCTGCTGCGGAAGAGGCAATTAGTTGTTCCATGGGTGTCATCGACTGTGTGGAATCAGTTTTAGTGGAGCTAACAGCTTTCCCCAGCTCGCGTTCACGAATAAGGTCGATCAGATGCATCTGCTGCATGTGGAAGTACATGTAGTTATCGCTGTCAAATCTTCGATAAAGCTTCTTGGCCAAGTCCATGGCATATTGAAGTTGACCAGATCGCACAGCGTTTCGATATTCTTGACTGTCCATATGAGCCCCCGATTTCTTCTTGGCCTGGGCATCAAATCTTTGTGCAGCTTCCTTATAGCCCTCTATCAACGTGGAGGATTATGGTTAAGCAAATGAGCTAATCGTTTGATATTTTACAAACCTCTTAACAGGTAATTCATGATTAGTCGATTAATGTCCGCTTGCTTGCTCTGATAGCTTCTCATACGGTGCGCCCAGCCGGTTCTTTGACATCCGCTCCACATTATTAGGTTCTGCACTTTCAGCAGGTAAAGAGAGCCCTATCCTAAGTTCAAATTAATAGCTTTTATAAGGATAAAGACAGATTGTGTGTATTTTAGAAATAACGTATAAATACTTAATTATAAACATCAAATACATATTAGCAATGTTAGTTTCTGACAAACTGCACACTACACAAATGCATTGTATTGCCATCAATAACAAAACTCTGCTCGCTAACATTTAGCCAATAACATTGCCTTCACATTTCAGCTCTGTTAGTTGTTTACATTAGCTGTTGCACTTTGACTGAAATGATATTCAACAAAGCAAAATATTAATGACTTTATTTTTAAATGTTTCGAACTGATTGATTATAACAGTAACAAATTGCCTTGTTTATTATCGGACTTAATCTGTTACCATGGTGTCAACTGATTAAATGTTGAACTTCGAATGCACAAAAATAATGAAAAAAATATTATTGCTGCGTATTGTTTCGTCGTTTTCGTAGTCGTGTTCGTTGTTTGATGCTCTTAAATAAAACCTTGCACAATGACATTGACACAGCCCAAACACAACTGAAACTGTGCAACTGTATATCTGTGTGTGCGAGTGTGCAAGAGTGACCCTGTTAACGTGTGGGCGCCAAAATAGAAATGTGTCGCTTTTCGCCAGCCGATAAAAATATCGTAGATACGTAGTATATGTATATGTATATATAGAAATTGTATTTCACTTTCTATATAATTGTTTGTGTTCCCATACATTTGCTCACTGCAAAAAACCCACCTGTTGTTGTTTTTGTTGCTCGCCGTTTATTTTATTGTTGCAATTTTTAGTTGCTTTGTAGCCAAGTGTTTATGGTGGCCAGCAGGAGACCAAATATGTCGAATGTGACGAGAAACATACGCACTAGGCAATACAATTCCAGAGCCAAAAGGCCGGAAAAAGCCAAAGGGATTGAATCCTCCAGCTCCAGATCCATGCAGTAATAGTCTTCAGCTTGCAATAACAGTTAGTGTGGTCGTTGCAGCTGCAATTGCAAATATATTTTTTAATCACTGCGTAGTCAAAAGTTTTATTGGACTGTTGTGCTCGGCCTGCGACCAGGCCAGAATGCGGATACAGATGCGTTTGCGATTTCTGCTACGGTTGCAGCTGCCGTTCCGTGTGTTTTGTGTATCTCGTCTGGCAGTTTCAATCCAAATCGTTTCCAGTCTGCACAAAACTTAGTACGCCCACGCATCAGCAGCGCAGTTGCACTTTTTGGGGTTGCATGCAGACACTGGCACAGTGTTGCCTGGCTAAACGGTCGCGGAATCCCCAAGTTTCGAGTGCGCAGGACGCCAATGCCATCTGGTTTTGCCTTTTTATTGTCCGGTAGCTTTTTGGCCCGCTCCCGTTCGCGCTCTATGCTCTGTGAGCATTGCTGTGCGCCTGTGCCGGCTGGCAGCACATGTGTGGGTAACGTCATCTCTTGTGCCCACTGTACCGCCTCACGCTCCAAGTGAACATCGGTCCACTGGAGACGCTGCCGTGTCGTTGTGTGGGCGCTTTGGAATACGGGACACAGGCGCACATAAATCAAAGATGCCGGCAAGCTCTGACGCTGCTTCCAGGGCAGCAGTTGCAACGACAAATTATAGCTGCAGTGGCACACACATTAACACACTAAAGGCCACTGGAAAGAAATTGAATCAATTTAAGGGCCGTTGCTTACAAGGTTAAAGTCTAGTGACGAAAGTATTTCAATGCTCCAAAAGTTCTGATAGCCGATTTTGTGACAATGAATAGTTCCCAAAAAAAAATTTCTAAGAATTTTGATACGACGCCTTCCTCGTTGAAAATAGATAAAAACATTGAAAGAGCACTTGTGCATGGTACACATGAATACGTCGTGGACCATATGTTGTCTTAATTCATCACGATCGAATAATGAAATCTAAAGTTATTCAAGAAACAATTTTAACCAGCGTGAGACCAAAGGAGAAAGACAATGCAAAATTATTTGCGAATAGCTTTTGGAGTAATGGATCGAAATCGTACAGGTACACACTTTTGGATTTTCGGTACCATAGTCGGTTCCGATACTAAAAATGAATCGGTAAATTTCGCTTAGTAGTTTTGGCACAGGTTCGAGTCTCTTTTACAAGATTTTACTATACTCATTTGTTACTCATTTGTTTGATTGAATCGATGAGCTGCAAAAATTCCTGAACTGGGTCTCTAACATTCGAGGATGCTCGACTGTGGTTTTCTTACTTCTTTATTTTGAAAATATTCTGATTTTTGTTTGGGCGAGTCAAACTGTAGCAAGTTATTACAAGTGACAATTCTATTTGGCATTTGACGCACGCTTAAGTGGTCCAAGCATGTTAAGTCTTGAAAGAAGGCAAGTGTACGTTTCTACAGAATAAGTACAGGGTCTCTCACAGTCCAGTTTCTCCACTATATTTTTGTTGTAGCTGCACTTCGCTGGTGGTTGCCGGCGACAGCTGACGGACGCGCGTGGGTCGAGCCGCAGACACTTGGCACAGGTGCACAGCAAAGCTACAAAGCTCGCCGATTTTAAATATTTACCGGACTGCAGCTGCCCGGGCGCATGTCCGTCGGAGTGTAGTCATCGGTTCCAATGAAGTTGCAATGCTTCCTGCTTTCCTGCTGTTTTCCAGGCGCCGGCCAGTCTGCATATTGCAATATAATCTCTGATCCAGGCAGCATCGAATGAAACTGTCTGCTACTGTTCCCGAAGCTCTGCTGCATTCTGTTGCTTTATGAATGCCTGTTGAGGAGCAGATAAAATCGATAATAATTGAAATGGCGACAAAGCATCAGTGGTGGCAACTTTCCGTGATGCCGTTGATGTGCCCCAATTCAACGTTTTAGTTGCCATAATAGAAGTTCGATAGAAAAGACATTGCATATGCTATCGATAAGATTAGTTTCAATTTAATGAAACTTAATAGTATATTTTATTTTGCATTGCATTCTTCCAACACATTCGATATTAATATTCGGCCTTTGGAGGTCATCTTCATTTTCATTGCCAATGACAATGACCTCTGACAGACTTTTGGATGAACTGGTTGACAGGCGAGCATAAACAGCAGTCGGCGATCGAACTCAATACGGCGAGAGAATTCCAAATTGGAAGAAGCAACTGGGTATGCATGCGAGTGTGAATATGTGTATATAAGTGTGTGTGTGCATGTGAGCTGGGCGGTGAGCTTAACAATATATTAACTCTTCCTGCCGGCAACAGCCTACGCACTCGATTGCCACTTGTCTGTTTTTAATTATGAACTCATATTAAACGTGCACGAATATTTTACTCATTTCTTCTCAAGGGTGGCTTCAATTTCCGGAAAACAAGTATTTGTTGCTGTTGGCAATGTAATTCGGACTGAATAAGACATTGAATTTGGCTGGATTCGTTCGACCCGACCAGCTCGCTACCGAAGCTTGTCTTCTGAAATTTTGAAAGATAAAATAAGATTAAGTGAGATACTACCTACAACACATAGTGAAAGGAGCCCGTACTGGCATACAGCTCGACTTTTTGAAAAGAAAAAAGACAATCAGAATTTTGACCAAGATTATTGAACACAAAGTTAACAATTTGATTTGAAAATATAAGCGAAAACTCTCAAACAATCTAACTGTTTCTGAATATACTTCTTTGGTCTATCTACAAATGCATGTGCTACGGCAAGCACACACATAGCACTTATTATTTCGATGATTGCCTTTTATATTTTTAGCATAATAGTAATTTATCATTGAAACTGGTTTTTATTGCTTAAAACTTTGACATATTTTTTTCCATTTTATTAAATATAAATTTTTTGTTCACTTTCGACATTCCGAAGGTATTACCTCTATGCTTTAGAGTCTAAAGTGAGATTCTTGAATGCTTCAACAGCCTTTTTTGAGTTGTAAAAAATTGAATTCGCAATTTGTTCTTCATTGTCGGGAACAAAAACAAGACCAAAGGTACCAAATCAAGGCTGTAAGGCGAGTGGCCCATTCGTTTGACTTTTTGAAGTTAAAAAACTCTGTTGTTTGAGTAGGTGCACCTACTCTCGGTAGTCAATACACTGCACACTGGACGGAAAGCCTGATTTTTTGGCACAAAGCCTGATTTTTTGGCACAAAGTCCAAATCGTCATGAAAAGCTTTTGTGGTTTTGATTTTATATTTTGAAAATAGATATTCTAAACACACTTAATCAATAAAGTAAACTAGTAGAGTTGCGACTCTGGAGTTGTACCAGGGCGTCAAAGTCAAAGTCATTCCTGTATAATGCCACAAAAATCGCTTTCGCTTGAATTTCACCCCAATTTCATTTCGCTGTGCCACAGATCAATTCGCAGAATAATTTTACGGGAAATAAACTAGCGCTAAATCCGCTGTTCGATGCTGCCACCTAGTTCGATTTAGATTTTCGAAGTCAGGGGCAGCGATGCCACATTTTTTAGTTAGAATTCAAAGTAAGGTATTTAAAAAAAATATATTGAACAACTTCAGTTTTTATACCCGTTACTTATAAAAATAAGTAAAAGGGGATATTGTATTCGTTACAATGTATGTAACAGGGAGAAGGAATCATCTCCGACCTTATAAAGTATATATATTCTTGATCAGCATCAACAGCCGAGTCGATATAGCCATGTCCGTCTGTCCGTCCGTCCGTCCGTCCGTCCGTGTGAGCGCCTAGATCTCAGAGACTATAAGAGCTAGAGCAACCAAATTTGGCACACAGATTTCTATAAACCCCACGCAGGTCAAGTTTGTTTCAAAATTTTGACACGCCCATTTCCGCCTCCGTAAATTGCGAAAATCTACCACACGCACAGTTTTTAAGATATTAGGTTTTTTTAAACGGTGAACGTTAGCTATTGTTTTTACCTATCATTCTACTAAATCCCAACAAGATCGGACAAACAGAAAGGTGGTACTGGCTGATTAAAGCTTTTAAGCAATAAAAGTGCCTAAAAGCATGCAATAAAAAAAGTTAAATTTATTTAGGCAAGTAACGGGTATCCTATAGTCGGGAGCTCGACTATAGCCTTTCCCACTTGTTTTCAATTAAGCATTAAAAAAATAGGTCTTCTGAGGTAAATTAAGTTTTACCGAAAAAAACCTTTAACTTACGAAGAGTTGCTGGCTAATGGCAGACAATTGCTAGAGTTCCCCATAGAACCTGATGGCATGTGGTGAACAAAATACACACAACTTTCTGCCGGAAAAATTCAGGGGTAAAGCTACAGGCCAAAGTCTACTAAGGCTTCAGGGCGAGACCGCTGAAATTTTTACAGAAATTTTCTATCGTTTCTTCAGGGGTAAATTTTGCTGCAAAAAAAAAAGTTCCTGCAGCCAACTTAACGTTGCCAATGCCTGGCAATAAATATCGAAATCACTTTTTATGAGTTTTAAACCATACTTTTCAGTAATTCTGTATTGTTAATAGAATTGATAATAAATTTAATAGATTAAATGGCTTATTTTATTAATTAAACATTTTAAAATATGGTAAAAAGTTGTTTTATTATTAGTTGTTCTATCTATATATATAAAACTCTTTGTCCTGACTCACTGACTGACTCACTGACTGACTCACTGAGAATCAACGTGCAGCCCAAACGGTAAAAGATAGAGAACTGAAATTTGCACACAACATAAATGAGATAATTTCATCGTGCAATAAGACGGCGTTTTGCAAAATTCCACCTGTAAGAGGGTCAAAATCAAGGTCAAAGGTCACGGAATTGCTTAGTATGAAAAACTTTGTTGTTTCTTAAGATATCTCAACCAAACTCACAGATTATATGTTTGATACTGTCTCTTACATTCTGACCAAATTTGGTCAAAGTGGAATGACTATATCTTATAGCTGCCATAGGAACAATCCGATGAAAAACACCTTTAGTATGAAAAACTTTTTTGTTTCTTAAGATATCTCAACTAAACTCACAGATTGAATGACTGGGGCTGTCTCTTACATTCTGACCAAATTTGGTCAAAGTCGTATGACTATATCATATAGCTGCCATAGGAACAATCGGATGCAATCGGAGATATCCTAACAAAACTTTTAGATTAACTCTTCTTGCCAAATTTTGACTAATTCGCTTAATTTAGCTTTTTCCCGCCAAATTTAGCTTTTTCCCACCAAATTTAGCTTTTTCCCGCTAAATCACCAAATCCGACTTTTTAGCCAAAGTTTATTTGCAAGGAAAAAAATTAAGGCAGCGGACAGCGGAAGCTAAATATTTCCGTTTTTTTTTTTTAGAAAAAATGTTATATTATATAAATTTGTTAAAACGGGCAACTAAATACAATGCTGCGAGCGTAGCGAGCTGCGGGTTGGCGAGCGAAGCGAGCAGGGGGCGAATATTATGTAAATTTGTTAAATCGGACAACTAAAGACAATGTTGCGAGCGAAGCGAGCTGGGGGTTGGCGAGCGAAGCGAGCAGGGGGCGTAGCCCCCTAGTTATTAATATACAAAGGGCTGGCAATACTAATATTGGCAATCGAAGACATTGCAGCCCTTGTTTGTGTTTTTCGTCATTGTGCAGAAATTGTAAAAAAATGTAAGTTTTAACTTTAAATATATGAATAAATGTTTATTGTTTCATTGTATTTGTTACCGTATAGATCGTCTGACTTAAATGCCCGATGACGACGAGCACTGTTGCAAGCAAGTCCAGGAGAGCATCACACGTAAGTAAATAAAACAATTAACCAATTAAACACCAAATTGGTTTTTATTATTGTATTTTCTTAGAATCAACTTGGAAAGTAAGAAGATTGGCAAATCGTCCAACAATAAGGTAAGAATAAATCAATTTAATGCTCTTCCAACAAACAATTAATTAATTCTAAATTTCAGATTGAGTCCTTCAAGTAAATGCTGTGACCAGAAGGAATATAATAATATTTAAAGATATTTTTATAAGTTAAATACAATTAGGTTTAAAATAAAGTGCATTACAATAAAAAATTAAACAAAAATTTTGTGTGCATAATTTTTTGCAGCCGATTCGGCACAATTTTCCAATGGCCTACAGCAAGGGAAATTCAGGGCAAAAATTCCCACCCCTGAAATGACGATATAAAAATTCTATACACCTTCAGCGGTGGCAGCCTGAAACCTTGGCGGTAGCCTCCGCCAAATCTTCCGCCAGCGAATACCGAATTACCCCGGCCACGCTAATGTAAAAGCGAATTAGAACTTTACTTAAAGTGGCTGCACAGCTCCCCTGAACTTTCAGGTAGCATTCTTAACGTTTTTCGCTACAAAGGGGCCACTGGGTTATCGAGAAATCACGTAATTAAATTAAATTATATTAATTAAATAAGAAAAAAAATTAAAATCCTATTGTTCTGGAATTATAAACTTAAAAAGGTTGCTAAACAAACCCTTGGGTAATTTAATCTGCGAAGGTGTCAGCCCTTAGCAGCCTAGTTTAAGAAGGTTGGTGAAATTGATAAAAAAAAAAAAATTAAATCATTCGAAGTTCTGTGGCACCTAGGAAATTTCCGTGCGGAATTGATTTCTGTGGAATTTTATTTCGCTTGCGATTTCTGTGGCACGCCTGATAATATCAGCGATTTGTTTACATTTGCCACGTGCGAAAATTTTTAAAGTTTAAAGCTGTGTCATTTTGAAAAAAAGGAAATATGTCTCGTTTTGAATGAAAATATCAGGGTTCGCAAAAACTACTCCGTAGCAGCAAGAGTTATAAAAATGTTGCTACACTCTCGCTACCGCTCTCGATTTGAACAGAGCCGTATCAGAGCCATAGTCGATAAAAAAAAAAGGATTTGCTCTGTTCTGCTCGGAGTTTTGTCGCGTCGAAAAATATAGCCTAGCAAAAGTAGATTCGGATTGGATTTTCGGTCAACTCGGCTTGGATGATATTGACCTAAATACGAGAACCACAATTAACCAAAAAGCCAAAATGTTTCCAATTTTAAAATTAAGCATTCACAGTGGCTTTTATTCAAATCGTCAATTAACCTGGGACATGCTACCTGAAAGACATGCTACACATTTGCAAAGTAAAATGGGACGTCCCCATCTAGGGTATTCGGAAGCAGGCTCAAGACTGAAAAGAAAATTGGTTGCCGATTTGGCAGTACAGAATCCCGCACCTCTGCTGCTACACGCGGCAGCAGTTTCAGTAAAGAAGTCCAACGACAGGAATACTTAGGAAATGTATGCAAGACGAAGACAGTCCCAGCTATACAAAAAGAAAAATATTTTCGTCCGATTTATACGGCTGTAGGAAATAAGGCCCCAATGAAATAAGGCCCCAAATGGGAAAATGAAATAAGGCCCCAAATTCATAATTTCATAATGAAATAACACCCCAATTTCAAATATGAAATAAGGACCCACTGCTATGAAATAAAGCTCCAAAAAAAATGAAATAATGCCCCAAATTTGGGGTGTTGTTTCATATGAAATAACACCCCAATTTGAAAAATGAAATAACACTCCATTTTTTGATGTTTTTTTAAATTTTTTTAATTCCTTTTTTTTTTTAATTTATTGTATTTTTGTATTAAACAAAGCCATGCATGAAACTATCCACATGTTTTCTGCAATAAGGGCAGCTGTAACGCTCGAAGTTCTTTGCAATTGCATCTGCTTGTACATACCTTTGAGTTACATTCTGTACAAGTTTTTAAATGTTTGCGCTAAGATTCAGAGATAATGAAAATTTTATACAAAAGAATAGACAGATTTTTTATAAGAGATAATGAAAATTTTATACAAAAAATCGCGCGATTTTTTGTATAAAATTTTCACCTGCGGCGCTAAGATTCACACCATTTTTTTTTTAAATAATATAATGTAATTACCTGGTCAAAATATTGAATATAGATCGCTAGGAGCTGGTTAAAGTTCCGTCCATTAAATACCTTCGATTCGGCTGTAGAATATTTTCCTCTATTTCGCTTTTTATTTTTAAAGACGAAAATATACAAAAAGGCTGTTTTTGGTCTTCAAAAATCCAAGCCGTGTAAAATGGCAGTGGATTTGCTTTATGCATTGTAAGCAAAAACGAAGTCTACACAGATTCCAAATTAAAAGCCTCTATTACTTGAAGAAGATGGTCAGGCGAATTTACAAATGTTTTGCTGACGATATATTAAATGAAATAAGGCCCCAAAAATAGGTTTTGGGGTCTTATTTCATTTCTTCTTTTGGGGTCTTATTTCATATGAAATAAGGCCCCAATGAAATAAGGCCCCAAAAAAGGAAATAACACCCCAAGTTTGATTACAAATCGTTGTTGTTGCTTCCAATACATTTTTTTGGGGTCTTATTTCATTTTATTTTTGGGGCCTTATTTCATTGGGGCCTTATTTCGCAGAGCCGATTCATACTGATTAGATGTTGAAGATTTTTAATAATGAATAATTTAAAATAATTTTGAAATATTTTTTTGTTTTGTTAATATATTACAGTAAAATAAATTTAAATAATATTTTGTGATAAATTTTGAGAAAGAGTTCGTTAAAAATGAAATCTGAGAGCTTAAAATCAAAAAACTATTACTTCAAAACATTTGCTTATAGGAAAGGTATGAGTGGGCGGGGCCCGATGTGTTTCAAATTTTAAACATACTACACACACTATTACTAAGAACTGTACGAAGTTTCAACTCTCTACCTTCAGGATTAGACTTTATGCCAAAAAATCAGGCATTTAGTTCAGTGTGCAGTGGTCGGATTTTGATGATCGAGGTGTCATTCGAAGCGTTTTTTTTTATATGAATAATTATAATATGAAAGAAATATTACTAAAAGGCTCCAACGGCCACATCTGCTCCAATCATTTACACCTCCCACTTACACCTGTTTATCTATTGCTAGTCGCCTTTCGCACCCTTCGTGCTGCTTTCGTCACTAGTGCGCAGTGGTTATTCAGTTGTTCATGAGAATCAAAAGCTTGCGTTCTCTATTACAAGTACAAATGCTAAAATTATTTAGTTTTCCAAAGATCTAACAAAAATTGACTTTTTATTTTGACTTAACTAAATAGGTTCAAGCTATTCAAATTCTTAAAATGTATTTATATGCATCACTTACTTATACATCACTCAAATATACCGTAGAACAGCTTGCAATAGAATGCTATAAGGTAGAGATGGAGAACTATCGATAGCACTATAGACACTATCGATGGTTGGGCGCTATCGAGCTACCATCGATAGCAGCCAACCACTTTCGATAGTTCTCGAAGTACCATCGATAGTTCAAAAAGTGCTAAAAGCTACCATTTTAACACCTTTTTCCTCATTTTCATGCAAAAAGTGGCTTGTTAGCAATTTTCCAAAATCATAAAAAATACTAGCGGTGAGATTTTTGAAAATTTCTTTTTACAGTCTCTCTTAGAATTGTTTGAAGAATTTTTTTTGCATCAAAACAAAGTTAAAAAAGTAGATATTTACAAAAATTCGAAATTTTCAATGGGTTAAGGAATGTTTTGCAAATACATATAAAAAGCTATTATTTTTTTATGTAAAGTCAAAAAGTTAAGTTTCTTCCATCGATATCGATAGCACTATAGTCGACTATCGATGGTTTTGAAAATACTATCGTCGGCTATCGTTAAAGTACTTATCAGGAACCGTAACGATTATAAATTTTAAAATATAAATTATTAAGTAAAAGGTATTTGTTGATTTTTATCAAAAAAATTAAAAGAAAACTTTTATTTTTCGATCTAAATAAAAAAATTACATAATAATAATTAAATTTCAATTTTTCTATAAAAGTTATAGTTTAACTCTTATTGTAAATTTTTATTATAGCAATTGAAAATAAAAGTTATTTATCAATTTTTATCCTAAGAATTGAAAATAAAAATTATTTTTCAATTTTTATTATAAAAATAGAAAATAAAAATTATTTTTTAATTTATATTATAAAAGTTGAAAAACAAAAATTATTCTTCAATTCTTATTATAAAAGTGGCAACATAAAAATTGACTGTAAATGTCTTTTGAATTGGAAGGCGTATTTCCAATAGTGACATGTACAAGGAGAGTCGAAGCGACGTTACCCTCCCATCTCTCACCACCCCCTTGAGAATGAAATACACTTTCCAGTTCAAAAGACATTTGCATTCTTTTTATTTTGCAACTTTTATTATGAAAATTGAAGAATAATTTTTATTTTTCAACTTTTATAATAAAAATTGAAAAATAATTTTTTTTTTCAATTGCTAAATTAAAAAATTTAAAAATAATTTTTATTTTCAATTTTTATAATAAAAATTGAAAAATAACTTATTTATAATTTTTATAATACAATTTGAAAAATAACTTTTAATTTTGATTTTTATAATAAAAATTGAAAAATAACTTTTATTCTACAATTTTTAAATATGAAATTTAAATTTAAATTCTTATTTGCGGTCTCTGGTATTTATCACTAGGCACGTGGTTTAAAAGAAAGTTTGGCATTTAGTACAGCGTAAGAAAGTTACTAGGTTTGAAGAACAAGGACCTCTTCGCGCATACAAACCACTATGGGGCGAAATCCGAAAAATCGACTATTTAGTCATTTTATCAAGGTATTAATTTTACTACTTTTTTGGTATTAACATCTTAAGAAAACTTCAAACTGTAAAGTTCTGTACCAAAAATGTTAAATAACAGAAAAATGTAAACCCTGACAGCTGTTAAAGTCAGCTGTTGCTTTCGAAAAGCACGTGCGCTAGCATTGCAACATTTAGGCAGCCTATTTTAAAATTGGTGTTGCACAAAGGCTAATCATTTTTTTTTACAATATTTAAAATGGATACCAATTATACGGGTTTGTACTATGTATTGGTTGTACTAGTATTCTGTATTTGTGCGTGTTCTGTTTATATTTTGTTATATTAGATAATGCTTTGAAAGATAATTTCTTGAAAAGAAGTATCAACTTTGCGAAGGAATTTAGCAATGATGCTTAACGAGGCTTAATGTACGTCCAACTGTATGTCGTAGATCCATTCATTGTTATTTAAAGGAAATATGTCTCAATGTGAACAATTTGCGACAATCGGCGCAAATTAATTTTTTAGGACGTAACCTAACCATTTTTCAATGATGATTCGCTCGCTTGTAGTATGAGGTATTTTGAGGTTTTCGACCAGTTTTTAAGGTATTTATTATTAAATCGAAAACTACTTCGGATATTTTGATGCGGTTTTTTTTGTAGTGTTATGTATACCCATAGAATTTTTTTGGAAAAGTAGGCGTGTCAAAATCCCCAACCCAAATTTTTTTTTTTTAATTTTATGCTCACAACCATTTATAAGAGCACTCAACTTTTTTTTTGTCTAACAAGTACTTATTCTCTTTATTGCTAATAATAAACAACGTCATAGCTTGTAATTTGGAACAAAAACTATGAGCTTACTTGTTATCGATACAAAAAAAAAAAAAAAAAAAATTAAGGGCGGGGGTGGTGACACGCCCACTTTTCCAAAAATATTTCTGAGGGTGTACATAACATAGATAAAAAACCTCATTCAAAAATCTAGCTTGGCTTAAAAGTTATTAATAAATATTAGATTTTTCGGATTTCGCCCCATAGTGCAAACATCTCAGCGCTTTGATACAAGCAAACACACTAACTTTTCAGGGCAACAGAAAATATACAATCTTTCAGTTTTTGAGAGATGTCTTAAATAACAAAAATGTTTTCTATACTAAAGGTCGATCGTTTCTATTTGAGGTAAACGACGGGGCGTGGCAACCAAAATTGAAAACAAACTTTATTTGGGCCCGGTATCCAGAAACATATGTAGCAAATTTGAAGTATCTAGCTTTCATGGTCTCTAAGATCGGTGCGTTCATACAGACAGACAGAGCTTGATCGATTCAGCTGTTGATACAGAACAATAATATATGAACTTCACATTTCACAAAACCATTATACCCTTTATTGTAAATTTTTTACGGCCACTGGGTATAAAAACATCGACGGAACTGAGAATGCATGTTCAAGGTGTGGTCAGTGGCCCGGGCCCATGCCTGTGTGCCTGATATGAACTTGTTTCAAGTGTCGTTCACCCTGAATAATTCATTCAAGAAAAGCAATTTTCCGTGTTCAGCCAATGATGAATATGTATGAGCATACCTACTATACATACAAACATACTTACATCTGCTTGAATTTATGTACTCTTGATAAAACTTGCCAAAATGTCGGGGAAGTAAAACGAGACTTTTATTTACATGTTTATGCTGCTTTTTGTTTCGTTTTCATTTCTTGTTTTGTCTCACCTCTGCTTCTGTTGCTGCTGATGCCCTGGTCTTCGTCTGTTGTGTCGTCGGTGTTGCTGTCGCTGTCACTGCCTTTGTCGGTCGTGTTGGTTGGTTTCTTGATTGGTGGCTCGACTGGGTTGCAGAAACCGCGGTTGTAAGTTGTGAAACTGTGCCGCGGTTGCAGCTATCATTTCTGCTTGCCCAGTATCGGCAAAGTCTTCAAAATCCGGGTTTGTAAGAAAATCGCATTGCTTGAGCCACGGGCCCAGAGAGAAGGAGCCCAACCGAGAGGGAGTGATTGTGATGAGAACGATGTAGTAAGTAAAGCTGTTTATAGCAGTAGGTCTTCGTGTAAAATGTGATTTTGAGGTCACGGCGGCAGCTGATGCTGATCGGTATTGCTGGGCTGTGGTTAAGATTGCAGCAAAACTATTGCACTGGCGTCTCAATGTAATCGCAGGGCGGTACAAGAGGCACAATAATAACAAGTTTGCAAAACTATTTTGCTTTCGCGCGCGTCTGTTTGTTGTTTTTAAGTTTTACAGCGCCTTATTAACAGGCGCACAGCGGAAAAAGCACAGCGAACTGCATGCTGTGTTTCGCTGCGCTTACAAAGAAAATAAAAACAAATGTGCACTACACAAAAACAGTGACAGCAGCTGTACAGAAGTGCAACAACAATACATACCAGACGCAAGACAACAAGAAGCATTTCAATACACACAACGCAATATTCGCTTTTTGTGTGTGTTTGCGCTTGTAACAAAAGCAATGCGAGTATCACCGACACCAAGTAGCAGACCCCAAAGTCCCCTCCCCAATTGATTTATTCCCTCGCACTTGCAGAGACGCGAGCGAACAAGTTGTCGATAAAACGACAAGACTTTTGCCTTTGCCATTAAAGATATATATACATACGTACATCTATGGACATATAACTGTAAGTATCTGTATGCATATGTACATACTATATGTGCATTATCTGACAACACTCTCTCGCGAAACTCTTGCATGTGTCCAAGAGCAGCGGTTACGGCGCATCAGATGTCTTTATACAGATACGTGTGTGTATGTGTGCATGTAAGTAGGTGTGTTAATACGTACTGCGATGTACTTCCAAGATAACGACGTTAAATTAGCTAATGTAATCAAGAACAAACTACTCGTATTACTCCTCTATTCTCATCCCAACAATTTTAAAAATAAATTCTTCACAGTGTTCGCAAGAGTATCTTTGTGCTAATACTTACAATCGCGAACAATCTCCGAATTAGGTTGAGATATCTTAAAAGGGGCTTCTGGGTCAGAAATTGTTTTTTTTTTTTTTGCAGATTTCTTTAGCTTAAATATTTAAAATTCGAAAAAGTTTAGGAGACACAGCAATTTTTGTGAAGCAATGTTAATGTTAATGCAAGTGAAGTCAAAACTTTAAACTCGTTATTCTCGAAACCATGTTTTGGAAACATGTTCGCAACTTAAGTTTTTCTGGACCAATTACAGTAAAATCTAAACAAAAGTGCATCGCCAAATAATTGAAATGCAGGTTGTTAGTGTGTTGTTTCAACTAATAAAATATGACATCACTTATTTTTTAAATATTTTATAATAATTAAAAACTAAAAAACAACCAAAAACAGTTTATTTCAACCACTTAAGAAAAAAAGTTATTAAAGCTTAGTTTTTAATCAAACAACAAAAATAAGTGCTTAGTATGACCATGCCTTTGGTCAACCACCATTTCAAGCCTTTTTGGCATTGATCCGACCAACTTTAGGCCCATTCTTCAAGCCATGCAGTTTTTAGGTCAGATTCGTTATATATTTTGTATTTTCGGAAATTTGTTTCCAAAATGGCCCACAAATTTTCAAAAACATTCATGTCGGGTGACTGGGCTGGTGGTTTCATAATATGCGGACAGTTCCAGATCAGCCAGGTCTGCACAATTTCCGCCGTAAGTAAGCCTCAGGCCTCCTCAGCCTTATGTTTTCTCGCAGACTATTGTAACTGGTCTCTTTCGCATACCTTAAGCTCTCTCTCACACACACACTGACATCGCTAAGACAGACTCTTGGCAATTGCGTTTTAGTTGTTTTGCTCGTTTGTTTTGCTCTGCATTCACACATCTATGAATGTATTTTTAAGTTATGATGTGTTTGTGTTATTGCTCAGTTTGTTTTGCTATGTTGTTCGCTTATGTATATGCTAGTCTTCGCCGCAATTGTAATTGTATTTTTCGCATTTCTCTGAGTTACGCTTCTGTGCTTTGCTTTTGTTGTGTTACAAACCTGTTTGGACGGCATCCATTTTTGTCAAGGTTTTGGTGACTGTGCGCATTTGTTGTTGCTGGGGACCGGCAGCCCCCACCAACCAACCGCACACCCCATTGGACTAGTTGCTATTTTTAGCAGCTCTACAACCTTTAGATTTTCCCCAGATTAAAAGTGAAAAATTAATCGCTTTAACGGAGATGCAGTCACAATTTGATTGCGTTTATTTCATTTCCGGTTCATAAACTTTTTAAGCATTTATTGATTTTAATTATATAACGTTTTTGAATAAATGAGATGACGGTTGCAACTTTAATGAATTAAATAGTTTTCCTTACCCAAGTTTCATTGAGCTTTAGGCCAATGGTACCAGAAAGAAACCCGTCTAAAGTACAATGCTCATGACAATCATTCAGTCTAATTTCTCTGTCCTCTGCCGCAGTCGTGGATTTGTTGCTGAGCAAGGTAGACCTGCGATTTCTATGCATATTGATTAAAAAAGCAACAACATTTTAGTGCAACTTATTTTGTCACGCGCCGTAAAATATTATGGGAATAATCTTTTGCAAAACTTAAAAATGTATTACTTTTACTGATTCTCACAAATTAATGAAAAATTTTGAGTTGTCTCTTTCCAAAAAAAAATGTTGGATTTTTTAACAGATAACAATAACAGTTATTGGCAGAGTTGTAAAGTGTAACTAAAAATCAATTAAAATATTATGAAAGATTCAATAAACAGAAACAAGCGGATCAGTCGAGTGCACTCGACAGTAATATACCCTAGGCCTAGTCCCCGGCACGCCGAAGATTTGATGCCCTTATTACTTATCTTTAAATATCGACCTATCGTTTTTGTGACAGCTACAACTTATATAATATGATAAGTGATTTGAACCAATTTTAAAAATAAAAAAATTAAAAATAATTAAAAAAAATAAAATTAAATTAAAATAAAACAAAAAATTTAAATAAAATTAAAAATCATTTGCATCGACAGGACCGAGATTCGAACCTCGATCTCCCAATTCGCTTGCCGAGCAATTATTACTTCCACCACTCCGCCACTTGGAGTCATGCTGGCAAATCCGATATACATTCTCGATGTACATTCTGGCAGAGTAAATGTAAAATAAATTAATTGAACATTAATTCTATTTAAATACAAATGTAGCTGCCAATCTTTAAGGCTTAATATTTTCACTATTAATGGCCCAATCGTGTTGAAAATTGGTGATTAGATTCTAAGCTAAGTTTGTCCGTTGATTCCTCTTCTTTCCCAATAACATGGAAAGATTCTTATATTATAAGAAAAGGGAATTAAGTCCGAAGTTCAGAATTATACAGGTATTTCCAAGCTGACTGCAATTCCGAAGATGTTTGAGAAAATTAAAACTTATCATCTTAAACATTTATGTAGCTCTATTATCTCACATACTCATCACGGGTTTATGAGATGTAGATCTACAACCACTAACCTACTTGACTTTACTTCCCTAGTGATTAAAGGGTTCAAGAAAAAGATGCAAACTGATGTTATTTATACTGATTTCAGTAAGGCTTTCGATTCCGTGAACCACTCTCCTCTCATTCAATAGCTTGATCTTCTTGGTTTTCCGAACAATCTTCTTATTTGGATTTGCAATTATTTAAGTAACAGAACACAAAGAGTTATTTTTAAAAATGTATTTCCAAGTCCGTCAAAGTTACTTCTGGAGTACCGCAAGGTCCATTACTCTTCGCGTTATTTATAAATGATCTTCCATCTGTATTATCTCACTCCCATGCTATTATGTATGCGGATGACGTCAAGCTTTGTTTATCGTATAGCGATCCTTCTTCTGATAATCTCTTGCAAGCTGACTTAAATGCTTTCCATCTCTGGTGCCAATCCAATTTATTAAATCTCAAAAGTTCAAAATGTAAAGTTATGACTTTCTATAGATCTTCCCGCAATATTTCACAGTATTCACTTAATGGCATTATATTGATTTGCTTAAATGATTCCGAAAGATCAGTAAATGACTTGGGTATAGTTCTAGATCATAGACTGAAATGTGATAAACATATTGCTATAGCTGTCAATAAAGCAGTGGGAGTTTTGGGGTTTATTAAGCGATGGTCTAAGGAATTTGATAATCCCTTTACTACTAAACTTCAGTACACGTCTTTTGTTTGTCCGATTCATAAGTATGGATCATGTGGGTGGTCTCCTCAAACAAATCCCATCGCGCCAGAATAGAATCTGTTCAAAAACAATTTTTGATTTCTGCTCTTCGTGGCTTGAGTTGGAACTCAGAAATAGGCGTGGCCAAATTTTAACATAAACTTGTTCTGCCTGACATAACAGGGAGTCTTCATTCCAAATTTTGAGGTCCTAGCTCTTACCATCTCTGAGATCCTTTCGCTTATACGGACCGACGGACAGGCGGACATGGCTATATCGACTCGGCTGTTGATGCTGATCAAGAATATATATACTTTATGGTTTCGGAGATGCTTCGTCCTCCCTGTTACATACTTTTGAACAAACTTAATATACCCCTAGGGTATAAAAATTACCAATGGCCCTGGTGTGCGTACTTATCATTAAAGAGGAAATTATACATATGTATGTATGTACTATATGTGAAATTTCACGAATGGGCTAAAATTATACTTAATAGGACCGCAACTCTGATGGCGTAACAAAGGACGTTATTAGATTCGTAGCATTTTCTTATGAACATTAGTTAACTTCTTTTTCTTTTTTCTACAGGAGTATGGCATCTCAAAAAAATGCGAATTTCTGTTCAAGCTCGACTATAGCCTCATCGAGCTGGACAACTCGAATGGGTTGCTGAGTCCGCGATATCCAGGACGTATACTCATACCGGAATATGAGCACGGGCACATGGCCAAGACGCTAATACCCAACAACGGCTTGGTCGGAGGCGGCTCATCCGGTACAACAGCAGCGGCAACACCTCAAAACAGCAGCGCTGGCAGCAACTGCAGCAATGGCAGCTCCGCTGGAGTAGGCATCCAAGCCTTTGTGACGTTCGCTAATCCGCTGCAGACACAGCCGCAGCAACCAACGGTGCAGCAGACATTGCAGCAACAATCGCAGCAGAATACCATATATGAGGATCAATATGACATACAGCGCATGCGGGAGCTGGTCACCATGGCGAAGTACGCCCGCTGCAGGCAGCGATTTGCAGTGCCTGTAATTATGTTCCGCGGCAAATACATCTGCCGCTCGGCCACACTTTCAGTGATGCCTGAGACTTACGGGCGAAAGGTAGTGGATTACGCTTATGACTGCCTCAGTGGTAATTATACCGCACCCAATGGCGAGGAGAACGAGGCGGACACCACAGACGAGTCGCTAATAAATCACATCAATGATCAGTCGCAATCGCAGTTTAGCTACGACGAGGTTATAAAGAGCGACATCCAATTGCTGCACACGCTGAACGTGTCTACAATAGTCGACCTTATGGTGGAGAATCGCAAAATAAAATACTTTATGGCGTAAGATACTAAAACAATTCTACCATCGATTCCGAAACAATTTTAAATTTATCCCATTCCCTTTGCAGTGTATCGTCGTCAGAAAAAGCTGATCCCAATAAGCATTACAAAAGCTTTAATCTGCTATCACTGCCGTATCCGGGATGTGAGTTCTTTAAGAAATTCCGGGACAACAACTACATGGCTAAGAATCTGCATTACAACTGGAAGCAATCGTTCAACGATGCCAACATCAACATACCCAATCTGGGACCCGCCGCCGACATCGACATCATCTGGCCAGAATATCGTGACTGGGATCTGGTCTCAATTACGCAGAATTATTTGCGTGCCACGCTTAAGTACATACAGGAGGACAATTCGGGCGTGCTGATACACTGTATTAGCGGCTGGGACCGCACGCCACTGTTTGTATCATTGGTGCGGCTATCGCTTTGGGCCGACGGGCTCATCCACCAATCGCTGAACGCATTGCAGATGGCGTACTTCACTCTGGCCTACGACTGGTACTTGTTTGGCCATCAGCTGCCAGACCGCCTTAAGCGTGGCGAGGACATCATGTTCTTCTGCTTTCACGTACTGAAGTTCATTACGGACGAGGAGTTTAGCATTGTGGAGCACCGCAAGCGAACCAAAACATCCAGCAGCAGTGGCAGCAGCGTCATTGTCATTAAATCAGATTGCTGCGATGATGAGCCACTCAAAGAGTGAGTTCACATTTGAAAAGACTCAGTTTTAATCTATACAAATCGTGTCTTTGATTCTATTATAGGGACTACATTTTGGCCTTCGATCAAGATAGCAATGATAGCTACTCAAACTGTTCAAACTGTGATATGTCCATAACAGATAACTTCTATGCCACAACAACAACAGCAACTGCGGCAACACCTGCGGCAACGGCACCGCCAGTACTTGTCAACCCGCTTACAAGCCGATCTCCCAATCCCAAGCGGTAAGGAATCGATAGTCTTCTCGCTACACTAAATGGAATATTTACAAGTATTTGAGAATCTATTGTAGATCCCGTACCAGCCCTATTTCAGTGCCCGGTTCGAATGTGCGTCAGCGACAGGAGTCGACATCTTCGAATGGTAGCTGGCAGGTGGTTACGGACACCGGCTCCATAGACTCAATGATGAATGGCAGTTATATGATGCGATTTGTGTCACAGCAACAGCAGCAAACAGACAACATTCCAATATGCAATGGCGGCAATGGTTATCACTGTAACATCAACAGCATGACCGGCGTTTATCCAAATGCCAGCGGGGTCAGCAGTAGCAACAGTAACAGCAGCGCCAACAATACGCACGGTTTCGTAAACAGTTCCTTTAAAGATATGACCAACGGCAGCACTGCTGCCTCCAAGCAATGCATCAATTTGTAAGTGATGCCCTGTCTATGGCTTTTATAACCGACACTCGCGCAATATCATGAATTTTCCCCATTTAATTTCGATTTGCAGACGAAAACAACGGCTGAATGCTGTGCGCGCCATTTTTATACAAGCGTATGGCAAAACGATTGGACTGAAATTCAAGGAAGGATCCTCAATGAACTTGGCTACGTTTATTGGCAATCTGGCGGACCAGCTGTTTTGAGCTGCATCTGGCTCTGTTACTGTGCCTGCCGCATCTGAAGTATGCCACATCCACATCAATTGCTGACTGACTGCTGGGTTGTGGCTTTGTTGTTTGTTAGTTTTTTTGTTAGTGCTGCGCTTTTTTTTACCATGACTGTATTTTGTAGACATGTTGATTATTTACGTTCTTGTGACACTTGTTAATAATATTAATAAAACACAAAAACTATATTCATAAATGCATAGTAGAAGCAAATGGAGCATAGCTACAATTCGACAAGAGTTCCTTACGCAATCAGCAGCTGGCAACAATTCGGTGCTCGGACTAACCACATCCAATAAAAAACAACAACAAGCATATTACAATGTCCTGACAGCTGTTCCGCTGCAGTTGTTGCTGACCGCCGATCAACGTGTTTTCTTTTTAGCCAACCCCAGCAACATGCAACACTCGCAGATACATTTGTTTCGGAAACTGTTTGTTTAGTGATTACAAAATCAAATTGGTTTAAAAAATAGTTCTAAGTTGTAATTTATAGTAATATCTTTTATAAATAAACGTATTGTGCATTTGATGTAAGACTAACTTTATTCGCTGCCATATCAAATATATCGAGAACCAAATAGTCAGAATCTAATCTAGCTGAGCTTAGCTCTCTCTGGAAAAAGGCATGTAATCGTCGAGATTAACACGTTTTAGTCTCACTTCAACCCTTTTCGTGTAATATTTGGCGCTTTTCAGTGGCACGAAGTGTACTCCATCACCAGTAAGATTGGTTACTGTTTCTGGATTAGGTCCTTGCTTGCTTGCTACATGCGGATTTGCTGGTAGCGTGTTGATGTCCAGTGAAGGTATGGCAGGCAGGTTTGTTGTCTCTTCATCCTGTGACTCGTGCAGTCGACACACGCTGCTAATGACAAGATTGCACTTGCGGCTATTGACAATATTTGTCGAAATCAAGTTCTTTTTCCCAGATCTAGTATTCATGGGTAGCTCCTTGTTTTCAAGATTGCTTTCACTGGCATTGAGTATATTTGCTGTGTTCAAGTTATTTTTGCTGCTGACGAAGTCTTTTCCTGTGATATCATTCGAGGGCAGTTCCTTGACGCGAATCGCTCTTAGAAATTCATCGTACTGATTCTGCACGATATCCTCCGCCTTTTTACTCAGCGCCTCCAAATGAATACTCCGCTCATGAGTGAGTATGGCGTCTAGTACCTCGGCCTCTAACCGCCTTTGCTGTGGCTCCGTTAGCTTTTCCAACATTGGCAATTGATTGAATATTAATTTTTGTGGAGAAGTTGGTCGCTTAAGATACACGGGTGTTTTAACATTCATCAATCGATTTATTTTGCAAATTATATACCAAAGCGAGTCCGGTATTTGTCCGCATGCTTTGCCGAGCGATGGACATACTGGCCGCAAGACTTCCCAGCGCCATTGCAGCTCCTCAACGGTAAACGGTGTATTGAGTTGCAGTCCCTTGTAACTCATATTGAATCTCTTGGCTATCTCCTGCCAGCCCCATTCCTCATAATCCTTATCGCCATGGGCATGCACAGCTTTGCTAAACAGGAATGGATACGAGTAGAGTAGCTCGAGGAGTTGAAGATCATTCAGCACTATTTGAGACTTCGAATCTGTATTGCAGATATTAATTTCCATTTGGGTAGCCTCCTCTAAGGAATCCATATTCAATGTGTTTTTGTCTATTAATTTGTTATATGCTGCTCTTTAATGTACATTGGAAAAGTTGATTGATATTGTTAAATTTGCAATATTTATTTATGTATAATCAGCGTGTCAACAAAAACCTTGTTTGCAAAACATCGAATCCGTCGATGTTTGGTAGGCCACTATCGAATGTTTTCACATAAGCTTAGTACGCTAGCAAGATAAATTTTACTCGGTGTAAAGTGCTCAATATGCTGTCGACCCAGTGTTGCCAATGCAACACGGAAAAATAACAAAAAGTTGAGTGGTAGGTCTGCGTCAACAGCGGTTAATTTTGATAAAACAGGAGAGAATAGGCAATTAAAAAAGTAAATTAAAGTTAATAGAGGAGAAATATGCGATGGCATGCAAGCACAGCGCGTATTCCATCGCTTTTGAACTTCTTACGCAAAAAAGTAATATTTATTTGGTATGAAGAATTTAGCGCAAAGTGGCGAGTGATAACCAAATTTATTTTTTATTAATTTATATGTAAAACTTAATATTATTCGTCACAAAATTGGATATCACAAATTTTGGAACATGAAAATGTTTTCGTCACTAGACTTTTATCTTGTAAAGAGGTTTTTTTTATAAGATGTAAACAAATACCAAATGTTACAGTTTTCATTTGAAACCGAATTCAAATCAAATCGAAATTAAAACGAAATCAGCCTCAGAGCAGATTTCACGAAATCAATTATTAAGACCACATTTCCCTGATTTGCTTTGGGCACACTGAAAATTTTTTATGAAGCTGCTGTAAACAGCTGACTGCGAAATCTAAACCAAATCTAAAACGGTTCCCGGGATACCATTAATGCTGTGTTGTTTTGTTCCAGTGTTTCCAACGCCTCTACACAAAAAAAGGCCGGTTAAGCCAAAAAACAAGACAGAAAAATGAAAGATATTTTTTATGGGACAAAAAATCTGGTCAAACTATTTTTTCTTATAAATACTTATAAAAATAATTAAAAAATAATATCATAGCTCTAAATATGACTTCAATATTGAAAGTTTAGCTCTTTATTAGCCAGTAAAATATTTTCCACAGGAAATGCATCAATTGTATTTTTAACTTTCAAAGATATTCGACGATCTGAAAATTAATTTATTAGATGACGCTTAGATGTATTTGATAAATTCTTTGAGCGACTTAGAACAATGAAATAAGGATAAATAATGGATAAAGTAAAACAAAATAAGAAAAAGGCATTTTTCCGGATAGGGGACGTTTTAAAATGTTTCCGGAAATCGCAGTTCCAAAACGGACAAATCTGTCCGCAAAAAAGACAAATTGGCAGCACTATTTCGTTCTAAAAAAGTTCAAATGAAGAGGTCATTAAGATGAACGAATTAACTCATTTATTCAATCATGAACTATATCGTTCATTTCGTTGTTGGTCAGTTTTCTTTTTAAAATAATTTTAACTTTTTTAAGGAAATTAACAATAAAATAATATGCATGAAGTTCCGCTATTAGATTCAACTTCTTCTATATATACATGTAACATGTTATGGTCGGCGCTGGGCTATCGATAGATTCGATGCGATAGGCATCAGCTGTTGCCGACGCCACCTATTGGCAACCGACAAAACCGTCAACAACAGTTTAGCCAATCAGCGTCGACCAAAACTACTCAATTTAAGGACAGAAGGGATTAGGGAATAGGAGATTAGGAGTTCTGACAGGGGATTATGAGGTTAAGGAAAAGTTAGTCTGATTCGCGTGGTAGCTGCTGTGAGGCAAATTTTTCTTCGGGCGGAGTGTCATTTGATAATAATTAATAACAGTCAGTGACAATATAAATCAAATACATCTATACATACGTGACACATATATGAATACGTAAACACAAAAATCCGCGGCCACAGCAGCTACGCACACTCGATACAACACAAACATAATACACCAATCCACAAAAGCGACAGACGACACCATACGGCTGCAGCGGCACAATTGCAACACTGTGCACAGCCAACAGGCGACAGACGCAGGCAGGAACACAGGCAGGCACACAACATCACTAGGACATCGAGCGAGTCCGTCCATGCGGGCAGCTTGGCGCATCTCTATGCCCTATGCGCGTCAAGTGCCCAGTTAGGCAGCCTTGTCCCGAGCTCAGGAGCATCTATCTGGTCAGCGCAGGCGCAGCTTGTCCTCGCAGCCAAACTGCTCAACTCCTCAGATATAGTCTCTGATCCAGATCCACACCATTTTGGACAGCTGTTCCGCTGCAAGCTGGTGGCAACTTATGCACCAGACTATACATCAATCAAATTTCTGCTTCGCCTGTAAATCATTAATTTGTTAAATTAGTAAATTCAATTCTCTGTAAATACATATGTGCGTGTGTGCAAACACATAGTTCTTTACATGTAAATACTTACTTGCATATCTTTTGCCAGTTGCCCCCCCCCCTTTGCCCCACAAGAGCTCTTTTGGTCAGGGAAGCGGCCCATAAAACACATTTTGTACATTTACTTCATATATTTTATTATTATTTCTTATATACACACTCACACACATATTTATATTTAACAATCTATACACTTATACACGATTATATACTAATTATAACTATTTTTCCTTAATTAACTTAAAATAACCAGCGTATTTCGCGTTTGTTTTGTCCACATTCGCGGCGCTGAGATAAGAGTTGCCAGATAGGCATATTTAGCATATTGTTTGCCAATAGTTAAATAGTACGGTGTTCCTCGCTGTTAGTTATTGTCTTCTATCAAACACAAGCAAAACTATCGAATGCCATTAAATATAATATAATTTGGAAAATGTTAGAAATAATTATTAATAATAATTAAATATTATAACGTGTCATTGAAAATGAGTTGCTAATTTATTTATTCGGGTGAGATGGGTATGTGGTAGGTTGGGTGAAGTGTGGATTAGGGAGTCGGCATAAATATCGAAAGCCGACTATAGGATGGGAGGGCGTCGTAGTGGTGGATAACAACATCTGTCCACCAAATCTTTGCCAGCAGATTGTCCGTGTAGGTGTTGAGAAACCAGTCCGTGTGTTTTATTTCCGAAAGTAAAAATATAAATATTTTGTTACCCGACTCGCCAGGTATCGAGGTCGTACTCATCCTTGAGTTATGCCGATAGCTAGCCGGCAAATCGATATCTGGTTGCGATAGTCAAGTCGGATCATAACAAGTGGCGCCCAATGGAAATAATGCGAGGAGTAGGGTTCCGCCTTAAGCAGGCGTCGTTAATTTTTGTTAAAGAAGCCAATAGAAAATACTATCGTCATCCTTGCCCGTCTGGCATCAGGCAGCCAGCTTTGTTTGGACCGCGGGGAGGACCTTAATGCCTCACCTGTTGCTGCCACGGCTGGTCTGTCTGGTGTAACGCTCGGGTAGGGATGGCGATAGCCAGTAGTCAGGTCTAGGGGCTGGTCCCAGAATGAAGCCACCAAGCCCAATCTGCGTTGCCGTTCCTAGACCTGATGAAGTTCACGATGTTTGTTTATTAAATTTCAATATGTCTAGGTGTAGGTTATTGTTCAATGCCATGACTGTGGTCCACGTCTTGGATAATCGTTCCAGTTCGTTTGTTGTCCAGTCGTGTCAGTGTCTAGTATCACTACCATCCCATAGTATAAAAGAGTCGTTTTGTAGTAGGAGCCTGCTGGCAGGAAGGAGTTACGATGTGTACCGACGGATCCCACACCCGCCCATATTCATCTCACCCATTTTTGTTGTGATTGATTTTCATTCGATAGTTTTTTTTGTTGTTTTGGTGTTTATTTTTGTTTATTTGTCAGCAAAACAATTTAAAGTACCTGACGGTTATTGATTAAAATAACCGATTATATTACATGGTATTTTGTTGTTTATTATTGTTGATAATTAATAGTAGGAGTTATTTTAGGATTATTTCGTAGTTATTTATATAGGCTTTAAATATATAGGATAACATATGAAACTGTCACTAGAATAGCGTGTCCATTTTTTTGTCATTTATTTGTTATTTATTCTATATGTCGTATGAAAAAAATTAATGTAACATAAAATTTATAATTATAAATAAAAATATATATATACATATATATTTAAAATATTCAAATAACAATACAATAAATAACAAATATAAATGGTAAGGGGCACAAGTAGTAAGAAGAAAAATATAAGGAGGTTATCAAATAAATATTTAGAAGTAGAACAATTAGTACAGCGAGGAAAGGGAATGAGCTCATCGAATAGGGGTCAGCAATCAGCGGAGCGCAAGATTCGCCGCAGCCTTGATTTTTTTCGGAATAGAGGAGTGGAGGAAATGGGTCCCACGACGCGTTCGCAGGCTGCTAAACACAATGCTGACGTAGAGCCCGAGTCCCTACAGGGAGCAGTTGGCGGCGCGTGGCCTCAGACGGGAACGGTTCCTAAACAGCGTTACTCGGAGTTGCCAATTTCGGAGAAACCCAGCGGACAGCAGATTGAAGCCGAGAAAAATGCGCAGGCGGCTGAGCTCCCAAGCGAAATAAAGTCCGCTATAAATGTGGCACTGTTCCAGGCGCACGAAACCTACCGGACAGCGATGTCGACACAAATGTCCGATTTCCAGGCCGAGATCCGCCGGGAAATGTTAGGTTTTATGATGGAGATCCAGGAAACGGTGAGGAGCATCCGTCCAGTGGATCCCGCTCCGGCGAAGCAGTTGCAGGAGCCAGCAAAGACGTTTGTGCCTCCAGCACAGGAAGCAGCTCCTAATTACGCCAACAATTGGATGGATAGTAGGGCACTGGAAGCGCAGCAGAGAGAGCAAGCGGGATATCGAAGTCAGCCGCAGAACCAGACCGATCCTCCAGAACCCAGCTCAAGTGGACGCGCGCAATCCTGGAAGGATCCTGGGCAAGTTCGCCGTTGGAAGCTAACTTTTGATGGAAGCGAGAAAAGTATGCCCGTAAAGGAGTTTATTTTTCGCGTGGAGCACTTACAAAGAGCTTACCAGTTGCCCTGGGCTGAAGTAATCCGGGATTTTCATCTGCTGGTGGATGGTCGAGCCAGAGATTGGTTTTGGATGCACGCAAGGACCGGGCAGATGATGGATTGGCCAAATTTGCGGTACAGTTTGCAGAAGCAGTTCCAGACCCGAAAATCCAGCTTCGAGCAAGAGCAAGAGCTCAGGGAAAGACGACAGCGACCTGGTGAGAGCGTGGACGAATATCTCCAGGAAATGTTAGCCCTCCGATCCAGGCTAGACACCCATTTTTCGGATCGTGACCTGATTAAGGTGATCAAGGTGAACATTAAAGACAGCATATCCCGTGTGATCTACCCAATGTACATCACCAGCCTGGAGATGCTGAGGGATGAGTGTCACGATGCCGAGAAGTGGGTGGCCAATCGTTGGAGTCGACCACCAGGCAATCAGCCACCTTTGAGGCCGTTCAAGGAGAGACACCAGGTCCAGGAGGTATATGCATCAGAGCCAGAGGGAATGCCCGAGGAGGAACCACCAGAAGCTGTTGAAGCCTTGTATAGACCGCGTCCTGGCGGAGGCGAGAAGGCTCCTCCTTTAGTGTGCTGGAATTGTGCGCAGGGCGGCCATACATTCTGGGAATGCGAGTCCCCGGTCCGTAACATTTTCTGTTACCGGTGTGGCCAGCCGGAGGTAGTTCTGACTAAATGCCCGAGATGCCAGCCGGGAAACAGTCGCCAGGGCAGGACAAGAGTGGAGGAGTCATGCTCTGCAGGCCCGGCAAACCAATAGATGCATCCTCCAATTGCATGTTAGCTGTAAGCGATAAGAATAAGGAGAATATTAGGATACTAAAGTCTAGGATAATACAAAAACAGGAAACGCAATTAAAAGAACCTAAGTGGTCGGCTCGACAGCCCGTGGAAGTTCGACAAGCAGCCTACGAAGAAGCCAGAGCACGAATCTTTAGTCGGGATCCGACGGAGGAGCATGCGCAGACTGAAATAACGCAACGAGTGCAGCGCGCAAGATCGCGATATAGATCGCGAAGTCGGGAAAGACGACGTGTTTGCGATTCTGTGCAGATGGCAGTCAATGGCGACAAGCGGGCGTTTGCCGAGATCCAGCTTCAAGGAAGGCTCTTGGTGGGTCTATTGGACACAGGAGCATCCGTGAGTCTGTTAGGAGCAGGCGGCCCGGAGTTGATTGAGCAGCTCGGGCTGAAGATGACGCCATCAACGACCACAGTGCAAGCGGCTGGCGGAACGCAACATCGGATCATCGGCAAGATTAACGCGATCATCAAGCATGCCAACAAGGAACGTTTTCTCACGCTGTATGTCTGTCCCTCTCTTCAACAATCCCTTTATTTAGGAATTGATTTCTGGCGGAAGTTCGGTCTTGCTCCTAGCATCGTAGGAGTCGAAGCATTGGACCAAGTGGAATCGGAGTTTCGGACGAAGAGCGAGCCAGTCGAACCGCACATCTTGGACGCAGCACGGCAGGAGAAGCTGGAAGAGGTAAAGAGTCAGTTCAGATCATACGAGCGAGAAGGATTGGGAAAGACTCACGTGGAGCAGCATACCATACAGCTGGTTGATGGAGCAGTGCCCGTGAAGGAGCGGTTTTATCCGGTGTCTCCGGCAGTCCAGCAGCTGCTTTTTGCAGAGGTCGACGAAATGCTGCGACTCGGAGTCATAGAACTCAGCGAGAGCCCATGGAGCAACCGGATGACCTTGGTGCGGAAACCTGGAAAGAATCGACTGTGTTTGGATGCCCGGAAACTGAATGCTGTCACAGTAAAGGATGCTTACCCGCTGCAGAACATCGAGTCAATCCTGAGTCGAGTGGACGACACCGTCTTCATTAGTAGCGTCGATCTGAAGCATGCGTTTTGGCAAATAGAGCTCGATCCAAAAAGCAGGGAGTACACTGCGTTTACTATTCCAGGTCGCCCACTCTATCAGTTCCGGATGATGCCCTTCGGACTTTGCAACGCTGCTCAACGTCTGTGCCGTTTGATGGACCGCGTCATACCCCAGGCACTCAGGAACAAGGTGTTCGTGTACTTGGACGATCTGCTTATCATATCCAAGACCTTCAAGGAGCATATGGAGTTGGTGTCAAAAGTGGCGAAGTGCCTGAGCTCAGCAAACCTGACGATCGGCCTACAGAAGTCCAAGTTCTGTTTCAAGTACCTTCGGTACCTGGGATATGTCATCGGCGAGGGATCGTTGCGGACGGATCCGGAAAAGGTGGAAGCGATTCTCCAGATTCCAGTGCCGAAGAGTGTACGACAGCTGAGGAGCTTCTTGGGTACCGCCGGCTGGTACCGCAGGTTCATCCGGGATTTCTCAGGATTATCTGCGCCCCTGACAGATTGCTTGAAGGAGAAGACGAAGTTCCACATGACCGAGGAGGCAGTCGCGGCGTTCCACGCGCTCAAGGAGGCACTCACTTGTGCTCCAGTTTTGGTGCACCCGGATTTCAAGCGCCCATATTTCATTCAGTGCGACGCCAGCCATGTGGGTATCGGAGCGGTCCTGTTCCAGAGGGATGATGAGGGTTCCGACCGGCCAATAGCTTTCTTCTCGGCGAAGCTTCGCGGAGCGCAACTGAACTACAGCGTTACGGAGAAGGAATGCCTGGCAGCGGTTAAGGCCGTCGAGAGATTCAGGCCATACGTTGAATTGATGCCGTTCACCATCATCACAGATCACGCCAGCCTGCAGTGGCTGATGACGCTAAAGGATCTGAGTGGTCGCTTGGCAAGGTGGTCCTTAGCTCTTCAAGCCTTTCATTTTAACATCGAGCACCGGAAAGGGAAGGACAACGTTGTGGCCGATATGCTATCCAGACCATTCGATATAGACGAGCTAAATATATTCGATTTTGAGACCACAGCGTTTGAGAGCGACGAGTACTTGGAGCGGCTGAAGGTCGTTGAGGAGCACAAAGAGCAATTTCCGGACCTCCGTATTGAGGAAGGACTCCTTTTTAAGCGCACACAGTTCACACGCGAGGACAGGGAAGAATTCCAGTGGAAGTTGTGGATCCCGGAAGCCATAGCGAGTACTCTGGTGCAGCAGGCGCACGAAGGAGAAGGCCGGATGCACGGAGGTGTAGGCAAAACGTTGGCGCGGCTACAGCAGTTTTATTACTGGCCGAGGATGACAGTGCAGGTGCGGCAGTATGTGTTGGGGTGTGAAACCTGCAAGGAGACGAAGCACACTACCCAGATAACCAGGCCGCCTATGGGAAAGGAAGTCCTCACAGATAGGCCAATGCAGAAGCTATATCTGGATTTCCTGGGCAAGTATCCGAGGTCACGGAAAGGAAACGCCTACATCCTTATAGCACTGGACCATTTCACGAAATTCGTTTGGCTCAGGGCGATAACGAACGCGACAGCACTGGCGACTGTGAAGATTTTGAAGGATGAAATATTTTCGCATTTTGGAGTACCGGAGGTGATACATACCGATAACGGGAAACAGTTCACGTCGCAGGAGTTTGGAGCATTGTTGCATCACCACGGAATCAGGCATTTGAGGACCGGAAATTACTCGGCGCAGGCGAACGCATCAGAGCGAGTAAACCAGTCCGTGCTGGCAGCGATTCGCACCCACGTGAATGAGGATCAGACGACGTGGGATGAGAAATTGCCGGAGATCCAAGCGGCGTTGTGTAGTGCTGTCCATGCGAGCACAGGAGTGTCGCCATATTTTGCCATGTTTGGGCAAAACATGTTCATGCACGGGACCGACTACGCACTGGCGAGGAAGCTAGGCGCCTTGGAGGATGCGTTGATAGCACCGTTGGCCCGCTCGGAGAAGCAGCAGATATACAGAGCCAGGATCCAGGAGACATTACACAAGGCCTACGAGAGAGCGGAAAGGACTTATAATTTGAAGACAAGAAGTATAAAGTACTTACCAGGTCAGGAGGTGTATAAGCGGAACTTCGTCCTAAGTGATTTCCGCCGGAACGTCAACTCCAAGTTCTGCAGGAAGTACGTCAAGTGCCGGATCGTGAGAGCAGTTGGAAACAGTTTGTACGAGCTGGAGACTCTGCAAGGCGGCCCAATCGGAATATTCCACGCCAAGGACCTCAAGCAATGAGGCACTGCTGATATTGCCCGGCTAGCTCAGTCGGTAAAGCATGAGACTCTTTATCTCAGGGTGTGGGCGGTGGCCTACGTTGGCGCCTTGGGCTCAGATCTTCTGCTTCCTCTATCTCCCCCCCCCCCCCCCCCCCGGTGGTGGTGTGGTGTTATGGTCGGCGCTGGGCTATCGATAGATTCGATGCGATAGGCATCAGCTGTTGCCGACGCCACCTATTGGCAACCGACAAAACCGTCAACAACAGTTTAGCCAATCAGCGTCGACCAAAACTACTCAATTTAAGGACAGAAGGGATTAGGGAATAGGAGATTAGGAGTTCTGACAGGGGATTATGAGGTTAAGGAAAAGTTAGTCTGATTCGCGTGGTAGCTGCTGTGAGGCAAATTTTTCTTCGGGCGGAGTGTCATTTGATAATAATTAATAACAGTCAGTGACAATATAAATCAAATACATCTATACATACGTGACACATATATGAATACGTAAACACAAAAATCCGCGGCCACAGCAGCTACGCACACTCGATACAACACAAACATAATACACCAATCCACAAAAGCGACAGACGACACCATACGGCTGCAGCGGCACAATTGCAACACTGTGCACAGCCAACAGGCGACAGACGCAGGCAGGAACACAGGCAGGCACACAACATCACTAGGACATCGAGTGAGTCCGTCCATGCGGGCAGCTTGGCGCATCTCTATGCCCTATGCGCGTCAAGTGCCCAGTTAGGCAGCCTTGTCCCGAGCTCAGGAGCATCTATCTGGTCAGCGCAGGCGCAGCTTGTCCTCGCAGCCAAACTGCTCAACTCCTCAGATATAGTCTCTGATCCAGATCCACACCATTTTGGACAGCTGTTCCGCTGCAAGCTGGTGGCAACTTATGCACCAGACTATACATCAATCAAATTTCTGCTTCGCCTGTAAATCATTAATTTGTTAAATTAGTAAATTCAATTCTCTGTAAATACATATGTGCGTGTGTGCAAACACATAGTTCTTTACATGTAAATACTTACTTGCATATCTTTTGCCAGTTGCCCCCCCCCCCCTTTGCCCCACAAGAGCTCTTTTGGTCAGGGAAGCGGCCCATAAAACACATTTTGTACATTTACTTCATATATTTTATTATTATTTCTTATATACACACTCACACACATATTTATATTTAACAATCTATACACTTATACACGATTATATACTAATTATAACTATTTTTCCTTAATTAACTTAAAATAACCAGCGTATTTCGCGTTTGTTTTGTCCACATTCGCGGCGCTGAGATAAGAGTTGCCAGATAGGCATATTTAGCATATTGTTTGCCAATAGTTAAATAGTACGGTGTTCCTCGCTGTTAGTTATTGTCTTCTATCAAACACAAGCAAAACTATCGAATGCCATTAAATATAATATAATTTGGAAAATGTTAGAAATAATTATTAATAATAATTAAATATTATAACGTGTCATTGAAAATGAGTTGCTAATTTATTTATTCGGGTGAGATGGGTATGTGGTAGGTTGGGTGAAGTGTGGATTAGGGAGTCGGCATAAATATCGAAAGCCGACTATAGGATGGGAGGGCGTCGTAGTGGTGGATAACAACATCTGTCCACCAAATCTTTGCCAGCAGATTGTCCGTGTAGGTGTTGAGAAACCAGTCCGTGTGTTTTATTTCCGAAAGTAAAAATATAAATATTTTGTTACCCGACTCGCCAGGTATCGAGGTCGTACTCATCCTTGAGTTATGCCGATAGCTAGCCGGCAAATCGATATCTGGTTGCGATAGTCAAGTCGGATCATAACAAACAATCTTTCAATTGTATATTTTTTTAAGTTTTGAACAATATGAACGAATACTTAAGCCCAAATTAAAAAGAAAATTTACTTTTTTTTTTATTTTCAATAGGCCAGGGTATTAGTACGGCACCAAAAATTTAAAGCTAATCCTGAAACTAATTGGCATTTGTCACCTATTCTAATTAAAAACATAAAATACATTTCACATTCCATTAATAAGAAACAGTTGTAGCCTATTCATATCGCTCATTGTTCGTAAACAACTGACCAATTGATTAGAATGACCTATTCATCTTTCATCGTTCATGACCAACTGAATAGAAACTATATCTTTCATAGTTAAAGCTTGGTACGGACGTGAGATAAATTACCAGCTTTTTACCAAAATGCGCTGTAAAACGCCAGTAAATTTTCTGAGCACCCCAAATTTAGGTACTGGATACAAGGGCTCAGAAATAGTCTCACTAAATAATTTCGAGCCAGTTTGCAGCCCTTTTTTTGTATGGAGCTGATACCTTTCAAACTGGATTTTTAGTTACCTAAATTAGACCTAATTAGATCTATTTCGATAGATGTGCGAAGAAGAAACACATAGCTGTACAATACAACTATGTTGCTATCGATCCCTTACGGCCTGTCTCCAGCACCACGGAATTTTTATGCTAGAAATTTGCTAATTATTTCGTGTGTGTGGAATATAAAGCATAGTACGCAAACTCAAAAAAAGGCCTGGCGTAAGCCCAAACTCCATATAAAAAAAACGCTGGCGTAAAATCAAGAAGAAGAACTTGACATTTAGCTACGCTCGGGTGTCCGCAGACTCAATAAAATAACAGAGCTGTTAAGTAAAGTAACAGAATGGGCAGAACTGTTTGTGACAGTTGACTGGGCCAGCGAAACATCGAACTGTTTAGAGTTTCGCTGGGTATACTGGAGATAAATGTCTGGCACACAAGTGAAAACGGTAAAGAGTATTTGAATATGGTCAATAACGACGACAATATTGGTAGATTATAACCAAGAATGAACTCTTAAATTGTTTTTATAGACATAAATTAAATAATTTTGTATATTTTCATAAATATAGAGGAAGGACCACGTAAAAAGTTCAAAAGCGAAAAGTTGCTGTGCTTGCGTGCCATCGCATATTTCTCCGCTATTAACATTAATATACATTTTGCATTGCCTATTCTCTCCTCTTTTTATCAAAATCAGTTCGGCATGTTCTTATTTAAAATAAACCGCTGTTGACGCATAGAGTTACCACTCAACTTTTTGTTATTTTTCCGTGTTGCATTGGCAACACTGGGTCGACAGCTAAATATTGAGCACTTTACGCAGCGTAAAATTTAGTTAGCTTGCGTACTAAGCTTAAGAAAGAATAGCACTAATCCAGAGCTGCCAACTTTTGACAAAGAAAAAACACTAATAAAGGAACAGCAAAAAAGCCGCATAAAGGCTGATTTGCAGCAATGATACTAAACAGAGCAAGTTTTTTATAAATATATTTTGTATTAATTCTACTTATACCTTTTAATGCAACTTTCTTTGATTTCTTATTTGTAATGCTTAATTTTACAAATATTCAAAAATGAATAAGTTCGTTCACTTTGAGATTCGGTATTTCTGTAACTCTCTTTTTCGGCCTTACTCAACACTAATTTTTAAGCATCTGCCGGTGATTTGAGGCATCCGAGTACAGAATATATACACATTTTGTGAGTATTTCTTTTGTGTAAAATAAGTTACGTGTTAAAAACAATACGCCAAAATGAGTGGCGGTACTATGTTGTATGGCGGAGATGAAATTGGGGCCTTAGTTTTCGATCCAGGCCATCATTCGTTACGCGTGGGTTATGCTCAGGAGGATTCGCCTAAAGCTGAAATACCTTCCGTTGTTGGAATTGGAACCAGCGCGCCAGACACTAATCTTGATCCAGAGACAAAGACAGACAACAATGCAACGCCAAGCAGTAAGTAAATGAAAAATAAGAACTACTTTACGCGTTTACATTTCACATACCGACCTCTCACCCCGCCCATCACCCATTGTAGACGCCGACGCACGGAAGTTCTATGTGGACACAAACTATGTAAATGTTCCACGTTCGCAGATGGAGGTGCAAACTTACATGAAAGACGGCATGATTGACAATTGGGAGCTTTTCGAGAAGGTCATTGACTATGCATACGCAAATGTCATTCAATCGGAACCGGAGTATCATCCGGTGCTTTTCTCAGAGGCATCGTGGAATGTGCGAAACAATCGCGAAAAGCTAACGGAGCTCATGTTTGAAAAATACAATGTGCCAGCATTCTTTTTAGTCAAAAACGCTGTGCTAGCTGCGTTCTCCAGCGGACGTGCCACGGCTCTTGTGGTTGATAGCGGCGCAACGCACACCTCTGCAGTGCCTGTGCACGAGGGCTACGTACTTTCACAGGCAGTGGTCAAGTCGCCGCTTGGCGGAGACTTTCTCTCCAGACAATGCAGGCAACATCTGGAAAAACATGGCATCGACTTGTCGCCTGTGTATAGAATTGCTTCCAAGGATGTGGTTAAGGAACGCGACAATGCACGATTCACGCTGCGCAAACTGCCCGAGAATCTCACACAGTCATGGCAAAACTATATGTTGCAACTTATGATGCAGGACTTTCAGATGAATGTGTTGCAGGTGCTAGAAAATCCTTTCGACGAGCGCGTCGCCGCACAAATTCCTATGGTACACTATGAGTTCCCTAACGGCTATCATCAAGATTTTGGTTCCGAGCGTTTTAAAATTGCCGAAAGTCTCTTTGACAATGCTATGCTCGGAGCAGGACAACTCGCGTCTACAAGCGTGGGAATGTGTGACGCCGATGTGCGCTTGTCTCTTTTCGGTTCGGTTGTAGTCACAGGTACAGTTATATGCGTGGTGTTCTATTAGATAATTATTAATCCAGTTCCGACTTTTCTTTAAGGTGGCAACACATTGCTGCAAGGTTTTCCTGAACGCCTCAATCGGGATCTGCAGTTGCGTGCACCTTCGAATACGCGCTTGAAAATGATTTCAGCCAATGGTAGCGTTGAGCGAAGGTTTGGAGCTTGGATTGGTGGTTCCATACTAGCCAGCATTGGTACTTTCCAACAAATGTGGATATCATCGCAGGAATATGAAGAGGCTGGCAAGAGTCAAGTGGAACGCAAATGCCCGTGAATGATGTTTTTAAATAAACAATGAATTCCAACTTTAATTGTAAAGACAATGATACGATGATAAATTTTAAGTCAACTATTTATTGTGCGCCTAATTCCGCGAATTGATTTGTCAACTGATTGATAATGGTCACGTTACCACGTCTATAAATGCACTCTTTCTACTATTTTGTTAGTTTCAGTTTAAACTAATTTTTGAGTTCATAGGAAATCTGAATCTGAAAAGATAAAAGCGATAACGTATTCTTTGGTAATATATTCAAACACATCTGGTATGGTTTTTGAAAACTTCGATTAAAAACACAGAAATTGTGGTTTAAAAAAGAACTTTGGAGGTATAATATTAAAACACATTTTAAATAATCCACACATTGGATGTACCCGCATACAGACTGATACATGACAGGCATATTTATCTTCTCAATTTTCGGAATTTTACACAAAAATTTCGTGTTTTGGATGACAATGATTAGGACTCAATAATTTTTAAGCAAATGGATTATACCGCAATTTTTTCATATTTTCACAAGGAAAGCTTTAAATTGCACCATATGTAAAAATGTATAGGATTTTTCAAAGCATACTACCATTTAATTTATTCAAAATGATGTATCTAAATTCAGCTTATATTTAAATCGTGTATTTTTCGTTTGGAGTCTCTGCCTAATATATTAATTGGACTTATTTTTTATATCTTCTTCTGCATTGTGGTCTCTGTTCCACATTAAGTAAGTTTAATTATAACCAACTATTCGAGTGGTCGTTTTTAAATCTTATCCAAGACGCACCTATTTCAATTTCCAATTTATAAGAATATAAAAACAAATTTAAGTAGATTATTACATTTTTGTTTTGATTTGATACTTTCAAAATACCTTTTAAAATTGTCTTTAATTTAAGCTGGTCGAATATTAAAAAAACCCATAAGAACTCAAAACCCCATGCATTAAAAACACAAAAAAAAAAAATGCACATCCATTTCAATGTCCACTTGTGTACATCCATTCCTCGATTCGAACGGAGCAAGATTTATTTGTGCCTAGCAATCTGTCCGAATTGCTGAATACCTTACAAAAACTTAGTATGTTTTGCTAAAAACTATTAGTTTAAAATTGAAAATTTTCTGGAGGACTTTCACTGTTTGGTTTGTCAGTGGATTCTTCGCAACCACTATCCGGTTCCAGTTCATAAGCAATGGATATGGAGTGAAGTTTTGGTATATGTTTCTTGTACTGCTTAAAATTAGCATTTGGCGTTATGAGTGACTTCCGACGCCTAATTGTATCTCGGGTAATTTCAGTGCAGAGTTTTAAAAAGCGTCACATGGCACCGGACATGGTATTGTTGCATACACATTGCTGTGAATGAGAATCGATAGGTTAGTCTTGGACATGTTGACAGATCAGTGTTGCTTGTGTGTCGTACATACCTTGGCATTTAAAATTTCCTCAGACCAGTCCTCGTTTGCAATACGTCCGACGGCATTCACGAGAATCTTTTTCACTTTTACAACATTCTCGGAAAAGGTCTTGAGCACGTCCTGTACATTGACTCCCTCGCAGCCCATACGCCAGCAATCGTAGTCAGTGGCAATAGCTACGGATCCATACAGTAAGCCAGCTTCCTTGGCCAGCACAACTTCTGGGCAAGTGGTCATGTTGATTAGATCGCCGCCCCACTGCCTGAACATGTTGCTCTCAGAGCGGGATGAGAAACGCGGCCCCTCAATTGTGACAATGGTGGCCTTCTCATGAGCTTCATACTCCAGCTCCTTGGCTGCATCCAAGAGCACTTTACGGGTTCGCTCACAAAACGCCGGATACATGGGCAAATGACAGACGCCATTCATGCCTGCGTGTGCGCCATCGTAGAAGGTCTGCATTCGCTTGGTGGTGCGATCTATAAAGTCATGCGGCACTACCAAATTGCCTGGCTTTATGGCCTCTCTTAGTGAGCCGCATGCTGTGGACACAATCAGATGTGTGCAGCCCACTTGGCGGAGAGCCCAAATGTTCGCGCGGTAGTTAACATTTGAAGGCATAATATCATGTTTGCGACCATGACGTGCCAATAGCACGCACTGAACACCACCTATTTCGCCTTCGATCAGCGCATCCGATGGCGAGCCGTAGGGAGTATCTATCACCTTTTCCTGCCTCTGCTCCAAAATGTCTGGATCATCCAGGCCAGAGCCACCAATGATTCCAATCTATACATGTGTCAATAAAATAACCGCATAGTTATTATCCATTATATACGTACATATATATGTATGCACATATGTATGTATGTGTGTACGCATGAGTAAATACTCGTACTTACTTTTACAGGAATCGGATCCAGATTAGTATCTTTGCATTTAATATGTATCATCTTGTCGCTTGTAAGTATTTAGTCCAAGTATGTAGTCTGGATTAAAACGTGCTAAGGAACTGTGTGTCTGTCGCTGTCTCCGCGCTGATAGCGTTCTTGTTGATAAGCTGTCATAAATGTAGCGCAGCTGAAAACTTGAGGCATATTCATTTCAGCAAATGACTGTGATAATAGGGCTGCAAAAAGTTCGATAGGGGTTTTATGATTTCAACATCGATGACAAACTATTTCTATAGCCGCCTAAGCAAATGACCTTGGGCTTTTAATTAAATTTATATAAAGGAAGATAACTTTGTTGTTTAAAATTGTTATATTTATTTTATTATTGTCTATTGTGTTGAAAAATGATCTGGACCGATGAGCCAACACATCTGTTGGATTTATTCGAAGTATGACTCCTCTACTAATTTGATTTAGTTCAGTAAATTAATTGCGAATTTCTCTTCAACATTTGCGTTAATAGCAAAATGTGGATGTCGCCACACTGGAAACACTATTTTAAATTTTTGCCTTAGCACAAACGTAACTTAGAAACATCAATTAATCGAAATAGACCATTAAAATCAAGTTTATGAATATCGGCTATAGGACTGTTGTTGTTTAGAAAAATATCAATGTCGATAATATATTAATATTAATAAATATTATTATTTTCGTCTTTAAAAATTTCCACTCCAAATAAGCTGTGTTTCACTTGTTTTTACTATTTATTGCAAAAGTTTTAAATTCGATATACATTTTTGTAACATATTTCATTTTGGCTGACACATTCATTTGTATGGGACGAGTTATCTATAGGTTATTTCCTTAGTGGTACCATGAATATGCCGGTTGGTATTGAACGATGAATAGGTCAGTTGTTCAGTTACTAATATATAATAAAGAAATTCAATCTTCTTAGGAAACTTCATGTACATATATGTAATTATTTAAAAAAGCTAAAAGTTTCTAGAAATTTATATTTAAACTGATTAACTGAACTAAATGAACGACAAAGACAGTTCATGAAAAACGGAATAAGTTCATTCGTTCATATTATTTTTTCGTTCATTTGAACGAATATACAGCTGAGCCGACACAAGCACATGTGTTGCAACACGAATTCGTAGGAAATTTATAATGGGACTTGAAGTGAATTTACCGGGAAACGATATAGACGATATCGAGGATTTAATATCATCTGATGATGTTAAGCCCCGTGAGCGATACGAAACAAAGAAAAATGTAACGGTGCGCGCTAAAAAGCGTAAGACAATAAAACCGGCGTTAAGCGACGCGGATGTAGATACTGGCAATCAATCTCAGAAAACTATTTACAAAAGTGTCATACCAGGAACACAAAAGGTATATGTAAAAACATGGGGCTGTGCACACAACAATTCTGACTCTGAGTACATGGCTGGGCAACTGGCGGCGTATGGTTACAATCTGAGTGGCAAGGACGATGCCGATCTGTGGTTGCTAAACAGTTGCACTGTGAAGAATCCCTCGGAGGATACGTTTCGTAACGAAATCGAGTCGGGTATGCGCAGCGGAAAGCACGTTGTGGTGGCAGGGTGCGTGCCGCAGGGCGCTCCAAAGGCAGACTATTTGCGTGGACTTTCAGTAATCGGTGTACAGCAAATTGATCGCGTCGTGGAGGTGGTTGAGGAGACGTTAAAGGGACACAGCGTTCGCCTGTTGCAAAACAAGAAGGTGCATGGCCGTCGAGTGGCCGGCGCTCCCTTGTCTCTGCCCAAGGTGCGCAAGAATCCGCTCGTCGAGATCATATCCATCAACAGCGGCTGTCTTAACCAATGCACTTACTGCAAAACGAAGCATGCCCGAGGAGATTTGGCTAGTTATTCACCTGCTGAGATAATAGAGCGGGCACGTCAATCATTTGACGAGGGCTGCTGCGAAATTTGGCTGACTTCGGAGGACACAGGTGCCTATGGACGCGACATTGGCAGTTCTTTGCCCGAGCTGCTCTGGCAGCTGGTCGAGGTGATTCCTGAGCACTGCATGCTGCGCGTGGGCATGACCAACCCACCATATATACTAGAACATCTCGAGGAGGTGGCCAAGGTGCTACAGCATCCGCGCGTTTACGCTTTTCTCCATGTGCCCGTACAGGTAAGAAACATATGAATTACTTAAAAGTTGCTGACAAATAAAATTCCAATTTCTTTCAAAATAGAGTGGCAGTGATTCTGTGTTGGGCGACATGAAGCGTGAGTATTGCCGAAAGGATTTTGAGCATGTTGTTGACTTTCTACGCGCTCGTGTTCCGGGTCTAACAATTGCGACTGATATTATTTGTGGATTTCCTACGGAGACAGAGCAGGACTTTGAGGACACGATGTCGCTATGCAAGAAATATCGTTTTCCCAGTCTATTTATCAATCAGTTCTTCCCGCGCCCGGGAACGCCAGCAGCCAAAATGGAGCGCATACCGGCCAATCTGGTAAAGAAGCGCACCAAACGACTGACCGATCTCTTCTATAGCTACGAGCCGTACGAAGGACGAGAGGGCCAGATATACATGGTATTGGTGACGGAAGTATCTCATGATAAGCTGCACTATGTGGGCCACAACAAAAACTATGAGCAAGTGCTGCTTCCCATGCGCGACAATTTGCTGGGTTCCAGTGTTCGCGTTCGTATAACAGCAACTAGCAAGTTCAGCATGATGGGCGTCATACTGGATGAAGAGCGCGACTGGACGCGCTGTGACAATAAAATCAAACACACACAGCAAGCGTCAGATAACAGAAGCAGTCGGGGACAGCGATTTATAGGCATCGCGTTAATTATGGCCACCATAGCATTCTTGTTACAGTTGCTCTTCAGATTCTTATCTCATTAGAATAAAAATTCTGAAATCACAATTTTCTGTTTATGAATTTGGTTTGGGATATTTAATAGTCCCTACAGTAAGTAGCGATCGACAAGTTTCCAATCCTGGCTTTACTTTAAAATTTCATTAATATTGGAAAGAAAAGTTTTTTTTAAATTTCTTATAATGATATTTTTGTTTATTTTTCGTTCTGCTGGTAAAGTTATTCTACCTCTACACTTTTCTTGTTTACTTTGCTTTGCAGAGGTACACAATATTACAATTTCAATTTGTCACGTATGCATGTTATGTATTAAAAGAGTATATACAGGCGACCGTAATCATTAAATGCCATATTATAAATATAACATGGTAATGATTATATTTGATTATATTTTCGTTTTTCATTGAAGATAATCATTGTTTTTCAGGGATCGTAACTATTATAAGTTTTATAAAAAAAATTATAAAATAAGAGTTATTTTCTGATTTAAAAAAAAAGAAGAAAAGTAACTTTTATATTTTTAAAATTGCATTAGAAAAATTGAAAAGAAAAGTAATTTTTATATTTTTATTTAAAAGTTATACCATAACAATTATTTGCAATTTTTAAAATAAAAATTAAGAATAAAAGTTATTTTTCAATTTTTATTATAAAAATTTAAAATGAAAAATTTAATTAATCTTATAAAAAAACCTCTTTACGAGGTAAAAGTCTAGTGACGAAAACATTTTAATGCACCAAAATTTCTGATATCCAATTTTGTGACGAATAATATTAAGTTTTACTTAAATTTTTGTCACTACTAAAGGTATGCCTAAGAGCCCTTTAAAATACCTTTTCAACGATATATATCACATCTGTAGCTTTTATCGTTTGGATGCTATGGGGATTCCAATTTTAGCGGTTTTTAGCGATTTCCCGCTTAACTAGCTATTTTTCGAAAAAGTCGTAAAACAAACGTTTCTATATTTTTGATTATAAAATGATTTATCTGCCGCAAATAGAATTCACCACTTGCAAGCAGTCGATTTCCGCATTACGCTGCAAGCAGTGTACATACTGCATATGTACATGCAGTAGTGTAAAGGTAAAAGGTATATTCAGTTAATAGGTAATATCTTGCCCAAACGAATTTTGACAGATATGTGTTATATGTCAAAAGACGCGGAACTGAATTGTCTACAACATACTAAATATATAAAAATGATTTCATTTGTAGATTTTCTTAAATGAAAAAAAAAACCTTATTTTACCTGTAGCTGTTTACCTTTTTACTTTAAAAAAAACTTTGAAGGTATGCCTAAGAGCCCTTCAAAATACCTTTTCATCGATATATAGATCATATCTGTAGCTTCTATCGTTTAATTTTAGCGGTTTTTAGCTATTTCCCGCTAAACTATCTATTTTTCGAAAAAGTCGTAGAACAAACGTTTCTAGATTTTTGAGCGGGAACAAGTCCTCATTCAAACATTTAAGCTAAATCAACGCTTTAATACAAACAAACAAACAGACAAACTGACTTTTCATCTCATTTTCGAAAGGCGACTAAAAATTTCAAAATTAATTATTTTTTGAACCAGTAATTGGATTTCGATGATCGAGTTCTCATTCGACGCGTATTTTTGATTAGAATTAGAATAAAAAATTGAAAAAAAAAACCAAAAAGACCCCAACGGCCCCACTTGCTCCAATCATTTAAATTTTTTCCCTCCCACTTACACCTGTTTGTCTCACGAACCAGGTAAGTTTCCAAAAGTCTTAGTATGCACATTTATAAGTTAAATTTATACCTTTCGATCGGTATATAACTCGACTTGATCGGACAGTCATAGCAAATTTTCCATTCTTCCTGTGTATATATGCTAGTCGCTTTCGCACCCTTCGTGCTGCTTTCGTCACTAGCGCGGACTGCCGTCCTCAGTGATTTGATCGAATTGTATGGGCCCGAAAAAATAAAAAAATGGTAACCCATATTTGTCATCTACGGTTAATTGTAAGATGTTTTCGCAAAAAAACCATAGTTCCAAAATCAATTCCCGGTCCGCGCTTTTTGAGTTGAAAAGTAATTTTTTTTTGGAAATTTAATATCTTATGTGTTTATGGTCCGATACTGACAATTTTGGTATCAATAGAATCGAAGGACCAATTGTCCTTTTAACATAATTTTCTGCAAAGACGGTTTTCCGAATCATGCTATTTTTTTTTGCTCAAAGGGCACTTTGGTTCCCAGTGGCCCTTTTGTAGCGAAAAACTAGCTGAAAGTTCAGGGCAGCTGTGCAGCCACTTTATGTAAAGTTCTAATTCGCTTTTACATTAGCGTGGCCGGGGTAATTCGGTATACGCTGGCGGAAGATTTGGCGGAAGCTTCCGCCAAGGTTTTAGGTTGCCACCGCTGAAGGTGTATGGAATTTTAATATCGTCTTTTCAGGGGTGGGAATTTTTGCCCTGAATTTCCCTTGCTGTATCCCAATGATAAATTTGTCGCAGAAAACTGTACAGAATTCATGCAGCGCGCTCACAGTTCTGCGCGCCGAGTTCATGTAAAACCCTCATTCGCTTTTATACATGCGTGGCCAAATTTCTCTGTAGGAAATTTAGAAAACCGCGCGGCAGACACCGCTACGAAGTCGAACGTTTTAGTGAGTTCTTCGCAGGGTGCTGCTGCATACTTTTCTGTATGTGTATTTCGCTGCACGAAAAGTCTAGTTGGAGTTCTGGCTGGTTCTAGTATGAAATCTAGTTGGAATTATTATTGAAATACCCCACCTCTAGGAAGCGGCAAACCTGCACGGCAGTAGAAATAAAATGTTTATACATATTTTTAATTAATTATTTTATTTAAACATTGATTTACATTCTTTTATTACATCCTTACAATTACTTAAACTTATTTAGATATATAATGACACTGAAAAGAAAGAAAAAACAAACACTTATTACAAATGTGGTATTTTATCTCTTTGTATTTTACTTACCTGGCTTGTATGTACAAAACAGTATCACTGCCGAATGTGGTAGAATGTAATATATAAACTGTGGTTTTTAAAAAGCTTTATTAGTATATAATATTGAAATACGCAATAAATATATTAAACTTACCGCTTCAAATATGTTGTTTACGCAACATGTGCTGACACTGAACTAAAACGCAAAAGAAAAACTGCAAGAAATACACACAAAAAGGGTTGCAACCCATACAAAACTTAGCTGATCGAGTTTTTTTGTACACTGCAATAACTGCCGCAAAACCCTATGACAACTCTACAAGAGTTAATACAAACAAAGACACAGAGAAAAATTCCAACCAGCGTTTTCTGCAGCAGAACGCTATGTCGAACTCACTAAAACGAGCGAACTCATAGCGGAGTTTGCTGCATGTATTTCACACAGCTCAGAAAGAATTCTGTGCAGCGTTTTGTGCAGCAGAACGCTATGACAAACTCACTAAAACGTTCGAGTTCGTAGCGGACTTTGTTGCAGGGAACTTTTACCACGAAGCAAACGATTCTAAGCAGCGTTTTGTGCAGCAGAGCGCTATGACAAACTCACTAAAACGTTCGAGTTCGTAGCGGACTTTGTTGCGGGGATTTCACACTTAGAGACGATCGATTCTGACTGCAGAACGCGCTCCTGAAAGTTTGCAGAATCAGGGATGTGCAACTTAAAACTGAAACTTTCTGTACAGCGGCCGTACAGAATTCGTTCACCACATGCCTGAATTCCCGGCTGGGATGTTCTTAGTCATCGGGCAATTAAGTCCGACGATCTATTGGGTTGCAAATACAATTAAAATAAACATTTATTCATATATTTATAGTTAAAACTTACCTTATTATTGCACTTTAATCACGACATACACAAACGAAGGGCTGCAATGTCTTCGATTGCCGATACAAGCATTGCCAGCCATTTGTATTTATCGATAACCGCCACGATAATTATATTTAACAATAAAACAACATTTTACCATATTTTAAAATGTTTAATTAATAAAATAAGTTATTTTATCTATTAAATTTATTATCAATTCTATTAACAATACAGAATAAATTATTTTTAATAATAATTTTTTATAAATAAAAAAAATTATTTTTAAATTTTAAAATTAATTTATATTATAAAAATGAAAAAATAATAATTATTTTTTATTTTTATATACAAATTTAACCCTAACTCTTATTTCCAATTTTTATTATAAAAATTGACAATTTTGTCAATTATAAAAATCGAAAATAAAAATTGAATTGAAATATCTTTTAAACAAAAAAAGCCACATCATATATAGACCTATATATATAATCTACGCATTAATACCTTTCCATTGATATATAATATGTATGTACAAATGTATATACACATGAGTATATGTATATTTGATTATTTCCTTAGATACTTGTCCAGACCCAAAGAGACATATTCATGGGTGTCATGCCGATCTCTAGACTACTGAGCAGGACCAGGAGAAAGTAGATCCTCTAGAGAAGAAAAAGAAATTTGCAATCAGTATGTCTTCAAGCGATGTGAAAAAAGCCTGCGTGCAATTGGTGACAGAAGAAAAAGTGTCATTTCAACTATTTGATTCTGCACCATTTAAGACATTGACTGACCAAATTTTTAACGGTTTATCGCCAAAACCAATTGATGTTAATGTGAACATAATAAGCCTGTACAGTCTGGCTAAGGTACTGCATTCTGTGCCTGCTACCCAGGCTTCAGTGGAAAGGGCATTTTTTTGCTCTCAAGCTGGTATTGACCGATTTAATGTGCAACCTATCTGGAGAATCTTTAAAAAAAATCATGTTCCTTAAATTAAATAAATAGAACATAATATCAAATGAGCCCTTAAATCTTTGGGTCTGGGAAAATATCTATGTAGATAATCGAATGTACATATAAACGTGTGTACATGCATTTGTACATACATGTTATATATCAATGGAAAGGTATTAATGCGTAGATTATATATATAGGTCTATATATGATGTGGCTTTTTTTGTTTAAAAGATATTTTAATTCAATTTTTATTTTCGATTTTTATATTATAAAAATTGGAAATAAGAGTTAGGGTTAAATTTGTATATTAAAATTGAAAAATAATAATTATTTTTGATTTTTATCATATAAATTTATTTTAATAATTAAAAATAATTTTTTTTTTTTAAAATCAGCAAATAAGTCTTATTTTTTAATTTTTTGAAAAAAAAAATTATAAGTGTTACGTCCCTGATAAAAATTCAAATTAAGAGTTAAAAATAATTTAATTTCCCTATAATTGATTTCTTTTTATTTATAGTGACGAAAGCAGAACGGGTGAGATTCCGATCGAAAGGTATACAGGGCTGCCACAGAAATCTCTAGCGAAATAGTATTCCGCTGAAAGCATTTCCGCACGGAACTTTCCGAGGTGCCACAAATTTATGTTTTATTAGCATTTTTCCCAACTTTTTCGAGCTATGCTGCCTAGGGTTGACACCTTCTCAGATTAAATTACACAAGGGTTTGATTAGCAACTTCTTCAAGTTTATCATTGCAGAGCAATAAGCTTTTAATTTTATTTTTATTTAATTTATATAATTTTATTTATTTATATAATAGTTGATTTTGTTTAGCGTAAAAAAATTTAAAAGTAATTGGCGCGACAAAATAAACGTTACTCAACAACTCTAGCAACTGTTAGCCCTTAGTCTGGCAACTCTTCGTCAAAAATGTTTCACAAATTGCACAATAAGTTTATTTACTATATTTTGCCGTTCAGATTAATTGCCACTGTGTCTCATAATTTCTAGCTAATTAACGAAACACCTGTTAGTATGCTACAAAATTTTAAATAATGAATTATTCATGCAAAATGTTTATGTAATGCTGCGTTTATTGCCGGCTTTTCTGCGAGATGAAGTGATTTGTATGTTTTTGTGTTTTAACAGATCATCTGTGTGCCAAAATGAGTACAGCACACAGATGATCTGTAAAAACATAAAATCATACAAATCACTTCATCCGGCAATAAACGCAGCAAAACTATATTCGATCGTGTTTTAACTCAGAATCACGAAAAATAGGGGCATATCGTTGTTCCCTTGAAACAAATACCTTACTTCAAATTCTGACTACAAAATTTGGCATCGCTAAAAATATGTGCGTAAAGGTGGGTTCTCACTGCTTCACAAACGCTACACAAAGCTGTTCACAACGTCACAAGGCAATGTAAACACTAAATTCATTGACACAACATTGTGAAGTCACAAAAATGTGACACTCCAATGTAAACACCACTTTCACATTCTGTTAAAAAATTTTTGCGAAGGAGATTGACACAATTTTGTTGAAAACTATGTTAACTCTTGTTAAAGTAGAAGCAGCTCAAATGAGTCCAATCCCATTGTAAAAGCACATCGAGCAAGTTGGTTTTTCTACACATTGTGAACGGCAAAGCTAAAATTTTATTTGTTGTTTTTCGGGCCTTTGGCATTGATTTTGATTAAAAAAAAAAATGGATTCACAAGATGGAACTGAGCTTGCTGCTTTGGCGGTCATTGGGCTGTGGCTTTTAGAAGACAACGATGCAGCAGCTGCTGAATCGACGAAATGAATTTGACTCGTGAAAAAGCGGGAATGTATGCCAAGCTAACGGGAGAGCTGCGAGTCTTCCGTTTAAATTCAAAAATTATTTGCGGATGGACGGAGCAACGTTCGACCAGCTCACTTTTTGGGTAACTCCACTAATCAAGAAGAAGACAACAAATTTTCGCGAACCAATTTCACCAGGCGAGCGACTTGAGGTGACTCAGAGATATTTAGCCTCCGAAACAAGCATGACGAACCTCTCTTACGAGTTCAGAATGTCTAAGGCGGTTATACCAGCAATTATTCCTAAAACTTGCGATGCTATTTTCAAAATATTGAAAGACAACTATTTAAAGGTACTTAAGTTTATTTATGGCAAAAGTATAATTAGGGGGTTCACTTGAACATAGTGCTGTTCCACGGCAGCATAAAAAGATTTTTGAATAAAAAATTTCAAAATTTATTACCAAAGATGCTTTTCTTTTCTTGTTATCTTCATTCATTACTGTCTGTAGAAAATCCATTGCTTCATGTGTTACGCAAGCTGTTCCACTTATCCAGTGCGTCCTTTTTGCTAACCTCCAAATTCAGAGTAATGGAGCTCGAACTAGCATCCTTGGCCTCCCGGCTTTTGTAGTTTTCACTACACACATTCCAGAGGCATTTAGAATATCACTGAATGGTAACCCGACGTCCAAGGTTTTTAGCTTGCTGTTATCCATATCGGTTTTTAGCTGGTGGACAATTGCAAAGTGACTTTTTTTTAGTTTTTATTCATTTTGTGGAACTTGTTATTGTTCAATTGCGAACATTTTGTGAATATTTTGATTTCTTGTGATTTTTTGCGATGCTCTTTACATTGACTGGTGGTGTTTACATTGAAGGCTTTCACAAGGCTTTTCACAAAGCTTTCCACAATTTTGTGGAGTTCAAATTTTGTGTTGCCAATGTAAACACTTTGACGTATATCGAAAATCATCACAAAGCATAAGTGTGAAAAATTTTTTTGTTGTTTGAGATATCTGAACTAAATCGATAGAATATGTATATAGTAGAGTGCATCGATTTTTTTCACAAAAAATGGTAACCCATTTTCGTAATCTATGGTCAATTCTAAGATGTTTTCGCCAAGAAACCTTAGTTCCAAAATGAATTCCTGGTCCGCGCTTTTTAAGTTGAAAATTCATTTCTTTGAACATTTAAATAAATGCAAGTTCAAGGACGATAAAAATGTGCTTTAGGCCAAAATTATATTAAATTCTGACTAATTTTTCAAGGTATATCTTGACATAATCGAATGGCTAAATCGACCTTCCATGGACGAAAATCATGTCTAAAGGACAATTTGTCCTTTGATTCTAATTATTTTTAAAAGTCCTTATCCTAACAAGAGTATTGACACCAAGTTTGTCAGTATCGGTCCATATACACCCAAGATATAAATGTTCAAAGAAATGAATTTTCAACTCAAAAAGCGCGGACAAGGAATTCATTTTAGAACTATGGTTTCTTGGCGAAAACATCTTAGAATTGACCATAGATTACGAAAACGGGTTACCATTTTTTCATTTTTTCGGGCCCATACAAATCGATGCACTCTAGTATATAGGATGGTCCAATACATCCTAACCGAATTTGGTTGACATCGGACCGCTATATCATATAGCTGCTATAGGAACAATCAGTCGAACATAAAGTATGCACGACTGTAGCATTGTCCACTAGTTTGGTATTTTTTTTGTGATGCGAAAAGTGTGAGTGGCATAATTCCCGGACGGTGAAAAAGTGTCGGTGAAAAAGTGCTCGCGAGAACCGCCTTTAAGCAAAATCAGTATGACATTAAAAGGTTAGGACAATCAGCTGTTTATAAAGTCAGTTGTTTTTGGCCTATGGCAGCAACCACTGTGCATTGGCTCAAAAAATAATTAATTATGAAATTTTTAGTCGCCTTGCGAAAATGAGATAAAAAGTCAGTCCACTTGTTTGTTGGTTTGTATCAAAGCGTTGATATAGCTTAAAAGTTTGAATGAGGACTTTCCCGATCAACAATTTAGAAACTTTTGTTCTACGACTTTTTCGAAAAATCGCCAGTTTGTCGAGAAATCTCTAAATCCTGCTAAAATTAAAAGTATCCAAAAAGGTATTTTGATGGTCTTTTAGGCATGCCTTTAAAGTACATCGGTAAAAAGCTACAGGTGAAATAAGTTTTTTTTCCCACATTTTGGCGGTTTCAATTTGCCACAGAAATCTCTAGCAAAATAGGATTCCGGTGAAAGCATTTCTGCACGGAAATTTCCGAGTTTTCACAGAACTTCGAGAGATTACATTTTTTTTTTTAGCATTTTCACAAACCTTTTCGAACAAGGCTGCTAGGGGTTGACACCTTCTCAGATTAAATTACCCAACTGTTTGTTTAGCAATTTTTTTAAGTTTATTATTGCAGAACCATACTAGATCGTTAAAAAAGCCCCCGGACTGACACATAGTCCACTCCACTAAAATTTTGAAATCAATTTTTTTTGACTGACTAGTTCATTTCTAGGCTCCAGTGAAAATTTGAGCGCAATCGGAAGCTTCGCTATCGAGTTAGAAATATTATTGTTGTGTTAAAACACTGTTTTTTCATGTTTCGAAGCAATTTCGAATGTGTTAATGTACTCCGATAATGGTGAAAATTTATTTCCGAGTATTTTAGAACCAAATGAACAAAACAAAAATATAAAAAATTAAAAAAAAAATTTGGATTTTTTTTGCCCCATATAATTTTTAAATTTTCCGATCCAAGTCTGCACGGGTTATCATACTCCGATTGAAGTAAAACTTTTTTTCCATGTGCTTTAGGACCAAATGAACAGATCTAGCCCGTATGCGTTTAAAAATAACAACTTTGCCAAAATAAGGGACACCCTAATGTACATATGTGTAACAGGCAGAAGGAGGCATGTCAGAGTCTATAAACTAAATTTTTTTATTTTCATAAGTAGATAGAAAATGTGCATGAAACAGTGAGAAAGTTAGTATTATTGCAAAAATAATTATTTTTTTTCTGAACCGAAACCAGTATTTCCAAACCCAAACATACCAAAACCGGTTCACCATTACGAAACCTTTATTTAAAGATTTTGCGTATCCGATAACCTAAACGAGAGCATAACCGAAACCGAAACTGAAACCGATATTCGTATCGGTTTTAATCCCTGCTTTTTACCTATGTGCTTTAGAAAAAAATTTTAAAGGTATGCCTAAGAGCCCATCAAAATACCTTTTCAACGTTATATATGTATATCTATGGTTTGGATACTGGGGAGTTAATTTGAGCGCGTTCTTAGCGATTTTCCGCTAAGCTAGCGATTTTTCGAAAAAGTTGTAGAACAAAAGTATGTAAATTTTTTAATGGGAACAAGTCCTCATTCACCGATTTAAGATTTTTTAACGCTTTGATACAAACAAACAGACAAACTGACTTTTCATCTAATTTTCAGAAGGCCACTAAACTTTTTAAAATTAATTATCTTTTGAACCAATGGTCGATTTTTGATGATCGAGGTGTCATACGACGAGTATTTGTAGTAAAATTGTAATTGTATAGTAAAAAATTAAAAAAATTGACCAAAGGGCTCCAAGGGCTCCTTTTGCTCCAATCGTTTATATTTAGACCATCTCACTAACACCTGTTTATCTCACGAACGAGATGAGTTTCTAAAAATCTTAGTATGCACATTTGTTAGTTAAACTTGTACCTTTCGATCGGTATATAACTCATCCTGATCGGACAGTCATATCTTATTTGCTATTCTTCCTTCGTGCTACTTGCGCCGCAGTGATTAATTTTTTTTTTGGAGTAGGTGTGGTCAGACGATGGAGATGGAGTAATAATAATAAATGACTTCTCCACCTCCTCCTCCTCCACAGCAACACGCCCATTCCTTAAAGCCCGCCAAATCCTCTAATTTAGGTTTCTCACTGTTCGCAACTCGACGGATCGCTCGAGTTTCTTTTGTTTCACCTTGCCCATAAGGTGGGGATGACATGTCTGGAAAGTTCATATTTGAAATTGTTTAAATTTAAAAATTGTAATGGGACGCGTCCTGCAACCACAGAGATTTGTGAATAATAAATAATTTAAGCACTTTAAAAGCAGCTTACATTCATTGTAAATTGAAATAATAGTAGGGCGCTCAATTGCCCAGTATTGTGTATTTAAACTTAAACTTTTTACTCTAGAAACAATGGCCGTGTTCACCAGATCAAATCGACAACAGAAAATCGATTAAATTTGCATGATTATTCTGGTGAAATGCAGTGATTAGCAATCATGATTTCAAATTTTGTGATGTATGATGACTGAAAATTCATCACCAAAATAGTACGCTGAAATTCTGTGATTGTGATGCTTTGTTATCGAACAAACAAAATACATGATTACTGATTGATTAGTTCTGGTGAACGCGGCCAATATAAAAATGTGATAAATAAATATTTATGAAAATTGACAACGTTGTGTACTTTCACCACCTCACCCTCCACAGCAACACGACCATCCCTTAAAGCTCGCCAGATCCTCTTATTTAAGTTTCTCTCCGTTCCCAACTCGACGGATCGCTAGAGTTTCTTTTGTTCCACCTTGCCCATAAGGTGGAGATGACAAGTCTGGAAAGTCTATATTTTAAATTGTTAAAATTTAAAAATTGTAACGGGACGCGGACTGCAAGCACGGATATTCGTGAATAATAAATAATTTAAGCACTTGAAAAGCAGCTTGCATTCATTCTTAATGGAAATAATAGTAGGGCGCTCCATTGCCAGGCATTGTGTATTTCAACTTAAACTTTATACTCCAGAAATAATATAATACGCCACCTGCTCGCTTCGCTCACAGAAAGGATGGTTTTAGTTGTCCTGTTTAATGTAATGTAATGTTTTTTTTCCTTGCAATTGGATTTTGGGTAAAAAGTCAGATTTAGTGATTTGGCTGAATTCATTCAGATTTGGAGGGAAAAAGCTAAATTTGGAGGGAAAAACATAAATTTGGAGAAAGGTTAATTTGCATCCGATTGTTCCTTTTACAGCTGCCCAAATTTAGTCAGGATATATCATATAGTCATCCGACTTTGACCAAATTTGGTCAGAATGCAAGAGACAGTCCAAAACATACAATCTGTGAGTTTGGTTGAGATATCTTAAGAAACAAAAAAGTTTTTCATACTAATGGTGCATTTACACTAGTTGATGCAGCGTCAATTCTAGCTATATCAACAATTGTGTAATGGCGCTTGTTTGCTCTTATTAAAATAAATCCTCAAAAGTAGGCAATAAAATTTTTCTCGGTAAAAACCATTTTTACATTGACCCTGAAAGTATGCATCCTTATATTTAAACAATTATGTTAACATTTAACTTAACATAACATTTAGTAGTAGATTTCATTTAGTCTCAGTAGTATATTTTCTTATATATTGTAAAGTTAATAAAGTAATTTGAAAATTGTGAGAATATTACTGAAATATCGAGAAAATTTTAGTTTTGAGAAAATTTAGAAGTTATACCAAAACGGTTTGTTCCACATTCGATTGAACACTGTGAGAAATATTCGATAAATCAAAAATGCATCCTAATTAGCAAAATTCATTCTTGTTTGGAAATGCACCCTTGCGTAAATCGTGGTTAGGAGCCATTTCCGCAATTCAGACTCGATCTCTTTTCTCAGCGATCGTTGAACAGTGCAGACATCATTAATTCAAATCTCTCCCGAAGAAAAATTTTTGGTTAACAACGTGCTTAATTATTCTGAAAGAAATTTTTTTATTACTTTTAAGCAATTATAAATATTGCAATTATCACCAGTTCGCTATAAGTTCGCTAAGCAATACATAAGGGTATTCAGGCTTGGATACATGTTGAGCTGTTTTGCAGCAGGAACGAAATTTCTCTTTGGTGCCAATCCAAAAAGGGTAATTATTGTCATTTAATCATTTGGTACCAATTGTTAATTGTTTTTCGAACAATTAATTCTCTTGTTTGCACACAGATTGGCACCCACACATAACCAACAACCCTCGTTGAATAGTAGAAGGATCCCTGTGGTTCGGCTGGTGTTGAGGTATCAGGCAGTTCTAGCTCCGGGTTGCATCACTGGTAGCTAGCACTGGAGTTAGCTTCAAGTAATGCAGAGGGCGCTAGGCAAATTATAAGAAATCCTAACTCCACTATGCATCACCCATCGCTAACACAGTCGTTAGCTTTAGGTAATGCAGAAGGCGCTAGGCAAGCTAACGAAAAACAGAAAAATAACGAAAGCAAGAGAAGCGACAATGGCACCGAAGATACACGAAGAGGGATTTGTGTTCGGTAATTTTTCTCTGCTTTGACCGCTTGATTGTGCACGTTTCACTCGGTGCGTTTTATTTCAGTTATTCGGTGAAGTGTCAAAATTCTAAGACGGGACGATTGTTAAATTAATCAAAGTCTTGTAAGTATTGTTTTATAAAAACATATGTAACTAATAATTATGTAATTCTTATATTTTTCCACATTATATTTTCATGTGGAACAAATGGCGCAGTTTCTTGGTCCTTATTGAAACGTAAGTATACAGAATAATAAAATTTATCTTTAATTTATACGCAATTAAATTAACATTTTTCATTACAGAGTTTTGACCATGAACGAGACTGAAACATAAAGGAAAAAAATAAAATTAAGTCAAAAACATATACACTTGTATGTTTATGTATATTAAGGTAAAAAAAGAATAAAAAAAATATTTTAATTTTAAACCTAACGATGTTTCAAACCACTTGGAGCTAGGCCTTCGTTAGCTAAGGGTAATGCAGCGCCGTACCGCTCGGTACATTTGAGATATCTCAACCAAACTGACAGTATATGCATATGGGATGATCATATACATCCTGACCAAATTTGATTGGAATCGGACCACTATATCATATAGATACCATAGAAACGATCAGTCAAAAATCAAGTCTTAGTATCAAAAACTTTTTTTTCATAGTAAGTACGGGGTCTCCGACAGTCGAGTATGCTCGACTGTAGCACCGTCCACTAGTTTTAGTTATTAATATTCAAAAATAATTTTGTTTTAATTTCTTTTTTATTTTTTTGGTTATATCCAAATTATGTTAATTATTTTTTTTGTGTGAAAAGTGAAAGTTGCATATGTGAAAATAAGTAATATTTAAATTATTCCCCATTAATACAGTCAAACATCGCCGAAAGTACTTTCGTCGCTGGATCTGTGAATTGGTAAGCTGGAAAATTCTATTATTTAATTTTTTTTGTGCGATTGTATATATATTTCTTTTCCAAGGTATCATTAAGCAGGTTCTCGAGCAACGATGATCAATTGGCCGCAGCCACTTTATCGTGCGCATGCGTAGAACAACTTTTATAAGTTGCTTTAGAGCTGTTTTGTTTTGGCATTATCTTTTGCTTAACATTGACTGAGCTCACAAGAACCTGAGTGATATTGCGGAAAACGTAATTGACATGCAATTGAAGTTCAGTTATGTTGTTGTTGTTCTTGCATTGTGCTTGCTTTCGCTTTCGTCTAGCCAAAATTGCTAGTAAAACAGCTGTTCACAGTACAGTCGTGGCACCTAATATTAGGCATTTTCTGCATAAACGTAAAGTTTAAATAATGATTTTTTTCTTAATTATTTCTAAAGTTTATTGCATTTAAAGTAAAGTTTAAATAATAAATATTTTGTATGCTACATATGCAGGGATGCCACAGAATTCGCTTTCGCTTGAATTGCTCTTCAAATTCATTTCGCTGTGCCACAGGTCAAATCGCAGAATAATTTTACGCGTATTAAACTAGCGCTAAAATCGCTGGCATCCGATGCTGCCACCTAGTCCGATTTAGATTATCGAAGTCAGAGTCAGCGATGCCACATTTTTTAGTCAGAATTCGAAGTAAGGTATTTAAAAAAATATATCGAACCAGTTCAGTTTTTTTTTTAAATTAAGCATAAAAAAATAGGTCTTTTAAGGTAAATCAAGTTTTACCGCAAAAATCCTTTAACTTATTGTGCAATTTGTGAAAACATTTTTCACGAAGAGTTGCCAGACTAATGGCAGACAATTGCTAGAGTTGTCGAGTAATTTTTATTTTTTTGCGCCAATTACTTTTGAATTTTTTTTCAGCTAAATAAATTCAATTACTGCATAACTAATTAAATTATATCAATTAAATTAGAAAAAAATTAAAAACTATTGTTCTGCAATTATAAACTTAAAAAAGTTGCCAAACAAACCCTTAGGTAATTTAATCTGAGAAGGTGTCAGCGCTTAGCAGCCTAGTTCGAAAAGGTTGGTGAAAATGCTAAAAAACATTAAATCATTCGAGGTTCTGTGGCACCTCGGAAATTTCCGTGCGGCATTGCTTTCTGGGGAATTCTATTTCGCTTGCGATATCTGTGGCATCTCTGATAAAGTAAAATATTAAATAAATGATTCTTGGAAATTGCCACGAGAGGTTGCTGATTTAATTAGATAATAAAACCATATAATTATTTGTTAACAAACTAATAGATGCACTGAAAGAAACAAACAACAAAAAAGATTCTTATTTTTCTTTATCACTGCGGACGGCAGTCCGCGCTAGTGACGAAAGCAGCACGAAGGGTGCGAAAGGCGCCTAGCATACATACTATATATGTACACTGGAAGAATGGAAAATTTCCTATGATCGTCCGATCAGGTCGAGTTATATACCAATCAAAAGGTATTAATTTAACTTAGATGTGCATACTAAGACATTTGGAAACTCACCTGGTTCGTGAGATAAACAGGTGTAAGTGGGAGGGGCAAAATTTAAATGATTGGAGCAAATGGGGCAGCCTTTATGATTTTTTTTTTTTAATTATTTACTATTCTAATTAAAAATACGCGTCAAATGACAACTCGATCGCCGAGATCCAAACACTGGTTAAAAAGATAATAATTTTTGAAATTTTTAGTGGCCTTTCGAAAATGAGTTGAAAAGTCAGTCCACTTGTTTGTTTGTTTGGATCAAATCGTTGATTTAGCTTAAATAAGGACTTGTTCCCGATCAAAAATCTAGAAACGTTTGTTCTACGACTTTTCCGAAAAATCGCTAGTTTAGCGGGAAATCGCTAAAACCCGCTAAAATTAAAAAATTAAACCCCCATAGTGTCGAAACCATTGAAGCTACAGATATGATCTATATGTCATTGTAAAGGTAAAAGGCTCTTGAGCATACCTTTAAACTTTTTTTCATAAGTACACAGGTAAAAAGCTACAGGAGAAATAAGGTATTTTTCCCCACATTTTGGCGGTTTTTGCGAAAACGCCGCTAGCGATTTTTTTTAATTTTCAATATGTTGTAATTTGTAAAATTTTGCGTTTTTTATATGTAACACAAAATTTTCTACCTGTGGGTTTGGAAGATATTACCTGTTATCTAAATATTTTAACTTAATATACATATACCCTTAAACTGCTTGACATGTATATTCACTGCTTGAACCGTCATGCGCGACCCTACTGCTTGCAAAAAAATTGGTTTCTGCTTGCCGCAGATAAAACACTTCATAATTGCTATTACAACGGGCTTTAATTTATTAACATGAATGAATGGGTCTTTCCGCAATGCATTTTGATTTTTATACATTTTATAAAAGTGTCGTAGCAGCCAGAGTTGGTACTATGTAGCTGAAAGCTTTTTGCGTTGGACAAATTACTATTGCTGCCAGAAAGTTTGTTAATGCTTTGTGGCAATGCAAAATAATTAAATCTTTATACTATACTAGGGGGCTACGCCCCCTGCTCGCTTCGCTCGCCAACATTGTATTTAGTTGCCTGTTTTAACAAATTTATATAATACTAGGGGGCTATGCCTAGGTGTTTTTCATCGGATTGTTCCTATGGCAGCTTTAAGATATAGTCATTCCACTTTGACCAAATTTGGTCAAAATGTAAGAGACAGTACCAAACATGTAATCTGTGAGTTTGGTTGAGATATCTTAAGAAACAAAAAAGTTTCTCATACTAAAGGTGTTTTTCATCGGATTGTTCCTATGGCAGCTTTAAGATATAGTCATTCCACTTTGACCAAATTTGGTCAGAATGTAAGAGACAGTACCAAACATGTAATCTGTGAGTTTGGTTGAGATATCTTAAGAAACAAAAAAGTTTTTCATACTAAAGGTGTTTTTCATCGGATTGTTCCTATTGCAGCTATAAGATATAGTCATTCCACTTTGACCAAATTTGGTCAGAATGTAAGAGACAGTACCATACATATAATCTGTGAGTTCTTTGGGCGTTGACGTACTATGTATGTACGTTCAAGTGGTCCAAGCGACACCAAGCCTTAGCTTGTTACGCGCGGATCAGAAGACGAGTTCGCGGGCGGACGGAAACGAGTTGAACGGCATGCAAATTAAAAGGTCGCGAAGAGAGAAAGAAGATAGACAGTTACGGACATAAAATATGAAAACGGATATAGATTTAAATTACTAAGAAATATAATAAAACAAGTGGGAAAGGCTATAGTCGAGCTCCCGACTATAGGATACCCGTTACTTACATAAACAAATTAAAATTTTTTTATTGCATGCTTTTAGGCATTTTAATTGCTTAAAAGCTTTAATCAGCCAGTACCACCTTTCTGTTTGTCCGATCTTTTTGGGATTTAATAGGATGATAGGTAATAACAGTAGCTAACGTTCACCGTTTAAAAAAACATAATATCTTGAAAACTGTGCGTGTGGTGGATTTTCGCGATTTACGGAGGCGGAAAGGGGCGTGGCAAAATTTTGAAACAAACTTGACCTGCGTGGGGTTTACAGAAATCTGTGTGCCAAATTTGGTTGCTCTAGCTCTTATAGTCTCTGAGATCTAGGCGCTCACACAGACGGACAGACGGACGGACGGACAGACGGACATGGCTATATCGACTCGGCTGTTGATGCTGATCAAGAATATATATACTTTATAGGGTCGGAGATGCTTCCTTCTCCCTGTTACATACATTGCAACGAATACAATATCCCCTTTTACTTATTTTTAATAAGTAACGGGTATAAATACTAAACTAATTATTATTAGCTAAATGGGTTAGTAGCAAAATTGTTAGATTTGAAATGGAGTTAGCTTCGGAAACAATATAAACAAGTGGGAAAGGCTATAGTCGAGCTCCCGACTATAGGATACCCGTTACTTACATAAATAAATAAAAATTTTTTATTGCATGCTTTTAGGCACTTTAATTGCTTAAAAGCTTTAATCAGCCAGTACCACCTTTCTATTTGTCCGATCTTGTCGGGATTTAGTAAGATGATAGGTAATAACAGTAGCTAACGTTCACTGTTTAAAAAGACCTAATATTTTGAAAACTGTGCGTGTGGTGGACTTTCGCGATTTAAGGAGGCGGAAAGGGGCGTGGCAAAATTTTGAAGCAAACTTGACCTGCGTGGGGTTTATAGAAATCTGTGTGCCAAATTTGGTTGCTCTAGCTCTTATAGTCTCTGAGATCTAGGCGCTCACACAGACGGACAGACGGACAGACGGACGGACGGACAGACGGACAGACGGACGGACGGACAGACGGACATGGCTATATCGACTCGGCTGTTGATGCTGATCAAGAATATATATACTTTATAGGGTCGGAGATGCTTCCTTCTCCCTGTTACATACATTGCAACGAATACAATATTCCCTTTTACTTATTTTTAATAAGTAACGGGTATAAAAAGCCTATTGTATTCCGAACACAGCATTCTAAAAGGTTCATGCAATGCATAGTTAGATCTACAGATAGGAAGAGAAATAGGAATAAAATTTCTAGATACTACTCTACGAGGAACAGAAAAGTTGAGTTGTGACATTAATTCAGTAGAGTCAATGTCACCACCAATAAGCTTACACATAAAAATAATACCAAGCATAATTCTACGATTTGATAAAGAAGGAAGGTCTATTAATAAAAGCCTACTAGAGTACGAAGGCAGTCTCACGTACCGATTCAATGCGACTTTGGTGCACAGTATACTGAGGACACCAGACACATGAACCGTACTCCAAAATTGGACGGACTAAAGATATGTAAAGAGTCTTAGTTATATAGGGGTCATTGAATTCCTTCGACCACCTCTTTATAAAACCCAGAACTGACATAGCTTTATTGACCATCTTAAATATATGGTCGGAAAATTTAAGCTTGTGATCTAAGAGTATACCTAGATCATCAACAGCAGTAATCCTATCAAGAGGACCACCATACAGTGAGTATGACGCCAAAAAAGGGTTAGTGCGGTAAAAAGTCATTACGTTACATTTAGAACAGTTTCAATTTAAAAGATTCACACGGCACCATGACTGAAAAGAGTCAAGATCTTCCTGCAATTTGAAGTGGCATGGCCAATCTTTATATTGCAGACAAATTTTAACATCATCGGCATACATAAGTACACGAGAGTTTGTTAAAACTGTTGGTAGATCATTTATAAACAGTGTGAAAAGCAAAGGACCGAGATGACTACCTTGGGGAACTCCAGAGGTAACCCGGAATGACTTAGAAAAAGTTATTAAACAGAACTTTTTGAGTTCTGTGTTTCAAATAGCTTGAAATCCAGCGAATAAGGGTGGTCGGAAAACCAATTATGTCAAGCTTATGTAATAAAAGAGAATGGTTGACTGAGTCAAAAGCTTTACTGAAATCGGTATAAATGATATCAGTTTGTTTGTTATTACGGAAGCCGCGGATAACAAACGACGAAAGTTCTAGAAGATTAGTTGTAGTGGATCTACGTTTGACAAATCCATGCTGGTAGGGAGAGATAATTGAACAACACAAGTGCTGTAAATGATTGGTTAAAATCTTCTCAAAAACTTTAGGAATAGCGGACAACTTAGAGATTCCCCTATAGTTTTTGGCGTCAGACTTACTTCCCTTTTTGTGCAGAGGAATAATAAATGACTCCTTCCAAATAGAGGGAAAAATCGCAGAATCTAATGACAGAGAAAATAGCTTCAGCAGGGGTCCACATAGCGCTCTGGCTCCATACCGAAGTACACAACCAGGAACACCATCCGGACCAGGTAAAAACACCGGCTTAACCATCTCAAGATCACGAATCAGCGCCTCCTCACTAATTAAGGGACTGAAAATACAGTTCGATCGAGGCATATCAAAAGGATAAGATTCAAAAGAATAGTTAGACGAAGAGTAAGTGGTTTGAAAAAACGTTGCAAAAAGATCGGCGATCGCTTGATCTGTGTATGCCTTCGAATTTTCATAGGATAGAGAAGATGGATAGGAAGAAGATTTATAAAGTCTGGACTTTGAGTTCTTTAGGTGAGAAAGTTCTTTAGAAAACCATGGTTTATTAGACCTAGTCGGATAAGCTGAAGGAATGCAGGCATCAAAACACGCGTTCAATCTATTATAAAATAGTTTAATGGCGATGCTCAAATCAGTACAGACAAATAGATCGGCTAAGAAGCTCGTTCAATTTCGAAAAGTCAGCTTTGCGAAACTGGCGAACTCGAACAGTTGGCGTAATATGAAAATTAGTTACTGATGTGCCAAGGTCGATCACCAATTCTAATGTTGGATGATAGGGATCTTCAGGATATGTGAGTGGTTCGGTTCTTGACAGGACTACACTAGCCGGATCACAAACAAAACATAAGTCTAGCTGCCGGCTTAATGAATTTTTAACATGGTTTATTTGGCACAAAGATATGTCAAATAATCCATCGATAAAGCCATGTTCAGTCGTTGGGGTTAATGAATTCGACTCATTATTCTGTAACCACGTTGTTCTTGGCAAATTAAAATCCCCAAGAACTATGAGGTGGTCTTTGTCAGAAAGAAGATTATTGACGGATTGAATAGCGGATAAATGATTATGATAAACTGATATATCTGAAGATCTGATACGCCACGGAAACATATTTTAATAGAAATAAATTCAATGTCAATCGGGCTAACGAAAGGTATTTCTTCTGAAGAGAGGTTGGAGTCTACAGCAATTAGAACCCCACCACCTCTTTGGGAAGGACGATCAAGCCGATACGTTGTATACTTCACTGAAAAGATTTCCGAATCGAGAATATCCGGTTTTAACCAGGTTTCAGTGAACACAACAACATGAAAAGGGAAAGTAAGACTGTCAACGTATAGTTTGTTAATCTTACTACGCAAGCCACGAACATTTTGATAAGCTAACCAAAGGGAAGATATTAGTTTTTTGAGGAAGAAGAAGAAGAAGAAGAAGAAGAAGACGAGGTAGCTACTGTAGTATTTTGCACAGGGTCTTTGGGGGGAAGCCTAATCGGATTCCGATTTTTAATTTTGGGCTTATACTCTTTTACCACCAAATACTCCGGCCAAAAGCTTGGTGAGGATGTGGTGGCAAAATGTTCTGGGGGTACGTTGATCTTGAAAGATGCAACTTGCCTGTTATAAGAAAACTTAAATTTCTCCACCTTGATAGTGGCATCGCTTATTTTGGCCTGAATATAGGCCATCACATCTTCAGATGTAGAATCAGGGGCGAGCCTGGAAACAAAAATCTGCTTCATTGGCGGAATCCCCACCAGAGGTCTAGAAACCAGAGGCGGAACAGCTGGCGTACTGTCACCTGTGGGTTCTAGATTAACCGGTGAACCGGCTGTAACTGTAACTGGAGGAGGGGCTTTGTTTGATTTTGGTCTGCCTGTTCTTTTTTTCACAACAGCAGATGAATCGGACAAAGGAGCAGAAATAGCTGCGTCCGTCGGCACATCGTCAACAATGGGGACATCCACAACCATCGATGCTATTGGAGTAGCAAACATGGGGGGCCGACGGGGCTGTAGGAGTGAGGAACTGTTCCACTGTCGAAAATTGGCTGACCGCGGTTGTTTGCAAGTCACGAGGTGTCGATTTCTTGCGCTTTGGAGACTCACCCAATAGCTTAAGACTATTGAACTGAGCATCCACAGCAAGAAATTAAGCATTAAGCTTGTTAAAGCCAACACTCAAATCCTTGAAACCACTCATCGTCTGCCTCATAAACACACGCATCTCAGTCTCAATCTCACGACAGGACTCACATGTCCAGCTAAGTCCAGTCCGTTGGGCAACGGCATCCGCTACTATCCCTGAGTAGCCAGCGCATTTTACATGCACCAAATTACTACAGAGCCAGCAACAAATACTCGGCTGCGCAGCAGTAATCTGCTTTTGGCAGCTTTTCTTTATACAGACAAAACTCATTTTAACTAAAATTTCACTACTAGTTGACCACTGTGCAATATGAAAGCAAAACCAATTACAAGAAGTAAACAGAAATGCGCGGCCAACAACAATGCAGAAGCGCTGATCAAAACTCTACACGACTGTTAGAAACTGTGGAAACACAAACAATAACAACTCAGCTAATACACTCTGCAGGGGGCAAAGTACAAAAGTTGAGAGCCAGAGAGCGATGCACAACAACAACAATAATACCAATGCACTCAGCGGGAAGCCAGGCACAAAGAGAACATGCAAAAATTTACTCACCGACAACAACAAAGCTGAAAGCGCGGCTTAAAATTCCAAAGGAAAGCAAATGACAAAAACACAGCACTTGATACCCAAATATATTATTGATTAGTAAATAAATACTAATAATAAACATGCACTACTTTATGAAAGATAGTCAGCACAACGGTACTGATGATAGAGATTGGCATCTCTTGAAACAGCTGTATACCGTGCCATGCTCCTTGCAATCTGCAAGTGTTTTGTGTGTTGTTGTTTGTTGGTGTCTTATAGACATTACTAGACCTCAAGTTAGCTAAAACTTATTTCTACAATATAGAAAGGTCGCAAAAACAAACATTTTTAAACATAAACGGACGACACGCCGGAATAATTTTTGAAATAGTAGCAACACTCTCTTGTTACTGACAAAAACATATTAAAAAAAAACAAAATTGTTATTGCAACAAAAATGCCGATGGCATTTGCACAATAACGACGGCAACAACAACACACAAAGGGCTAGATCAGCTTCACAGCTATTTTTTCACTTTTGAGAACTAAAATTCACAACTGGTTCTGGCTTCTCAAAAGTGACATTAGGCTGAGATCGCTGGTCAAGTCAGCACAACGGTACTGATGATAGAGATTGGCATCTCTTGAAACAGCTGTATACCGTGCCATGCTCCTTGCAATCTGCAAGTGTTTTGTGTGTTGTTGTTTGTTGGTGTCTTATAGACATTACTAGACCTCAAGTTAGCTAAAACTTATTTCTACAATATAGAAAGGTCGCAAAAACAAACATTTTTAAACATAAACGGACGACACGCCGGAATAATTTTTGAAATAGTAGCAACACTCTCTTGTTTCTGACAAAAACATATTAAAAAAAAACAAAATTGTTATTGCAACAAAAATGCCGATGGCATTTGCACAATAACGACGGCAACAACAACACACAAAGGGCTAGATCAGCTTCACAGCTATTTTTTCACTTTTGAGAACTAAAATTCACAACTGGTTCTGGCTTCTCAAAAGTGACATTAGGCTGAGATCGCTGGTCAAGTCAGCACAACGGTACTGATGATAGAGATTGGCATCTCTTGAAACAGCTGTATACCGTGCCATGCTCCTTGCAATCTGCAAGTGTTTTGTGTGTTGTTGTTTGTTGGTGTCTTATAGACATTACTAGACCTCAAGTTAGCTAAAACTTATTTCTACAATATAGAAAGGTCGCAAAAACAAACATTTTTAAACATAAACGGACGACACGCCAAAATAATTTTTGAAATAGTAGCAACACTCTCTTGTTACTGACAAAAACATATTAAAAAAAACAAAATTGTTATTGCAACAAAAATGCCGATGGCATTTGCACAATAACGACGGCAACAACAACACACAAAGGGCTAGATCAGCTTCACAGCTATTTTTTCACTTTTGAGAACTAAAATTCACGACTGGTTCTGGCTTCTCAAAAGTGACATTAGGCTGAGATCGCTGGTCAAGTCAGCACAACGGTACTGATGATAGAGATTGGCATCTCTTGAAACAGCTGTATACCGTGCCATGCTCCTTGCAATCTGCAAGTGTTTTGTGTGTTGTTGTTTGTTGGTGTCTTATAGACATTACTAGACCTCAAGTTAGCTAAAACTTATTTCTACAATATAGAAAGGTCGCAAAAACAAACATTTTTAAACATAAACGGACGACACGCCGGAATAATTTTTGAAATAGTAGCAACACTCTCTTGTTACTGACAAAAACATATAAAAAAAACAAAATTGTTATTGCAACAAAAATGCCGATGGCATTTGCACAATAACGACGGCAACAACAACACACAAAGGGCTAGATCAGCTTCACAGCTATTTTTTCACTTTTGAGAACTAAAATTCACAACTGGTTCTGGCTTCTCAAAAGTGACATTAGGCTGAGATCGCTGGTCAAGTCAGCACAACGGTACTGATGATAGAGATTGGCATCTCTTGAAACAGCTGTATACCGTGCCATGCTCCTTGCAATCTGCAAGTGTTTTGTGTGTTGTTGTTTGTTGGTGTCTTATAGACATTACTAGACCTCAAGTTAGCTAAAACTTATTTCTACAATATAGAAAGGTCGCAAAAACAAACCTTTTTAAACATAAACGGACGACACGCCGGAATAATTTTTGAAATAGTAGCAACACTCTCTTGTTACTGACAAAAACATATTAAAAAAAACAAAATTGTTATTGCAACAAAAATGCCGATGGCATTTGCACAATAACGACGGCAACAACAACACACAAAGGGCTAGATCAGCTTCACAGCTATTTTTTCACTTTTGAGAACTAAAATTCACAACTGGTTCTGGCTTCTCAAAAGTGACATTAGGCTGAGATCGCTGGTCAAGTCAGCACAACGGTACTGATGATAGAGATTGGCATCTCTTGAAACAGCTGTATACCGTGCCATGCTCCTTGCAATCTGCAAGTGTTTTGTGTGTTGTTGTTTGTTGGTGTCTTATAGACATTACTAGACCTCAAGTTAGCTAAAACTTATTTCTACAATATAGAAAGGTCGCAAAAACAAACATTTTTAAACATAAACGGACGACACGCCGGAATAATTTTTGAAATAGTAGCAACACTCTCTTGTTACTGACAAAAACATATTAAAAAAAACAAAATTGTTATTGCAACAAAAATGCCGATGGCATTTGCACAATAACGACGGCAACAACAACACACAAAGGGCTAGATCAGCTTCACAGCTATTTTTTCACTTTTGAGAACTAAAATTCACAACTGGTTCTGGCTTCTCAAAAGTGACATTAGGCTGAGATCGCTGGTCAAGTCAGCACAACGGTACTGATGATAGAGATTGGCATCTCTTGAAACAGCTGTATACCGTGCCATGCTCCTTGCAATCTGCAAGTGTTTTGTGTGTTGTTGTTTGTTGGTGTCTTATAGACATTACTAGACCTCAAGTTAGCTAAAACTTATTTCTACAATATAGAAAGGTCGCAAAAACAAACATTTTTAAACATAAACGGACGACACGCCGGAATAATTTTTGAAATAGTAGCAACACTCTCTTGTTACTGACAAAAACATATTAAAAAAAACAAAATTGTTATTGCAACAAAAATGCCGATGGCATTTGCACAATAACGACGGCAACAACAACACACAAAGGGCTAGATCAGCTTCACAGCTATTTTTTCACTTTTGAGAACTAAAATTCACAACTGGTTCTGGCTTCTCAAAAGTGACATTAGGCTGAGATCGCTGGTCAAGTCAGCACAACGGTACTGATGATAGAGATTGGCATCTCTTGAAACAGCTGTATACCGTGCCATGCTCCTTGCAATCTGCAAGTGTTTTGTGTGTTGTTGTTTGTTGGTGTCTTATAGACATTACTAGACCTCAAGTTAGCTAAAACTTATTTCTACAATATAGAAAGGTCGCAAAAACAAACCTTTTTAAACATAAACGGACGACACGCCGGAATAATTTTTGAAATAGTAGCAACACTCTCTTGTTACTGACAAAAACATATTAAAAAAAACAAAATTGTTATTGCAACAAAAATGCCGATGGCATTTGCACAATAACGACGGCAACAACAACACACAAAGGGCTAGATCAGCTTCACAGCTATTTTTTCACTTTTGAGAACTAAAATTCACAACTGGTTCTGGCTTCTCAAAAGTGACATTAGGCTGAGATCGCTGGTCAAGTCAGCACAACGGTACTGATGATAGAGATTGGCATCTCTTGAAACAGCTGTATACCGTGCCATGCTCCTTGCAATCTGCAAGTGTTTTGTGTGTTGTTGTTTGTTGGTGTCTTATAGACATTACTAGACCTCAAGTTAGCTAAAACTTATTTCTACAATATAGAAAGGTCGCAAAAACAAACATTTTTAAACATAAACGGACGACACGCCGGAATAATTTTTGAAATAGTAGCAACACTCTCTTGTTACTGACAAAAACATATTAAAAAAAACAAAATTGTTATTGCAACAAAAATGCCGATGGCATTTGCACAATAACGACGGCAACAACAACACACAAAGGGCTAGATCAGCTTCACAGCTATTTTTTCACTTTTGAGAACTAAAATTCACAACTGGTTCTGGCTTCTCAAAAGTGACATTAGGCTGAGATCGCTGGTCAAGTCAGCACAACGGTACTGATGATAGAGATTGGCATCTCTTGAAACAGCTGTATACCGTGCCATGCTCCTTGCAATCTGCAAGTGTTTTGTGTGTTGTTGTTTGTTGGTGTCTTATAGACATTACTAGACCTCAAGTTAGCTAAAACTTATTTCTATTTTTTTTTAGCTTTAATTAATTTTTTATTAATTTTGTAATTAGCCTTCTAAGAAAGTAACAATGCCAGAAGCATATGTTATTTTTATGCATTGCAGTTTTGTTGCTCGACAATGCGGGTTAAATTTGTTTAATTGAATTAAGCTGTTACGGTAAACTGATTTTAATTAAATTTCTATTTTCTTCTCTTAATTAGTACAAGATTTGTTCAAATTTAAATAAAACATCATGCAACATATAAATATACGTAACTATTCGTTTTGAAATATCGATAAATTGTATGAGTCCTAAATTTGAGATTGATAAATACACAATATAAATAGTTCTAATTATAATTGTAAGAACTTTATTCCTGAAGGCCTTTATTATGTCTGTTAGTGATATTTGTATATAAATAACATTTCTTATTTAAGTCCTGCATGTCAGCCCAGCATACCCGATTTTATAATTTTTAATCGGAACAGGGTATAAATATATGCAAATCACAGCTGACGCAATAGTATGCCCCCATATTTTTCGATTACTTGTGACAGTGTCACCATGTTACACCAAAAGTTAACAATAGTTAAGTGGGCACAATGTTGCGTCAGCTGTGGTTTGTTTACATTTTGAGCATGAATTTCCGATTTTCATAAAAAGAGGAGAACATTGGCAAAAGTCAATATAGTAACTTTGAGATCCTCCGTGTGATTTGTGGTCAACTATGTATGCCGTCTCACTAAAGCTCACTAAAGCTCCGTGGATCTTATTCTTACGTTGCCACGTCTGTCATAACTTTTACAAATAATACATTTTACCGTGTAAGTTAAATTATAAATAAAAGTTGATTTTTTTTGGCGAAAGAAATTTGTGTACCGGCCTGAAAAATTCTTGGCGATGCCACCCCTGTCATTTAGGCAATCGATACTAACATATCAAAATTACACTAGTTTACAAAATTAAAACTTTTTTTTGCAAAGTGAATCAAAGTAATTTTTTCTTACGGAGTTTGGCCCCCTAAACACGAAAATGGCATTTAAAATTTTTTTTATGGAAGCGTTTTCGAAATATTTGAGTTTTTTCCGAATTTTCGAGGTTACTCCAACACTTTTGAGTATATTTCCATTTTTATTTATCCGATTTTTGCAAGCATGCACTTATATTAAATGTAAGTTAATTCTCTTCAACTTTCTTTCATGCAGTATTAAGATCGGTTCAGCAGTTCAGGTGCTAGCGATTTTAAAAAGTTCGAAAATTGTCGTTTTTTATGATTTTTTGAGTTTAAAAGCTAAAATATTGTCCTGGAAAAAATAGAAATCACGAAGATACAATTTTTCTGAAACATTTAACGTAAAGCTTAATCTGTTCCAAAAAAAAATAAAGTATTGTTCATTAAAATCCATTGACAGATGGCGAAGTAATATATATTTAAATGTTTTTAGATTGTCACGTTTTTCCTTTATTTATGTTAACAGCTATGTTAACAGCTCTGTTAACCTGCCGACTCCCTTGCACATTGCAAGTACCTTATGCGGAAACCGCTAAAAATAAGATTACTCACTTTTGCATTACTTTGCCATCTATCGATGGATTTTAATGAGCAATACTTTATTTTCTTTGTAACAGTTTAAGCTTCACGTTAAATCTTTAAGAAAAATTTTATCTTTGTGATTTCTATTTTTTCCAGGACGATATGTTAGCTTTCGAGCTCAAAAAATCGCAAAAAACGCCCATTTTCGAACTTATTTAAATGGCTAGCACCTGAACTGCTGAACAGATCTTAATACTTTATGCAAGAAAGTTGAAGAGAATTAACTTACTAACCTTTGATTTAAGACCTTGTTTGGTCAAATCGGATCTGTAGAAATGGAAATATACTTAAAAGTGTTGGAGTAACCTCGAAAATTCGAAAAAAATCGAATATTTCGAAAACGCTTCCATGAAAAAAATTTTAAGTGCCGTTTTCGTATTTAGCGGGCCAATGTCCATAAGAAAAAAATACTTTGGTTCACTTTGCATTTTGGCTGTAAACCAGTGTTATTAGTGCTCGTGTGTTCATCTATATCGATATCTCACACCGATATACAAGACAAATTATTGTGCCATTGTTAGATTAGCTTAGCTTAATTGTTTGGACAAAAATTAATATTTGAAGAACAAATCTTTAAAGATAAATAAAAATTATTCGAACGATTAATATTAAGCAAAAGCGTCTACTAGAATCAAAAATTAAATACAAGTAAGTAGAAATGGAATAAATAACGCTTGTGAAAGTAAATAACTATGTGTGTGTGTGTGTGTCATTAATAAGTTTGCAGATCAGTTTCTTTTATTACCTGCCTCCCAGATTATTTCGCCCACAACTGAAATGAATAAATGAATTTTTATTTTAATGGGTAGGAGAAAATAAAAAAAAATATATTCGTCGATTTGTTATTTATCATATGTCAATTAATTTGCGAGCCACTGTAGATAAATGGATCATTGTGAATGGAGACTATTTTGTTTATATTTTGTGTATCATAAAAAAAATTTGTTTTGTTTTTTTTTATGGTTTGTGAGCATAGCTCGCAAATAACTGTCGACCGTTTTTTTTCTTGCGCTCTCGTTGCGAGCACAACCGAAAAAGTTCGTACTCTCTCCCTCTGAGCAAGAGACTCTTGCTGTCTTCATTTATGTTTTCTGTTGAGCTCTTTTCGTTGAGCTCTTTGTATGTCGGTCTTTCAATGAGCAGTGCGTAAAGAGCGAAACGAAGAACGCTCGCATAATGAGACTCAGCAAAAGACCGTTTGACCGAAAACTCAACGCAAACGGTCATCACATTTATTTGCGTTGTTGTGAAAAAGAAATAATATAATTTTTTTAACAAAACAATTTCAATTTCAAATATTTCACAACTTTACACACAATTCACGATCGCAATTAATAAATTTTGTCTGCAAAACAGACGCTTAGTGCTTGCCTATGCGTGTGAATGTATACCAATACATATGCAAAACCCGTTTGCTTCATTGAACACGACGAAACAGTATTGCAACAACGAGAACAAAACAAAATAGAAAAAAACGGTTTCTCTCCGAGCGCGAGCGAGCTCATTTAAGAACCGAAAAACGTTTGCTCGCTGAGTCTTTTCGTAAAGAGTAAGGAAAAGACATTTATTTGCAGACAACGAGAAACGGTCAACAGTTATTTGCGAGCTATGTTTGTGAGTGAATGGTTGCGTGTATCACTTAATTTTCTCTATTCACAAAATAATAATTATTTTTCATTTTTTTCTTTGAGCTATAATCATAAGCTAATGCTATTATTTTTAATACTGTTAAAAAAAAAGTAATAACTAATTTCAAAGAAAAAAATAAATTTAACTAAGTACACTAGTTTGTAAAATTAAAACTTTTTTTGCAAAGTGAATCAAAGTATATTTTTCTTATGGAGTTTGGCCCGCTAAATACGAAAATGGCATTTAAAATTTTTTTTATGGAAGTGTTTTCAAAATATTCGAGTTTTTTCGAATTTTCGAGGTTTTTTGCACGAAAATTCAAATTGCGAAAATTAGTAAACAAAATTAAAAAAAGATAAATTGAAGAAAAAATAGAAAAAAAAACATTTATGTATGAAAGAATAACATACATATAAATTAACACAAGAAAAATAAAAAAGAATAGATTAAATTAAGGGGAAAAAATATTTAAATAAATTTTAAATATAAAAAAAAAAATTAAAAAAGTTATATTGAAGAAATTTTAAAATAATTAAATATAAAAGAAAAATTAAAAAAGCTTTACTAAAGAAATTAAAAAGTTTAAAATAAAAAGATTAAATTTGCTAAATTATTTTTAAAAAATAAATATCAAAAATTCAAGAGAAGAATAAAAAGAAAAAAAATTTAACCATTAAAAAAAAGAAAAGAAATATAAAATTTAAATTAAGAAATTAAGTCTTGTGTATTCTTTAGTTTTATTTATTACTCTTATAAAATAATACAAAATAAAAACTTGAACATATTTTTAATCAAAAATAAAGAACATAAAAACAAATTACTTATTCAAAATGTTTGGGCGGAATATTAAGAAAGTATATAATTTTAAGAGAAAGCTTATTTCCGAAACTGAAAGTGTAGATAGTAAAAAGGTTAAAAAAATATTATGATAAATTAGCATTCGAACTCAAAAAATCGCAAAAAACGACCATTTTCGAACTTATTAAAATCGCTAGCTCACCTTTGATTTAAGACCTTGTTTGGTCAAATCGGATCTGTAGAAATGAAAATATACTTAAAAGTGTTGGAGTAACCTCGAAAATTCGAAAAAATCGAATATTTCGAAAACGCTTCCATGAAAAAAATTTTAAGTGCCGTTTTCGTATTTAGCGGGCCAATGTCCATAAGAAAAAAATACTTTGGTTCACTTTGCATTTTGGCTGTAAACCAGTGTTATTAGTGCTCGTGTGTTCATCTATATCGATATCTCACACCGATATACAAGACAAATTATTGTGCCATTGTTAGATTAGCTTAGCTTAATTGTTTGGACAAAAATTAATATTTGAAGAACAAATCTTTAAAGATAAATAAAAATTATTCGAACGATTAATATTAAGCAAAAGCGTCTACTAGAATCAAAAATTAAATACAAGTAAGTAGAAATGGAATAAATAACGCTTGTGAAAGTAAATAACTATGTGTGTGTGTGTGTGTCATTAATAAGTTTGCAGATCAGTTTCTTTTATTACCTGCCTCCCAGATTATTTCGCCCACAACTGAAATGAATAAATGAATTTTTATTTTAATGGGTAGGAGAAAATAAAAAAAAATATATTCGTCGATTTGTTATTTATCATATGTCAATTAATTTGCGAGCCACTGTAGATAAATGGATCATTGTGAATGGAGACTATTTTGTTTATATTTTGTGTATCATAAAAAAAATTTGTTTTGTTTTTTTTTATGGTTTGTGAGCATAGCTCGCAAATAACTGTCGACCGTTTTTTTTCTTGCGCTCTCGTTGCGAGCACAACCGAAAAAGTTCGTACTCTCTCGCTCTGAGCAAGAGACTCTTGCTGTCTTCATTTATGTTTTCTGTTGAGCTCTTTTCGTTGAGCTCTTTGTATGTCGGTCTTTCAATGAGCAGTGCGTAAAGAGCGAAACGAAGAACGCTCGCATAATGAGACTCAGCAAAAGACCGTTTGACCGAAAACTCAACGCAAACGGTCATCACATTTATTTGCGTTGTTGTGAAAAAGAAATAATATAATTTTTTTAACAAAACAATTTCAATTTCAAATATTTCACAACTTTACACACAATTCACGATCGCAATTAATAAATTTTGTCTGCAAAACAGACGCTTAGTGCTTGCCTATGCGTGTGAATGTATACCAATACATATGCAAAACCCGTTTGCTTCATTGAACACGACGAAACAGTATTGCAACAACGAGAACAAAACAAAATAGAAAAAAACGGTTTCTCTCCGAGCGCGAGCGAGCTCATTTAAGAACCGAAAAACGTTTGCTCGCTGAGTCTTTTCGTAAAGAGTCAGGAAAAGACATTTATTTGCAGACAACGAGAAACGGTCAACAGTTATTTGCGAGCTATGTTTGTGAGTGAATGGTTGCGTGTATCACTTAATTTTCTCTATTCACAAAATAATAATTATTTTTCATTTTTTTCTTTGAGCTATAATCATAAGCTAATGCTATTATTTTTAATACTGTTAAAAAAAAAGTAATAACTAATTTCAAAGAAAAAAATAAATTTAACTAAGTACACTAGTTTGTAAAATTAAAACTTTTTTTGCAAAGTGAATCAAAGAATATTTTTCTTATGGAGTTTGGCCCGCTAAATACGAAAATGGCATTTAAAATTTTTTTTATGGAAGTGTTTTCAAAATATTCGAGTTTTTTCGAATTTTCGAGGTTTTTTGCACGAAAATTCAAATTGCGAAAATTAGTAAACAAAATTAAAAAAAGATAAATTGAAGAAAAAATAGAAAAAAAAACATTTATGTATGAAAGAATAACATACATATAAATTAACACAAGAAAAATAAAAAAGAATAGATTAAATTAAGGGGAAAAAATATTTAAATAAATTTTAAATATAAAAAAAAAAATTAAAAAAGTTATATTGAAGAAATTTTAAAATAATTAAATATAAAAGAAAAATTAAAAAAGCTTTACTAAAGAAATTAAAAAGTTTAAAATAAAAAGATTAAATTTGCTAAATTATTTTTAAAAAATAAATATCAAAAATTCAAGAGAAGAATAAAAAGAAAAAAAATTTAACCATTAAAAAAAAGAAAAGAAATATAAAATTTAAATTAAGAAATTAAGTCTTGTGTATTCTTTAGTTTTATTTATTACTCTTATAAAATAATACAAAATAAAAACTTGAACATATTTTTAATCAAAAATAAAGAACATAAAAACAAATTACTTATTCAAAATGTTTGGGCGGAATATTAAGAAAGTATATAATTTTAAGAGAAAGCTTATTTCCGAAACTGAAAGTGTAGATAGTAAAAAGGTTAAAAAAATATTATGATAAATTAGCATTCGAACTCAAAAAATCGCAAAAAACGACCATTTTCGAACTTATTAAAATCGCTAGCTCACCTTTGATTTAAGACCTTGTTTGGTCAAATCGGATCTGTAGAAATGAAAATATACTTAAAAGTGTTGGAGTAACCTCGAAAATTCGAAAAAAATCGAATATTTCGAAAACGCTTCCATGAAAAAAATTTTAAGTGCCGTTTTCGTATTTAGCGGGCCAATGTCCATAAGAAAAAAATACTTTGGTTCACTTTGCATTTTGGCTGTAAACCAGTGTTATTAGTGCTCGTGTGTTCATCTATCACTGCGGACGGCAGTCCGCGCTAGTGACGAAAGCAGCACGAAGGGTGCGAAAGGCGACTAGCATATATACACAGGAAGAATGGAAAATTTGCTATGACTGTCAGATCAGGTCGAGTTATATAGCGATCGAAAGGTATCAATAAAACTTACAAATGTGCATACTAAGACTTTTGAAAACTCACCTGGTTCGTGAGATAAACAGGTGTAAGTGGGAGGGGCAAAATTTAAATGATTGGAGCAAATGGGGCCGTTGGAGCCTTTCTGATTTTTTTTTTATAATTTTTTACTATTCTAATCAAAAATACGCGTCGAATGACACCTCGATCCTCAAAATCCGACCACTATTTCAAAAGATAATTAATTTTGAAATTTTTAGTGGCCTTCCGAAAATGAGATGAAAAGTCAGTTTGTCTGTTTGTTTGTTTGTTTGGATCAAATCGTTAATTTAGCTTAAAAGTTTGAATGAGGACTTGTTCCCGCCCAAAAATATAGAAACGTTTGTTCTACGACTTTTTCGAAAAATCGCTAGTTTAGCGGGAAATCGCTAAAAACCGCTAAAATTGAAACCCCTATAGCATCCAAACGATAGAAGCTACAGATGTGATATATACATCGTTGAAAAGGTATTTTGAAGGGCTTTTAGTCATACCTTCAAAGTTTTTTTTTTAAGTAAAAAGGTAAACAGCTACAGGTGAAATAAGGTATTTTTTCCCACATTTTAGCGATTTAAGAAAAATCTACACATCAAATCACTTAAAAATATGTTATATGTTATAGGCAATTTTATTCCGCTTCTTTTGACATATAACACATATCTGTCAAAATTCGTTTGGGCAAGATATTACATATTAACTGAATATACCTTTTACCTTTACACTACTGCTTGTACATATGCAGTATGTACACTGCTTGCAGCGTAATGCGGAAATAAACTGCTTGCAAGTGGTGAATTCTTTTAGCGGCAGATAAATCATTTTATAATCAAAATATAGAAACGTTTGTTTTACGACTTTTTCGAAAAATAGCTAGTTAAGCGGGAAATCGCTAAAAACCGCTAAAATTGAAACCCCCATAGCATCCAAGCGATAAAAGCTACAGATGTGATCTATATATCGTTGAAAAGGTATTTCAAAGGGCTCTTAGGCATACTTTGAACTTTTTTAAGATAAAAGGTAAACAGCTACAGGTGAAATAAGGTATTTTTTCCTATATTTTGGCGATTTTGAGAAAACGCTAGTAATGATTTTTTCTAATTTTGCATGTATGTTTGTAAAAGGAACTAGTGTTGCCAGACAGTTTGTTTTTGCTTGTACAAACAATAAACACCTTTTGACAAAGTTGTACCGTCAACAAATATTGCAATTTTCAAAATTTCTGATATATTACTCCAAAATTTCTGATATCTTATAAAAAAAACCTCTTTACGAGGTAAAAGTCTAGTGACGAAATCATTTTCATGCACCAAAATTTCTGATATCCAATTTTGTGACGAATAATATTAAGGTTTACTTATAAATTACTAAAAAAAAATATTGTCACTCGGCACTGCGCAAAAAATAAATATTTATTAGGTATGATGAAATTAGCGCAATGTGCCGAGTGACAATATTTTTTTTTTAGTAATTTATAAGTAAACCTTAATATTATTCGTCACAAAATTGGATATCAGAAATTTTGGTGCATGAAAATGATTTCGTCACTAGACTTTTACCTCGTAAAGAGGTTTTTTTTATAACATATCGATATCTCACACCGATACACAAGACAAATTATTGTGCCATTGTTAGATTAGCTTAGCTTAATTGTTTGGACAAAAATTAATATTTGAAGAACAAATCTTTAAAGATAAATAAAAATTATTCGAACGATTAATATTAAGCAAAAGCGTCTACTAGAATCAAAAATTAAATACAAGTAAGTAGAAATGGAATAAATAACGCTTGTGAAAGTAAATAACTATGTGTGTGTGTGTGTGTCATTAATAAGTTTGCAGATCAGTTTCTTTTATTACCTGCCTCCCAGATTATTTCGCCCACAACTGAAATGAATAAATGAATTTTTATTTTAATGGGTAGGAGAAAATAAAAAAATTATATTCGTCGATTTGTTATTTATCATATGTCAATTAATTTGCGAGCCACTGTAGATAAATGGATCATTGTGAATGGAGACCATTTTGTTTATATTTTGTGTATCATAAAAAAAATTTGTTTTGTTTTTTTTTATGGTTTGTGAGCATAGCTCGCAAATAACTGTCGACCGTTTTTTTTCTTGCGCTCTCGTTGCGAGCACAACCGAAAAAGTTCGTACTCTCTCGCTCTGAGCAAGAGACTCTTGCTGTCTTCATTTATGTTTTCTGTTGAGCTCTTTTCGTTGAGCTCTTTGTATGTCGGTCTTTCAATAAGCAGTGCGTAAAGAGCGAAACGAAAAACGCTCGCATAATGAGACTCAGCAAAAGACCGTTTGACCGAAAACTCAACGCAAACGGTCTTCACATTTATTTGCGTTGTTGTGAAAAAGAAATAATATAATTTTTTTAACAAAACAATTTCAATTTCAAATATTTCACAACTTTACACACAATTCACGATCGCAATTAATAAATTTCGTCTGCAAAACAGACGCTTAGTGATTTGCTTGCCTATGCGTGTGAATGTATACCAATACATATGCAAAACCCGTTTGCTTCATTGAACACGACGAAACAGTATTGCAACAACGAGAACAAAACAAAATAGAAAAAAACGGTTTCTCTCCGAGCGCGAGCGAGCTCATTTAAGAACCGAAAAACGTTTGCTCGCTGAGTCTTTTCGTAAAGAGTCAGGAAAAGACATTTATTTGCAGACAACGAGAAACGGTCAACAGTTATTTGCGAGCTATGTTTGTGAGTGAATGGTTGCGTGTATCACTTAATTTTCTGTATTCACAAAATAATAATTATTTTTCATTTTTTTCTTTGAGCTATAATCATAAGCTAATGCTATTATTTTTAATACTGTTAAGAAAAAAATAATAACTAATTTCAAAGAAAAAAATAAATTTAACTAAGTACACTAGTTTGTAAAATTAAAACTTTTTTTGCAAAGTGAATCAAAGTATATTTTTCTTATGGAGTTTGGCCCGCTAAATACGAAAATGGCATTTAAAATTTTTTTTATGGAAGTGTTTTCAAAATATTCGAGTTTTTTCGAATTTTCGAGGTTACTCCAACACTTTTGAGTATATTTCCACTTTTACTTATCCGATTTGGCCAAGCAAGCACTTAAATTAAAGGGTAGTTAATTTACTTCAACTTTCTTTCATGCAGTATTAAGATCGGTTCAGCAGTTCAGGTGCTAGCGATTTTTAAAAGTTCGAAAATGGTCGTTTTTTTTTAATGATTTTTTGAGTTCGAAAGCTAACATATCGTCCTGCAAAAAATAGAAATCACAAAGATACAATTTTTTTTTAAGATTTAACGTAAAACTTAAGCTGTTCCAAAGAAAATGAAGTATTGTTTATTAAAATCCATCGATAGATGACGAAGTAATACATATTTAAGCGTTTTTAGATTGTCACGTTTTTTCTTTATTTATGTTAACAGCTATGTAAACAGCTCTGTTAACCTGCCGACGCCCTTGCACATTGCAAGTGCATTTGGTCGCCTTTGTATTACTTTGCCATCTATCGATGGATTTTAATGAACAATACTTTAATTTCTTTGGAACAGCTTAAGCTTGACGTTAAATCTTTAAAAAAAATTTATCTTTGTGATTTCTATTTTTTCCAGGACGATATGTTAGCATTCGAACTCAAAAAATCGCAAAAAACGACCATTTTCGAACTTATTAAAATCGCTAGCTCACCTTTGATTTAAGTGCTTTTTCGGTCAAATCGGATCTGTAGAATTGGAAATGTACTTAAAAGTGTTGGAGTAAACTCGAAAATTTGAAAAAATTCGAATATTTCGAAAACGCTTCCATGACATAAAATTTTAAGTGCCATTTTCGTATTTAGCGGGCCAATGTCCATAAGAAAAAAATACTTTGGTTCATTTTGCATTTTGGCTGTAAACTAGTGTTATAACTGAAAGATGCAAATTTTAATTTAAAAGATTAAAATAGAAAAAGCGAAATATACAATAAAACAAACTGGGAAACAAATAAAAAAAGAAGACATTATAAAAAAAAGTTTAAATTTTAAATAATCAAAAAAATATTTACACAATAAAAATGTTCAAAACAAAAAAAAAAACAAAAGAAAATGAAAACAATTGAAGTTAAGAATTTAAATTAAAAAAATATTAATTGCATGAAAATTTAAATTTCGAAAAATAGTAAAAAAAAGTTAATAAAGCTAAATTGAAGAAATTAACAATTGAAATTAAAAACATTTAAGTAAAAAATAATAATATATAATTGACAAAAGAAAAATTAAAAAAAAGAGAAAGAAAAAAAAAATAAGAACAAAGATATATAAATTAAAAAAATAATTTTTTGCACGAAAATTCAAATTGCGAAAATTAGTAAACAAAATTAAAAAAAGATAAATTGAAGAAAAAATAGAAAAAAAAACATTTATGTATGGAAGAATAATATACATATAAATTAACACAAGAAAAATAAAAAAGAATAGATTAAATTAAGGGGAAAAAATATTTAAATAAATTTTAAATATAAAAAAAAAAAATTAAAAAAGTTATATTGAAGAAATTTTAAAATAATTAAATATAAAAGAAAAATTAAAAAAGCTTTACTAAAGAAATTAAAAAGTTTAAAATAAAAAGATTAAATTTGCTAAATTATTTTTAAAAAATAATTATCAAAAATTCAAGAGAAGAATAAAAAGAAAAAAAATTTAACCATTAAAAAAAAAGAAAAGAAATATAAAATTTAAATTAAGAAATTAAGTCTTGTGTATTCTTTAGTTTTATTTATTACTCTTATAAAATAATACAAAATAAAAACTTGAACATATTTTTAATCAAAAATAAAGAACATAAAAACAAATTACTTATTCAAAATGTTTGGGCGGAATATTAAGAAAGTATACAATTTTAAGAGAAAGCTTATTTCCGAAACTGAAAGTGTAGATAGTAAAAAGGTTAAAAAAATATTATGATTCAGCAAACGATATAGAGCCCACAAAAATATTCTCAGAAAAAGCAACAAGATCGCAAATCAATAGGGATTTAGAAACACCTAAACGTACATCTCAAAGGATAAAAAAAGTTTCACAAAAAGTTCGCTTAAATAGGGAATCAGAGACAAAAGAACATAGACAAAAACGAATAAAAAAAGAAAAAACTAGAGCTACCACTAATAGAGCTTTAGAGACTAAAGAAAATCGACTTAAACGCATTGGAAAAGAAGCGCAAAGGACTATATCAAACTGAGAAAACGAAACTTGAACGAATTGAAAAACAAGCGAAAAGAACTATTTTAAACAGAGAAAACGAAACAGTAGGTCAGAGACTTGGGCGCATTGAAAAACAAGAGCAAAGAACTATTTTAAACAGAGAAAACGAAACTGTAGATCAGAGACTTGAGCGCATTGGAAAACAAGAGCAAAGAACTAGTTTAAATAGAGAAAACGAAACAGTAGATCAGAGACTTGAACGAATTGAAAAACAGGCAGAAAGAACTATTTTAAATATAGCCTTAGAGACTGAAAAACAGATAAATGAAAGGCTTCGAAAACAAGCGAATAGAGATTTATAATCGAGCGGAAGAAACAGAGGACCAGAGACGCACAAAGAGCTAAAATGAATCGGAATTCCGAGACTCAAGAACAACGTATTCAGTATATTCAATAAAATGCACAGCTCTAAAATTTCAAAAGAATCATCAAATCAAACCAAAAAACTGGTTAATAAATCAAAAAGAAATGTAGAAAATGTTGAAAGTTTGAATGTTGGGAGCTGCCGAGCTTTTTCGGCAACTTTGCGCATTTGTCTCTAAATGAAAACGAGGTTGGATTTCAATTATTATCCGTTTATTAACAAAACTTAGAATTATGCGCGGTTGAATAACATTTATTTTAATATTTAACGCGTGCCCGTGGTTTTATTTTTGACTGTTTTACAATTTATTTTTTTTGTCGAGAAGCTGCTGTTGCACACCGATCGATTAGCGAAAAAAGAATAAATTTGGGTTACAAAGGCAGACGGCAAAAGACCAAAATGCATGAGTGCAAAGAACACGAGCGCGAAAATGAGTTCAATGCAATAACAGATTATTGCTTGGTATTGCAGCCTTTGGGATCAGCTGTTGCTCCGAACAATGAATATAAATGAACAAAAAGATTCCGACTTTATTAGTCTTCGGAATTTGTTTCAATTAAATATAACTATATATGATTTGGTAAATAACATGATGAATAAATGTGATAATAATAACAGAGTTGAGGTTGAAAAAAATATTTCAAAAAGGTAATAAAGTGAAGATAAAATATATAGGCAGTTTAATGAAATGGGCCCTCCCGATCAAAAGATATTTCAATTCAACTTTTATATTTGATTTTTATGATAAAAGTTGAAAATAACTTTTATTTTGAATTTTTATTTTAATAATTGAAAAAAACTCTTATTTTTCAACTTTTTAATAAAAATTGAAAAATAACTTTTATTATTGATTTTTATTTTAAAAATTGAAAATAACTCTTATTTTTCAACTTATAAATAAAAATTGAAAAATAACTCTTATTTCATAACTTTTATTAAAAAACTTATAAGAGTTACGATCCCTGGTAAATATCAAACTGAACCTGAAAAATTCTTTGCAACAGATGACTTTAGAGATTTTTTTTAAAATAGATCGGTTGCAAGTAATTTATGGAGATTTGCATTATCAAATCGGGAGTGTGGAGCCCTTGAGGCAGCTGATACATTGCTGCAACTGTCCTTATTTGGAGCTGATGAAAATACAGTTATAAGAATGATAGATATACGTCCAGTAACAAGTCGAAGAGTTAAACCAAGAAGTGAGCTTAAAAATTTGCAGGACGAAGATACTGATACTTTTTAACAGTTTTGTAGATTTAGAGCAAATGAACCTTTACGATTTTACGAGATTTTTCGATGTTGTGAAAGTAAAACCTACTTTTATGAATGTTATTTGGTATCCCTATGAAAATTGTTACTTACGCAAACGTAAAAAGCCATATTAATTTAACCATTATAAGACAAACAGAAAAATGCAACCAGAAAATTATTATTACGGACTATTACTGTTATTTAAGCCCTGGCGAAATATTGAAGATCTTAAGTGTGGCTTAGAAAACTATGTTGATGCGTTTGAAAAGTGTAAAGATGAGTTGGTTGATGCAATGCGATATCATGAAAAATTGGATGAATTGGTAAAAATAAAAGAAGAATTTGAAAACGAGTTAGCAAGAGTATCTAATGCAATGGAAAACCAGAGCATAAGTCATCAAGATGAAGGGTGTGAGAATATTGTCGGATTTGAGGTATTATTGGAAAATGAACTAAATGACATGGACAATCTAGCTTTAAATGAAAACAGTCTTTCTATTTCGGATCAAATCGCTCAGCTTAATTCAGATCAACCAAGAATATTTGATGAAGTTATAGATACCTTAACTAATTATTGCAGTGCATGGAAAAAAGAATTAGAAAAGAAAACATTGAAAAATCCTCGGCATTCTCCAAAAAATGTTTTACGTAAATTTTTTCCTGGATTTGGAGGAACAGGAAAATCGTTTTTAATCAATATGTTAAGAAAATATATATCAAAAAATCTTGGAGAACAAGTCGTTGTTGCTGGACCAACTGGAATCACAGCTCAAAATATAAATGGTTTGACTATTCATGGATTATTAAATTTGCCGGTGTAGCATGGAGGTATTACCAAGTATACACTATTAAATAGTGCTAAATCACTGCGGACGGCAGTCCGCGCTAGTGACGAAAGCAGCACGAAGGGTGCGAAAGGCGACTAGCATATATACACAGGAAGAATGGAAAATTTGCTATGACTGTCCGATCAGGTCGAGTTATATACCGATCGAAAGGTATCAATCTAACTTAAAAATGTGCATACTAAGACATTTGAAAACTTACATGGTTCGTGAGATAAACAGGTGTAAGTGGGAGGGACAAAATTTAAATGATTGGAGCAAATGGGGCCGTTGGAGCCTTTTAGATATAGAGCTATAATCATAAGCTAATGCTATTATTTTTAATACTGTTAAGAAAAAAATAATAACTAATTTCAAAGAAAAAAATAAATTTAACTAAGTACACTAGTTTGTAAAATTAAAACTTTTTTTGCAAAGTGAATCAAAGTATATTTTTCTTATGGAGTTTGGCCCGCTAAATACGAAAATGGCATTTAAAATTTTTTTTATGGAAGTGTTTTCAAAATATTCGAGTTTTTTCGAATTTTCGAGGTTACTCCAACACTTTTGAGTATATTTCCACTTTTACTTATCCGATTTGGCCAAGCAAGCACTTAAATTAAAGGGTAGTTAATTTACTTCAACTTTCTTTCATGCAGTATTAAGATCGGTTCAGCAGTTCAGGTGCTAGCGATTTTTAAAAGTTCGAAAATGGTCGTTTTTTTTTAATGATTTTTTGAGTTCGAAAGCTAACATATCGTCCTGCAAAAAATAGAAATCACAAAGATACAATTTTTTTTTAAGATTTAACGTAAAACTTAAGCTGTTCCAAAGAAAATGAAGTATTGTTTATTAAAATCCATCGATAGATGACGAAGTAATACATATTTAAGCGTTTTTAGATTGTCACGTTTTTTCTTTATTTATGTTAACAGCTATGTAAACAGCTCTGTTAACCTGCCGACGCCCTTGCACATTGCAAGTGCATTTGGTCGCCTTTGTATTACTTTGCCATCTATCGATGGATTTTAATGAACAATACTTTAATTTCTTTGGAACAGCTTAAGCTTGACGTTAAATCTTTAAAAAAAATTTATCTTTGTGATTTCTATTTTTTCCAGGACGATATGTTAGCATTCGAACTCAAAAAATCGCAAAAAACGACCATTTTCGAACTTATTAAAATCGCTAGCTCACCTTTGATTTAAGTGCTTTTTCGGTCAAATCGGATCTGTAGAATTGGAAATGTACTTAAAAGTGTTGGAGTAAACTCGAAAATTTGAAAAAATTCGAATATTTCGAAAACGCTTCCATGACATAAAATTTTAAGTGCCATTTTCGTATTTAGCGGGCCAATGTCCATAAGAAAAAAATACTTTGGTTCATTTTGCATTTTGGCTGTAAACTAGTGTTATAACTGAAAGATGCAAATTTTAATTTAAAAGATTAAAATAGAAAAAGCGAAATATACAATAAAACAAACTGGGAAACAAATAAAAAAAGAAGACATTATAAAAAAAAGTTTAAATTTTAAATAATCAAAAAAATATTTACACAATAAAAATGTTCAAAACAAAAAAAAAAACAAAAGAAAATGAAAACAATTGAAGTTAAGAATTTAAATTAAAAAAATATTAATTGCATGAAAATTTAAATTTCGAAAAATAGTAAAAAAAAGTTAATAAAGCTAAATTGAAGAAATTAACAATTGAAATTAAAAACATTTAAGTAAAAAATAATAATATATAATTGACAAAAGAAAAATTAAAAAAAAGAGAAAGAAAAAAAAAATAAGAACAAAGATATATAAATTAAAAAAATAATTTTTTGCACGAAAATTCAAATTGCGAAAATTAGTAAACAAAATTAAAAAAAGATAAATTGAAGAAAAAATAGAAAAAAAAACATTTATGTATGGAAGAATAATATACATATAAATTAACACAAGAAAAATAAAAAAGAATAGATTAAATTAAGGGGAAAAAATATTTAAATAAATTTTAAATATAAAAAAAAAAAATTAAAAAAGTTATATTGAAGAAATTTTAAAATAATTAAATATAAAAGAAAAATTAAAAAAGCTTTACTAAAGAAATTAAAAAGTTTAAAATAAAAAGATTAAATTTGCTAAATTATTTTTAAAAAATAATTATCAAAAATTCAAGAGAAGAATAAAAAGAAAAAAAATTTAACCATTAAAAAAAAAGAAAAGAAATATAAAATTTAAATTAAGAAATTAAGTCTTGTGTATTCTTTAGTTTTATTTATTACTCTTATAAAATAATACAAAATAAAAACTTGAACATATTTTTAATCAAAAATAAAGAACATAAAAACAAATTACTTATTCAAAATGTTTGGGCGGAATATTAAGAAAGTATACAATTTTAAGAGAAAGCTTATTTCCGAAACTGAAAGTGTAGATAGTAAAAAGGTTAAAAAAATATTATGATTCAGCAAACGATATAGAGGCCACAAAAATATTCTCAGAAAAAGCAACAAGATCGCAAATCAATAGGGATTTAGAAACACCTAAACGTACATCTCAAAGGATAAAAAAAGTTTCACAAAAAGTTCGCTTAAATAGGGAATCAGAGACAAAAGAACATAGACAAAAACGAATAAAAAAAGAAAAAACTAGAGCTACCACTAATAGAGCTTTAGAGACTAAAGAAAATCGACTTAAACGCATTGGAAAAGAAGCGCAAAGGACTATATCAAACTGAGAAAACGAAACTTGAACGAATTGAAAAACAAGCGAAAAGAACTATTTTAAACAGAGAAAACGAAACAGTAGGTCAGAGACTTGGGCGCATTGAAAAACAAGAGCAAAGAACTATTTTAAACAGAGAAAACGAAACTGTAGATCAGAGACTTGAGCGCATTGGAAAACAAGAGCAAAGAACTAGTTTAAATAGAGAAAACGAAACAGTAGATCAGAGACTTGAACGAATTGAAAAACAGGCAGAAAGAACTATTTTAAATATAGCCTTAGAGACTGAAAAACAGATAAATGAAAGGCTTCGAAAACAAGCGAATAGAGATTTATAATCGAGCGGAAGAAACAGAGGACCAGAGACGCACAAAGAGCTAAAATGAATCGGAATTCCGAGACTCAAGAACAACGTATTCAGTATATTCAATAAAATGCACAGCTCTAAAATTTCAAAAGAATCATCAAATCAAACCAAAAAACTGGTTAATAAATCAAAAAGAAATGTAGAAAATGTTGAAAGTTTGAATGTTGGGAGCTGCCGAGCTTTTTCGGCAACTTTGCGCATTTGTCTCTAAATGAAAACGAGGTTGGATTTCAATTATTATCCGTTTATTAACAAAACTTAGAATTATGCGCGGTTGAATAACATTTATTTTAATATTTAACGCGTGCCCGTGGTTTTATTTTTGACTGTTTTACAATTTATTTTTTTTGTCGAGAAGCTGCTGTTGCACACCGATCGATTAGCGAAAAAAGAATAAATTTGGGTTACAAAGGCAGACGGCAAAAGACCAAAATGCATGAGTGCAAAGAACACGAGCGCGAAAATGAGTTCAATGCAATAACAGATTATTGCTTGGTATTGCAGCCTTTGGGATCAGCTGTTGCTCCGAACAATGAATATAAATGAACAAAAAGATTCCGACTTTATTAGTCTTCGGAATTTGTTTCAATTAAATATAACTATATATGATTTGGTAAATAACATGATGAATAAATGTGATAATAATAACAGAGTTGAGGTTGAAAAAAATATTTCAAAAAGGTAATAAAGTGAAGATAAAATATATAGGCAGTTTAATGAAATGGGCCCTCCCGATCAAAAGATATTTCAATTCAACTTTTATATTTGATTTTTATGATAAAAGTTGAAAATAACTTTTATTTTGAATTTTTATTTTAATAATTGAAAAAAACTCTTATTTTTCAACTTTTTAATAAAAATTGAAAAATAACTTTTATTATTGATTTTTATTTTAAAAATTGAAAATAACTCTTATTTTTCAACTTATAAATAAAAATTGAAAAATAACTCTTATTTCATAACTTTTATTAAAAAACTTATAAGAGTTACGATCCCTGGTAAATATCAAACTGAACCTGAAAAATTCTTTGCAACAGATGACTTTAGAGATTTTTTTTAAAATAGATCGGTTGCAAGTAATTTATGGAGATTTGCATTATCAAATCGGGAGTGTGGAGCCCTTGAGGCAGCTGATACATTGCTGCAACTGTCCTTATTTGGAGCTGATGAAAATACAGTTATAAGAATGATAGATATACGTCCAGTAACAAGTCGAAGAGTTAAACCAAGAAGTGAGCTTAAAAATTTGCAGGACGAAGATACTGATACTTTTTAACAGTTTTGTAGATTTAGAGCAAATGAACCTTTACGATTTTACGAGATTTTTCGATGTTGTGAAAGTAAAACCTACTTTTATGAATGTTATTTGGTATCCCTATGAAAATTGTTACTTACGCAAACGTAAAAAGCCATATTAATTTAACCATTATAAGACAAACAGAAAAATGCAACCAGAAAATTATTATTACGGACTATTACTGTTATTTAAGCCCTGGCGAAATATTGAAGATCTTAAGTGTGGCTTAGAAAACTATGTTGATGCGTTTGAAAAGTGTAAAGATGAGTTGGTTGATGCAATGCGATATCATGAAAAATTGGATGAATTGGTAAAAATAAGAGAAGAATTTGAAAACGAGTTAGCAAGAGTATCTAATGCAATGGAAAACCAGAGCATAAGTCATCAAGATGAAGGGTGTGAGAATATTGTCGGATTTGAGGTATTATTGGAAAATGAACTAAATGACATGGACAATCTAGCTTTAAATGAAAACAGTCTTTCTATTTCGGATCAAATCGCTCAGCTTAATTCAGATCAACCAAGAATATTTGATGAAGTTATAGATACCTTAACTAATTATTGCAGTGCATGGAAAAAAGAATTAGAAAAGAAAACATTGAAAAATCCTCGGCATTCTCCAAAAAATGTTTTACGTAAATTTTTTCCTGGATTTGGAGGAACAGGAAAATCGTTTTTAATCAATATGTTAAGAAAATATATATCAAAAAATCTTGGAGAACAAGTCGTTGTTGCTGGACCAACTGGAATCACAGCTCAAAATATAAATGGTTTGACTATTCATGGATTATTAAATTTGCCGGTGTAGCATGGAGGTATTACCAAGTATACACTATTAAATAGTGCTAAATCACTGCGGACGGCAGTCCGCGCTAGTGACGAAAGCAGCACGAAGGGTGCGAAAGGCGACTAGCATATATACACAGGAAGAATGGAAAATTTGCTATGACTGTCCGATCAGGTCGAGTTATATACCGATCGAAAGGTATCAATCTAACTTAAAAATGTGCATACTAAGACATTTGAAAACTTACATGGTTCGTGAGATAAACAGGTGTAAGTGGGAGGGACAAAATTTAAATGATTGGAGCAAATGGGGCCGTTGGAGCCTTTTAGATTTTTTTTATAATTTTTCACTATACTTATCAAAAATACGCGTCGAATGACACCTTGATCATCAAAATCTGACCACTGGTTCAGAAGATATATAATTTCGAAATTTTTGGTGCCCTTTTCAAAACGAGATGAAAAGTCAGTCTGTTTGTTTGTCTGTTTGTTTGTTTGTTTGTTTGTTTGTTTGTTTGTATAGATCAAAGCGTTGATTTAGCTTTAAAGTTTGAATGAGGACTTGTTCCGGATAAAAAATCTAGAAACGTTTGTTCTACGACTTTTTCGAAAAATCGCTAGTTTAGCGGGAAATCGCTAAAAACCGCTCCAAACGATAGGAGCTACAGATCAGTTCTATATGTCGTTGGAAAGGTGTTTTAAAGGGCTTTTAGGCATACCTTAAAAGTTTTTTTTTTAAGTAAAAAGGTAAACAGCTACAGGTGAAATAAGGTATTTATTTCCACATTTTGGCGATTTAAGAAAAATCTACACATCAAATCACTTTTAAATATACTGCATGTTGTGGAGAATTCAATTACGCGTTTTTTGACATACAACACATATCTGTCAAAATTCGTTTGGGCAAGATATTACCTATTAACTGAATATACCTTACACCTTTACACTACTGCATGTACATATGCAGTATGTACACTGCTTGCAGTGCATGTGGAAAGATACTGCTTGCAAGTGGTCAATTCTTTTTGCGGCAGATAAATCATTTTATAATCAAAAATATAGAAACTTTTGTTTTTCGACTTTTTCGAAAAATAGCTAGTTTAGCGGGAAATCACTAAAAACCGCTAAAATTGGAACCCCCATATCATCCAAACGATAAAAGCTACAGATGTGATATATATATCGTTGAAAAGGTATTTTAAAGGGCTCTTAGGAATACCTTTAGTGTTTTTTTAAGATAAAAGGTAAACAGCAACAGGTGAAATAAGGTATTTTTTCCCACATTAAGGCGATTTTTGTGAAAACGCAAGTAATGATTTTTTCTAATTTTCAATATATTTTGTTTGTAAAATTTCGATGTGTTTGGAAGATATTACCTGTTAACAGAATATATACGTTTTGCTTAGAATTGGAATAGGACAGCAGCAACAACGTGTCGTAGCAGCCAGAGCTTGAGAGTTCTGTTAGATTTTGACAAAATTGTACCGTCAAAATATATTGCAAATTTCAAAACTTTTGATATCCTACTCCAAAATTTCTGATATCTTATAAAAAAAACCTCTTTACGAGGTAAAAGTCTAGTGACGAAAACATTTTAATGCACCAAAATTTCTGATATCCAATTTTGTGACGAACAATATTAAGTTTTACTTAAAAATTACTACAAAAAAATTTTTTTGTCACTCGGCACATTGCGCTAATTTCTTCATACCTAATAAATATATATTTTTTGCGCAGTGCCGAGTGACAAAAAAATTTTTTTGTAGTAAAAAAAAAAAGTAAAAAAGTAAAACTTAATATTGTTCGTCACAAAATTGGATATCAGAAATTTTGGTGCATTAAAATGTTTTCGTCACTAGACTTTTACCTCGTAAAGAGGTTTTTTTTATAAGATTAAAGATTATGCGACAAAAACCTGAAAAATGTCTGTCTTATTATAATTGATGAAATATCAATGTTCTTCAATGTAACATTACAATATATTCATTTACGTCTTTCTGAAATATTTGATACCTTAGAACATAAATAGAATAAATATTTTATTGTTTGGAGATTTATTGCAATTGGATCCGGTAAATGAGCCATCTCATTTTGTTAATATTTCGAAAAATCGATTTGAGAAACATTTCTGTGGCCTACATTGTATAAATTTATGGATAAAGCTGTTTTCATACGATGAACTAACACAAAACATCCGACAACAATCTGATCAAGAGTTTGCCAAGACCTTATCACATATTAGATTAGGCATCTTGAAAATCGCTAAAAAGCCACTTTTTGTATGAAAAGTAGGAAAAATGGGTTAAAATGGCAATTTTCAAAAAAATCTTAAAAAATACTAGCGAAGAGATTTTAGAAATTTTTTTTTGGCAGTCACTCTTAGAATTCTTTCAAGAATTTTTTTACATTTAAATATTTTATGTAAAAAATCGAGGAAAAGAGTTAAAAAATTTACTTATTTTTAAAACTCAAAATTTTCAAAGGGTACTTAATGGCTTAAGGAAAGCTTAGCATCATTCAAACGGAATTTAAAAGACCTTTCCAAATATATTTTTTTTACTGTGAAGACTTGACTTACATAGCTGTTAGAGTAAAAAAAAGGGCGTACGAATTAATAGTAGATTGGGCTCGTAATACCTGAAAAAATTTTTCTTAAAGCTGAGGATGTAATTGAAGCTAAAACAGCTCTTCAAAAAGCCAAAGAGGCAAAATCTTTAGAAACTCTAAGAAAAAAAGCAAATGCTCGACAACAGCTAACTTAGCAGATATAATTGAAATAAAAAGAGGTGCAAAAATTATGTTACTTCGAAATCTTGATGTTCCATCAGGTTTGGTAAACGGAGCGATTGGAATAATTAAAAAACTTCACGAAACGATAAGTACCTTTAACGGCCGCTCGGAAAAAACTGTCGTTAACAGTTCAATTTAAAGAAAAAGAACATGAAATAGAACGCATTGAATCAAAATTTCAATTTCAATCACGATTCACGAAAGCCAAGGCTTAACATTGACATCTGGAGTTATTGAAATTGGTGACAGTGTTTTTGCAAATGGTCAGACAAATGTGGCATTATCCCGATTGAAAACTCTCTCAGGCTTATATATAACTACTAAATCTTAATCCAAAAAGTATAAAAACAAACGACGGTGTTATAATAGAGAATAATCGCTTAAGGAGTGTTTATAGAAAACATTTGCAACACCTTGTGGTGAAAAGGCAAATGCTCGACAACAGCTAACTTAGCACTGCGCAAAAAGTTATTTTTAGGTGCAAGGAAGTGCCATTTTTTAGACACCGTACTTAAAAAAAGTACAGGTGTCTATTAACTTTGTCACAAAAAAAAATGTGCGTAACAGGCAGAAGGTGGCGTGGCAGACCCCATAAAGTATATATATTCTTAATCAGCATCAACAGCCGAGTCGATATAGCCATGTCCGTCTGTCCGTCTGTGTCATCGCCTAGATCTCAGGGACTATAAGAGCTAGAGACTCCAAACTTGGTATGTAGGTCCGTTTATATTGCACGCAGATCGAGTTTGTTTTAGATTTTGGCCACGCCCCCTTAAACGCCCACAAATTTGAAAAATCTTAATTATAAGGTCATTTTTAAAGATAGACATTCCTAATTGAGCATAGACAAAGACAATATTATCCTACACATTTGCTGAAAATTTCATCGCGATCGGATAATAAACAGCGAAGATATTAAACAACTAAATTCTCGATGATTTGCCATTCCTTATCAGCAACAATAACAACAATCACAATTAGATAACAATTACATTTGACTCACAGTCCAGTAACAACAAAATCTATAATTAGATACCTGTTCTTTAAGATCGCCTGTGGCGCAGTGTCTAGGGCGTTTGCTTTTTGCACAAGTTCTCAGTTCGGGTTGCGGGTTCGAGTTCCGGCACGGACAAAAATTTTTTTTTTTAATATTTTGAATTCAGTTATTTTAGTTTAGTTAGTTTTTTTTTTTAATGTTAAAAGTATATATATTCTTGTTGTTTTAGATTTTCGCCACGCCCCCTTAAACGCCCACAAAATAGAAAATCTTAATTATAATCACAAATTTAAAGATAGACATTCCTAATAAAGAAGCGAAGATATTAAACAACTAAATTCTCGATGATTTGCCATTCGTTATCAGAAACAATAACAACGAAAACAATCACAACTTGATAATAATTACTTTGACTTACAGTCCAGTAACAATAAAATCTATAACAAGGTGGGTATTTCCAAAAAGAGTCTGCGGCGCAATGCGTAGAGCGTTGTCCTGAGTTATGTTTTGGAGTCCTGGGTTCGAATTCACGCTCCACATTTTTTTCTGTTCTTAATATTTTGTTTTTTATATACAATTTATTTATTTATTTATAATATACTAGGGGGCTACGCCCCCTGCTCGCTTCGCTCGCCAACCCCCAGCTCGCTTCGCTCGCAACATTGTCTTTAGTTGTCCGGCTTAACAAATTTACATAATATTCGCCCCCTGCTCGCTTCGCTCGCCAACCCGCAGCTCGCTACGCTCGCAGCATTGTATTTAGTTGCCCGTTTTAACAAATTTATATAATATAACATTTTTTCTTTAAAAAAAAACGGAAATATTTAGCTTCCGCTGTCCGCTGCCTTAATTTTTTTCCTTGCAATTGAACTTTGGCTAAAAAGTCGGATTTGGTGATTTAGCGGGAAAAAGCTAAATTTGGCGGGAAAAAGCTAAATTTGGCGGGAAAAAGCTAAATTAAGAGAATTTGTCAAAATTTGGCAAGAAGAGTTAATCTAAAAGTTTTGTTAGGATATCTGCGATTGCATCCGATTGTTCCTATGGCAGCTATATGATATAGTCATCCGACTTTGACCAAATTTGGTCAGAATGTAAGAGACAGCCCCAATCATACAATCTGTGAGTTTGGTTGAGATATCTTAAGAAACAAATAAGTTTTTCATACTAAAGGTTTTTTCATCGGATTGTTCCTATGGCAGCTATAAGATATAGTCATTCCACTTTCACCAAATTTGGTCAGAATGTAAGAGACAGTACCAAACATGTAATCTGTGAGTTTGGTTAAGATATCTTAAGAAACAAAAAAGTTTTTCATACTAAATGTGTTTTTCATCGGATTGTTCCTATGGCAGCTATAAGATATAGTCATTCCACTTTCACCAAATTTGGTCAGAATGTAAGAGACAGTACCAAACATATAATCTGTGAGTTTGGTTGAGATATCTTAAGAAACAAAAAAGTTTTTCATACTAAATGTGTTTTTCATCGGATTGTTCCTATGGCAGCTATAAGATATAGTCATTCCACTTTCACCAAATTTGGTCAGAATGTAAGAGACAGTACCAAACATATAATCTGTGAGTTTGGTTGAGATATCTTAAGAAACAAAAAAGTTTTTCATACTAAATGTGTTTTTCATCGGATTGTTCCTATAGCAGCTATAAGATATAGTCATTCCACTTTGACCAAATTTGGTAAGAATGTAAGAGACAGTACCAAACATGTAATCTGTGAGTTTGGTTGAGATATCTTAAGAAGCAAAAAAGTTTTTCTTACTAAATGTGTTTTTCATCGGATTGTTCCTATGGCAGCTATAAGATATAGTCATTCCACTTTCACCAAATTTGGTCAGAACGTAAAAGACAGTACCAAACATATAATCTGTGAGTTTGGTTGAGATATCTTAAGAAACAAAAAAGTTTTTCATACTAAGCAATTCCGTGACCTTTGACCCCGATTTGACCCACTTAGAGGTCGAATTTTGCAAAACGCCGTCTTATTGCACGATGAAATTATCTCACCTATGTTGTGTGAAAATTTCAGCTCTCTATCTCTTACCGTTTGGGCTGCACGTTGATTCTCAGTCAGTCAGTCAGTCAGTCAGTGAGTCAGTGAGTCAGTCAGGACAAAGAGTTTTATATATATAGATACAAAGTTATAAGCGTAGCTTAAGACTAGTAGTGGAGTATGTAGCCTTGGCTGCCATGGCCTTATGCTACTTATAGGTGTAGATATTTTCGAGTGGTTACTGAGTATTATATAGTATTAAATCTTGTGATAAATATCAGCGTGTTTAAGAAAAGACAATATCAATTGAACATTTGCTAGGGTAGGAGTTTGTAGTAAAGTTATTGGGTTGTTGTTGGCTAATATACTAAATCTGTGTGTAGCGAGAGCAGGACATATGGTTAGTATGTGTTCAATGTTTGAGGAAGAAGGATTATTGCATAACTGGCAATTGCTAGTTATTCTAGGATCAAGATAGTGTTCGTGGGTTAGTTTCGAATGACCCAAACGTAGTCTGTACAATTTGATTTGTTCTGTTCGGGCTAAGTTGAGGTTTTGGAATAATAGTTGGGGTGTTGGGGATTGGAGGGTGATCTTGCGGAACCAGTTTGATGTAGAATTCATTGCTATAACCCGCTGCTCTTGGTAATACTTTTTTATGAAATGGTTAATGTCTAATTTGTTGAAGTTATTTGTACTTATTAAGGGGAGGGAGTGGGCTGTTTTAGCTCCAGCATCTGCAGTCTCATTTCCTTTTATTTTTGTATGTCCAGGTACCCATAAGAGTTTAATTTTGTTTTTGTACTTTGCGAGAAGGCTTCTGATAAGAGTGGGATAATAGTTTCTGTTGTTGGTATTTATTATTGCATCTAATGATGACAATGAATCAGAGCAAATTATAAATTTTCCTGGAGATTTTACAATCAAATCAATCGCTTCCCTAATAGCTATGATCTCTGCCGAGAAAACGGTAGAGTAGTTTGGTAGTTTGCCAAAGCGAAGAATAGTTGTCTCAGTAAATATTGCAAAAGTAATAGAGGTGTCAGTAGCTGAGCCATCGGTGAAGATGAATTGGCGGTCAGAATAGGATTCTTTGATGGAAAGAAAAGCAGACTGGTATATGTTGATGTTTGTGGTGTCTTTAGGGTATTGACGTAATGTAAGGTCTACTGAGTTCTTGTTAAATAGCCAGTATGGTGTTTCCTTTCTTCTTCTAATTGGGCCTATGGGTAGTTCGAGTTCTTTGCATTTGTGGATAAGAGAATCTAAGACTGAGGCTGTGGTTCTTAGTTTTCTTAGTGCTGTTTTGGATAGGAATTTGGCAATAGGAGTGTCTGAGCTGTTATGGAGTGATTTAAAAAGTTTTATTTTTGAAAGCTCGTAACGTAGCTCGATAGGTTCGATATTTGCTTCAGACCTTAGGTTATTGGAAGGTGAAGTACGGAAAGCGCCAAAGCAGGCTCTGAGGGAAGAGTTTATTATCGTATTGATTTTATTAAGAGCTGACTTAGGAGCTCTGCCGTAAAGGAAGAGACCGTAGTCAATTTTTGACATAATGAGTGCTTTCATAATTGATATTAAAGTATGTGTGTCGCATTTGTATTTTGGGTTAGAAAGGCATTTTAAAATATTAAGTTTTTTAGAAAGTGATGTAATGAGTTCTGTTATGTGGTCGTTCCATTTGTATTTGTTATTGAAAGTTATGCCTAGAAATTTAAGTGATCTGACGGAGGGGATCATGATATTACTTGAGGTGATAGTGCAATTACAGTTATGTTTGTTGCATATGTGGATGTGCTTACATTTATCTAAAGAAAGTTAAGAGCCAGAGTAGTCTCCCCAAGTTTTGATGTTTTGGAACAGAGTGTCAAGAACTTTTGTAGGACTTTTCATTTTATTAAAATTGATGATAAGCTGAAAGTCATCAGCGTAGCTACAGTATGATATGTCCTTTTGATTTTCTATTATTTTTGAAAGACGGTTGTAGGCAATAAGAAAGATAATCACTGAAAGAGGGGAGCCTTGTGGGACACCATTATCGATCGGGAAAGTGTCTGACAGTTGTGCATTGGCTTTTACTATAATTTTCCTTTTAGTCATGAAATTTTTAATATTATTTATAATTTTAGGTCCTGCTTTCCATTCTATTAACTGTTCTATTACAGCGTGCACTCCTATGCGGTCAAATGCCTTGGAAAAATCAAGAGAGACGATGGATATGTGCCTTCTTTTGCTGAGGGAATTTGTGATTAGATGGTCAGCATAGAGTAGACAATCAGCTACGGATTTGTTTCTTTTAAAGCCGAATCGGGATATTGTATTCGTTGCAATGTATGTAACAGGGAGAAGGAAGCATCTCCGACCCTATAAAGTATATATATTCTTGATCAGCATCAACAGCCGAGTCGATATAGCCATGTCCGTCTGTCCGTCTGTCCGTCTGTGTGAGTTCATAGATCTCAGAGACTATAAGAGCTAGTGCAACCAAATTTGGCCCACAGATTTCTATAAACCCCACGCAGGTCAAGTTTGTTTCAAAATTTTGCCACGCCCCTTTCCGCCTCCGTAAATCGCGAAAATCCACCACACGCACAGTTTTCAAGATATTATGTTTTTTTAAACGGTGAACGTTCGCTACTGTTATTACCTATCATCCTACTAAATCCCAAAAAGATCGGACAAACAGAAAGGTGGTACTGGCTGAATAAAGCTTTTAAGCAATTAAAATGCCTAAAAGCATGCAATAAAAAAATTTTAATTTGTTTATGTAAGTAACGGGTATCCTATAGTCGGGAGCTCGACTATAGCCTTTCCCACTTGTTTTAATATAAAATGACTCCTTGGGGGTGTTGCATGTTGGGGTCTATGAAAAAGAGTCAGAATAATTGGAAAGTGATCGCTTCCGCTAAGGACGTCGGTACATTTCCAGGTTGCAAAGGGTGCCAAGTTTGGTGAGCAAAGTGATAAGTCAATGTGAGTGAAAGTGTTGTGTGTTGTGAAATGTGTGGGTGATTTGTCATTGAGGAGAATGAGATTGTTTTTGGTGATGTAATTGTGTAAAGTTTTACCTCTTCTGTTCTGACTAGACGATCCCCATGAAGGGTGCCAGCTATTGAAGTCGCCTGTTATGAGTGTTGAGATATTTGAGTTTATAGTGTTTTCAAGGTTGTTTATACTGAAATTTTTGTTTGGAGATATATATATTGACAGGATAGAGAAATTTACTTGTGAATTTATTTCAGCACCAATAACTTCAATTTCTGTATTAATCTGAATTGCCTTAGACTGAACAGACTTGTGGATAAGCAAAGCAACCCCACCGAAACTGTTTTGTGGTGTGTTTTTAAGGATAATGTAGTTTACAGGAATAGGAAAAAAGTGGTGGGATTGGAGGTGAGTCTCTTGTAATGAGATAATGTGAGGAGAGTATTTTTTAATCAAAATTAGGAGTTCGCTGTAGTTTTTAGTGTAGCCTCTTATGATCCATTGAATTATTGTCAACATGTTTAGATGTAAGAATAAAATGTGGGTATGTTAATAAAATTAACTTAGTATGTATTAACTACAGTGAGCAAATATGTTATGTTATGTTGTTATTATTGGAATTCCATTATGTCTGAGCTGTCATCTTCTTCATCTGAATGTTTAGAGTTCGTGGATTTAACATTTTTAGTGTTGCCTTTGATTTGCCTCAATGCTCTTTTAGATGTTGTTCTTTGGAGAATCTGGACCTTGGTTTTGTGCTGTTTGAGGTTTTGACCTAGTTTTGATGCCAGGGAAGTACTAGGCTTAGGATCCAGGTCATCGTAGCTTCGGGTAATGCGTGTCGTTGGTGTTGAAGATGGAGTTGGTATTGGTGTTGTTAAGGTAGAGGTAGATGATTGGATCTTAGTTTTGTCAGCATATGATACTGGATTATGTCTCTTATTGTAGATTTGGTAAAGGTCTAGTACCGGTACTACTCTCAAAAAAAAAAATAAAAATATAAACAAAAAAGAGGGTGATTTATAATGAATTTAGGTGAAAAAAACACAGGTAGATAAAAAGGGCTTTACGAAAGTTAAGAATGAAGTTTTTTTTCAACATTTTTGGGGAATTTTGGGGCTGCTTTATGCAACTCAAGTCGACTCGGAGGTCCCCAAAACTTTTTTTTGGATAGAGTGACCCCATTACTTTTGTAATGGCCTCCCCGTGGTGTTCCCTGGGTTTCTATAAAATTTTCTTTATCGAAAGCTAATTCGAGCGGCGACAAATTTTTATTATATGCATAAGAATCTAAGTTTATTATAAATATTATTTAAGTTTCTACAATAAGTACGGGGTCTCCTACAGTCGAGTGCGCTCGACTGTAGCCCCGCCGACTAGTTTTTTAATATGCATATATTCATTTTTTTTGGCCAATGTAATAAGTTATTGTATATAATTAATTTAATAGATTTCGTCTCAAAATTGGATATCAGAAATTTTGGGGCATGCAAATGTTTTACTTTTACCTCGTTAAGAGGTTTTTTTTAAAAGATATTCTATTACAACCATAAAATTTATTTATAATATTTTTATACATATATACATTTATGCTTGCATTTAAATAAACCTTTTTTTTCAGCAACTTTTTGCTTCCCTATAGAATTATTAAAATAAAAAGTTGAAATAATAATTTGTTTAAAGCTATCGGTTAGAAAATTTAGTACTATGTTAATAAAATATCGGTGTAGTTTAAATTAAATAATTTTTTCTCACGTTCTTTAAATTAAATTTGATGCTCTCAGTTTTTGCCAGCATAATAATCGCGCAATCATTTAATGAAGCAATTTATCAATTTTAACAAATAATTATAATGAAATCTAACTAAATTGTTATTAATTCCTGGGATTATGAAAAGCGAAGGTGAGTTAATATGAACGAGAAATAGAGTGTTTAAGGGATCGTCCCAAATATGTTCTGCTCTTGGACGATTATGGCAGGGAGGGGATACATGCTCCCGAAGGACATCTCGGGGTAGCCATCACACACCAGGCGTTTCTTTTCTTTTCTATACTTGTTGTTGTTGTCTGATCTTTCCTGGCTCCTCTGACTGATAGGCAAATTTTCCCCCCAAAACTAGTGCTTAAACGAGCAAGTAGCAAGTAGCCGGAAACTAGCGCATGCTCCATCTTCAATGCCTACAATCACATCTGCTCGACTTAAATACAGCTTTACGTTGTATGCTACAATTGATATACAATGTTAACGTATTTCTTGTGTTTACATTAGTTGATTGAGTTGGCAGAAAAACCGGGTTGCCAACTAATTTTCGAGTTGAGCAACGCGAAAGATGCCAACACGTTGATAATGAAGAGAGTAGTTTAAACTAGTTGATGTCCACCTTCGTTGATGTTAACGTTGCTTATTCATTTTTCGTTGACGTCGATATTGTTTATGTATGGAAAGTGATTTTAATCGATATTGTGTTGTATTGTTAATTGCGGAAAGTAAAAAAGTGGTAAGTACTCATGCATATGTATCTTAAAACTAATTCATAGGTAATTTTTTTACTTTAAGATAAAATGAGTACAATGGCATCAGCTAAGAAAAGCAATATAGCGACAGCAGTGATTTTGATTTTAGCTCTAGGAAGGGCAAGAACTAAAAAAAAAGTAAGAGAGCAATGTGGTTTCAAGAACTCGAAATAGGTGCTAGGCACGCGAAACGGGAGATCGGGGCTCGAATCCCGGTCCGGTCGACGCGAATGATTTTTAATTATTTAATATTTTTCGTTTATTTGAATTGTCATTCTACTGCCAGAGACACGCGGTTGGTTGGATTCCTGATTAGGTCAACGAATTTTTTTAGTTTTTAAAAATATTTTTACTTTTAATAAAATTTTAAAATAACGTACAAATTGGTTTAAATCACTCATTTATATTATATTATTATTATTTTATTATAGAAGTAAGTTTTAGCTAGCTTGAGGTCTAGTAATGTTTATAAGACACCAACAAACAACAACACACAAAACACTTGCAGAACGCAAGGAGCATGGCTCGGTATACAGCTGTTTCAAGAGATGCCAATTTCTATCATCAGTACCGTTGTGCTGACTTGACCAGCGATCTCAGCCTAATATCACTTTTGAGAAGAGGACAGTCAGGACATAGAATTTAATATATATTGACGAGGGGGTTCCGCCCCGGCTCGCTTCTCTCACGTCAATGAAAATGAGTTACTTTGATTTAAGTTGAGTCTAAAAAAAAATATATTTTAGAAAATTTCCTTACATAAACACCACTTTACATAACGTGGTATCCCCAATACAATGGAAGACCTGGTGACTTAATATTATAGTGGATAGCAATGCTTACTTCAATGCTAATTGTTGTTGGCTAAGATATCCAATCTAATGGCTTTTCAAAAATATTTATGGATATTTTTTTATTTAAGCTCTTCGAGAGGGAATGTATCCTCAAATAGAAACCACAACCGATGTAGGCCTTTGGCTACTTTTATACATCCCTTTAAACAACATTTTTTGTTTTGCCATCAGGGGTCAGAATAAATAAGTTGCTAGCAGAACTAACTCTTGAGCAGGCCACATATAACTGACCATGAGAGAAACAATCATCTCTTAGGTCTAGTCCGGCCAGCTTTAATGTCTGCCCCTGTGTCTTATTTATCGTTATAGCGAAACCGACTTTTACAGGAAACCAGTAAAAACAATGGATTCAATTAAATATTTATGAAGAGCTTTTATTTGCAATATTGTTCCGTTGCATAGTTTTGGCGGTTTTAAGTTTCGCATCAACATTATTGGTGCACCGACTTTTAGAGAAAGACTACGCAATGGAAATCCTGGTGGATTTTGCTTGTTGAGAAACTCGACTGGATAATGACAGCATCGTCAACATTAATGACTGAGTCAATAGATTTGTATGTCATTTCTTAACCATCAAATGATTTTAAAAGTAAATCATTTATTAAAACGGCTCTATTATTTCTTGCAGTTAAATGATTTCTCAGAAATATGAACAGTATCAGGATATATTTTTGAAATGAAATCTTCAAGAGAGGGTACAACAGTTGCCAAACATGAAGGTATGGGCACCTGTATCACCTTTTAAGTGCACGCGCATATTTTTCGCAAGCGCTAGTTTTTTTTATAGTGGGCCGCAAAGCTGAGGATTTTAGGCACGATTTTATCTCATCGGCTCTTGTTCCACGGGGCAGAACTGGAAGCGTGTGTGGAAAGTCCCCAGCTAAAAGAACTGTGATGCCTCCCATTAAAAGATTATTATCCCGGAGGTCTTGTAAAGTTATACTTAGTGGCTTAAAGCCACCTTTATGAGTCATAGTGCACTCATCCCAAACAATTAGCTTACAATCTTTTAAGACCATAACCGTATTGGATTGCTTAGAAATTTTGCAATGCAGAACCTCTTCACGCATTATATCAAATGGAAGCTTAAATGCGGAGTGCGCTGTCCGACCTCCAGTTAGCAATGTCGCAGCAATACCAGAGGACGCAGAAGCTATGACAATATTCTTATTTTGTCGAACTTTTGCCAATTTAATAAAACTGTTTAGCCTGTACCCCCAGGAGCATAAAAAAAAATTTTTTTTTTATTTTTAGCTTCAACGGTGATCAATATTTTTTTAAATACTTGATTTTGCTCAGCAGTGAGCAAATTTTCGTTATTACTAACAATAATTTCATTGTGTTCATAACTTATTTCTCTAAGATATTCCATATTATTTATGGATTCTTCAGATCTGTTTGGGGCAGGCAAACCATACTTCGTTAAGCAATCGCCTCCTATTGATAATACTATATTTTCAACTCGACACTCAGACACGTATTATAAATTCTATCAATAACTGCAGAATCTATATTAAGGTCTCCTGTTAATTTTATTTGGTGTAAAATATCTTCTGAGAGACTCTCTTTGTACTTTCCATATAGAGACACTGCGTCAGATATTTGGCGAAATACTAAAAGTATTGCAAAAATTTCTCGCAGTTTATTTGGGTGTTGGCAGAGAGCAGCCCCTGCCATGGTATAGTCCCAGTGCTTATCATCTTCAAGTAAACCTAAAGCTTTGCATGCTATTTGAAAAGTGTAATAGGTAACTCCGTTTACTGTTTTTAAGACCACGAATGAGGTTGGACCTCGTACCTCATGGAGTAAAATCCTCAAGTAAAAGCATTCACTGTTGTTGGGGTGTATAGTATACAATCGACCCAAAGTGCTTTCAATTTTGACTCCAGGAAAATTAGGGACATCTGACCAATGCACTTCAATACACAAAAGTATTTTTGCTCGAGTTTCTATTGATTCACCTTGCCCATAAAGTGGGGATGACAAGTCTGGAAAGTTTATATTTTAATTTTAAATTGTGAAAGTTTAAAAACTGCAATGGGACGCGGCCTGCAAGCACGGAGATTCGTGAATAATAAATAATTTAAGAACTTGAAAAGCAGCTTACATTCATTCTTAATGGAAATAATAGTAGGGCCTGGCATTGTGTATTTCAACTTAAACTTTATACTCTAGAAATAATATAAAATTACTAGGGGGCGTCGCCCCCTGTTCTTTAGTTGTCCTGTTTAACAAATTTATATATTACATTTTTTGTAAAATACGGAAATATTAAACTTCCGCTGTGGGCGGTTTTAATGTTTTTTCCTTGCAATTGGATTTTGGCAAAAAAGTAAGATTTAGTGATTTGTCTGAAATAATTCAGATTTGGCGGGAAAAAGCTGAAATTGGAGGGAAAAACCTAAATTTGGCGAAGTAGACAAAATTAAGCAAGAAGTGTTAATCTGTGAGTTTTGTGAGGATATCTCATACAACAACAGTGTTTTTGATTCTAAAGGTTATTTTGCATCCGATTGTTCCCATGACAGCTGTATGATATAGTGACCCGATTCTGCCCAAATTTAGTCAGGATGTAAGGGACAGTCCCAAACGGGTGCGTGTCATAAGGCCCGCGGGCATTATGACACACATTTTTGTGTCATAACGCCCGCGGACGTTTTGATACTTTCAAAAGTGTCATATCGCCCACTATCAATGTTTCTTAGCGCCCGCGGGCGTTATGACACTTTTTAGAAGTGTCATAACACCCTCAACTTCTGAAAACTTGTAAACTGCATCAAGAATCAAGAATTTGCCTAGATAAACCGAGGGATGTGGTTCTTCTGCCTTGTAGCCATTTTAAAATAAAAATCTGGAACAACGCTCGAAAAATTCTCTATTGCTCTGCTCATATTGTGGTCAAATAGTTGAAAATAATTTAATAGTATTTCAATAAAGTATGAAATTATTATTAGTTTATCACTGCGGACGGCAGTCCGCGCTAGTGACGAAAGCAGCACGAAGGGTGCGAAAGGCGACTAGCATATATACACAGGAAGAATGGAAAATTTGCTATGACTGTCCGATCAGGTCGAGTTATATACCGATCGAAAGGTATCAATAAAACTTACAAATGTGCATACTAAGACTTTTGAAAACTCACCTGGTTCGTGAGATAAACAGGTGTAAGTGGGAGGGGCAAAATTTAAATGATTGGAGCAAATGGGGCCGTTGGAGCCTTTCTGAATTTTTTTATAATTTTTTACTATTTCAATCAAAAATACGCGTCGAATGACACCTTGATCATCAAAATCCGATCACTGGTTCAAAAGATAATTAATTTTGAAATTTTTAGTGGCCTTCCGAAAATGAGATGAAAAGTCAGTTTGTCTGTTTGTCTGTTTGTCTGTTTGTTTGTTTGGATCAAATCGTTAATTTAGCTTAAAAGTTTGAATGAGGACTTGTTCCCGCCCAAAAATATAGAAACGTTTGTTCTACGACTTTTTCGAAAAATCGCTAGTTTAGCGGGAAATCGCTAAAAACCGCTAAAATTGAAACCCCTATAGCATCCAAACGATAGAAGCTACAGATGTGATATATACATCGTTGAAAAGGTATTTTGAAGGGCTTTTAGTCATACCTTCAAAGTTTTTTTTTTAAGTAAAAAGGTAAACAGCTACAGGTGAAATAAGGTATTTTTTCCCACATTTTAGCGATTTAAGAAAAATCTACACATCAAATCACTTAAAAATATGTTATATGTTATAGGCAATTTTATTCCACGTCTTTTGACATATAACACATATCTGTCAAAATTCGTTTGGGCAAGATATTACATATTAACTGAATATACCTTTTACCTTTACACTACTGCTTGTACATATGCAGTATGTGCACTGCTTGCAGCGTAATGCGGAAATAAACTGCTTGCAAGTGGTGAATTCTTTTAGCGGCAGATAATCAAAATATAGAAACATTTGTTTTACGACTTTTTCGAAAAATCGCTAGTTTAGCGGGAAATCGCTAAAAAACGCTAAAATTGAAACCCCCATAGCATCCAAGCGATAAAAGCTACAGATGTGATCTATATATCATTGAAAAGGTATTTCAAAGGGCTCTTAGGCATACTTTGAACTTTTTTAAGTTAAAAGGTAAACAGCTACAGGTGAAATAAGGTATTTTTTCCTACATTTTGGCGATTTTGAGAAAACGCTAGTAATGATTTTTTCTAATTTTGCATGTATGTTTGTAAAAGGAACTAGTGTTGCCAGACAGTTTGTTTTTGCTTGTACAAACAATAAACACCTTTTGACAAAGTTGTACCGTCAACAAATATTGCAATTTTCAAAATTTCCGATATATTACTCCAAAATTTCTGATATCTTATAAAAAAAACCTCTTTACGAGGTAAAAGTCTAGTGACGAAATCATTTTCATGCACCAAAATTTCTGATATCCAATTTTGTGACGAATAATATTAAGGTTTACTTATAAATTACTAAAAAAAAATATTGTCACTCGGCACTGCGCAAAAAATAAATATTTATTAGGTATGAAGAAATTAGCGCAATGTGCCGAGTGACAATATTTTTTTTTAGTAATTTATAAGTAAACCTTAATATTATTCGTCACAAAATTGGATATCAGAAATTTTGGTGCATGAAAATGATTTCGTCACTAGACTTTTACCTCGTAAAGAGGTTTTTTTTATAAGATATCAAAATTTACTTTGGTAAGGGTGCCCGCGGGCCTTATGACACAAAAATCTGTGTCATATTGCCCAAGTTTATTTTTATCCGATTGTTCCTATGGCAGCTTTATGACTTAGTCACCCGACTTTGACCAAATTTGGTCAGAACGTAAAAGACAGCTCCAAACATTCAATCTGTGCGTTTGGTTACGATATCTTAAGAAAAAACAAGTGGGAAAGGCTATAGTCGAGCTCACGACTATAGGATACCCGTTACTTACTTTAATAAATTTAAAATATTTTTATTGCATGTTTTTAGGCACTTACATTGCACTATAGGTCAAATGACCACTTTTTCTGTGCGAAATTAATGACGACCATAAAATCATAAATTTGTTTAAAAAAACGGAATTTAACCCATTACCGACCAAAAATTAAAATTAACCCTTTTGCACCCATTTACTCAAACATAATACCTAGTATTCAGTCATTCATTTTCTCTAACCTAAAAAGTTGTATTAATTGCTTTAATCTAATTCATTTTCTAAAGTTAAATCAAAAGAGTCCTCTTCACTACCGTTAATTTCCACATCTTGGATGGATTCGTCTTGTATGGGTTCACCTAAGCATAACAGTTAAACGACTTCAGCTGGAAGTGTGGAACGTTTCCGTTTTTGTAAGCGTCTTTTCCTTCCTTTGCTTTTTTTAAAATGTGATCTACCACAAAACTAAATTCAGAGTTCAGCCACGCATTATTTTGGTTCATAAAGGAACTCATATTTCTATGAGACTTCTCCCACTTCTGGGCCGATTTGATGCAAAAAAAATGTACGGTTTGTCTTATTTGATTCTCCATTTCATCCGAAGTTGAATCCATTTCAATTGTGCCTACCACATGTTTAAAAACGGCATTAAATTGAGCACTCTTTTCGCCATACTTCAAACAAATCGATTTTTTTTATGCAGAGGTAACCTAAAAAAAAACAGGAATTACTCATAAGACGCAAAAAAAACGCAATTTGAAATAAATTGCAAATAACTTATAACACTTGTTAATCTATATTTTAAATTTGAAAGGGGTCAAATGGGTAAATTTTTTGTAAAAGCTTACAGAAAGTCAAAGAATAAAAGAAATAGTACCGTTTAAAAGTTATGTAGGTTAAAGAGTTATTTGCAAATGTTGCGATATAAATATAAAGTAGTTTTAAATAAACACATATTTACTTACAATTCTCTTTATTTTCCATTTTGCAGAAATGAATTGTATTCAACACAACCCGAGTAAATCGCAATTAAAGTTGGTCAAGAAAATCTTACCTCGCAAGCACATGAGTAGCACATGAGTGCATTAATTGACTTTGACGCACTGCTGTCTAACAGTGGTCTATTTTTTAGAACATACAAACGTCACGCGTCTTCCTTTTGAACCATTTTCTACTCAATAGCAATAGCAAATGCAAAACGTCACTTAAATTTTTATCACTTTCGCACAGGAAAAGTGGTCATTTGACCTAATGTGCATTGCTTAAAAGCCTTAATCAGCCATTAACACTTCTCCCAGCCAGGCCTTTAAAAGGATTGGGTTTCGCCAAAACAATTTTCCAACCCCCTCAGGCCCCCTCATAATACCAGAGTTTAATTTTTTTAAAGTCCTTTGCGTTAAGCAAGAGGTTTGGTTCTTATTTTAAATACTAAATCTGTGCTAATATTTAAAAAAACCTCTTTTCGAGGTAAAAGTCTAGTGACGAAAACGTTTTCATGCCCCAAAGTTTCTGATATCCAATTTTGTAACGAAAAATATTAAATTTTACACATGCTTAAGAGCCCTTCAAAGTACCTTTCCAACGACATATAGATCGTGTCTGTAGCTTCTATGGTTTGGACACTATGGGGGTTTAATTTTAGAGGGTTTTAGCGATTTCCCGCTAAACTAGCGATTTTTCGAAAAAGTCGTAGAATAAATGTTTCTAGACTTTCGAGCGGGAACAAGTCCTCATTTAAACTTTTAAGCTTAATCAAGGATTTGATCCAAACAAACACACAAACGACAAACTGACTTTTCATCTCATTTTCGGAAGGCCGCTAAAAATTTCAACATCAATTATTTTTTTAACCAGTTGCCGGATTTCGATGATTGAGGTGACATTCGACGCGTATTTTTGATTAGAATAGCAAAAAATTAAAAAAAAAAAACAAAAAAGCCCCATCGGCCCCATTTGCTCCAATCATTACATTTTGCCCCTCCCACTTACACCTGTTTGTCTCACGAACCAGGTAAGTTTCCAAAAGTCTTAGTATGCACATTTGTAAGTTAAATTGATACCTTTCGATTGGTATATAACTCGACCTGATCGGATAGTCATAGCAAATTTTCCATTCTTTCTGTTTATATCTGCTAGTCGCTTTCGCATCCTTCCTGCTGATTTCGTCACTAGCTCGGACTGCCGTCCGCAGTGATGTACAGATTCCACACTTACCAAATAAAAGAAATTTTGTTTTGTTTCTATTTGTCCGATCTTGTTACGATTTAGTAGGATGGTAGGTAATAACAGTAGTTAACGGTAATTAGTAAAAATATCCTAATATCTTGAAAAATGTGCGTGTGGTGACATTTCGCGATTTACGGAGCCGGAAAGGGGCGTGGCGAAATTTTGAAACAAACTTGACCTGCGTGGGGTTTATAGAAATCTGTGTGTCAAATTTGGTTGCTGTAGCAACTAGGGTTGGAGATGCTTCCTCCTTCCTGTTACATACATTGCAACGAATACAATATCCCCTTTTACTTAATTCTTAAGTCACGAGTTTAAAAAGTTTTTCATACAAAATGTTTATTTTGCATCCGTTTGCTCCACTAACAGCTATATGATATAGTCATCGGACTTTGACCAAATTTAGTCAGAACGTAAAAGACAGTCCCAAACATTCAATCTGTGAGTTTGGTTGAGATATCTTAAGAAACATACTAATGGTGCTTTTACACTAGTTGATGCAGCGTCAATTGTAGCTATGTCAACAATTGATATCCTATGTCAACGCATTTCTTGTGTTTACATTAGTTGATTGAGTTGACAAAAAAACTGTCAACGCAAGAGTTGATCAAGTTCACACTAGGATTGACTAAGTTGATATCAACATTGACTTGTTTATCAACTAGTGTAAATAAGCAAATAGACATAAGAAATATCCTGACCTTTGACCCCGACCCACTTACAGGTCGAATTTCGCAAAACGTCTTGTTGAACGATTAAATTATCTCGTCTATGATGTGTGAAAATTTCAGCTTTCTATCTTTTACCGTTTGGGCTGCACGTTGATTCTCAGTCAGTCAGTGAGTCAGTCAGGACAAAGAGTTTTATATATAGACTAGGGGGCTACGCCCCCTGCTCGCTTCGCTCGCCAACCCCCAGCTCGCTTCGCTCGCAACATTGTCTTAAGTTGTCCGTTTTAACAAATTTACATAATATTCGCCCCCTGCTCGCTTCGCTCGCCAAACCGCAGCTCGCTACGCTCGCAGCATTGTATTTAGTTGCCCGTTTTAACAAATTTATATAATATAACATTTTTTCTGAAAAAAAAAACGGAAATATTTAGTTTCCGCTGTCCGATGTGTTAATTTTTTTCCTTGCAATTGAACTTTGGCTAAAAAGTCAGATTTGGTGATTTGGCGGGAAAAAGCTAAATTTGGCGGGAAAAAGCTAAATTAAGCGAATTAGTCAAAATTTGGCAAGAAGAGTTAATCTAAAAGTTTTGTTAGGATATCTCCGATTGCATCCGATTGTTCCTATGGCAGCTATATGATATAGTCATTCCACTTTGACCAAATTTGATCAGAATGTAAGAGAGTACCAAACATGTAATCTGTGAGTTTGGTTGAGATATCTCAAGAAACAAAAAAGTTTTTTCATACTAAAGGTGTTTTTCATCGGATTGTTCCTATGGCAGCTATAAGATATAGTCATTCCACTTTGACCAAATTTGCTTAGAATGTAAGAGACAGTACCAAATATATAATCTGTGAGTTTGGTTGAGATATCTTAAGAAACAAAAAAGTTTTTCATACTAAAGGTGTTTTTCATCGGATTGTTCCTATGGCAGCTATAAGATATAGTCATTCCACTTTGACCAAATTTGGTCAGAATGTAAGAAACAGTACCAAATATATAATATGTGAGTTTGGTTGAGATATCTTAAGAAACAAAAAAGTTTTTCATACTAAAGGTGTTTTTCATCGGATTGTTCCTATAGCAGCTATAAGATATAGTCATAAGATATAGTCATTCATAAGAGACAGTACTAAACATATAATCTGTGAGTTTGGCTGAGATATCTTAAGAAACAAAAAAGTTTTTCATACTAAGCAATTCCGTGACCTTTGACCCCGATTTGACCCACTTAGAGGTCGAATTTACCAAAACGGTGTCTTATTGCACGATGAATTTATCTCACCTATGTTGTGTGCAAATTTCAGCTCTCTATCTTTTACCGTTTGGGCTGCACGTTGATTCTCAGTGAGTCAGTCAGTCAGTGAGTCAGTCAGGACAAAGAGTTTTATATATATAGATAACATTTTTTCTGAAAAAAAACGGAAATATTTAGTTTCCGCTGTCCGATGTCTTAATTTTTTTCCTTGCAATTGAACTTTGGCTAAAAAGTCAGATTTGGTGATTTGGCGGGAAAAAGCTAAATTTGGCGGGAAAAAGCTAAATTAAGCGAATTAGTCAAAATTTGGCAAGAAGAGTTAATCTAAAAGTTTTGTTAGGATATCTCCGATTGCATCCGATTGTTCCTATGGCAGCTATATGATATAGTCATTCCACTTTGACCAAATTTGATCAGAATGTAAGAGACAGTACCAAACATGTAATCTGTGAGTTTGGTTGAGATATCTCAAGAAACAAAAAAGTTTTTTCATACTAAAGGTGTTTTTCATCGGATTGTTCCTATGGCAGCTATAAGATATAGTCATTCCACTTTGACCAAATTTGCTTAGAATGTAAGAGACAGTACCAAATATATAATCTGTGAGTTTGGTTGAGATATCTTAAGAAACAAAAAAGTTTTTCATACTAAAGGTGTTTTTCATCGGATTGTTCCAATGGCAGCTATAAGATATAGTCATTCCACTTTGACCAAATTTGGTCAGAATGTAAGAAACAGTACCAAATATATAATCTGTGAGACTGGTAGAGATATCTTAAGAAACAAAAAAGTTGTTCATACTAAAGGTGTTTTTCATCGGATTGTTCCTATAGCAGCTATAAGATATAGTCATTCCACTTTGACCAAATTTGGTCAGAATGTAAGAGACAGTACTAAACATATAATCTGTGAGTTTGGCTGAGATATCTTAAGAAACAAAAAAGTTTTTCATACTAAGCAATTCCGTGACCTTTGACCCCGATTTGACCCACTTAGAGGTCGAATTTACCAAAACGGTGTCTTATTGCACGATGAATTTATCTCACCTATGTTGTGTGCAAATTTCAGCTCTCGATCTTTTACCGTTTGGGCTGCACGTTGATTCTCACTGAGTCAGTCAGTCAGTGAGTCAGTCAGGACAAAGAGTTTTATATATATAGATAACATTTTTTCTGAAAAAAAAACGGAAATATTTAGTTTCCGCTGTCCGATGTCTTAATTTTTTTCCTTGCAATTGAACTTTGGCTAAAAAGTCAGATTTGGTGATTTGGCGGGAAAAAGCTAAATTTGGCGGGAAAATGCTAAATTAAGCGAATTAGTCAAAATTTGGCAAGAAGAGTTAATCTTAAAGTTTTGTTAGGATATCTCCGATTGCATCCGATTGTTCCTATGGCAGCTATATGATATAGTCATTCCACTTTGACCAAATTTGATCAGAATGTAAGAGACAGTACCAAACATGTAATCTGTGAGTTTGGTTGAGATATCTCAAGAAACAAAAAAGTTTTTTCATACTAAAGGTGTTTTTCATCGGATTGTTCCTATGGCAGCTATAAGATATAGTCATTCCACTTTGACCAAATTTGCTTAGAATGTAAGAGACAGTACCAAATATATAATCTGTGAGTTTGGTTGAGATATCTTAAGAAACAAAAAAGTTTTTCATACTAAAGGTGTTTTTCATCGGATTGTTCCAATGGCAGCTATAAGATATAGTCATTCCACTTTGACCAAATTTGTTCAGAATGTAAGAAACAGTACCAAATATATAATCTGTGAGTTTGGTTGAGATATCTTAAGAAACAAAAAAGTTTTTCATACTAAAGGTGTTTTTCATCGGATTGTTCCTATGGCAGCTATAAGATATAGTCATTCCACTTTGACCAAATTTGTTCAGAATGTAAGAGACAGTACCAAACATGTAATCTGTGAGTTTGGTTGAGATATCTTAAGAAACAAAAAAGTTTTTCATACTAAAGGTGTTTTTCATCGGGTTGTTCCTATGGCAGCTATAAGATATAGTCATTCCACTTTGACCAAATTTGGTCAGAATGTAAGAGACAGTACCAAACATGTAATCTGTGAGTTTGGTTGAGATATCTTAAGAAACAAAAAAGTTGTTCATACTAAAGGTATTTTTCATCGGATTGTTCCTATAGCAGCTATAAGATATAGTCATTCCACTTTGACCAAATTTGGTCAGAATGTAAGAGACAGTACTAAACATATAATCTGTGAGTTTGGCTGAGATATCTTAGGAAACAAAAAAGTTTTTCATACTAAGCAATTCCGTGACCTTTGACCTTGATTTTGACCCTCTTACAGGTGGAATTTCGCAAAACGCCGTCTAATTGCACGATGAAATTATCTCATCTATGTTGTGTGCAAATTTCAGCTCTCTATCTTTTACCGTTTGGGCTGCACTTTGATTCTTAGTCAGTCAGTAAGTAAGTATTTCCATTTGCTAAAAAGCCACTTTTTGTGTGAAAAGTAGGAAAAAGGGGTTAAAATAGTAATTTTTCGGATTTTCAAAAAATTATAAAAAATAATATCAAAAATATTTTTTAAAAATTTTTTTTGCAGTCACTCTTAGAATTGTTTGAAGAATTTTTTGCGTCAAAATATTTTTTGTAAAAAATCGAGGAAAAAAGTTGAAAAAGTAGACTTTTACAAAAATTCGAGTTTTTCAATGGGTACTTAATGGGTTAAGGAAATTTTTGCATTATTAAAACGGAATTTAAACGACCTTTCCAAATATATTTCTTTTAATTGTGAAGACTTTACTAACATAGCTGTTAAAGTAAAAAAAAGGGTGTACGAATAAATGTTGGTCTGAGTGTATGTGTAAGATCTTATAAAAAAACCTCTTTGCGAGGTAAAAGTCTAGTAACGAAAACATTTTCATGCCCCAAAATTTCTGATATCCAATTTTGTGACGAAAAATATTAAATTTTACACATGAATTATTAAAAAAAAATGTTTGTCACTGGCACTGCGCTAAAAAGTATGAAAAATTTAGCGCAATGTGCCCATTTTGGATTCATCTGATTTTTGGGTTCGTTACGATCGGAAAAGGTGTTCAGTTCTTCATTACCAATATGATTGGCGAACGTAAAGGAATCAATCATACTGAAATGTACCGATAAGGTATCTCAAAAGAAGGCGGAAAGTGCTCATCGTGGACGCCCAAAACTTGATTTTGAGGAGTCTTCAGCGAGAACAAAGCGACGGCGTATAGCTCAGCTCCCCGAAATGGATAAGTCCGCTATAAATGCTTTACGGAGTGAACATCAAGCGCAAAAATGTTTGGGAGCAGATCCTGTTGAAGTAATTTCTCTCATAATGGATGCCTCCATGTCGGAGAATCAATATTTGCTAATAAGAAGCTTTGTGAATAGCAAACTATTCTTTGATTCATTTCCAAGCTATCAAAGTATTATAACTGCCAAAAAAGGTAGATACCCTGAAAATATTTCTGTAATGGAGAAAATAAAAGTTCTTAAGGAGTCAGAAGTTCGTATGTATAATAGAAAGATACTGGTTGAGCGCAGCTTACAACTGACTATGGCGGATGGCAAAGTATGCAACGCTTTAAGTGAGTCATCCTCTGTTAAATGTTACATATGTGGCGCAAATCAGACTGAAATGAATGACTTGGCCAAATGTTTAAGCAAAGACGTTCGAAGAGAATATTTCGAATTTGGTTTATCCCCACTTCATGAAAAAATACGGTTCTTCGAATACTTTTTACATTTGCCATACAAGTCAGTCATCAAAATGTGGCAGGCTAGAGGTCCTGGGCAAAAATTAAACGTTTCGGAACGAAAAAAGGAAATTTAAGCATCATTTTGTAAATATATGGGTATAATAGTAGACAAGCCAAGAGATGGAGGCAGAGGATCGTCCAACGACGGAAATGTAACTAGAAAATTTTTTTCAAATCCAAAATTGGTTTCAGAAATTACAGGAATTAATGAAAATCTAATCCATCGTTGCGCCACTTTACCTCAAGCTATCGCATCGGGGTACAAAATTAATGTGCTTAAATTTAATGAATATGCCCTCGATACTGCCAGGGAGCTAATCAAAGAGTATCCATGGTGCTATTTGCCGGCTACAGTCCATAAGGTGTTAATTCATGGATCTGCTGTGATAGACCATGCTTTTGTATCAATCGGAGAGCTGTCGGAGGAAGCTGCAGAGTTGAACAATAAAGAATTAAAAAAATGTAGACTTTATCATAGCCGAAAAACTTCACGTATTGCAACAAATACTGACATATTAAATTCACTCCTTTTGCGGTCGGACCCATTTATCAATGGACAAACAAAGCTTGGAAAAAAGGATAAGTCAACATTACTTGATTCTTATACTAGAGGAGACATTATAAATTTCTGTTTTATTTAATTATTTGCAAAATTAGAGAGAATATATAATATTAAATCTAATACATTAAAACGGGGCTTGGAGTACTAGTAACAAGGCCTTCGACTCTATTGTGTGCATATATTATATGATGTGTGTTAGGTTGCAAAGTTTTAGGAACAAAAAAATGTTGTAAATGTTTTGTGATGTGGGGGTTGAAAGAGTTTCGATAGGGGATGTGTCTCGAAATACTAGTGCTCAGATATTGTTGAATCCTTGGCAGTCCATGAGAATATGATGTGGTGTGATGTTGGTGCCACATCGACATATTGGGGCAGCTTCGCCTTTAAGGAGGTGTTCGTGGGAGAGGGTTGTATGACCTAAACGAAGCCGAATGTATGCTGTCCATTTTGATTATTTAGTTTGTGGCGGTATCTTTAAAGCAGTGCAGTTCATGTTGAAGGTCCAGTACCAGTGGTAGAAGGTTCTCCAGTTTACCATCTTTAAATCAGTAACTATTTCGGAGACTTGCCGCTTCAGAGAAGCAGTGCTGCCAGAGTCGCTTTTTTCCCGTCAAATCTGGCTGTTTTCAAAGGACATTTGCTAGAAAAATTTGCAAACTGCGGGCAGCGGAAATTCTGGCTTTTTTTTTTTGAAATGGCTTTTTTCAGATTTTGTTGGTAAATGCCCAAATACAGGGTGACCAGAAATAACGGAGACAAACATTTTTAACTATAATTTTACTAAACGAGAGAAATTTAGCAAAGCAACAATTAGTAACGATAAAGTGGATCACTAGTAGTAAGATTCTCAGCCGGATCTGAAATGGTCTCCTCCAGCTGCCATGCACAGGCCCAAACGTGATCTAAAATTGTTGGCCATGGGCCGCAGGTCCTCGGGACACAGTCGGTTCCATTCCAAGAGCAGCGATTGCTTCAGCGCCTCCAAACTTTTGTGAGGCTTAGCACAGGTCCTGGCCTCCAATATCGACCACACGCTGTAGTCCATCGGGTTGAGATCCGGCGAGTAGGGTGGCCATTCAGCAGACGAGATGAAGTCCGGAAAATGAGTTTTGCACCAGTCTTGCGTCATTTTCGCCTTGTGAGCCGGCCGGAGTCCTGTTGAAAAGTCCAGTCCGCATCGCCAAAGTGCAGTTGGGCCCAAGGAATTACCACGGCTTCGAGAATGTCGCGGCGGTACACTTCTTGCTTTCTTTTAACCCCTTGATCCACGAAAACCAGGGGTTTCTTGCCGCTGGCGCAAATGCCGCCCCAGACCATAACGGACTTCGGATTTTGGCGATGTTTGACAATGGCCGACGTACTCGGAGCCTCTACGGACCAGATCCAGTCGTTTGGTGGTTGTGGGCCTGCTCGACGGTGAACAGCTTCTCATCTGTGAAAAGGATGCGCTCCTATCGCCGACCTGCGGCCCATGGCCAACAATTTTAAATCACGTTTGGGCCAGTGCATCGCAGCTGGAGGAGGCCATTTCAGATCCGGCTGAGAATCTTACTACTAGTGATCCACTCTATCCTTACTAATTGTTGCTTTGCTAAATTTCTCTCGTTTAGTAAAATTATAGCTAAAAATGTTTGTCTCCGTTTTTTCTGGTCACCCTGTATAGGGCAAATTAAAAGGAAATATAAAAAAAATCCCTTCGTGAAATGGCAAAATATGACAGCACTACAAAATATTGGATGGAAGTCAATTTCTATAAGGATTCTGTGGGCAACAATACTTTTCCCGACCTGGCTAAGGTTGCTATTGATATGTTATCGTTGCCTTGGTCCAACTCCGAAGTGGATCGCATATTTAGCAAAGTCAATCTTGTAAAGTCAAAACTGCGAAAAAAAACTACACTTGAGAATATTGAGAAATTTGATTAATTGTTTGCTACTTAAAATAAAAATAATTTATTTTGTTATGAATTTACGATATGGTTTGCGCAGACTCGACCAGTGCTGCCACTCATATAAACTTCCCAATAAATTCCTGCGGATGATAGGAACAGGATTATCATACGAAAATAAAAATCAGGAGAATGGAGACAATATCGGTGACATTATTATCAGCGTATGAATAAAAGATCAGCTGCTGCTCAAATGGCTCAATTACTTTATGTTAATGTACTTTATGTTGTTACAACTGTTGTTGTGCGCTCAATCTTCCCTTTTCGGGAAAAATAGAGAAATAAATGCATTTAAAAACTAGCTTTTTTTATGGCATTTTTAATTAATTTTTCAGCTTTTTTTCATCGTTCCTCCTGTCAAAAACAGCTTTTTTTTTAAACAAAAGTTGGCAACACTGCAGAAAAGTGTCGTCAAACGGGGCCATCGTATTTAAAGGTGCCGATACTGCGCAACGGGCTGCGAGATCTGCATTTTCATTTCCAATAATTCCCACGTTGCTGGGGCACCACAAAAGAACTGTTTTCCCGTGGCTTTTATTAAGAGGTTTCTGATTTGAACTACGGTATCTTTTCTGCAGTTAAGATTTTTTACAGCTTCGATGGTAGATAGACTGTCTGTGCAGATGACATATTGACCACCAGAAGATTGTGCGGCTTTGCATTAAGAATCGCAAGTGCTTCAGCCTGGAAGACTGTTGAAATGATAATGTTATCGCTGTCGACAGCAGCGAATGCAGCCTTGTCGTTGCGTAGAGAGCCGTCAGTATTAAGCCATTTCGAGTGATCGTGCAATTGTTTTCTCCAAGGAAGAGTTGACTATATACATTGGGGCTTGTGTTTGCTTTCTTGTGCACGTGAAGGCGGGTGTTGTCGTAGGAGCTGTGCAGAAGCCATGGTGGGTAACAGTTGACCTTTTGCAGCAGAGGGATGTCGGCAGGGTTTATTTCTTTGGCCAGAGTAGCGACCCTGCGGATTGTGGATATAGTCTTGAAAGATCTTTTAGACTTGATAGCACTTATGTAATGCTTGCGAAGGAGTGGGTCCGGTGAGTATTTAAGTTTCGGGATCAGCTTGTAAGTGGCTTCGGAGAGTCTTTCTGACACTGACGGAAATCCAGCTTCCGCTAAGATGCACTTGGTGGGGGATGTTGGGAAGGCGTTGAGGCATCGAAGAACTGCAGCATGGTATGGGGCTGGATTCTTTTTAAGTTCGCTTTGGCGCACCATCCGTAAATCGGTAGTCCATAGTCTATTTTGGACAATATCAGGGCCCGAGTAATGTTAACCCATTAATGGCTGACCATAGATCGGCTTGTACGATTTTGACGAAATTTTGAAATTTGTGCATGGAAGACCATAGAAGTTGATAGAAAAAAAAAAAAAATTTTTACCTGCGCGCACACCTGAGAAATAGCATGGGTATTTAAATACCCGACAGCCCATAATGTGATGATTCTACTTACGATTTGAAAAAAACCGCCGCTGTGCTGGCGTGCAAGTGTGATTGCACAATACTGTTTTGGGCGCGCTTTTTTCTTTGTAATCGACACTCACACAAAATGTGCATTTACGAATGCAACAGAAATTGATTGGGATAAACACAAGCTGTTAGATTTCGTTCGTGAGCTTGGACTACATATTTAGATTCGGAATGATTCGTCGACAAAAAGTTCTTACTTCCAAAGGGCTGCATGCTATAATTGATAATTGGGTTGATGGAGCTAGTGATGAAGAGCACTTTGGTCAAAACGCAGACTCCGCTGATATCATCATAACGCCACCCGATGTCGTCGATGCTCTTAGTGATAATGAGGAATTGGACGACAATGTTCAATTATTGCGCGATGAAGTGGAGCTCCCTCGTGAGATTGCCGGGCAATTCGAAGTTGAATGTGTCTACGATGATCAGAACGATCACATTCCAACGGTCTGTGATGATGATATGGATGCTGAAGAAGGTGATATGTCCTCAACGTCAAGTGGGCGTAGCTGCACATTAGCATCAAGGAAGGCACAGAAGCGACCCCGAATCGATGAAGGAATGAAACCCAAATGGTCTCGGAGGAAAAACTATAAATTCGTTCAAATTCCAAAAGACGATACTCCCACTTCATACAAAGCGTTGTATGCAAAGATTGGCGCCATGAATCCTATTCAGCTGTGGGAAAAGTTCATCGATGACGAGGTGTTGGACCTTTTGGTCACCTCCACCAACCAATATGCTGCGGCTAACAATTATCCATCATTCGTTACGTCAATTAGCGAAATGAAAACATTTTTGGGTGTGTTGTATATTACCGGTTACCACACTTTGCCGCGGACAGAAGGTTATTGGTCAAATAAGGAATCGCTGGGATGCGAGCTCATAAAGCAATGCATTTCGAGGGACAAATTCAGACGAATCAAACAATTCTTTCACGTGTGCAACAACTCAGAATTGGATCCCAAAGACAAATTTGCAAAAGTAGCACCATTGAACGATTTATTGAACAATCAATTTCTTCAATTCGGTGTATTCTCTCATGACCTTTCCATAGATGAACAAATGATAGCCTACTATGGCCGGCATTCGTGCAAAATGTTTATCAAAGGAAAACCTATTCGATTTGGCTATAAGTATTGGTGTTTGACGTCGACAGAAGGCTACTTGTACCAGTTCATTCCATACGCTGGAGCATCGGAGCAGAAGGATCCTGGATTCGGGTTGGGAGAAAGGGTTGTCCTATCGCTGTTGTCGCATGTGGAAGACAGATCCAAGCACACTGTCACGTTTGATAACTTCTTTACAAGTCACAAACTAATGACTCGTTTGACAAACGATGGATTTCTTGCCTTGGGAACTGTTCGTGATAATCGGACCAATCAAGCTCCATTGACATAACATAAAGGAAATGCGAAAGAAACCTCGCGGTACGTCGGACTTTTGTTTCGATACGAACAATTCAATTCTCGCTGTGCGTTGGAACGATAATGCCGTAAGTTACGCACAAAAACATTCCATTTTGACCATCGGTTTCTAATTCTTACCCTTTCGCCCATTTTTATCTCCTTAGGTCGTGACCTTACTATCGAACTTCTTATCGAACTTCGTAAACAACGTAAAATGGTTACGATTGAACAGCCTTATTTGATCAGCGAATACAATAGTCACATGGGAGGTGTGGACCTTTTTGATAACGGAATAAATAATTACCGAATTCGGATACGGGGCAAGAAGTGGTATTGGCCGCTAATAACAAATGCGTTCGACGCGGCTATGGTAAATGCGTGGAAGTTGCATTGCCTTTGTCGCAATTATGAAAAGAAGCAAACCATGTCTCAATTTGATTTCCGCGTTGAAATATGCGAATCAATTATGACTAAATCGAATTATCATCATCCTGGTCGAATGATGCCTTCTGGTTCACAACTGGCAATGCGTAACGATCGTATCGACCATTTCATCGGCGAACTAAATACACGTCATCGTTGCCCGCAATGCGGTGGCAAGACTCATTATGGTTGTCTGAAGTGCAAGGCGAACTTGCATCCCTCCCCTTGCTTCCTCGATTACCACAACGGAATTCCACCTGATCAAAAAAAAATAGCTATGAATAAGTTATCTATAAACACAATGATTCCCGAATAAAGTTAACAGAACTTCCAAATTAAATGAGCTTTTTATTCACTCCAAACGAAATTTTTGAATACAATAAAAATTGTATTTTTAGTACACACCATGGGTTGTCAGGTATTTAAATACCCATTGACATAAAATCAGGTGTGGAGGTCAGATGAGTTGACATATAGCTGTATATTTTTGTCCATTGCATAAAGGACACATCAAGGTATGTGATTAGGGTGCGTGTTTTTAATTTTTTCCACTTCCCTATATTTAGCAGCACTTCTCGTCAAAACTTTCCATACAGAAAAAAACGTAGATTTTCACCTGCAAAAAACTACAGGTAACCGACGCAAAACAAAAGTGTTCTTTTTTTATTCTTATAGTTTTGCTCTTCCTCTATACTATGAAATAAATTTTGCAACGATATCTCTCACATGCCATGTGTTGGAATTTTTTAAGTGTCAACACTTTCTTGGGTATTTAAATACCCATTAGGTTGAAATGGGTTAAAAAGAGTGTTTAGGTGAATATGTGAGAATTTACATGATAAAAACTTAATTTATTTATTTATTTATTTATTAACATTGATAGTTAAGCTTAAAAAACTAAAACTAACAAGGGGTAAGTATAGCGCTAGCTGCAGAGGCTTTCGGCTACATTAAAGAGAATACATTTAAAAACTTAGTCTAGATTAAGCAGAGCTTGCAAATAACAGTTGACCCTTTCAAACTGTTCAAAAATAACTCTCATTTACTGACTTATTGAGCAAAGAGTCACAGATGAACCGTTCACATAGTATATTGAACGAATCGGTATTCGCTCAGCGAACAATCTTTTTATTTGTTCCCCTTTTGCACTGGTTATTCCCTGACCGTATGCGTCTGAGCGATTGTCATCCTGTCAGTTCCCTCTAGTACTGGGCACTAGTTCGTAGCTGGTGAAATAACTACTTACTAGGAAACCACCTCTACTTACTTTGCCAACCCTAAGCAATGCGTTTCATCATTTCGGTTTTTGTATGAAATGTCCGCAAAAAGGGTCAATCGCCCCCACATCGTTTACCGCGAACTAGTGAAGTGGGTACCCATCGAAAGGGTACTTACAGGGGTACCCATGAAAAGGGTACTTACATGAGTACCCATGCTAGGAGTGGTGATAAGAGTACCCATGGAAAGGGTACTTACAGGGGTACCCATGAAAAGGGTACTTACAGGGGTACCCATGAAAAGGGTACTTACATGGGTACCCAAGCTATGGGTGGTGAAATGGGTCCCTAGAAAATTAAAAAAAGCTAGATTTTTGAATCAAATTTATATTTTTTATTTAAAAGTTTTACTTTGTTACTATTAATTACTTAAAATGTATAAATTCTTATTATTATTTATAAGTTGTTGTTATTGTTGTTTCCGTTGTTGTTGCCGTTGTTGTTGATTTCATTTTCAGTTTTGTTTTTGTTGCAGCTGACGTTTTTAAAATAACGTTTCTTTTGCAGCTGCAAGGCTTTTCTCAATGAGTCCTCAGCTGATCCAGTCCCTTCGACCAAATTAATTGCATCTTGGAAAAAAAAGTAAAAAGAAATTCGATTAGTTTTGAATTAATCTCTAAATCAATTAAAAAATTAATTTATGCTAAAAAAATTTATTTATACATGCCCAACAACTTTTAAAATAAATTTAATAAAACCTACCAAGCAAGACTCCATAAAAACTGCTTTCGTTTTTTAAAGCAGCTTTGCCTTGAACGCCATCAACATTATACGCCAATACAACTGCATTGGAAAGAATATTTTTAAGGTTCTTCAAAATTCCACCTTGCGTTATGAGTATCCTAATTGCATCAATCTGTAAAAAAGAAATAAGAATTTGACTAACATGAGAATTTTTGACTGAATCCATACTAACATAAAGCTCTCGGTTTGTATTGTTGATTTCCATGTTCATAAAGTTAAGATCCTGCACAGTCTGTATCGGGAATCTTATGGCCACTGCTTGTCCTTGCCCTTGTTTCTTAGTCATCCCCTTGATAGTGGCTGTTTGCTCCGAGGCAGCTTCCACAAGGACCTCGATTTTACATTGCATCGCATTTTGGTCAGCTAAATATAAACATATGAATACATAAAATATTTGTAAATATATTAATGTGTGCATATTTGATAGTGGGCTCAATAATCAAACTTATACCTCTTAAAAATTGAATTTCTTTTACAAGATCGTCAACTTTCTCCTGCGTTATCTTCGTCTCAGCTGAAAGTAAAAAAAAAAAATATTTTTAGATTAGATTAATTTAAATAATTCATCGTAGCACACTTACCACGTGAGGAACGAACTTCTTCTACCAACTGAAACACAATTTGCTCAAGGCGCTCGATTTTTTCTGAGCAGTTGCAGGAATTAGAGTAATATAGTATTGTCGTACCTTTATTGTTAATTTATATAAGGATAAAGTCACTTTATATTGGTCAATTAATATTTATTTATTTTTTTAATACTCGCTCACTGCACGAACTGTATTTGCGCTTGAATTCTGCCTTGACAACTTGACAACTGCAATTCTCTCACAATATTGGTTAACCGGCAAGCGCAGCAGCGTTCGATCTTTGCATAAGCGGAAAGTAAAACGAAAACAAACGGTACTAGCTTCACAATTGTTTTTGTAAATTCATAAACAAACAGCGACAGAAAGCATAATCGAAGATATGTTTTTCGGTCACCTATGCCCTGTTTCCGAATTGACAAAAACAAATGTCATGTTAATCCGTTACGTTTCCTTTTCGCTTTCGAGCGCATTTATTTTTTTACTCGGTGGTACGGCGTTCGCTTACCATAGGGTCAGTAAAGTTAGTACCCATGTACTCGGTGGTTCGGCGTTCGATTACCATAGGGTCAGTAAAGTAAGTACCCATGTAGGGAGTACTGGGGTAAGTAGTTCAAGCATGGCCAATCGACGCCTCCATTACTGCAGGGTTGTCTTTCATATTTTAGTGCATTCGGTAATTCGTGAAATATGGGCCGTGAACCAAATAAAAAAGTGCACCAGTTTTTTAAATTTGATGCACAAGAAAATAAATCAAAGTGCATCGTATGCAGTGTAAAATTGACTGGCTCGCACGCAACAAATTTAAGGCGCCATTTGATAGCTAAACATGCCGAGATTTTTAATGAAGTAAACAGCAATATCGAAGTGCATCAAAACATTAAAAAAAGAAAGACATGCTATGAAGTAAGTGAAGAAGCTCTCGTTTCCTCACTTATTAAAATTGTGACGACGGACGGGAAACCTTTTTTATTTCTGGAGAGCAAAGGGTTTCGAGAAATATTAAACCCAATATACAGCGCTCTTTCTATGGCACCTATAACGTCACGAAATATTATGCATTTTGTGACCATTAGAGAGCAGAATATTAAAGCAAGCATAAGAGCTCTTGTAAAGGGAAAGCTTGTATCCCTTAAAATGGACATCGCCACAAGAATGGATAAATCTATTCTAAGTTTAAATTTACAAGTGATCCACCCAAGTATGTGCAAAGCTGAAATCATTGTGAAGACTTTGGGCATGATACAGCTCCGTCATTCACACACTGGAACGTATATTAAGGAAAAAGTTATGGAGATCCTACAAGATTACGAAATAGCGCTTGATCAAATCTTCAGGTACAAATTTTAATACAGTCATTATTTAATATTTTTGGTGTAAAATATTTAAACTTTAAAACACAGCATTACATCTGATAATGGCAAAAATATGATAAAGGCTACTCAAATTCTAAATGATGCTACTGAAGAGTCACTTTTCGACGATGACAAAAACGAAGACAATTTGATGGAAAAGCTAGACTCTTTGCAATTGGCAAATATTCACCTAGTTAGATGTGCTGCTCACACGCTTCAGTTGTGTGTTTATGACGTCAACAAGCTAAGCGAGATAAGCGAAAAAGTTAACGCCTGTCGCAAATTATGTAAATTATTGCGTACAGAAACCTATAGGTAAGTGAAATTTTACTTTTTTCTTTGTTTTTAAAATATTGACATTGCGCAGACGTTTTTTAATCGAGAACAAAAAAAGTATACTCGCTCGATGTTCTCACTAGATGGAATTCCACATATTTAATGGTGGAAAAATTATTTGATTTAAAAGAGTTCCTTGCTGAGCAATCTAATGTTAATATTGACGTTGATTGGGATTGGATAGAGACGTATATTGACGCATTCAAGGATTCATATGAGGCGACCTTAAAGCTGCAGGAGAAGCACCTAGTTTACAGTGAATTTTTTATAATATGGATGGAACTTAAATTAAAATGTGAGAAAGGTCAAAATTACATCAAAAAGAAGTTATTGTCTCAAATAAAAATTCGAGAAAGCAAGTTACTTGAAAATGATGCATTGCTAGCTGCAATTTATATGGACCCCCGTGTGAATTGCATATTAACTGACCAACAAAAATGGATGGCAAAACAAAATTTAAAGAAAATTGCTTTTCGTTTATTTGAGCTGAAACAAGTAAGTCTATGTGTGTTTGAAGTTCAGGTCCTGTTATATTTTTGCTAATTGTTTGTAGTTTTTAGTAATTGTTTTAAAAACTATATTGTCCTTGTCCAAAGATTATACTTGTATTAAACTTAATTTGCAAAATATATAACATTTTAATTTTTTTTATCCTAAATACTTTAGGCGCATGCCGGAATTCAAAATGTGTCATGTAGCGAAATTGACATCCCTGATGAAAAGAACGAGCCTTCATCCGACAGTACAATATCTGCCAACGAAGAAAACGCTCTGTTTTCCGCGTTCTTGGATGACGTGCAGACTCTAGATAAAACCAAAGAGGAGCCTGTTTCTGAAAAACTCGTCAAAATTTATGCTGACATAGAAAACTTTACCCAAATGTATGGTCGTTTAGCATTAAATAAAAATATTTTAGAGTTCATTAACGAACTCGCACAGGTTGTGCTAGCTACACCGGCCACTCAAGTGTCCGTAGAAAGGGCATTTTCAGCTCTTCATTTCATTTTAAGTGAAAAACGTAGTTCCATAAGTGCAGAGCACTTGAATTCATTGTTAGTTGTTAAGTTAAATTCAGAATAAATAAATAAATATATGTGCACATAATTAAAGTATTGAGAAATTATGTTTTTACAAATTACTTATTAAAATAATTTTCAGAAAAGATAACAAAATGACCGTTTGCGCTGAGTAATTCATTTTTTCTCTCCTCTGCTGACTGCCAATATGTGAGCGCTCAATCGGTTCACTCTCTACAAATTGTTATTGAAAGAGAGTTACTAGAATATTTTAACTCAGCCTACTCAACCGAAAACAAAAAGTAAGAGAATCGAATTTTTCTTCTCAGAGAGAGAGAAAGCGTGCATGTTTTTTTCGGTTATTTTCGTGAGTAGATCGCAAAGTGAAAAACGGTCAACTGTTATTTGCGAGCTCTGAGATTAAGTTACATTAAATTTCATGATAGATGTTTGATTTCTTAAGAAAAGTTATAATTTGTTTACAGTTTTCGTGATTTGGGTCTGATAAAGTGTCTGATGGTTTATTGTTTTTAAATATTTGAGTTCTATTTTGGTTAATTGCTGGGCATTGATCAAGAATGTGTTCAATGGATATTCCTGTGTTAGTGTCGCATAGTTTGCAGAATGGTGATAAGCTTTTGTCTATATAGTGTTGATTTGTAAGTTTTGAGTGTCCTAAACGGAGTCGGATGATTTTAATTTGGTCGAGTCTGGTTATGTTATTATCTTTAGAGATCTGAAAGAGTTAGTCATTGATGTTTAGTCCGTTTTTATTAATATGTTTGTATGACATTGTACAGTGTGTTATGTTAGCTATTTGTTTTCTATTGAGCTGATTTTTTAGATGTCTGTGTATGTCCTTAGTGTTACAGTTCGGCGTAATAATAAGCGGCATTTGGGCAGCAACTTTTGCTGCTTGGTCGGCAAGTTCGTTCCCTTTGATGAGGGAGTGACCAGGTACCCACATGAGTTTAAATTTTGGTGAATGGTATGTAAGTAAAGGTCTTATCATTGTTGGGTATATGTTGGAGTTGTTAATATTGGATATTGCATTCAGAGATGACAATGAATCCGAACAGATGAGAAATGGGCCTTTCTTGATTTTAAAAAGTGTTATTGCTCTAGTATTGCTATGATTTCTGCTGACATTACTGTGGTGTAATAAGGGAGCAGTCCTGATTTAATGATAGTTTGGTCTGTGGTTATTGCATAGCTGGTTATATTGTTTGCTTGAGAGCCGTCAGTAAAAATGAAGTGGTGGTTTTTGTATTGTTCTCGAACACTTTGAAAGCATTTTTGGTATATAAAGGGTTTGAATTTTGTTTTTGGTAGAGCTTTAGATCAGTAAGAATGAGATCTTTTGCAAGGGACCATGGAGGATTTATATTAAGAGTGTTAGAGGGAAATAGATGGTATTTGCTAAATATATTTCTTGGTTTTGATAATTTCGAAGATAGGAGTATTTCGTGAATTTAGTAAAATTTAAAAAAGCGAAGCTGTGAGATAATCTCTTTTGGTTTCGAGATCAGGAATTTTGGCTTCGAATAACATATTTTATGTTGGTGTAGTTCGAAATGCTCCGAGTGAGAAACGTATTGCTGAGTTAAATGGACTCTTTAATTTATTAAGTGTTGTTTTGGGGACATGACCATAAATAAAGAGGGCCTAATCGATTTTTGAAATAAATAATGACTTACTAGGGTATGAGTGTTGCAATTGAATTTTGGACTAGCCAGACATTTAATAATGTCCAGTTCTTTTGACAGGGAGTTTTTTAAGCTATCAATGGGAGTGTGCCAATTGTATTTATTGTTAAATAAGACACCAAGTATTTTAAGTGAAGTTACTTCAGGGATGGGTATTCCATTGCAAGATGTTGTACATTTGCAATTATGTTTTTTACATACGTGTAGTTGCTTGCACTTGTTTAAGGATAAAGAAGCACCTGAGTAGGTACACCATTCATTTATCTTTGCAAAGACAGAATCTAAGTTAATAGTTGTGTTTTTTTCGTTTCTTTTAAAGTTAATAAATATTTGAAAATCGTCTGCATATGCGCAAAATTTAATATTTTTGTGTATGGAAATTATGTTGGAAACTTTGTTATACGCAATAAGGAATAATATTACTGATAAGGGTGAACCTTGCGGGATTCCGTTTGAGAGTAAGTACGTATCGGATATGTTGGATCCTACTCGTACCCGAATTTTACGGTTAGTCATAAAGTTGCGTATATAATTTATGATTTTGTATCCTATCTTCCATGTCTGAAGTTGGTCAATGATGGAATGTATGCCTATTCTATCAAAGGCTTTCGAGAAATCGAGAGATATGATATTCAAGGGGCTTTTACGTGTAATTGTTTTGGTTATGAGATGGTCTGCAAAGATCAAGGCATCTGTAGTCGATTTACCTCTCTTGAAGCAGATTTGGCTCGGGTGTAGAAGTTTTTTATTTGTGAGTAGCCACCATAAACGTTTAGCGATGATTTTATATAAGACTTTCGCTAGACAACAGTTAAGGGAAATTGGTCTATATGATTCAGCTTTCAGTTTATCTGCTGTAGGTTTCAAGATAGGGATTGTTAGATTTATTTTGTAAGTTTGTGGAATATTTGTATTAAAAATGTTATTATACAGTAAAAGGATTCTTTCTTTCAGTTTAATGGATGCATTTTTTATCATAGGATAGTAAATTCTATTTAATCCGGGCGTTGTACCCTTGAGTGATTGAAGGGCTGTTGAGAGTTCAGAGTAGGTTAATTCTTTTCTATTTGTAGAGTGAGTGAGCAGGGATAGTAATTGAGTTGGTTGTGCTTATACTTGTAAGCTATGAATTGAGGGTTAAAGTTATTATCATGTGACCAGTATTTAGCAAAAGTATTTGCAATTGTTTTTCGACAAAGTGTGGCTGGATTGCTATCGGGGTCGTTTATGCAGTGAATTGTTTTAGAAGGATTTAATCCACAAAATCGTCCAATGTTGGACCAAATTTTCGAAGTTGGAGTGGAGGGCTGGATTTCTGTAGTAAATTTCCTAATAGACTCACTTTTTGCTAGTTTCAATTCTCTTCTAAATTGGGCATTAGCTTTTTTGAAATTCAGCATATTTTCTTGTGTGATGTTTCTTTGGAACTTTCGCCACATTTTTATTTTATTATGTCTAAGGGTATCAAGGAGTTTATTCCACCAAGGGACTTTGTACCTAACAGATATTGGGGATGTTTATGGAATGCCGTAGTGTGCGCTTTGCAAAATTATTTTACATATGCTAGCATTTTCTTTGTTAGTATTGTCGCTGTTCCCAATTCTGTTGCTAAAGTTCTCTGTAATTTTTACAAATTGTGTCCAGTTAGCTTGTTTTATTTTAAAGTGCGGTGTACTGATATTTTCGATGTTATTTTGGGAAAAAGCCGAAATAATGATGGGAAAGTGGTCGCTTCCGTGAAGGTCTTTCAATATATCCCATTTGATGTCGGGTACAAGTTCAGGTGTGCAGAATGATAGGTCAATGTGGGTCAGTGTACTGTGTGTACTAAAGTTGGATTGATTTGTGAGTAAGAAGTGCAACTCCTCCAAATCTGTTTGATGCTGTGTTGGTAATTATATTAAAATTAATTGGAATAGGTATATGTTGGATATTGTAAATATGTGTTTCTTGTAGAGAGATAATTTGAGGTGTGTGTTCTCTAATTATAACTAAAAGCTCACTATAATTGTTTAAGTATCCTTTGATGTTCTATTGTATGATTTTTAAAGACATTTTGGTGTAATGTGGTTTATAAGGTAGGCAGTTATTGTGTTTAGTGTGTGATTTTTAGCGAGCTTTGTATGTGTTTGTGGAGGTTTTAGATTGAATTTAATGTATATCTGCCATGTCGGTGTCATATAATGATTCATCAGATTCAGATTTGCTGCTTGAGTTGCTTGTTTTGGGGTTGAGTTTTGGTTTTTTGGTATTGGATTTCATTTGTCGAATCACTCTTTTTGGGGTGTTCCTTGGTAGAATCTTTGTCTTTTTTTGGGAGGCTTCCTTGTTGATATTTTTGTCTTCTATGTCCTGGTAATCAATTGTGGGGCGGTGAATAATTTTGCTTGATGTTGGTAGCTGTGATGGTGCTGGTGGTGTTGGCGGTATTGGCGGTGTCGGCGGTGTTGATGGTGCTGATGGTGTTGATGGTGCTGATGGTAACTGTCGCAAAAGATGTTGTTCCATGGTGGCTTAAGTTGTAGATTGCATATGCGGCTTTAGTGTCAATTTTCATATTTACTTTGATGGCTAAAATCTCTTGCTCCTTTATAAATATGGGACATTTCCTGTCGATGGATGCGTGTTTGTTGTTTAGGTTTCTTTCTTTGCAATTTACACAGTTTGGTTCATTAGGGCACTTGTTTTGTTCTTCAGAGCCGCATTGTTGTCCACATCTGGCGCAGATTCGGTCAGTAGATTGGCATACTCTCATAGTGTGTTCAAAGCGTAGGCATCTCTTGCAACGCATAGGGAGCGGAATGTACGTGCGAACTTTAGTTTTTTGATAGCCAATAAAAATATCCTCAGGGAGTTCGTGAAGAGCAAATGTCAAAATAATAAGTCCAGTTTCGATGAGTTCATTTCCCTTTTTTTTTTGTAATTTTCCTGACTTTGTAGACGGATTGGTTGCTCAGCTCTTTCTGTATTATTTCTTCTGGAATTGATCTGAGGTCGTTGCAGTAAATCACTCCTTTGCAGAAGTTGAGAGTTGGGTGTTCGGTAACTTTTACTGTTATTTCAGGGGATAGCATTGTGAGTTTTAGTAATTTGCTTGCTGGGCGGTGGTCTTTAGTCTTGATTAGGATAGTACCGCTTCTTGTTTTTTTGCACATATCCACTGCTCCGTCACATGTATGGTCAATTATTTTCTTAATAAGGAAAGGTGAAACATTCTCCAGGGTTCCTGGTTTGTTGCTGTTGTTGTTTGGTGGATTACAGTTGTTTGTTCTCTCCATTGTTAGGTATTTTGGTCCATAAGAAAGGGTCATCGTTGATGTTGTGGGCTTTAGTGACTTTGTAAAGTCAGGTGGATCCGGAGGTTGACCCATTGTTGGGTGCATTTTCGTCTGCTTTACGCTTGTTCACTTAGGATTGGTGAAATTATGTACGAGCGAAACAGAAAAAAGAAAAAATTTAGAACGAAAAAAAAAGAAAATTTTTTGAAGTTTCGTTTGTAGTTACGGCGATGCCTACTTATTTCACGTCACTTTTTAATATTTTTCCGAAATTTTTGAGAAAAAAATTTTAGAGAAAAAATTTGTCCGAACTAGACTCGAATTATAAAAACTTAATTATATTTAGTCTAGTGTCAAGGTTATTTCGGAGCTTTATACATTGGTTTTTAAAGTCAAACTTATTGTCGAACAGAATACCTAAAAAAGATAGATTGTCTACGTAAGAAATGGTTTTGTTATCTAGGCTTATGTTAGGCATATTACAATTGTGCTTTCTGCATATGTGCAAAATCTTGCATTTATCTAGGGATAATGTGGCACCCGACAGAACTCCCCATTTTTGGATGTCTGCTAATATTTTTGGTAGTACATTTTTAATCTTATTGGGATCTTTTAGTTTTGTATATATAATAGCATCGTCTGAATATAACGAGAGATGAATATGTTTATGGGACAGAATTACGGTATTGAGTTTTTCGAAAGCTATTGTGAACAATACCACTGATAAAGGGGAGCCCTGAGAAATGCCATTGTATAGTTTGAAAGTGTTGGAGTGAGTGTTGTTAACCCGACCCAAGTCTTAAGTTGTTCGAGGACTGTGTGAATTCCAACGCTGACAAATGCTTTCTCGAAATCAGTCGCCAGTATAGTCACGTGGTTCCTGGTCGAGAGAGCATCAGACCCAAAGCCTTGTATTTGCAGTAATGCATCAAGTGTGCTGTGTGTAGGCTTAAAAGCTACTTGATTTTGAGAGATTAGCTTGTTCCTATTAAGAAACCAAGATAGCCGATTCGCGATTATTTTTTCAAAAATTTTGCTAGAGCATGGTAACAAGTATGTTGGACGGAAACTGCCAATGTCGTTCGCAGGTTTGTTTGGTTTGGGAATGGGTATGATGACGGCTGTATTCCAGGTATGTGGGTATATGCCACTTGAAAAAGTATCACTTAAGGTATATCAATTAGTTTTAGTTTGGTTGCAGGCGGAAGGTTGCGGAGCATTGGATAAGAGATGCGGTCGAAGCCGGGAGTCTTGTCTTTAGCGCGGTGGAGAGTGGCTTCTAGCTCGATAGGAGTGATCGGGGATTCCAAATGTTTTGAGGCTAATTTTAACCGAGTGGGTGTGTATTGGTTATTCAGATATTCGTTTTTGACCGAAAGCTTCAGCAATTTTACATTGGTCAGTGAGTAATGTGCCATTGTCTTTGAGATATTTTAAGGTGTTTTTGGGTATACCGGTGAGGTTTTTTATGTCAGCCCAGACTTTTTTGGGGGTGGAAAGAGGAGTATTTTGCGATGTAAACTGTGCTAATGCGTCTTTTTTAGCTAGTTTGGCTTGTCTTTTAAAGAGTGCGTTAACTTTTTTGTATTGTAGTAGGGAGTCCATAGTCTTATTTCGTTTGTAAGTTTGCCACATATCTTGTTTAGTGTTTCTTAGCTCGCTAAGTTTACCGTTCCACCAGTAGACAGTTTTTTTGTATGGGATGCTTTTGGTTTTGGGTATGGAGCTGTTCGGTGATTTACGGATTGCTCGTGTCAAGGGTGCCACTTTGTGGTTGATGTTGCGGGATCTTTCTGGTTGGAGATTGCTGAGCACTCCCGATTGGAACTTATCCCAGTTTGCCGCGTCTGTTTTATATTTGGGAAGGGGGACTAACTTGTTGGTAATCGAGTCTGTTAAAATTGTGGTAAATAACGGAAAGTGATCGCTACCATGCAGGTCTGAAGAAATGTTCCATTTGCATCGATGGTAGATTTGGGAGGAGGACACACTAACATCGTCGTGAGTGAAAGTACGGCGCGTCGAGAAGTGCGTTGGTGAGCCATCATTAAAAACTAGTAGGTTAGATTGAGTTAGCACGTTTTGAAACATCTTACCACGTGAATTTGTTGTACTAGCTCGGCTGAAAAGTTCGTATCGTTTCTATGAAAGGGCCCCACTAGAATTAATTCAGTATCATTTTTGATGAGCACCAACCTTCAATAGATATATGTTTTAATTTCACAGCTGTCGCACTTACAGTTTTTGAGATATAGCATTTTGGGTAAAGCAATTTTTGTTATTTTAAAAAAAATGGATAATGGAGTTTCGTGTGTTGATGAAACATTGTTTTTTCATGACAAAAAATGCTGCTGATGCTAAAAAGTGGCTTGATAAGTGTTATCCGGACTCTGCACCAGGAGAGGCAACCATTCGTAAGTGGTTTGCTAAATTCCGTACAGGCCATACGAGCACCGAAGACGATGAACGCAGTGGACGTCCAAAAGAGGCAGGTACAGACGTGAATATCAAAAAAATCCACAAAATGATTTTGGAAGACCGCAAAGTGAAGTTAATGGTGACAGCTGACACTCTGAAGATATCAAAGGAACGCGTTGGGCTTATCACTCGTGAATATTTGGGTATGCGAAAGCTCTGTGCAAAGTGGGTGCCGCGCGAGCTCACAGTCGACCAAAAGCAACAACGAATGGATGATTCTGAGCAGTGTTTGAAGCTGTTCAATCGTCAAAAGTCCGAATTTTTTCGTCGATATGTGACAATAAATAAAGCGTGGCTCCATTTCTTCACTCCGGAGTCCAATCGACAGTCAGCGGAGTGGACTGCCCGCGATAAACCGACTCCAAAACGTGGAAAAACGCAACAGTCAGCTGGCAAAGTTATGGCCTCTGTATTTTGGGATGCACATGGAATAATTTTCATCGACTACCTTAAGAAAGTAAAAACCATTAATAGCGACTATTATATAGTATTATTGGAGCGTTTGAAGGAAGAAATCTCGGAAAAACGGCCCCATTTGCAAATGAAGAAAGTGCTGTTTCACCAGGACAATGCACCGTGTCACAAATCTATGAAAACGATGGCAAAATTGCATGAACTGGGCTTCGAGTTGCTTCCGCATCCTCCATATTCTCCTGATCTGGCCCCCAGCGACTTTTCCCTATTCTCAGATCTAAAGATAATGCTCGCTGGAAAGAAATTTAGCGCCGATGAAGAGGTAATCGCCGAAGCTGAGGCGTATTTTGAGGCAAAAGACGAACGGTACTACAAAAATGGTATTCAAAAACTGGAAGATCGCTATACTCGCCCTATATTGCCCTTAATGGAAACTATGTTGAATAAAAAAATCGAACTTTGACAAAAAAAATGAGATTTTCTATTAAACGATACGAATTTTTCAGCCCAACTGTTAGGTGCGCCCCCAAATTTCAATATATAAAATTAAATGTTTTCTGGTTTGCTTTACTTTTTTCAATTTGTTTATAAATTTTGATTTTAGGTATTGCTTGGAGGATAGAAGGGGGAAGTTTTTATCAACAAATCATGATAAGCATTTAGCCTTGTCTTTTAAAATATATTTTAAGAACCATATAAGCGGAACCACTGTGGATCCGTAATTAAGTTTCGTGCGTCTGAAAATACTCTTTGAGAAGCCGCGCTGCTTACTGGAATAGAGAAAATCTAACAGCTTGTTTTGTGCAATAGTGGAAAGAAATCTTTATGCAAATGCCACTAAGCCAGACAATAAAATTTGTTATTATACATAACATTATTATTAATACAACCAAAAATTTCTTGGTCAATGTTCATTTTTTGTGTGGACTTTAATATAGTCGGCAAATGCGTAGTCAACTACGGTTACTTCTTGTACACAATTTATATTGTTGTTGTTAATAGCATGTTGCCATGAATTCCTTGCAATCTTTAATTACATTTTCCTTTTCATATCTTGAAAATTGGACTAATTTGTTCGTGGGCGGAAAAGAAAAAAGTGCGATTTTGTGGAATTTGGTTAAATTTGGAAAAAAAAACAAGTGGGAAAGGCTATAGTCTCCCGACTACCGATACCCGTTACTTACCTAAATAAATTAAACTTTTCTTTTATTGCATGCTTTTACACTCAGAAAAAAAACAAGCACATCTGTGCCCAAATCAAAACAAACTGTGCATGAAAGCAGCGCAAGCACGATTTTTCTTACTTCATGAACGCTTGGTCATGAAATTTCATGAACACTTGGGTGCTATTTTTTGAACGACTGGGAACAATTTAATCGCTTTTTAGGCTCACTTTATGAACATTTTAGTTCGTTTCAGAAACATGTAGGGGTCGTTTTGGGAACAAGTCCACAACATTATATGAACAGCATGTGCACAATCCAAGAACTTTTCAGTTTGTTTCAGGCACATATCCACAACATTATACGAACAGTAGGTGCTCAGTTCTTGAACATTTGTTTACTACTTTAGGACCGTGTTGGTTACACATTTAGAACAAACCGTTCTCAATTTATACCCATATTTTCCACTTTAGGACCCGATTGGTTTTTATATAGAATATATGGTAACAGTCTAGTACCGGTACTACTGTCAAAAAAAAAAAAAAAAAAAAAAAAAATCAAAAAGAGGCCTATTTTTGATGAATTTTTGTAAAAAAAAATTTTACCGGGAATTTGTTAGTTTTTTTTTAAATTTAATTTTGAAATTTTATTAAAAAATGAAGTGTCAATAAAAAAGAAAAAAAAATCAAAAAGGGGCCTATTTTTGATGAATTTTGGTGAAAAAATTTTTACCGGGAATTTGTTAGTTTTTTTTTAATTTAATTTTGAAATTTGTAATTTTTTAATGCAAAATGAGCTTTTGCATGGTTGCTTTGTGCATGTTGCCATTAAAATGAAACATTTACCAACACTACATGTACTTTGACATGTTAATAATTGGCGTGATTTCCAACACTATAACGCTATAACACCATAATGGAATCATGTCAAAATGTTAATTTCAAAACCAATAAAACCAAATGAAAATTTTCAAATCTCTTTGTAAAAAATTTGGTGGTTCTAAAAAGAACCGAATTGAGCATCATCATCGTCATCATCATCCTAAAGGTTGTAGAAAATAATAATTTAAAAAATGTTTAGACTCCCAACTAATATATTATGCAAATTAATCATAAATTGTTGTATAGGGAGGGGTGAGGGACACGTGGGGATCGCGCGATTTTATTTTTTTTAAAAATTTTTCGCCTGCGACTCACTTTGCACATATCACTAACCGCGGTTGCATGAGCATCTTCATTGGCATGTTAGAGAAAAAGTAGTGTTGAAAAACGTTCCATAAAATCGAAAAGCAACCATTAAAAGCAGAAAGCAAATGAAAACAATAAAAAAAACACTGTAAAAACTTCATTTTTTAATAAAATTTCAAAATTAAATTAAAAAAAAAATAACGAAGACCCGATACAAATTTTTTCACCTAAATTCATTATAAATCACCCTCTTTTTTATTTATATATATATTTTTTTTTTTTGAGAGTAGTACCGGTACTAGACCTTTACCATTTCTTAATTTAACCTCTTGAATTCTTCTATCCAGCTCATCTAGCTGGTCGTCGAACTCGTTGTCGTCCACGAATGAACTGTTCCTTGTTCCGAACATCTTTGTGTTGTCTTTAGGTCCTTGGTCCGGTCTCTTCAGGATTTTTGTGATTAATGTAATATAATTGCTTGGCGGTGGTAGAATTCAAGTCTCAAGGGTGTGGGGAAAAATCCGATTGAACTGATAAATAAGGAGAACCACCAGGACAACAGTTCCACGCCGCTCCAGGACTCTGTATTTCGTTGTAATGGAGCTTGAAACTACTTTAGTGGTTTTGGATGTCGATACCCGTGCCCCTCTTCTTGTCAACGACGATCATCCTATTTAGGCTAGCTCCCACCGAGTAAAAAAAACATAAATTTATTTCTCAAGCAACAGGAGATCAATGATAACAAAGAAAATTGAATAAACAAATAATTGCAGTAGAGCTTAAAACGATTATAATTACATGCTTCCAGAAAGTATGCACTGAATAATAAAGCTATTGGTGACTGTCGCCAGATGGCGATTTCTGGGAGTGCTGTCACTGATTTAGTGGCGCCATCTAAGAGTTTTCGTCTCCTGTAAAATTCTTTTTCCCATAAAATGTATTGTACTTTTTTAAAATATATTCACAGTCGATAGAAATATCCCTTTTGACACACAGCAAAAGCAATGATATCCACACCAAGGTGGATTTATATATGGTGATGTATTCGTTTGACGTGCTCTCTTTTTCGGGGCACAAACGTCATTATGAAAGCAAACATCGTAGTGACCGGTTGTATTAAATTCTCTGAAAAATGCCCCGTGTGTGAAAAATACATATGCCGCTCGAACGCAAGTCGTTTGGTTTGTGTTTCCAGAGATATGAAAAGGAGACAAATAAATGCAACAGAAACTGTGGGAGCATGCACCGGTGAGCAGCTTCCACAAAGAGAGCAACAGGGATAACAGTGTCGATGCTGACGGCTAACAGGAGCTTAACAGATCTCCATAATCACAATTAATTAATTGGTTACCTACGGGTCATTACAGGAACAACAAGACAAGCATGTCATTGCATTTTATTTTCATTTTATATATTGCACAGCGCACAAAACGAAAATGAGCGAAGAGTATAGAAAACAAAACAAAACAAATTTTCTATATATCTATCTCTGTCGTCTCTCTCACGTCAGACTCTTTTTGACAGCTTTGCCCCGAGAGAGAGCGAATACATCACCATATATAAATTCACCTTGATCCACACAATTGTAAAATTGAAGTCGTCGCCTGCTTTTCTTTTAAAGAAAATGGGAAATGTTTGATTTTTCTCGTTAATTTTTTTCTGTGTGCACGATTTGATACCGTCTCATGCTTGTGTTAAGCACAAAAAAATGAGAACGATTCGGTGACATATCAAGAAAATTGTTCATGATTTTTTTCGTTCATTTTTTTCTGAGTGTAGGCACTTTTATTGCTTAAAAGCTTTAATCAGCCAGTACCACCTTTCTATTTGTCCGATCTTGTTGGGATTTAGTAGGATGATTGGTAATATCAGTAGCTAATGTTAACCGTTTAAAAAATCCAAATATCTTGAAAACTGTGCGTGTGGTGGATTTTCGCGATTTACGGAGGCGGAAAGGGGCTTGATCTGCGTGGGGTTTATAGAAATCTGTGTGCCAAATTTGGTTGCTCTAGCTCTTATAGTCTCTGAGATCTAGGCGCTCACACAGACGGACAGACAGACGGAGATGGCTATATCTACTCGGCTGTTGATGCTGATCAAGAATATATATACTTTATAGGGTCAGAGATGCTTCCTTCTCCCTGTTACATACATTGCAACGAATACAATATCCCCTTTAACTTATTTTTATAAGTAACGGGTATAATTACTAACATTTGACTATGTAAAGCGGATTTAAATAATTCAATGATTTTACTGTCGGTTGAACCGGGAAGGCATGAATTGGCTAATATCTGAATGTTTGGAATTATTAAATGGATTGTTGGTCGCTTGCTTGCCTCAAATTTCTTTGAAACACCTTCAAACATATCTAGCAGACGGACAATTGAGCTTAGGTGGTTTACGCGTATACTGTCTATTCTATTGGTTTCGTTTTTTTCTATGAGTATATTTGTAACATCAACCCAATTAGTTTCTATTGACTTTAACAAATAGAAAACTGTGTTCCAGCGGGTGGGACACAGACTTTTCAGAGAAAGTCCTAAGCATGAGTTAGAGCCGGATTTCTTAAACTATTTCACCACCTTACTACAAATGGCAACTATTCCTGCCATCTCAGAGACGTCTTTGATTGCACCCTCAATCACGTTGTTGAGCAAGTGGTTAATGCAATGCATCTTTTCCGTATCACGAAATGCTGCTATCATGTTCGATCCACGGTCAGTGACAAATACCGGGCTGTCCTCCTCAATGTCGCATACAAAGCTTGTAAGTATATCGGCCATCTTTGAGCAAATATTAAAGCCTACACATAAGAATCAAGTTCGAAGCAAATTTTAAACAGCTTAAATTATTTTAAGTGTTTTGACTACCTGAGCAGGATTTGCCTTTCATTGACTTCATTGCCATTAGACGGTCCACGAGAATACCCTCCTTTACATAATGCAAAGTGCAAGATATACCTTCTGTATAAAAAGTACCGGGAATTGTTAAAAAAAAAACGAAATTTTTTACTTATTTATCAAAATGTATTTTGTCGCCTTCAAAGTAATCCCCATTGTTTGCAATGCACATGTGAAAACGGCGAAACCAATCTTCCATGCACTTCTGGTAGGTCGATTCTGGTATGGCCTTTAGGACGCGCTGCGAATTCCGTTTTTTGGGATTTGGCTCGTCTTCCATGCGCCGTTCGCTCGATTGCTGGTTTGTTAAGGTGTCGAACTCATAGACCCATGTCTCATCTCCAGTAATAATGCTATTCAAGAAGTCTGGGCTACGCGAAATCATGTCTCCGGCCACCTGTTTCCGATACTCTTTCTGAAACAAATTCAGGTCTTTCGGGACCAGTCGAGCGGCGACACGTTTCATGCCCAAAATATTGATTATTATGCCATGAACGGTAATTTCTCTCATACTGAAACGTTTATTTTGCAGCACAAAATGCTTGATTTTTTCGATGTGGTGGTATACGTGGATGGCTGGCCGGAGCGAGGCAAATCTTCGACCACTTCACGCCCGTCTTTGAATGCAGAGTTATCGACATGGTTGAGTCACCATAGGCTTTCTTCAACATTTTCAGTGCATCGGCACTCGAAATTTCGTTTAGCGACACAAAGTTTAAGGCACACTCTTTGTTCGACTATTGTTTCCATGGTAAAATTCGCAGAGCAATCCTGAGCTAAGCTTGTTTGGACAGCTGCCATAAACAAACTAGTTGACAGATCGAGCCAAAACTCCGGTTGGTAATTAAGGAAGGTTGGTCCAATCTCCAAAAAAAAAAAATAAATGTACCGAAACCTCTTTCGCGGCAAATTTAAATGACAATTTAACGGTACTTTTAATACAGAAGGTACATGACGATTTTAAATAATCGTCAGTCCATATGTCGCTGGTTACTGAGTACCCAAAGCATTTGTACTTCTTAATTTCCTCTTTTATAGTGTTAAAGTGTATGTCGTAAAGGACAGAAATATTCCGCGACACAGGGTAACAATTTGTCTATGTTGACATTAGCTCCAACTTGAACTAAATATTTGGCTAACTTCTTTAGGCCAGAGTCTTCAATTATCACTGCGGACGGCAGTCCGCGCTAGTGACGAAAGCAGCACGAAGGGTGCGAAAGGCGACTACCATGTATACACAGGAAGAATGGAAAATTTGCTATGAAAGTCCGAACTTACAAATGTGCATAATAAGACTTTAGGTAACTCACCTAGTTCGTGAGAAAAACAGGTGAAAGTGGGAGGGACAAAGCTTAAATGATTGGAGCAAATTGGGCCGTTGGAGCCTTTTTGTATTTTTTTAGTTTTTCACTATTTTAATCTAATCTATTATGGATCAAATCGTTGATTAAGCTTAAAATTTGAACAAGGACTTGTTCCCGCTCGAAAATCTAGAAACATTTGTTCTACGACATTTTCGAAAAATAGCTAGTTTAGCGGGAAATTTCTAAAACCCGTTAAAACCCACATAGTGTCCAAACCATAGAAGCTACAAAAGTGATCTATATGTCGTTGGAAAGGTACTTTTTTTTTAAAGGACATAGGTAAAAAGCTACAGGTGAAATAAGGTAATTTTTTCCACATTTTGGCGGTTTTTGAGAAAACGTTGCTAACGATTTTTTTTAATTTTCAATATATTTGAGCTTGTAAAATTTCGATACATCACATTTTTGATATATCATACATACATTTTTGTTGATTGGTTTGAAAGATATAACCTATTAACTGAATATTTACGTTTTACTTTGAATTGGAATAGGACAGCAGCAACAAAGTGTCATAGTGTCATAGCAGCCAGAGTTTGAAAGTGCTAATAGATTTTGAGCTTGGCATGTTGGCATGTGTGTTAATAAAAGGACCAGTGTTGCCAGACAGTTTGTTTTTGCTTGTACAAACTATAAACACCGATTAACAAAGTTACACTGACAAAAAATATTGCAGTTGTCAAAATTTTCGATGTCTTATTAAAAAATTTCTGATATATTATAAAAAAACTTCTTTACGAGGTAAAAGTCTAGTGACGAAAAACATTTTCATGCCCCAAAATTTCTGATATCCAATTTTGTGACGAAAAATATTAAATTTTACACATGAATTATTAAAAAAACATGTTTGTCACTGGCACTTCGCTAAAAAGTATGAAAAATTTAGCGCAATGTGCCCATTTTGGATTCATCTGATTTTTGGATTCGTTACGATCGGAAAAAGTGTTCAGTTCTTCATTACCAATATGATTGGCGAACGTAAAGGAATCAATCATATTGAAATGTACCGATAAGGTATCTCAAAAGAAGGCGGAAAGTGCTCATCGTGGACGCACGGTTGCCACAATTGGTGCTTTTGCGCCAAAACTGGCTCTTTTTTTTCCGGTTGGCGCAATGGCACTTTTTTTTTCGAATTGGCTCTTTTTCTCATGTAGGCTTCAGCAAAAAAAAAAATTTGAGCCTTACTCAACACATAATTTGTAAATGGGTATTTTCGTATTCAACACTGCAAATTATCGAAATATCGGTGTACCAAAATAAAAAAGCAACTCTGTAAACGATAGGAGCATAAGCCCATCGCCAATTCCTCGAATACTTGTTTCAATTTAACGCACCCGCATGGTTTTTTAGCCGGTGGCGGTTACGTGTTTTTTAAAGTGACTAAGAGTGTACACAAATAACTTCAGAGAAATGGACAAGTAAGTAAATATTCAAGTAAATTAACATAACTTGTGCCTTATTATACTCAAGAATATGTAGATTCCTTACAAAAAAATGTGCAACTGGCGCTGAGTCCCCTCAAAAAAACACTGAGACCACAAACACACCGGTGGATAGCAAAAAGTGAGTTTGAAAAAACATTTTATAGTGGCAGTCACATTATATTTATTCTTATTTTAGATCTGCTGTTCCGGCTAACCGAAAATTTCGCTCCGAATGGCTAGACAAGTTTCGGTGGCTACGAAATGTGGACGGACGTTCATTTTGTGCGGCTTGTGACAAGCCACTATTGTAGTAATAGTATAGTATAACATAGTATAATAGCAGGTGCAATATTAGTTATTAAGTAAACATATTGTATTTAACATATCATGGTAATTTATTAAGTTATGCAACACTGATATCGATGATTTATCGATAGTCAGCTGATACATAAGAATGTAATGTTAAAATATGAAGAAGAGAAATAAAGTTAATCGTTGTATGTGCGTTGAAGAAGCTGGTTCACAGATCAGAAGTGTGAGTGATTTACGCCTATAAAACTACAAAAATATAAAAAAACAATTCAAAAACAATTTATGTCAGCATTAGACATTAATAAATTGATGCTTAAGGATTTAAAGTCCCTGTGTTGTAAAAATAACTTGAAAACAAGCGGCACAAAAAACATTTTAATAAAAAGACTCCAAAGTGTACGCAAAAATCAACTGCAAAAGTGTTTAATTGATTTAAACAGCGAGATGAATGCAAAAGAAAACACAGACATCGAAAATATCACTAAGAATTCCCAATATTCTACCGGAGTTCATATGGAAGACGACAAGACAGTGCAAGGCGAATTAGAAGTTTCTGGAAGCTGTGATGAAATTGTCAGCGTCGCCGCCAAGGAGGCGCCGGCATGCAAATCCAACGACGCATTTTCGGCGAACAACAACAACGATCAGACAATTGGCAAAGCGAACGACAACGTAAAGAGTGAAACAGACAACAACAATGTAGAGCAGAACGACAACGTAAAGGAAAATGTAGAGCAAAACGATGACAAAGTAACGAGCGAGATAGCATATACAGATGAAATGGTAGTTGAAAAAGGACAACGTGAAGATCTCGACAGTATTTTACACGAATTTGAAATACTGAAGAAACAACAAAAAATTCTAAGTCTGGAAAATGAATTGGCAAGAATGAAAATGGAAAGTAAAACAACAAATCCGATCACCGGCAGTGGTTCATTGGAAACACTTAAAGCATTTTTACCAGTATTCGATGGAACTGGCAACTTTAAGATTTGGCTGGCACAATTAAAAAATGTACGCGAAAATTATGAAGTGGAAGATAAGATGCTACGTTTGCTCATGTGCAACAGACTTAAGGGCAAAGCACAAGAATGGATATTCTCCAACCCAATGTTTATGACTGAATCCGTAGATGAACTGATAAATGATATGACCAATACGTTCGGCGTTAAGGAGTCAAAATTGACTATGCGTCAAAATCTAGAGAAACGCATATGGCAGAAGAAAGAAAGTTTTGGTAACTATTTTAACGCTAAACTTGTATTATCAAACGGCCTTAACCTAGCAGAGGATGAGTTTTTGGAATACGTCGTCGAGGGAATTCCAGACACAAATTTACGCAACACGGCTAAACTCCAACATTTTGGGTCCAAAACGGATTTATTACAAGCTTTCTCCAAGGTGGAATTGGGCAATTCCACACAAAAACATTCGGATCTAGTGGTCAACGCTCCTAAACAAGATGTCAAATGCTACAATTGCAATAGCAAGGGCCACATGGCCAAGGAGTGTCGTAAACCAAAGCGAGAGGACGGCGCATGCTTCGCCTGTGGTAAGCAAGGGCACCAAGCCAAAGATTGTAGCCTTTACAAGAAGACGTCAAACAAGCAGGAGAAAAATGAATATGTAAGCTACTTCGAAATAACTTTTATTCACGATTCTAATACAGAATTACCCCTATATATAGAATGCTTAATGGATACAGGAAGCCCTATCAGCTTTATTAAGAAATGTTACGTTCCAAGCAGAATAAAACTACAAGAAGTAGAAAATAAATCTTATTTCGGAATTAATAAGAGCAAACTTAAAATTTATGGAGTATTACATTGTTCAATTTTGTTTTCAAATAAAAATATTATAACAAAGCTGATGGTGGTTGATAATGAATCCATGGTATACCCAATCGTATTGGGAAGAGATTTTTTAACTCAAAGTAAGGTAAAATTAATCGAAGTAGACAATGTAAGTAAACCTAGCAAAACTCAAAATGTAACGGAAAATCAAGAAGTAAATGATACAAAAAGTAATGAAATGGTTGTAGAAAAACAAATTCAGAAAGAAAATGTAGAGTTGAAATCCATTACAGAATTTAAAAACAAAGTAGAAAACAACGATGTAAATGTGATAGAAAGTATCGATAGTTTTGAAACAGAAATACTAGCAATTGAATATGACGAAGAAAAGTTTGAGTATAAAATTGGAGATCAATTGAATTGGAAACAAAAAGAGAAGTTTGTAGAAATATTTGAAGAATATTATATAAAGCCAAACCGACCAATCGAACCGGAAATAAAATGCGAAATGCAATTAATAATCGAAGATCCAAAGCCATTTAGCTATGCCCCTAGACGACTTTCATATGCAGAAAAAGCAAAAGTTCAAGAAATTATAGATGAAAATTTAGCAAATGGATTTATTAGACCTAGTGAATCGGAATACGCCTCTCCCATAGTGCTAGTTAAGAAGAAAACAGGAGATTTAAGAATGTGCGTAGACTTTAGACGATTAAATAAAATAACAACAAAGACAAAATTTCCCATACCGTTAATAGATGACCTGTTAGATTGTTTAGCAAATAAAAGTATATTTTCAAAGTTAGATCTCAAGAATGGATACTATCATGTGTACATGCATGAGGAGTCTGTAAAATATACAGCATTTATAACACCCCTAGGCCACTTTGAATATCTTCGAATGCCGTTCGGATTGACAAATGCGCCGTTTATTTTCCAACGTTTTATAAATAAGATTTTTAGCGATATGGTGAAAGAAGGCAAAGTCATAGTTTACCTAGACGATATTATGATAGCAACGAAAGATTTAGACGAACACTTAAAAATACTGAAAGAAGTTTTCAATAGATTAGTCAAAAATAAACTCGAACTTAGATTAGATAAATGCAGTTTCTTGCAAAGTGAAGTAAAGTACCTTGGTTATATTATTTCTGGTGATGGTATTAAAGCAGACATAGATGGAATAAAAGCGATTAGTAATTTTCCAGTACCAAGAAAAGTACAGGAGGTACAAAGCTTTATAGGTATGTGTTCATATTTCCGTAAATTTATTAAAGACTTCTCAATTATTGCAAAGCCCTTATATGACCTGACGAAAAAAGATAAGAAGTTTAGTTTTGGTCCCGAACAGATAGAAGCTTTTAATGTTTTGAAAGAAAAGTTACTCAATGCACCAATCCTAGCGCTATATGACCCGACACATGAAACGGAACTTCATTGCGATGCAAGTTCAATAGGCTTTGGTGCAATATTATTACAGAGGAAAAACGATGATAAATTTCACCCCATTTTTTACCTATCAAAAAGAACAACGGACGCTGAATCACGTTATCATAGCTTTGAGTTAGAGACTTTAGCTATTATATATGCTCTAAGACGGCTAAGAGTATACTTGCAGGGTGTCACTTTTAAAATTGTTACAGATTGTAACTCGCTTACATTGACACTTAGTAAAAAAGAATTGAATCCAAGAATCGCCAGATGGGCATTAGAACTTCAGAACTACGATTATAAACTGGAACATAGAGAAGGAAAAAGGATGCAGCACGTTGATGCACTAAGTAGGTGTAACAGTATATTAATAATAGAAGACAACACATTTGACGACAATCTGGTAATATGTCAGGGCAGAGACGAAAACATAAACAAAATCAAGGAATTACTTAGTACAGGGGAACATGAACTATACGAAATGAGAAATGGAGTTGTTTATAAGAAAATAAAAGATAATTTAGTTTTTTACGTTCCTAAATCAATGGAAGAGCATGTCCTTTTTAAATACCATAATGAAATGGGCCATGTTGGAACGGACAAAGTTTGTGAAGTAATAAGTAAAAGCTATTGGTTTCCAAACATCAGGAAAAAGGTAGAAGAGCACATAAGAAACTGTCTTAAATGCATTGCGTTTTCGGCCAAAAATGGAAAACAAGAAGGTTTCTTACATGTTATACCGAAAGGCAATGTCCCCTTCCAATTAATACATATAGATCATTATGGACCAATAAACAGTAAAGACTCTACAAAGAAGCATATTTTAGTGATAGTAGATGCATGCACGAAATTTGTCAGATTATACCCAACAAAAACAACAAAGTCTCGAGAGGCGATAGACGCTTTAGAAGATTATTTTCGAGCGTATAGTAGACCAATGACTATTGTTTCAGACAGAGGAACGTGTTTTACGTCGGAAGAATTTGAAAATTTTTTGCAAGCAAATAATGTTAATCACATCAAAGTAGCAACTGGATCTCCTCAAGCGAATGGGCAGGTAGAGAGAATAAACAGAGATTTAGGACCAATGATTAGTAAACTACTAGATAACGAAAAAAACGAACTATGGTACAAAAAATTAGCCGAAGTGGAGTACGCAATGAACAACACTATCCATAGAAGTATTAAGGAACATCCAAGCATAATGTTATTCGGAGTTAGACAGAAAGGAAAAGATATTGACACTTTAAAAGAAAATGTTATAGAAGTAGAGCAAATTTGTAACGATCGAAATGTAGAGGAAATACGATGTAGAGCAGAAGAAACCCAAAAACAGACACAAAATTACAACAAAGCTTATGTCGATTCTAAGCGACAAAAACCTAATGTATATAAAGAAAAAGATTATGTCATGATCAGAAATTTTGATTCAACGGTCGGCGCTTCAAGCAAACTTATCCCAAAATTCAAAGGTCCCTATCAAGTAACAAAAGTATTAGACAATGATAGATATTGTATTAAGGATGTTGAAAATTTTCAACAATCGCAAAGACCATATGAAGGAATATGGGCAGTTCACAATTTAAAACCATGGTTTCAGGGAAAAGAGCAACAAGTCAACGATTTAAGTGAAACAAATGATAATGAAACAAATGATCTAGAGTCAGATAATAATGTCGAGTTGGTAAATACAAATGCAATAGATATTATAGAACAAAATTCAAATGTAATTACAAGAAGTAAATCAAAATGTAAAGAAATTAATGAAAATATAAATGTTAAGAAAAAACAACAAAATGAAAATGTATGTACAAGTAAAGAAAACGAAAAAATAATTATGACAAGAAGTAGATCGGCTAGAATCGGGTGATTCTTTAAAGCAGGACGGCCGAGCTGTAGTAATAGTATAGTATAACATAGTATAATAGCAGGTGCAATATTAGTTATTAAGTAAACATATTGTATTTAACATATCATGGTAATTTATTAAGTTATGCAACACTGATATCGATGATTTATCGATAGTCAGCTGATACATAAGAATGTAATGTTAAAATATGAAGAAGAGAAATAAAGTTAATCGTTGTATGTGCGTTGAATCTATCTGAACGGTCTTCATAGGCATGCAAAACTGGCAGTGCATGTTAGGAATCTCCAATCCAAGGAGAATCAGGTAAAAATGGACGCATTTACAAAGGAAAAATCATCGCATAACAGAAATGTACAAAATGCAGAATACGCGATCATTATGTTTCTGGTGATGCATAACCTGCCATTTATTTTGATGGATTTTTTGCCAAATTTGCTGCGGGTGTGCTGTCCGGATTCCAAAATTGCGAAGAACATAAAATGTGGTAGAACCAAGGCGACACAATTAACCAAGGAACTTGGAAGTAAGTCGTTTCAGAACATTGTCAGTAATTTAAAAAGTACAAAGTTATCGCTTATTGTGGATGAGACAACCGATGTTTCTAATCGAAAGGCACTGGTGCTAGTGGCACGTTACTTCCACGCAGTACAATGCAAGGTGAAAGATACCTTTCTTACCCTGATAGAATTAGAAAAGTGTGACTCAGAGTCGATTTATCAAGCCATAAAATCGTTCTTTATAACAAATGGAATACCCCTAAAACATTTAACCGGCCTAGCAACTGACGGCGCAAACACTATGGCTGGCAGCTTCAGTAGCCTTAAAACAAAACTTTGTGCAGATACCAATCTGTTTTATTTAAAGTGCACTTGCCATTCCTTACACCTCTGTTCAGGCTATGCATGCAAGAAACTGCCATCGAGCATTGAGTCTCTATGTCGAAACATATATTCTTATTTTGCATGGAGTCCAAAAAGGACTCAAGAACTAAAGGAATTCCAGGAATACTGTGAAGTAAAGCCTCATAAAATTTTGGGAATAGCCATGACAAGATGGCTATCTTTAGAAAAAGTAATTGGACGCATTCTGGAGCAATGGGATGCTCTTCAATTATTTTTCTTGGCCCAGACCCTAGAGGTCAATAGCATAAAGCCAAAGGAAGTAGCCAATCTCATGATTTATTCGGAAATAAAAATTTATTTATACTTCTTAAATTATATTTTAAAAATTATAAATAATTTAAACACCGAATTTCAAAGTGAGCACATTCGATTACCTTTTCTTTATGTAAGATTGGAATCTACAATAAAAGTAATTCTAAATAATTTCGTATCACAAACTTATGTAAAAAACTTAGATTTAAAAAATTTTAAAGTTAGCGACCTAATATCGAATTTATTGCCCACTGAAAAAGTGTTTATTGGCGTTAAAGCCCAACAGTGTATTCAAAGCAAGTCCGCAGATATTTCCACAATTTTAAAAGTTAAGGAAACGGTGAGGAATTTTTACACCGAGCTCGTTCAGCAAATAGTGCAGCGCTTTGACTTTGGTCGAGAAGATATTAAGTCACTGATAATGATAACTCCGGCTTATGTAATCTCGAGCGAAGAGTCTGACATTATGCCTTTCATAAAAATTTTTGAATACTTGTGTGACTCTGATCCGGACGCAATTATTACCCAGTGGGCCATGCTAAAATTAACTGCCAATAATATTAAAAAAGAAGAGGATGTATCCTTATTTTGGGAAGAGGTTTCTAAGCACAAAAACGGGCTTAACTATGAAGTGTTTAAAGATTTGGTTGGCTTTATAAGAAACATATTGTCCTTGCCGCATAGCTCTGCTGCGGCAGAGCGTAAATTTTTTGCAATTAGCTTGATAAAAACCAAACTAAGAAATAAACTTGAATTTGATTCGGTTACTAATATAATGCTGTGCAAAGAGCTATGCAAAATTACAGACCCGCATTATGTGTGGTCAATAAAAGACTTTTAAATTTAAGAAAACTTCAGATCTCAGAGTAAAGTGAAGAATATTGAATATTGAATTAACTATATTGTTTTTATAATTTTAAGAATTAAATATATGGAATATTTTTATGATTTAATTTACACATGTACTGAAGAATAATTTGAGTCACTAGATTAACGTGAAAATGTGAGATACTTTGGAATTATTATGTGTTATAGCTATAAGTGTTGGAGAAAGAAATATTTTTTATTATATTAAATGTAAAAATAATATGATCAGAAAAAAATTTTTTTTGGCTTTTTTTTACTGAATTTGGCTCTTTTTTTTTTTGGCTCAATCGGATTTTTCTAAGTGGCAACCGTGCGTGGACGCCCAAAACTTGATTTTGAGGAGTCTTCAGCGAGAACAAAGCGACGGCGTATAACTCAGCCCTGTTGAAGTAATTTCTCTCATAATGGATGCCTCCATGTCGAAGAGTCAATATTTGCTAATAAGAAGCTTTGTGAATAGCAAACTCTTCTTTGATTCATTTCCAAGCTATCAAAGTATTATAACTGCCAAAAAAGGTAGATACCCTGAAAATCTCACGCAGAAGTGGAATTGCAAAGTTTATTGGATAAGACAGCATCTAGCACATTGGAGCTTCAAACGAAAGTAGTCGAAGAGTCACGGATGATTCCATTGAAAAATTAATACTTATTGGAAAATGGGGATTTGATGGAGGTACAGGTCACAGCGAGAACAACCAACAGCCAAGTTCGTTTTCAGTTTGAAAAAGAGACAACCAAACTATCAATAGACGAGGAAAAATATTATAGGGAGAAAATAAAAGTTCTTAAGGAGTCAGAAGTTCGTATGTATAATAGAAAGATACTGGTTGAGCACAGCTTACAACTGACTATGGGGGATGGCAAAGTATGCAACGCTTTAAGTGAGTCATCCTCTGTTAAATGTTACATATGTGGCGCAAATCCGACTGAAATGAATGACTTGGCCAAATGTTTAAGCAAAGACGTTCAAAGAGAATATTTCGAATTTGGTTTATCCCCACTTCATGAAAAAATACGGTTCTTCGAATACTTTTTACATTTGCCATACAAGTCAGTCATCAAAATGTGGCAGGCTAGAGGTCCTGGGCAAAAATTAAACGTTTCGGAACGAAAAAAGGAAATTTAAGCATCATTTTGTAAAAATATGGGTATAATAGTAGACAAGCCCAGAGATGGAGGCAGAGGATCGTCCAACGACGGAAATGTAACTAGAAAATTTTTTTCAAATCCAAAATTGGCTTCAGAAATTGCAGGATTTAATGAATATCTAATCCATCGTTGCGCCACTTTACCTCAAGCTATCGCATCGGGGTACAAAATTAATGTGCTTAAATTTAATGAATATGCCCTCGATACTGCCAGGGAGCTAATCAAAGAGTATCCATGGTGCTATTTGCCGGCTACAGTCTATAAGGTGTTAATTCATGGATCTGCTGTGATAGACCATGCTTTTGTATCAATCGGAGAGCTGTCGGAGGAAGCTGCAGAGTTGAACAATAAAGAATTAAAAAAAATGTAGACTTTATCATAGCCGAAAAACTTCACGTATTGCAACAAATACTGACATATTAAATTCACTCCTTTTTTCTCACTCAGTCGCTTTTTTCCCGTCAAATCTGGCTGTTTTCAAAGGACATTTGCTAGAAAAATTTGCAAACTGCGGGCAGCGGAAATTCTGGCTTTTTTTTTTGAAATGGCTTATTTCAGATTTTGTTGGTAAATAGGGCAAATTAAAAGGCAATATAAAAAAAATCCCTTCGTGAAATGGCAAAATATGACAGCACTACAAAATGTTGGATGGAAGTCAATTTCTATAAGGATTCTGTGGGCAACAATACTTTTCCTGACCTGGCTAAGGTTGCTATTGATATGTTATCGTTGCCTTGGTCCAACGCCGAAGTGGAGCGCATATTTAGCAAAGTCAATCTTGTAAAGTCAAAACTGCGGAAAAAAACTACACTTGAGAATATTGAGAAATTGGATTAATTGTTTGCTACTTAAAATAAAAATAATTTATTTTGTTATGAATTTACGATATGGTTTGCGCAGACTCGACCAGTGCTGCCACTCATATAAACTTCCCAATAAATTCCTGCGGATGATAGGAACAGGATTATCATACGAAAATAAAAATCAGGAGAATGGAGACAATATCGGTGACATTATTATCAGCGTATGAATAAAAGATCAGCTGCTGCTCAAATGGCTCAATTACTTTATGTTTATGTACTTTATGTTGTTACAACTGTTGTTGTGCGCTCAATCTTCCCTTTTCGGGAAAAATAGAGAAATAAATGCATTTAAAAACTAGCTTTTTTTATGGCATTTTTAATTAATTTTTCAGCTTTTTTTCATCGTTCCTCCTGTCAAAAACAGCTTTTTTTTTAAACAAAAGTTGGCAACACTGCAGAAAAGTGTCGTCAAACGGGGCCATCGTATTTAAAGGTGCCGATACTGCGCAACGGGCTGCGAGATCTGCATTTTCATTTCCAATAATTCCCACGTTGCTGGGGCACCACAAAAGAACTGTTTTCCCGTGGCTTTTATTAAGAGGTTTCTGATTTGAACTACGGTATCTTTTCTGCAGTTAAGATTTTTTACAGCTTCGATGGTAGATAGACTGTCTGTGCAGATGACATATTGACCACCAGAAGATTGTGCGGCTTTGCATTAAGAATCGCAAGTGCTTCAGCCTGGAAGACTGTTGAAATGATAATGTTATCGCTGTCGACAGCAGCGAATGCAGCCTTGTCGTTGCGTAGAGAGCCGTCAGTATTAAGCCATTTCGAGTGATCGTGCAATTGTTTTCTCCAAGGAAGAGTTGACTATATACATTGGGGCTTGTGTTTGCTTTCTTGTGCACGTGAAGGCGGGTGTTGTCGTAGGAGCTGTGCAGAAGCCATGGTGGGTAACAGTTGACCTTTTGCAGCAGAGGGATGTCGGCAGGGTTTATTTCTTTGGCCAGAGTAGCGACCCTGCGGATTGTGGATATAGTCTTTTGGACTTGATAGCACTTATGTAATGCTTGCGAAGGAGTGGGTCCGGTGAGTATTTAAGTTTCGGGATCAGCTTGTAAGTGGCTTCGGAGAGTCTTTCTGACACTGACGGAAATCCAGCTTCCGCTAAGGTGCACTTGGTGGGGGATGTTGGGAAGGCGTTGAGGCATCGAAGAACTGCAGCATGGTATGGGGCTGGATTCTTTTTAAGTTCGCTTTGGCGCACCATACGTTAATCGGTAGTCCATAGTCTATTTTGGACAATATCAGGGCCCGAGTAATGTTGAAAAGAGTGTTTAGGTGAATATGTGAGAATTTACATGATAAAAACTTAATTTATTTATTTATTTATTTATTAACATTGATAGTTAAGCTTAAAAAACTAAAACTAACAAGGGGTAAGTATAGCGCTAGCTGCAGAGTGTAGTGACCACCTCTGGGCAAAAATGCACTTTTCATTTAATGCGATAACTAATTATTTCCTTTTTGTCATTGACATTGGTATCACTGTATAAACGATGAACTGGAGTTGTGCTAAGTTGTGTGCAACTTTGAGTGACTATCGAAATGTATCGATATTTAGAGCTCAGCTTCCTGTCATTGCATTTCCGATCCGGCATTTGCATACAAAAATCAAGGTGGAAAAACTGATACATAAAGTCACGAAAATAAACACTATCCCCAGTGCATCCGTGGGCAAAAAGAGTGAGAATCGCTGCAAAGAAGTAGACTGGCACAAAGAAACCCATTTTTATTGGGAAAATCCGCACGTAAGTGGTATTTCAATTTGGATAGCCCACATGTGCTAATGTGCTTAATTTTTTTTTGTGCCAAATGTAGGTGTTCAAGCATGAACACAAGGGCATTTAAAAACAATGTGTCCCGAAAACACCGATTGAGTGACGGGACACTGAAATTTGACCTAAGCTAAAACACACACAAAAATGTAACACAAAATGCACTTGTAGTGCATTATCATAAAACTATATTTAGACGCATGAGAACGGCTGGAAAGGAAAGATAGGCATGTGTGTACACCACACGCGAACCCAGCTATCTGGGGGTCCTTCCAATGACTGGAAGGAGTTAGACATTAAGATTTTCATGTTAGTTACCTAAGGCTAAGATTTTAAGAAATAAATTCAGTTCGTAATTTGTACTCAAACAGCTCAGTTGTCCATTCATTTTGGTCCTTTGAGCATTCTGTTGTTTTCCCCCACCAGTGGTAAGAAACACAGAAATAAAAACCAGCGCCTTATAGTCTTGTGTAGCTAAAGGTTGCTGAAAAATTTGTATAATCTCTGTTGTGTTCAATAAATGAACACAGAGTTATAAAATTGTGTATCCGAGGAAGAAGCCGGATCACAAAAATAAAAACCTTTGTTCTCCCCCATCAGTGGTAAGAGACAAGGTATAAACAAAAAATCTTTAATAATACTAAGATATAGTTAAAGTTGCGTTTCCGAGGCAGACATCGGAAAATTATTATAGCGTTTCTGAGGCTTTACATCAGAAAGTGAGTTTTTATGTATAATGTAGCATACATTATATATAATAAAAAAAAGAAGCAGTACCAGCAGCTACAGCAGCAGCAGCAACTACAGAAGCAGCAGCAACTACAGAAGCAGCAGCAACAACAACTGTAGCGGCAGAGGCAGAAGCAGCAAGTACAGCAGCAGCTACAACAACTGTAGCGGCAGAGGCAGACGCAGCAGCATAAACAACAGCAGCAAAAAGAAAGACGTATGCCCGAAACTACCCTAGAGGAAGCTGCTCCTGTCGAGCAAAGGGATACACCAAGCCTACAAGAGGCACTGGAAGTGTATCCAAACGCGGGACCACGCCCACTCACAATAGCTGAGTACAAGGCCAGGCAGCGACCAAAACCCGACAAGAAGAAAAGAAAACGAGGCGGAAAACGGATTAAACTGCTACAGCAAAGGAAACTAATCAAGGATTTACTGGAAACGCAGGCAACGGAGGAGGACCGGCAACGCTACAAAGAGCGTCTAGTAGACATTGAAAAGCAACTTCGCACTCGAGCGAAGTAACGCAAAAGAAGCCGCATTTATGCAAGGCCTCTCTTGCCCCTAATTTTAGTGTCTCTTACTCAAGCCGATGTGCGAAAGCACTACTTGAAAACTACTAAACTCTGTTAGGCTGTTACTAAAAACATATGAGTGGCAAAATATTGTAAGCCAATCATATGCAATTAATCTAATTGGGTTTCCGTAAAAAAATAAACAGTTTAAATAAATAGTCAATATGCTTACAGAAAAAACTATTAAGTTTTTGACGTCTCAAGCGTCGTTAGTCGAAAAGCTAGAGAAATTAGAAGAGGGAATTCTTTCCAGGGACTCGATCCCGATATTAGAAAATATAAAGAAAGAGTTTTGTGATAACCATAGTGTGCTATTGAAAATTGGAATAGTTGATCATGACTATTTCAATAAACGGCTATACGAATACACACTAGGTAGGATTCAAAAGTTAATAGAAGAAGTTTCATGTTCCAAGCAGATATTAGATCCTGGAACTCAAACAATTCATAAATATGACGACGATCACAAACCTTCATGCTCCAAGAAGATATTAGATTCTGGAACTCAGACACTTCACAAATATGACGACGATCGCAAACTTGCGGATGAAATCGACAAAGATATTGAACAACTAAAACAGTATGTGAATGAAACATTGACGAAGTTAGCTGATGCTTGTACCGATGAGTGCATCTTCAGGAGAGATAAAATTGAATACCTTTGGAATAAGGTATATAGTAAAGTGCAAAAGTTAGCAAGTAAAGGCATTGAATGTCTCGAGGACGTCGCAGAGTTTGACGTCGAAAGTCTAGTTAAAATATTAGACAACAGAATTGAAATGAGAAATGAAAAAAAGGTAAGCGTAATGGAAAAAACAGAGGATCTTCCAAAGCTGCCAAAAATTAAGGTGCCCACCTTTGTTGGTAAACCCAATGAATGGGACATGTTCTATGAGTTATTCATGGATATAATTCATAACAGAGAAGACCTCAGTATGTCCGCCAAATTTAATTATTTAAAATCGGCATTAGGGGGTGAAGCCAGAAGCATGGTATCGCACTTGCTCATTGGCTCTGTTGATAATTATCATACCGTTTGGGAACTCTTAGCCAAACGGTATGAAAATAAACGGAAAATTTTTTCTGAACAACTGAATCGTTTAATTGATTTGCCAACCCTGAACATTGACTCAGGGAAATATATAAAGAATTTTATTGATAGCATTAATGAGGCTATCCATATAATTAAACTTAAATCCCACTTAACGAATGAAGTGGATATAATATTCGCTCATATTATTTTGAGGAAATTTAATAAGGATACAATGCAGCTGTACGAATCTCATGTCAAGAAGACAAAAGAGATTCAGTTACTGGCTGATGTATTAGAGTTTTTAGAGCAGCGGTTAAGTTCCGTAAGCTCATTTAAAAGCGAGGACAAAAAATTATCAAAAAATTTTTCAAGTGATAAAGAGAATTGTCCTATTTGCAAAGTACCAGGGCACAAGGCGGTACAATGCCATAAATTTAAAGCTATGAGCCCCATTGAGAGAAGCGAAGCAGCTAAAAAAGCACAATTATGCACAAGGTGTTTAAAATACACAGCTTTCAAAAGATGCTCTTGCGATTACTTATGTACGATCTGCAAGAAACCACATAATACAATGCTTCATTTTCCAAATGAAAACCGGGAAAATGTTAACACTTGTGTGACAAATGATCAAGCTCTGTTAGCTTCAGCAATAGTAAAGGTCAAGTCAAAGTGTGGGGATTATAAAACACTAAGAGCATTGATTGATAATGGATCACAATGCACAATTATTTCAGAAGAATCAGCTCAGATTCTAAATTTAACTAGAATAAAAGCAATTACTTAAATAAGCGGAATTTCAGCACAAAAGGCAAGTACATCAAAGTACAAAGTAGGATTGTGCATAAAGCCCCTAAACAATAAAAAAGAGCCATTCAACATAGATGCAATTGTATTGCTAAAACTAATGAGAGCTCTACCAATCAAAGCAGTTCAGGTTAAAAAATCAAAGTGGCGAAGCTACATACTAGCTGACCCAAAGTTTGATAGACCCAATAGGATTGACATAATTATTGGAGCGGATTTATATGCTCAAATTATGAAAAATGGGGTTGTTAAGATCGATGGATTGTTGGGACAAAACACAGAATTTGGATGGGTTGTATCCGGAAATACAAAATCTAAGGGAAATGCAGTTATAGCTGCGACGATTATAAAAATAAACGATTTAGAGCGATTTTCGAAAAGAGAAGACAAAGAAGCAGAGATTTGCAAAAAACATTTAAGAGACACCACGCGAAAAGATAAGAGTGGTAGGTCTATGGTAAAGATTCCGTTTAAAAAAGAAACAAAACTTGAAAATTCTAAGGCGCAAGCACTAGAGCGTTTTTACAATCTAAAAAGATTGCAGCAGGAGCAGAAGAAGCAGCAAAAGCTGGAGAAGAAAATAGTTGGAGATAATAACAACTTCTCGCCAGCGAAAAAGCAACAGGAAGGGGAGCAACAGGTAGCCTCAAATACAAGTGCTAAGGCCAAAGAAGAGGTGAGTCCTAAAGAAGCTCTTCAAAAGCTCACAGATGTTAAGAAATCTGATTATCTGTTGAGCAGTTCCATGTGGATGTTGACTGAGGATCGCAAAAAGCAACGAGATAGCAAATTGGAAGAACTTGATATCAGCATCGTATCAGTTGAAAATTATCATAAGGCCCTCAGTAGTAACGCCAACGCTTTAAAAACAGATGGGACTGAGTGGCGTTTTATTCCCCCGGCAGGACCTCACTTCGGAGGTATTTGTAAAGCTGGGGTAGAATTAATGCAAAATAATTTTAAAAGTTTAACACATGAGAATGAGGCAGTATTAAGTTCACAACCTCTGTGTACAACTGGTCACCTTTTAATTGGTAGACCAAAACTTAAAGTGGAAATTAATTCAAAAACTAAAAAGAGAATTTTGGGTTAAATTAATAGAAGATTATCTGCACACTCTACAGCAAAGAAATAAATGGAAAAGAGAATCCGAAAATAACGCAGAAAAAGAAAAAGTCACGCGTAATAGGCCTAAAGTACCGAATATAGGAGTCATGATAATGCTGATGCTATTTTGTCAACTTTCGAATGCAACTTCATTAGGCAACGTAAAGAACAATTGGGTAATCGAAACATCATTAGTACAGCTTCGATATATTTAGATCTGATGAGTGAAATCGAAGTTATAACGTCTTCTTGGGATTTTGTTGTGCTTTATGAGATGGACACATATTTTTCAATGCTAGAAAAGGGTACAAATTTAATACAAAAAATGAGAAATGTATGTAACAAATTGCATGATTTTGAAGATCACTGTAATTTGGTTCTTAATAACATACAACGACAAATAGATGACTTGGAAGAAAACAACAAGCTATTTATGGCACACACCCCAAGAATGAAACGTGCACCTTTTGAATTTATGGGCTCATTATATCATATATTGTTTGGTATAATGGATGCAGACGATAGAAAACAAATTGAAGAAAATATGATCAGTCTATTAGATAATCAGCATAATTTAGACGACCTAATCAAAAAACAGACTTCAGTGATAGATTCCACGGAAAATATTATTAAAAAGACTATCACTGAAGTTAACGAAAACTTCGAAGTCATGAATACGCGAATCGAAAATATGACAGAGCTCCTTAAAGAAAGTTACTTTGTGTATAAAGAATCTATAAACTTCTTTATGGTTACGAAGCATTGAACTCGTTGATGGACGAATGTGAAAAGATTCAAGCAGGAATAATAAGCCTGTTAATTGATGTCAATCATGGCAGATTGAATACAAACATTTTGAAACCAGCTCGACTTCAAAAAGAAATCGCCAGCATAAAAGACAAGCTACCAGATTCATTAATGCTACCTGGTAAAAGAACAGGCACAGAATTGAAAGAAATTTACACTCTTTTAACCGCAAGAGGGATTTATATTGACAAAAAACTAGTCATAAATGCTAAAATTCCCTTATTTGACAGGCATCCATCACAATTGTATAAGATAATTCCAATACCAATAAAAAATCAAGAACAAGTTATAATTGCCGATGTAAGCTCACAATATATAGTGTACAACTTTGCAATAGATTCGTATCATCTTATGACAGAAGCGACATTGAACAAATGTCAGAAATGGCAATTAAATAAACGATTATGCGATGGCAGTTGGCCATGGAACAGTGCTAATGACAACACATGTGAGGTTTCACCTTTTAAACCAAATACACCGTCGAATTGTCTTTATAAAACAGTGACGACATCAAAAACATATTGGGTTGAATTAGATAGAACAGGCAATTGGCTTTTTAAAGTTCCAAGGAACACTAAAGCAAATATTCAGTGCAGACATACACAACAGGAGCAAATAAATTTACCTGATCAAGGCATATTGACTATTTATTCAGATTGTACAGTCAGAACATTAGATAAGATACTAATGGCAAGCCATAATGTTCACTCTGAAATTTATGAAACCTTTTCAAATATATATATAAGTGAAATAAGTGAAGTCCCGAAAATAATATGGGACCCTTTAAATTCTCCTACAATTAATCATACAGCGGAAATAGACCAATTAAAAATTAAGTTAAAAGAAATTAAAGACTCTCACTTCGAGTTAAAGGAACTTAAGTTCCATCTCATGTCTGGGCATCTGTCGCTCATTATTGGTATAATAATAGTATTAACATTAATTGTATACGCATTAAGAAAAGTAAATGCGAGAAGAAAATTACAAGCTATCGCCTTTCCAAGCCCTGTGTAAACTGTAAAAAAAACAAGTGGGAAAGGCTATAGTCGAGCTCCCGACTATAGGATACCCGTTACTTACCTAAATAAATTAAACTTTTGTTTTTATTGCATGCTTTTAGGCACTTTTATTGCTTAAAAGCTTTAATCAGCCAGTACCACCTTTATCTTTGTCCGATCTTGTTGGGATTTAGTAGGATGATAGGTAATAATAATAGCTAACGTTCACCGTTTAAAAAAACCTAATATTTTGAAAACTGTGCGTGTGGTGGATTTTCGCGATTTACGGAGGCGGAAAGGGGCGTGGCAAAATTTTGAAACAAACTTGACCTGCGTGGGGTTTATAGAAATCTGTGTGCAAAATTTGGTTGCTCTAGCTCTTATAGTCTCTGAGATCTAGGCGCTCACACAGACGGACAGACGGACAGACGGACGGACAGACAGACGGACAGACGGACGGACGGACAGACGGACATGGCTATATCGACTCAGCTGTTGATGCTGATCAAGAATATATATACTTTATAGGGTCGGAGATGCTTCCTTCTCCCTGTTACATACATTGCAACGAATACAATATCCCCTTTTACTTATTTTTAATAAGTAACGGGTATAAAAATGTGTTACTGTATATTAAATTAAAAAAAAAAACTATCAGCTACCACAACCTTATTGCCCCCCGGCAGAATGTTCAAGCATGAACACAAGGGCATTTAAAAACAATGTGTCCCGAAAACACCGATTGAGTGACGGGACACTGAAATTTGACCTAAGCTAAAACACACACACAAATGTAACACAAAATGCACTTGTAGTGCATTATCATAAAACTATATTTAGACGCATGAGAACGGCTGGAAAGGAAAGATAGGCATGTGTGTACACCACACGCGAACCCAGCTATCTGGGGGTCCTTCCAATGACTGGAAGGAGCTAGACATTAAGATTTTCATGTTAGTTACCTAAGGCTAAGATTTTAAGAAATAAATTAAGTTCGTAATTTGTACTCAAACAGCTCAGTTGTCCATTCAGTAGGTTCTTTTTTGCATCGCCAAAGTTCCCTTCGTGGATAACAACGCAACGTTGTGGATGTGCGTGTCAGCAGGAGCATTGTGTGGAGTCTGTGAACCATCATTTTGAACATATGTACATACTTCTTGGAGTTCAGAAATCTTGGATGCACACTCACAGTCACACACACACACACGCACATCGTCATACATCGTTGCCTTCATTTTCGTTGCCGACATTGTGGCAGACACCTCGTGGTCGCACGCACAGAGTGCACACACACTCATCGGATTTTCATACACACTCATCGGATTTTCAAACATATACCGGATTTTCACACACTCATTTTTTTATACACACACATTCAAAGTGTATAAACACACCCACACACACACACTCATTTTTATACACCCACATTCCCAGTGTAAAAACACACACACACTTATTTTGTATACACACACACATTTACAGTGTACAAACACACACATACAAATTTAAAACTTCTTGTTTTTATTTTTTTTCATTTTTAATTTTCATTCTTTTATTTCTTTATTTTTCATAAATTTTTCCTTTTCATTTTATTTTCATTTTTTATTCTTCTATTATTTCATTCATTTTATCGTATTCTTGATTTGGCTCTGCCACTCTTTCCAACACTACTTACACATTAAAAAATTTTGTTAAATATAAATAAATAAAATTAAACAAAAGAAAAGAAAAAGAAATAGAAACAAAGAGGATACCCTCGAGTCCCTTATACAAAAACTAATCGACTATTTTCTTGATGTATGGGCATTTTGAAGTGTGCGTTTGTTATTATTATATTTTTCGCTATAGCATATCACCTGATTTCGGCGGGGCCCCTTCGGATACAGGGTAAGTGCCTATGACAAACCATAAACATTCCATTTGCCTGACATTGCTGACGTATAAACTTGTTGACGTTTAACTTGTTTATCCCTCCGATAAATTTATCGAACGAAAGGGAGTATTTCGAACTCCTTCGTTTACACGACGGTTCTTTTAGTTTTTTCCATTTCCTTCTTTTTTCTGAAAATCATAAATTGTTAATGCCAAATAATAAGGCGCTTTTAGTTTGTAAATATAATATTGAAATCATGTTATGAACTTTTTCATGGATAATAAACATTACATAATGTTCGCTTAAATTTTAATTTTGTTTTCCCGAAGGTGATGCAAGTTTGAATAACCCACAGGTTCGTGACAGGGATTCCCAAAATGATAACGGCCAACGTGGAATCATGGTTGGGTGGGTTTTGAGGCCAGATACAACAACATCTATGTATCCAAGTCAAAAGAGATCCTCTTCCTTTTTTTTTTTTTTTCCCCCGTCTCCAATCAAGTCCGTCTGCTGGGTTTTGTTGACACCTGTCTCTCCCGCCTTTACGGAAAATATTTCGCAGCGTCCGGTCAAAGTCCGAGTGACCCAAATTCTTTTCTGTTTCTATAAATAGGCATTTATGGTCCGTAGTCCGTCCGTCGATGACTAATTCTGTTTCTTTGCGATCTTGTTGTCAGGAATTACGAATTTGGTCGATCCGAGTCTGCACCGTCATCAGATGTTTTGACAGATGAGTCATAAAACGACGAATCCTTTATTTTTCAGCAGGATGCGCAAATGGTTCCGCGGAATTGTATGGTTGGCGAAAGTCGATAATACAACCGTAGTTCTTTTAACGCTCACCTAGCTAATTTGTCCGATCACAGCCAATTCGTCAGCAGCATATAAAAAAAATTATAATTGGATTTTCTGATAGGATATACTGTCGGATACCGTTATAAAAACAAATTTGCAATACTGATCGAATATTACGGAAACCCTAAACCTATTCTTTCGTAGGATGAAATATGAACGCCGAGGAGCGTAGATTTTTATATGGATTTGCTTGGTTAGGGCGAAGCCCCAAACCAGACCAGTAAAAGCTATTGCTTTATTATCGCTTATGTTTCGTCATATTTTTCCGATACCTTTCCAAATTCCCATCCCAAGGATTCTCTAGACTTTAATATTTAACGCTTGGTGGGGTTCATCTTGCATCACTGAAAGGAAAACTATATATCTGATGAAATTAAGTAATTCTTTTAAAAAACCAGTCAACAAATATTTGAAAATGAATCTAATGAGAAGTGAAGAAAATTTGCCAGCGGCTTTGGCGAATGCAGATGTTCCAGAAGGAACCTGCAAAGTGTGTTTTGAGCATTTACTTCCAAATCAAAATCTGGTTACAACGAAATGTGACCATAGGTTTCATGCAATGTGTATTTCAGAATATGTGAATGTGCGAAAAGAGTGTCCTGTGTGCAAAACTCTTTTACACGCTCGTGATTTTCGAACTGTTTCTTCGACGGATCCAGTATCGCAAGAAACTGGTGCGATTCCACGTAAACATAATACGCGATATCAAGGTGCGCGTAGACCCGATGTGAATGGCGAAGGTTCTGATCAAGAGGAAGTTAAGGGGCAGCGTGAGGAAGCCCAAGTGGCAGCCACTTTCCCAGGTCGCAAGGGGCCAGGAAGAGGGAAGAAGCCAGGTTCGTTCTCGTCGGCCACGCATGTCTGATCCAGGTCCAAGGCCTTCTGTAGAACTGGATTATGATAAAATCTTCCAAAAGATGGAAGATATTATCGAACGTAAATTGAGCGTAATGAATCCATTTAATACCCAAACGCAAAGTTCAGGTGTGCCTCCGTCCGTGCCTCCTCCAGTCCGAGGACATCATCTCGGAGTATTTCAAATTTGAGCCCAGAAAAGGTGACCCAAATGATTCAGAACTGGGGAGTTAAGTTTGATGGGGCACCGAAAGGTCAAACTGTGCAGGAGTGTCTCGAATGGCAATTCCGTTGGATGAGTACCGGCTTATCCAACAGCTAAAACGTAACTTGGTGCCAGAGTTGCGTCAAGCATTGTTGTATATTCAAGTCCACTCTGTTGCTCATCTGCGACAGTTGGTACAGCAGCGGGAGAATTTGTTAGGGGAAGACGATTTCAAGCGCTACCTCAAGGGCGGAAACGCTCCCAAGCCGTTTTTCAAACGCGCCGTAGCTGCAGTAGATCTGAACAGTACGGAACAACCGGACGAGGAGGCCGTTTCAGATAGTGTTGCGGCAATCCAGCACTCCAATCGCGTCATCACTTGTTGAAACTGTGATGAACAGGGTCATACCTGGGACATGTGCTTAAGGGATAGGCACATCTTTTGCTATGGCTGCGGAGCCAAGAATATTTATAAGCCGCAATGTCCCACTTGTATCCAACGCGCGGAAAACTTCCGCAAGGGACCAGCTGCCGACAGCAGGCGGATGGCCCCAAAGTAAACAGCGCTGCAGGAAAGCAATCTGCCAGAGCAGATTGTCCCGAGCGGTTGTCCTTGCGTGAAAACGCCACATCCGCTCATAATAACCAGACTTGTCCAAAATTATACCAGATTAGACCATACCATGAACGACTGGCGCACTACGAGGAAGTTCGCAATAGGATTTTTAATGAAGTTTCCGTTGTAGAAAATAAACCCAGCCGTTCCACGCTTCGGATGCGTGCGTTTTGGCAAAATGTCAAAAGCATACGAAGACTTCTGATTTCCAGTATCGTAAATAGCAACGCGGACGGTCGACTTTATGCCGAAATTTCATTCCTGGGGTTCTCAGAGCAGGGCTTACTAGACACAGGAGCGAACATTAGTTGCATAGGAGCTGATTTAGCTACCCGAGACTGGTCGTCGTTTAAGCAATTTCGCAAGATTTCGTCTCAAGTTCGCACGGCGGATGGAGGAAGTCAGGCGGTGACTGGAACCTTGAACGTAGAAGTAGAATACAACAACGCCAAGCATCCAGTCACATTTTTTGTTATTCCGACCATTGAAAAGAGAGTTATATTAGGCATAGACTTCTGGAAGACATTTCAATTAGTTCCAGGTCTCATTTCAGCAATTGATCCTCCCATTTCCACAGTCGAATCACCGCCAGACAATGAGGAGAGTTTTCCGTTGACCCAAATCCAAAAGAAGCGGTTAGATGGGGTAATTTGTCTGTTTCCCAGCTACGAGGAGCAAGGTCTTGGACGAACTCCACTTCTAAGACACGACATCGACATTGGGGACTCAAAACCGATTAAGCAGCGATTCTATCCGGTCTCTCCGGCTGTAGAAAACTTAATGTACAAAGAGATTGACCGAATGCTAGCTGCAGGGGTGATTGAACGGTCCGCTAGTCCATGGAGTTCGCCCATGCGCCTTGTCGTGAAGCCCGGAAAAGTCCGTTTGTGTCTAGATGCGCGTAAAATTAATGATTGCACGAAGAAAGATGCCTATCCCCTCCCAAGCATTGACGGCATCTTCGCTCGTCTGCCCAAAGCTAACTTGATCACTAAGATCGATTTAAAAGATGCTCTTTGGCAGATTCCCCTAACTGAAGAGGCGAAAGCAATCACGGCATTCACAGTACCAGGGCGTCCGCTTTACCAATTTACGGTGATGCCGTTCGGATTGTGTAATGCTCCGCAGACGATGTGTCGACTGGTAGATGAGTTGATTCCAGCGGATCTGAAGCACTGCGTATTCGGATATCTGGATGACGTCTGTGTCGTCTCTGAAGATTTCGATACGCATTTGTCAGTTTTGTTGCGACTCTCCGAGCAGTTCCGGAAGGCTAACTTGACTTTGAATATTGCAAAAAGCCGATTTTGCGTCACCGAAGTGCAGTACCTGGGATTTTTGATAGGAAGGGGCGGCATAGCAACAGATCCAAGCAAAGTGGATGCAATTCGATCGTGGCCTTCTCCGAAAACTTTAAAGCAGGCACGCAGGTTTCTTGGTTTAGTAGGGTGGTACCGGCGGTTTATCCAAAACTTTGCCGAAGTTATGTTTCCTATTACCGAGCTGCTCTCAACGAAGAAGAAGTTCGTGTGGGCAGACACAGCCCAAGAAGCGTTTGACAAACTTAAAGATTTGCTTACGACAGCTCCGATTCTTCAGAATCCTGATTTTTCGAAACCATTTTTCGTACACTGCGATGCGAGTGATTTCGGAGTCGGGGCAGTTTTAATTCAGTTGACAGACGAAGGTATTGAAAAACCAGTAGCCTTTATGTCCAAAAAGCTGAACACTGCGCAAAGAAATTATAGCGTGACAGAAAGGGAGTGTCTGTCAGCCGTTCTGGCGATTGAAAAGTTTCGTTTCTACCTGGAGCTGCAGGAATTTGAGCTTATCACAGATCATGCAAGCTTACTGTGGCTGATGCGACAACCCAACTTGAAGGGTAGACTCGCTCGATGGGCAATGCGCTTGCAAGGTTATAAGTTTTCTGTTAGTCACCGACGAGGGAGCGAGCACGTGGTTCCTGACGCTTTGTCACGAATTTATTGTGAAGAGATAGCTGTCCTTGAGAACATTGCACCAATGGTCGATTTAAATTCACGATGTTTCCAAGACTCTGAATATGTTCAGTTGATCGCGGCGGTAGAACAGTCTCCGGAAGAGTATCCAGACGTAAAAGTCATAGATAGCCATGTGTATATACGGACTGAGCACAGCGACGGGACTGAAGAGAGTGGCAAAAACGCGTGGAAGCTTTGGATTCCCAAAAGCCTATCTACAGATGTTATTCAACGCGCGCATGATAGTGTTGTTACGGCACACGGCGGCACAGGAAAAACGCTGGAACTAATTCGTAGGAGCTTGTATTGGCCAGGCATGGTGACTCAGGTGCGGGAGTATGTTCGCAATTGCGAGGTATGCAAAACCACGAAAGCACCCAACATCTCTCTAAAGCCACCAATGGGGAAAGCTACTGTTTCTTTTCGTCCAATGCAGCGTTTATACATAGACATTTTAGGACCGTACCCGCGCAGTAAGAGAGGAAATATAGGCCTTTTGATTGTATTAGACCACCTGACCAAATTCCATTGGTTATGTCCTCTTAAAAAATTTACTGCTCTGATAATTCAGACTTTCTTACAGGACCAAATTTTCTTCGCGTATGGAGTTCCACAGACTATTGTCAGCGACAACGGTCCGCAATTCAAAGCGGTGGAATTCAATGCGTGGCTAACGTCTCCACAGTCGAACGCGTCCGAAAGAGTTAATCGGTCATTAGTGGCTGGGATTCGGGCTTTCCTGGAGGGCAACCATGCTGAGTGGGATGCACATATTCACGCCATTAGCTGTGCACTGCGCAATGCAACGCACCAAAGTATAGGTTGCTCACCGTATCATGCTCTTTACGGTTTCGACACGATGACCCATGGTACGCAGTACGAGCTCCTCCATAAATTGGGAATGCTCAATGAATCGGCAAATGTGTTGCATCGAGATGATCAGTTGAAACTGCTGCGTAAGCGATTGCGCGACAACATAGCTGTCGCTCACGAGCAACAGGCAAAGCAATATAATTTGCGTACGAGGGATATATCTTATAAAGACGGCCAAGAAGTTTTTCGGAGGAATTTTGCCCAGAGCAACTTTGCAAAACAATTTAATGCAAAGCTCTGTCCCCAGTGGATTAAATCCAGGGTGAAGGCAAAGGTGGGAAGGGCATATTATGTGTTAGAGGACTTACAGGGACGAGAGCAGGGCACGTTTCATGCCAAAGACATTCGACAATAATCATCCCGAGGTGTTCTTTCCAAGACATTCCCCCCGCGCAATGCTTAGAAATGTCTTGTGGGTGTAGTGACCACCTCTGGGCAAAAATGTACTTTTCATTTAATGCGATAACTAATTATTTCCTTTTTGTCATTGACATTGGTATCACTGTATAAACGATGAACTGGAGTTGTGCTAAGTTGTGTGCAACTTTGAGTGACTATCGAAATGTATCGATATTTAGAGCTCAGCTTCCTGTCATTGCATTTCCGATCCGGCATTTGCATACAAAAATCAAGGTGGAAAAACTGATACATAAAGTCACGAAAATAAACACTATCCCCAGTGCATCCGTGGGCAAAAAGAGTGAGAATCGCTGCAAAGAAGTAGACTGGCACAAGGAAACCCATTTTTATTGGGAAAATCATTAGCCCACATGTGCTAATGTGCTTAATTTTTTTTTGTGCCAAATGTAGGTTCTTTTTGGCATCGCCAAAGTTCCCTTCGTGGATAACAACGCAACGTTGTGGATGTGCGTGTTAGCAGGAGCATTGTGTGGAGTCTGTGAACCATCATTTTGAACATATGTACATACTTCTTGGAGTTCAGAAATCTTGGATGCACACTCACAGTCACACACACACACACGCACATCGTCATACATCGTTGCCTTCATTTTCGTTGCCGACATTGTGGCAGACACCTCGTGGTCGCACGCACAGAGTGCACACACACTCATCGGATTTTCATACACACTCATCGGATTTTCAAACATATACCGGATTTTCACACACTCATTTTTTTATACACACACATTCAAAGTGTATAAACACACCCACACACACACACTCATTTTTATACACCCACATTCCCAGTGTAAAAACACACACACACTTATTTTGTATACACACACACATTTACAGTGTACAAACACACACATACAAATTTAAAACTTCTTGTTTTTATTTTTTTTCATTTTTAATTTTCATTCTTTTATTTCTTTATTTTTCATAAATTTTTCCTTTTCATTTTATTTTCATTTTTTATTCTTCTATTATTTCATTCATTTTATCGTATTCTTGATTTGGCTCTGCCACTCTTTCCAACACTACTTACACATTAAAAAATTTTGTTAAATATAAATAAATAAAATTAAACAAAAGAAAAGAAAAAGAAATAGAAACAAAATAAGCGATGCCACTATCAAGGTGGAGAAATTTAAGTTTTCTTATGACAGGCAAGTTGCATCTTTCAAGATCAACGTACCCCCAGAACATTTTGCCACCACATCCTCACCAAGCTTTTGGCCGGAGTATTTGGTGGTAAAAGAGTATAAGCCCAAAATTAAAAATCGGAATCCGATTAGGCTTCCCCCCAATGACCCTGTGCAAAATACTACAGTAGCTACCTCGTCTTCTTCTTCTTCTTCTTCCTCAAAAAACTAATATCTTCCCTTTGGTTAGCTTATCAAAATGTTCGTGGCTTGCGTAGTAAGATTAACAAACTATACGTTGACAGTCTTACTTTCCCTTTTCATGTTGTTGTGTTCACTGAAACCTGGTTAAAACCGGATATTCTCGATTCGGAAATCTTTTCAGTGAAGTATACAACGTATCGGCTTGATCGTCCTTCCCAAAGAGCTGGTGGGGTTCTAATTGCTGTAGACTCCAACCTCTCTTCAGAAGAAATACCTTTCGTTAGCCCGATTGACATTGAATTTATTTCTATTAAAATATGTTTCCGTGGCGTATTTTTATACGTTACATGCTCGTACATTTCTCCATCTTCAGATATATCAGTTTATCATAATCATTTATCCGCTATTCAATCCGTCAATAATTTTCTTTCTGACAAAGACCACCTCATAGTTCTTGGGGATTTTAATTTGCCAAGAACAATGTGGTTACAGAATAATGAGTCGAATTCTTTAACCCCAACGACTGAACATGGCTTTATCGATGGATTATTTGACATATCTTTGTGCCAAATAAACCATGTTAAAAATTCATTAAGCCGGCAGCTAGACTTATGTTTTGTTTGTGATCCGGCTAGTGTAGTCCTGTCAAGAACCGAACCACTCACATATCCTGAAGATCCCTATCATCCAACATTAGAATTGGTGATCGACCTTGGCACATCAGTAACTAATTTTCATATTACGCCAACTGTTCGAGTTCGCCAGTTTCGCAAAGCTGACTTTACGAAATTGAACGAGCTTTTTAGCCAATCTGAATGGTCCGATCTATATGTCTGTACTGATTTGAGCATCGCCATTAAACTATTTTATAATAGATTGAACGCGTGTTTTGATGCCTGCATTCCTTCAGCTTATCCGACTAGGTCTAATAAACCTCCATGGTTTTCTAAAGAACTTTCTCACCTAAAGAACTTAAAGTCCAGACTTTATAAAAAGTTTAAGGAATCAAGTTCTTCTTCTGCCTTTTCTCGTTATTTAATTGCTCGGGCCAACTTCATCGAGCTAAATGCTATGTGTTATAGAAATTATCTATCTCGCTGTAGGGTACGACTCGCGAAAGACCCTAGGCAGTTCTTTAATTTTGTGAACACAAAGCGTCAATCTTCTTCCTATCCATCTTCTCTATCCTATGAAAATTCGAAGGCATACACAGATCAGGCGATCGCCGATCTTTTTGCAACGTTTTTTCAAACCACTTACTCTTCGTCTAACTATTCTTTTGAATCTTATCCTTTTGATATGCCTCGATCGAACTGTATTTTCAGTCCCTTAATTAGTGAGGAGTCGTTGATTCGTGATCTTGAGATGGTTAAGCCGGTGTTTTCACCTGGTCCGGATGGTGTTCCTGGTTGTGTACTTCGGTATGGAGCCAGAGCGCTATGTGGACCCCTGCTGAAGCTATTTTCTCTGTCATTAGATTCTGCGATTTTTCCCTCTATTTGGAAGGAGTCATTTATTATTCCTCTGCACAAAAAGGGAAGTAAGTCTGACGCCAAAAACTATAGGGGAATCTCTAAGTTGTCCGCTATTCCTAAAGTTTTTGAGAAGATTTTAACCAGTCATTTACAGCACTTGTGTTGTTCAATTATCTCTCCCTACCAGCATGGATTTGTCAAACGTAGATCCACTACAACTAATCTTCTAGAACTTTCGTCGTTTGTTATCCGCGGCTTCCGTAATAACAAACAAACTGATGTCATTTATACCGATTTCAGTAAAGCTTTTGACTCAGTCAACCATTCTCTTTTATTACATAAGCTTGACATAATTGGTTTTCCGACCACCCTTATTCGCTGGATTTCAAGCTATTTGAAACACAGAACTCAAAAAGTTCTGTTTAATAACTTTTTTTCTAAGTCATTCCGGGTTACCTCAGGAGTTCCCCAAGGTAGTCATCTCGGTCCTTTGCTTTTCACACTGTTTATAAATGATCTACCAACAGTTTTAAGAAACTCTCGTGTACTTATGTATGCCGATGATGTTAAAATTTGTCTGCAATATAAAGATTGGCCATGCCACTTCAAATTGCAGGAAGATCTTGACTCTTTTCAGTCATGGTGCCGTGTGAATCTTTTAAATTTAAACTGTTCTAAATGTAACGTAATGACTTTTTACCGCACTAACCCTTATTTGGCGTCATACTCACTGTATGGTGGTCCTCTTGATAGGATTACTGCTGTTGATGATCTAGGTATACTCTTAGATCACAAGCTTAAATTTTCCGACCATATATTTAAGATGGTCAATAAAGCTATGTCAGTTCTGGGTTTTATAAAGAGGTGGTCGAAGGAATTCGATGACCCCTATATAACTAAGACTCTTTACATATCTTTAGTCCGTCCAATTTTGGAGTACGGTTCATGTGTCTGGTGTCCTCAGTATACTGTGCACCAAAGTCGCATTGAATCGGTACAAAAAAACTTTCTTCTCTTTGCTCTACGTGGCCTTAATTGGAATAGGGACGTGAGACTGCCTTCGTACTCTAGTAGACTTTTATTAATAGACCTTCCTTCTTTATCAAATCGTAGAATTATGCTTGGTATTATTTTTATGTGTAAGCTTATTGGTGGTGACATTGACTCTACTGAATTAATGTCACAACTCAACTTTTCTGTTCCTCGTAGAGTAGTATCTAGAAATTTTATTCCTATTTCTCTTCCTATCTGTAGATCTAACTATGCATTGCATGAACCTTTTAGAATGCTGTGTTCGGAATACAATAGGCTTTTTTATATTTAGGGTATTCAGAAACTCTAGTATTTGTGTTATGTGGCAAAGTGATAACACTGTAGCTAGTGAGCAACCTTTTTAAGTTTCTGTTGTCGTATTTGTGATAAATCATCTGACAGTTCAACTCAATTTAAAATAAAAAACAAAACCATTCGACCTGAGTTTGTAATCAGAATGCCAAGAGAAGGAATAAAAAAACAATTAACTAAGCGGAAGCTTGATTTAGCTCTATGGGAATTGGAGTTGCTTGATGGTACGTATGCAGTTATTGCAAAAAACATAAATACAACTAAGGCTTTGAGTATTTTAGACAATGACCATGCTTCATACGATGAAGTAATGGACGAACTAATGGAGGATATATTAACAATTTCATCGTGTCGCCGTGGAATTGAGTTTTCTGTTCCCAAGTCATTCGATTGGCGAACCCACGTATTGCCAAACTTCAATGAGGATCGGTTTCTCCAAATGCTGCGAGTCACAAAGATGCAGTTTCAAACAATAGTGGAATTCGTCCGCAATGATTCCGGTTTCAAATCATCGCTATTTCGGCCTCAAATGTCCGTTGAACAACAGGTTGCGATTGTTTTGTTTCGCTTAGGATCATCCGGAGAAGTTGCTGCTATAAGGAAGATTGCAACTTTGTTTGGAGTAGGAGATGGTGGAACTATAGGTTCTATAACAGACAGGTTTTTTAGTGCCATTCTCCGAAAGTTATCTCAACTTATTTATTGGCCAAATGCAGCTGAACGCAAGAAACTTGCTCTAGAAACCATAGGCGAAACGTTGTTGTTGGTAGTCCCGGTAGCTACCATGATGCCAAAATATTTAAAAAAAGCGCTTTGTTTAGGGAGCATGATAAATACTTATCAGGCGAAGAATGGATTGCCGGAGATTCAGCCTATCCCCTGTCAAAATTTTTAATCACACCCTACCGATGCAATGCAACATCAGCTGAATCGAGCACGAAAAACATTTTTAATAAGACTCATAGCAAATATCGCGTGCGAGTCGAAAATTGTTTTGGTCTGCTGAAAGAAAAATTTGCGAGCTTGAAGGAGATGAGAATAAACATTCGAGACCGCAAAAGCCACGCAACATTTTGCAAATGGGTCCTTGTTTGCTGCGCACTTCACAACATGCTGCTTGAAGAAAAATTGGGATCAGGTATAGGTGAGGATGAGGATGTTGATGAGGATGAGGATGAGGATAACTCCAATGCAGGTCTTTTCTTTGGCGCAACACCCGAATCAAAGCGACAAGCAATTGCCAATTCAATAATGAATAATTAAAAAATGTTGGTTTTTTTTAAATTGATTTTCTTTTATTAATAGTTACAGGGAAGCATTTTTATATTTAAGTTCCATTTCCAATTTCTGCATTCTTTCCTCTTTTTCCAATTGCAATTTTTTTAATAAAAAATCGTTTTGAATTTTTTCTTTCTCCAGCTTAATTTTCTCCACCTCGAAGCTTAGTTTTTTTTCTTCAAGTGCCATGTAGCGCTCCTGCTTTTCCTTTTCCAAACTTAATTTTCTTTCTTCTAATTCCAAGTAGCGCTCTTCCTTTTCTTGTTCGTGCTTAAGCTGTTCACGACGTAGAGCCATCCTGTCTTCTTCCAAATCATAGAGCTTCTCCATTGAACTGTTAGCTCGCCGTTTCTTAACCTTTGGCTCGGATTCCAAAGTAGTGTCATCAAATTCTTGAAAGGGAGCGGTATCCGTATCCGTGTTCGTATTTGTATTTGTGTCAAGCATTTGCTCTTCCAGCTCTTCCATAGTATCGAATTCCCTGACGGTAGCTTCCCTTGATGGGCTGAATATTTCGGACAGCGTGTCGTAGTATGGACATATCTTTTTTATCTTTTCTAAAATAAATCAAATGTGTGTATTGGTATGTATATAAATAAACGCAGTACGACTTACCCTGTATTGTCAGATCGCCATCTTCATCTTCAACTCCAGCGCCTGTGGAGTTTAGAAATTCATTGGCCTTTACAAATAAAGTTTTTAGGTGACGCATTTTACATCTTGCCAAATTCCACTTGGTTTCTATTTTGGTCTCCTCAAGCAGCTTCAAATAATACAGCCTGGCCGTTGGCTTCTGTGATTTACTCATATAATTACATACATGTGCATACGTTTCTATGTGCAGACTTACCTCAAAATTGGTATGCGATCGAACATAATCGAGCATATTCTTTACTTCAATGTCGCTCCAGCGTTTGATGCCACCTTCTCTGAGCCTAGTCTTTTTTATTGCTTCTGCCACTGTAAATAACTCAATTTAATCAATTTAATCAATTAAATTAAAAATTTGACAGGACAAATTACTTACTTTTGCAATAACGGCTCAGTATGACCTCATTTCGTTAGATCAAAAATCTCGAAAAAGCCCGATGCCTACCGATACTTTCCGATACTTTAAACAGTCTGGCAACCTTTCTCCTTTTGAAATTTTGTCTCAATACGACGAATTTTGTATACATACCCCAGGGCATGTTTGCTGTGATATACTATTTTCTGTGTGTTTGTTGTCATTACAACATATAGCACTTTGCCAAATAACACAAATACTAGAGTTTCTGAATACCCTAATTGTTTCCGAAGCTAACTCCATTTCAAATTTAAAAATTTTGCTACTAACCCATTTAGCTAATAATAATTAGTTTAGTATTTTTATTATATTTCTTAGTAATTTAAATCTATATCCGTTTTCATATTTTATGTCCGGAACTGTCTATCTTCTTTCTCTCTTCGCGACCTTTTAATTTGCATGCCGTTCAACTCGTTTCCGTCCGCCCGCGAACTCGTCCTCTGATCCGCGCGTAACAAGCTAAGGCTTGGTGTCGCTTGGACCACTTGAACGTACATACATAGTACGTCAACGCCCAACGAATTAGCTGTGCACTGCGCAATGCAACGCACCAAAGTATAGGTTGCTCACCGTATCATGCTCTTTACGGTTTCGACACGATGACCCATGGTACGCAGTACGAGCTCCTCCATAAATTGGGAATGCTCAATGAATCGGCAAATGTGTTGCATCGAGATGATCAGTTGAAACTGCTGCGTAAGCGATTGCGCGACAACATAGCTGTCGCTCACGAGCAACAGGCAAAGCAATATAATTTGCGTACGAGGGATATATCTTATAAAGACGGCCAAGAAGTTTTCGGAGGAATTTTGCCCAGAGCAACTTTGCAAAACAATTTAATGCAAAGCTCTGTCCCCAGTGGATTAAATCCAGGGTGAAGGCAAAGGTGGGAAGCGCATATTATGTGTTAGAGGACTTACAGGGACGAGAGCAGGGCACGTTTCATGCCAAAGACATTCGACAATAATCATCCCGAGGTGTTCTTTCCAAGACATTCCCCCCGCGCAATGCTTAGAAATGTCTTGTGGGTGTAGTGACCACCTCTGGGCAAAAATGTACTTTTCATTTAATGCGATAACTAATTATTTCCTTTTTGTCATTGACATTGGTATCACTGTATAAACGATGAACTGGAGTTGTGCTAAGTTGTGTGCAACTTTGAGTGACTATCGAAATGTATCGATATTTAGAGCTCAGCTTCCTGTCATTGCATTTCCGATCCGGCATTTGCATACAAAAATCAAGGTGGAAAAACTGATACATAAAGTCACGAAAATAAACACTATCCCCAGTGCATCCGTGGGCAAAAAGAGTGAGAATCGCTGCAAAGAAGTAGACTGGCACAAGGAAACCCATTTTTATTGGGAAAATCATTAGCCCACATGTGCTAATGTGCTTAATTTTTTTTTGTGCCAAATGTAGGTTCTTTTTGGCATCGCCAAAGTTCCCTTCGTGGATAACAACGCAACGTTGTGGATGTGCGTGTTAGCAGGAGCATTGTGTGGAGTCTGTGAACCATCATTTTGAACATATGTACATACTTCTTGGAGTTCAGAAATCTTGGATGCACACTCACAGTCACACACACACACACGCACATCGTCATACATCGTTGCCTTCATTTTCGTTGCCGACATTGTGGCAGACACCTCGTGGTCGCACGCACAGAGTGCACACACACTCATCGGATTTTCATACACACTCATCGGATTTTCAAACATATACCGGATTTTCACACACTCATTTTTTTATACACACACATTCAAAGTGTATAAACACACCCACACACACACACTCATTTTTATACACCCACATTCCCAGCAAACATTTTGGCGATTGTACAATCGTCCATCGCCGAAAAGAGTCTTCTGCGAGTCGCGCAGGAGATTACTAGAAGATTAATCTTCCAAGCGATTGTTTTGCGATAGAAAGCTGTCAATCGAAAAAAAGGTAATGTGAGAGAGTCTTCTGCGAGTCGCGCACGAGTCTTTTGGAAGATGAATCTTCCCGGCGATTGTTTAGCGAGACCAAAACACAAAAATAAGCACCACGTCAAAAGCAATTTAATTCAGATTTTTTCTAGTACTCAAAGTATTGGTCCCGTAGCTCAATAGTTAGAGTTGCTGACCTGTCATACTCCGAACTTTAAATTCTGAGGTTCGATTCCCCTGTAGTGGAAAATCTGATAAGTCAAATTCCAAATAAAAAAAAAAAATAAATATTTTTTTTTTAGAAAGAGCCATTTGCATGACTCATCTTAGGAGAGTCGCGGAAAAGTCTTTTGGAAGACTCGCAAAAGAGTCTTCCCGAAGTGTCGCGGAAGTGGCTCACTCTCTAACAAAAGGAGATCAAAAAGCGATGAAAAGGCGATGTCGCCTCAAACTTCTAGGCGACTCGCCTACGACTCTCTGGCGATTAAAAATGTTTGCTGGGTTCCCAGTGTAAAAACACACACACACTTATTTTGTATACACACACACATTTACAGTGTACAAACACACACATACAAATTTAAAACGTCCTGTTTTTATTTTTTTTCATTTTTAATTTTCATTCTTTTATTTCTTTATTTTTCATAAATTTTTCCTTTTCATTTTATTTTCATTTTTTATTCTTCTATTATTTCATTCATTTTATCGTATTCTTGATTTGGCTCTGCCACTCTTTCCAACACTACTTACACATTAAAAAATTTTGTTAAATATAAATAAATAAAAATTAAACAAAAGAAAAGAAAAAGAAATAGAAACAAAGAGGATACCCTCGAGTCCCTTATACAAAAATTAATCGACTATTTTCTTGATGTATGGGCATTTTGAAGTGTGCGTTTGTTTTTATTATATTTTTCACTATAGCATATCACCTGATTTCGGCGGGGCCCCTTCGGATACAGGGTAAGTGCCTATGACAAACCATAAACATTCCATTTGCCTGACATTGCTAAATTTATCGAACGAAAGGGAGTATTTCGAACTCCTTCGTTTACACGACGGTTCTTTTGGTTTTTTTCTTTTCCTTCTTTTTTCTGAAAATCATAAATTGTTAATGCCAAATAATAAGGCGATTTTAGTTTGTAAATATAATATTGAAATCATGTTATGAACTTTTTCATGGATAATAAACATTACATAATGTTCGCTTAAATTTTAATTTTGTTTTCCCGAAGGTGATGCAAGTTTGAATAACCCACAGGTTCGTGACAGGGATTCCCAAAATGATAACGGCCAACGTGGAATCATGGTTGGGTGGGTTTTGAGGCCAGATACAACAACATATATGTATCCAAGTCAAAAGAGATCCTCTTCCTTTTTTTTTTTTTTTTCCCCGTCTCCAATCAAGTCCGTCTGCTGGGTTTTGTTGACACCTGTCTCTCCCGCCTTTCTCTCTTTTTCTTCTTTAATTTTGTATGGTGCAGTCGAGCTTTCTTCTCAAAGCAAAGAACTCCCCCAGCCGATTGCTTTTGCTAGCCGCGAGCAGTTCCCCACCCCGCCGCGAGAAGGAAGCAAATCCCACGATTGCATGGAAGAGTGTGGCCAACTTCGATCTGGCTAGCTTTTTGCTAGCCAGGGTCATTACAAGAGGCTTTCGGCTACATTAAAGAGAATACATTTAAAAACTTAGTCTAGATTAAGCAGAGCTTGCAAATAACAGTTGACCCTTTCAAACTGTTCAAAAATAACTCTCATTTACTGACTTTTTGAGCAAAGAGTCACAGATGAACCGTTCACATAGTATTTTGAACGAATCGGTATTCGCTCAGCGAACAATCTTTTTATTTGTTCCCCTTTTGCACTGGTTATTCCCTGACCGTTTTGACGTAAGCTAAGAAAATAAATCTCACTTGTGTTTGTATGCGTCTGAGCGATTGTCATCCTGTCAGTTGTCTTTCATATTTTAGTGCATTCGGTAATTCGTGAAATATGGGCCGTGAACCAAATAAAAAAGTGCACCAGTTTTTTAAATTTGATGCACAAGAAAATAAATCAAAGTGCATCGTATGCAGTGTAAAATTGACTGGCTCGCACGCAACAAATTTAAGGAGCCATTTGACAGCTAAACATGCCGAGATTTTTAATGAAGTAAACAGCAATATCGAAGTGCATCAAAACATTAAAAAAAGAAAGATATGCTATGAAGCAAGTGAAGAAGCTCTCGTTTCCTCACTTATTAAAATTGTGACGACGGACGGGAAACCTTTTTTATTTCTGGAGAGCGAAGGGTTTCGAGAAATATTAAACCCAATATACAGCGCTCTTTCTATGGCACCTATAACGTCACGAAATATTATGCATTTTGTGACCATTATAGAGCAGAATATTAAAGCAAGCATAAGAGCTCTTGTAAAGGGAAAGCTTGTATCCCTTAAAATGGACATCGCCACAAGAATGGATAAATCTATTCTAAGTTTAAATTTACAAGTGATCCACCCAAGTATGTGCAAAGCTGAAATCATTGTGAAGACTTTGGGCATGATACAGCTCCGTCATTCACACACTGGAACGTATATTAAGGAAAAAGTTATGGAGATCCTACAAGATTACGAAATAGCGCTTGATCAAATCTTCAGGTACAAATTTTAATACAGTCATTATTTAATATTTTTGGTGTAAAATATTTAAACTTTAAAACACAGCATTACATCTGATAATGGCAAAAATATGATAAAGGCTACTCAAATTCTAAATGATGCTACTGAAGAGTCACTTTTCGACGATGACAAAAACGAAGACAATTTGATGGAAAAGCTAGACTCTTTGCAATTGGCAAATATTCACCTAGTTAGATGTGCTGCTCACACGCTTCAGTTGTGTGTTTATGACGTCAACAAGCTAAGCGAGATAAGCGAAAAAGTTAACGACTGTCGCAAATTATGTAAATTATTGCGTACAGAAACCTATAGGTAAGTGAAATTTTACTTTTTTCTTTGTTTTTAAAATATTGACATTGCGCAGACGTTTTTTAATCGAGAAAAAAAAAAGTATACCATCGCTCGATGTTCTCACTAGATGGAATTCCACATATTTAATGGTGGAAAAATTAGTTGATTTAAAAGAGTTCCTTGCTGAGCAATCTAATGTTAATATTCACGTTGATTGGGATTGGATGGAGACGTATATTGACGCATTCAAGGATTCATATGAGGCGACCTTAACGCTGCAGGAGAAGCAACAAGTTTACAGTGAATTTTTTATAATATGGATGGAACTTAAATTAAAATGTGAGAAAGGTCAAAATTACATCAAAAAGAAGTTATTGTCTCAAATAAAAATTCGAGAAAGCAAGTTACTTGAAAATGATGCATTGCTAGCTGCAATTTATATGGACATATTGGAATTGGAATTGGAATTGCATATTAACTGACCAGCAAAAATGGATGGCAAAACAAAATTTAAAGAAAATTGCTTTTCGTTTATTTGAGCTGAAACAAGTAAGTCTATGTGTGTTTGAAGTTCAGGTCCTGTTATATTTTTGCTAATTGTTTGTAGTTTTTAGTAATTGTTTTAAAAACTATATTGTCCTTGTCTAAAGATTATACTTGTATTAAACTTAATTTGCAAAATATATAACATTTTAATTTTTTTTATCCTAAATACTTTAGGCGCATGCCGGAATTCAAAATGTGTCATGTAGCGAAATTGACATCCCTGATGAAAAGAACGAGCCTTCATCCGTCAGTACAATATCTGCCAACGAAGAAAACGCTCTGTTTTCCGCGTTCTTGGATGACGTGCAGACTCTAGATGATACCAAAGAGGAGCCTGTTTCTGAAAAACTCGTCAAAATTTATGCTGACATAGAAAACTTTACCCAAATGTATGGTCGTTTAGCATTAAATAAAAATATTTTGGAGTTCATTAACGAACTAAAGCTGCGGTCGCCACAGCTGAGTGCACTCGCACAGGTTGTGCTAGCAACACCGGCCACTCAAGTGTCCGTAGAAAGGGCATTTTCAGCTCTTCATTTCATTTTAAGTGAAAAACGTAGTTCCATAAGTGCAGAGCACTTGAATTCATTGTTAGTTGTTAAGTTAAATTCAGAATAAATAAATAAATATATGTGCACATAATTAAAGTATTGAGAAATTATGTTTTTACAAATTATTAAAATAATTTTCAGAAAAGATAACAAAATGACCGTTTGCGCTGAGTAATTCATTTTTTCTCTCCTCTGCTGACTGCCAATATGTGAGCGCTCAATCGGTTCACTCTCTACAAATTGTTATTGAAAGAGAGTTACTAGAATAGTTTAAGAAGTAAGAGAATCGAATTTTTCTTCTCAGAGAGAGAGAAAGCGTGCATGTTTTTTTCGGTTATTTTCGTAAGTAGATCGCAAAGTGAAAAACGGTCAACTGTTATTTGCGAGCTCTGCTTTAGAGAATTAGCCGCCTCCAATCCAAACTTATTATAAAGATAACTTCAAGAAATGGGGCATATCTGCTGTTTCGGCATTGGTCATGCTTATTCGTTCTTGTAATTTGAATATAGGGGTATAGTATTACAAAGTGTTGCTAAAGAAGGCGAACATTTTTTTTTTTTTAAATCGCGCGATTTCTGAAAAAAAAAAATTTTTGCCTTCTTTAGCAACATTTCGTTATACTAGTATGCCCCCTTATTCAGATTACAAGAACGAATCCGGCTGCAATTGCTTGCGACAGAAATTGAGTTTGCTGTGTCATCACTGCGGACATAGCATTTATAATTGACTGCTGTAAATCATTCGCCATTGCTCGATTTGCCTGTTCTTGCATAGACGAATTTGAATCCTCGCTACCTATTGCAATGTTGGCATCCTGTGAGGCACTTGCAACATTTGATTCTGTTTGGCGGAGTGCACTAGTACGTGAAGCAGTCTTTGACCTGGTCAAAGTACCTGAGGTTGCTGCTTGTGCGGTCGCTAATTCTTGAGCTAAAGACAATGTTGATTTACTGAGAGCTGTACGACAAACTGGGCATACTTTTTTATTACCCGTTCGAGTATTAAAACATACGTGATGAAAGAAATGGTTGCATCCGGTGGTTAAGAGCTGATTTGGGTGTTCGACTTCCTTAGTACAAACACAGCAAATAGGCTCCCGATCATGAACCTGGCTTAGATTCTCTTGACTAATAAGTGCCATGACTCTTACTGCTAGTTAGACTAGAGACAAACTACTACTAATACTTCAAATAGTATACTAATTATAACCAAAATTTTCAATAGCGAGAAATTATTTAGACAGAGAAAAATATCAAAAAGAGAGCGAAAGATAAATCAAAACAATATTTATATGTTCAAAAAGAAAATATCATAAAAATAATTGGGGAAAACCATGCATATGCTATATGGATAATAGGAAAGGTCTACATATTTGATTGTATATCACCAAGGGTATAAAAATTTCGCTTGCTGTTATTGTTCAGCGGATGGCCGTAGAACATGTCCACGTTAACACCATTTTCCAGCGAGAGCTTTAGCTAACAAGCAAAACAATTAAGTTTTTTTAATGCGTCGGCTATTGGATATCGTCTATATATGCGAATGCATATATATGAACTGAGTATCTAAGCCACTTGAATTCAAAAAGAATATGGCATTAGCGTTATTTTAGAAACGGCTAACTCTTCCTCATACCTATTTGAATCCAATGCATCAAAGCGAGAAGCGAATCATATTAAAATTAGACATGGCATTAGCGTTATTTTAGAAACACTAACTCCTCATCATATCCTTTTAATACAAAACAGGGATACAAAACGCTTGAAATAAAATGAGATATGGCATTAGTGGTATTTTGAAACACTAACTCTTCCTCATATCTATTTAATCCAAGATCTGGGAATCGGGAAAAGAAAGGAGAATTAAGGGGAGAAAAGTCAATAGATGTTGTTGACAGTTATTATTTTTCCTAAGTCGGGATGCAATCTTTAAGAAACTAAGCCGCAAAACTATTTTCAAGAAAATAACTGTGCAACTCAATCGCTCAAAAATTACATGAATGGGTGCCCAATAATTAAACATGTACTTTAAAAACTTGAGCTGTCCAACTGAACGCCAAATAAATAAAATACTACTGTCCAACTATCGGCTCCACGTCTGGGCGCCAAATAACTAAGACTGTAACGTTTCTCATACTGCTAGGTATGTATCTGAGCTGGTGTAGGGTATCACTCGTCGGATAGTACGCGCTTGCAGTCCGGCTCCGGCTCGTCGGCAAGTTGGGTGGGTGCTTTATTGAGTGACGAGTAAATTTGCTCACAGAACGAGTATTAAAATATTAAAAGAATTCGCGTACTGAGGGGAAAGGAGGAAATTAGGATGAAAAACTAAGGATTAGGAACAGAAGAAGGGAACAGAAGATACAATCAATCCGACACTTTCATTATGTTACACCATCAGGTGTGAACGCCCACCCTGCCATGATCCTTATGGGCCAGAAAAACAAAAATAAGGATCCCTAGAAGGTGTCGCCAGAACACTAACCTATGTCCCCGTATTGCAGCATGGTTTCCCTAATTGTTGAAAATTATTCCATATTCGATTTCATATTCAATTTATTACTAGACATTATTATTTAGAAATAAACATATTTTTAAGATAGACGTAATGAAAAATAAAAAAAAATTATTCTATTAGCATTTGCTTGAGTGGGTGGCGATATTTTACTTTTACATTTAGTTTAAGTTTTATGTTTCTTTCCAGAATCAGTAATGCCAAATCAATTAGAAATATTATTTTTCAATTAACTTTGTCGCAAATAAAAATAATTTTAATTCTCGCCCGAAAGTATGCAATTATTTGTTTGTTGGTTGCTAAGACATTCTGAACCGACCGAAAGCTTTTATATGTTGGGTACAAGATACAAAATAAACAAAATGTATAACACTTACGGCTTATTATCCCACGATGAAAGATCTTTCAGTGTGTGTGTGGCCGATGACGAAAAGGTGCATGTCTGAAATAAAAGCTTATGATCGGGTTCGGGTCTAGGGTGCGAGTTCACAATGCGAATATAAATGTTTAATTGGCAACAAAATTAAGTTATGATTAATTTCTTCATGCTTAAGGCATTTGCATAATTGGCGTTGGCTGGCCTGGTTTTTTTCAAATTCCCTTTATTGATATAAAACTTTTATTCTCTTTTGATTTGTAGGCAACACCATACCGCACTCGCAAATTACAAAAGCATTAGAAAATTAGATTGCAAATATTAAATAAATGTGGCAGAAGGCCTTAAGTAGAGTGAGCAGCACGATTTTAAATTTAGGCCACTTGGGCAGCCACAGCTCAAAGGTCACTTTGAGGTTGGGTTCACAACTTTGGCAGGTTAAGTTTTAAACAAGTTTGGGGCGATTAGACAGGGACATGATAATGGCAATCACTAGCCGGAACACAGAAGATCGAATTCCCTCGATGTCAGCTCACAACATATAAATCCGTCTAAACGGCAGCGCTATGCGAAATCGGTCAGATCTTCGCTGTGACGTCACGGTAGCCGGGACACAAACCCAACATATGGGATCCGCACGCGCAGAGCTTTCGCCAAGCTAAGCTTTGCACAGCTGGGATTATGCACAAAGTGCCGACTCTGTCCCACGTGAGAAAATAAACAGAGACGCACACACAAACTAATTAATAAATGTTCACCTCAATCAAAAAGCACTGCTTACCCGTTTCGGACTCGGCACCACTAAAGTTGAATTTGAATTCAAATGTAGAATTCGTGGCTGCGGGTCAGCAAAAGAATTTATAAAACGGCGATCTTGCGCAAAAAATACAAAAATTAGGGGGATTCAATTGGTGTATATTCACGGCGCATACTTACATATGCCACTGGAATAAATTACACAAAACTATGAACACTTTACTTCTTAAAAGATTTTTTTTTTTTTTCTTTTTGTGGTTAAGCAGAAGAAAAAAAATAAGCGAGACGTTCGCGCACAAGCGTATTCTTTGATGGCCACGAGGTGAAAAGAACGCTTGTGAAAATTTAATCAGCAGAGAGGCCTACTTCTTTAGGACTTCTTTTTGTGCTGCATATTTGCAGTTTTGGTTGCTACCAGGGGTACAAGTTAAGCAACTCAAATTGGGTACTACCAACTTTTAGTTCCTAAAGTTGCCGCTAGAGGGTGAAACCGAAACATTGCAGAACTCCATTTATCTTTCCATATTATACTAATATTAGATTCCTTATTTCTATCAATACATTTCATTTCTGTTTCTATTATTATTATTTTATTATTAAATACCAACTATTGTTGACTTCGCCGCTGCGTGGCGCTGTCAGCTGTTCTCTGGCAAGTTGACTGCTATGCAAAACAGATAAGTCAACTTTATGTGGCCTACTTCTAGGATGCTAAAAAAAATGTTTATGCCAAATGAATCAAGTTGAGAAAAGAAAAATTAACTATGAATTTAACCGACAAGCGGACCTTTACAAACGGTAAGTTGTTCGCTCGAAAGCAAAAAAAGTGATGCCACCTGGAGTTGTTCTTATTCTATCGCACAGCTGATTTTCGACTTAACCCAAAAAATAATGAATATGTTAAAATAGAAATACGCCAGGGCATGAATCTTTGCAGACATTAAAAGCTAAATATGTATACTATTAAAATAAATCAAAGAGGTTTTACAATAATATTATTATACAATATTTTTTCACCAAAGAAGTTGTTCATGCATGCTGTTCTTATTATTTCGCACACGTCTGTATGTACATACAGTTTGTCAAGTAATTGTTTGCAAACCCTTAAAAATGCAATATTTTGGCTTTAAATAAGAAAATAATAGCTTATTATATATATTTGGAAAGGTCATTTAATTTTCGTTCGAATGATGCAAAAATTTCCTTAACCCATTGAGTACCCATGGAATATTTTGAATTTTTGCTAAAGTCTTCTTTTTCAACTTTTTTCCTCGATTTTTCACAAAAAATATTTTGATGCAAAAAATTTCTTGAAAGAATTCTAAGAGTAACTGCAAAAAAAAATTTTCAAAAATATTTTTGCTAGCATTTTTAAGAATTTTTTAAAGATATCTCAACCAAACTCACTGATTGGAAATTTTCTTTTTTCTTTTACATTATGATCGAATTTGGTTTAAATCGCTTCACTAGAGCTTATAGGCAATTTCGACAGTTTGTCGAAAACTTAATGCGGCATCATCAAACCTTCGGCGTCCCTAACGGCGCGGCGTGCAAATGCGTATTAGGCTATCGAGCACACTCGATTGTAGCCGCTTTCGCGAGCGAAGCGAGCCTGGGGAAGGCGAGCGGAGCGAGCAGGGGGCGGCGCCCCCTTGTATTCTTTAGAATATCTGCTCCTGAATTTTGCAGAATATATTAAGTTTTTATTTTGGGGAACTTAGGGGCTTTTAGACAGCTCGAGTCGACTCGTAGGTCCCCAAATTAATATTTGGAAAATGACCTCATTACAATTGTAATGCCTCCCCGTGGTGTTCCTTGGGTAACAATTTTATAAAATCGGACGCAAATTTGAGCGGCGTTAAATTTTTATGTTTTATATGCTTACAAAAATCTATCTAATTCTATTATAACCCATATTCTATTTTATGGAGACTGGCACAGAGTATCTAACAGCCGAGCAAACTCGACTGCAGCCGCGCCCCTTTCTTTTTATTTTGAAAACCAGAATTACACCTTAATAATCTGATTAAATTTGATGCTTGACCGAACCGGTATGCATGAATCGGTTACTAAACGGTTATTTTGGTTTAAGAAATTTCGGCTTTCGGTATAATAAAAAAGTTTTGTTTCTGTTATAGTTTCAGTTACGGATTCCAGTTTCAATCGGTTAATACCGGTTAACGGTTAAGGTTACGGCTTTTATCCCTGTATTTCTATATATTTAGGTATAAGACTGCTTCTCTCTGTGTTTTCTCAGCTTAGAGTTGCTCTTCCATTGTTCCCAATTCATTCGTCGCTTAGTTCCCCTTTAAGATGTCTCCAAAAAAGTAACCCAAATCTTTCTGAAATTGTACACAATAACTAACAAAATAAATAAAGCGTTTACATTAATTACCAAATGGTGATTTCCTTGGTAAGGGGACAAGCCAAGTCTGAGGTGGAAGAATTGAGGGAGGTTGACCTCAGAATTAATCCTCAAAATTATTTATTTAACGTCTGTTCCTCCTGAGGCAGGCATTATTTTTAATGCAAGCAAGTGCACGCCGCAAACACTTCACCGGCGTCTGATTGGAATCCCTTAGTCTAATGGATTCTGAAATAAAATTAAATAAAATTATATTAATAAAATAAAATGAAGTACAAGGAAACTTAAAATATTTACCCAACAGAGCCGGGAAAAAGAATGCGTATGACTTTAACGCCCTTTTGCCTCCAACGCCACTTATGTTGTGCCTCAAAATCACATCTTCCGATAAGATGAGCTTGAGGCTTTTGGAAACAGCGTTCTTAAACAACTCATCTTGTTTATCTGCAAATAGTGGAAAATTGGTTTATTAGTGAAAAGCTAAGATATAAGTTAATTAGCTTGTACTAACGTAAATATCCCTATTTTGGCGATTGATTCTGCTGTCAATCTGCCTCAATTCTTCTTCCGAAGAAATCGGGAAGGTTGACCTCAATTCTTCTTCCGAAGAAGTTGGGACGGTTGTCCTCTCCACCTCCCTCAATTCGTCACCCAAAGCAATTGGAACGGTTGGCCTCTCCACCTCAGGCGTGGCTTGTCCCCTTATCACTATTTCCTGCAAAATTCCTGATGACCACTGTCTGATTGTCGATGACCACGGTCATCGCCCTAACCAGGTCGAAGAGCTGATTGATTACTTTCATTTAAAATAAAAAAACATGGTTAAAATTTCTCAATTTCAACGCATAAGTTTCATATTAAATTTAATTCAAATATTTACTGTTTGTCTGGGTTTGTTCGTTTGATTCTGCCATCTAAGAAAGTATAATTTGAATTTTTTTTTAGTTAGACAATTAATTTTTTAAATAGTTTAGTTTTTTATAAAAAAATAAACATATTTTTATGATTGAAACAAAATTTTCATATTTTTAGACAATCATATGGCACTGTCTACTCAGATAAATCAAATTTGCATTAACAAGAACACTATTTTATCACTGCAGACGGCAGTCCGCGCTAGTGACGAAAGCAGCACGAAGGGTGCGAAGGCGACTAGCAATATATTCAGGAAGAATGGAAAATTTGCTATGACTGCCCCATCAGGTCGAGTTATGTACCATTCGAAAGGTATAAATTTAGCTTAAAAATGTGCATACTAAGACTTTTGCAAACTCACCTGGGATAAACAGGTGTAAGTGGGTGGGACAAAATTTAAATGATTGGAGCAAATGGGGCCGTTGGAGCCTTTTTAAATAGTTTACTATTCTAATCCTTCAAAGTTTTTCTTTAAGTAAATAGGTAAACAGCTACAGGTGAAATAAGGAATTTTCCCCACATTTTGACGGTTTTTTTTGATTTTTTGAATTTTTAATATGTTGTAGTTTGCAAAATCTCTCGTTTTCTGATATATGACAAAAAAAATTTTTCCGATGGGTTTGGAAGATATAACCTATTAACTGAATATATACGTTTTACTTAGAATTGGAATAGGACAGCAGCAACATTTCATGTCCCAAAACGATCAGTCGAAAATCAAGTGTCAGTATAAAAAACTTTTTTGTTGTTTAAGATATTTCAACCAATCTTACAGAATATGCAAACGGGATGGTCCCATACATTCTGATCAAATTTGGTTGAAATCGGACCACTATATCATACAGCTGCCATAGAAACGATCAGTCGAAATCAAGTGTCAGTATGAAAACTTTTTTGTTGTTTAAGATATCTCAACCAATCTTACAGAATATGCATACGGGATGGTCCCATACATTCTGATCAAATTTGGTTGAAATCGGAACACTATATCATATAGCTGTCATAGGAACGATCAGTCGAAAATCAAGTGTCAGTATAAAAAACACTATATCATATACAGTGGCCGTCAAAAGTGATTCAATGTTTACAACACTGACTTTCTTCATTCATAAAAAGAAAACATAAATAAATAAGACGAATTCTTAGATTTTAAGAGGAAACGAAAATATTCCACATAAGCTCACTTTTTCAACTTTTACTCTAGATTTTTTGAAAAAAAAAGTTTTGATGCAAAAAGTTTCTCTAATCAATTCTATTAATGATTGCGAAAAAAAATTTTCAAAAATCTCTTCGATAGTATTTTTTAAAATTTTTTAAAAAATGGCAAAAAATCCATTTTTTGTATGAAAATGGGAAAAAAGTGCCTATTTGGCCATTTTCAAAAAATACATGAAAAAAGATTTTTGAAAATTTGAAAATCAAGTGTCAGTATAAACAACTTTTTTTGTTTTTCAAGATATCTCAACCAATCTTACAGAATATGCATACGGGATGGTCCCACATATTCTGATCAAATTTGGTTGAAATCGGAACACTATATCATATAGCTGTCATAGGAACGATCAGTCGAAAATCAAGTCTTAGTATGAAAAACTTTTTTGTCGCTTGAGATTAGAGATATGAGCGGGCCTAATTTTTCAGGCCCGGCCCGACCCGATCCCGAAATTCCCGGTGGAAAAATGGCCCAAGCCCGCCCGACATTTTTGTTGTGACGCCCGAACCCGCCCGACCCGGCCCAAAAACTTTAAAAAAAAATTTAATTAATTTCAAATTTTTTTTAACAAGTGGGCGCGACTACAGTCGAGTTTGCTCGACTGGAGGATACCCTGTGCCAGTCTTCATAACTGGTACTTTGCAGCCTAATTCTTTTTCGCACAAAACACTTCCAGATGTGGAAAATACCCTTTCACTACTGGTAGAGCTTGTTGGGATAGATTTTGGCGTGTTCCGGGCTTTCGGAATGAGATTTTTTGGCCCGATCCCGACTATTTTTTGTAAAAGGGCCATGGGTCTCGGCCCGGCCCGTGCCCATCTCTACTTGAGATATCTTAACCAAACTGACAGCATATGCATATAGAATGGTCTAATACATTTTGACCAAATTTGGTTAAAATCTGACTACTGTATCATACAGCTGTTATTCGAACTATTGATCGAAAATTGAGATTTAGTATGAAATATGTTGTTGTTTTTAAAGATATCTCAACCAAATTCACTGATTGGAAATTTTCTTCTTTCTTTTACATTATGATCGAATTTGGTTTAAATCGCTTCACTAGAGCATTCTTTAGAATATCTGCTCCTGAATTTCGCAGAATATATTAAGTTTTTATTTTGGGGAACTTAGGGGCTTTTAGACAGCTCGAGTCGACTCGTAGGTCCCATAATTAGAAAATCTACTCCTGAATTTTGCAGAATATATTAAGTTTTTATTTTGGGGAACTTAGGGGCTTTTAGACAGCTCGAGTCGACTCGTAGGTCCCCAAATTAATATTTGGAAAATGACCTCATAACAATTGTAATGCCTCCCCGTGGTGTTCCCTGTTTTATAAAATCGGACGCAAATTCGAGCGGAGTTAAATATTTATGTTTTACTAGGGGGCTACGCTCCCTGCTCGCTTCGCTCGCCAACCCCCAGCTCGCTTCCCTCGCAACATTGTCTTTAGTTGTCCGCTTTAACAAATTTACATTTTAACAAATGTATATAATACTAGGGGGCTCCGCCCCCTGCTCGCTTCGCTCGCAACATTGTCTTTAGCTGTCCGGTTTAACAAATTTACATAATATCCGCCCCCTGCTCGCTTCGCTCGCCAACCCGCAGCTCGCTTTGCTCGCAACATTGTATTTAGTTGCCCGTTTTAAAAAAAACGGAAATAATTAGCTTCCGCTGTCCGCTGCCTTATTTTTTTTCCGTGCAATTGAACTTTGGTTGAAAAGTCGGATTTAGTGATTTGGCGGGAAAAAGCTCCATTTGGCGGGAAAAGGCTGAATTAAGCGAATTAGTCAAAATTTGGCAAGAAGAGTTAATCTGAGAGTTTTGTTAGGATATCTCCGATTGCATCCGATTGTTCCTATTACAGCTATATGATATAGTCATCCGACGCTGACCAAATTTGGTCAGTATGTAAGAGACAGTATCAAACAATCTGTTTTTTGGTGTTTTTCATCGGATTGTTACTATGGCAGCTATAAGATATAGTTATCCTACTTTGACCAAATTTGGTCAGAATGTAAGAGACAGTATCAAACATATAATCTGTGAGTTTGGTTGAGATATCTTAAGAAATATAAAAGTTTTTCATACTAAGCAATCCCGTGACCTTTGACCCCACTTAGAGGTCGAATTTCCCAAAACGCCGTCTTATTGCACGATGAAATTATTTCATCTATGTTGTGTAAAAATTTCAGCTCTCTATCTCTTACCGTTTGGGCTGCACGTTGATTCTCAGTCAGTCAGTCAGTCAGTCAGTCAGTGAGTCAGGACAAAGAGTTTTATATATATAGATATGCTTACAAACATATATCTAATTCTATTATAACCAATATTCTATTTTATGGAGACTGACACAGAGTATCTTACAGCCGAGCAAACTCGACTGCAGCCGCGCCCCTTCTTTTTATTTTGAAAACCAGAATTACACCTTAATAATCTGATTAAATTTGATGCTTGACCGAACCGGTATGCATGAATCGGTTACTAAACGGTTATTTTGGTTTAAGAAATTTCGGCTTTCGGTATAATAAAAAAGTTTTGTTTCTGTTATAGTTTCAGTTACGGATTCCAGTTTCAATCGGTTAATACCGGTTAACGGTTAAGGTTACGGCTTTTATCCCTGTATTTCTATATATTTAGGTATAAGACTGCTTCTCTCTGTGTTTTCTCAGCTTAGAGTTGCTCTTCCATTGTTCCCAATTCATTCGTCGCTTAGTTCCCCTTTAAGATGTCTCCAAAAAAGTAACCCAAATCTTTCTGAAATTGTACACAATAACTAACAAAATAAATAAAGCGTTTACATTAATTACCAAATGGTGATTTCCTTGGTAAGGGGACAAGCCAAGTCTGAGGTGGAAGAATTGAGGGAGGTTGACCTCAGAATTAATCCTCAAAATTATTTATTTAACGTCTGTTCCTCCTGAGGCAGGCATTATTTTTAATGCAAGCAAGTGCACGCCGCAAACACTTCACCGGCGTCTGATTGGAATCCCTTAGTCTAATGGATTCTGAAATAAAATTAAATAAAATTATATTAATAAAATAAAATGAAGTACAAGGAAACTTAAAATATTTACCCAACAGAGCCGGGAAAAAGAATGCGTATGACTTTAACGCCCTTTTGCCTCCAACGCCACTTATGTTGTGCCTCAAAATCACATCTTCCGATAAGATGAGCTTGAGGCTTTTGGAAACAGCGTTCTTAAACAACTCATCTTGTTTATCTGCAAATAGTGGAAAATTGGTTTATTAGTGAAAAGCTAAGATATAAGTTAATTAGCTTGTACTAACGTAAATATCCCTATTTTGGCGATTGATTCTGCTGTCAATCTGCCTCAATTCTTCTTCCGAAGAAATCGGGAAGGTTGACCTCAATTCTTCTTCCGAAGAAGTTGGGACGGTTGTCCTCTCCACCTCCCTCAATTCGTCACCCAAAGCAATTGGAACGGTTGGCCTCTCCACCTCAGGCGTGGCTTGTCCCCTTATCACTATTTCCTGCAAAATTCCTGATGACCACTGTCTGATTGTCGATGACCACGGTCATCGCCCTAACCAGGTCGAAGAGCTGATTGATTACTTTCATTTAAAATAAAAAAACATGGTTAAAATTTCTCAATTTCAACGCATAAGTTTCATATTAAATTTAATTCAAATATTTACTGTTTGTCTGGGTTTGTTCGTTTGATTCTGCCATCTAAGAAAGTATAATTTGAATTTTTTTTTAGTTAGACAATTAATTTTTTAAATAGTTTAGTTTTTTATAAAAAAATAAACATATTTTTATGATTGAAACAAAATTTTCATATTTTTAGACAATCATATGGCACTGTCTACTCAGATAAATCAAATTTGCATTAACAAGAACACTATTTTATCACTGCAGACGGCAGTCCGCGCTAGTGACGAAAGCAGCACGAAGGGTGCGAAGGCGACTAGCAATATATTCAGGAAGAATGGAAAATTTGCTATGACTGCCCCATCAGGTCGAGTTATGTACCATTCGAAAGGTATAAATTTAGCTTAAAAATGTGCATACTAAGACTTTTGCAAACTCACCTGGGATAAACAGGTGTAAGTGGGTGGGACAAAATTTAAATGATTGGAGCAAATGGGGCCGTTGGAGCCTTTTTAAATAGTTTACTATTCTAATCCTTCAAAGTTTTTCTTTAAGTAAATAGGTAAACAGCTACAGGTGAAATAAGGAATTTTCCCCACATTTTGACGGTTTTTTTTGATTTTTTGAATTTTTAATATGTTGTAGTTTGCAAAATCTCTCGTTTTCTGATATATGACAAAAAAAATTTTTCCGATGGGTTTGGAAGATATAACCTATTAACTGAATATATACGTTTTACTTAGAATTGGAATAGGACAGCAGCAACATTTCATGTCCCAAAACGATCAGTCGAAAATCAAGTGTCAGTATAAAAAACTTTTTTGTTGTTTAAGATATTTCAACCAATCTTACAGAATATGCAAACGGGATGGTCCCATACATTCTGATCAAATTTGGTTGAAATCGGACCACTATATCATACAGCTGCCATAGAAACGATCAGTCGAAATCAAGTGTCAGTATGAAAACTTTTTTGTTGTTTAAGATATCTCAACCAATCTTACAGAATATGCATACGGGATGGTCCCATACATTCTGATCAAATTTGGTTGAAATCGGAACACTATATCATATAGCTGTCATAGGAACGATCAGTCGAAAATCAAGTGTCAGTATAAAAAACACTATATCATATACAGTGGCCGTCAAAAGTGATTCAATGTTTACAACACTGACTTTCTTCATTCATAAAAAGAAAACATAAATAAATAAGACGAATTCTTAGATTTTAAGAGGAAACGAAAATATTCCACATAAGCTCACTTTTTCAACTTTTACTCTAGATTTTTTGAAAAAAAAAGTTTTGATGCAAAAAGTTTCTCTAATCAATTCTATTAATGATTGCGAAAAAAAATTTTCAAAAATCTCTTCGATAGTATTTTTTAAAATTTTTTAAAAAATGGCAAAAAATCCATTTTTTGTATGAAAATGGGAAAAAAGTGCCTATTTGGCCATTTTCAAAAAATACATGAAAAAAGATTTTTGAAAATTTGAAAATCAAGTGTCAGTATAAACAACTTTTTTTGTTTTTCAAGATATCTCAACCAATCTTACAGAATATGCATACGGGATGGTCCCACATATTCTGATCAAATTTGGTTGAAATCGGAACACTATATCATATAGCTGTCATAGGAACGATCAGTCGAAAATCAAGTCTTAGTATGAAAAACTTTTTTGTCGCTTGAGATTAGAGATATGAGCGGGCCTAATTTTTCAGGCCCGGCCCGACCCGATCCCGAAATTCCCGGTGGAAAAATGGCCCAAGCCCGCCCGACATTTTTGTTGTGACGCCCGAACCCGCCCGACCCGGCCCAAAAACTTTAAAAAAAAATTTAATTAATTTCAAATTTTTTTTAACAAGTGGGCGCGACTACAGTCGAGTTTGCTCGACTGGAGGATACCCTGTGCCAGTCTTCATAACTGGTACTTTGCAGCCTAATTCTTTTTCGCACAAAACACTTCCAGATGTGGAAAATACCCTTTCACTACTGGTAGAGCTTGTTGGGATAGATTTTGGCGTGTTCCGGGCTTTCGGAATGAGATTTTTTGGCCCGATCCCGACTATTTTTTGTAAAAGGGCCATGGGTCTCGGCCCGGCCCGTGCCCATCTCTACTTGAGATATCTTAACCAAACTGACAGCATATGCATATAGAATGGTCTAATACATTTTGACCAAATTTGGTTAAAATCTGACTACTGTATCATACAGCTGTTATTCGAACTATTGATCGAAAATTGAGATTTAGTATGAAATATGTTGTTGTTTTTAAAGATATCTCAACCAAATTCACTGATTGGAAATTTTCTTCTTTCTTTTACATTATGATCGAATTTGGTTTAAATCGCTTCACTAGAGCATTCTTTAGAATATCTGCTCCTGAATTTCGCAGAATATATTAAGTTTTTATTTTGGGGAACTTAGGGGCTTTTAGACAGCTCGAGTCGACTCGTAGGTCCCATAATTAGAAAATCTACTCCTGAATTTTGCAGAATATATTAAGTTTTTATTTTGGGGAACTTAGGGGCTTTTAGACAGCTCGAGTCGACTCGTAGGTCCCCAAATTAATATTTGGAAAATGACCTCATAACAATTGTAATGCCTCCCCGTGGTGTTCCCTGTTTTATAAAATCGGACGCAAATTCGAGCGGAGTTAAATATTTATGTTTTACTAGGGGGCTACGCTCCCTGCTCGCTTCGCTCGCCAACCCCCAGCTCGCTTCCCTCGCAACATTGTCTTTAGTTGTCCGCTTTAACAAATTTACATTTTAACAAATGTATATAATACTAGGGGGCTCCGCCCCCTGCTCGCTTCGCTCGCAACATTGTCTTTAGCTGTCCGGTTTAACAAATTTACATAATATCCGCCCCCTGCTCGCTTCGCTCGCCAACCCGCAGCTCGCTTTGCTCGCAACATTGTATTTAGTTGCCCGTTTTAAAAAAAACGGAAATAATTAGCTTCCGCTGTCCGCTGCCTTATTTTTTTTCCGTGCAATTGAACTTTGGTTGAAAAGTCGGATTTAGTGATTTGGCGGGAAAAAGCTCCATTTGGCGGGAAAAGGCTGAATTAAGCGAATTAGTCAAAATTTGGCAAGAAGAGTTAATCTGAGAGTTTTGTTAGGATATCTCCGATTGCATCCGATTGTTCCTATTACAGCTATATGATATAGTCATCCGACGCTGACCAAATTTGGTCAGTATGTAAGAGACAGTATCAAACAATCTGTTTTTTGGTGTTTTTCATCGGATTGTTACTATGGCAGCTATAAGATATAGTTATCCTACTTTGACCAAATTTGGTCAGAATGTAAGAGACAGTATCAAACATATAATCTGTGAGTTTGGTTGAGATATCTTAAGAAATATAAAAGTTTTTCATACTAAGCAATCCCGTGACCTTTGACCCCACTTAGAGGTCGAATTTCCCAAAACGCCGTCTTATTGCACGATGAAATTATTTCATCTATGTTGTGTAAAAATTTCAGCTCTCTATCTCTTACCGTTTGGGCTGCACGTTGATTCTCAGTCAGTCAGTCAGTCAGTCAGTCAGTGAGTCAGGACAAAGAGTTTTATATATATAGATATGCTTACAAACATATATCTAATTCTATTATAACCAATATTCTATTTTATGGAGACTGACACAGAGTATCTTACAGCCGAGCAAACTCGACTGCAGCCGCGCCCCTTCTTTTTATTTTGAAAACCAGAATTACACCTTAATAACATGATTAAATTTGATGCTTGACCGAACCGGTATGCATGAATCGGTTACTAAACGGTTATTTTGGTTTAAGAAATTTCGGCTTTCGGTATAATAAAAAAGTTTTGTTTCTGTTATAGTTTCAGTTACGGATTCCAGTTTCAATCGGTTAATACCGGTTAACGGTTAAGGTTACGGCTTTAATCCCTGTATTTCTATATATTTAGGTATAAGACTGCTTCTCTCTGTGTTTTCTTAGCTTAGAGTTGCTCATCCGTTGTTCCGTTGAATGAATTCGTCGCTTAGTTCCCCTTTAAGATGTCTCCAAAAAAGTAACCCAAATCTTTCTGAAATTGTACACAATAACTAACAAAATAAATAAAGCGTTTACATTAATTACCAAATGGTGATTTCCTTGGTAAGGGGACAAGCCAAGTCTGAGGTGGAAGAATTGAGGGAGGTTGACCTCAGAATTAATCCTCAAAATTATTTATTTAACGTCTGTTCCTCCTGAGGCAGGCATTATTTTTAATGCAAGCAAGTGCACGCCGCAAACACTTCACCGGCGTCTGATTGGAATCCCTTAGTCTAATGGATTCTGAAATAAAATTAAATAAAATTATATTAATAAAATAAAACAAGTGGGAAAGGCTATAGTCGAGCTCCCGACTATAGGATACCCGTTACTTACATAAACAAATTAAAATTTTTTTATTGCATGCTTTTAGGCATTTTAATTGCTTAAAAGCTTTAATCAGCCAGTACCACCTTTCTGTTTGTCCGATCTTTTTGGGATTTAATAGGATGATAGGTAATAACAGTAGCTAACGTTCAACGTTAAAAAACATAATATCTTGAAAACTGTGCGTGGGGTGGATTTTCGCGATTTACGGAGGCGGAAAGGGGCGTGGCAAAATTTTGAAACAAACTTGACCTGCGTGGGGTTTATAGAAATCTGTGTGCCAAATTTGGTTGCTCTAGCTCTTATAGTCTCTGAGATCTATGAACTCACACAGACGGACAGACGGACAGACGGACGGACGGACAGACGGACATGGCTATATCGACTCGGCTGTTGATGCTGATCAAGAATATATATACTTTATAGGGTCGGAGATGCTTCCTTCTCCCTGTTACATACATTGCAACGAATACAATATCCCCTTTTACTTATTTTTAATAAGTAACGGGTATAATGAAGTACAAGGAAACTTAAAATATTTACCCAACAGAGCCGGGAAAAAGAATGCGTATGACTTTAACGCCCTTTTGCCTCCAACGCCACTTATGTTGTGCCTCAAAATCACATCTTCCGATAAGATGAGCTTGAGGCTTTTGGAAACAGCGTTCTTAAACAACTCATCTTGTTTATCTGCAAATAGTGGAAAATTGGTTTATTAGTGAAAAGCTAAGATATAAGTTAATTAGCTTGTACTAACGTAAATATCCCTATTTTGGCGATTAATTCTGCTGTCAATCTGCCTCAATTCTTCTTCCGAAGAAATCGGGAAGGTTGACCTCAATTCTTCTTCCGAAGAAGTTGGGACGGTTGTCCTCTCCACCTCCCTCAATTCGTCACCCAAAGCAATTGGAACGGTTGGCCTCTCCACCTCAGGCGTGGCTTGTCCCCTTATCACTATTTCCTGCAAAATTCCTGATGACCACTGTCTGATTGTCGATGACCACGGTCATCGCCCTAACCAGGTCGAAGAGCTGATTGATTACTTTCATTTAAAATAAAAAAACATGGTTAAAATTTCTCAATTTCAACGCATAAGTTTCATATTAAATTTAATTCAAATATTTACTGTTTGTCTGGGTTTGTTCGTTTGATTCTGCCATCTAAGAAAGTATAATTTGAATTTTTTTTTAGTTAGACAATTAATTTTTTAAATAGTTTAGTTTTTTATAAAAAAATAAACATATTTTTATGATTGAAACAAAATTTTCATATTTTTAGACAATCATATGGCACTGTCCACTCAGATAAATCAAATTTGCATTAACAAGAACACTATTTTATCACTGCAGACGGCAGTCCGCGCTAGTGACGAAAGCAGCACGAAGGGTGCGAAGGCGACTAGCAATATATTCAGGAAGAATGGAAAATTTGCTATGACTACCCCATCAGGTCGAGTTATGTACCATTCGAAAGGTATAAATTTAGCTTAAAAATGTGCATACTAAGACTTTTGCAAACTCACCTGGGATAAACAGGTGTAAGTGGGTGGGACAAAATTTAAATGATTGGAGCAAATGGGGCCGTTGGAGCCTTTTTAAATAGTTTACTATTCTAATCCTTCAAAGTTTTTCTTTAAGTAAATAGGTAAACAGCTACAGGTGAAATAAGGAATTTTCCCCACATTTTGACGGTTTTTTTTGATTTTTTGAATTTTTAATATGTTGTAGTTTGCAAAATCTCTCGTTTTCTGATATATGACAAAAAAAATTTTTCCGATGGGTTTGGAAGATATAACCTATTAACTGAATATATACGTTTTACTTAGAATTGGAATAGGACAGCAGCAACATTTCATGTCCCAAAACGATCAGTCGAAAATCAAGTGTCAGTATAAAAAACTTTTTTGTTGTTTAAGATATTTCAACCAATCTTACAGAATATGCAAACGGGATGGTCCCATACATTCTGATCAAATTTGGTTGAAATCGGACCACTATATCATACAGCTGCCATAGAAACGATCAGTCGAAATCAAGTGTCAGTATGAAAACTTTTTTGTTGTTTAAGATATCTCAACCAATCTTACAGAATATGCATACGGGATGGTCCCATACATTCTGATCAAATTTGGTTGAAATCGGAACACTATATCATATAGCTGTCATAGGAACGATCAGTCGAAAATCAAGTGTCAGTATAAAAAACACTATATCATATACAGTGGCCGTCAAAAGTGATTCAATGTTTACAACACTGACTTTCTTCATTCATAAAAAGAAAACTGTACAAGTAAATCTAAATTTTTTTTATTTCTTATTTTTATTATATCATTTCTAACAAAAAGGAATAAGGCAACATAAATAAATAAGACGAATTCTTAGATTTTAAGAGGAAACGAAAATATTCCACATAAGCTCACTTTTTCAACTTTTACTCTAGATTTTTTGAAAAAAAAAGTTTTGATGCAAAAAGTTTCTCTAATCAATTCTATTAATGATTGCGAAAAAAAATTTTCAAAAATCTCTTCGATAGTATTTTTTAAAATTTTTTAAAAAATGGCAAAAAATCCATTTTTTGTATGAAAATGGGAAAAAAGTGCCTATTTGGCCATTTTCAAAAAATACATGAAAAAAGATTTTTGAAAATTTGAAAATCAAGTGTCAGTATAAACAACTTTTTTTGTTTTTCAAGATATCTCAACCAATATTACAGAATATGCATACGGGATGGTCCCACACATTCTGATCAAATTTGGTTGAAATCGGAACACTATATCATATAGCTGTCATAGGAACGATCAGTCGAAAATCAAGTCTTAGTATGAAAAACTTTTTTGTCGCTTGAGATTAGAGATATGAGCGGGCCTAATTTTTCAGGCCCGGCCCGACCCGATCCCGAAATTCCCGGTGGAAAAATGGCCCAAGCCCGCCCGACATTTTTGTTGTGACGCCCGAACCCGCCCGACCCGGCCCAAAAACTTTAAAAAAAAATTTAATTAATTTCAAATTTTTTTTAACAAGTGGGCGCGGCTACAGTCGAGTTTGCTCGACTGGAGGATACCCTGTGCCAGTCTTCATAACTGGTACTTTGCAGCCTAATTCTTTTTCGCACAAAACACTTCCAGATGTGGAAAATACCCTTTCACTACTGGTAGAGCTTGTTGGGATAGATTTTGGCGTGTTCCGGGCTTTCGGAATGAGATTTTTTGGCCCGATCCCGACTATTTTTTGTAAAAGGGCCATGGGTCTCGGCCCGGCCCGTGCCCATCTCTACTTGAGATATCTTAACCAAACTGACAGAATATGCATATAGAATGGTCTAATACATTTTGACCAAATTTGGTTAAAATCTGACTACTGTATCATACAGCTGTTATTCGAACTATTGATCGAAAATTGAGATTTAGTATGAAATATGTTGTTGTTTTTAAAGATATCTCAACCAAATTCACTGATTGGAAATTTTCTTCTTTCTTTTACATTATGATCGAATTTGGTTTAAATCGCTTCACTAGAGCATTCTTTAGAATATCTGCTCCTGAATTTCGCAGAATATATTAAGTTTTTATTTTGGGGAACTTAGGGGCTTTTAGACAGCTCGAGTCGACTCGTAGGTCCCATAATTAGAAAATCTACTCCTGAATTTTGCAGAATATATTAAGTTTTTATTTTGGGGAACTTAGGGGCTTTTAGACAGCTCGAGTCGACTCGTAGGTCCCCAAATTAATATTTGGAAAATGACCTCATAACAATTGTAATGCCTCCCCGTGGTGTTCCCTGTTTTATAAAATCGGACGCAAATTCGAGCGGAGTTAAATATTTATGTTTTACTAGGGGGCTACGCTCCCTGCTCGCTTCGCTCGCCAACCCCCAGCTCGCTTCGCTCGCAACATTGTCTTTAGTTGTCCGCTTTAACAAATTTACATTTTAACAAATGTATATAATACTAGGGGGCTCCGCCCCCTGCTCGCTTCGCTCGCAACATTGTCTTTAGCTGTCCGGTTTAACAAATTTACATAATATCCGCCCCCTGCTCGCTTCGCTCGCCAACCCGCAGCTCGCTTTGCTCGCAACATTGTATTTAGTTGCCCGTTTTAAAAAAAACGGAAATAATTAGCTTCCGCTGTCCGCTGCCTTATTTTTTTTCCGTGCAATTGAACTTTGGTTGAAAAGTCGGATTTAGTGATTTGGCGGGAAAAAGCTCCATTTGGCGGGAAAAGGCTGAATTAAGCGAATTAGTCAAAATTTGGCAAGAAGAGTTAATCTCAGAGTTTTGTTAGGATATCTCCGATTGCATCCGATTGTTCCTATTACAGCTATATGATATAGTCATCCGACGTTGACCAAATTTGGTCAGTATGTAAGAGACAGTATCAAACAATCTGTTTTTTGGTGTTTTTCATCGGATTGTTACTATGGCAGCTATAAGATATAGTTATCCTACTTTGACCAAATTTGGTCAGAATGTAAGAGACAGTATCAAACATATAATCTGTGAGTTTGGTTGAGATATCTTAAGAAATATAAAAGTTTTTCATACTAAGCAATCCCGTGACCTTTGACCCCACTTAGAGGTCGAATTTCCCAAAACGCCGTCTTATTGCACGATGAAATTATTTCATCTATGTTGTGTAAAAATTTCAGCTCTCTATCTCTTACCGTTTGGGCTGCACGTTGATTCTCAGTCAGTGAGTCAATGAGTCAGTCAGGACAAAGAGTTTTATATATATAGATATATAGATAACATTTAAAAAAAAAAACTGAAATATTTAGCTTTCGGTGTCCGCTGCCTTAATTTTTTTTCCTTGCAATTAAACTTTGGCTAAAAAGTCGGATTTAGTGATTTGGCGGGAAAAATCTAAATTTTGCGGGATAAGCTAAATTAAGAGAATTAGGCCAAATTTGGCACGAAGAGTTAATCTGGGAGTTTTGTTAGGATATCTTCGATTGCATCCGATTGTTCCTATTGCAGCTATATGATATAGTCATCCGACTTTGACCAAATTTGGTCAGTATTTAAGAGACAGCCCCAAACATATAATCTGTGAGTTTGGTTGAGATATCTTAAGAAACAAAAAAGTTTTTCATACTAAGCAATTCCGTGACCTTTGACCTTTTGACAGGTGGAATTTCGCAAAACGCCGTCTTATTGCACGATGAAATTATCTCATCTATGTTGTGTGCAAATTTCAGCTTTCTATCTTTTACAGTTTGGGCTGCACGTTGATTCTCAGTCAGTCAGTCAGTCAGTCAGTCAGTTAGTCAGGACAAAGAGTTTTATATATATAGATATGCTTACAAACATATATCTAATTCTATTATAACCAATATTCTATTTTATGGAGACTGACACAGAGTATCTTACAGCCGAGCAAACTCGACTGCAGCCGCGCCCCTTCTTTTTATTTTGAAAACCAGAATTACACCTTAATAACATGATTAAATTTGATGCTTGACCGAACCGGTATGCATGAATCGGTTACTAAACGGTTATTTTGGTTTAAGAAATTTCGGCTTTTGGTATAATAAAAAAGTTTTGTTTCTGTTATAGTTTCAGTTACGGATTCCAGTTTCAATCGGTTAATACCGGTTAACGGTTAAGGTTACGGCTTTAATCCCTGTATTTCTATATATTTAGGTATAAGACTGCTTCTCTCTGTGTTTTCTTAGCTTAGAGTTGCTCATCCGTTGTTCCGTTGAATGAATTCGTCGCTTAGTTCCCCTTTAAGATGTCTCCAAAAAAGTAACCCAAATCTTTCTGAAATTGTACACAATAACAAACAAAATAAAATTACCAAATGGTGATTTCCTTGGTAAGGGGACAAGCCAAGTCTGAGGTGGAAGAATTGAGGGAGGTTGACCTCAGAATTAATCCTCAAAATTATTTATTTAACGTCTGTTCCTCCTGAGGCAGGCATTATTTTTAATGCAAGCAAGTGCACGCCGCAAACACTTCACCGGCGTCTGATTGGAATCCCTTAGTCTAATGGATTCTGAAATAAAATTAAATAAAATTATATTAATAAAATAAAACAAGTGGGAAAGGCTATAGTCGAGCTCCCGACTATAGGATACCCGTTACTTACATAAACAAATTAAAATTTTTTTATTGCATGCTTTTAGGCATTTTAATTGCTTAAAAGCTTTAATCAGCCAGTACCACCTTTCTGTTTGTCCGATCTTTTTGGGATTTAATAGGATGATAGGTAATAACAGTAGCTAACGTTCAACGTTAAAAAACATAATATCTTGAAAACTGTGCGTGGGGTGGATTTTCGCGATTTACGGAGGCGGAAAGGGGCGTGGCAAAATTTTGAAACAAACTTGACCTGCGTGGGGTTTATAGAAATCTGTGTGCCAAATTTGGTTGCTCTAGCTCTTATAGTCTCTGAGATCTATGAACTCACACAGACGGACAGACGGACGGACGGACAGACGGACATGGCTATATCGACTCGGCTGTTGATGCTGATCAAGAATATATATACTTTATAGGGTCGGAGATGCTTCCTTCTCCCTGTTACATACATTGCAACGAATACAATATCCCCTTTTACTTATTTTTAATAAGTAACGGGTATAATGAAGTACAAGGAAACTTAAAATATTTACCCAACAGAGCCGGGAAAAAGAATGCGTATGACTTTAACGCCCTTTTGCCTCCAACGCCACTTATGTTGTGCCTCAAAATCACATCTTCCGATAAGATGAGCTTGAGGCTTTTGGAAACAGCGTTCTTAAACAACTCATCTTGTTTATCTGCAAATAGTGGAAAATTGGTTTATTAGTGAAAAGCTAAGATATAAGTTAATTAGCTTGTACTAACGTAAATATCCCTATTTTGGCGATTAATTCTGCTGTCAATCTGCCTCAATTCTTCTTCCGAAGAAATCGGGAAGGTTGACCTCAATTCTTCTTCCGAAGAAGTTGGGACGGTTGTCCTCTCCACCTCCCTCAATTCGTCACCCAAAGCAATTGGAACGGTTGGCCTCTCCACCTCAGGCGTGGCTTGTCCCCTTATCACTATTTCCTGCAAAATTCCTGATGACCACTGTCTGATTGTCGATGACCACGGTCATCGCCCTAACCAGGTCGAAGAGCTGATTGATTACTTTCATTTAAAATAAAAAAACATGGTTAAAATTTCTCAATTTCAACGCATAAGTTTCATATTAAATTTAATTCAAATATTTACTGTTTGTCTGGGTTTGTTCGTTTGATTCTGCCATCTAAGAAAGTATAATTTGAATTTTTTTTTAGTTAGACAATTAATTTTTTAAATAGTTTAGTTTTTTATAAAAAAATAAACATATTTTTATGATTGAAACAAAATTTTCATATTTTTAGACAATCATATGGCACTGTCCACTCAGATAAATCAAATTTGCATTAACAAGAACACTATTTTATCACTGCAGACGGCAGTCCGCGCTAGTGACGAAAGCAGCACGAAGGGTGCGAAGGCGACTAGCAATATATTCAGGAAGAATGGAAAATTTGCTATGACTGCCCCATCAGGTCGAGTTATGTACCATTCGAAAGGTATAAATTTAGCTTAAAAATGTGCATACTAAGACTTTTGCAAACTCACCTGGGATAAACAGGTGTAAGTGGGTGGGACAAAATTTAAATGATTGGAGCAAATGGGGCCGTTGGAGCCTTTTTAAATAGTTTACTATTCTAATCCTTCAAAGTTTTTCTTTAAGTAAATAGGTAAACAGCTACAGGTGAAATAAGAAATTTTCCCCACATTTTGACGGTTTTTTTTGATTTTTTGAATTTTTAATATGTTGTAGTTTGCAAAATCTCTCGTTTTCTGATATATGACAAAAAAAAATTTTCCGATGGGTTTGGAAGATATAACCTATTAACTGAATATATACGTTTTACTTAGAATTGGAATAGGACAGCAGCAACATTTCATGTCCCAAAACGATCAGTCGAAAATCAAGTGTCAGTATAAAAAACTTTTTTGTTGTTTAAGATATTTCAACCAATCTTACAGAATATGCAAACGGGATGGTCCCATACATTCTGATCAAATTTGGTTGAAATCGGACCACTATATCATATAGCTGCCATAGAAACGATCAGTCGAAATCAAGTGTCAGTATGAAAACTTTTCCCATACATTCTGATCAAATTTGGTTGAAATCGGAACACTATATCATATAGCTGTCATAGGAACGATCAGTCGAAAATCAAGTGTCAGTATAAAAAACACTATATCATATACAGTGGCCGTCAAAAGTGATTCAATGTTTACAACACTGACTTTCTTCATTCATAAAAAGAAAACTGTACAAGTATAACGGTGGCCAAAAGTATTTTGGCACCCTTTAAAGTTAGTTCTAGCCATATTGTGAGCTTACTTCATGGAAAGTTTGGTATCAATGGAAAGGTCTTTTGAATGATGTAGTACTTTCCTTAACCCATTAAGTACCCATTGAAATTTTCGAATATTTGTAAACGTCAACTTTTTCAACTTTTTTTCTCGATTTTTTAAAATAAATGTTTTGATGCAGAAAGTTTCTTTAAACAATTTAATTAGTAACTGCAAAAAAATTTTTTCAAATATCTCTTCGCTAGTATTTTTTATAATTTTTTGAAAATGGCGAAAAAAGACCTTTCCATTGATACCAAACTTTCCATGAAGTAAGCTCACAATTTGGCTAGAACTAACTTTAAAGGGTGCCAAAATACTTTTGGCCACCGCTGTAAATCTTAATTTTTTTTATTTCTTATTTTTATTATTTCATTTCTAACAAAAAGGAATAAGGCAACATAAATAAATAAGACGAATTCTTAGATTTTAAGAGGAAACGAAAATATTCCACATAAGCTCACTTTTTCAACTTTTACTCTAGATTTTTTGAAAAAAAAAAGTTTTGATGCAAAAAGTTTCTCTAATCAATTCTATTAATGATTGCGAAAAAAAAATTTTCAAAAATCTCTTCGATAGTTTTTTTTTAAATTTTTCAAAAATGGCAAAAAGCCATTTTTTGTATGAAAATGGGAAAAAAGTGCCTATTTGGCCATTTTCAAAAAATACATGAAAAAAGATTTTTGAAAATTTGAAAATCAAGTGTCAGTATAAACAACTTTTTTTGTTTTTCAAGATATCTCAACCAATCTTACAGAATATGCATACGGGATGGTCCCACACATTCTGATCAAATTTGGTTGAAATCGGAACACTATATCATATAGCTGTCATAGGAACGATCAGTCGAAAATCAAGTCTTAGTATGAAAAACTTTTTTGTCGCTTGAGATTAGAGATATGAGCGGGCCTCATTTTTCAGGCCCGGCCCGACCCGATCCCGAAATTCCCGGTGGAAAAATGGCCCAAGCCCGCCCGACATTTTTGTTGTGACGCCAGAAACCCGCCCGACCCGGCCCAAAAACTTAAAAAAAAAAATTTAATTAATTTCAAATTTTTATTTAACAAGAGGGCGCGGCTACAGTCGAGTTTGCTCGACTGGAGGATACCCTGTGCCAGTCTTCATAACTGGTACTTTGCAGCCTAATTCTTTTTCGCACAAAACACTTCCAGATGTGGAAAATACCCTTTCACTACTGGTAGAGCTTGTTGGGATAGATTTTGGCGTGTTCCGGGCTTTCGGAATGAGATTTTTTGGCCCGATCCCGACTATTTTTTGTAAAAGGGCCATGGGTCTCGGCCCGGCCCGTGCCCATCTCTACTTGAGATATCTTAACCAAACTGACAGAATATGCATATAGAATGGTCTAATACATTTTGACCAAATTTGGTTAAAATCTGACTACTGTATAATACAGCTGTTATTCGAACTATTGATCGAAAATTGAGATTTAGTATGAAATATGTTGTTGTTTTTAAAGATATCTCAACCAAATTCACTGATTGGAAATTTTCTTCTTTCTTTTACATTATGATCGAATTTGGTTTAAATCGCTTCACTAGAGCATTCTTTAGAATATCTGCTCCTGAATTTCGCAGAATATATTAAGTTTTTATTTTGGGGAACTTAGGGGCTTTTAGACAGCTCGAGTCGACTCGTAGGTCCCATAATTAGAAAATCTACTCCTGAATTTTGCAGAATATATTAAGTTTTTATTTTGGGGAACTTAGGGGCTTTTAGACAGCTCGAGTCGACTCGTAGGTCCCCAAATTAATATTTGGAAAATGACCTCATTACAATTGTAATGCCTCCCCGTGGTGTTCCCTGGGTGACGATTTTATAAAATCGGACGCAAATTCGAGCGGAGTTAAATATTTATGTTTTACTAGGGGGCTACGCTCCCTGCTCGCTTCGCTCGCACACCCCCAGCTCGCTTCGCTCGCAACATTGTCTTTAGTTGTCCGCTTTAACAAATTTACATTTTAACAAATGTATATAATACTAGGGGGCTCCGCCCCCTGCTCGCTTCGCTCGCAACATTGTCTTTAGTTGTCCGGTTTAACAAATTTATATAATATCCGCCCCCTGCTCGCTTCGCTCGCCAACCCGCAGCTCGCTTTGCTCGCAACATTGTATTTAGTTGCCCGTTTTAAAAAAAACGGAAATAATTAGCTTCCGCTGTCCGCTGCCTTATTTTTTTCCTTGCAATTGAACTTTGGTTAAAAAGTCGGATTTAGTGATTTGGCGGGAAAAAGCTCCATTTGGCGGGAAAAGGCTGAATTAAGCGAATTAGTCAAAATTTGGCAAGAAGAGTTAATCTGAGAGTTTTGTTAGGATATCTCCGATTGCATCCGATTGTTCCTACTACAGCTATATGATATAGTCATCCGACGTTGACCAAATTTGGTCAGTATGTAAGAGACAGTATCAAACATATAATCTGTGAGTTTGGTTGAGATATCTTAAGAAATATAAAAGTTTTTCATACTAAGCAATCCCGTGACCTTTGACCCCACTTAGAGGTCGAATTTCCCAAAACGCCGTCTTATTGCACGATGAAATTATCTCATCTATGTTGTGTAAAAATTTCAGCTCTCTATCTCTTACCGTTTGGGCTGCACGTTGATTCTCAGTCAGTGAGTCAATGAGTCAGTCAGGACAAAGAGTTTTATATATATCTTATAAAAAAACCTCTTTACGAGGTAAAAGTCTAGTGCCGAAAACATTTTCATGCCCCAAAATTTCTGATATCCAATTTTGTGACGAAAAATATTAAATTTTACACATGAATTATTAAAAATTAAATTTTTGTCACTGGCACTTCGCAAAAAAGTACTATTTATTAGGTATGAAAAATTTAGCGCAATGTGGCCAGTGACAAAAATTTTATTTTTTAATAATTCATGTGTAAAATTTAATATTTTTCTTCACAAAATTGGATATCAGAAATTTTGGGGCATGAAAATGTTTTCGGCACTTGACTTTTACCTCGTAAAGAGGTTTTTTTATAAGATATCAGAAATTTTTTAATAAGACATCGGAAATTTTGACAATTGCAATATTTTTTTAAACAATTCAATAATTATATAATTAAGAGAATTAAAAACACATTCAATCAGAGACGTTTCAATATTATATATATTTATAAATATATTTCGATCTTGCTGTAATTGGAATTACAAAATAGTGGGATTCCGGTAAACGTTTTTGATTTGCTTTTGATTTGATTTTGATTTTTCAGTCAGCTGTTCACAGCTGCTCCATACAAAATTTTCAGTGTGCCCAGAGCAAATCAGGGAAATGTGGTCTTACTAATTGATTTCAAAAAATCAGCTCTGAGACTGATTATTTTTGCATTTTGATTTGCTTTCAACTCAAAACTGTGTCAGCTGTGTGGCATATGGTGTTTGTTTACATTCTGCTGTCATATCAATATGGAGAACGTAAGTCTAATGCATTTAAAGTATTTGTAAATAAATAAATATAAAATGTTTGTTTATTATTTATTTAATGCTTTTTAGGATGCTTACCAGCCCCTCTTGAAAAAACGCAGAAACAACAGCATAAAGTGGACGGAGTCAAAAGTACTCGAATTATTAGAGATATTCAATAAAAACATAGTCGAAAAGCAAACTTTCGTTTAAAACGCATATAAATTTCCTTTTCTGGCTTTCTTTCGGCATTTTGTATACTTTTTAGTTGTCAATCAGCTGTTCGCCCAGGCTGTCAGCTGTTCACGAAATCAAAAAATAATCAGTGTGCAAAAAGGGTCATTCCGTCAAATGATTTTGATTTGGTTAAAAATAATCAAAAGCAAATCAAAAACGTTTACCGGAATCCCACTAATGTTTCATCTGCCGCAAAAAGAATCCACCACTTGCAAGCAGTATCTTTCCACATGCACTGCAAGCAGTGCAAGTAGTGTACATGCAGTAGTATACATGCAGTAGTGTAAAGGTAAAAGGTATATTCAATTAACAGGTAATATCTTGCCTAAACGAATTTTGAGAGATAGGTGTTATATGTCAAAAGACGCGGAATTGAATTGTCTACAACATACTACATATTTAAAAGTGAATTCATTTGTAGATTTTTCATAAATTAAAAAAAAACAAGTGGGAAAGGCTATAGTCGAGCTCCCGACTATAGGATACCCGTTACTTACCTAAATAAATTTAACTTTTTTTTTATTGCATGCTTTTAGGCACTTTTATTGCTTAAAAGCTTTAATCAGCCAGTACCACCTTTCTGTTTGTCCGATCTTGTTGGGATTTAGTAGAATGATAGGTAAAAACAATAGCTAACGTTCACCGTTTAAAAAAACCTAATATCTTAAAAACTGTGCGTGTGGTGGATTTTCGCGATTTACGGAGGCGGAAAGGGGCGTGGCAAAATTTTGAAACAAACTTGACCTGCGTGGGGTTTATAGAAATCTGTGTGCCAAATTTGGTTGCTCTAGCTCTTATAGTCTCTGAGATCTAGGCGCTCACACGGACGGACAGACGGACGGACGGACAGACGGACATGGCTATATCGACTCGGCTGTTGATACTGGTCAAGAATATATATACTTTATAGGGTCGGAGATGCTTCCTTCTCCCTGTTACATACATTGCAACGAATACAATATCCCCTTTTACTTATTTTTAATAAGTAACGGGTATAAAAATTATTTCACCTGTAGCTGTTTACCTTTTTACTTTTAAAAAAACTTTGAAGGTATGCCTAAGAGCCCTTCAAAATACCTTTTCATCGATATATAGATCATATCTGTAGCTTCTATCGTTTGGATGCTATGAGGGTTTTAATTTTAGCGGTTTTTAGCGATTTCCCGCTAAACTAGCTATTTTTCGAAAAAGTCGTAGAACAAACGTTTCTATATTTTTGAGCGGTAACAAGTCCTCATTCAAACTTTTAAGCTAAATTAACCATTTGATCCAAACAAACAAACAGACATACTGACTTTTCATCTCATTTTCGAAAGGCGACTAAAAATTTCAACATTAATTATTTTTTGAACCAGTAATCGGATTTCGATGATCGAGGTGTCATTCGATGCGTATTTTTGATTAGAAGAGTAAAAAATTAAAAAATAAATCAAAAAGGCCCCAACGGCCCCATTTGCTCCAATAATTTAAATTTTTCCCCTCCCACTTACACCTGCTTATCTCACGAACCAGGTGAGCTTCCAAAAGTCTTAGTATGCACATTTGTAAGTTAAATTGATACCTTTCGATCGGTATATAACTCGACCTGATCGGACAGACATAGCAAATTTTCCATTCTTCCTGTGTATATATGCTAGTCGCTTTCGCACCCTTCGTGCTGCTTTCGTCACTAGCGCGGACTGCCGTCCGCAGTGATAGATATATAGATAACATTTTTAAAAAAAATCTGAAATATTTAGCTTTCGGTGTCCGCTGCCTTAATTTTTTTTCCTTGCAATTAAACTTTGGCTAAAAAGTCGGATTTAGTGATTTGGCGGGAAATATCTAAATTTTGCGGGAAAAGCTAAATTAAGAGAATTAGGCCAAATTTGGCACGAAGAGTTAATCTGGGAGTTTTGTTAGGATATCTTCGATTGCATCCGATTGTTCCTATTGCAGCTATATGATATAGTCATCCGACTTTGACCAAATTTGGTCAGTATTTAAGAGACAGCCCCAAACATATAATCTGTGAGTTTGGTTGAGATATCTTAAGAAACAAAAAAGTTTTTCATACTAAGCAATTCCGTGACCTTTGACCTTTTGACAGGTGGAATTTCGCAAAACGCCGTTTTATTGCACGATGAAATTATCTCATCTATGTTGTGTGCAAATTTCAGCTTTCTATCTTTTACCGTTTGGGCTGCACGTTGATTCTTAGTCAGTCAGTCAGTCAGTGAGTCAGGACAAAGAGTTTTATATATACATATAGATATGCTTACAAACATATATCTAATTCTATTATAACCAATATTCTATTTTATGGAGACTGACACAGGGTATCTTACAGCCGAGCAAACTCGACTGCAGCCGCGCCCCTTCTTTTTATTTTGAAAACCAGAATTACACCTTAATAACATGATTAAATTTGATGCTTGACCGAACCGGTATGCATGAATCGGTTAATAAACGGTTATTTTGGTTTAAAAAATTTCGGCTTTCGGTATAATAAAAAAGTTTTGTTTCTGTTATGGTTTCAGTTACGGGTTCCAGTTTCAATCGGTTAATACCGGTTAACGGTTACGGTTACGGCTTTAATCCCTGTATTTCTATATATTTAGGTATAAGACTGCTTCTCTCTGTGTTTTCTCAGCTTAGAGTTGCTCTTCCATTGTTCCCAATTCATTCGTCGCTTAGTTCCCCTTTAAGATGTCTCCAAAAAAGTAACCCAAATCTTTCTGAAATTGTACACAATAACTAACAAAATAAATAAAGCGTTTACATTAATTTTAATTTTATTATTATATTTATATAATTCATTTAATTTTACCAAATGATGATTTCCTTGGTAAAGGGACAAGCCAAGTCTGAGGTAGAAGAATTGAGGGAGGTTGACCTCATAATTAATCCTCAAAATTATTTATTTAACGCCTGTTCCTCCTGAGGCAGGCATTACTTTTAATGCAAGCAAGTGCACGCCGCAAACACTTCACCGGCGTCTGATTGGAATCCCTTAGTCTAATGGATTCTGAAATAAAATTAAATAAAATGATAGTAATAAAATAAAATGAAGTAAAAGGAAACTTAAAATATTTACCCAACACAGCCGGGAAAAAGAATGCGTATGACTTAAACGCCCTTTTGCCTCCAACGCCACTTATGTTGTGCCTCAAAATCACATCTTCCGATAAGATGAGCTTGAGGCTTCTGGAGACAGCGTTCTTAAATTACTCATCTTGTTTATCTGCAAATAATGGAAAATTGGTTTATTAGTAAAAAGCTAAGATATAAGTTAATTAGCTTGTACTAACGTAAATATCCCTATTTTGGCGATTGATTCTGCTGTCAATCTGCCTCAATTCTTCTTCCGAAGAAATCGGGAAGGTTGACCTCAATTCTTCTTCCGAAGAAGTTGGAACGGTTGTCCTCTCCACCTCCCTCAATTCGTCACCCAAAGCAATTGGAACGGTTGGCCTCTCCACCTCAGGCGTGGCTTGTCCCCTTATCACTATTTCCTGCAAAATTCCTGATGACCACTGTCTGATTGTCGATGACCACGGACATCGCCCTAACCAGGTCGAAGAGCTGATTGATTACTTTCATTTAAAATAAAAAAACATGGTTAAAATTTCTCAATTTCAACGCATAAGTTTCATATTAAATTTAATTCAAATATTTACTGTTTGTCTGGGTTTGTTCATTTGATTCTGCCATCTAAGAAAGTATAATTTGAATTTTTTTTTAGTTAGACAATTAATTTTTTAAATAATTTAGTTTTTTATAAAAAAATAAACATATATTTATGATTGAAACCAAATTTTCATATTTTTAGACAATTATATGGCACTGTCTACTCCCATAAATCAAATATGCATTAACAAGAACACTATTTTATCACTGCGGACGGCAGTCCGCGCTAGTGACGAAAGCAGCACGAAGGGTGCGAAGGCGACTAGCAATATATTCAGGAAGAATGGAAAATTTGCTATGACTGTCCGATCAGGTCGAGTTATGTACCATTCGAAAGGTATAAGTTTAACTTACAAATGTGCATACTAAGACTTTTGCAAACTCACCTGGGATAAACAGGTGTAAGTGGGAGGGACAAAATTTAAATGATTGGAGCAAATGGGGCCGTTGGAGCCTTTTTAAATAGTTTACTATTCTAATCAAAAATAAGCGTCGAATGACACCTTGATCATCAAAATCCGTTAACTGGTTCAAAAGATAATGAGATAAAAGTCAGTCTGTTTGTTTGTCCGTTTCAGCTCTCTATCTCTTACCGTTTGGGCTGCATGTTGATTCTCAGTCAGTGAGTCAGTCAGTCAGGACAAAGAGTTTTATATATATAGATAACATTTTTTCTAAAAAAAACCGGAAATATTTAGCTTCCGCTGTCCGCTGCCTTAATTTTTTTCCTTGCAATTAAAATTTGGCTTAAAAGTCGGAATTAGTGATTTGGCGGGAAAAAGCTAAATTTTGCGGGAAAAGCTAAATTAAGAGAATTAGGCCAAATTTGGCACGAAGAGTTAATCTGGGAGTTTTGTTAGGATATCTTCGATTGCATCCGATTGTTCCTATTGCAGCTATATGATATAGTCATCCGACGTTGACCAAATTTGGTCAGTATTTAAGAGACAGCCCCAAACATATAATCTGTGAGTTTGGTTGAGATATCTTAAGAAATATAAAAGTTTTTCATACTAAGCAATCCCGTGACCTTTGACCCCACTTAGAGGTCGAATTTCCCAAAACGCCGTCTTATTGCACGATGAAATTATTTCATCTATGTTGTGTAAAAATTTCAGCTCTCTATCTCTTACCGTTTGGGCTGCACGTTGATTCTCAGTCAGTGAGTCAATGAGTCAGTCAGGACAAAGAGTTTTATATATATAGATATATAGATAACATTTTTAAAAAAAAAACTGAAATATTTAGCTTTCGGTGTCCGCTGCCTTAATTTTTTTTCCTTGCAATTAAACTTTGGCTAAAAAGTCGGATTTAGTGATTTGGCGGGAAAAATCTAAATTTTGCTGGAAAAGCTAAATTAAGAGAATTAGGCCAAATTTGGCACGAAGAGTTAATCTGGGAGTTTTGTTAGGATATCTTCGATTGCATCCGATTGTTCCTATTGCAGTTATATGATATAGTCATCCGACGTTGACCAAATTTGGTCAGTATTTAAGAGACAGCCCCAAACATATAATCTGTGAGTTTGGTTGAGATATCTTAAGAAACAAAAAAGTTTTTCATACTAACCAATTCCGTGACCTTTGACCTTGATTTTGACAGGTGGAATTTCGCAAAACGCCGTCTTATTGCACGATAAAAATAATCTCATCTATGTTGTGTGCAAATTTCAGCTTTCTGTCTTTTACCGTTTGGGCTGCACGTTGATTCTCAGTCAGTCAGTCAGTGAGTCAGAACAAAGAGTTTTATATATATAGATATGCTTACAAACATATATCTAATTCTATTATAACCAATATTCTATTTTATGGAGACTGACACAGAGTATCTTACAGCCGAGCAAACTCGACTGCAGCCGCGCCCCTTCTTTTTATTTTGAAAACCAGAATTACACCTTAATAACATGATTAAATTTGATGCTTGACCGAACCGGTATGCATGAATCGGTTACTAAACGGTTATTTTGGTTTAAAAAATTTCGGCTTTCGGTATAATAAAAAAGTTTTGTTTCTGTTATGGTTTCAGTTACGGGTTTCAGTTTCAATCGGTTAATACCGGTTAACGGTTAAGGTTACGGCTTTAATCCCTGTATTTCTATATATTTAGGTATAAGACTGCTTCTCTCTGTGTTTTCTTAGCTTAGAGTTGCTCTTCCGTTGTTCCCAATTCATTCGTCGCTTAGTTCCCCTTTAAGATGTCTCCAAAAAAGTAAACCACATCTTTCTGAAATTGTACACAATAACTAACAAAATAAATAAAGCGTTTTGTAGCATTTGTCGTGGGTTTTTTTAATTCCTACTACCCGTATAGGCATAGCGTTCGAGGCCTTCTGGTTCCGAGCTCATTCGGTGAGATGTGGGGTGGGTTGTTGCCAGCCTATATTGGGATGCACATTAAACTTTAGAAATAAGACCTCTGGAGGGAGCTAAACTCCGCGAAACTGATACAACCAAACAGGTCAAAGGGGGCACTCAAAGTCAACATATCCATCGATGAAAATGAAAGGCGAGGTCTAAGATGTTCGACTCTCGCGCTCTATATCCCACCCAACAATGATCTTCGTGCGCAGTGTTATGGAAGATCCCAAAAGTTCATTCTCCTACTCCCTTATGTTACCATGTCTCCGGAACAAATAATAACAATTTAGCAATTCATTTCTTCAATCATAACATTATTTGAAAATTTATTTCGGACTGAATGCCGCTTTAAAAATTCCATTAATATTCAACATTTAAATTGAGCTCGACAATTTTCCAAAATTTCGACAAGAACAATTTACCAAAAAAAATTTACAATTATATTATTTGTTATAATTATATAAAATAAAAAAAATCAATTATATTTAAACAACTTAATTTGCAGTATTTTCTGGGCTATACATTGTGCATTTTCATTTCAGGCTTTCACTTGGCAGTTTTTGTTTTTATTAATTTGCATTTATTTTCGTTTTACATGCACATGGCCTAATATTTGTGCCATTACTGTGCACAAAATTGACCAAACGGAATCAGCGCAACAGCTGATCGAGGCAATGCACTGCAAAGTGTTTGTTGTTGTATTAGGGTCTTTTTTTTTTTTTTCTCTTTACTTTACTTTCGCTGACACAACAGTAGTTGTAAAATGCGGCTCCTGGCACACTTTTGGAGGTGGGGGTAACGGTTCACTGATTTTAGGGTGGGGGATTAGTGACGCATGGCTGCACAAAGGGTCAAGGGGTGTGTGGGAGGGGGAGGGGGGGAGGTGATTAGTGAAGCTAATTTGCATAAAGGGTCACCAGGTGTGTGTGAGAGGGGGTGTGTAGGGGGAGAAGTGTGGACGAGAGGGGGGTGTGTCGATCGTAAACAAGTGTTAACGCTATGACAGTTTGACAGGTGAGAGTTAATTTATGATCTCTTTATGTTAAGGGGTGAGAATAAGGGGGGTGTGTGTGATCCACGTGCGATCGCGGTGTGTGCTTGTCTGTGCTTGTCTGTGCTTGTGACCGTGGGAATGTCAAAGTGTGAGCACACTGGGGTTGAACGAGGATTATGGGCATGCATTGAGCTGTGAGCGCCGCGGCTTGTATTCACCCTCGCATACCGATACTGAAGAAAACCTGTTTACCTGTTGATGACGTCGGTAAATGGGACAAGGGACAAGGGTCAAGGGCCAGGTAAGTATTGTTTTGTTTTGAAAGACACAAAGTCTGCCCCTCGCATACCGATAGTGAAGAAAACCTGCTCCGACTATTTCACACCCCTAGTGAACACGTGCGCGATCTTTTAAAGTGGAACAAGAAAACCCACCCAGAAAACTAGTTTTGCTAGTTTGTTGGACAACTTATTTTATTTTCATTTATTTGGTATTATTTACAATTCCATCAGCTATTTTATAATAACGTAACATAATGTCCAAGGCCTCCGTTTTGTAGCGGGATAAGAACAGGCAACGACAACTCTCCGGTCCACTTGTTGCATCGTCTTTTGACCAGGAACAAGATGACAAGTGTGTTCCATATCTTGATGTCACCATATCCTGTTCCTCTATTTCCGTTATTATAGTTTGTAACTTCTCGAGTCGCACACAATGCTCCATGAATATGAAATCCTTGAATTGAGTGAGAAACACTTGAATTTGTTTACTCAACATTCTTGATATTGACTGCTTGCTAGTTGCTTATGCGTCTGCTAAATTGGAACTGAAAATGTTTAGAATAAAGACTCCCTTTATACCCTTTCCCATTTCATTGAAAATAAAAATAAAACAGTGTGTGTGTGTGTGTGTTTTGTTGCTATTTATTTGAAAATCATAATCGTTTGCTTAATATGATGAAATTAATTTTCCAACTTCATGGTCTCCATTAGTGTACACAGATCAGGCACAAGTCGCTTTTCTAAGTTAATATATGATGAAATTAATTTTCTAGCTCCATGTTGTTGATTAGCATAGAAAGTGCAGGCACAAGTCTCTCGTCCTATCTCAACATTGTCATCTGCCCACTCACAGAATTTGAAGTGTTCACCGTATTTGGATTTGACAAGATCACATCCTCCATTATCCATGAACATATTCCTTGTATTGAGAAGATATTGCAAATGCTCTCCAAATATCTCATCGCCATAGTGTTGAAGAAAAAAATCAATTTCATCAAGAATTGATCCATTGTTGTTGCTGCTATTGTTGTTGTTGTTGATGTGTTTTTCCATTATTTTAGCTGCTTTTGATGTGTACTCGCCTTGAAACTCTAAATGTTAATGATATAAATCTTGACTTCATTTACATTATATCCTTATAGAATTTCAAAATGTTGTAGGCATTATTTAGTGCACAAACTCCCTCATAACGATGCATTTTACAAAACGGAAACTGGTTTCCCTTTAAAGTATCTAGTGCTGGACATCCAAGCTCCTCAACATCAATTAATTGCGGTTCTCTTAAAAAAGATTCCAAGAATCGTCTCTTTTCAACACCTTTGCATAGAATCTCTTTTCCTGTGGTAATTTTCCTCAGATAATTTCGTGTTTGATTAAAATAGTTGAAGCCATCGTTCCAGTGTATTTTGTGGTGGTTTTTAGTAAGCCAGCTAGCAGTTTTACGTGACTTTTTATTTAATTGATTAAAATTAAATGGAGCCCGTATAATGAAATGATTATTAAGTCTAGATTCTTCACCAAATGCTATTCCAATTTCCTTTACAATAAACTTGTTGTTATTATCAAAAAATCCCTGAACATCGACTGCAACATTATCTTCACTCATTTTCTATATGTAGATTGTTAGACGACTCTTTGAACTAAACCGCTTAAAGGATTGTACTCGACTAAACGTTCATGAATGAGAAGACAATATACTTGTGTATTTTCATCACTTGCCACCTTTAATTCAGTTGAAATTCTCACATCAATGGGACCAGATTTCACCATTTCATTTTGATATGAGAGATCTATTACAACAATGGGTGCCTTAGTTTTAAAGTCGACTGGTGTTAAAAGTGGAAATGCTTCACGATTGTAGTAACTAGATTGAAAATTAGCATACATTTCATACAGGTGAGCAAAACGCGCCTGACTAAAATCCACATTCAAATCATCATAGGGATATGTATCAGAATTCAAGTACACTTTCAAGTTTGATAAATTGTTTGAAATTAGTTGTCCGTTTAGTGAGAAGGCTATTATTGCAAAGCGGGGACGTTCTCGGTTAGCAGCTAGCTTAACATTCCAAACATGATGTGTTCCCTGAACCAGCTTGGGATTGACATATGTATCCCAACTTCGGAATGCAAGCGATAGATTAACTCCACTTTCAATAATATCATACATTTTTATTTTTGCAACATCACTGGGAGTTACATGTGGAATTTTCCAAGATATATTTGTCATTTCTAATTGGAATGTGTTTCCACCTCTAGTTTTTTGATATACGTCATCCAGATTTTTTGTTAGTAATAGTACAAGCTCATGCTTACAGTTTAACAGAACCTTTCTATAGTCTTCAGCAAAGCCCATCAAATTTTTTAGGGGAACGGAAAAATTAAAATGAGCATTTGTTTGAATTTCATTTCCTCCACTCCATCCAGAATTTAGAAGTGTTCGACTATTAAGGTTGGTCAATGAGAGAAAGTTTTTAAGGGTTGAAGTGACACCAACGAACCGTGTTCTATCAATCTCACAACCATTTATTTCATATTTTATTTCATCCAAAAAGTATGCCATACAATTATTTTTAAGCGAGGCAACAACTCCATCTGTTGTTGTAGTATTTTCACCTGTTACTTTTTTAATGATTCCTTGAAAGTTAAGATAGCTCTCGTGGGGGAGCACATACAAGTCTTGATTTTGGATTGTAATTCGAATTTCATCATTTGGCTTAAATGTCTGTTGGTATGATGAATAGGTGTGATATTCTTTCTTCGAGATACTTTCGTCTGAGAAAGGTTTTTCCCGAACATTTAATATTTCATTCATTTTGTTTTCGTTCTTGTTATACTCGAAGTTTGAAACCCAATGATTTTAAAATCAATTTATTTTTTAATGATAGAGAGCTCCTCTTCAGGTTTGATCCTCTTCCTTTAGCTTTACAACTAGAAGTGCAAGGTTGGTGGGATATGTCCGGTCTTTTATTATATATAATCATTCTATCTTTCGCAAATGTAATCGAAGTGTTACGTTTTCTTCACGCAAATTCAACAAATCCCCGTTCTGATCAGTTAAACGTAATGATAGTGTGCTTATTTCTCTGCAGTTGATTGGTAAGTAAATAAGATTGTGAGGTATCACATTCATTTTATAGCCTGGAGGGACACTGATTCCAAACTCATATAATACATGATTTGGTGTATTATCTACATATGAGCCACTGACAATGTTACATTCCAATCGAATCGTGTTAATTTTAAATATATTTATAGGTTGATTGGATAGATAAGTTTTAGTAGGATGTGGTTTGAGTACACTTTGATGGAATCCTAACAATTCACCAATTGTGTTTCTCTTATTAAAGTATATTGTTTCTTTACTGCTAAAGATCTCCATTTGAAGTGTATTATTATTTCCTTTAATTTTAACAGTACTCTCAAGCTCAGTACCTCTTAGCTGTGAATAAATAAACTCGACAATATCATCGAGTTCATATGAGCCGATGGGGATAGTGATTACTTGTTTGCCAATGTGAAAAAGATTGTTACTTGTATCAACATTGGGGATTGAGTTGTACATGTAAAAGTCAACTAGCGCACACTCGTATTGTCCATTCAATTCAATCGGTGGGAAATAGTTTGTATTTATAATGGAACTGTTTCCATTTAGCGATAATGTTAATGATCTAGTCATTGTGAAATCTGGTGATACACTGAGCATAATATCATAACACTTAAACTTATATTTAAACACATTTTCAAATTATAATAAACTGATCGAAACCCTTTCTATATCGCCCCTTGTCCATGTCATCGTCTTTACTTATTAACAGGAAACCATATTTATCATTCCAACATTTTTGACAAATTTTCATGAATGAATCATAGCTCATGTCCGTGTTGATATGATCACGATATATATGTCGCATATTTAGATCATCTTGTTTAAACATAATAATCATGTTTGCATTATCGCGTATAAGATGTTTTGGTATATGAGTGTAAGTTTGACATAAGTAAAACGAATCAATATTTTTGTGTCGTCCCATACAGAAATATGAACGAATATTATCTTGTTTCTCACATGCAACATCATCGAAAATCATAATGGAATTATTTTTGGCTTTACTGGGTGGTAAAACGGATTCATTCTGTGAGAATGTATGATAACCCATACCTTTAATTGGTTTGATTAGCTTTTCCAAGTACTCATATTTGGGTTGGTATAGACTCTTTGAAAACACGTAAATATTTTCAAATTTCAATCCATTGGGACTTTCAATTAGACTGAACATAAGATTTGTCTTGCCACAGTTGGACGGACCAACAATCAGTGCTCTTATTGTGTTGGGCAAGAGAGTACTATGACGTGGCGGTAGCTTTTCAGTAGCATTACCCCCTTCAATATTTCTAACAATAATATTTTCTTTTTGCTTTATTAATCGCATACTTGCTCTCAATGTGTTCATTCAATGAGAAACTATCGTTGATTAAACATACATATAATGGGTAAACGTTTTTATAATTACATCAGTCATAATTTGTCTTGTAAACGAGGCAGTGGTCTTGTAAACAAATTAATTAACATACTACCTGTTGAAGCACACATTCCTGGGTATAATTTCTGTGGTCCTGGTACAAAACTAGAAAAAAGATTGAAGCGGGGTGATCGTGGAATAAATCCTTTGGACGAGGCTTGCAGGGTACATGACATTGCATACGAGAAGCACAAGGATTTGAGTGAACGTCATAAGGCAGACACAGTATTACTCAACAGAGCTTGGGAACGTGTGAAGGCTAGAGATAGTACCCTCGGTGAGAGAGCATCAGCATATATGGTAGCCAATATCATGAAGTCAAAGAAAAAATTTGGAATGGGTGTGAAGAAGAAGGGGGTGAAACGAGGTGGAAAAATGAAAATGAAGAGTTTGTCATCGGTTGTTAGTGCAGCTAGTCGGGAATTGAAAAAACAAAAACCTCTAGATATAATGAATGCCATTAAAATTGCACGCAAAACAATACGTAAAACAATGGGTAGTAAGAAAAATGTTAGAGTTCCACGTGTAATTACTGTACCCAAAATTGGAGGCTTTTTGCCACTTGTACCAATTCTGACTGCACTGAGCGCTCTAGGAAGTCTAGCCTCTGGTAGTGCAGCTGTTGTGAATGCGATTAACAATGCACGGACAGCAAAACAGCAGTTGGACAATGGGGGAGGGAACATGAAAGGAGTTGCCTTGGGAGAGGGAATGTATTTGAAGCCCTATCGAAAAGGCTACGGATTATATCTCAAACCATACAACAAGGGCTATGGAATACATCAACAAAAAAACTATTAAAAAGGCTACCCAAAAGAGCATTAACAAATTTTGAGATTGAAAATTTTGGCCGAAAATACATCCCCCATTTTCGTAATGTGTTTATGAGAGACACACTTCCAAAAACACCTTACAATCAGGAATGTGGAGTAATAAATTTGGACGTTTCTTCGTCAAACGGCACACATTGGGTAGCTTATAATAAAAATGGAAATTTGGTGCAGTACTTTGATAGTTTTGGGAACCTACAACCACCAAAAGAGGTTGTGAAATACTTGGGAAATCGAATAAGTTATAACTATGAAAGAGTTCAACGTTTTAATACATACAACTGTGGACACCTGTGTCTCAAATTTTTACTATCATGTAAACTGGGGAGGGTTTAATACAATCACTGAAGACGCAAATAGAAATAAGGGTGTTTTAAGATTGAGTGGGTGCAGTGGTTGAGCTATAAAAGATGAGATCAAAATAGAGTCAAGTCACACTCGACGATCAGCCACAGCAACAGCAACAGCTACAACGGATATACAACAACAAGAAAAACAACTCAAAACAGGAACAGATAAAAAAGGAACAGCTACAACGAATACAACAACAACAACAGGAACAGCTCAAACAGCAACAGGTACAGCTCAAAACTGCAACAGCTCAAAACAGCAACAGCTACAACTGATATACAACAACAACAAGAACAGCGTCAAAATGAATCAGCCCGAGTTCACCGACAGTCAAATTCAAACCTTTTTTGATGAAGAGACTACATGTAAAAATGTGCTAAAAGATTTTAATGAACGCAATCAGAAGCCACTTCTTTCAAAAACCAAGATGACAGTTGACGTCACCTACCCCATTCTCAGAGCACAGCGGAAGAACACAAAGATTGGAGATTCCATTGCTTTAGAATTAGAGCAATACATTCTATACCTACCGGAGCGTTATACAAGTCTTCAAGATGAGACCATAGCTGCATTAAACGAAATGAAGTTTAGTGTCATCAAGAGAAATGATGGCAAGTTATACTTGGAATTTAACAAGACCAATCAAAATTTGTAACTGTATTAATATTTTTAAATAAAAATTAGTTTTTCAAACTATATTATTATAAATACAACTGCTCTTTTTATGAAGGTGGGAACTTTCAGATATCCATTATATATATAATAATGCATTTCCATTGTTTAACAGTATTGGTTGAGAAGTGATTACATACGCACACATCAGGTTTTGTGCGTCCCTTATATACTTTAGAGCTTTTTTACTTGACATAGTCTACATTCGACACAATGAGTCAAAATATTTTGAGTCAGTTGACGAAAGCAAGAAATGCATTGAAAAGAAAATTTGATAGTATTAGACAAACAAATGCTCAAAATGAAATTGAATTGGAGAAAACTTTTAAGCCGATAACAGAACCTTTACAGGAACTAGTTAGTGAAAATAAAAAAATTAAATTTATGAAAGTCGAAGACGATAACGATGACAATGATGAAAAGTCTAAATTACATAAAACTATAAAATCGATAACACCCAAGTCCACTAGCAAAAAAGTTGATGATAACAAGAGTTTAACATGGGAACAAATCTACTTTGGAAATGATAATTCAAATTTAAAAAATTATGAAAGTGAAGCAGACAATGACGAAACAAATTACTTTTCACATTCGAATATTGAAGCAGAGTCAGAGTCAGAACCGGAGATTGAAGCAGAGTCAGAGTCAGAACCGGAGATTGAAGCAGAGTCAGAATCTGAATCGGAGATTGAATCAGAGGTTGAAGATTATGAAATAAACCTTAATATCAGTCAGCTACAGAGAGAGAAACTTTTGGATAACGCTTATGGACCTAGAAGAAGCACATCAGATTCTCGTTCATTATTGTTGGGGAACAGTACATTAAATATTAATAATAAGAAAATTAAATTGTCGAGTGGAAGTACTTGGCCCCTTACCCCTGGTCTATACTCATTAATTTTCCATAATAAACCTACAGGCTATAACAAGAATGATTTGGAAACTTATAAAAATATTTTAAATGAGACTAGTGTGTATAGAAGAGACTACAACCCAAATAAACAGGTGAAGGGGAGTCGAGCAGAAAAATATAAAAAAACAAGTGGGAAAGGCTATAGTCGAGCTCCCGACTATAGGATACCCGTTACTTACCTAAATAAATTTAACTTTTTTTTATTGCATGCTTTTAGGCACTTTTATTGCTTAAAAGCTTTAATCAGCCAGTACCACCTTTCTGTTTGTCCGATCTTGTTGGGATTTAGTGGAATGATAGGTAAAAACAATAGCTAACGTTCACCGTTTTAAAAAACCTAATATCTTAAAAACTGTGCGTGTGGTGGATTTTCGCGATTTACGGAGGCGGAAAGGGGCGTGGCAAAATTTTGAAACAAACTTGACCTGCGTGGGGTTTATAGAAATCTGTGTGCCAAATTTGGTTGCTCTAGCTCTTATAGTCTCTGAGATCTAGGCGCTCACACGGACGGACAGACGGACGGACGGACGGACGGACGGACGGACGGACGGACGGACGGACAGACGGACAGACGGACATGGCTATATCGACTCGGCTGTTGATGGTGGTCAAGAATATATATACTTTATAGGGTCGGAGATGCTTCCTTCTCCCTGTTACATACATTGCAACGAATACAATATCCCCTTTTACTTATTTTTAATAAGTAACGGGTATAATTATCAAGCCTCTTATAAGTTCTGACTCAATTCCCACAGCAATGTCTACGCCAAATCGTTCGAAAACAGGTTCAGGGCTTATGACCCTTCAATCGTCAAAGCCAAATTATGTGTATTGGGATGATGCCAATGAATTAGTTGAACGATTACAGATTCTATTAGCCTCAAAAACAGCTGGTAATACTAATCATAATAATGAAATTTTATCAATAATAGAAGAACTGCTTGAGGCGAAGATAATATACTAATATCTATAAATATGTAATACAATTGACAATTACATTTATAATCAGTATGTCTGTTGACAAGTTCGGTCATTTTATTAATGATACGGAGCATTCAGAACCCTTGAAAAGAGGTATAAGAACTGGTGTGGGTTTGTACATTGATAGTGACGGTAATCTGAATGCTCAACAGAAACGAATTAAAAATTGCAGTGGACCGATAGAGGGAAACGATTTAGTAATAAAAGAATATCTTGATAAAAGCATTGAGAAATTAAGAGATACTATAACAAAAATGGTATCTACACCACTTACAGAATACGTTGATGAAACTTTAAAAATCTTCAGATCCGAAGTTAACGATAAAATAACACAAGCACTAAATACCAAAGTTGGAGCTTTGGAAATCAGAATTAATCAAATTGAAAATAGATTAGAAAGTGCTGATAGAATCTTTTCAAATCTAATTGCACAAGTAAAAAGTCTTGAGGAATATACATATAAATATATGAGCAAACCAAAAAAAGCTAATTGAAAATCAAACAATTTCAATTACCAATTGCTAAACTATGAGCAAACGAGATATTATTAACGAATTACATGGACCCTCTCGCAAGAATTTTCTACGACGTAGAGTTGTCACAAAGGGGATAAACGATCTATGGCAAGCGGATTTGGTTGAAATGGGGGCGTATGCCTCATCCAATAATGGTTATCGTTATTTGTTGACAGTAATAGATACTTTCTCTAAATATGCTTGGGGTGAAGCACTTAAATCAAAAACCGCTAAGGATGTTGCCGAGGCAATGGAGAAAATATTCAAATCAGGACGTGGCGTGCCCAAGAACCTGCAAACAGATGACGGAACTGAGTTTTTCAATAAACAGTTTAAGGCATTGATGAATCGCTTCGAAATAAATCACTACTCAACATTTAGTACCCTAAAGGCGTCAATTGTTGAACGATTTAATCGAACGCTAAAAGAACTCATGTGGCGTGAATTTAGTTTTAATGGAAAATATAAATGGATTGATATGTATAAAAGTATAATTGATGGTTACAACAATCGAGTACATAGAACAATAAAAATGAGTCCAATTGACGTTACTCCATCCAACGAAAAACAACTCTTGAATACGGTATACAATCACTTGAAAATATTTACTGGAAGCAAGTTGCGTATTGGAGACAATGTTCGCATCAGTAAATATAATCATGTATTTGAGAAGGGGTACAAACCGAATTTCACAACAGAAATATTTAAAATAAGAACAGTGAAAAACACATATCCAACAACATATTTGTTAGAAGACCTAAAAGGGAATCCAATTGAAGGGTGTTTCTATAAAGAAGAAATTAAAAGGACTCGTTTCCCCGATACATATCTAGTTGAAAAAGTGTTGAAGCGAGACGGAAAAAGGGCTTTGGTACGTTGGCTGGGGTTTCCAAAGAGTGAAGATAGCTGGATTGATGTAAAAGATATTTTATAGTCCATATAAACAATTTATTTTAGTAAAAACACATGTAACGTTTTGGAATCCAATTAAATTTTTTATTTAAATTTAGTATACAAATTTTATAAACATTTTATATTACACTTACAACAACTTTATAAACAATTTATATTACACTTAAAAAAACTTTATAAACAATTTATATTAAATACATTTTCTAAATATTTTTATATATGACTTACATATGTACAACTTTTACAATCATTTTTATTAAAAATAAATACATTTTGCTTAAAAAATTAATCTACAAATCTAGTTTTCTGGGTGGGTTTTGATTATCATTATAGAACATCTCAAGCGCAAGATCTGCATATTGTAAATCTCTTTCAACATTATCTATTTTAGCTTTTAATGAATTGATTAAAGTTTTGTCATTGTTTTGAGTCCGGAAACTGAGATTGTTTTCCAACTCATCTACCTGTCTTCCCCAGGTAAATGATTCAGCCTCTAAAAATTGTATATTTGTCAACAGTTCTCTTTCTATTAACTTATGGTGATGATATGCTAATGTTGAACATTGGTCACTCTCAATAAAACGCTTATCATCTTTGTTATCAAGAATTTTTTTGACAGTCTGATAAGTGTTTATTACATGACCTTTAGACCTAAACAATGCCATTTTCCCATACTCTGATTCACCAGTTTTTAAACATTTTTTATAATTATCAAGGTCTAACTTTTCTAAAGCTGCCCTTTTCACCCCTTTTATTTTTTTAAACGTTTTCTCAACATTTTCCACTTTATACCCATACATTTTTGGACGAAGTCCAACAAACTCCAGCATGGGTTTACCATTAAGCTCATCCTTGAAGAAGCCCAATTTTTTCTTATTAACTTTTTTGAAATCATATTTACTAGCAATTTCATCAGAATAATCAGATGTGTCGAATTTTTTTTCAACATCATCCCGAATATCCCTGTAGAAATCATCGGTTTTTATAGTGTAAATAAATGAATCTGTATCCATATAATTCAAAGTTAACTTATTCTTAAACTTTGGCTGCATGTAATCATAATGGAAATCATACATTTTCCACTTTGATAAATCCAATACAGCGAAGCCTAAGTACATGGGCTTATTGAAAACATTCCTTAATCTGTTCATTTGAATTGCATAAAAGTTTTCATTTATTCTTGTTGAACTATGAAAGTTGCTTCTAGCAATCAATGATCTTGCACATAGTCTTTTACGACCTGTAGTGAATGTTTGTGCTGGATCCCACTCGGTAACTAATTTTACGTCAACCCTTTTCTCTACATTTTCCATGGTTTTACCATAGACTGCATTATTGAGTAATTTGAAAAAATCTTTTTCAAATGAATTCTTTGCATTTGTTCTATGTAAAGTATTCAGATCAATGTATGTCTTTAGCCACGGTCTCTGTCTGAAGCATATACCTCTATGAATTTTTTTCAGCTGCAAACCGTTAGCCAAACATTGTTGTAATGTTCGGTAATGGATAATATAATTTCTTTTGTTACCAAGGTCAGCAACTAACTTTTTTACTTTTGCTGTCTTGGTTGGTAGTTTGATACTCGGACAAAAAGGCAGGTCATTATGCTGATCATGAATTTGGTAAGGGTAATCTAAATCTACCTCTAAAATGTATCCATACTGAGCATCTTCAGGTATATTTGCAACATTGAGACGTTCTATGTCTGTAGAAGACAACCACTTAAACTCATTATATGGTAGGGCTTGTGACATTGCCCAGCCATATAAATTGTTTGCATCCAGATACATTAAAAATGTTTTTTCTTTGGATGGATCAAACGTAGACAAATACTTATTGTTTGCCCTCGTATATCTATGACAACATTGTACTAGACCGCCACGAATACCAGATTGAATAAACCTATACATATCTATATCAGTTAAAAGTTCTAATTCAATCTTTGTGGTCTTTAACATGGCCTCCCAAGATAAGCCTGGAGTTGTGTAAAAATGGGCAGGGTCAAGTGAATAAATTTTCATACAAATTGAACGGAAATTTTCAAAAACATCTGTTAACAATAAAACATCAGTTTTTAAATACAATTCCAAGTAATCTTTCAATGTTGAACATGAAAATTCAGACCAAACTTTAAGTGCGTGAGCGTAATCTTCTTCAGAACAATTAGTCTCTGTCAGATTGCTGTAAAATGCTTCTCTTGGAGGTAGAGAAGTTTCTTGCAATCTACTCTCAGAATCTAAATATTCATAGGGAAAAACACCCTTTTTACGCATCAGTCTGAACTCATTTTCAAGATTGAAATGTGATTTTATTGTTTCTAGCTGATCATCAACTAAATTAGATGCAAGAGCATCTAGACTTGATGACATAAAACGAAATGTGTCTAGAAAACGAATTTCTAAATTATTTCCGTTCTCACACTCTATTATTTTTGAAAGGGATATATAGTAGAGTGCATCGATTTGTATGGGCCCGAAAAAATGAAAAAATGGTAACCCATTTTCGTAATCTGTGGTCGATTCTAAGATGTTTTCACGAAGAAACCATAGTTCTAAAATGAATTCCTGGTCCGCGCTTTTTGAGTTGAAAAATTCACTTTTTTGAACAATTATATCTCGGGTGTTTATGGACCGATCCTGACAAATTTGGTGTCAATACTCTAGTTAGGACCAGGACTTTCAAAATTTTACATAACCAAAGGACCAAATGTCCTTTAAACGTTATTTTCATCCTTGGGACGACGATTGCGCGATTCGATTATGTCGAGATATATCCTAAAAAATAAGTCAGAATTTAATATAATTTTGGACCAAAGTACAGTTTTATCGTCCTTGAACTTGTATGTTTTATTAACAAAAATGGAAAACGTAATTTTTAACATCTTTTTCAAACTCAATAAACCAGCTTGTGTAGGATAGTATAATCCCGGTGATATCGATATGTTTCCATCATCTCATCATATGTTGAATTGTACAGTTTAATGATGATACAGATGCGAGTGAAGTGCTAAGAACATTTTTTTTTTTTTGTTAATATTATTAATCCTTATAATAAAAACATTAGATTTTTTAAATTAAAACAATGTTAGAAAGAGTGCAAAATTTACCTACACTGGTCGCCCAATTTATTCTGACAGACAGTCACTTGTCTTTGCCATTCTTGCCAAGTGAAAATTTGTTAATCCGTAATTTTAATTAAGTTTCCGAATTTGGACATGGACTTAACCAATTTGATAATTTGTGGGTCATCTTTTCAGCCGTTGTACGACACTAGTGCTTTTGGCTTGCCAAGTGACTTTAGTGGGCTTAATTTGCCCAGTAACCGCGATGTGCTAAGATACTTTTTTTTTTTGAGCGAACAAGAGAGGGAAAAAACTCTGCAAAAGAATTCATATTCAATTTTTGCTGGACGTGTCGCAGAAAGAGTAATCGAAATATGGAGTAAGCTTAACATTGCAATTCTTCACGTAAGGAGTATTGTAAAAAAATTGAAAACTTTGCTCAATACTTATCAAAAAGCATTAAAAAATAAGTCTAAGCAGGATACGTTTTCAAAATTCCTTGAATATTTAAACGACCTCTTTTATATTGGAAAATGTCAGTGCAGAAAAACAATACCTTGTTATTGTGAAAACACTCCTAGGTACCTACGAGACTTTATGATGGATCAACACAGCACACGGAAGCTTACAATACCAGAATTACTATCAAATTTTGACGATGAGATGACATTACAGCCGACTGCAAGTTTCGACCCAACGTTTATACCCTTTCTATCTGAAATCGAGATTGACGAGCCAACTTCGGAACAGAAACAATATCCTTATAACAAAAGGTATGATGCCTTGAATTATGTCATGATGTGTGATAGATTCGGCATTTCCGACAGAGTTGCTTCGTGTTTGGCTACGGCACTTTTCAGAGACATTGGATATAAAGATGAAAAGGGCGACTTCGTAATCATGGATAAATCTAAAGTTGCTCGGGAGAAAATGAAGTGTCGAGATTCCGTGCGTCGAAATCAGTCCAATGATTGCAATATAAAAGCATTCTCTTTTGATGGTAGGAAGGATAATTCATTTGCAATGGAGAAAATAAATGAAAAATATCATCCAAAAATAATAAAAGAATCTCATATAGTAGTTCTTCAAGAACCAAAAAGTAAATTGTTGGGCCATTTAACACTTGACGCTGAAGATGCTAGCACAAAACAAAGGCAATTAACAGAATTCTTCAATAACAAAAATATTTCTCTTGCGGACTTAATCGGTATTTGCTGCGATGGAGAAGTTACCAACACTGGCACCGAAAATGGTATTTTAAGAAGATTCGAATTGTCGTTGGGTAGACCGTTACATTGGTTTGTTTGCTTGCTACACTTCAATGAATTACCGTTTCGTCATTTGTTTGCTGCATTGGACAAGTCATTTACAAGTGGACCACGAACTGCTAGTGGAAATATAATGAAACTAATTGAAACCTGCGAGCATCTTCAGGTAAACAAACAGTTATTTTTCATTTTTATACACTGAAGGTATATTTTTATAAATTTAGTTTGTACGTTGGCGAGACAAAATAAATAATATTTAAGAAACATATCTTTATAGGTTGTACCCGATTTTCAATCCATTTCGTTGGAAAATATGCCCCCACCTTTGCAACCGGAAGACGAGCTAGCTCTTTCAACAGACGTTAAATATTTGTACCGTATAGCAAAAGCAATTTCAGATGGATTTTGCTCTGAAGATTTGGCCAGCTTGAGACCAGGAAAAGTTTGTCACTCACGATGGCTAACCAAAGCAAGCCGTCTTTTGCGCGAGTACGTGTCGACAAATTCACCGTCGGATTCTTTGAAAACGTTGGCAACTTACGTTATGAAAACTTATATTCCCATGTACTTCAACGTCAAGTTCTTCAGCTCGGTCGCATATGGCAGTGCACTAATATTCAAATTTATAAGATCAACACAGTATATGCCAGCTAATCTTCGCGAAATTGTTAAAACTGTTGTCGCTAACAATGCATATTTTGCTCATCCGGAAAATATTTTACTGACAATGATTTTTGATCACAGAAAATCTATTCGTGAGAGAGCCATAAAAAAAATTCTGCACTATCGTGATAAGCTGTATGACCCAACAAAATTAAGAGCTTATAAAAAGCATGCTATCAATTTTGATTGTGCAGATTACACTGATATGGTAAACCTAGACGATGACAGTATTTTATCCGAGCCCCCATTTACGGCTAGCATTCCATACGATCACTTGTTGGAGTACATAAAGTTTGACGAGCCACCATTGCCTGTTCCTGAAATCCCAACTCATATTCAAGGTACTGAGCGACATGTGCAGCTGCTAACTTCTGTTTCTCAACGCGTTGCAGAAAGGAATCGACACGATGTAATGGCAGTTACTATAGAGAGTCGCGCAAAAATTCCAAAAATGAATACCAAAAGAGACTTTTTAAATTAGAAACTGCCTTCAAAAAAGATGTTAAAAATTACGTTTTCCATTTTTGTTAATAAAACATACAAGTTCAAGGACGATAAAACTGTACTTTGGTCCAAAATTATATTAAATTCTGACTTATTTTTTAGGATATATCTCGACATAATCGAATCGCGCAATCGTCGTCCCAAGGATGAAAATAACGTTTAAAGGACATTTGGTCCTTTGGTTATGTAAAATTTTGAAAGTCCTGGTCCTAACTAGAGTATTGACACCAAATTTGTCAGGATCGGTCCATAAACACCCGAGATATAATTGTTCAAAAAAGTGAATTTTTCAACTCAAAAAGCGCGGACCAGGAATTCATTTTAGAACTATGGTTTCTTCGTGAAAACATCTTAGAATTGACCACAGATTACGAAAATGGGTTACCATTTTCTGTGAAAAAAATCGATGCACTCTAATATATAGTGTTCTTTATTTATGGGAATAACTTTGATTTCGCCAGGTATGTGTACAAGTTCTTTTACAAACAAATGTGAATCGTACTTGGTGAAATTATGGAAAAAAACAGGGATGAAATTGCTCGTCTTATATGCTAAATTACATTTTGAATGAGCAGCACCCCTAAATTTCCCAGTGAAATGACAATGATCTCTCACCCTATCTGTTAATAAGACACCCTCACAAATATGACAATTTACTGATTCTTGAAAAACAATCTCATTTTCCGGACTCATATTAATAGGAACTACCTTGCTTAAATATTTATCATTTATTTGCTTGAGATTTTCTACTAATGAAGTAATAAAACTTAAACCAGCATTTTCGCTAGTTTCTAAGACAAACTTATCTATTCCACTATCAAATGCACACTTTATGTAGTATGCAGCTGGTGGTGATGTTGGGTAAACTTCAAAGTCGCTTCATGGGGGCTGGGAAGCGCAGAGACTGTTCCATTGCACAGCTCCTTGTGTCTCAATGCAGCCACCTCACTAAACGAAAAGTTGAGGCATACGTTGCATAACCATTTCTTCCTTTTCAAATTTCCAATTTGTGATGAAATCAGTCTATAATTGAAAAATAAGTACAAATAATTAGAATTTATTAAATCACTATTAAATGAAGTAAAATACTTACCGAGAGATATTTTTAATCCACATGAAGTGACCATATTCCCCATCTTCTAGGAAAAGCATATTAACATGTATCCGTTGCTCATATCCTGAGTGAAATAGGGGTCCTATTATGTTCCCACTCTCTTCGTCATATCCAAAAACGTTGATGCTGACTTCAGGGTTGTTTTTGGTGAATATTTTTATATCCTTGATTTTGAGGGGGAATGACAACCCAGTGAAATCCAATGTGACATCATTGCATACTCTCATTTTTGTGTCAGTTATAATGACTTTATAACTGCTACATCTTTGGGGATTCTTGGTTTGTGGCATCAATGCTGAGATTAGCGTCCATTTAAAGCAGAAGTTGTCATTATTCTGCACATTAATGATTGCCTTCTTCTTACTCAATTTGGTCGGTAGTACTATAAATGAAGAGCCACGTATGGGTGTATACTGGTTCACATTCATTTCTAGTCGGCCTATACCAATCAAAGTCCAACCACTGTCCTTTTCCTGGAACTCTTCCATTTTCGTTATTATCTGGCGTGCATGTTCGTTAAAAGATTGTTCCAAATCGGAATCTGCGCTTACAACATCCATTTTACTTTGAAACGATTTTGTTTCCAAAAGTTCGGATTTTTCTTTTAAAAGCACATACTCAGCAAATAGCTCAAAATTAACTTTCGCTGAGACATGGCTTTGCAGAACGTTGAACAAATGCGGGTTGAAGGCAGTTCCTGCTTCAAGCATAAATTCCTCAGGGAGTCTAAGTGCTACCCCCTCGTTTACATACATGTAGTGCAGTATTCTTCCCTTGAATCCGTCCGAAATCTTTTTGATTTGACCGTCCACCGGTTCAATTGCATTCTTTTTATGCTGCTCCGTGCGAACATGATGCTTCCATTGAGTATCCAATGGCAGGTAGCTCTTACATGATCGGCAATAGATTGACTTTTCGTTATTCATTTTTTATAATGATGCTGTTGATGTTGTTGCTGTTTGAGCTGTTTTTGTTATTGTATCCGTTTAGCTGTTGCTGTTTGAGCTGTTGTTGTTGTTGTTGTATCCGTAGCTGTTGCTGTTTGAGCTGTTGTTGTTGTTGTATCCGTAGCTGTTGCTGTTTGAGTTGTTACAGTTTTTAACTATTCCTGTTTTGAGCTGTTACTGTTTTGTATCTGTTCTTGTTGTTTTTTATATTTGTTATAAACTTTTTGATTATAACTTTTTTTAAATTGTCACTCACGAAAAACAGTCGACAAAAACTAACGTTTTCACTTGAATGATATGCTTATACTAAACTTTCTAACGAGGAGCCTACACATTTTATAAAAGTAGAAGTCCTACATTAGAGGGTCGAAATATTTAAAATTCATATATTCAAGGTACCATCAAATGGTATAAATGTATAAGTCCTAAAAAGCCGTTACATGTTCGCTCTCACACATTTCTAGACACTTTCTAGCAGTCAATCTCATAGGGGGAATCCTCATCATATAATCCCAGTGCAAGCCTCGTGCTAGCACTTGCCAACGCATGCCATAATTCTAAGCATTAAGGATCCTCACATAAATTAACACGTTTAACAACATGTATAGCAAGGCATGCCACAATAATTGTGTTATATCCTATGACAGTGGTTAACTTTAAAAGATCGCGCACGTGTTCACTAGGGGTGTGAAATAGTCGGAGCAGGTTTTCTTCACTATCGGTATGCGAGGGGCAGACTTTGTGTCTTTCAAAACAAAACAATACTTACCTGGCCCTTGACCCTTGTCCCTTGTCCCATTTACCGACGTCATCAACAGGTAAACAGGTTTTCTTCAGTATCGGTATGCGAGGGTGAATACAAGCCGCGGCGCTCGCGGCGCTCACAGCTTAATGCATGCCCATAATCCTCGTTCAACCCCAGTGTGCTCACACTTTGACATTCCCACGGTCACAAGCACAGACAAGCACAGACAAGCACACACCGCGATCGCACGTGGATCACACACACCCCCCTTATTCTCACCCCTTAACATAAAGAGATCATAAATTAACTCTCACCTGTCAAACTGTCATAGCGTTAACACTTGTTTACGATCGACACACCCCCCTCTCGTCCACACTTCTCCCCCTACACACCCCCTCTCACACACACCTGGTGACCCTTTATGCAAATTAGCTTCACTAATCACCTCCCCCCCTCCCCCTCCCACACACCCCTTGACCCTTTGTGCAGCCATGCGTCACTAATCCCCCACCCTAAAATCAGTGAACCGTTACCCCCACCTCCAAAAGTGTGCCAGGAGCCGCATTTTACAACTACTCACAACTAGGTCAGTAGGTCTTTAAATCATGTGCTCTTAAAAGAAGAGCAAGGCTTGCGAGAAGAACGCAATGAAAAGCAAAAAGGTAAGGAACAAAAGTATTATAGAGAGCGAAAATATGCTGACCGTCTTCCACGGGCTATAGGCAAATATGTATGTACATACGTACACACATACATGCTAAGTCCACACAACACAGTCTGCCTACACCCATGCGTATATATGCACCGCCATACATACACACATGCGTTGACGAAAGAGAGTTACTCTCCCAAAAAATATTACCAAAACAATAAAAAAATATGATAGCTCACTTACATACATATATATCTCCTCGGTGAAGGCCTTCCTCGATGATTTTATATGTTGATGATTTAAAGTTGAGGCTGCTTGTCTTGATTTAAGTATATTTATGTTGTTGTTGGTTATTAATATTTCATTGGTTTTCGAATGTCAAAAAAGGGGGGGGACAAAAATTAAATTTTCTGCGTCAATTTGCAGGTTAGGTTTTCTTACTTTGTCACTTTTGCCAACAACAACAACACTTGCACTGCACTTCGTTGCACTTAAAAAAAATTAGCCAGAAAAAAAACTTTACCTAATGCACAATATAAAGCCTTGTTAAATATATTAACAATGAGCTTGCTTAAAACGAGAAAAAAAATTCGGCAACTGCAACGACGGGTCCGACGGCCAGGAAATGCGCGGCAAACTAATTTCTGATTGCAGAACGGCGATTGAAAGCAGAACTGCCGAAAAAGCGACGTCTGTATGCGGATCAGCTGTGAGCTCTCTCACCGAGCTCAGATCTACGCATAGGCGTGGCTATTTGGCGCAAAAAGGGGTCGATTCCTTGTCAAATTGAGTTTATCTCTTTTCCAGGCAAATATTGAGATGCCCACACTAACGACAAGGCGAGCAACTTCTTGGCAACTTTGTTGCCACCCAGACTCTTGCGTTAGTGGGGCGGATTCCAGCTGGGACAAAAGTCAACCAGCGACTATCAAGGAGAAAGAAAAAAAGGCGACAATCAGATATTTGGAATATTTTTACAAAATATTCACAGCATAGGTTACCTTGTATGTTGCTAAGCAAAAAGAAGTGACTTTTCACTCTCTTCGAGCGTATCTACTGCGGATGCAGATAGATTAAGCGCTGGCTGCGCTGAGGCGATGGGCAAAAGTTGCCAGGCGAATTCAAGGGTGAAAAATAGTATAATTGTTGGCCCGATTCGATTCGCGTTTGGTTATTGCAACACCAATAACTTTACTTTGACACTTGCCAATTTCGCACGTATATATAGATGTATATATATCTAAGTCACACGTGTAGCAACGAAAAGCTAACCGACGTGGACTGTTGCAACTGCGGACGATCAAAGAGACCGCCTGCGTCGGCAGCGCTGCTTTTATAAGCGGCTGCAAAAGCTTTTAAAAGGGAAATGGCATTTAAGTTGGCTGCGATCATGCTAACTCTCTCTATCTACCACACTTTTAGCCGGCCCTGAGAGAGGCAATTTAGGGTGGCCGTTATCAGCGACACCAAAGCTTTGGGTCGATGCGTAGCGGTGACTCATACCTACATGCGTAAGAGTTCTGCATGAAAGCTTATCTGCTGAAGATCTGCAGTGGTCAGTGCACAGTGATGCTAAAGCGAAGCTTAGCAACAAAGCAAAACGGGCGTTTGCATTCGCTATGTTGCGAATGCTGTGATTCATGTTGCTAAGGCGCGCATGCAAAATGTATGTTGCTAGCGTTAGCAACATTGAATATACCAAATTCTTTTATCGTAAAAAATTAAAAACGATGAAAGTAAAAATAAATAGCAAACGAATATGCGACCATTACACCCACCCGATAATATGACACCGTAAGACGGAAATATTAGCGGGGATTTAGCTGCGTATATCCTTGGCATGGTAAGTGCCAATATCTTTGCCTTGCAAGTCCTCAAGCTGGTAATAGCAATTGCCCAGTTTTTTTTGCAACTCGGCATTTGACGAACTGTGAGCCAAGTTTTGCATTAAAATTGTTGGCAAATTTGCTGAGAGCAAAATTCCTACGAAATACTTCCTGACCTTCTTTGAAAGAGACAGGCTTACAACGCAAGTTATATTGCGCAACATTTCTGTCATATGCTTGGCGAATATTGGCTTGAATGTCTTTGCGCAACAGTGCCAGATTATCTTCATGCGACAGAGGGACTAAAGGTTCTTCAAGCAGCGATAGTTCTTTAAGCAGTTTGTAGTCTGAGCCATGCGTTATCATGTCTAGACCAAATAAGGCACGATAAGGAGAACATCCAATGGACTGATGTAAGGACGATCTGAGCGAACAAGAAATGCTTGTCAAATGCAAGTCCCACTCAGTTTGATCATTCTTCAAATAGGAACGAATGGCGGCTAATAAAGAACGATTAACTCGTTCGGCTGCGTTACTCTGTGGCGAGTATAGAGCTGTGTACACATGATTAATGCCAAGTTCGGTTAAAAACGCATTGAAATCATGAGCCTTAAATTGCGTTCCATTGTCGCTGACAATGGTCTCAGGTACTCCAAAACTGTGGAAAATATTATTTAACAGAAAGTCTTGTACCGCTTTCGATGTAAACTTTTTCAAAGGCTGTAGCCAATGATATTTGCTGAAATGGTCAAGAACAATAAGTAGACCAATGTGTCCACTTTTGCTGCGAGGATACGGTCCAAGCAAATCTATGTACAACCTTTGAAAAGGTCTACATGTAGGACGATGTGCACCCATGGGAGGACGAAGTGTGTAATTAGGCGCTTTGTTCTCTTTGCAAGTGTCACACGAGCGAACATAGTCGCGAACATCTTTTGCCAAGCCTGGCCAAAACAAATGTCGGCGAACCTTTTCTATGCACTTCTGCATGCCTGCATGCGATGAGGTGCAACTGTCATGGGCTTGTCTCAGGACATCATTCCTTAAACTTTCTGGGACCCATAATTTCCATGAAAGTTTCTCTTGTGCATCGTCTCCGACTGCGTGTTCGGTGCGAATATACAAGAACTTTTCAATAATTTTTATATCAGGGAATCTATCTTTATTGTGGCTAAATCGTGTCTTGAGTGCAGTATACTCATCATCGAGAAAAGCATTGGAATCCAAATCGATTACAGGGCTCATATCCAACTCTGAAATTTCGTTTTCACACAATCGTGACAACGCATCAGGGACGATATGTTGCTTTCCTTTGCGATGAGAAATTGTAAATTTAAATTGCTGTAAGCGAAAAATCCACCGAGCGAGTCGGCCAGAAACGTTCTGCTGACGCATGAGCCAAAGCAAGCTCGAATGGTCAGTAATTACTTCGAACTCTTGCAGCTCTAGGTAGCATCGAAACTTTTCTATGGCAAGTATGACGGCTAAGCATTCACGTTCTGTAACGCTATAGTTCCGTTGAGCTCTGCTCAGTTTCTTCGACATGAAGGCAATTGGCTTTTCCTCATTGTCTTCAGAGAGCTGAACGAGCACTGCACCAATGCCAAAGTCACTGGCATCGCAATGCAAATAGAATTTTTCTGAAAAATTGGGATTAATGAGCACAGGGGCAGAGGTCAAAACTGTCTTTAGTTTGTCCATGGCCAACTGAGCCTCAGGGGTCCAAACAAATTTAGATTTGGTCGACAAAACATCAGTGATGGGGCATGTGAGATCTGCAAAATTCTGAATAAAACGACGGTACCAGCCGCAGACTCCAAGAAAACCTCTAACTTGTTTTAGATTTTTGGGTGCGGGCCAGTTTAAAATGCAGTTTATTTTTGCTGGGTCCGTGCAAACTCCACCACTGCCGATAACATAGCCTAAATAATTTACGCTAGTTACGCAGAATTGACTTTTAGCCACGTTCAAAGTAAGATTTGCCTTTCGAAATTGTTCAGCCAGACGAACTAAAACGGCAAGATGAGAAGAAAAGTCTTCTGAAACTATGCAGAGGTCATCTAAGTATCCAAAGACACAGTGCTTCAAATCTGGCGGAATAATTTCGTCCATCAGACGACACATAGTTGACGGGGCATTGCAGAGGCCAAACGGCATTACTTTAAACTGGTAAAGCGGGCGACCGGGAACTGTAAAAGCAGTTAAATGCTTACATTCATGGCTAAGCTGAATTTGCCAATAGGCATCTTTTAGGTCAAGCTTAAAGCCCCTTCAGACGAGCGCTTTTTCACCGACACTTTTTGTCATTTTTTGTCAAAAAGCTGTCCGTGTCGCGTAACCACACAAAATTTCAAAGCGCCGGTGAAAAACCGAAGCTCACCGATGGAAATGGAACACGTTCTATTCCATCGGTGAGCGATGGTGATCGACACGGACAGCTTTTTGACAAAAAGTGTCGGTAAAAAAGTGCTCGTCTGAAAAGGCTTTTAGTGATTATGTTAGCTTGAGGCAAGCAAGAAAAAATGCCTTCGATGCTCGGCAAAGGATATGCATCCTTTTTCGTCGCATCATTGAGCTTGCGTGCATCGAGACAAAGCCGAACTTTGTTGGGCTTGACAACCAAGCGCATTGGAGAGCTCCAAGGGCTAACAGACGGTTCAATGATATCCAACTGAAGCATGCGATCTATCTCCTTATACAACAGCTTTTCTACCGCGGGGCTGACCGGATAGAAACGTTGTTTAACTGGCTTTGCATCTCCCACCTCGATATGATGCTCTATTAAAGTTGTACGACCTAAACTATCTGCAGCACTGGGAAACAATTGCTTAACAACAGCAAGCTGTTGCAGCTGCTGAGGGCTTAGTGGGTATGAATTATCATCGGTGTTATTTTCTACATCAGACGAGGAATCTAGAGAGCTTATGACATTTGGGGCCAATTGAAATAAACACCAAAAATCGTGACCTAAAATTAATTCTTGTTTAATCGAAGGGATAACATAAAGTTTAATGGGCATAGTCTTATCTTTATACTTCATGTCCACGTTCAAAACTCCAATAATTTCTTGATGTTCTCCGCCAGCTGTTTTAACGCGAGACTTTAAAGGCTTAATTTATTTATTTATTTATTTATTTATTGTCAGGCTAAAAGCAGCCGACATAACAATTAATTTAAAAATATAACATTAAAGTTAAAAATAGTATATATATATATATTTAAATTACAATATAAGTTAGAATTAAAAGCTCTGGGGAATTTAAAATGAGAAAGAAAATGATTGGCCCAACATTTGTTGCTAGGATTGGGGAAAACCCAGAAAAACCCAATCAGACCAAAATAGTATTAATAAACAGTTAGTTTGTTAGACTAGTTAAACAAGATAATATAGAGGCTTTAATAGTGAGCGGAGAACACTCGAAACTAATCGTACGGTACAGACTATTATAATCTGCACACAGAGTACGAAGAGGTTCGTGAAGCTCCCAGTTAGTGGAACAACGTGAAAGATGTAAAGGATTAAAGGTTCGAGTTACTCTAAAGGGTACGTTAAAGGTTATTTCATCCAACAAATTAGCCGAGTCTATGTGACCCTGCAGTAATTTGTGGATGAACATTACTCCAAGCATAATTCTACGGTTATTAAGAGAGGGAAGATTGAGTAGGAGAAGTCTACTAGAATATGAAGGCAACTGAATTTCTGAGTTCCAACTCAAGCCACGTAAAGCAAAAATTAAAAATTGTTTTTGAACCGACTCTATCCTGGCACGATGGGATTCATATTGAGGAGACCACACACATGATCCATACTCAAGAATCGGACGAACAAGAGACGTGTAAAGAAGTTTAGTAGTAAAGGGATCATCAAATTCCTTGGACCATCGCTTAATAAACCCGAGAACTCCCATTGCTTTATTGACAGCTATCGCGATATGCTTATCAAATTTCAGTCTATGATCTAGAACTATACCCAAGTCATTAACTGATCTTTCGGAATCGTTCAAGCATTCCAATAAAATGCCATTAAGTGAATACCGTGAAATAACGCGGGAAGATCTATAGAAAGTCATAACTTTACATTTCGAACTATTGAGATTTAATAAATTATCTTGGCACCAAAGATGGAAAGCATTTAAGTCTGCTTGTAAGAGACTAATAGAAGAAGGATCGCTATACGATAAACAAAGCTTGACGTCATCCGCATACATGATTGCATGGGAGTGAGATAACATAGATGGAAGATCATTTATAAATAACGTGAAGAGTAGTGGACCAAGATGACTACCTTGCGGTACTCCAGAAGTAACTTTAACTGACTTTGAAAATGAATTTTTAAAAATAACTCTTTGTGTTCTGTTACTTAAATAATTTGAAATCCAAAGAAGAAGATTGTACGGAAAACCAAGAAGATCAAGCTTATGAGTGAGTAGAGAGTGGTTTACAGAATCAAAAGCTTTGCTAAAATCAGTGTAAATAACATCAGTTTGCATCTTTTTCTTGAACCCTTTAATCACTAGGGAAGTGAACTCAAGTAGGTTAGTGGTTGTAGATCTACATCTCATAAACCCGTGTTGATTAGTTGAGATAATAGAGCTACATAAATGTTGAAGATGAGAGGTTATAATTTTCTAAAACATCTTCGGAATAGCAGACAACTTGGAGATACCTCTATAGTTCTGAACATCGGACTTAATACCCTTTTTATGAAGAGGGATAATATAAGAATCTTTCCATAGCGCTGGGAAAGAGGAAGAATCTACGGACAAAGTTAACAACTTATGTAATGGTCTACATAAAGATTCTGCACAGTACTTAAGAACAGAAGCAGGCTACCCATCGGGACCTGGTGCGTGCACTGGCTTAATCAATTTAAGATTAGAGGGCTGTAAATACAGTTAGAACAGCTTAACCTATACGGGTAAGGCTGGCCAACGCGGAGACTACTCGTAGAATATGTAGTTTGGAAAAAGTCAGCAAACAAATCTGCTATGGATTGATCAGTATTAGCTTGAATATCGTTGAAGACAACAGAAGATGGTAATGATGAGGCTTTGCGTTTAGAGTTTACGAATTTGTAGAATTGCTTCGGATCTTTAGAGAATTCAAGCTTACAACGTTGCAAGTAATTATTATAACATTGTGAGTTAAGAACTAGAAAGCTAGAGCAGGTAATTAAATATCGAGAGAAATCATAAGGATTTCCAGATTTTTCATATTTTTTAAATTGCTTGGATTTCACATTTTTAAAATGTGATAATTCTCTAGAGAACCATGGAGGTCTATTGCAACTAATTGGTGATGCAAGTGGAACACAGATGTCAAAAAAAGAGTTAAGAGTATTATAAAAAAGCTTAATGGCATTATCCAAGTTAGAACATGTGTATAGTTGAGACCAATCAGAACATGAAATTAGACTGTTTAACTTATTAAAATCAGTTTTACTAAAACTCCGTACTCGCTCAAGTGGCTGAGATGATAGAACAACAGGCCACAAAGGTAAATTAATGCGTGCGTTTAGAGTTGGGTGGTAAGGGTCTTCCGGAATAACCAATGGATCAATCCTGTATACAATGCTATTGGTATAGTCCAATACGAACGACAGGTCAAGTGTCCTGTTGATAGAATTGCACACAGGATTGATTTGCACCAAAGAAAGCTCAGAAAGACCGTCAATAAATTCATGAGAGCTATCAGGAAAAAGTGAATGCGAGTCGTTTGAGGAAAACCATCGAACATCTGAAAGATTAAAATCACCTAAGACAAAGAGCATGTCAGTATCAGAAAGTAGAGATGATATAAATTTAATAGCAGTCAGGTGACTATCGTATAAAGTGATATCAGAAAGGGGTGGAATATAAGAACAAGTAAAATAAATTGAAAATTTAAGAAAAGAAACTTTCACACAAATAAACTCAATATCAGAATTTAATGTAGTTGAAATCGGTTCTGAGGACAGATTAGAATCCACGGCCAATAGTACTCCGCCACCTTTACGAGCTAGACGATCACATCTATATATAGAGTATTTAGAAGAAAGAATAGAAAAGTCTGATGTGGCAGGCTTGAGCCAGGTCTCAGTAAAACAAATGACATCAAAATCAAAAGAATGACTATTGAGATATAGATTAGAGAGTTTACTATTAAGGCCTCGAACATTTTGATAGGCTAGAGTTAGAGAAGAAATTAGTTTTTTGATGCTTCATTTGAAGATGAAGCAGGTAGAGAGGAGCCAACACTTGAGATCGGAGCCCGATCTCTCTTTCGAGTAGAACTTCCCTTGTATTCAGCAACAAAGATATGTTCGGGCCAGAAGTGTTGATGACAAATTTGATCAAAAACCTTCTCCGAACATGATATCTTAAATGAAGAAATTTCCCTAGGATAATTAAAATTAAATTTGTCCACCGAAATGTCATGATCCTGTATAATGTTTTGGATGTAAGCCTTAACATCATACGAGGACTGATCTTTGGCAAGCCTAGAAACAAAGACATGCTTCATAGGCTCCGGAGGAGGAACGCCTTGGAGGGGCTTAGACATGCGAGGAGGTACGACAGTCAAAGTATTGGCTGCCTTAACAACTGGCGTGGCATTTGATTTTACTCTATTGGGAACAGACGGAACAGGTGAGGCGGAAACTGCACTATCGGGTGGGCTGCGTCCTAGTCCAGTCCTAGCTTGCTGAGAAGTAGATGGCTGAGAGTTAATGATAGATGGCTGCAGACCCAGGTCTGATGGCGGGATTGAAAAGGACATCTGCGCCTGGCGCGGAGCAGAACTACTCTTTTTACGTTTAGGAGGCTCATTCAATAATGATGAATTACTGAATAAGTTCTCCATATCCGAAAATAGGACATTTGCCTTGTGAAAAATTTTAGACAAGTCCTTAAAACTATCTCTAGTTCGCTCCATAAATTTACGAACTTGCACCTCAATGTCCCGGCAAGTATCACAGCGCCATCTCAAACCATTGTTCTTCTGAAGACAATCTTTGACTTTAACCGTTATACCAGCTCATTTCAAGTGAAAAGTCCGGTCACAAAAGAAGCAAGAAATAAATTCTTGCTTGGGGTCAGGTCCATGACACTTGTTAAAAAAACACACTAAATCGGACGACATAATAAAAAAGGGTATTTTATAGTGGACTATGAAATACTTTCGGGGAATGATAAACGAAATGAAAAGAAAAATGCAGAACAATAACAACGCTTGGTCACAAACGGCCGCTTAAAGTGCAGAAAGCAAGCCCAAAGCAAGAGATGAAAATATGCGAGAGCGTATTGGTACTGGTAAGCGCTTCAGCAGATTATTGATGAGAGCGCAGAGAGCGACACTGAGAGCGAGAGAGCAAGTTAACAGCTGTTAATTGCCCAAGCACAATCGATGTACAGCTGATCTAATAGACAGAATAAGAGAGAGGAAAGCAATAAGAACAAAAACAAAAATACTTTGCACAAGTTGAAAACACAAACAATCTTGGTGTAATTATTGAAACAATCACTGTTTTTGCACAATAAAAGCACCAACAGAACACCAAAAGCGTAGATTTCACAACAAGACAAATTTAATATAATAATTACGTGTTAGAAATGCACTAAAACAAGAACTTTCACGGAGCACACAAAAACACGTCTAAACAGAGAGAGAGTTAGAATGTTATTATTGTTAAATTGCGTATACTGAGAAAAATCTGTCTCCCCAAGAACTGAGCCAATGCAGCTAATGTTCGCTCCGGTGTCCAACAGACCAAGCTCTGTGTATTCTAAGAACGACACTTCTGCATAGCTGCGCAAATCAGTAGAGTTGCTGAAAATTGTGGAAACTAAAAGTTTTTGATTCTGTTTAACTTCATTATAATGCGACTTCAATCTTAATGTTCTTCTACTAGGGCTACTTTCTACGTAATTAAAAATACGATCTCTAACATGGTTATAATTTTCAAGGCGTTCGTCATATGAACGAAAGCGAAGTGGCACATCCGAAGACGGCTCCATGAGTGGCTCCTGCTGCAGTGGGAAAGACTCAGCAGTAGACGACACATTGTGATCATTAACATTCTGTATAGGATTTATGATTTCGGGGGCAGCCGGTTGTTGTTGGTTGCTCCCGAACGACGGTTTTCCGACTGTCGCTGCAAACAAGTTTTGCAGTGCGGCTTGTAAACATTTAATTGTCCACACCCGTAGCAAAAAATGCGACGATTAGCTAAACAATTCTCCCAAATGTGTCCTTGCTCATCACAATTCCAACATGTGAGTTTTGCATGGGCTCTGCGAATGGCAGCAAGTTCGGCTTGAACTTGTTCGTCATCTTCATCAGCTGGAACTGCGTCTTCTAGGGCGTATACGTGACGGCGAGAAGTCACTGCTGGCTTCGGCTTGCTTACGTGATCAGCGCGACAGCTGAGCTCATACGTAAGGTTTTCACTCATGTGTACAAGTCGACGTAAATGACCTAGCGAATGGACAGGCTGGTATAATAACTTCTGACGCGTTTCTGGCAGTAAGTTGTTCTTTAAAATTTCGATAAGCTCTTCCTCTTGAATTTTTACAGCAGCTTTATCGATCATAGAGGCCACATTCTCATAGAAAGTTGAGAAAGGCTCTCCAATCTTTTGCTTGCGATATTGTAATATTGTCGCAAAGAAGCACAAATATCCGACCAGACAATTATATTTACTTGTTTATGGTATCTCCAATACCAATCCCGAGCATTACCCTTAAACAAAACGTGCATATGTTTACACATCGACGAGAAGTCGCTCTCTAGGGTTTCATCTGTGAGGGACTTAATTCTATAAATAAATTCTTCGACTCCTAAACCTTCAGTGGAGCCATCAAATTGAATATTCCACTTCTGCATAATGTCAGCTGTTTTGCGAACAAATAGCGAATATGAAATCGGAGATGGTGTCTCTCTAAGAGGAGCGGAAATTACGTGACTCTCAACAGGATTAGGGCGAGCATTAACATTTAGTGACGTCATAATTTTCGTCACCGTTTCTTCAATCATGTTTTGCACAATTGAATAATCCACCTGCGCAGGGCGTCTAGCATTGACTTTACGAGATCCTCTTCCTCGTTGTCTACCACGAGTGGATCTTGCAGTAGGGGCTTGATTATGGTTAGTGCTGTTGCTGGCATCTAGGGCGGATGAAGCAGCGGCACTTTCATTCCATGAAGGCTGATCTTGTGGCATAGCTGAGGCTTGAGTAATAGCTTGAGCTTGCTCTAGGGACTTGGCCTGGTTTCGAGTAACAACTCTTGACGTAGCTGCGGCAGCTTGAGCTACCACTAATTTGGCATCATTGGGGTTGATTTGAGCGTTACATATGTAGCATACGGAATGATCTGCTAACCAATCTTCCAGACAACGTTTATGGAAAACGTGCGTGCATACTAACGAATAGCACGGATGTGTATTGTCAATATTTTGATTACAAATTGCACAGAGATTGTTTGCATCAATCTGTGAGGGTGGCAAATTTCCTTGGGGGCTGCGTCCTACAGGCATATCTAAATCAATTGTTCCGGAATTCGACATGTAATTGATAACAAAAGAGAAATAGCAAAAAAAAATTTAATCGTCAGATTATGTTCACTAAAAGCAACTATTGCATATGGGCTATTGAAACTAAAACTAGACAGCATCTAGTATTTTATTCTTTCCATCCAGACAGTAAATTTATTCGGCAAGTGTATGCTCAGGTAGCATGATCACAAGTTCCAAGCAATAATTTTTACTGTCTTTTCCTGAAATACTAAAATACAAGCAATCCAATACGTTGATGTATTTTGAATTCGCAAAAACTGAAAAGCATTCATCAAATAAAAATGTACCTCAGCGACAATCAGTATTGGTATGCACCATAGGCTATGACACAATATTCTGAAATTGTATGAAATACTATTTAAAAGATTCGGTCAAACAACAAAGCGAACACAAAAAAACATACGAAAACAAGCGAGCAGAAATGTACAAAATTTATCGTTTCATATACTTTGCAAATTTTAATAGGTTTCTCGGCTTGGTATTCAGTATCAGAATATCCAGCATCGTAGGCCTAATAAAATTCTCATATATGTTTGTGTCACCACTTGCGGAAGCTAGACAGACAAAAATCAAAGCAACGTCAGCAGGTGTGACTCAAAACAACTTGATCTAAAAATTCAACACTTAAACAAATGGGTTATGTGGCAACTAACATTTAATAAAATTCAACTAACTAATTGTTCCGCAAAATACCCTATATGTACTCAGATACATACAACGTATTTTAAACCAAACTAAAAGAAAGCTGTCAGATGCCTCACGTTCTGGGCGCCAAAAATTTATGTAGCATTTGTCGTGGGTTTTTTTAATTCCTACTACCCGTATAGGCATAGCGTTCGAGGCCTTCTGGTTCCGAGCTCATTCGGTGAGATGTGGGGTGGGTTGTTGCCAGCCTATATTGGGATGCACATTAAACTTTAGAAATAAGACCTCTGGAGGGAGCTAAACTCCGCGAAACTGATACAACCAAACAGGTCAAAGGGGGCACTCAAAGTCAACATATCCATCGATGAAAATGAAAGGCGAGGTCTAAGATGATGTTCGACTCTCGCGCTCTATATCCCACCCAACCATGATCTTCGTGCGCAATGTTATCGAAGATCCCAAAAGTTCATTCTCCTACTCCCTTATGTTACCATGTCTCCGGAACAAATAATAACAATTTAGCAATTCATTTCTTCAATCATAACATTATTTGAAAATTTATTTCGGGCTGAATGCCGCTTTAAAAATTCCATTAATATTCAACATTTAAATTGAGCTCGACAATTTTCCAAAATTTCGACACGAACAATTTACAAAAAAAAAATTATAATTATATTATTTGTTATAATTATATAAAATAAAAAAAATCAATTATATTTAAACAACTTAATTTGCAGTATTTTCTGGGCTATACATTGTGCATTTTCATTTCAGGCTTTCACTTGGCAGTTTTTGTTTTTATTAATTTGCATTTATTTTCGTTTTACATGCACATGGCCTAATATTTGTGCCATTACTGTGCACAAAATTGACCAAACGGAATCAGCGCAACAGCTGATCGAGGCAATGCACTGCAAAGTGTTTGTTGTTGTATTAGGATCTTTTTTTTTTTTTTTTCTCTTTACTTTGCTTTCGCTGACACAACTAGGTCAGTAGGTCTTTAAATCATGTGCTCTTAAAAGAAGAGCAAGGCTTGCGAGAAGAACGCAATGAAAAGCAAAAAGGTAAGGAACAAAAGTATTATAGAGAGCGAAAATATGCTGACCGTCTTCCACGGGCTATAGGCAAATATGTATGTACATACGTACACACATACATGCTAAGTCCACACAACACAGTCTGCCTACACCCATGCGTATATATGCATCGCCATACATACACACATGCGTTGACGAAAGAGAGTTACTCTCCCAAAAAATATTACCAAAACAATAAAAAAATATGATTGCTCACTTACATACATATATATCTCCTCGGTGAAGGCCTTCCTCGATGATTTTATATGTTGATGATTTAAAGTTGAGGCTGCTTGTCTTGATTTAAGTATATTTATGTTGTTGTTGGTTATTAATATTTCATTGGTTTTCGCATGTCAAAAAAGGGGGGGACAAAAATTAAATTTTCTGCGTCAATTTGCAGGTTAGGTTTTCTTACTTTGTCACTTTTGCCAACAACAACAACACTTGCACTGCACTTCGTATCACTTAAAAAAAATTAGCCAGAAAAAAAACTTTACCTAATGCACAATATAAAGCCTTGTTAAATATATTAACAATGAGCTTGCTTAAAACGAGAAAAAAAATTCGGCAACTGCAACGACGGGTCCGACGGCCAGGAAATGCGCGGCAAACTGATTTCTGATTGCAGAACGGCGATTGAAAGCAGAACTGCCGAAAAAGCGACGTCTGTATGCGGATCAGCTGTGAGCTCTCTCACCGAGCTCAGATCTACGCATAGGCGTGGCTATTTGGCGCAAAAAGGGGTCGATTCCTTGTCAAATTGAGTTTATCTCTTTTCCAGGCAAATATTGAGATGCCCACACTAACGACAAGGCGAGCAACTTCTTGGCAACTTTGTTGCCACCCAGACTCTTGCGTTAGTGGGGCGGATTCCAGCTGGGACAAAAGTCAACCAGCGACTATCAAGGAGAAAGAAAAAAAGGCGACAATCAGATATTTGGAATATTTTTACAAAATATTCACAGCATAGGTTACCTTGTATGTTGCTAAGCAAAAAGAAGTGACTTTTCACTCTCTTCGAGCGTATCTACTGCGGATGCAGATAGATTAAGCGCTGGCTGCGCTGAGGCGATGGGCAAAAGTTGCCAGGCGAATTCCAGGGTGAAAAATAGTATAATTGTTGGCCCGATTCGATTCGCGTTTGGTTATTGCAACACCAATAACTTTACTTTGGCACTTGCCAATTTCGCACGTATATATAGATGTATATATATCTAAGTCACACGTGTAGCAACGAAAAGCTAACCGACGTGGACTGTTGCAACTGCGGACGATCAAAGAGACCGCCTGCGTCGGCAGCGCTGCTTTTATAAGCGGCTGCAAAAGCTTTTAAAAGGAAAATGGCATTTAAGTTGGCTGCGATCATGCTAACTCTCTCTATCTACCACACTTTTAGCCGGCCCTGAGAGAGGCAATTTAGGGTGGCCGTTATCAGCGACACCAAAGCTTTGGGTCGATGCGTAGCGGTGACTCATACCTACATGCGTAAGAGTTCTGCATGAAAGCTTATCTGCTGAAGATCTGCAGTGGTCAGTGCACAGTGATGCTAAAGCGAAGCTTAGCAACAAAGCAAAACGGGCGTTTGCATTCGCTATGTTGCGAATGCTGTGATTCATGTTGCTAAGGCGCGCATGCAAAATGTATGTTGCTAGCGTTAGCAACATTGAATATACCAAATTCTTTTATCGTAAACAATTAAAAACGATGAAAGTAAAAATAAATAGGAAACGAATATGCGACCATTACAGTTTACATTAATTTTAATTTTATTTTATTATTATATTTATATAATTCATTTAATTTTACAAAATGATGATTTCCTTGGTAAGGGGACAAGCCAAGTCTGAGGTGGAAGAATTGACGGAGGTTGACCTCAGAATTAATCCTCAAAATTATTTATTTAACGCCTGTTCCTCCTGTGGCAGGCATTATTTTTAATGCAAGCAAGTGCACGCCGCAAACACTTCACCGGCGTCTGATTGGAATCCCTTAGTCTAATGGATTCTGAAATAAAATTAAATAAAATTATATTAATAAAATAAAATGAAGTACAATGAAATTTAAAATATTTACCCAACAGAGCCGGGAAAAAGGATGCGTATGACTTTAACGCCCTTTTGCCTCCAACGCCACTTATGTTGTAATGGTGCTTGCCGTTTCGGTTTACTTAGAAGCCTGGATTACGAGCTGGACAGGCGAAAAGAAAAAATCGTCTGTGTCTGCTTTCCATCTGATTCCGAGGGTCTTAGCATCGCTGGTGTTTCGAGGGGCAACGATATGTCCCTTTTTAATCCGTATTTTAAGTTATAAAACACGACCGAATTGATTTCTTGACTTTGTTTATTGCCTGTTTTCAAGTAGTGATTTGCAAGTTTTTCTACAGATCATCTGTGTGCCAAAATGAGTACAACATTAACATTGGGCATGCAAAATGCATTGTTAACAATATTGTTGCATACGTACAGGTGTTCCATTAATTAATTCTAAGTTGACAATTAATATAAATGGCAAGATTAATATAAATCAATAAGTTCAAATGCTCTGCTCCGAACATCCTGCCCCCGCTGGCACGTTTCCAACTAAGTTGGAGTCCTCCTGGCCACGGCTCGTTTCATTATACCAGTCGCTGTGCGGATCATCGCGACTCTGATGACACCGTCTGCCCCAGGAATCACTTCCTCAATTCCGCCTAGCTGTCATTTTAAAGGTGGCATGTTGTCTTCCTTCAGCAGCACGACGCTTCCCAATTGTAAGCTGCTGGGCGCGGCTCGCCACTTGGAGCGCTCTTGCAGAAGCGACAGGTACTCGGTGCTCCACTTCTTCCAGAAGTTTTGAGTCATCTGGCTGACCTGCTGCCACCGGCTGAAGAGGTTGACTTTCAGATGAGTGACGTCCGGCTCAGGAAACTTGGTGAAGCTGGAACCCTTCAAAAAGTGCGCAGGCGTGAGTACCTCAAGATCATCTGGACTCTCTGTAAGTGGACAAAGTGGGCGAGAATTGAGCATGGCTGAAATTTCATAAGTTAGAGTCTGCAGTTCGCAAAGGGTCAGAATGGCTGGGCCGACGACTCGGTAGAAATGGTGCTTAGCAGACTTGACAGCCGCTTCCCACAAGCCGCCAAAATGAGGCGATCGAGGAGGGATGAATTTCCATTCGATGCCGTCCGAAAGACAAACTGCGGCGACAAATGAAATGTGGGGATCACTTGAAAATAAGTGTTTGAGCTCTGCAAGCTCGTTTTTTGCCCCAGCGAAGTTGGTTGCGTTATCGGTCCATATGGTGCGTGGCTTGCCCCTTAGGCTGATGATGCGCCTTAAAGCAGCAATGAACGATGCTGTTGACAAATCGTGAACGACCTCAAGATGCGTTGCCTTCGTGGAGACACAAACGAACACTGAGATATAGCACTTGTGGGGCGATTTGTTGCAAGCCTCAGCTTTGTAAAAGAATGGGCCGCAGAAGTCAATTCCTGTGGTATAAAATGCCGGATTTGGCTGGATGCGGTCCGCTGGCAATCTTCCCATCACATGCTCGAACATAACAGGCTTTGCGTGAAAGCACCTTACGCATTTGCTGATGACGCTAGCGACGAACTTCTTCCCTCCAACTGGCTAGTATTTTTGACGCAACGATGCGAGAAGAGCCTGAGATCCTGCGTGCAGATACTTGCGATGGTAAAATTGAATTATTGCCCTCGAGACGGCATGATCCTTTGGCAATTTTATGGGGTGCATCGCGTCGTAGTCCAAGAATGAATTTTGGAGCCTTCCACCAACACGAAGTAATCCATGCGGTCCAAGCTCGGGCCTGAGCGATAGCAACTTGCTTTTGAGTGAGATCGGCTTGCGGGCACTGAGAGCTTTGCATTCCTTAAAAAAATGTTTTTGCTGGATTCCCTTTATAAGCAGAGATGTTCCTTCGGAGACTTCATGAACGGTGAGAGCGCCTCTTGCCTTTGGAATATCCTTTTTGCAATTGGACAAAAATCTAAATACATATGCGAATATACGCTGCAATTTTCCGAATGAGTTGTGATACTTGCAGTCGATGGATATGTCCAGCTTTGCGGACCCAACTAGTGCCGTGACACGCAGCTCCGGGAGGCTTCTCAGCACTTCAATAGGTTTGGGCCAATCCGTACTGCTTGTTGCCAGAAAAGGTGGTCCGTGCAGCCATAAAACCGAATCCAAGAGTTCCTTTGGAGTGCAGCCTCGTGAGATTATATCAGCCGGATTTAGCTCCGTTGGAAAGTGACGCCATGCCATGCCTCTGGTCATTTCCTGTATTTGTGCGATTCTGCTGGAGACGAAAATTTTAAAATCTGACGATGCATGATTTATTCAAGATAACACAATGGTCGAATCAGACCCACGTATATGTCACATGCAAATGAGACGCTTTCCTTGACGCTAGAGAGCAGCTCAGCAAGTAGCAGCGCTGTAGATAATTCTAATTTTGGAATGGTCAGCGTTTTCAACGGAGCTATCCTAGATTTTGCACAAAGCAGCTGAGATGATATGGATCCATTTACCTCGGATCTCAGGTAAACGCAAGCTCCATACGCAGATATGCTGGCATCGCAAAAGGCGTGCAATTGATAGGATGCGCTCGGAAGCATAGCAAATCGTGGGAATTTAAGACTTTGAACGATTGCAAATTGAGAGATTAGGTCGCACCACGCAGAGCACAGAGGCTCCTGCAAATCTTCGTCCCAAGTGACACCTGATTTCCACAGAGCTTGCAGAAATAACTTCGATTTAGTTATTATGGGCGCAATTAATCAGAGTGGATCGTAAAATCTTGCGATGGTTGCCAAAACCGAGCGCTTGCTGAAACGAGTTGCCGTGATGATTTGCGAAAAATTAAACAACAGACAATCCGAACTAGGATTCCACACCAGGCCCAAGGCTTTTGCGAAATTCGTGTCATCGTGCAGCTTGAGCAACTTCTCCCTGTCGCAGTCTGGCTCTCCCTCCAGCTAGATCAGCTGGATCATTTGAGCACCACTTGCGAATTGGGAAGTGTCCCCGTAGCAGCAGCTCCTTTACTTGACGACGAATTTCCCTCACCTCATCGACAGTGTCGCCGCCTGACATAAGATCGTCCACGTAAAAGTCTCTGCGAACAATTTTGGCTCCAATTAGAAAATCATGCTCCTCATCGAAAGACAATTGATGCATGGCTCGAATTGCTAAAAAAGCGGCAGGCTTTGTTCCGTAAGTCACTGTGTCTAGCTTGTATGCCTTAAGCTCGTGAAAAGCCAGCCTTAAGCCAGAGTATGCACTGCAAGTTTTCGTCAGTATGAGACATACGTACACAGCGGTACATTTTGCATATGTCTCTACGTAGCGCAATCCGAAAAAATCTAAAACGAAGCAAAGTGTTGAAGATTTTTTGCTGAATAGTAGGCCCTGCCAGCAACAAATCATTAAGAGAGCGACCAGATGTAGTTTTCGCAGATCCATCGAAGACTACACGAAGCTTGGTGGTTGTGCTGTCGTGCTTGTGAACGCAATGATGAGGCAGTAAGAATTGAGGAACTCCAGGCTGCTTTGATGCAGGAGACATGTGCTTTAAGTCTAGATATTCTTGCAGAAAGGCAGAATACTGATTCTTTAGCACAGAAATTTTCGCCAACTTAGTTTCCAGGCATTTAAAACGACGACGTGCAAGACAGTACGAATCCCCAAGAGCCTCGAAACCATTGTTGGCCAATAGCCGAACCGAATATTGACCATTCTCAAGGCGCGTATAATTCTTTTGAAAAAGATGCTGGCAAAGTGCATCTTCCTCAGAAATTTCAGAATTAGTGGCGTAGTTGCTCTCAATTTCCCAAAAGCTCTTGACGATTTCGTTAAGCGACGCATCATTAGCTTCAACCCTGGGCTCCTTAGCAATCGAGGCAAGAGCTGAATGCTTGACTGACAAGCTTGCCAGCCCTCCAGCAACGATCCAACCAAGTTTGGTGCTCTGAAGAATTGGCAAGTTGTCAGCAAGGTGGATTTTCTCCTTGTCGATTAGGTCGAAGAAAAGAGCGGCTCCGATTAGAAGATCGATGCGCTGAGCCTTGTAAAAAAGTGGATCAGCAAGTTGAAGATTTGCAGGAATGTTCCAATTGGAGGAATTAATGTCGAAGTGCGGCTGATAATCGGTGATAGTGTGCGTCACTACAGCTGATAATGAAGCACGGTAGCTTCCATTCTGTGATTGCGTAACAATGTCGACGGCTCTATCTGAAACCAAAGAAGATTCTCCTATTCCAGATATCGAAATGGATGCTTTGTTTGATCTGAGCTGAAGCATGCTAGACATGCGTGACGTTATAAAGTTCAGCTGCGATGCTGAATCCAATATAGCGCGGCATGGAATAAATGAGCCAGAACGATTTTTTACGAAAACTACTGCCGTTGCGAGCAACACGTAACCGGCAGGCGAGCTATTCGAGATTGCAGGCGGAGGGTGTGATTCAATGTGGTATGATGTCGATCGTGAAATTAGAGAAGCTGAAGCTTGAGCTTGAATAGCAGAGCTAGGTGATGGAGTTGAGCACTCTGCGTTAAATGAAGCAACGAATGATGCTTCATGTGGCATTCCTTGCAGTGACCCGATTTGCACTGCTGCAGGCTGTGTCCTTTGCGCAAACAGTTTAAACATAAATGCATCCTTTTCGCCTCCTTGTAACGCAAATTAGGACTCAGACTCAAGAAACGATTGCATTTGCTCTAAAAATGATCATTTGCTTCACAAAATACGCAGGATGGCAGATTTGAATTTGTGTTAATTAATTATCAATTAATACATTTGGTAGCGAATTTTTTTAATTTTTGCCCACCTGCTGGCTAGGTGTTTGTTTTACCATAGCACTTTCCCGAGCTTCCAGCGAGCGGCAACGCTTTTCCAAAAATAGCTTCATCGAATTCCATGATGGCAGCTTGGATGTTGGCAAAATGTCCTCCCATTTGTCCCTGGTCCTTTCGTCCAACTTGCTCTCCACGATGTAAATCAAAAAGCCATCCAAGATTTCCTCAGTTGAGGCTAGCGTGCGAATTGAGTCCAGATGCGAATTCATCACTCAGCTCTCGAAGACTCCTGCCAGATCTCACCTCAACACCTTGCAACCCGAATATCGCCCTTACGTGTGCCTGAAAATGAAGAAGCTTGTTGTCGAAACGATTAATGAGGACGTCGATTGCCTTTTTATAATTTGCATCCGATGGTTCTAGTGAACGAATAGCTTCAAGCGCAGAACCAGAAAGATTAGCACGCAAATATTGATATTTTTCAAGGTTACTCAGCTCTGGGTCACTATCGACGACTGTGATAAACATTGCATAGAAATCCGGCCAGTCTGCATATTCACCGCCAAACTGCGGCAACTGCAGATTGGGCAAACGCGATTTTCTAAACGATCCATTTCTAAAAGACTCGCCAGTGAAGTTGTGCCGCAAGTTATGCGGCACAGTTGTCGAATTCATTGCATTACTGGAACTCCTGCGAAGAATGATCATTTCGCGTAGCAGTTTTGCTTCGAGGTCGAAAAACAAATTATTAAAGTTGGCACGAGTATCCGCCGCTAGCTCATTTAAGTCCAATTTCTCCAGACTTGTTTGTGCAGCGTTAAAATCAGCATTCAAAGTCTCCACGTATTTTATCCGCGACTGAAGATCCGCCTCGTCATAACCGGCGAGCCTATCTTCACTTAAGTAAGAGGCATAAGAGGCTTGACGCATCGGAAAATGCGACTTGGCTCTGAAAAAGTCAATTTCACTTGGTGCTTGAGCTGCACCAGTTGCTTGCTCTTGATCTTTAGGCATTTTATTTAGTTTTTAATAACACAGCACAGCACAAATTTCCACTCAATATCCACTCAAACAAGATCGACACAAAAAAAGTCACTCTGTATAACCGCGCGCAAAAAGCCACTTAGTAGATGTGTGCACAAGAAAGCAAGCGACAAATAGCGGCTGTCTTCGATTTGCTTTTGAGTAACTCTTTGGGGGGGTTGATGCACTTAGCGCGAACCGGCAGAATTTGGCGGGAACGAATGAATATATTTTTGTGAGTGTATGCGTGTGTGTGTGTATAAAATCTTATAAAAAAACCTCTTTACGAGGTAAAAGTCTAGTGACGAAAACATTTTCATGCCCCAAAATTTCTGATATCCAATTTTGTGACGAAAAATATTACATTTTACTCATGAATTATTAAAAAAAAAATTTTGTCACTGGACACATTGCGCTAAATTTTTCATAACTAATAAATACCAGTATATACTAGTAGTACTTTTTTGCGCAGAGCCAGTGACAAAATTTTTTTTTTAATAATTCATGTGTAAAATGTAATATTTTTCGTCACAAAATTGGATATCAGAAATTTTGGGGCATGAAAATGTTTTCGTCACTAGACTTTTACCTCGTAAAGAGGTTTTTTTATAAGATATCAGAAATTTTTTAATAAGACATAGGAAGTTTTGACAATTGAAATATTTTTTTACAGTGTAACTTTGTCAATCGGTGTTTATTGTTTGTACAAGCAAAAAGAAACTGTCTGGCAACACTGTTTCTCTTTACTAACACACATGCCAACATGCCAAGCGCAAAATTTATCAGCACTCTCAAACTCTGGCTGCTATGACACTTTGTTGCTGCTGTCCTTTTCCAATTCAAAGTAAAACGTATATATTCAGTTAATAGGTTATATCTTCCAAACCAATCAACAAAAATTTATGCATGATGTATCAAAAAACGCGAAATATTAAAAGCTCAAACATATTCAAAATTAAAAAAAATCGCTAGCGGCGTTTTCTCGAAAACCGCCAAAATGTGGAAAAAATTACCTTTTTTCACCTGTAGCTTTTTACCTGTGTACTTTAGTTTGAACATATGCTTAAGAGCCCTTCAAAGTACCTTTCCAACGACATATAGCTCATATCTGTAGCTTTCATAGTTTGGACACTATGGGGGTTTTTAGTTTTAGCGGTTTTTAGCGATTTCCCGCTAAACTAGCGATTTTTCGAAAAAGTCGTAGAACAAACGTTTCTAGATTTTTGAGCGGGAACAAGTCCTCATTCAAACTTTTAAGCTAAATCATCGCTTTGATACAAACAAACAAACAAACAAACAAACAAACAAACATACTGACTTTTCATCTCATTTTCGGAAGGCGACTCAAAATTTCAAAATTAATTATTTTTTGAACCAGTTGTCCGATTTTGATGATCGAGGTGTCATTCGACGCGTATTTTTGATGAGAATTGTAAAAAATTCAACGAAAATTCAAAAAGGCTCCAACGGCCCCATTAGCTCCAATAATGTAAATTTTGCCCCTCCCACTTACACCTGCTTATCTCACGAACCAGGTGAGTTTTCAAAAGTCTTAGTATGCACACTTGTAAGTTTAATTAATACCTTTCGATCGGTATATAACTCGACCTGATCGGACGGTCATAGCAAATCTTCCATTCTTCCTGTGTATATATGCTAGTCGCCTTCGCACCCTTCGTGCTGCTTTCGTCACTAGCGCGGACTGCCGTCCGCAGTGATTGCGATTTGCAATTAATAAGCAGATTTTATTTCAATGTTTTTAGGTACGCGAATGCACCGAAAAATGTATTTGAATGTGTGCACCGATTTGCACACAAAACAACAACAACGATATAATAATTGTTCAACGAAATAAACAATTACGGACTCCGTTCAAAGTTGCAACGATATGCACGACAAGGAACGAGAGATCACGTCGGGGTCACCAATGTTTCGAGGGGCAACGATATGTCCCTTTTAAATCCGTATTTTAAGTTATAAAACACGACCGAATTGATTTCTTGACTTTGTTTATTGCCTGTTTTCAAGTAGTGATTTGCAAGTTTTTCTACAGATCATCTGTGTGCCAAAATGAGTACAACATTAACATTGGGCATGCAAAATGCATTGCTAACAATATTGTTGCATACGTACAGGTGTTCCATTAATTAATTCTAAGTTGACAATTAATATAAATGGCAAGATTAATATAAATCAATAAGTTCAAATGCTCTGCTCCGAACAGCTGGCTTCCTAAATTTCTAAAAAATCAGCTCTCAAGCGAAGTTCTTTTGGAATGACCTTTAGCAAGTCTCTCTCATTTGACATCCATTTCCGTAAAGGAAAACCTGCGGATTCAAGAGCCTCACGCAGTTCGGAAATGGCTTGGATTGCATTAGATTTCGAGTGGGCTCCTGCAAACACGTGGTCTACATATGTACATGCAGTTGGGATAACGAGATTGCACATCTTTGGACAGTTGCTGCAGTACTCGTATCGCCAAGAATGGAGCACAATTTACACCGAAAGTGACAGTGTTGAGTTCAAAGTCTCGAAGCTCATTATCCTTTGTTCGGAAAAGGATTCTTTGGTATAGAGTGTGATTGGAATTCACAAGGATCTGCCGATACATCTTTGTGTTGTTAGCATTGAATACAAATCGATTGAAACGCCATTTTAGGATTTGCAATGTCAAATCTGCTTGGAGAACGGGTCCTGGATGCAGGACATCGTTTAAGCTCTTGCCGTTTGACGACAAACTGGAGGCATTGAAAACAACGCGAAGCTTCGTAGTGGTGCTGTCTGGCTTGTAGACAGCGTGGTGTGGTAGATACAAATTGTCGGAACGATTAGTGGAAGGGACTGGTTTCATATGACCCAAGTCGAAATACTCCTGACTCACGGAGTCGTACTGCTCTTTGAGGAGAGCGTTTTTCCTTAAACGACTCCCATTTCTTAGGAATTGAGCTAGCGCGATGGACCTTGAATGTCTATGTGATCTGGATCCTTGAAAGGTAGCGTGACAACGTATCTGCCATTTTCAGACCGTGTGGTCGTACTTTGAAATATCTTCTCACATACGATGTCGGATTCCTTCACCAGTTTGACTCGTATATCCTGCACCTCCCAACATTTTGTGAGAAGTCTCTCTAATCTCGCTTCAGGATTTAATGAAATTCGAGTAGAGAACGACGATATGGATTTGGCACTGGATTTTCAAACGGGGCCGGTGATGTTCCAGCCAAAAATCGTTTCTTGACCAAGGAGAGTGCCGCAAATGTTTGGATGGGAGCCTTTCAGTAAAATTGAAGGAAGGATATCAGCGCCCAAAAGCACGTCGATCTGTGAGCTCCTATAGAATTGTGGATCAGCGAACTCCAGACTTGGCAGACCTTCTAAAGCACTTTGTGGAATAGTGTAGGAGGGCAGATATTCTGCCAGCTTTAGAAGAACGTACGCTGATGTTTCGATTTCAATTATTGGTTTGACTGGAGAGCCAATATGGAATTGGCAAAGCTTCTGAGGCTGAGCAGCAATGGCTTCATTTAGCCCTGATACTTGAGCGTCATCTGGCTGATATGGGAGTTGAATCTTTTTAAATAGACGCTCAGAAATAAATGTTGCTTCTGAACCAGAATCGATCAGGGCTCGCGCTGTGTACTTAGTGCCCCTGTGACACACATGTATGACAGCTGTTCCTAGTAGTTTTGAACAGTGGCTTGCGGTTGATTGGAAGTGGACTGTAAAGAAGATGAGTTCAAAACTGCTGGAGTAGTGGATGCCTGCGGGCGATGTATTATGACGTCCCTTGCAGGTATGACAGTTATGCGCACTAGTACATTCTCTTAACTGATGCCCTCTGGCAAAACAGTTTAAACAGAGTTTTTTCTGTTTTATAGTGTTGGAACGCTCGTTGACGGACACCTTGAGAAATTTGGGACATAACCGAATAGAGTGGTTTTCCTTGGAACACAATTAGACTTGTAAACCTTCGCATCCACCTTAGCCTCAAAGGAGTTCACCTTCTTGGAAACAGGCTCCACCCTAGCTGGCTTATTTTGAAGGCGTGAGGCTGAGGATGAGACAATGTCCTCAATTCTCTCTAATGTGCGAAAACGCTCAACCAGGAAAGTGTTAAAATCCCCTGGAAGATCCCCTTGATTTTGGATACACTGCTCCCAGAGGGCCAGAGTTTGCTTTGGAAGTTTTGAAGAGAACATAAAGACTAAAACGCTATTCGAGAACGGGGATTCACTGTAAACATCGGACTGTTTCAGAGCCGTCAGGCACCCTTGGATTGTGCTCTGCATATCTTTGATTGCAGCTCCGGTCTCGTGGGAAATGGATTGCACACTGAACATAAATCAGCCCCAAAGTTCCCCAAAAATGTTGTCCTGACTGACTGACTGACTCACTGACTGACTGAGAATCAACCTGCAGCCCAAACGGTAAAAGAAAGAAAGCTGAAATTTGCACACAACATAGATGAGATAATTTCATCGTGTAATAAGACGGAGTTTTGCGAAATTTCACCTGTAAGAGGGTCAAATCAAGGTCAAAGGTCAAGGAATTGCTTAGTATGAAAAACTGTTTTGTTTCTTAAGATATCTCAACCAAACTTGCAGATTGTTTGTTTGGGACTGTCCTCTTCATTCTGACCAAATTTGGTCAAAGTCGGATAACTATATCATATAGCTGCCATACGAACAATCCGATGAAAAACACCTTTAGTATGAAAAACTTTTTTGTTTCTTAAGATATCTCAACCAAACTTGCAGATTGTTTGTTTGATACTGTCTCTAACATACTAACCAAATTTGGTCAAAGACGGATGACTATATCATATAGCTGTAATAGGAACAATCGGATGCAATCGAAGATATCCTAACAAAATTCCCAGATTAACTCTTCGTGCCAAATTTGGACTAATTTTCTTAATTTAGCTTTTCCCGCCAAATTGAGCTTTTTACCGCCAAATCACAAGATCCGACTTTTTAGCTAAAGTTCAATTGCAAGGAAAAAAAATTACCGCAGCGGACAGCGGAAGCTTAATTTTTCCGGTTTTTTTTAGAAAAAATGCTATCTATATACATATATAAAACTCTTTGTCCTGACTGACTCACTGACTGACTGACTCACTGACTGACTGACTCACTGAGAATCAACGTGCAGCCCAAACGGTAAAAGATAGAGAGCTGAAATTTGCACACAACATAGATGAGATAATTTCATCGTGCAATAAGACGGCGTTTTGCGAAATTCCACCTGTAAGAGGTTCAAAATCAAGGTCAAAGGTCACGGAATTGCTTAGTATGAAAAACTTTGTTGTTTCTTAAGATATCTCAACCAAACTCGCCGATTGTTTGTTTGATACTGTCTCTTACATTCTGACCAAATTTGGTCAAAGTGGAATGACTATATCTTATAGCTGCCATAGGAACAATTGGCTGCAAAATAACCTTTAGTATGAAAAACTTTTTGTTTCTTAAGATATCTCAACCAAACTCACAGATTGTATGTTTGGTACTGTCTCTTACATTCTGACCAAATTTGGTCAAAGTGGAATGACTATATCTTATAGCTGCCATAGGAACAATCCGATGAAAAACACCTTTAGTATGAAAAACTTTTTTGTTTCTTAAGATTTCTCAACCAAACTTGCAGATTGTTTGTTTGATACTGTCTCTAACATACTAACAAAATTTGGTCAAAGTCGGATGACTATATCATATAGCTGTAATAGGAACAATCGGTTGCAATCGAAGATATCCTAACAAAATTCCCAGATTAACTCTTCGTGCCAAATTTGGACTAATTTTCTTAATTTAGCTTTTCCCGCCAAATTTATCTTTTTACCGCCAAATCACAAAATCCGACTTTTTAGCCAAAGTTCAATTGCAAGGAAAAAAAATTACCGCAGCGGACAGCGGAAGCTAAATATTTCCAGTTTTTTTTAGAAAAAATGCTATATTATATAAATTTGTTAAAACGGGCAACTAAATACAATGTTGCGAGCGAAGCGAGCAGGGGGCGAATATTATGTAAATTTGTTAAACCGGACAATTAAAGACAATGTTTCGAGCGAAGCGAGAAGGGGGCGTAGCCCCCTAGTATATTTATATATGTACATATAAAAAAAATGATGTTAGTAATAGTAGTAGTACTAATAATAATGAACATAATATAGTAATGATGATAGTTTTTTTTTTTTTTTTTTTTTTTTTTAAATGACGGGTTGTATATAATTTACGTTTCGTTCCAAAGAACTTAAAAACATGCTTGACTTCAAATGACGGGGGGGAATCGAACCCAGTTTTTTTTCAAACTGAAAGTTCTAATTATGTGACAGGTCGGCAACTCTAACCAGTGAGCCACCGGACCACACAATGATAATAGTAATAATAATAATCTTATAAAAAAAACCTCTTTTCGAGGTAAAAGTCTAGTGACGAAAACATTTTAATGCACCAAAATTTCTGATATCCAATTTGGTGACGAATAATATTAAGTTTTACTTAAAAATTACTACAAAAAAATTTTTTTGTCACTCGGCACTGCTAAAAAAATATATATTTATTAGGTATGAAGAAATTAGCGCAATGTGCAGTATTTAAAAGTGATTTGATGTGTAGATTTTTCTTAAATCGCCAAAATGTGGAAATAAATACCTTATTTCACCTGTAGCTGTTTACCTTTTGAAACTTTGAAGGTATGCCTAAAAGCCCTTCAAAATACCTTTTAAACGATATATAGATCACATCTGTAGCTTCTATCGCTTGGATGCTATAGGGGTTTTAATTTTAGCCGTTTTTAACGATTTCCCGCTAAACTAGAAATTTTTCGAAAAAGTAGTAGAGCAAACGTTTCTAGATATTTGATAGGGAAAAAGTCCTCATTCAAACTTTTAAGCTAAATCAACGCTTTGATCTATACAAACAAACAAACAAACAAACAAACAGACTGACTTTTCATCTCGTTTTGAAAAGGGCACCAAAAATTTCGAAATTAATTATCTTCTGAACCAGTGGTCGGATTTTGATGATCAAGGTGTCATTCGACGCGTATTTTTGATAAGTATAGTGAAAAATTATAAAAAAAATCTAAAAGGCTCCAACGGCCCCATTTGCTCCAATCATTTAAATTTTGTCCCTCCCACTTACACCTGTTTATCTCACGAACCATGTAAGTTTTCAAAAGTCTTAGTATGCACATTTTTAAGTTAGATTGATACCTTTCGATCGGTATATAATTCGACCCGATCGGACAGTCATAGCAAATTTTCCATTCTTCCTATGTATATATGCTAGTCGCCTTTCGCACCCTTCGTGCTGCTTTCGTCACTAGCGCGGACTGCCGTCCGCAGTGATTAAAATAAAAATAATAAAAATTTCAGTTTTTTTTTTTTTTTTCGTTTTTTTAAAATTAATAATAATAATAATAAAGCTTCAGGAATAAAAAACGGCAATAATCAAATACCTAATGCTCGCAATTTTCTAAACTGACTAAAATTCCACTATGGTGACTATATACAGTCTCAAAGGTTTGCGCGTTGGCCCTGCCGTCAGAAATATTTGTCATCGCCCAATCAATGTGTGTATTACAATTGGTTGTGGACGAATTCATATCTAAAAGGGACTCATATCCTAATCTATATAAAAAGTTATAAATCCTACCACTACATCCTCTAAGATGTTTTAAGCACATATTAAAATCTCCTACTATTATGGAACTCCTATCTAAAAATGAAAATCTCTGAAATAAGTCCTCAAATTCTGATTTAAATTTGGGCAATGGATAATTTGGAGTTCTGTATAAAATTAAGAATCCTAAAGATTTGTATTTAAACACGGCAAACTCAAACGCTGCTGAAGAAACATTATTAGGATCAGCATAATGTCGACCACTGGAACAAAGACTAACATTCTCGAATAGTTCATTAGACACCGTACTTAAAAAAAGTACAGGTGTCTATTAACTTTGTCACAAAAAAAAAATGTGCGTAACAGGCAGAAGGAGGCGTGGCAGACCCCATAAAGTGTATATATTCTTGGTCAGCATCAACAGCCGAGTCGATATAGCCATCTCCGTCTGTCTGTCTGTCCGTCTGTGTCATCGCCTAGATCTCAGAGACTATAAGAGGTAGAGACTCCAAACTTGGTATGTAGGTCCGTTTATATTGCACGCAGATCGAGTTTGTTTTAGATTTTGACCACGCCCCCTTAATTGCCCACAAATTTGAAAAATCTTAATTATAAGGTCATTTTTTAAGATAGACATTCCTAATTGAGCATAGACAAAGATAATATTATCCTACACATTCGCTGAAAATTTCATCGCGATCGGATAATAAACAGCGAAGATATTAAACAACTAAATTTTCGATGATTTGCCATTCCTTATTAGCAACAATAACAACAATCACAATTAGATAACAATTACATTTGACTCACAGTCCAGTAACAACAAAATCTATAATTAGATACCCGTCCTTTAAGGTCGCCTGTGGCGCAGTGTCTAGAGCGCTTGCTTTTTGCAGAAGTTCTCAGTTTGGGTTGCGGGTTCGAGTTACGGCACGGACAAAAAATTTTTTTTTTTAATATATTGAATTCAGTTATTTTAGTTTAGTTAGTTTTTTTTTTAAATGTTAAAAGTATATATATTCTTGTTGTTTTAGATTTTCGCCACGCCCCCTTAAACGCCCACAAAATAGAAAATCTTAATTATAAGCACAAATTTAAAGATAGACATTCCTAATAAAGAAGCGAAGATATTAAACAACTAAATTCTCGATGATTTGCCATTCGTTATCAGAAACAATAACAACGACAACAATCACAACTTGATAATAATTACTTTGACTTACAGTCCAGTAACAATAAAATCTATAACAAGGTGGGTATTTCCAAAAAGAGTCTGCGGCGCAATGCGTAGAGCGTTGTCCTCAGTTATGTTTAGGAGTCCCGGGTTCGAATTCACGCTCCACATTTTTTTTTGTTCTTAATATTTTGTTTTTTAGACACCGTACCTAAAAAAAGTACTGGTGTCTATTAACTTCGTCACAAAAAAAAAAGTGCGTAACAGGCAGAAGGAGGCGTGGCAGACCCCTTAAAGTATATATAATCTTGATCAGCATCAACAGCCGAGTTGATATAGCCATGTCTGTCTGTCCGTCTGTCTGTCTGTCCGTCTGTAAGAGCGCCTAGATCTCAGAGACTATAAGAGCTAGAGACTCCAAACTTGGTAAGTAGGTTCGTCTATATTGCAAGCACATCGAGTTTGTTTTAGATTTTGGATCGGACCACTATATCATATAGCTCCCATAGGAACAATCAGTTGAAAGTCAAGTCTTATAATGGTCCCATACATCCTGATCAAATTTGGTTGGAGTCGGACCACTATATCATATAGCTGCATTGGATGGATCAGTAGGAAATCAAGTCTTAGTATGAAAAACCTTTTTATTGTTTGAGATATCTCAACCAAACTGACAGTATATGCATATGGGATGATCATATACATCCTGACCAAATTTGATTGGAATCGGACCACTATATCATATAGCTACCATAGGAACGATCAGTCAAAAATCAAGTCTTAGTATGAAAAACTTTTTTTCCATAGTAAGTACGGGGTCTCCGACAGTCGAGTATGCTCGACTGTAGCACCGTCCACTAGTTTTTAATGAGAATGAGTATGCCTCTCTTTGGTCGAGTTCTGTTGGATAATGATTCACAATCTAGACGGACTACACTGTTAAACCCAGGTATTTCAATTGTCTCGTTTGAAAATATAGAAGTCTCAACGAAACAAAAAAGGGAAGAATGAAGCATTAATTGATCGGAGCAAATATCATTAATGTGACAGTGCAAGCTTTGCGTATTATGAAACAATGCATTAAATGTATGGCTGTGGAATAGACAGTCATAATGCGTACTTAATAATTTGGTGCTTCGGAGACTTTGAAACTCTTTCTCTACCGCTGAGCGGGGGCTCGATTTTAGGGGCATAAATCCACCAACAATAAAAAGGCCTGTAGCACTTGTGGCTCTACTGCAAGCTACGTACAAGGCCTCGCGAATAATGCTTTCAGTTGTATGAACAACCACTTTACTGTAGGTTGCTCCTTGGCTTTTATGAATAGTTAAAGTTTCTGCCGGAATAATTGGAAATTGTTTTCGGTCGATCTTTATTTATTGATTAGAATGAAATTGAAAATTTTTCGTAATTTTCTGAATTGGTGACCAAGAAGACTCTAGAGGATGGGGACACTTGGCCCGAGCATTAAGTCCTACACTTTCATCTATAAAATTTATCCAAAGAACTTGTGGAAAGTTGGATGAATTGAAACTGATATCCTTAAGAATTCCGGAGACTCCATTTACCAAACCATCTGCCGTATCTATGTTGACCGTAATCAAAATAAGAGAAATGCATAACCCTTGGGTTTTGGAAATTGGAACATTTTTTACTGCTTCAAGGGTCTGATGTTTCTTTTCGATGGAAAGTTGTAAGCCCTTAACGAAATCAAGAGCAATTGAAATATGTTGAGCAGTTGGAATAGAGTTTAACTTTGCCGCGTTAAATACAGAAGTATCCTTATTTGTATAAAACAAATGAATAGCATCATTTGGTAACTGACTTTCATTGGAAATTCGGGATCTAAGCAAATTTATATCATCAGACGACATATTACCGGATGCCATGTTATTTAATGCAATTGCAAAAGCTTGGTCATCTCGCTGTCGCATAATCTCTGTGAGTTCAAAAAACTTAAATATCAGATTGATTTACTGGAAGTAAAAAATGGAATGAAGGGTAGAACCTCCAATTCCGAATGCTGCCTTTCCTGTGGGAGCACACAAAAGAATTTTAGCAGTAGTTGGGTTGCATCCGGGTCTGGCTATATATAATTGAGAAAGGGACTGGAAAAGTGCTGAAATAAGCCTACTTTTGCCGACACCTGCTCCTCCTCCCACAAATTCGTGGAAAACTCTATTATGGTGGGCATTACGAAGCGCATGAGTAAAATAAGTCTTTTGCTTTAAATTTAATGATCGAACAATGTTCGACAAGCTCTCAGGGGATATTAATGGTGGAAGTTTTATTACTCGCATAGTATCATCCGAATCTTCAATTTGGTCATTTAGATTATTGTTGCCATATACATTTAAAACATATAATTGAGAACTTATTTCAGGAAAAGCTAAAACTCTAAATTCGTCATCTAGCTGTTCATCTAATTGTTCGTCCTCAGTATTGCCCTCAGTTTCTATGACCCTTCTAAGCACATCATCTAAATCTTCTAATATGTTATACTTCTTAAAGTTTGCCCTAATTAACTCCTCATTTTGTGCATTAATTTCTTCACAATTTTTCTGAACTAGTTCTACCTCTTCGTTTCTCCAAGGAAAATATAGCATTACGAGCTCCCTAAAGTAATTTTGCCTATCGATATTAATATTAAAGCTCCTAAATCGAATTATTCGAGGCTTTGTTCTCTCCCTAACATACCCACTTTCATCAAGGAGAGGAACAGGTAAGCCACCAACAATTTCATTTTCGTAAGCATCGTCATTATCGCTACTTTGACGAGTTGAACCCAATGACTTTGTAAAATTATACTCAGCAGCAAAAGCGGCTAAACACAGGCCGTCGAGATTATGTGGTCGCTGTTCATAGTGGTCAAGTAGTCCCACTACAAATATGTCATTTGAGTCTGGAGACATATTTTGCAGCTGTTTTCTAGACTTGAGCATTCTAACCCTATGCTCAGGTATCAAAGTATTAATGTAAACCTCTGCGTTGCTAGTCTCAGACAATCACAAGCCTAAACAGCAGTAGGCGGCCTCCTGAGCAGAAATCTCAGTGCCGGAAATGAACTTGTGACCAATATACTGCAGCCTTTGTTTGAGAGATAGATTGCCAGTCTTAATCTCTTCGATTGCATCACGCATCAGTTTGGAAATACCTCTTTGGGATTTATTTATATAATTAATTATATAGCTGCAGCATGCATACGGGTCCAATATGAATTGGATATCCATATTGGCTCGTTGCATTCCAAGAATGTGTTTATTATATGCATTAACATTAATTGCTGCGAAACTTCTCTTCAGGAAAATGTGGGGCTTTTTCAAAGCAGACCTAATAGCATATATGTAGTCCTCGTAGGTGAGGCTCACTTGATCGTGAGATAAAATATTTTCAAATATGCTCAAGTGATTTATGGTGTCCGAATCGAAGGACAAATTCAAAAAATTCTGAACTCTTTTTAAATTTTCACGATGAAGAGAAATTTGAGGAGTTTCTTCAGGCAGGGGCCTTAAAATTTGAGTTCTGGGCATTGGAAAAAAAGGAATACCAAAGCGACAAATAGAGTTTCCTCTTACTTCACGTCTGCATGAGTGCCCGTGCTTGTGCTTTTGGTATTAAATGAACTCAGAGAGGTCGTTATTTGTTACATCAGTCGTAACAAATCGATCAATAAAGTCTATTACATGTTGAATAGATGCATTATTGTCGAAGTTGTAACGAAGCTTTTCAAGCCGAGGTCTGCGTCTCAGTCCGGCCAGGGTCTGTTTACAGAAAAATTTGTAAATCATCTGGGACTGGAATGAGCGGCGAGAGCGTCGGTAGGTAGATGGACGCACTCGCTCGAAGATCGGCTGAAATGACTATGTGGCGGACCCAAGAGTGGTCCAGGAGGACGATGGAGGGACTCCCGAAGCCCGTTGCGTCGCCCACATCGCTCCCCCCTGAACCATTCGGTTCGGATTTGGACACAGGATGCCCTTCCGGCGGCGTCGGGTGATACACCCAGGAATGAGAAGCGGATCCGACCAGGATCTCATTCCAGGGATGCCCCGACGTCGCCCAGACCCGGCCGCCTGGTCAGATCCGTGGACAGAAAACGGAACAGACCGATATTCTGTCCCCGGACCGGATCCAGGTGGTTCCCAGGCCTGATCCCCGGAGAAGATCCAAGAATGGGAATCGGAACAGACCTAATTTCCATTCCCAAAACTCCTCCGGGCACCAGGTCCGGCCGGTCGGCACGATCCTCCATCCTCCTCCTAGGGCCCGTCGACCATGATGCGGGTCCAAGAGTCAGCCACAGAGTCGCCCTTTTCCGGCGACGTTGGGTGGTCCCTCTCAGGAATGAGAAATGGAACTGACCGAGATCTCATTTCAGGAAGGCCTCCCAACATCGTCCAGACCCGGCCGCCTGCTCCGATCCGTGGATGGAAAATGGAACAGACCGAAATTCCTTCCACGAACCGGATCCAGGTGTTTCCAGGCCTGGTCCCCGAAGAGGATTCAGGAATAGAAAACGGAACGGACCGGAATTCTATCCCTGAATCACCTCCGGAGCACCAGGTCCGGCCGGTCGGTTCGAACATGCGCCCTCCTCCCGGGACCCGCCTCAGGATTCCTGAAATTTACCTGAGAGAAATAACCAGAAAATATTTCACAAAAAAAAGAAATTGAATGAATAAAAAAACACGTGCCACTATCATTACAAAGATTTTACCCCTTTTCTTTATTGGGTTTACATTCTTGATTTATAAAAGAGATATTTTGCCGCACGGTCAGAAGAAAACTGGTTACTGCTCCAGAAGGCGGAGCCAAGAAAAGGAGAAAGACACAAAACAGTTGACCGGCTTACCCGCTGCGTGTTGAGTTTATATTGGGGAGATCTGCTACTCCTGCTTTGTTTTCCGCAAGTGGCTCCTTGCGACTCACACTTCGCGTGTGGTCCTCTCGCTGCCGGCTGTTTGCCGTGAAAGTGTTCGGCGGGCGAACCCTGCTCGATGGTGGAACACGCACTCCGAAAGCGTTGCAACTCGTGACGCTGCGCTGTGCTGTGGTTTTGTCGCTGCTAGTGTTGCTGGCTGGCGGCTGAAAAGCCCGCGCACACACACACACACACAATAGGGCGGCTGGAGAATCCGCTCACACACACACACAAAGTGTTGCGGCTAGTGGCGCTGCGCTGCGCTGTGGTTTTGTTGTTGTTTTGCTGGGTTTTGTTGCCGTTGAATGTTGGCTGAAAAGCCCGCGCACACGCACACACACAATCGGGCGGCTGAGAGTCCGCTCACACACACACACAAAGTGTTGCGGCTAGTGGCGCTGCGCTGTGTTATTTTGTTGTTGTTTTTGCTGGGTTTTGTTGCACTGTTGTTGTTTTGCTGGGTTTTGTTGCACTGTTGTTGTTGCTGGGTTGTTGCACTGCTGTTGTGCAGTTTCGCGCACAATGTGGCCGGCACTTGTTAATATTGTTGTTGTTGCTGTCACTGTTCACGTGGTTGGGGTTTTCTTTTGGTTTTCTTCACTTGTGTTGTAAATTCTTTCCGCTGCGATCTTAACGCTTCGAGCCCGTCAGAAAAGTGACGCTCGCTGGCTTGCCGGAAATTCCACCATTTTCTCGTGTTCGTTCACGTGAACTAGGTGAACGATCCCGCTCCAGTGCGGGGTTCACGGGAACTAGGAACTAGACAAAAGAGCCGCGACTTATTCCATGCGCGGTTCTTTGTGAGGAACCGAACGTTTTCGCTCCATGCGACGTTCGATAAATAAAAAATAAATCAAATGAACGAGCACGATCCATTGGCTCGTTCACGGAGTAAAAATACAGAACTACATTGTGATGCAGCTGGATGCTGCCTCACACCCCCCCTTTACTTCGGGGGACGAAGAAAGACGGTGACCTGGCCTCCACGTGAAATACGGACTTGGAACCGCCGTCCGTCTGCCTCCACCACGAACTTCTTTGGGCCTTGCAGCATGGCTTTAGGGCGCGATACCTCCACCGCGTCCAGCACCACGGAAGGGAGATGGGCTCCCAAGCCAAAAACGCGCCAGCCGGCCGGTATGGGGCTCCAATCGAGCTGCTCCCATGGCAGGTCCTGCGCGACCTCCACGTCTCCGACTGCGGCCAATACTTCGAAATATTCGTCGTCGTCTAGGAGGGGCGGCTCTACGTTCTCCGCGCCCTGGCGATTTACTTCGGCGGCGAAGATTTCGCCTATGGCCGACGTGTCCGGCAGCCGCGGAGGGAGATGCTCCTCATCGGACCCCCAATCGGCATCCGCCTCGTGTACCGCCCCCATGCCCTCGCCTTCCGGGTTTGGGGAAGTTGCCCGACTCTGGTCCGAGTCGTACGGACTATGGACGAGGTACTCCGCGTCGTGGGGCCGGCGAGGGTACTGCCCGCTGTGGCCCGCGCGCTCGCCGAGGACGATCCCCTCGGCCTCTGCGGAGTCGTCGAATCGATCGGCCATGTGCTGTGGGAAAGAATAGAAATAATTAGCCACAGGTTTCCGTACTAGTCCTGGGTTAGTTCGAGACGTAGAGGCGTAGTTAGTGTTTTTAGACGTAGCGTTTCGAAGGATTTGGTAGAGGCGTAGAATTTCGGAGAGTTAAAAATAGAGACGTCTGGCTTGGCCGAGGCGTGGAGTGGAATCTGTGGGGTTAGTTCGAGCTTGAGCCCGAGGTGATCTCAGGCGACAAGGGAACGAGGCCCGTCTCGGGTTGGGCAAAGTTTTCGCGCTCAGTGTGGTATGCCTTGAGGTCGGCCAGGTTGGCCACCCGGCGTCGTGATGTGCCCACTTGCTGCAAGCGCACTACGTTTGGTGAAATAAATTTCCGGACGTAGTAAGGGCCCTCGTATTTTGGTGCTAACTTGGCCGCGAAACCCTCAGCGGCGTTAGATAGCACGTGGTGTTTAGCCAGGACGAGGCTGTGTAACTCGGGGCGCCACTCGCGACGTCGCAAGTTGAAATGTCGAGCTTGGTCGATGTTGGCTCGTTGCGCGTTTTCCTTCACTATCCTGAAGATCTCCTGAAGTCGTCTGGCCTTGTCCTCTGGTGCTTCTGGTTCCCGTCCGTTGCTGTGGGTGACTTCGTCGTAGAGCGCTCCCGGAAGTCGGGGCTCCCGCCCTTGGACTAGGAACGCTGGGCTGAATCCGGTCGTGTCCGAGACGCTGGTGTTGATTGCCAGCATGATTTCTGGCAAGAGATCGTCCCACGTCTTCTGGTCTCCACAGATGTTTTGCGCGATCATCGTCTTGATTGTCCGATTCGCGCGCTCGGTTGGATTCTGGTGGGGGCTGTACGGGGCGGTGTGCTGTAGTTCAATGCCGGCGGTTTGACAAAAAGCTCGAAAAGATCGACTTGTGAACTGCGTGCCATTGTCGCACACGAAGCGTTGCGGTACTCCAAACCTGCTGAGTATGGCTTCTCGAAAGGCTCGCTCCAGATGTGCGGACGTCGCCTTCCGTAAGGGGATGAGCTCGACCCACTTGGTGAACGCGTCGAAGAATACCAGGAGCAAGGTATTCCCATGCGTGGAACGTGGGAGTGGACCAACGAAATCGGCGCAAAGTGTTCCGAAAGGCTCCTCCACCTGGCGTGTCAGCATCCGGCCTGCAGGCTTGAGTTGGCTCACCTTGAACTTTTGGCACTTCTCGCACTGTTTCACGTAACGGGCTACGTCCCGGAATAAACCGGGCCAGTAGTAGCGTTGACTGATCCGGGCGATCGTCTTCCGGATACCCAGGTGTCCGGCGGTGGGATGGTCGTGACATTCAGCTAGTACCCTAGATCTGTGGTCGGAAGCGACGCACAGCTTCCAGGGCACGTAGTCCTCCTCCTCTGGTCGATGGCCAAGGTGGCGATATACTTGACTTCCTTCAATGGTGAAATCCGGGAACTTGTCGGGAGCCTCCAAGATGCGTTTGGTGAGCCGTGTTATCCATTTGCAGTTTGATTCTTCCTCTCGTGTGATCTGCAGGGCTACTTCCAATGGTTGGCGAGACAAGGCGTCTGCTACGATGTTCTGCTTGCCTCGGCGATAGTGGATGTCGAACTGGTATTGTTGCAGCTCCAGGGCCCATCGTGCGATCCGTCCGGTAGGGTTGTCGATGCTGTTTAGCCATTTGAGAGCGAGATGGTCCGTCACTACGTCGAACCTGTAGCCTTCCAGGTAGCAGCGCAACTTTCGAATGGCCCAGACTATGGCCAAGCACTCTTTCTCCGTGGCGGAATAGTTCTCCTCCGCTTTGACCAGCCGCCGGCTGACATAGGCGATCACCCGTTCGGCTCCTTGGTGCTGTTGAGTCAATACGGCTCCAAGTCCGCAGTCGCTCGCGTCGGTTTGGAGTACAAACTTCTCGCTAAAGTCCGGACAGGCGAGGACTGGGGCTTCCGTCAGACGTGCTTTGAGTTCCTCGAATGCCGCTTGCTGTTCTGGTTTCCAGTCCCACTTCTGGCCCTTCTTGAGCAAAAGTGACATGGGCTGGACGATGTCGGCGAAGTTCGGGACGAAGCGGCGATACCAGGACGCTATCCCCAGGCATCGTCTTAGCTCACGGCAGGTCGCTGGTGGCTGTAACTCTCGGACTGCTGCGATCTTGTCGGGGTCCGTGTGGATTCCCTCTCCACTGATGACGTGACCAAGGTACACTAGACTGCGTCGGAAGAACTTGCATTTGGCCCGGTTAAGCCGCAAGTTGGCTTGCCTTAGCCTTCTGAGCACCTCTCCTAGGTTGCGCACGTGCTCCTCCAGTGATGCTCCGCTCACGATGATGTCATCGAGATACGCGAAAGCGAATGGCTCCATGTCGGGGCCGATGACGCTGTCCAGGGCTCTCTGAAAAGTGGCAGGCGCTGAGTGTAGGCCGAACGGCATCACCTTCCAATGGAAAAGGCCGCGTCCAGGTACGGTGAATGCAGTGTATTCCCGGCTGCCGCGTGCCATAGGAATCTGCCAGTAGCCGCTTTTCAGATCCAAGGTCGAGATGTATTTCGCGTTGCGCAGACGCTCCAGGATGTGGTGGATCCTTGGCAGCGGATACGCATCCGGGATAGAGTTGGCGTTCAGCTGTCGGTAATCGATGCACATCCGGACGTCACCAGTCTTCTTCCCCACGAGCACGATGGGCGCGCTATGAGGGCTCTTGGACGGCTCGATGCAGTCGTTCTTCAAAAGTTCGTCGACTTGCTCGTCGATGATGCGCTGCATTGCTGGGTTTTTCGGGTAGTATCGCTGTTTGATCGGGCGATCATCCCTCATAGTGATCACGTGCTCTGCGATGTGTGTGACTCCAGTCAGTGTCTCAAACTGCGCCAGCTCTCGTTCCAGGAAATCTCGCACCCATGGCTCTAGGTCGGGTTCCTCTTCTTGGCCTGGTTTTGCCTCGCTGGGGTCATCGTCGTCCGCCTCGTTGACGTGAGGATCCGGTTCCGGGGGTATTGCTATGGCGCCAACCTCGGCCGTGGTTTCCCCAAAGGGGTAGGGACGTTGAGATGGCTGTGATGCTTTGCTGGTGCGGACAGGTCGCCTGATCCGGCTGTGGTTCCCCCGAAGGGGATGTCTTCGTATACATTGCGTGGTGCGGACAGGTCGCCTGGTCCGGCTGTGGCTCGGGCTTCGTGATGCTTTGCTGGTGCGGACAGGTCGCCTGGTCCGGCTGTGGTTCCCCCGAAGGGGTCTTCGTGATGCTTTGCTGGTGCTGGTGCGGACAGGTCGCCTGGTCCGGCTGTGGTTCGGGCTTCGTGATGCGTCTGTGCTGGTGCGGACAGGTCGCCTGGTCCGGCTGTGGTTCGGGCTTCGTGATGTACTGGTGCCGAGGCGGTCTGAGTGTGCGTGATGAGTGCTTCAATGGTTCCGCCCAATGTCGTTTCCCAACCGGGAAGGGGATCCTGGCTCGCCGTGGTGGCGCGGATGGTATTACGACGTCCTGTGGGGGTCTGCAAGCACGTTGGGGTCAGCTGCAGTTGTACAGGTCCACAATGTAGTGAGGCTCGGATGGCGCACAAGAAATCTATGCCCAAGATTACGTCATCCACGACGGTTGACAGCACCAAGAAGGGTATGCAAGCACAACTGTCGCCGAGTTGCACTGTCGCGACGAGGGCTTTGCATACGATGGCGCGACTCCCATCTGCCATGCTGACCTTGGCCCGTACATCTCGTAGCTGGCTAGGGTCGAGTTTACCAGCTGCATCCTCGCTTATGAAGCTTCTCGTAGCTCCGGTGTCTATGGTGGCTTGCCTCACCTGACCCTCGATCTTGACCTGTGCCACGATGCGCGCCTTCTCCACTCGCAAGATTGGATTTATTCCCGGGACGGGTTGGCGGCCGCCCTCACCTGGTCCTGGGGCAGGTAAGGCCGCTGTCCGTTTCCCGAAGCCAAGCCGCAGCACTCCGTCGTCTTGATTCCTCGTTTGCCACAGCGCCAGCAGTAGTAAAGCTGCCGGTTGCGGCAGTCCCGCGCCTGGTGACCGATTTCACCACAACGCCTACAGGCTCGCTGTACGTCGATGGCTGGTCCGGACTCCTGCAACATCCTGCTGACGTGAGGTTCCCCTCCTGGAGGTTGATGACTCGGCTGGTTGTCTCGGAAAGGATTCCGATGCCTGGTGGCGACGGCTGGCTCTTCCCGGTCGTGGGCTATGGCTAAGCCCAGTTGTGTAGGTCCACTGCTTTGCCGCTCACGATCGCGCACAAATTCAAAATCGGTGGCCAATTGCGTGAGTTGCGCGAGCGAGAGTGCCTCATGCCGCCGTATGTACAGTTGGTATTCGGGCAGCAGGTTCTCATAGGCCCGATCCAGTTCCTGCATTCCTGAGTAGCTTGCTCGCTTCATGAGCAACCTTAGCTCCACGATATATGTCTTGAAGGATTCTCCTAGCCTCTGTTGCCTTGCTCGGATCTGGTCTTCCAAGCGCTGAAAATATCGAGGGGGCAAGAAAAAATCTAGGAAATCCTGCTTGAAGGTGGCCCATGATGCTCCCTGCAACCGACTAACACGAAACCAGTCACTAGCATTCCCAGTAAGTAGTTCTGGAATGGCTTGTGAAAGGTGTGCCAGGTCGATTAGGTGAGCCGCAGCGCGTTCCTCCACACGTTCGATGAAACTCAGCGGATCCGACTGCCCATCGAAGTGGATACCCCAGCGATGCACTTTCTCCGCTATCGTGCGATATGGGGTGTCTGTGCGGCTCGTGTTCTGCGTGGCAGGGGAATGGTTGCGATTCCCTCGGAGGAGACGACTGCTCGTTCGAGCCTCCGGTGGTTGACTGCTCGGCGCAGTCACGATCACTTGCGGCACCACTTGATCCCTTGGGACAGGGGAAACGCTGCGGGATCGACTCTTGGTATCGCTGTGGTCAGATCCTGAGGCATCCCGATACTGCTGCTCTAGCTCCATCAATCGCTGGTTGACGTGCTCGGCATGGGTGCTTAGCGAAACGAATGCGGCGACACGGGTACGGAGTTCGGTAACGGTCCCTTCCGGATCGAGGCCGAATTCCGCCGCTATCGTTATCAATTGCTCCCGGCGTCGGTAGTACACCCAACTGACGCTGACCATGCTGACCGGTGCACGTGTTTGGGTCAGTGATGATGGACGTAAAGCGCTTCCTTATGTTAGGCGCACGTGGTTGGGCACTAGACCTTTCACTCGTGAGTCTTGCAGAGAGCGACCAGTCGCGGCTGGATTATCTACGATTTACCCGTTGCCGTTTCAACAACCGGGTTGCTGAAGGCTGTTCTGGGTTTTCTTGGACGACTGGTCGGTTTGGCCGGTGAACTAGCAAGACCGTTAAGAGCTTTCGAGAAATATTTGGCTTGCTTGCGGGACCGTCGATGATTTTGGAAAAAAAATGTTTTTCCACGTGCAGGACCGTTGAGAACTTTCGAGAAATTATTCGGCTTGCTTGCGGGACCGTCGATGATTTTGGAAAAAATGTTTTTCCACGTGCAGGACCGTTGAAAACTTTCGAAAAATTATTTGGCTTGCTTGCAGGGCCGTTGATGATTTTGGAAAAATGTTTTCCACGTGCAGGACCGTTGAAAACTTTCGAGAAATTATTTTGCTGGTTTGCTTCACTTCGTTTGGTTGCTTTCGCTCGCGTTGTTTTATTTTCTTTTGATCGCGTCGATTTAGTTTCTTGGCTCGCGTTGATTTATTTTCGTTGCTTTGTTTGGTTGTGTTGAATTATTGAATTTTATTTGCTAGACTGGAGTTCGACTGTTCGCGGTGAAGGTTCTGTACTGACTGTTTCTTTGTTTAGAAAAGACGACTGCTCGCGGTGAATGTTCTTGCTTGACTATTTTCTTGTTTAGGAAAGGCGACTGCTCGCGGTGATGGTTCTCAACTGACTATCTCCTCGATGCGTCGGCTCAAGCCATGAGGCCTGTAGCGATCGCAGTCGACGTCGGCAGAAGCTGTGATGTAGCGCTGCTTGCGGCTGCGTCGCGACAAAATGTCGCCTAGCCCTCTGCTCGCCCTTGTGGCGCCAGAGCCAGCCTGTGGCTGCTGCTCGCGCACGAGGCGCAGAATTCGCTCGGTTGGAATTCTGTCCGCGCTCGTGGCGACAGAGCCAGCTTGTAGCGCTGCCCGCCCTTGTAGCGGCAGAGCTAGTTTGTAGTTTTGTGGTCGCACGCGGTGTCTCTGCTTGCGTTTCGCTGCTGCCTGCGCTGTAGCTCTGCTTGCGTGGTTTTCTGCTTGCGCTGCAGCTCTGCTTGCGTGGTTTTCTGCTGCTGAGACAGCTCTGCTGGTGTGGTTTTGCGGAAAAAATTATGCGGGAAAAATGGGATCCCAACTGCGGTCAGTGGGCCTGTAAAAAGGTTACTCCTGGGGGACGTAAGTGACTGAGACTGCTCCATTTTGCCGGATCTGAACGCGGAACATCCTGCCGCTGGTTTGGATACGGACCCTGATGTCCCGGCCGCAGGCGTGACCCCGGGCTCTAAAGACGGCGTTCAGTAGAGAAACCGGAACTAATCCGTACAGCCCATGTAGTTGCCACGATGCTGGGGCGGCTACCCAATCGACTTGCCCCCAGCCTACGGCTGCCCTGGCGGCCTCCAACTCCTGCGCGGCTTCTCTGGCGGCCGTGTCTGCCTGGCTCCAGGTCGGCATGACGCCCGGGTCGACAGGATTGGGCTCGGTAGACCGGCTATCAGTTGAGCACCTGGGGCTGTTTGGTGGCGGCTCCACGCCTGAACGGCCGCTAGGGACCATGGATATGTCCAAAGCAGGTGCGCCATAATAGCGCATCTCGCACTGACGCATCTCGCGATGCATGCTGCGGCTGTACCGGCGTCACGGCCTTGCTTCCCTCTCCGATTCTCCCGCGACCTGGAAACAGCAACAAAAATCTCCCTTGGTGCGGCGAACTAGTGCTGCTACTTTCTAGGCACGCTGCTACTGGTTATGAAGAGAGGAAAAGGAGAGCTCTAAGCAAAATGCCCCTCAAATAATTGACCCTTCAAAAAAAAAGTGCCCCTAAAAAAAATGGCGTGGCGCCTTGGTGGAATTTCTCTGATTGTTTCGCATGCTTTTTTTTTTTTTCCTGGCGGCAACGACGTTGCTCCTCCTGCTCCTCGTCCAAATCCTCGCTGAAGAACGGCTCTATAGCCCCTTCCGAGAATTTGACCTATCGCTTTTCAAGTATGCTCACGTAGATCGCAGCAACATTGCGGACCTCATAACGGACAACAAAAAATTCCAAAAAAAAAATTTATAGCTTGCTGCGATCACATGCTTGCCCAAATGTGAGGGAGAAAAGAATATTCCAGGCAGGAGAAAAAAAATCTTTTTGCCTTTCGTGGCAAAAAAATGCCACGTGCCAAAATATCGCACGAGGAAAAAAATTTGTCGTATGAAAAAAATAGAAATTTGCAAATGCTCTACAGGGTATTTGGTTAGTAGTCATGAATACAGGGAAAAAAAAATCTGAGGCTGGTGGAAAATTCTGTGCTGGTACGAATCCCGTGGTTGACTTTTCTGACGGGCTCGCAAATTTTCGTATTAACTTGTTACAATGAGATAATATCAGGGCCCTATAATACCCTGCACTTTGTATGATGAGTGGCACGTCTTCCAATAAGAAAAAGTATACAACAAAAATGGCTGGCCGATATCGATGCTCGAGATGTTAATCAAAGGGACGAAATGTCCAATAAGAATTTTGTTCCAGACGTCCCTGCTCGGGCGCCATCTGTAACGAAGCTTTTCCAGCCGAGGTCTGCGTCTCAGTCCGGCCAAGGTCTGTTTACAGAAAAATTTGTAAATCATCTGGGACTACTGGAATGAGCGGCGAGAGCGTCGGTAGGTAGATGGACGCACTCGCTCGAAGATCGGCTGAAATGACTATGTGGCGGACCCAAGAGTGGTCCAGGAGGACGATGGAGGGACTCCCGAAACCCGTTGCGTCGCCCACATCGCTCCCCCTGAACCATTCGGTTCGGATTTGGACACAGGATGCCCTTCCGGCGGCGTCGGGTGATACACCCAGGAATGAGAAGCGGATCCGACCAGGATCTCATTCCGGGGATGCCCCGACGTCGCCCAGACCCGGCCGCCTGGTCAGATCCGTGGACAGAAAACGGAACAGACCGATATTCTGTCCCCGGACCGGATCCAGGTGGTTCCCAGGCCTGATCCCCGGAGAGGATCCAAGAATGGGAATCGGAACAGACCGAATTTCCATTCCCAAAACTCCTCCGGGCACCAGGTCCGGCCGGTCGGCACGATCCTCCATCCGCCTCCTAGGGCCCGTCGACCATGATGCGGGTCCAAGAGTCAGCCACAGAGTCGCCCTTTTCCGGCGACGTTGGGTGGTCCCTCTCAGGAATGAGAAATGGAACTGACCGAGATCTCATTCCAGGAAGGCCTCCCAACATCGTCCAGACCCGGCCGCCTGCTCCGATCCGTGGATGGAAAATGGAACAGACCGAAATTCCTTCCACGAACCGGATCCAGGTGTTTCCAGGCCTGGTCCCCGAAGAGGATTCAGGAATAGAAAACGGAACGGACCGGAATTCTATCCCTGAATCACCTCCGGAGCACCAGGTCCGGCCGGTCGGTTCGACCATGCGCCCTCCTCCCGGGACCCGCCTCAGGATTCCTGAAATTTACCTGAGAGAAATAACCAGAAAATATTTCACAAAAAAAAGAAATTGAATGAATAAAAAAACACGTGCCACTATCATTACAAAGATTTTACCCCTTTTCTTTATTGGGTTTACATTCTTGATTTATAAAAGAGATATTTTGCCGCACGGTCAGAAGAAAACTGGTTACTGCTCCAGAAGGCGGAGCCAAAAAAAGGAGAAAGACACAAAACAGTTGACCGGCTTACCCGCTGCGTGTTGAGTTTATATTGGGGAGATCTGCTACTCCTGCTTTGTTTTCCGCAAGTGGCTCCTTGCGACTCACACTTCGCGTGTGGTCCTCTCGCTGCCGGCTGTTTGCCGTGAAAGTGTTCGGCGGGCGAACCCTGCTCGATGGTGGAACACGCACTCCAAAAGCGTTGCAACTCGTGACGCTGCGCTGTGCTGTGGTTTTGTCGCTGCTAGTGTTGCTGGCTGGCGGCTGAAAAGCCCGCGCACACACACACACACACAATAGGGCGGCTGGAGAATCCGCTCACACACACACACAAAGTGTTGCGGCTAGTGGCGCTGCGCTGCGCTGTGGTTTTGTTGTTGTTTTGCTGGGTTTTGTTGCCGTTGAATGTTGGCTGAAAAGCCCGCGCACACGCACACACACAATCGGGCGGCTGAGAGTCCGCTCACACACACACACAAAGTGTTGCGGCTAGTGGCGCTGCGCTGCGCTGTGTTATTTTGTTGTTGTTTTTGCTGGGTTTTGTTGCACTGTTGTTGTTTTGCTGGGTTTTGTTGCACTGTTGTTGTTGCTGGGTTGTTGCACTGCTGTTGTGCAGTTTCGCGCACAATGTGGCCGGCACTTGTTAATATTGTTGTTGTTGCTGTCACTGTTCACGTGGTTGGGGTTTTCTTTTGGTTTTCTTCACTTGTGTTGTAAATTCTTTCCGCTGTGATCTTAACGCTTCGAGCCCGTCAGAAAAGTGACGCTCGCTGGCTTGCCGGAAATTCCACCATTTTCTCGTGTTCGTTCACGTGAACTAGGTGAACGATCCCGCTCCAGTGCGGGGTTCACGGGAACTAGGAACTAGACAAAAGAGCCGCGACTTATTCCATGCGCGGTTCTTTGTGAGGAACCGAACGTTTTCGCTCCATGCGACGTTCGATAAATAAAAAATAAATCAAATGAACGAGCACGATCCATTGGCTCGTTCACGGAGTAAAAATACAGAACTACATTGTGATGCAGCTGGATGCTGCCTCACAAAGTCTACTTGAGGGGCATCTTTCAGCCAAAACATTCCGTGGATATGAGGTGAACCTCTATGCTGGAATTCAACTCGCCAGTAGAGCATAAAAACAAAATGTTCTCCGAAAACCCCCCTTGCTTCTTCATATGCTTAAATAACTGCCTATACCGATAGTATAACATCTAGCACAGGTTACAGGGTCAGTGCGGATTAGTCGCACTTTCTCAAGAGAAGGCAACCTAGATGCTTCTTCTTCTGTAACTTCTTGCTTGTCCACATTATTTTTTAAAGGGACTAGCAGCTCTAACCACCTACTTTCAGCGACCGACAAGGTAATGAAGAAAGTAGGTAGGCCAAACTGACGAATCATGGCCATAACTTTCTTTTTTTCTGCTTCCCAATGAGCAGGAGACGTGCGAATACCCTTAAGGACCCTATAGCCTTCATCGTGGCGAATCAGATGGTCCATATGCTCTTCGTTAAGAGCGTTAGAAGCTGAAATAGCGCCTGAGGCGCTGTGCTTTCTTAAGCAAATCGAAGTACTGTTTCTAATACAGATTAGCTCTAACTTCTTATAATTGAAAAATAATTTATCAATTCTACAACTTCTCCTATCGAAATTACGTAGCTCAGGTCTAACAATGGTTGTAAAACTTTCTCTGGACTTTCTTTTGTTGCCAGCAAATATTGTAGGAAATGCTAATTCCTCAGAGTCAGCATCCATAATCATATCTAGGGGTCTTTGGCCTTCGCCAGGAGCAATTACGATTCTTTGCATAGCAGAAGTCCCTATGTTATTCTCAAGCAGAGTTTCTTGACCCCCAGGATTGAGCTCCTCCATTTCAACATCCCCTTCAGGACGAAACGGTTGTTGAAATTCACGATTGAGTTCTTCAACTGCCTCAGCGTCTGCTTGAGAAACTATAAAGGGAACAGTATCGGAAGTAAAAGTTGAAATCCACTGTTCATTAAGAACTACATTATGTTTTCTATAAAGCTCAGTGTTTATTAAAAACCTTATTGCATCTGCAATCTTTAAGGGCCTAATGGTTTCAGTCATGTAATCATGACTATATTCCATCCTACGTTTGAGGTGGAGCTGTATTACCTCTGCTTCTTGGAATGTTCGTGGAAGAGATGTCACGATATTGCTTACTGGAATGGGAACATTGACTACAGCTGCTTTAATTGCACTCTGTCGATCAACACCTAATGACTTGATTATAATAAATGGAAGACGTGGTGAAATAAGTCTTTCTTCTAGAAGAGTGAGACCTTTAAGGCACTCGGGCAGATCAGGAAAATCTAAGCCATTTGTAATGGAAAATTTTGGTTTCTTTCGAGCTTTAATATTATTAGTACATGTACTGCAAAATTGAAAGATGTTATTGTCAGAGGGAAACTGGCTTGACAGGCTTAAAATGGACTCACTAAATATTATAGAAAATATTATATTAATATATTAGCTTAGCAAACTATTTATATATAACTAAATTATTTAAAATATAAATAGTTATAACTATATAATTTTATATATAAAAAGTTATAGCTAGATAATTTTATATATAAATAGTTTTCGAAATTATGTTAATTATATAATGAAATGTGTTAAATTATATTAAGTGAATATATATTTTAAAGGTGTTATTTTCTTATTAATTAATATATTTAATTAAGAAATAAGAAAATAGGGGTAAGAAAAAAAATAAGAAAATACGAATAAAAAATTAATTAAATATGACTTGCGTGACACGTTGATTAATAATTATTCGAATTATTGGATGCGCGAACACCTTAACCGTCGACTAGACAAAGTGTATTTTTTCACTTATATTTTCAATACTGTTTTCCATTTTCATAAGTAAATCAAAAAATACACAGTTAAAACACCGAAAGTTAATCTTATTTAAAAAAACAACCGACGATCAAAGACTGTATTAGGTGTATTATATTTCACTGTATTATTTTTCACTTAACTCTTAGTCACTTCACTTTTTGCCAAAAAAACTTATTGTCTGAATTTGGTTGCTGTTTAATATAACATTATGAAACCGTCGACTAGACAAAGTATATTTTTTCACTTATATCTTCAATACTGTTTTCCATTTTTATAACTAAACCAAAAAATACACAGTTAAAACACCGAAAGTTAATCTTATTTAAAAAAACACAACCGACGATCAAAGACTGTATTAGGTGTATTATATTTCACTGTGTTATTTTTCACTCAACTCTTATTCACTTCACTTTTTGCCAAAAAAAACTTATTGTCTGAATTTGGTTGCTGTTTAATATAACATTATAAAACCGTCGACTAGACAAAGTATCAGGCATGCCACATAAATCTCTTTCACTTGAGTTTCACGTCAATTTCATTTCTCCGTGCCACAGTCTCAATCACCTGCACAATTTTTGGTGAAACGAAATCATCGCTCAATTCACTGGCGTCCGATGCCATGAGAATAATGTCACATTTTTTTGTCCGAATTTCAAAATTAAGAGTTGTCAAGTAACTTTTATTATTTGTCGCGCCAATAACTTTTAAATTTTTTTAGGCTATACAATATCAATTATTAAATAAATAAATTAAATAATATTAATTAAAGAAGAAATAAAATAAAAACCTACTTTTCAGCAATAATAAACTTACAAAAATTGCTAAACAAACCCTTGGGAAATTTAATCTGAGAAGGGGCCAACCCTTAGCAGCCTAGTACGAAAAGGTTGATGAACATGCTTAAAAACCTAAATCACACGAATTTCTGTGGCACGGAGAAATTTTCGAAGTGGAATTGCTTTTTTCTGAAATCACTTTCACTAGTGTTTTTTGTGGCATGCCTGTATAGTTTTTCACTTATATCTTCAATACTGTTTTCCATTTTTATAAGTAAACCAAAAAATACACAGTTAAAACACCGAAAGTTAATCTTATTTAAAAAAACACAACCGACGATCAAAGACTGTATTATATTTCACTGTATTATTTTTCACTCAACTCTTAGTGACTTCACTTTTTGCCAAAAAAAAAACTTATTTTCAGAATTTGGTTGCTGTTTAATATAACATTATGAAAATCGCAAAGAGAGGTTCGGGAATTTCAGGATAGAAATTAGGCCACCCATTCAGGTGCTCAAAATCTTAAGGCCAATAAGCACTACCCATACAGGTGTTCAATATCTTAAGGCCAATAAACACTACCTGTTATCCTTCGGAAATTTCCAAAATATTTTGGAAGTCAACTTAACCTCCGGGTTAAAGCTCATTGATGAATTAGTAAGCCCAAAAATCCAATAATATAAAAAAACGGAAAAACACTTCATTCTAAAAGTTCGTAAAGCCCTTTTTATCTACCTCTTTTTATAGGGTCGAAAAAGTGAAGTTTTTTCCTATTCTACGCATTGAAGCAAATGAAGTATACCAGTAAGTAGGGCTTACCTAATATAATGTAAATTTAACAGGTAATACATGCTACCGGATCTCACGACCATTTCCCGAAGAGTTCAGAAAACCGCAAGGATGAAAAAAAAGAGCTTAAGGAGGAAATAAATAATGTTGTGAGCAGCGGTGGAGCCTCAGCTACAATAGACATGTGGACGGACAATAACGTAAAGCGAAATTTCTTAGGCGTGACATTCCATTATCAAAAAGATTTTAAATTTATTGATATGGTTTTGGGGATGAAATCAATGGAGCTTCAGAGGTCTACATATGTACTAAAAGTACTTTACGCCCAAAAAAGGGCCTCCAGTCGGCTACAGTCGAGTGTGCGATCAAAACGTAAAAAACGTAGAACATTTCCAAACTGTGAATTCGGTTAAGAAAATACAAAAAATTTCATTCTAAATGTATATTTTCGATCAATCGTTCCTAAAGCAACTATATGACATAGTGGTTCGATGTTAACCAAATTTGATCAGAATTTATATAGTACCATGCCATATGCATATTCTGTCAGTTTGGCTAAGATATCTCAAACAACAAAAAGATTTTCATACTAAGAAATTATTTGGACTGATCGTTCCTATTGGAGCTATATGATATAGTAATCCGATGTCAACCAAATTTGGTCAGTATGTATCGGACCATCTTACATGCATATTCTGTCAGTTTGGTTGAAATATTTCGAACAGCAAAAAAGTTTTCCATACTGAGACTTGATTTTCAACTGATCGTTCCTATGGGAGCTATATGATATAGTAATTCGATTTCAATCAAATTTGGTCAGTATGAATGGGACTATCTTATATTCATATTCTATCAGTTTGTTTGAAATATTTCGAACAGCAAAAAAGTTTTCCATACATAGACTTGATTTTCAAATGATGGTATCTATGGGAGCTATATGATATAGTAGTTCGATTCCAACCAAATTTGGTCAGTATGTATGGGATCCTCCCATATGCATATTCTGTCAGATTAATTCAGTTATATCAAACAACAAAACAGATTTTCATACTAAGACTTAATTTTCGACTGATCGTTCCTATGGCAGCTATATGATATAGTAATCCGATTTCAATCAAATTTGGTCAGTATGTATGGGACCATCTTTTATGCAAATTCTGTCAGTTTGGTTGAAATATCTCAAACAGCAAAAAAGTTTTCTATACTAAGACTTGATTTTCAACTGATTGTTACTATGGGAGCTATATGATATAGTGGTCCGATCCAAAATCTAAAACAAACTCTATCTGCTTGCAATATAGACGAACCTACATACCAAGTTTGGAGTCTCTAGCTCTTATAGTCTCTGAGAACTAGGCGCTCTTACAGACGGACATGGCTATATCGACTCGGCTGTTGATGCTGATTAAGAATATATATACTTTATGGGGTCTGCCACGCCTCCTTCTGCCTGTTACGCACATTTTTACTTGTGACAAAGTTAATAGACCCCTTTACTTTTTTAAAGTACGGGGTCTAAATATCGAATAAGTGGAAGTGGAAGCGTCCGCAGTGAAATCTCTTGATTAATCGGATAATGTGTGCAAAGAAAAACTGGAATTATTGAATGTTAATTTGAATAAACAATATCTAATCACTGCGGATGGCAGTCCGCGCTAGTGACGAAAGCAGCACGAAGGGTGCGAAGGCGACTAGCATATATACACAAGAAGAATGGAAAATTTGCTACGACTGTCCGATCAGGTCGAGTTATATACCTATCGAAAGGTATCAACTTTACTTAAAAATGTGCATATTAAGACTTTTGGAAACTCACCTGGTTCGTGAGATAAACAGGTGTAAGTGGGAGGGGCAAAATTTAAATGATTGGAGCTAATGGGGCCGCTGGAGCCTGTTTGATTTTTAATTTTTTACTATTCTAATCAAAAATACGCGTCGAATGACACCTTGATCATCAAAACCCGATCACTGGTTCAGAAGATAATTAATTTTGATATTTTAGGTGCCCTTCTCAAAACGAGATGAAAAGTCAGTATGTCTGTTTGTTTGTTAGGATCAAATCGTTGATTTAGCTTAAAAGTTTGAATGAGGACTTGTTCCCGATAAAAAATCTAGAAACGTTTGTTCTACGACTTTTTCGAAAAATCGCTAGTTTAGCGGGAAATGGCTAAAAACCACTAAAATTGAAACCCCCATAGCATCCAAACGATAGAAGCTACAGATATAAATCGTTGAAAAGGTATTTCAAAGGGCTCTTTGGCATACTTTTAATTTTTATTTTAAGTTTAAAGGTAAACATCTACAGGTTAAATAAAGTTTTTTTTTACCCACATTTTGGCGATTTTGAGAAAACCCCAGTAACGATTTTTTCTAATTTTGCATGTATGTTTGTAAAAGGAACTAGTGTCGCCAGACAGTTTGTTTTTGCTTGTACAAACAATAAACACCTTTTGACAAAGTTGTACCGTCAAAAAATATTGCAATTTTCAAAATTTCTTATATCTTACTCCAAAATTTCTGATATCTTACAAAAAAAACCTCTTTACAAGGTAAAAGTCAGTGACGAAATCATTTTCATGCACCAAAATTTCTGATATCCAATTTTGTGACGAATAATATTAAGGATTACTTATAAATTACTAAAAAAAAATGTTGTCACTCGGCACATTGCGCTAATTTCTTCATACCTAATAAATATTTATTTTTTGCGCAGTGCCGAGTGACAAAATTTTTTTTAGAAATTTATAAGTAATCCTTAATATTATTCGTCACAAAATTGGATATCAGAAATTTTGGTGCATGAAAATGATTTCGTCACTAGACTTTTACCTCGTAAAGAGGATTTTTTTGTAAGATGTAATTATCACTCAATATATCCAACTATCGATAAACGTTAACACTGCGGAGAAAATTAAGAACAATATTATTATTTTGAAGAGCGTGAAATAATCACCACAAGTGTCACTCAGTACTGTGCAAAAGGTATATAAATAATTACCAAAGGAAAGTAATAGATCAACGATGACCAGAAATGTGTGTGTGTTGTGAAATATATAAATTCCTGTCTAGTGGCAATTAAAAGTCGATGGATTCGATGTGTGTTTGTTTATTGTAGTAAAAATCGTCTTCGTCTGTGTGTGAACGTATGTATGTTTGCATGTGTTGCTGGGTTTTGTGTTTACTTTAAATTAAATTGCAATCCAAAATATACAAAAAGAGATAAAGGTCCAGTAATTCGCGCGAGTTACCACTTTGATATTTATAGTGGTGTGTGTGTTGTATAAGTTTGTGTGTTTGAGTTTTATATTTTAAGACGAGATTTCAATCACTGCGGACGGCAGTCCGCGCTAGTGACGAAAGCAGCACAAAGGGTGCGAAGGCGACTAGCATATATACACAGGAAGAATGGAAGATTTGCTATGACTGTCCGATCAGGTCGAGTTATATACCGATCGAAAGGTATTAATTAAACTTACAAGTGTGCATACTAAGACTTTTGAAAACTCACCTGGTTCGTGAGATAAACCGGTGTAAGTGGGAGGGGCAAAATTTACATTATTGGAGCTAATGGGGCCGTTGGAGCCTTTTTGAATTTTCGTTGATTTTTTTACAATTCTCATCAAAAATACGCGTCGAATGACACCTCGATCATCAAAATCGGACAACTGGTTCAAAAAATAATTAATTTTGAAATTTTGAGTCGCCTTCCGAAAATGAGATGAAAAGTCAGTATGTTTGTTTGTTTGTTTGTTTGTTTGTTTGTATCAAAGCGATGATTTAGCTTAAAAGTTTGAATGAGGACTTGTTCCCGCTCAAAAATCTAGAAACGTTTGTTCTACGACTTTTTCGAAAAATCGCTAGTTTAGCGGGAAATCGCTAAAAACCGCTAAAACTAAAAACCCCCATAGTGTCCAAACTATGAAAGCTACAGATATGATCTATATGTCGTTGGAAAGGTACTTTGAAGGGCTCTTAAGCATATGTTCAAACTTTTTTTCTAAAGTACACAGGTAAAAAGCTACAGGTGAAAAAAGGTAATTTTTTCCACATTTTGGCGGTTTTCGAGAAAACGCCGCCAGCGATTTTTTTTAATTTTGAATATGTTTGAGCTTTTAATATTTCGCGTTTTTTGATACATCATGCATAAATTTTTGTTGATTGGTTTGGAAGATATAACCTATTAACTGAATATATACGTTTTACTTTGAATTGGAAAAGGACAGCAGCAACAAAGTGTCATAGCAGCCAGAGTTTGAGAGTGCTGATAAATTTTGCGCTTGGCATGTTGACATGTGTGTTAGTAAAGAGAAACAGTGTTGCCAGACAGTTTCTTTTTGCTTGTACAAACAATAAACACCGATTGACAAAGTTACACTGTAAAAAAATATTTCAATTGTCAAAACTTCCTATGTCTTATTAAAAAATTTCTGATATCTTATAAAAAAACCTCTTTACGAGGTAAAAGTCTAGTGACGAAAACATTTTCATGCCCCAAAATTTCTGATATCCAATTTTGTGACGAAAAATATTACATTTTACACATGAATTATTAAAAAAAAAATTTTGTCACTGGCTCTGCGAAAAAAAGTACTACTAGTATATACTGGTATTTATTAGTTATGAAAAATTTAGCGCAATGTGTCCAGTGACAAAATTTTTTTTTTAATAATTCATGAGTAAAATGTAATATTTTTCGTCACAAAATTGGATATCAGAAATTTTGGGGCATGAAAATGTTTTCGTCACTAGACTTTTACCTCGTAAAGAGGTTTTTTTATAAGATAAAGAACAACTGCTCCATTTGCTTTCCGAATTCTAAGTGTTTTGGTTTATTCAGTTTTACTTTTAGGAAACCTCGGCAGAGGCTTTGCGACTTATATATAAAAGAGAACATAGAATTGGTTGGGACTTATGTATGTTGCGAAGTAGCGAGTCAGCACTTAGCCGGATGTCGAGTCCCACATCGAAGAGTTGTTTACATTGTAATCCCTGGTATGCTGTGGCAGCACTTTGCTGTTTAGGCTATCCGCCAGTGTATGTTGCAATGCAACGATCGCTGCCGGGTTGAATGGCATGATCATTGGAACGTCGTCAACGTCCGCGGGGGTTTAAGTGGGGGTGAAGAAGAAGCGTAGGCGGTAACTCGCGCGCGATTTTGTTTTTTTTTTAATTTTTTGCCTGCGGCGCTTTAATATATTGATTATAACTTCTTTATACGGGTCATACAATCTACCAATTGCCATAAAGAGCTCATGAACCCTATCTGCGTGGCTCGTAAATTTCTTTTGAAATTGAAATTTGGCCAAATATCCAATGTAATGTTCTGTTTTCCTTCCAAAACATGGAATGTGGTCCCGCATATCCCTCCACAATCTCTCGATATTTTGCGTATGCGCACGAGTCTCGGGATCCACGAAATTTTTCGAGTGATTCACCGTCTGGTGAGCGAATCCCTCCTCCGTCAAGCAATTGTAGGCCTTCCAACAGTCGGACATGATGATACTCCCATCGGCAACTCGCTCCTTAATTATTGCGAGCAATGTCCCTGTATCTCGGTGCTCGACAGGCAAGATAAAGAAGTCGCCACTTTCTCTCTCTATACCTCCAAACACCCATTGGCCTTCAACAACTCGGCCGCAGTTGTACTTCCTCTTCCCCACTTTGGCCTCGTCTATTTCAACAATCTTGCCAGGACCTCCAATTTGTTGCCGACTATTATTGAGGCTCCAGTCAATGTAGACGTCTCTCAAGAAGCTTTTAAAGTCAATAACAGTTTGACGGCTCAATCCATGCTCTTTTATCAAGCATTTCGTCTCGCCCTTTAAACGCAAGCAGTCCCAACTCACAATCGAACAAATTTTCGGAATTGTCAACGTTCTTCCCTCGAAGAATGTGTTCTTCCGCACACTCTCCTGAAAGCTGCATTGAACACTCACTCTTTTTTGCTTTCCTTGCTGGCGCATGTGGCGCGCACGGCATCGAAAAAAAAACATCGTGTCTCCGCGAGATTGAAATGTGCACTGCGCACCACACTTTGGGCAGATGCGATCCAACAGAATGACATTATGGTGTCGGAGAAAGCTGAACAACTCACTCTCACTGAATTGGTCGAACTCCCTAGTACCCACTCCACAGCCTGTGCACGACATTTTAGCAGAAATAAACGCGAATAAAAATCACGCCAAAAATAGCAGGAGGATGAAAGTAGTGCTGGTAAACGTTGCATATAATCGAACAAAAAGAACCATGCAAAGCTCAAATCCACCCTGTAAAACTCAAAAGAACATCCAAATAGTTCATTTTGCATAAAAAGAACAAAAAAAAGCTAATTTTTATTAAAATTTTAAAAAAAACTATAAAAGACCCGGAAATAATTTGTACACCTAAATTCATCATAAATCAGGATTTTTTTTTTTGGAGGTGTGCCGCATAGACTGGACGATTACCCAAAAAGATTTCCCAATAATTGTTGTTTGTCGCTATGATGTTGATTAATTATGTTGCATAAATAGAATTGCATATGTATGTATGTATAAACAAATGTGGTATTAATTGCGATATGTCTGTGGTGTTTCAATGTGATTTCAAATCAATGAATTGTGGACAATATATATTAATATAAATATAGAAAAAGTGATTTGAGTGTAAATAAATATATGTATATTGTGTTAGTTATTAAATCATTTGCGTTGGCCAAACATATGTTGAATGTGTAGTTAAGAGTTATACACATATGTACGTATGCATGTACATTAGAGTGCATCGGAACAATAGTTCTAAAATGAATTTCTGGTCCGCGCTTTTTGAGTTGAAAATTAATTTTTTTGAACATTTATATCTTGAGTGTTTATGGACCGATACTGACAAACTTGGTCTCAATACTCTTGTTAGGACCAGGACTTTTAAAATTAATTAGAATCAATGGACAAATTGTCCTTTACACAGGATTTTCGTCCATGGAAGGACGATATCGCGGTTCGATTATGTCAAGATATATCCTAAAGGTGAACATTTATTTTCGAGTACCTTAGGACCAAATGAACAAAACAAAAAAATAAAAAATTAAAAAAAAAAATGTTAATTTTTTTTTTCCCCATATAATTTTTAAATTTTCCGATCCAAGTCGGCACGGGTTATCATACTCCGATTGAGGTAAAACTTTTTTTCCAAGTGCTTTGGGACCAAATGAACAGATCTAGCCCGTATACGTTTCAAAATAATAACTTTGAAAAAATAAGGGACACCCTAATGTGTATGTAGATGCCGAGAAAATTTGCGCAAGCAGCTCGAATGAAGAAAAGGAATCCAAGAAGCCACGGATCGGCAAATCGAAAGCGTGGAAGTTTTTTACAAAGTCGGATGATGGGAAAACAGCCATGTGTCGAGAGTGTGATTTGGTCTATAAGACCAGCGGAAATATGTCAAATTTGTTTGACCAATTTGAAGGCAACTGATTTGCCAGTGCCAGCGTCGGGCCAGATTCGATCTTTCTTAAGTACATCACACGATTCAAATTCAAAGCGCAAAAAGGATATCGACATGAAAGGTCTGGAGAACATTGCCTCAGATATGCGACCCTTTTCCGTTGTCGCGGATACTGGTTTTCGCAAGTTGTTGTATGAGATTGATCCGCGTTACAGCTTGCCATCACGTGGAACTTTGCGAAACGTACTAATGGCAAATCTTGTAAAGGAAAAGAAGGCAAATCTGCAAGAAATTCTTCATAATGTTGCGCATTGGGCTATCACAACCGATCTTTGGACATCAAAGGCAAATGAAGCATATACAACAGTAGCTTGCACTTTAATTTCGGATGATTGTAAACTTCGCACTGCTGTTCTATCGACGAACAAATTAATTGATGACACCAATCATTCAGCAAATAATATTGATCAATTCTTGCGAGCTGTGTTTGTAGAGTGGAAAATCTTGTCCAAAATTATAGCAATTGTGACAGCTTATTCCAATTCAATGATAAAAGCGTGCGAGTTACTGCAAATAAGACATTTACCATGCTATGCGCATTCGACCAATTTGGTTGTGCAAGATTGCCTGAAGCAAGATTTCCTGGCTATCCTTCTGGCAAAATGCAAAGGCATCGTTACATATTTTAAAAGTAGCACATTGCATTTAATAAATTGAAGGCATTCCAATTGACAAAAAAGAAATTCAGTCTCAAACTGGAAGTTCCCACAAGTTGGAACAGAGCCTATTATATGGTCGAACGAATTTTAAAAACACATAAGGCTATCGGAAATGTGCTCTTAAAAACGTCAAAAGCACCACAGCCTTTTACTGCTGACGAAATCAATACACTAAAGGACTTAGCAAAGTTACTTTCGTCTTATGATACCGCTACTAAGTAAGTATCGTCAAATACCCCAGTAACTGTCTCGTCAATTATACCAACTACGTGTGGTCTTTTGCATACGCTAGAAGACCTTAAACCCAATCTTAAAACTGAGGATGGCCTTAAAGTATGCATTTTTTTGATGGAAAGCATTAATAAACGACTAATTAAATATGAAGAACGCACAGTTTCAAGAATTGCAAAATTAATTGACCAGAGATTTAAGAAGCAGGGATTCCGTTCACTTTATATCGCAATTCATGCGAAAAAATTGTTGGAAAATGAAATAGTTTTCTTACGGAAGCCCCTGAAAGAGTCCATTGATCTATTAGAGCCGCCAACACCTGTCATAAAAAATACTCTTTTCAAATTCGTCCAGCAAAATATTCAGGAGATGCTAAAAATTAAAAGATCAGACGCTATTGTTGAACTTCGCCACATTCGTCTGAGGATGCAGACCCTCTTATATATTGGAAGGTAATTATTTCAATGAGTCCTACATGTTGAGGCCAATTATAAATCACATTCCTCTAGTTTTAGCATAATGAGGCTACTTTTAGAGACTTAGCAAAAATGTACTTATGCATGCCTGCTACATCTACGGAATTAGAGCGAATGTTTAGCAAGACTGGGCTAATTATAAGGGCTTCCCTTAAAGCAGACCATGTGGATATACTTGTATTCCTTCAAAGAAATTCTTGGATACAAGACTAAGCCACATTTGTAAATTTATAAGAAATTTAATCTAAACTAAAATGAATTTATTAATTTAAGTTAACCCAAGTCATTTGAAATGATTTTTGTCTAATTTTAATTTTTAAATTTATAAGTCTGCGTTATATGCTGTTATATGTTTATTACAGAAAAAGGATCTAAACCAAACCGAATTTATTAAATTACATGAATTGATCTCTGACTAATTTGCATTTTTAAATTTATACATTTTTACGTTATTGCTTCAACAAATTAAGTACAAAATAATAATTACTTATTTATCTAATTATATTTTTTTTATATATGAAAAAATTTGAGTTAGGTAGGTAATTTTGTTAGAAAATATTTTTCAACGATAGAATCGATAATATCGATGTTAGCCTCTCAAAATATCGAAAATATCGAATGGCGCCTGTTGCTTGTTCGACTAGTTTACTAGTTTACTAGCGACGCGCCCGCAACCATTGAAAACAAATCAGCTTTCCATTTCAATCTTTATTTGCGGACGTCAGTTTCATCAATTGCGTCACTTTAAAAAACTATAATGTTTCACATTATAAAAATAATATATAAAAATATAAAATATATATAAAATCAATGTACAAACCCTAGTCTATTGGCAGCAAACAAACCACTAAATGGCAAAATCAAATGCACAAAACGAAGCGCAAAAGCTCTGCTGATCTGTTGTTGTTGCTTTACAATCGGTTGAGCTTGCGTTACAGTTATTTTATGCTATGCAGCTGCAGCCCCTGTTGGAAATTGGCTGCGCTGCTGAATTATCGTAAACGTTTGCAGGCCTTGTAGAAATTTCGGCAACAGCGAAAATATCGATAGCGCCAATATGGCGCCTGACGGACGAAAAAAAAATATATATCGGGGGTGCCACAGAAATCGCTTTCGCTTGAATTTCACTTAAATTTCATACAAATTGAAGAGAAATTCAAGCGAAAGCGATTTCTGTGGCACCCTTGATATGGGGAAATATATCACTGCGGACGGCAGTCCGCGCTAGTGACGAAAGCAGCACGAAGGGTGCGAAAGCGACTAGCATATATACACAGGAAGAATGGAAAATTTGCTATGACCGTCCGATCGGGTCGAGTTATATACCGATCGAAAGGTATCAATTTAACTTACAAATGTGCATACTAAGACTTTTGGAAACTCACCTGGTTCGTGAGATAAGCAGGTGTAAGTGGGAGGGGAAAAATTTAAATTATTAAAGCAAATGGGGCCGTTGGGGCCTTTTTGATTTATTTTTTAATTTTTTACTCTTCTAATCAAAAATACGCGTCGAATGACATCTCGATCATCGAAATCCGATTACTGGTTCAAAAAATAATCAATGTTGAAATTTTTAGTCGCCTTTCGAAAATGAAATGAAAAGTCAGTATGTCTGTTTGTTTGTTTGTATCAAAGCGTTGATTTAGCTTAAATGTTTGAATGAGGACTTGTTCCCGCTCAAAAATATAGAAACGTTTGTTCTACGACTTTTTCGAAAAATAGCTAGTTTAGCGGGAAATCGCTAAAAACCGCTAAAATTAAAACCCTCATAGCATCCAAACGATAGAAGCTACAGATATGATCTATATATCGATGAAAAGGTATTTTGAAGGGCTCTTAGGCATACCTTCAAAGTTTTTTTTTAAAGTAAAAAGGTGAACAGCTACAGGTGAAATAATTTTTTTTTTTTAATGTATGAAAAATCTACAAATGAATTCACTTTTAAATATGTAGTATGTTGTAGACAATTCAATTCCGCGTCTTTTGACATATAACACCTATCTCTCAAAATTCGTTTAGGCAAGATATTACCTGTAAATTGAATATACTTTTTACCTTTACACTACTGCATGTATACTACTGCATGTACACTACTTGCACTGCTTGCAGTGCATGTGGAAAGATACTGCTTGCAAGTGGTGAATTCTTTTTGCGGCAGATGAAACATTTTGTAATTCCAATTACAGCAAGATCGAAATATATTTATAAATATATATAATACTAGGGGGCTACGCCCCCTGCTCGCTTCGCTCGCCAACCCCCAGCTCGCTTCGCTCGCAACATTGTCTTTAGTTGTCCGGTTTAAAAAATTTACATAATATTCGCCCCCTGCTCGCTTCGCTCGCCAACCCGCAGCTCGCTTCGCTCGCAACATTGTATTTAGTTGCCCGTTTTAACAAATTTATATAATATAGCATTTTTTCTAAAAAAAACCGGAAATATTTAGCTTCCGCTGTCCGCTGCCTTAATTTTTTTCCTTGCAATTGAACTTTGGCTAAAAAGTCGGATTTGGTGATTTAGCGGGAAAAAGCTAAATTTGGCGGGAAAAAGCTAAATTTGGCGAGAAAAGCTAAATTAAGAGAATTTGTCAAAATTTGGCAAGAAGAGTTAATCTAAAAGTTTTGTTAGGATATCTCCGATTGCATCCGATTGTTCCTATGGCAGCTATATGATATAGTCATCCGACTTTGACCAAATTTGGTCAGAATGTAAGAGACAGCCCCAATCATACAATCTGTGAGTTTGGTTGAGATATCTTAAGAAACAAAAAAGTTTTTCATACTAAAGGTGTTTTTCATCGGATTGTTCCTATGGCAGCTATAAGATATAGTCATTCCACTTTGACCAAATTTGGTCAGAATGTAAGAGACAGTACCAAACATATAATCTGTGAGTTTGGTTGAGATATCTTAAAAAACAAAAAAGTTTTTCATACTAAAGGTGTTTTTCATCGGATTGTTCCTATGGCAGCTATAAGATATAGTCATTCCACTTTGACCAAATTTGGTCAGAATGTAAGAGACAGTACCAAACATATAATCTGTGAGTTTGGTTGAGATATCTTAAGAAACAAAAAAGTTTTTCATACTAAAGGTGTTTTTCATCGGATTGTTCCTATGGCAGCTATAAGATATAGTCATTCCACTTTGACCAAATTTGGTCAGAATGTAAGAGACAGTACCAAACATATAATCTGTGAGTTTGGTTGAGATATCTTAAGAAACAAAAAAGTTTTTCATACTAAAGGTGTTTTTCATCGGATTGTTCCTATGGCAGCTATAAGATATAGTCATTCCACTTTGACCAAATTTGGTCAGAATGTAAGAGATAGTACCAAACATATAATCTGTGAGTTTGGTTGAGATATCTTAAGAAACAAAAAAGTTTTTCATACTAAGCAATTCCGTGACCTTTGACCCCGATTTGACCCACTTAGAGGTCGAATTTTGCAAAACGCCGTCTTATTGCACGATGAAATTATCTCACCTATGTTGTGTGAAAATTTCAGCTCTCTATCTCTTACCGTTTGGGCTGCACGTTGATTCTCAGTCAGTCAGTCAGTCAGTCAGTGAGTCAGTGAGTCAGTCAGGACAAAGAGTTTTATATATATAGATTGAAACGTCTCTGATTGAATGTGTTTTTAATTCTCTTAATTATATAATTATTGAATTGTTTAAAAAAATATTGCAATTGTCAAAATTTCCGATGTCTTATTAAAAAATTTCTGATATCTTATAAAAAAACCTCTTTACGAGGTAAAAGTCTAGTGCCGAAAACATTTTCATGCCCCAAAATTTCTGAAAATTGGATAATTTTGTGACGAAAAATATTAAATTTTACACATGAATTATTAAAAAATAAAATTTTTGTCACTGGGCACATTGCGCTAAATTTTTCATACCTAATAAATAGTACTTTTTTGCGAAGTGCCAGTGACAAAAATTTTATTTTTTAATAATTCAAGTGTAAAATTTAATATTTTTCGTCACAAAATTATCCAATTTTCAGAAATTTTTGGGCATGAAAATGTTTTCGGCACTAGACTTTTACCTCGTAAAGAGGTTTTTTTATAAGATAAAGGAAAGAACACTGGATTTTCCGAAATAATTGGCAGCAAAAATAAGTATATTTGTTGCACAGGAGTTGCCAGTTTTGGCAATGGGCAAATGTTAGTGTAATGGAGAAATATGACTTATCTTTCTTGTGCGTAGATTATCCACCGATGCGAGCTGGGGCGAACTGGATTTCTCCTGATGATGCAGCGATGATTCGGCTCGAAAGACCACAATGATTGTAGAGGGGTGGAAAACTTCCTTCTTGATGCGATGGCAGCCAATTAAAACACTTCGCGTTTCGTTATAATAATTCAATTTATTTGGATATTATTTCATGTGTTCGTTAATACTAATAATTCATGTCATTTACAATTATGCCTAAGCCTATATTAAAATAACAAATGTTGCAACAAATGTTGCCAACATTTGGAGAGTTGGTTGGGAAACAAAATGACCTTGTTCACTGACTACTTTTGGGCATGAACACCGATAATTTTTCGGAATGGCGGCGTCTGTATAGGGCAGTCGCGACATCTCTGCTATACCTGGAACGTTTAAAGGCAAAGAAAAACTACAAGATCAAGCCAGGAATGGTCACACCGGAAATGGTCAGTAGAGAAAAAACCATACTCTACCAACAGACACAAGCATCTGTGTATTTGTCCGAGATCCAGTCATTGGCAGCAGGCAACGCACTCAAGGCTAAATGACTTACTTTACGGGCTAAATGTGTACAGTGATGTCAACGGTATTCTTCGCATACACGGACGATTGAATACTATCAACAGCATGGAGGATGTAGTAGTTTTGCCCAGAGAGAACCACATAACTTTCCTACTCGTCAAATCACACCATGAAAGGCAGCATCATTTGAACCATGACCATGCCATAAACAATATAAAGAGCGCGTATCACATTCCTCGTTTGCGCATTCTGTTCAAATCGGTTCGCCAAGCCTGTCAAAAGTGCAAGGTAATGCACGCCGTACCTGATCCACCACAGAAGGCACGCAAGGTTGGTCAGCTACTCCAAGCCTTTCACATATGAATACAGGTTTGGACTATTTCGGGCCCATATTAGTAAACGTTGCTTAACACTCAGAGCAGTGCACATTGAAATAGCATACAGTCTGGACCCTAGCTCCTGCATCATGTACATCCGGAATTTCATGGCTCGACGTGGCATACCAGCGGAATTTTATTCCGATAATGGAACAAATTTTCGAGCATCGGAACAAGCTGTACGTGAGGAACTCGTGAAGTTGGATTACGACGACAAATGGCGCATTAACCCATCAGGAGCACCACATATGGGCCGCGCATGGGAACATCTTCTTCGCAGCACTAAAAAAGTGTGGAAGAACATATGCCCGACTTACACATTCAACGCCGAGTCTTCGCAGCGCTTTGATGGGAGCAGAATATATAATCAATTCACGCCCACTGACTTTTGTAAGCCACGAGACCGCAGACGATATCGAACTTACTCCAAATCATTTTCTTTTGGGATCTGCTGACAGCTACAAGCCTGTTTGTAACAAACATTTGCATATCAGGCAGCGATGGCATCAAACTCAACTTTTCGCAGATCGGTTTTGGCAACGTTGGGTAAGAGAATATACGCCGATGCTTACCAGGCGTGTGAAATGGTTCGAGAAGTGTAAGCCAATATCCGGCGGGAGCGTCATCATCGTAGACGAGAATCTTCCAAGGAACTTGTGGCTCAAAAGTCGTGTTAGTGATAGTTTCAATGCTATCATTGCGAAGGACGGCCAAGTCGTTTTTTATTTGAAGGCCGTTAACTATATGGGGCAACACTGCTTCTTCAAAGGCCCTGAATATACCGACTTTCACGTTGCTCGTCAACTTCGACTTTCAATGTCATTAGCTGTATGAGCTGCTGCAAGTTTTTGTTAATTTACATAACTGTTAAAGTAAAAAAAGGGCGTACGAATTAATAGTGGATTGGGCTCGTACATATATGTATACATTATTTGTTATCACTCACAAAATCCCTTTACTTACCTGAACTTTTTGTTGCTTTCGAATAAAGTCGAATAATTATGACTTGATGCGCGTGCTCAGCTTGCGAATTAAGAATTGGACTCGCGGACAAAGCGATGCGTGCCGATAACAAAAAGCAAAAAGGACAATAGGTTCCGCTATTCCTTTTTGTGAGGACGACCCAGTGGGACTTTTTGTAAAGAAAAATATGCAGATTTCCTGACGAACGTTCAACCGGTCTGTGCAGCCATCTTTTAGAAAACTCTAATTCGCTTTCACATATATACATATATGGTAGCGGAAGTAACTAAATATTGTCTTATAATTATTACTTTTTTAAGTAAAACAAAATTATTAATAATTTTGAAAATTAAATTAAAATAAAAAAAATATGTAAAACCAAAAAGAAAAAGTAAACAAATTTAAAAAATAGAATCTAGATTTTAACCTAAAAATAAAATCAAATAAAATAAAACAAGCGGATCAGTCGATTGCACTCGACAGTGGACGACCCAGTGGCCTCGGCTCGCCGAAGATTTGATGCCAATGCAATTCAATATAATTTAATAATATAAATGAGTGATTTTAACCAATTTATACATTATCTTTAAATTTTAAAAATTTATTAAAAGTAAAAATATTTTTGAAAACGAAAAAAAATTCTTTGACATATTCAGGAATCGAACCCACGCCCCTCTCGTGTCTGTAGCATTAGACTGACAATTCAAATGAACAAAAAATAATACAAAATTAAAAATCATCTGCATTCTACGCCCAGTGTTTGCGTAATAGTTAAAGAGTTTTGCCGCCTGGTGTGGAAGAATTTGGCACCCATTTATTTAGGACCAAATTTTCTAACGCAGGCAAGAGTGGAAGAGTGCGTTAGAGGGTTTGAAGAAATTGGTTTTCCACAGTGCCTTGGAGCCATTGGTAAGTATAAAATAATGTATTTAACATTTTGCATTAAAACAAAATGCACTTAAATTTCAGATGGCTGCCACATTAAAATTCAGCCGAAGGCGTCCGAAACGACGGACTACCACAATTACAAGGTGTTACGAAATGCGATGATTTCGTACATTTATGCAGACACAAATAAGAACAAACAAAAAGATGAGCAATGTATAACTACGTTTAACAACATCAGCTGTTTGCTTGAGGAGCACATGACGGTGTGGAGCAGAGCTGTGTATGTTGGTTTCCAGGGCTGAGAGCGGGTTGCTGCAGGGAAATTTCTTTTAGTATTTTTTATGTTTCCTCCTGTCTCCTTTGCTTTGAGCCGAAACTTTAGTAGGAAGAAGAAGTCGATTTTGGAAAAACGTGGATGAACAGCCTGCTTATACCAGGCAATTAAAATAAATTAAAACGGAGACGGCGAAGATTTTTAAGAAGATTTGGTGGAAGTTCAAACGAGGGATTTTTCTGTGAGACTCGCGGCTATTGGGTCGGTATTTTTATGTGCTTAAAATAGTGGTGAATTGGTGCGGGAATATTTATTAAATACTGTCTTTTTTATGAATAGTGGCAAGCAGCAGGGCAATTTTGCACTAACAGCCGGCAGAGTACGGTTCTGGCTGGGAAAATACGCAGGAGGTTGCCACCGGAGGAGCGACTGGCCACCGCCTCTGGGTGGCCACAAGGTTTTTATACGATTTTGTCTCTTTTATTTGAAAACTCTTATAATCAAGAGTCCAGAAGAAGAAGATTTGCATAAAACACCCCTGCGTTACGTTTGGCAGTACAAGTAGGGAAAATCCCACTACATTTCCCGAAAACATAATAGTAAACAAAACAAATCACAAAATAACCGGATAACGACCAAAACACATATATGTAAAGAAGCGCCGGCATATTTATTGTATACTGTCTGCCGATATTAAGCCGACATGACTATTTAACAATCAATTACAAGCATCCACATCTCCAACACAAATCGCAATCTAAATATGCCATCCATTTTTTATGGATTATTAATTTATTACTTATTATTTAATTAACTTATTATTTCATAATTTATATATTTATTTATTTATTGTTTGCATATTTATTTACTTATTTGTTTATTTAAATATTTATTTATTATTTGTTTAATCTATTATTGTTAATTTTCTTATTCGTTAACTTATTAATTTATTGTCAGCAGCCCCTGGGTCCCTTATAGCTTCTCTGACTGCTCGAGCGTTAAGTGGTGTTTAGGGTGTCACAGGCAGGTCGCATTTAAATTCCAAATGAACTGAAATAATATAAATAGAAAAGAAATGTTAGGATTAATAAAACCTAAACCTTTTTATGGGGTGAGGTGGGCTGACGCACGGCTGGAGTGGCCGGAATAGGGAGTTGATCTCATTTCACCATGATCAACTAATGGTAGGGTGGGCGACGCAGGTACTGGCCGTTTGTCAGTACCATAATTTCCCTTCTTTTTAACAGGAACGCCAGAACCGATGACCGATGAAATTCAGAAAATAAATAAATTGATGTTACCCGACTATCCGTCTATCGAGGGTCTTATCCATCCCTGGAAATGCCGTGAGCTAGCTGGCAATCGATATTCGGATGCGATAAACTGTCGGCAAATAACACAAAGGGCTGGAACTCAACAGTGCTTCTTGCCCTTGTGGATTATAAGTATGTCATATAACGTAAATTGATACTGTTTGATTAAAGGTATTGTCGTTTCAGATATCGATTCATGTATATTAATGTTGGCAGTCCAGTTCGCTGCAACGATTCTGGAATTTATGAGAAGTCTCTTCTTAAGCCGTTAATTGAGTCAAGCGATCTTCTCGATGCCAATGCCAGAGACTTTGGAGGCACGAGGGTTCCCGTGATGGTAATAGGGGACTCGGAATTTAAACTATCAGCTACTTTAATGAAGCCATACCCTTTCAACGTAGCCGCGAACAAGGAAGAAAAGGTGTTCAACTACCGCATCGCAAAGGCCAGACGCGTTGTTGAAAATGCTTTTGGCCACTTGAAAGCAAGATTTCGGCGACTTGGTAAAGGCTTGGACAACCGAATTGAGAGTTCGAACTCGATCATCAAGTGCTGTTGTGTTCTGCACAATTTTTTAATCGAACACAAGAGCACTGTTGAAGAACTCTGGCACGAGCATGCGGGTGATGACGAACTCAATTTCGAGTTCGAGGTTGTATGGGCTAACCAAAAATCCAGAGCCGAAGGCATACGATCTGCTTTGGCGAACTTTTTTTGTTTTCAAGAGCATCAATAAAACATTTAAATAATTTATTTTTTTTCTTTTCAACTTTATTTTTGCACCAGGCGACTAAAAATTTGAACCATGCTGTCCATGGCTGTAGCAGACCTATCTGCAGCTTCGGCCAACTTAACCATCGAATCGGCTGCTGTGCTGCTAATATCTTTCATTCTCTGGCGATGCATATTCAGAGAGCTGGGTTTTGGCTTCGGCTTTGGCGTTGACGAAACTGCGGATGAGGCGAAGCTGTCAGCGGAGTGTTCGCCAACGGTATCCAAGCTTGACTCGTCCACATTAAGGTTCCAAGAGTAGGCACTCTCCTCAAACTGCTCACCTAAAAAGACGTCTTTATAATTTTATTTAAAAAATTTGGTTGATTAAATTACTTACCCAAACTTTCCTCAACCACCCATTCTGAGTGAATGGCTTTAGATACCGAAAGCATCTTGGAGAGCTTGCCAAAGTGCACCCAGGTTGAGGGTGATCCGCCAGACAGGCCAACTTCATTTTTCTCTTGACTGCAATATAAAAATAGAAATAATTAAATAAATAAATACATCGTTATAATCACTGCGGACGGCAGTCCGCGCTAGTGACGAAAGCAGCACGAAGGGTGCGAAAGGCGACTAGCATATATACACAGGAAGAATGGAAAATTTGCTATGACTGTCCGATCGGGTCGAATTATATACCGATCGAAAGGTATCAATCTAACTTAAAAATGTGCATACTAAGACTTTTGAAAACTTACATGGTTCGTGAGATAAACAGGTGTAAGTGGGAGGGACAAAATTTAAATGATTGGAGCAAATGGGGCCGTTGGTGCCTTTTAGATTTTTTTTATAATTTTTCACTATACTTATCAAAAATACGCGTCGAATGACACCTTGATCATCAAAATCCGACCACTGGTTCAGAAGATAATTAATTTCGAAATTTTTGGTGCCCTTTTCAAAACGAGATGAAAAGTCAGTCTGTTTGTTTGTCTGTTTGTTTGTTTGTTTGTATAGATCAAAACGTTGATTTAGCTTAAAAGTTTGAATGAGGACTTGTTCCCGATAAAAAATCTAGAAACGTTTGTTCTACGACTTTTTCGAAAAATCGCTAGTTTAGCGGGAAATCGCTAAAAACCGCTAAAATTGAAACCCCCATAGCATCCAAACGATGGGAGCTACAGATCTGTTCTATATGACGTTGGAAAGGTGTTTTGAAGGGCTTTTAGGCATACCTTCAAAGTTTTTTATTTAAGTAAAAAGGTAAACAGCTACAGGTGAAATAAGGTATTTATTTCCACATTTTGGCGATGTAAGAAAAATCTACACATCAAATCACTTTTAAATATACTGCATGTTGTAGAGAATTCAATTACGCGTTTTTTGTCATATAACACATATCTGTCAAAATTCGTTTGGGCAAGATATTACCTATTAACTGAATATACCTTACACCTTTACACTACTGCATGTACAGCTGCGGTCAAAAAAATAGTAGTGCTCTTTCTTTTACTATAACAGCTATTGTAAGTCAAGTCTTCAAATTTAAAAATTATATTTGGAAAGGTCATCTAAATTCCGTTTGAATGATGTATAACTTTCCTTAACCCATTAAGTACCCATTAAAATATTCGAATTTTAAAAAAGGTCTACTTTTTCAACTTTTTTCCTCGATTTTTTCCAAAAAATGTTGGGATGCAAAAACATTCTTCAAACAATTTTAGGAGTAACTGCAAAAGAAATTTTTCAAAAATATTTTTGCTAGTATTTTTTATAATATTTTGAAAATCCTAAAAATGACAATTTTAACCCATTTTTCCTCATTTTCATGCAAAAAGTGCCTTTTTTGCAGTTTTCAAAACATTATTAAAAATACTAGCAAAAATATTTTTGAAAAATTTCTTTTGCAGTTACTCCTAAAACTGTTTGAAGAATGTTTTTGCATCCCAACATTTTTTGGAAAAAATCGAGGAAAAAAGTTGAAAAAGTAGACCTTTTTTAAAATTCGAATATTTTAATGGGTACTTAATGGGTTAAGGAAAGTTATACATCATTCAAACGGAGTTTAGATGACCTTTCCAAATATAATTTTTAAATTTGAAGACTTGACTTACAATAGCTGTTATAGTAAAAGAAAGAGCACTACTATTTTTTTGGCCGCAGCTGTACATATGCAGTATGTACACTGCTTGCAGTGCATGTGGAAAGATACTGCTTGCAAGTGGTCAATTCTTTTTGCGGCAGATTAATCATTTTATAATCAAAAATATAGAAACTTTTGTTTTTCGACTTTTTCGATAAATAGCTAGTTTAGCGGGAAATCAGTAAAAACCGCTAAAACTGGAACCCCCATATCATCCAAACGATAAAAGCTACAGATGTGATATATATATCGTTGAAAAGGTATTTTAAAGGGCTCTTAGGAATACCTTTAGTGTTTTTTTAAGATAAAAGGTAAACAGCAACAGGTGAAATAAGGTATTTTTTCCCACATTAAGGCGATTTTTGTGAAAACGCAAGTAATGATTTTTTCTAATTTTCAATATATTGTAGTTTGTAAAATTTCGATGTGTTTGGAAGATATTACCTGTTAACAGAATATATACGTTTTGCTTAGAATTGGAATAGGACAGCAGCAACAACGTGTCGTAGCAGCCAGAGCTTGAGAGTTCTGTTAGATTTTGACAAAATTGTACCGTCAAAATATATTGCACTTTTCAAAACTTTTGATATCTTACTCCAAAATTTCTGATATCTTATAAAAAAACCTCTTTACGAGGTAAAAGTCTAGTGACGAAAACATTTTAATGCACCAAAATTTCTGATATCCAATTTTGTGACGAATAATATTAAGTTTTACTTAAAAATTACTACAAAAAATTTTTTTGTCACTCGGCACATTGCGCTAATTTCTTCATACCTAATAAATATATATTTTTTGCGCAGTGCCGAGTGACAAAAAAATTTTTTTGTAGTAATTTTTAAGTAAAACTTAATATTATTCGTCACAAAATTGGATATCAGAAATTTTGGTGCATTAAAATGTTTTCGTCACTAGACTTTTACCTCGTAAAGAGGTTTTTTTATAAGATTGTAATAAATTAATTTAACATACCTGTATCTCTTCTTTAGCGACTCTATTTTTTTTTACCTCCAGCGCAGTCAATTCCATTCCAAATTCGGACATCTTATTAGCCATTTCGGAATATATATGTACATTTTTCCTGGCCCCGCGCAGATCAGCCATGCTCTCCTCCCAAGCCTCTACAAAAAGGCTTTCCAAAGGCTCAGTCCATCTCTTGCGCTTCCTAGTGTTATCTTTTTCCTCTATTTTAAATATAAATTATTATACAAATGGTATATACAAAAAATTACAATTATTAAAATATTCATACTTATTTTGATTTGAATTGTCATTTTTTTGTGGTGGCAAATCGATTATTTATAAATTTTGACCTGTGCTGCCACCTTTTTTTTTGTCAAAAATCGGCCGGTAATGACGCCTGTATCAATACCGGCACGCCGTAGAGCCTTTATATTTGAACCTAACTGGTAACCTATGGTAAAGACCTACTTACGGTCCTTATACCGGCTTTTTTTCGTTACGGCCTCATACGGGTCTCAGTGTAAATTGCCTATAAGCGGCGGAGTCCAAGTAATAGGTGCTAGGCACGCGAAACGGGAGATCGGGGTTCGAATCCCGGTCCGGTCGATGCAGATGATTTTTAATTTTTTATTATTTTTCGTTCATTTGAATTGTCAGTCTAATGCTAGAGACACGCGAGGGGCGTGTGTTCGATTCCTGAATATGTCAAAGAATTTTTTTTCGTTTTCAAAAATATTTTTACTTTGAATAAATTTTTAAAATTTAAAGATAATGTATAAATTGGTTAAAATCACTCATTTATATTATTATATTATATTGAATTGCATTGGCATTAAATCTTCTGCGAGCCGAGGCCACTGGGTCGTCCACTGTCGAGTGCAATCTACTGATCCGCTTGTTTTATTTTATTTGATTTTATTTTTAGGTTAAAATCTAGATTATATTTTTTAAATTTGTTTACTTTTTCTTTTTGGTTTTACATATTTTTTTTATTTTAGTTTAATTTTCAAAATTTTTAATAATTTTGTTTTACTTAAAAAAATAATAATTCTAAGACAATCGGGGGTGCCACAGAAATCGCTTTCGCTTGAATTTCTTTTCAATTTCATTTCGCTGGGCCACAGGTCAAATCGTCCGATGCTGCCACCTAGTCCGATTCAGATTTTCGAAGTCAGGGTCAGCGATGCCACATTTTTTAGTCAGAATTCGAAGTAAGGTATTTAAAAAAAAAATGGAACCACTTCAGTGTTCTTTAAATTAAGCTTTACAAAAATAGGTCTTTTGAGATAAATCAAGTTTTACCGATAAAAACCTTAAACTTATTGTGCAATTTGTGAAAACATTTTTCCCGAAGAGCTGCCAGACTAATGGCAGACAATTGCTAGAGTTGTCGAGGAATTTTTATTTTTTCGCGCCAATTACTTTTAAATGTTTTTCTGCTAAACAAATTCAATTATTACATAAATAAATTAAATTATATTAATTAAAGAAGAAAAAAATTAAAAGCCTGTTGTTCTGCAATTATAAACTTAAAAAAGCTGCTATGCGAAACCTTGGGTAATTTAATCTGAGAAGGTGTCAACCCTAAGCAGCCTAGCTCGAAAAGGTTGGTGAAAATGCTAAAAAATATTAAATCATTCGAAGTTCTGTGGCACCTCGGAAATTTCCGTGCGGAATTGCTTTCTGCGGAATTCTATTTCGCTTGCGATTTCTGTGGTACCCCGGAATATTTATTATATGTGAAAGCAAATTAGAGTTTTCTAAAAGATGGCTGCACAGACCGGTTGAACGTTCGTCAGGAAATCTGCATATTTTTCTTTACAAAAAGTCCCACTGGGTCGTCCTCACAAAAAGGAATAGCGGAATCTATTGTCCTTTTTGCTTTTTGTTATCGGCACGCATCGCTTTGTCTGCGAGTCTAATTCTTAATTCGCAAGCTGAGCACGCGCATCAAGTCATAATTATTCGACTTTATTCGAAAGCAACAAAAAGTTCAGGTAAGTAAGGGGATTTTGTGAGTGATAACAAATAATGTATACATACATGTATGTACATAAAGATACATAATTTAATTTGTGCAAGTTGGTGCTGCCAGTTTTATGTGTTCAATCGAGCAGCAACAATTGCAATACAATTACCATTTATACATATGAACATACATATATAAATATTGCTGCTCTTTAGTTCTGGAATTCCTTTTCCTCGACTCTGCCTTACTGTTGTTCTTATTTGATGACGTTTTGTTGTTATACCCTGTGCCTATTGAAAATGGTCAGATATATGAACCAAACTGACAGAATATGCATATGGGATATCTGATATCCAATTTTGTGACGAATAATATAAAGTTTGACATATAAATTAAGATAAGACTGTTTGATTATTTAGTTATAATCATTTAAATCATTTATTTGACTGGATAGCTCCAGGGTTCTTATTAAACTGAATTACAAACCTTTCTTAAGCTAACATGAAACATTGACTGCACTGCACGTCGACAGATTGCTGACTACGCGCCTCGTGCCGTTCTTCAGCGGCTACTTGCCGCGCATAGCGAAGGGATCATATTACTTCGCTGAGCTGTTGACCGGCCGGCGATGTGGAGTTGGCAATGCATGATCAGCGTTTCTGCGGCAGAGTGTCGCAACAATGTCGCGACGGCATCCGGTTGCTTAGTTGAACCTAGCTGGTGTTAACTCCTCCCTCAGCTAAGTTAAGCGCGTCCCCGAGCTTACTCATGCTTGCCTGCAGATCTGCTAGCCTCGTGGATCGTTTTCGATGTTTTCTTCGTTGGCGGATCTTGTGGGCGACAACCAGGCAAATGACGACGAGAGCTAAGGTGATGCTGCTGCTCATGGCGGGACTTGACAGGAGACTGGATCGAAGCTGGCTGATGTGTTGGAGATTTGCCAGACTTAATCCGTGCAGATAAGGCAGGCTGAGGTGTTCTCGGTGCCCAGTTATGTTGACTTGGGCAACCGCCTGTACTACCGGTTTCCTCCTGAAGACACCATAGTTGTTGACGAATAAGCTCCCGTTTATCCAGACCTTGTCATCGAACGTTAGGAGATACGTTCCGGCAACCGTTTGTTGGAAGCCAGAATTGTTGGTTATATTTGCAACTGCATTGTTGATGATCACCGCGCCGTCGTCTACCAGAGTCAGTTTGTCGAGATGACCGGGTCGCGTGCTGCATTGTGCGAGGGTTCCCGCAACCAGTTGTTGTGCGCAGTTTGGTTTTTCCAGTTGTTTGCAAAATGTTGTACTGACAGCCACATCACACCCATTGATGGCCAAAATGTTCGTTCCACAATCGGCAACTGTGTTAATGTTCTCAAAATCTAAGATTACGTTTCCGTGGCTCACGGGAAAAATATTAATTTTCTTACAGACTAATTTAGGTATGGGGTATTTAATCAGAAAGTACAAAATGTCGTTATTTTGAAATGCCTTAATCTTAGCTACTTCTAGTAAATCTGCTACGCTAACATTGGTGAAATGCTGAAGCATTAATTCCTTAATATCATCATTATCCAATATTACCGGGCTGATCAAGTCTATTTTTGCTAGCGTTAGTGCGAGGATTAAATTTTGAAGGTCAGTGATTATTATTCTGTTTTTGGCTAAAATTGTTTCGTACATATGTCCCATGTCATTTTCGTCAGTGTCCCGTATTGAATTTAGTGTCATGGTCAGTTCGTTCAGTCTCGTTTGGATTTTGGTGTTTATTTCAATCTGTTTAGTTTCTGCGTCTATCAATTGTGTCTGTTTAAATTTTATCTGTTCCCAGTCGTCAAAGTCAGGAGTCCCCGCCACTACCTTAAGGGCTGTCCCTAACAGATTTATGCTACGGGTATGTCTGTGGTCAACCTTAAGGGTTTCTACTAACGTTTCAATGTGACTTAGGTCAGTCGCTATTACTCTCCTTTCGTGGTCTTTGTTAAACAAGTCCAGAGTCCTTCTAGTCTCGTCCACGTAAGCTTCGTACGACGTCAAGTTCGTAGTATGTCCTAAGTATTCATGTTCCTTCCAAATGGTCACGTCTCCGTCCGATACTGGTATGTAGTCTGAGGAAGTGTAATTTGTCAGTTTCACAGTCGCAGTCGTGTAGGTTGTCATGAGAGTAATAAGCAGTGTTGTTAATCTAAGGTAGCGGAAAATAAAAAATTTTTTAAATTTAGAAAGAATATAAAAATATTTCCCTATTTTCTAAGATTGTCCTTATGGACCACCCTCCCTTTAATAAGAACTGTCGTTCCAAGATCTGCTTCCACTATACCTTCTGTGCATAGTGGGGTCAACTTATTTCCCAGGCGTCTGTTCGACTTGACCCATACTTTATCTCCAACTTGATACTCCTTATATTCCCTTTTTTTGTTTTCCTGTTCCATTTTTCTGTTTTGGGCTTTTTCAATCCTATCTCTCACCTTTAGTCCGATTTCTACTGAATTCGAATGGATGATTTCAATTGGTTTCATATTGGTCACTGAATGAATAGTTCTATTCTATTCTATGGTTGAGAGCAGGATTAGATCGACAGTTTCATTAATTTGTTTGCTTATTTTCATGCACCGTGCGATTTCCGCCAATGTGCTATGAAATCTCTCGACCTGGCCATTAGAAATGCTGTGTGAAGGGGGTGCGTTTGCAATTTGAATGTTGAATTTTAAAAGAGTGGTTTTAATTGTTTCGGAGTTAAGGGATCTCTCGTTGTCACAATAAATAGTTTTGATATTTGGAAAGATATTTATGAGCTGTAGTAACGGATCTTTGATGTCAACAATTGCTCTTGAACAAATTGGTTGGACCACAGCGAATTTGGAGAATTTATCAACGCACGTGAGAAAGTATTTTTGATCAGTGGAAAATACATCTACGTGTAAAAGCTCTCCTGCATAGGTAGGGATTGGTGTTTCGCCCAGCATCTGTTTTTTCGGATGCCGGTCGTACTTAGCCAGTGAACAGACTCTGCAATTGGCAACAATTTCTGTCGCTAGTCTATTCATGTTGGGGAAGAAATAGTCACGCAATATTTGTTTCTCATTTTCCTGCGCTGCTCGATGAGCTCTGTTGTGCTCAGCCGTCACTATTTCTCTTTGTTCTGTCTTGTCCGTGATGTCCGCAACTAGGTTTTTGGAGTACCTAAATGTAGTTGACGGGAAAAGCTCTATGAGCCTATGTTGAATAAAAGCAAGTGTTGGCAGGTCGCAGTGTATTGCGTTCACAACTCCTACATTCACTACGTCTTGTAGTGTTTGTAGTAGCGTACTGCGATCTGAGACCCGAATGACGTGTCTTGCTTTGTTTTGAAAAAGCAAGAACGTTCTGACGGACGGGGAATCAGCTTCTTCAATTACTATCTGATTCCTAAAGCAGTTGACTGGCTTATCCGTGGTCTCGATAGTGTAGGTCAGGGATTCCTCGCTATGAATTGTAGCGAGGTCTGAACATTGAGAAAAAGAATCTAGGGCGTTCACGTTTTGACGCGACAATGCGTCAGCCACATAGTTCTCTTTGCCAGGTTTGTAGATCAGGTTTGCATTATGCTCGTCAATAAAGGCTTTCCAGCGCTTTATTTTGGCATTTGGGTTACGGTCCGATACGGCGAAGGTTAGGGGCTGATGGTCAGTAAAAATGTTCAGGTCTCTAACTCCGTACAGGTAATTCCGGAGACTTTTGAGAGCCCAAACGATCGCTAACAATTCGCGCTCGTTCGTCGCGAAATCTGCTTCTTTATCCCGCAATGTTCTTGAGATCATTGTTATGGGACGACCTTCTTGGGACAACACAGCTCCCAGGCCATGTGCTGAGGCATCAGTTGTCAGGTCGAAGCTTTTTTTAAAGTCCGGGTACCTTAACATCACATCTTCAGATATTAAGATATTTTTTAATCTGTCAAAGGTTTCCAGCTGTTTAGCTGTCAGTTCAATTGGGACTTTCCTTGACTGATTAGCGCTTACTTTACCGTTGTCACCTTTTAGCAACTCAGTTAGAGGTTTTGCTAAGGCGGCATAGTTTCTTATGAAGCACCGGTAGTAGCTAGATAGCCCTAGGAATGACCTAAGGTCGAATAAGTTAGAGGGTGGCTTGAAATTTAGGATAGCCTGTACTTTGTCGGGGGACGTCTTTATTCCGCCCCTGGTGACTACAAATCCCAAATATTCCACACTTTTTTTAAAAAATGTGGACTTTTCCTGAGATACCCTCATGCCAGCATCGTAAAGACTTTTTAAGACCCAGTCGATGTGTTTGACATGGTCCTCTTTACTTTCGGAAAATATGATGACGTCATCGACATAGACGTAGCATGTTTTCCCAATTTGCTCTCTTAAAACATCGTCTATTGCCCTTTGAAATATACTTGGGGCATTTTTTAGACCAAAAGGAAGCCGACAGAATTCATACTTCCCGTTGTTCACTGAAAAGGCGGTTTTTTCCCTGTCCCTTTCTGCTAATTCGATCTGGTGAAAGCCTGATTTCAAGTCCAGCGTTGTGTAATATTGGGCTTTACCCATGTTTGACAGTATTGTCGAAATTGAGGGTATTGGGTATTTGTCGTTGATGGTTTTTTGGTTCAGTTTCCTGAAATCGATTACCATGCGCTTTTTTTTGTGGCCGAGCTCGTCGACACCTTTTTTGTCAACAACCCAAATGGGATTGTTGTAAGGGGACCTGGACGGTCGAATAATGCCGTTCTCTAGAAGTTGTTGAACTTCTGAGTTTACAAAATCGGCAACACCCATTGGGTATGGGTATAATTTAGAATACACTGGCTCATCATCTGTTCTGATGGTGGCCACAGTGTTGATGTTAAATGGCAGGGATTCGTTAGGATCCGCAAATGCCTTAGATCTTAATTTAATCATTTTATTAAAAGATTCTTTCATTGCGGGGGGCACGTCAACATCATCAACCTTAATAAAATTGACGTTGAAACATTTTTTGAATTGGAGTGGCTCAGTACCGCCATTAAATTTAATTTCGTTCTTTGTGAAATCAAGATTTGCGTCGATTTCCATGAGAAGATCAAGACATATTATTCCATCGAAGTCATTTAATGTCGAAAGGATAAAAAAAAGGCGATTTTACGTTAAATATGTTAATTAAACATTTTTTGTTAATTTGGGTGCCCCCATGGATGGACTTAACCTGGAATGGCTTTTCAACGTTTATGATGTTTTTTAATTCGGGCAAAGGTTTAATATAATTTTTGGACGCTCCTGTATCGATTAATAGTTTAATGAACCGTCCCGCTACATATCGTTTGATGTACGGGAGGTAGGACCTAGTCCTAAAAAATTCAAGGAGTCTTCAACGGAGACGTCGTCTTCAAACAACTTGACACCTTCCTCTGCAGCGGACTGATAATCAATATCATCAGTGTCCTGTTCCTGCATTGTATGGTTTATTTTTTGTCGGCTTTGAGCCGAACTAGGCTTCCTAAAGTTTGTTGGCTGTCGAAACCGTGACATGGTCGGATCGACATCCATGGGTTCGACTTGAGCCTGTTGCTCACGAACCTGGAAACGTTGTTTCGAACTACTTGGATGTGGACTTGGTTGTGGCTGGGTCCCAGACGGACCCGCCTTGTCCCTATTATTCCCAAAGTTGCTTCGCAACTGTGGGAGTCTTGCCTGACTTGTGCCTTCGCTACGTTGATAGCGTGGACGTTTTTCTGGTAATTTCTGACCCTGCCTTTCTTCAGTAGTTTTTGCAAAACTAGCTGCGAACTGAGCATAGTCATTACTGACTTCTGCCTCTAGTGCGATCGCTAATGCTGTGGGTAAGTCCTCAGGCTTGGCTGGGAATACCGCTACTTTGAGGGATTTCTTGAGGCCTGATACAAATGAATGTAAGGCGTCGTCCCTAAACTGTTCATTAAGTGTCTCAGCCTCCTCCGGGCTGTGTGTCATCACGGTCTTGTTTGTTAGAAGAGTTAGTGTCTTCTCGACCAAGTCGTAATATTCTAGCAAAGGCATGTCACCCTGACGTAGGGTGCCAAGTTTCTGCAATACGACGCGCGTTGGTGTTCTATCGGCGTAGGCAAAATCTAGTCTGTCTATGATAGCCTCAAAGTTGAGTGTTGTGTTGTAGGACGTCAGCGTACTACTCGCTGCGCCCTTAACTTTGTTCCGGATAATTCCCACGGCAAGGTAATGTCTGTAACTGCCATTGAAAGGTTTAAAGACTTCGTAAGCGGCAGTGGCCGCTTCACGAAAGGCGGCGTATTCGCCTTGTTTGCCATCGAACTCTGGTAAACATTTTACCATGTCCAGTGGCAGGTCACAACCTACTCCCTCAACAATATTTACCCTTTCATATCGCTTTTTTTCTTTAGTTTTTTCTGTTGAGGCCTGTAATTTTCCGAGTTTTTCCTCGAAAGACTTTGTAATTTTCACAACTTTTTCCTCAAAACGTGTTTCCATCATTGTGGCCTGGTGCAGGAGGGCTGCCTCCATTAATTTAACTAAATCGTCGCCCATTTCGTTTTTGGTATCTGATTTCGTTTCTTTGTAGGACTCAATGAGATCCTCTTCCTCAACTTCGTTAATGTATTCTAGTCCGGCTCTCCACATAAAAATTAGTCAAAATTTGTTTAATGTCCGGTTCAGTAAAATTCAAAAACAGAAAATAAATGCACTTGACTTTTTTTTTAAATAATTTATTTATACCGATCAGCCTGGTATTGATATTCGTTGTGATTTTATATTTATTTATTTTAATTAAGGAAAAAATAATTCAGCACTCCACTTACATAAATTTCATTATCCCTGAACGATGTTTGAACGTGGGTGTGGTGTGAAGGTCTTGGTGATACTTCTTTCTAGTCGCAGCTTCTGTTGTTGATGTTTTGTCGATGATATTTAACTCGCTCAACCTTCAGTTGGGGTCTTTTTTTTGTTGTTGTTGTTGTTGTTGTTTTAGTTTCAATGTTAATATTTTTTAACTCTCTCAACCTTTGGTTGGGGTTTCACTATTTTTATTATTAATATTTTTTAACTCGCTCAACGTTTGGTTGGGGTTTCAATTTTTTTTTAATTATTAATGTTCTTTTAAAGTTTTGTTTTTTTTTTTTTCACTCAATTTTTTAGAGGTGGCACATAAAAAAATGTTCACTTTAAATTATAATATGAACTTTATTCACTTTGTTGAAATTCGCATTTAGTGTGAATTTTTGTTTTAAGTACTTTTAGTTTTAGTTAATCACTTATAGCGTGAGCTAAGTATCTTATAAAAAAAACCTCTTTACGAGGTAAAAGTCTAGTGACGAAAACATTTTAATGCACCAAAATTTCTGATATCCAATTTTGTGACGAATAATATTAAGTTTTACTTAAAAATTACTACAAAAAAATTTGTTTGTCACTCGGCACTGCGCAAAAAATATATATTTATTAGGTATGAAGAAATTAGCGCAATGTGCCGAGTGACAAAAAAATTTTTTTGTAGTAATTTTTAAGTAAAACTTAATATTATTCGTCACAAAATTGGATATCAGAAATTTTGGTGCATTAAAATGTTTTCGTCACTAGACTTTTACCTCGTAAAGAGGTTTTTTTTATAAGATATCAGAAATTTTGGAGATAGATATCAAAAGTTTTGAAAATTGCAATATATTTTGACGGTACAATTTTGTCAAAATCTAACAGAACTCTCAAGCTCTGGCTGCTACGACACGTTGTTGCTGCTGACCTATTCCAATTCTAAGCAAAACGTATATATTCTGTTAACAGGTAATATCTTCCAAACACATCGAAATTTTACAAACTACAATATATTGAAAATTAGAAAAAATCATTACTTGCGTTTTCACAAAAATCGCCTTAATGTGGGAAAAAATACCTTATTTCACCTCTTGCTGTTTACCTTTTATCTTAAAAAAACACTAAAGGTATTCCTAAGAGCCCTTTAAAATACCTTTTCAACGATATATATATCACATCTGTAGCTTTTATCGTTTGGATGATATGGGGGTTCCAATTTTAGCGGTTTTTAGTGATTTCCCGCTAAACTAGCTATTTTTCGAAAAAGTCGAAAAACAAAAGTTTCTATATTTTTGATTATGAAATGATTTATCTGCCGCAAAAAGAATTGCCCACTTGCAAGCAGTATCTTTCCACATGCACTGCAAGCAGTGTACATACTGCATATGTACATGCAGTAGTGTAAAGGTGTAAGGTATATTCAGTTAATAGGTAATATCTTGCCCAAACGAATTTTGACAGATATGTGTTATATGTCAAAAAACGCGTAATTGAATTCTCTACAACATGCAGTATATTTAAAAGTGATTTGATGTGTAGATTTTTCTTAAATCGCCAAAATGTGGAAATAAATACCTTATTTCACCTGTAGCTGTTTACCTTTTTACTTAAAAAAAAAACTTTGAAGGTATGCCTAAAAGCCCTTCAAATCACCTTTCCAACGACATATAGAACAGATCTGTGGCTCCTATCGTTTGGATGCTATGGGGGGTTCAATTTTAGCGGTTTTTAGCGATTTCCCGCTAAACTAGCTATTTTTTGAAAAAGTCGTAGAACAAACGTTTCTAGATTTTTTATCGGGAACAAGTCCTCATTCAAACTTTTAAGCTAAATCATCGCTTTGATCTATACAAACAAACAGACAAACAAACAGACTGACTTTTCATCTCGTTTTGAAAAGGGCACCAAAAATTTCGAAATTAATTATCTTCTGAACCAGTGGTCGGATTTTGATGATCAAGGTGTCATTCGACGCGTATTTTTGATAAATATAGTGAAAAATTATAAAAAAAATCTAAAAGGCTCCAACGGCCCCATTTGCTCCAATCATTTAAATTTTGTCCCTCCCACTTACACCTGTTTATCTCACGAACCATGTAAGTTTTCAAAAGTCTTAGTATGCACATTTTTAAGTTAGATTGATACCTTTCGATCGGTATATAATTCAACCCGATCGGACAGTCATAGCAAATTTTCCATTCTTCCTGTGTATATATGCTAGTCGCTTTCGCACCCTTCGTGCTGCTTTCGTCACTAGCGCGGACTGCCGTCCGCAGTGATGATTTTTATTTTAATTTTGATTTTTTATGAATCACTTATAGCGTGAGCTAAGTTCGATTTTTGTTTTAGTCAATTTAATATCTTTATCACTTGTAGCGTAAGCTACGTATGATTTTTGTTTGAGTCAATTTAATTTTTTTTTGACAAAAAAAGATTTTGTTGATCACTGTAATGACAACGTTTTGTTTTAACGCGAACAAACTTTTTACTTGCGGCGTGAGCTAGCGTAGTATTTATAATTTTTCGCGGAGTTTAATGCCGTTGGGCGCCAATTAAGATAAGACTGTTTGATTATTTAGTTATAATCATTTAAATCATTTATTTGACTGGATAGCTCCAGGGTTCTTATTAAACTGAATTACAAATCTTTCTTAAGCTAACATGAAACATTGACTGCACTGCAGTGACGTCGACAGATTGCTGACTACGCGCCTCGTGCCGTTCTTCAGCGGCTACTTGCCGCGCATAGCGAAGGGATCATATTACTTCGCTGAGCTGTTGACCGGCCGGCGATGTGGAGTTGGCAATGCATGATCAGCGTTTCTGCGGCAGAGTGTCGCAACAATGTCGCGACGGCATCCGGTTGCTTAGTTGAACCTAGCTGGTGTTAACTTATACATAAATTACACTAGTTTACAAAATTAAAACTTTTTTTTGCAAAGTAAATCAAAGTATTTTTATCTTATGGAGTTTGGCTCGCTAAACACGAAAACAGCATTTAAATTTTTTTTTATGGAAGCGTAACTATTTACATAAAAAAAAACTTTGAAGGTTTTTAGCGATTCAAGTTCTCTTTCAAATTTTTAAGCTATATAAGCGATTTAATACAAACGGACAAACAAACAGACTGACTTTTATCTCATTATTTTTTGAACTAGTTAACGGATTTTGATGTTCAAGGTGTCATTCGACGATTATTTTTGATTAGAATAGTAAACAATTTAAAAAGGCTCCAACGGCCCCATTTGCTCCAATCATTTATATTTTGTCCCTCCCACTTACACCTGTTTATCCCAGGTGAGTTTGCAAAAGTCTTAGTATGCACATTTGTAAGTTAAACTTATACATTTCGTATGGTACATAACTCGACCTGATCGGACAGTCATAGCAAATTTTCCATTCTTTCTGAATATATTGCTAGTCGCCTTCGCACCCTTCGTGCTGCTTTCGTCACTAGCCGCCACTATCACTGCCGTCCGCAGTGATAAAATAGTGCTCTTGTTAATGCATATTTGATTTATGGGAGTAGACAGTGCCATATGATTGTCTAAAAATATGAAAATTTGGTTTCAATCATAAAAATATGTTTATTTTTTTATAAAGAACTAAATTATTTAAAAAATAAATTGTTTAACTAAAAAAAAAATTAAAATTATACTTTCTTAGATGGCAGAATCAAATGAACAGACCCAGACAAACAGTAAATATTTGAATTAAATTTAATATTAAACTTTTGCGTTGAAATTGAGAAATTTTAACCATGTTTTTTTATTTTAAATTAAAGTAATCAATCAGCTCTTCGACCTGGTTAGGGCGATGACCGTGGTCATCGAGAATCAGACAGCGGTCTTGCAGGAAATGGTGATAAGGGGACAAGCCACGCCTGAGGTGGAGAGGCCAACCGTCCCAATTGCTTTGGGTGACGAATTGAGGGAGGTGGAGAGGCCAACCGTCCCAATTTCTTCGGAAGAAGAATTGAGGTCAACCTTCCCGATTTCTTCGGAAGAAGAATTGAGGCAGGTTGACCGAAGATAGGGATATTTACGTAAGTACAAGCTAATTAACTTATATCTTAGCTTTTCACTAATAAACCAATTTTCCATTATTTGCAGATAAACAAGATGAGTTGTTTAAGAACGCTGTCTCCAAAAGCCTCAAGCTCATCTTATCGGAAGATGCTTTACAGGAAAGTATACAACATATCGGCTTGATCGTCCGTCCCAAAGAGGTGGTGAGGTTCTAATTGCTGTAGACTCCAACCTCTCTTCAGAAGAAATACATTCCGCTAGTCTGAATAACATTGAATTTATATCTATAAAAATATGTTTCCGTGACGTATTTTTATACGTTACATGCTCATACATTTCTCCATCTTCTGATATATCCGTTTATCTTAATCATATATCTGCAATTAAATCCGTCAATAATCTGCTTTCTGACAAAGACCACCTCATAGTTCTTGGTGAATTTAATTTGCCAACAACAACGTGGTTACTTAATAATGAGCATGGCGTTATCGATGGATTATTTGACATATCTGCTTTGGCGAACTTTTTTTGTTTTCAAGAGCATCAATAAAACATTTAAATAATTTATTTTTTTTCTTTTCAACTTTATTTTTGCACCAGGCGACTAAAAATTTGAACCATGCTGTCCATGGCTGTAGCAGACCTATCTGCAGCTTCGGCCAACTTAACCATCGAATCGGCTGCTGTGCTGCTAATATCTTCCATTCTCTGGCGATGCATATTCAGAGAGCTGGGTTTTGGCTTCGGCTTTGGCGTTGACGAAACTGCGGATGAGGCGAAGCTGTCAGCGGAGTGTTCGCCAAGGGTATCCAAGCTTGACTCGTCCACATTAAGGTTCCAAGAGTAGGCACTCTCCTCAAACTGCTCACCTAAAAAGACGTCTTTATAATTTTATTTAAAAAATTTGGTTGATTAAATTACTTACCCAAACTTTCCTCAACCACCCATTCTGAGTGAATGGCTTTTGATACCGAAAGCATCTTGGAGAGCTTGCCAAAGTGCACCCAGGTTGAGGGTGATCCGCCAGACAGGCCAACTTCATTTTTCTCTTGACTGCAATATAAAAATAGAAATAATTAAATAAATAAATACATCGTTATAATTGTAATAAATTAATTTAACATACCTGTATCTCTTCTTTAGCGACTCTATTTTTTTTTACCTCCAGCGCAGTCAATTCCATTCCAAATTCGGACATCTTATTAGCCATTTCGGAATATATATGTACATTTTTCCTGGCCCCGCGCAGATCAGCCATGCTCTCCTCCCAAGCCTCTACAAAAAGGCTTTCCAAAGGCTCAGTCCATCTCTTGCGCTTCCTAGTGTTATCTTTTTCCTCTATTTTAAATATAAATTATTATACAAATGGTATATACAAAAAATTACAATTATAAAAATATTCATACTTATTTTGATTTGAATTGTCATTTTTTTTGTGGTGGCAAATCGATTATTTATCAATTTTGACCTGTGCTGCCACCTTTTTTTTTGTCAAAAATCGGCCGGTAATGACGCCGGTATCAATACCGGCACGCCGTAGAGCCTTTATATTTGAACCTAACTGGTAACCTATGGTAAAGACCTACTTACGGGCCTTATACCGGCTTTTTTTCGTTACGGCCTCATACGGGTCTCAGTGTAAATTGCCTATAAGCGGCGGAGTCCAAGTAATAGGTGCTAGGCACGCGAAACGGGAGATCGGGGTTCGAATCCCGGTCCGGTCGATGCAGATGATTTTTAATTTTTTATTATTTTTCGTTCATTTGAATTGTCAGTCTAATGCTAGAGACACGCGCGGGCGTGTGTTCGATTCCTGAATATGTCAAAGAATTTTTTTCGTTTTCAAAAATATTTTTACTTTGAATAAATTTTTAAAATTTAAAGATAATGTATAAATTGGTTAAAATCACTCATTTATATTATTATATTATATTGAATTGCATTGGCATCAAATCTTTTGCGAGCCGAGGCCACTGGGTCGTCCACTGTCGAGTGCAATCTACTGATCCGCTTGTTTTATTTTATTTGATTTTATTTTTAGGTTAAAATCTAGATTATATTTTTTAAATTTGTTTACTTTTTCTTTTTGGTTTTACATATTTTTTTTATTTTAGTTTAATTTTCAAAATTTTTAATAATTTTGTTTTACTTAAAAAAATAATAATTCTAAGACAATCGGGGGTGCCACAGAAATCGCTTTCGCTTGAATTTCTCCTCAATTTCATTTCGCTGGGCCACAGGTCAAATCGCAGAATAAATTTACGCGTATTAAACTAGCGCTAAAATCGCTAGCGTCCGATGCTGCCACCTAGTCCGATTCAGATATTCGAAGTCAGGGTCAGCGATGCCACATTTTTTAGTCAGAATTCGAAGTAAGGTATTTAAAAAAAAAATGGAACCACTTCAGTGTTCTTTAAATTAAGCTTTACAAAAATAGGTCTTTTGAGATAAATCAAGTTTTACCGATAAAAACCTTAAACTTATTGTGCAATTTGTGAAAACATTTTTCACGAAGAGCTGCCAGACTAATGGCAGACAATTGCTAGAGTTGTCGAGGAATTTTTATTTTTTCGCGCCAATTACTTTTAAATGTTTTTCTGCTAAACAAATTCAATTATTACATAAATAAATTAAATTATATTAATTAAAGAAGAAAAAAATTAAAAGCCTGTTGTTCTGCAATTATAAACTTAAAAAAGCTGCTATGCGAAACCTTGGGTAATTTAATCTGAGAAGGTGTCAACCCTAAGCAGCCTAGCTCGAAAAGGTTGGTGAAAATGCTAAAAAATATTAAATCATTCGAAGTTCTGTGGCACCTCGGAAATTTCCGTGCGGAATTGCTTTCTGCGGAATTCTATTTCGCTTGCGATTTCTGTGGTACCCCGGAATATTTATTTACTTCCGCTACCATATATGTATATATGTGAAAGCAAATTAGAGTTTTCTAAAAGATGGCTGCACAGACCGGTTGAACGTTCGTCAGGAAATCTGCATATTTTTCTTTACAAAAAGTCCCACTGGGTTGTCCTCACAAAAAGGAATAGCGGAATCTATTGTCCTTTTTGCTTTTTGTTATCGGCACGCATCGCTTTGTCTGCGAGTCTAATTCTTAATTCGCAAGCTGAGCACGCGCATCAAGTCATAATTATTCGACTTTATTCGAAAGCAACAAAAAGTTCAGGTAAGTAAAGGGATTTTGTGAGTGATAACAAATAATGTATACATACATGTATGTACATAAAGATACATAATTTAATTTGTGCAAGTTGGTGCTGCCAGTTTTATGTGTTCAATCGAGCAGCAACAATTGCAATACAATTACCATTTATACATATGAACATACATATATAAATATTGCTGCTCTTTAGTTCTGGAATTCCTTTTCCTCGACTCTGCCTTACTGTTGTTCTTATTTGATGACGTTTTGTTGTTATACCCTGTGCCTATTGAAAATGGTCAGATATCTGAACCAAACTGACAGAATATGCATATGGGATATCTGATATCCAATTTTGTGACGAATAATATAAAGTTTGACATATACATAAATTACACTAGTTTACAAAATTAAAACTTTTTTTTGCAAAGTAAATCAAAGTATTTTTATCTTATGGAGTTTGGCTCGCTAAACACGAAAACAGCATTTAAATTTTTTTTTATGGAAGCGTAACTATTTACATAAAAAACAAGTGGGAAAGGCTATAGTCGAGCTCCCGACTATAGGATACCCGTTACTTACCTAAATAAATTAAACTTTTTTTTTATTGCATGCTTTTAGGCATTTTAATTGCTTAAAAGCTTTAATCAGCCAGTACCACCTTTCTGTTTGTCCGATCTTTTTGGGATTTAATAGGATGATAGGTAGTAACAGTAGCTAACGTTCACCGTTTAAAAAAACATAATATCTTGAAAAATGTGCGTGTGGTGGATTTTCGCGATTTACGGAGGCGGAAAGGGGCGTGGCAAAATTTTGAAACAAACTTGACCTGCGTGGGGTTTATAGAAATCTGTGTGCCAAATTTGGTTGCTCTAGCTCTTATAGTCTCTGAGATCTAGGCGCTCACACAGACGGACAGACGGACGGACGGACAGACGGACATGGCTATATCGACTCGGCTGTTGATGCTGATCAAGAATATATATACTTTATAGGGTCGGAGATGCTTCCTTCTCCCTGTTACATACATTGCAACGAATACAATATCCCCTTTTACTTATTTTTAATAAGTAACGGGTATAAAAACTTTGAAGGTTTTTAGCGATTCAAGTTCTCTTTCAAATTTTTAAGCTATATAAGCGATTTAATACAAACGGACAAACAAACAGACTGACTTTTATCTCATTATTTTTTGAACTAGTTAACGGATTTTAATGTTCAAGGTGTCATTCGACGATTATTTTTGATTAGAATAGTAAACAATTTAAAAAGGCTCCAACGGCCCCATTTGCTCCAATCATTTATATTTTGTCCCTCCCACTTACACCTGTTTATCCCAGGTGAGTTTGCAAAAGTCTTAGTATGCACATTTGTAAGTTAAACTTATACCTTTCGTATGGTACATAACTCGACCTGATCGGACAGTCATAGCAAATTTTCCATTCTTTCTGAATATATTGCTAGTCGCCTTCGCACCCTTCGTGCTGCTTTCGTCACTAGCGCGGACTGCCGTCCGCAGTGATAAAATAGTGCTCTTGTTAATGCATATTTGATTTATGGGAGTAGACAGTGCCATATGATTGTCTAAAAATATGAAAATTTGGTTTTAATCATAAAAATATGTTTATTTTTTTATAAAAAACTAAATTATTTAAAAAATAAATTGTTTAACTAAAAAAAAATTAAAATTATACTTTCTTAGATGGCAGAATCAAATGAACAGACCCAGACAAACAGTAAATATTTGAATTAAATTTAATATAAAACTTTTGCGTTGAAATTGAGAAATTTTAACCATGTTTTTTTATTTTAAATTAAAGTAATCAATCAGCTCTTCGACCTGGTTAGGGCGATGACCGTGGTCATCGAGAATCAGACAGCGGTCTTGCAGGAAATGGTGATAAGGGGACAAGCCACGCCTGAGGTGGAGAGGCCAACCGTCCCAATTGCTTTGGGTGACGAATTGAGGGAGGTGGAGAGGCCAACCGTCCCAATTTCTTCGGAAGAAGAATTGAGGTCAACCTTCCCGATTTCTTCGGAAGAAGAATTGAGGCAGGTTGACCGAAGATAGGGATATTTACGTAAGTACAAGCTAATTAACTTATATCTTAGCTTTTCACTAATAAACCAATTTTCCATTATTTGCAGATAAACAAGATGAGTTGTTTAAGAACGCTGTCTCCAAAAGCCTCAAGCTCATCTTATCGGAAGATGCTTTACAGGAAAGTATACAACATATCGGCTTGATCGTCCGTCCCAAAGAGGTGGTGAGGTTCTAATTGCTGTAGACTCCAACCTCTCTTCAGAAGAAATACATTCCGCTAGTCTGAATAACATTGAATTTATATCTATAAAAATATGTTTCCGTGACGTATTTTTATACGTTACATGCTCATACATTTCTCCATCTTCTGATATATCCGTTTATCTTAATCATATATCTGCAATTAAATCCGTCAATAATCTGCTTTCTGACAAAGACCACCTCATAGTTCTTGGTGAATTTAATTTGCCAACAACAACGTGGTTACTTAATAATGAGCATGGCGTTATCGATGGATTATTTGACATATCTGCTTTGGCGAACTTTTTTTGTTTTCAAGAGCATCAATAAAACATTTAAATAATTTATTTTTTTTCTTTTCAACTTTATTTTTGCACCAGGCGACTAAAAATTTGAACCATGCTGTCCATGGCTGTAGCAGACCTATCTGCAGCTTCGGCCAACTTAACCATCGAATCGGCTGCTGTGCTGCTAATATCTTTCATTCTCTGGCGATGCATATTCAGAGAGCTGGGTTTTGGCTTCGGCTTTGGCGTTGACGAAACTGCGGATGAGGCGAAGCTGTCAGCGGAGTGTTCGCCAACGGTATCCAAGCTTGACTCGTCCACATTAAGGTTCCAAGAGTAGGCACTCTCCTCAAACTGCTCACCTAAAAAGACGTCTTTATAATTTTATTTAAAAAATTTGGTTGATTAAATTACTTACCCAAACTTTCCTCAACCACCCATTCTGAGTGAATGGCTTTAAATACCGAAAGCATCTTGGAGAGCTTGCCAAAGTGCACCCAGGTTGAGGGTGATCCGCCAGACAGGCCAACTTCATTTTTCTCTTGACTGCAATATAAAAATAGAAATAATTAAATAAATAAATACATCGTTATAATTGTAATAAATTAATTTAACATACCTGTATCTCTTCTTTAGCGACTCTATTTTTTTTTACCTCCAGCGCAGTCAATTCCATTCCAAATTCGGACATCTTATTAGCCATTTCGGAATATATATGTACATTTTTCCTGGCCCCGCGCAGATCAGCCATGCTCTCCTCCCAAGCCTCTACAAAAAGGCTTTCCAAAGGCTCAGTCCATCTCTTGCGCTTCCTAGTGTTATCTTTTTCCTCTATTTTAAATATAAATTATTATACAAATGGTATATACAAAAAATTACAATTATAAAAATATTCATACTTATTTTGATTTGAATTGTCATTTTTTTTGTGGTGGCAAATCGATTATTTATCAATTTTGACCTGTGCTGCCACCTTTTTTTTTGTCAAAAATCGGCCGGTAATGACGCCGGTATCAATACCGGCACGCCGTAGAGCCTTTATATTTGAACCTAACTGGTAACCTATGGTAAAGACCTACTTACGGGCCTTATACCGGCTTTTTTTCGATACGGCCTCATACGGGTCTCAGTGTAAATTGCCTATAAGCGGCGTAGTCCAAGTAATAGGTGCTAGGCACGCGAAACGGGAGATCGGGGTTCGAATCCCGGTCCTGTCGATGCAGATGATTTTTAATTTTTTATTATTTTTCGTTCATTTGAATTGTCAGTCTAATGCTAGAGACACGCGAGGGGCGTGTGTTCGATTCCTGAATATGTCAAAGAATTTTTTTCGTTTTCAAAAATATTTTTACTTTGAATAAATTTTTAAAATTTAAAGATAATGTATAAATTGGTTAAAATCACTCATTTATATTATTATATTATATTGAATTGCATTGGCATCAAATCTTCTGCGAGCCGAGGCCACTGGGTCGTCCACTGTCGAGTGCAATCTACTGATCCGCTTGTTTTATTTTATTTGATTTTATTTTTAGGTTAAAATCTAGATTATATTTTTTAAATTTGTTTACTTTTTCTTTTTGGTTTTACATATTTTTTTTATTTTAGTTTAATTTTCAAAATTTTTAATAATTTTGTTTTACTTAAAAAAATAATAATTCTAAGACAATCGGGGGTGCCACAGAAATCGCTTTCGCTTGAATTTCTCTTCAATTTCATTTCGCTGGACCACAGGTCAAATCGCAGAATAAATTTACGCGTATTAAACTAGCGCTAAAATCGCTAGCGTCCGATGCTGCCACCTAGTCCGATTCAGATTTTCGAAGTCAGGGTCAGCGATGCCACATTTTTTAGTCAGAATTCGAAGTAAGGTATTTAAAAAAAAAATGGAACCACTTCAGTGTTCTTTAAATTAAGCTTTACAAAAATAGGTCTTTTGAGATAAATCAAGTTTTAACTTTAACTTATATCTTAGCTTTTCACTAATAAACCAATTTTCCATTATTTGCAGATAAACAAGATGAGTTGTTTAAGAACGCTGTCTCCAAAAGCCTCAAGCTCATCTTATCGGAAGATGCTTTACAGGAAAGTATACAACATATCGGCTTGATCGTCCGTCCCAAAGAGGTGGTGGGGTTCTAATTGCTGTAGACTCCAACCTCTCTTCAGAAGAAATACATTCCGCTAGTCTGAATAACATTGAATTTATATCTATAAAAATATGTTTCCGTGACGTATTTTTATAAGTTACATGCTCATACATTTCTCCATCTTCTGATATATCCGTTTATCTTAATCATATATCTGCAATTAAATCCGTCAATAATCTGCTTTCTGACAAAGACCACCTCATAGTTCTTGGTGAATTTAATTTGCCAACAACAACGTGGTTACTTAATAATGAGCATGGCGTTATCGATGGATTATTTGACATATCTTTGTGTCAAATTAACCACCTTAAAAATTCTTTAAGCCGGCAGCTAGACTTATGTTTTGTTTGGGATCCGGCTAGTGTAGTCCTGTTAAGAGCCGAACCACTCACATATCCTGAATCACTCACATATCCCTATCATCCAACTTTAGAATTGGTGATCGCCCAAGGCACAATAATAACAAATTTTCTTACTAAGCCAACTGTTCGAGCTCGCCAATTATGTAATGCTGACTTTTCGAAATTGAACGAGCTTCTCAGCCAAACTGATTGGTCTGATTTATATGTCTGTACTGATTTGAGCTTCGCCATTAAACTATTATATAATAGACTGAATGCGTGTCTTGATGCCTGCATTCCTTCAGCTTATCCGACTAGGTCTAATAAACCTTCATGGTTTTCTAAACAACTTTCTCACCTAAAAAGCTTAAAGTCGAGACTTTATGAAAAGTTTAACGAATCAGGTTCTTCTTCTGCCTTTTCTCGCTATTTAATTGCTCGGGCCAACTTCATCGAGCTAAATGTGATAAAATCAATTCTGCTCCTAAAAAGCATGAAGGTGGCCTAAGATGGGCTTGCCCTGTGTGTTTTGGGGTGCAATTTGATTTTACCAGAATGTACAATTCTGTCCGTGTTAAATTCTTAAAGCTAAATAAGGCAGCTAAGCTTCTTGCGAGTGATTTTGACTCAAGCTCTGAATTGCTAAGTCAATTCAATTTTGGGTCAACATCAAATCATTGCACTGATGTTCCGTCTGTTTCTATTTCTTCTGAACTGCGTTCTCCCAATACCAATCCACAAATTCCTTCATTAGATGTATCTTCTACTCTCTCTTTATCGCCTTCTCCCAGTAGATTTTCTAATCGCTCATCTACCCCTTCACTGGATGCATCCGCTCCCCCAGCCACTGATTTAAATACTGTTGCTGGAACTGCGGAAATTGCCTCTGGCCGTCGGAGGAGATCCTCCCGCACCTTGGCTCCCTCTGCTACAGTGATTAACATTATTCCCCCGACTCCCCCTATTCCTCCTACACTATCTGTTGTAGCACCTCGTAGACAAGTTTTCGTGTCTAGACTCTCTTCTGACACAACTTGTGAAACTGTAGCTTCCTATATAGCCAGTAAATCTTCTGCTAATGTATCCGTTACTAAATTTAACTTCTCTGTACCTCGTGAAATTTCCTCATTTAAAATCAGTGTCCCTAACGACGTGTTTCCTACCATATGTGATTCAAATTTTTGGCCGCCTCATATGATTGTTCATGAGTTTAAGCCAAAAAAGCGAACGCATCCTTCACCAATAGCTCTTGTAAATAACTTATCTCCAAATTCTACTCCAAAAAACTAGATTGTCTTACTATACAGTACCAAAATGTTAGAGGACTTCTTTCAAAACTCCAACATTTGTATTTGTGTAGCACTTCTTTCGAGTCTGACATTATCGTTTTTTCTGAAACTTGGCTAAATTCTACTATCTCCGATAGTGAAATTTTTTCAAACAATTTCGTATTATATAGAAAAGATCGGTCGATTCGTCGTGGTGGTGGTGTCCTAATTTCTATCAAATCTACTCTAAACTCAGAAGTCATAATCCTTAACTCTTCTATCGATGCTGAAATAGTTGCTGTTAAAGTAACTCTTCCTTCATCTACTCTTTTCATAACCTGTTCTTATATTCCTCCTGCTTCTGATATACAAGTCTATATGCAACATATTGACTGTATCAACGAAGTATTTTCCCAAGCGCGTGACAATGATGCTGTCGTTGTGATGGGTGATTTTAACTTGCCCTCCATCGAATGGTCATTTTTCAGCAGCGCAAACTACCTTACTCCATCCTCTCAACACGACTTTTTAGATCATTTATTAGACTTTCCTCTTTTTCAAATAAATGCTGTTACTAACAGTCTAAATAGAACCCTAGATCTTGTTTTCATTAACGATTATCTAAATGCTTCCATCTCCAGGTCGATTCCTATATCTGTGCCTGAAGATCCTTACCATCCCACATTAGAAATTTCTCTCTTTGTTCCTAAACCTTTTAATACACCCGCACCCATATCCTCTGCGCCCCACCGCTGCTTTCGCAAAGGTAATTATATTCATCTTAATCAACTGCTTTCTGCAATTGATTGGTCCTCGGTTGACAATGCAGCTGACATTGATAGCGCTTTAAACTCATTCTATTTAATACTTAATTCCTTATTAGACATAACTATTCCCAACTCTTATCGACCATCTACTTCTTCTAAACCACCATGGTTTTCACCCAGACTCTCAAACTTAAAAAATATTAAATCTAAATGTTTTAAAAAGTTTAAGATGTCTGGTTCCAGCCTTGATCTATCTAAATACTCTATTGCTAAATCTAATTTCTTCCTTCTTAACACTCAATGTTATTCTGCTTATATTTCCCGCTGTAAAAGTCAATTTTCATATAACCCTAAATTATTTTACTCTTTTGTTAATTCTAAGCGTAAATCAACGCGTCTTCCTTCTTCTTTTTTCCTTGGTTCTGAAAAAGCAGGTAATGACTCAGCTGCTGCTGATCTATTTGCCAAATTTTTTCAATCCACCTATTCCCCTATTCTTTCTACTAATTCTTCATATCCCTATAACATTAGTTCATCTTCGATTATTTTTGCTCCCCTCATCTCCGAATCTTCCTTATTATCAGCTATTAGGTCTATTAAAGTCTCCTACTCCCCTGGACCTGATAATATCCCAAGTTGTGTATTGAGAGAATGCAGTTCTTCTTTACTTTATCCTTTACTTAAGCTCTTTAATCTTTCAATTACCACCGGGGTATTTCCATCTGTTTGGAAAGAATCTTTTATTATACCCTTGCACAAAAAAGGTGGTAAGTCTGATGTATCTAATTACAGAGGTATTGCAAAGTTGTCGGCTATTCCAAAGCTTTTTGAGAAAATTATCTCAGCAAATTTGCAACACCTCTGTAAATCTGTCATCTCCCCCTTTCAACATGGATTTATCAAGAGTCGGTCTACTACGACCAACTTGTTGGAATTTTCATGCCTTATTAATGATGCATTCCAGAGGAAAATGCAAACTGATGTCATTTATACTGATTTCAGTAAAGCATTTGACTCAGTGAATCATGATCTTTTACTTTTTAAACTTGGTTGCATTGGATTTCCTTCTCCTTTACTTTTCTGGATCTCTTCTTATTTAAAGAATAGAACACAGAAAGTTCTACTCAGATCTACCATATCTAAACCTGTTTCTGTAACTTCTGGAGTTCCTCAAGGTAGTCACCTGGGGCCCTTATTCTTTACACTTTTTATTAACGACCTTCCGTCTATTTTATTAAACTCTCGCATACTAATGTATGCTGACGATGTAAAACTTATCCTGTCTTTTAACGATCCTGCTCAGCTTGATCTACTTCAAAATGATCTAAATTCTATGCAACTTTGGTGCTTGGCTAATCATCTTCCTCTAAACTGTTCTAAGTGTATGTTCATGTCTTTTAGTCGCTTAAAACCCTTTCTTGGTTCTTATACGATTGATAATGTTCCATTACAACGTATATACACCGTTAAAGATCTGGGTGTTCTATTCGATTCTAAACTTAACTTTAATCTTCATATTTCTTCTATCATTAACGTAGCCAAGGGCGTGCTTGGATTCATAAAGCGTTGGTCGAAAGAATTTAACGATCCTTTCACTACCAAACTCCTTTATGTATCCCTTGTACGTCCTATTCTAGAATATTGCTCATGTATTTGGTCCCCTCAATATAGGAACAACGAGGTCCGTATTGAGTCGATCCAGAAGCAATTTCTTCTCTTTGCTCTACGTAGTTTAAATTGGGATCCCAATCTTCGCCTACCTTCTTATTCCAGTAGACTTTTACTTATAAACCTTCCTTCACTATCTGATCGTAGAAAAATGCTTAGTGTATTATTTATACATAATCTTATTAATGGTAACATTGATTCTTCTTTTCTTTTAAGTCATCTTAACTTCTCTATTCCTTGTAGACCAACTAGAAACTTTCTTCCATTATCTCTTCCTATTTGCACCACTGATTATGCTTTGCACAATCCTTTTCGTGTTTTATGCACGTGTTATAATTCTCTCTTTCATGTGTTCTCTTTGGAACACACTCTGTCTTCTATTAAAATTTGTATTCTCTGTCACCTACGGTCCATCTCTGGCCAACTCTAACTTCGTGTCTTACACCTCAATTCTGTCTACTCTACTCTTATTCATATTCTTCTTTGTTCTGTTGATCTTAAATCTTCTGTCTTTTCACTTGACCTTCTATATTTTTCTACTTTCTATTTCCTATGAAATTTGCAACCAACCCTAGCTGTGAACAGGGGCATAGCTTGCCGGACCGGCTAATAAACTTCCCCCATCGGGTTGCATTTTTCATCCTTACTCTCCATTTAATTTTAAGTTTAAATTAAGTCTTATTTATTAATTCTATCTTTAATTCTTCACTTTTCCTATCCAGAATTAGGCTCTAATAACGCCACTGACAGACCTTGGCTGTGAATAGGGGCATAGCTCGCCGGACTGGCAAATAAAACTCCCCCATCGTGTCGGTGACGTTATTAGACTAAACTTGTAAGTTCATTTAGGCTTTCTGTTCTTTATAAATTCTTATATTATTGTAATATCTATTCTATATTGTATTTGTTTTAAACTTTTGGCAGCAATGTTTGCTTTAAATAAATAAATAAATAAATAAATAAATGCCACGTGTTATAGAACATTTTTATCTTGCTGTAGGGTACGACTCTTCCTATCCTAATCTCACCCCGGGCCGGACTAAGAGTGTCACTCGTACCGTGCTGAGAGTCAGCCTGGCTGGGGGCCCGGGTCAAAAACTAGCTCAGTCGCTAACGGTGGGCTCAGGCAAGTGGCGACCGCCTGTTCTAACCAGCCTTATCCGGGCATGCGGACCTCTGCTCGGATGGACCTCACCCTTGTCGCGCTACTCGTGGGATCTTTTATGGATAAAAAGAATAAAAAAATGAAACTCCCGCAGGATCTCCCTGCGGAAAGTGTTGCAAGACACTTCGAGGACCGTCACCTTGATAGGGAGCGGCCCTCCAACGTGGTAGACCATCCTCCACGCAGCCAAGCTCCGGCTCCAAATAGGAGAGTGCCACCGGCACAGTACAGACGGCCAAGTCTGCAGGCTTCGCGGCAACATGCGCAAAGGAGCACGGTAGGTCAATCCCGACCGTTGCGCCCTGCGCTAGCCGCTGACAGACGGCAGGGACAACAACGCCCGCCGCCGAAAAAGGACCTTTCAGGTCTAGGGGAACCGGGTGGACTGGATGACCCCCACAGGCGTAATCTCTGTGGATCACGGGTCAAATGGTACATCCGGTATCTCCAGCAGGGAATGTCTCAGGAGGAGGCGTTGGCCAAGGCGAAAGAGCCAAGAACGACGGCAGCCGAAGACAGGACACCTGCCAAAAGGTCGAGCAGTGCGCTTACACCGCCAACCGACACCCCCAAAAGGGTGCGCGCGGCGGAGCCAACTGCTCAGAGACCAAGAGCAGCACCTGTCAGAGCAGAGCACAGATCCCCAACATCAGGACGGCAGGAAGCTCTGGATGAGCGCCCCAGCACGTCAGTAGCAGCAGCGGCAGCAGCAGCTGAACAAACAGCCAGGGAGTCCACCTCCTCAGCGCCCACTGAGCCTCGCGCGTCCTACGCGGCTGTCGCGAGAAAGGTGAAAGTGGCCGTGTTGCCTGCGGATTATCCCCAGGTAATTCTCAGTCGCGGGGACTTGTCCGCGCTTGAGGAGGCCATCCTGGATCAGGTCATCCTGACAGGGTGGGACACTGCTGTCTCGTTCGTTGGCATCCATTTCAGGGTGGGCCACCTGGTGATCGACTGCACGGACGAGAACTCTGCAGACTGGCTGTTGACGGTAGCATCAAAGCTACACTCTTGGAAGGGCGTACCCCTTGATTGCAAGATGGGGGATGACATCCCGTCACCCCACAACATCACGCTCTACCTGCCGAGAAGTGCGGACAGGACAACCGACGACCTGCTGGTTATGCTGAGCAACCAGAACAGGATCGAGACTGGCGCATGGAGGGTCATCTCAAGGAAGGAAGAAGGAGGAGGAGCCCTCCTGGTACTAGGCATCGATGAGATGGCCAAGAACGACATTGTGACCAGAGGTCACAAGCTTTTCTTTCGCTTCGGGAAAATCCCCGTTAGTGGACTGAAAAAACCAGTAGAGAAGGATGGTATGAGGACCCCATCTGGAACGACCGCACCCGCGAGCGAGGATCTCCCTCCCGCGGGAATGAGCAAGGAGCTGTCCCCGGCGGCAGTTGGATCCAGTGTTGGTCCGGCAGATCCTTCCAATTCGTTGGAAGATCTGGCGGAGGACGAAGATCTGGCGGATCTAACACTGGATCCCGCTTCTGTTGAGGAGATGGATCAGCAGCTGGCCATGTCGTCGCAGGAGGTGCTGGACGAGCTGAAAGAAGCTGACGTCACCTTGACGTCATGCGATGACGAGGGGAACTCCCGGCCCCCCTCGTCATGTGATATGGAGCCGCTGATATAGTGCGATGACGCAAGTTATCAGCACTAAGCTAGCCCAGGTGAACATCCACCGTGCGAAGGCGGCCTCGGCCGTCCTAGCCAGGATGTTCACCAACCAACACCTTGGGCTAGCACTAGTACAGGAGCCATGGGTGAACAATGGCATCAAAGGCCTGTACACAGCGGACTCAAAGGTAATCTGGGACCAAAGAGATCCAGTACCAAGAACGTGTATAATGGTGAGGAAGAGTATTAACTATACCATCCTTTCAGAATTCCTAAGCAGGGACTGCGTGCCAATAGCCGTGCAGACGGCCGGAAGCGCCCGTACCACCGTGGTGGCCTCGGCGTATTTCGCCGGCGATGGAGCCTGTCCACCAACGGAAATCGTTGGGCTGGCGGAGTATTGCGCCAGGAGGAAACTTCCCCTAATCATCGGGTGTGATGCCAACGCACATCATGTGGTCTGGGGAAGCACAGACACAAATACAAGAGGTGAGTACCTTTTTGACTTTATATTTAGATATAATTTAGAAATTGGAAATGTCGGTGCCACACCGACATTCGTAACTAGAGTCAGGGAAGAAGTACTAGACGTCACCCTGATAAGTAGGTGCCTTAAACCACACCTAAGAAACTGGCATGTCTCTTCGGATGAATCTATGTCCGATCATAGAATCATCCTATTTGAGCTGCAGGTCAATATGGACAGTAGCACACCAGCCCGTAACCCCAGAATGACAAACTGGGACAGGTTTAAAACGACCCTACAACTCAATCTATCCAATGAAAGGACGGGTATACCCCGTTCTCAATTGGAACTAGAAAGAGTGGTAGGCAATATAAACAGCAGCATAACAGATGCCTTTGAAGAAAGCTGTCCTCTTGGAAGGAAGCGCAAGGAAACAGATGCCCCTTGGTGGAACGATAGCCTTGAGAGGCTACGACTCGCCACCCGTCACCTCTTCAACAGAGCGAAGAGAGACGGACTATGGGACTCTTACCGTGAAAGCCTTACCTCCTACAACAAGGAGATAAGAAAGGCCAAGCGGAAGAACTATCGTGAATTCTGCGAAAGTATAGAAAGCACATCCGAAGGTGCCCGGTTCCATAGGGCACTTTCGAGACGCACGCCAGAGGCAAACTTAGCCTTGAAAAGAAGGGATGGCACCTTCACTGGCAGTAGTATAGCGAAGTTAGAGCTTTTGTTTGAGACACACTTCCCGGGAAGCACCCCGGTACACGAAGATACAGTCGAAGCAAGGAACATGTCTAGGATAGTGTCTGCCGACTGGAAAATCGCAAAGTCGACAGTCACACCTGAACGATTACAATGGGCAATTGGTACTTTCCAGCCCTTTAAATCGCCAGGCCTTGACATGATATCACCATCCTTCCTACAGCAGGGACGGGATATACTCCTTCCCATCCTCAGGAAGATAATGATAAGCAGTCTTGCACTGGGATACATACCAAGTGCGTGGCGTAGAGCTAGGGTGGTCTTCATCCCCAAAGCAGGGAAGAAAGATATCACCAGCCCCAAGTCCTTCAGACCCATCAGCTTGACTTCGTTTTTGCTGAAAACGCTGGAAAAGCTGGTGGACCATAAAATAAGAAGTACTCTTCTGGTGCAATCCCCGCTGCAACCAACGCAGCATGCATACAGAGCAGGCCGGTCCACGGATACGGCACTATATCAACTACACCGCACTTTAAGCACAGTAGTTGACAACAAGGAGGTGGCAGTATGCGCCTTCCTGGACATAGAAGGTGCCTTCGACAACACATCGCACGATGCTGTTAAGGCTGCCCTGACCAGGAGGGGCCTAGACACAACCACAGGCAGATGGATTTGCTCACTGCTGGGGTCTAGACAAGCCACGGCAACAGTTCAAGATAGCACTGTTACTGTCACAACCACAAAAGGTTGTCCTCAAGGAGGTGTCTTGTCTCCACTACTTTGGAGTCTTTTAGTAGATGAGCTACTCCAGAAGCTTGCCAGCTATGGAATTCAATGTCAAGGCTACGCTGATGACATTGTCATCATAGCACGAGGTAAATTCGAGGAAACGCTCTGCGACATTGTACAATTAGGTTTACGGATAACGAGTGATTGGTGTGGAGAGGTGGGCCTCAACCTCAATCCCGCCAAGACAGTCATCGTTCCCTTCACTAAAAGGTACAAGTTGCAGAGAATGAGGCAAATAAGGCTATCAAACAGCACAATAGAAACAAGTAAGGAGGTCAAGTACCTAGGAGTCACTTTCGACAGTAAACTTAACTTCGGCCCCCATGTACAAAATGCGATAGCAAAGTGCGCTCGAGCACTTTATGCCTGTCGCAGCATAGCCGGGAAATCATGGGGCACATCACCGAAGATTATTAGATGGCTATACCTAATGGTAGTCAGGCCAATGCTCACATACGGAGCGATAGCCTGGGGTGGTAGAGCTCAACTCATCACCGTCAAGAAGCAGCTGTCAAGACTGCAACGGATGGCCTGCGTATGTATGACTGGGGCTATGAGCACCTGTCCGACAACGGCTATAGAAGTTCTAATGAAGCTCACGCCACTCCATGTATTCATTGAACTGCAACAAAGAGCGACTCTACTAAGGATAGCACGAGATGGGGTGGGAGGCATCCTTAGCCACAGAGACGTAGAACTGCTATCTGGTGATCTCCCCTTACTGGGACAGCCAAGGGACGAAATGACTGCCGAGCTCACGTTCGAGCAGAATTTCAAAGTGAACCTGAGTAGTAAGAAGGATTGGACAACACTTGATGAAGTCCATCCTATGAGTCAACACACCATAAAATGGTACACCGATGGATCTCTTACAGACCAAGGCACAGGACTTGGAGTTGTAGGCCCTCGGATATCTCACCATGAATCCCTAGGAGCATACACAAGTATCTTCCAGGCTGAGGTATGTGCAATAGGGAGGTGTGCTGACCTTAATCTCAAACGCAACTATCGGAATAGAGACATAGCCATTCTATCCGATAGTCAAGCAGCTCTCAATGCACTCAGCAAGGCGAAAATAACGTCTAAAGTAGTGCACGAGGTGCGAAAGAAGCTAAACCAACTGGGATCGCATAATAGGTTAACCCTAAGATGGATTCCAGGCCATATGGATATAGCAGGGAACGAAGCAGCTGACACACTAGCCAAAATGGGTGCATGCAGGCCCCTAATAGGTCCTGAACCGTTTTGTGGAATTGGAAGACACACAATACGGGAGTACCTACGTAACGAGGAGAGACGACTTCAACAGTCGCATTGGACGGAGACCACAGGTCTCAGACAAGCCAAACACCTCCTAGGTAGCTACAACAAAAAGCGGTTCCAGCGAATAATTGCATTGGGAAAGAATAGACTCAGAATACTCACCGGTCTATTGACTGGGCATTGTAAACTGAGAAGTCACCTATCTAAGTTAGGAATTGTAAGCAGTGGAACCTGCCGGTTCTGCAATTTCGAGGAGGAATCTTCGTTGCACATACTAGCAGAATGCACTGCTCTATGTAGACGTAGACGTAGTTTTCTAGGGAAACATGTCCTACCGATGGAGGACATAGTAGACCTCAACCCGCTAAAAATTCTCGACTTCGTGCGAGAATTAGGGTTGATGGATGAGCTGTAGGCTCAGAAGGGGGCACAATAGATCCAAAGGGTCGCAGTGCAGATTCCCCCCTCATAATAATAATAATAGGGTACGACTCGCGAAAGACCCTAGGCAGTTCTTTAATTTGTCAACACTAAGCGTAAGTCTTCCTCCTATCCATCTTCTCTATCCTATGAAAATTCAAGGCATACACAGATCGGGCGATCGCCGACCTTTTTGCAACGTTTTTTCAAACTACATACTCTACTTCTAACTACTCTTTTGAATCCTATCATTTTCATTTGCCTGGATCGAACTGTATTTTTAGTCCTTTAATGAGTGAGGAGTCGCTGATTAGTGATCTTGAGATGGTTAATCCGGCGTTTTCACCTGGTCCAGATGGAGTTCGCGGTTGTGTTCTTCGTTATGGAGCCAGAGCTTTATGTGGACCTCTGCTGAAGCTATTCGCTCTATCATTAGATTCTGCGATCTTCTCCTCTATTTGGAAGGAGTCATTTATTATTCCTCTCCACAAAAAGGGAAGTAAGTCTGACGCCAAAAACTATAGGGGAATTTCTAAATTGTCCGCTATTCCTAAAGTCTTTGAGAAGATTTTAACCAGTCACTTACAGCACTTGTGTTGTTCTATTATCTCTCCCCACCAGCATGGATTTGTAAAACGTAGATCCACTATTACCAATCTTCTCGAACTTTCTTCGTTTGTTATTCGTGGTTTCCGTAATAACAAACAAACTGATGTCATTTATACCGATTTTAGTAAAGCTTTTGACTCAGTCAATCATTCTCTATTATTACATAAGCTTGACACAATTGGTTTTCCAACCACCTTAATTCGCTGGATTTCAAGCTATTTGAAACATGGAACTCAAAAAGTTCTTTTTAATAACTTTTTTTCCAAGTCTTTCCGGGTTACCTCTGGAGTTCCCCAAGGTAGTCATCTCGGTCCTTTGCTCTTCACACTGTTTATAAATGATCTACCAACAGTTTTAACATACTCTCTATACTAATGTATGCCGATGATGTTAAAATTTGTCTGCAATGCAAAGATTGGCCGTGCCATATCAAATTGCAGGAAGACCTTGACTCTTTTCAGTCATGGTGCCGTGTAAATCTTTAAATTTTAAACTGTTCTAAATGTAACGTAATGACTTTTTATGGCACTAACCCTTATTTGGCGTCATACTCACTGTATGGTGGCTCCTTGACAGGATTACTGATGCTGATGATCTAGGTATACTCTTAGGTCACAAGCTGAAATTTTCCGACCATATATCTAAGATGGTCAATAAAGCCATGTCAGTTCTGGTGTCGAAGGAAATCGATGACCCTTATATAACTAACACTCTTTATATATCTTTGGTTCGTCCAATTTTGGAGTACGGTTCATGTGTCTGGTGTCCTCAGTATACTTTGCACCAATGTTAGGTTAGGTAAAGGCGGTGTCGACCAAAAGTCGACGCACTTAGGCCTTGGATAGGCCCATTGTGATACCGCGGGATCATTCCCCCTCTGCCAGAGAGGGACACTAAGTAAACTGAGTTAAAAGGGAGCCCAGTTTGAAAGTTTAACAAAAAGGGCTATTCTACTTGGTGCCAACGTAGCGAGTTCGCATAGACTGGTGAGGAAGGGTTTTCCCAGAGCTCTTCGTCTTATATATTTGGACGTTGATGTACTAAACGAGCAGTACATTCAAGTGGCCCAAACGACACCAAGCACGGGCTTGTTGACGCGCGGATAAAGACGGACAAACATTGTATTAAACAACAATAAACTAAAACATACATTAACTATAAGCTAGATAAGTAAGAAATAATTGAAGTATTAAGAAATTGTACAGAAGAAGAATTAGTAATAAATTGAGAAAGATTGTTATAATAACAGCAAAGAACTCGGAAAGGATTATGAATAGCTTAGTTAGTAACACAGGATTGAAAAGAAAGAGGTAAGAAATTTCTAGAACTTCTGATAGGAACAGCAAAACTAATCTGGCTAATTAATTCAGATGAATCAATTACACCAATAATTAGTTTGTGTAGAAAGACTACACCAAGCATTGTTCTCCGGTCTTCTGTTGCTTAAGGCTGGGCAGAAGCAGAAGAAGTGCTCTGGGGATTCCTCCTCTTCCTCATCCCTGCAGCTCCTACAGAAATCATTGTAGGGGGCTTTCAATCTGAGGGCGGGTATGCCCACTAGCCAGTGGCCCGTTATGGAATTGGAAATATCATTGAATTGGAATTAGCTGTCACAATTGCTATAATTTTGGACAAGATTTTCCACTCTACAAACACAGCTCGCAAGAATTGATCAATATTATTTGCTGAATGATTGGTGTCATCAATTAATTTGTTCGTCGATAGAACAGCAGTGCGAAGTTTACAATCATCCGAAATATAAGTGCAAGCTACTGTTGTATATGCTTCATTTGCCTTTGATGTCCAAAGATCGGTTGTGATAGCCCAATGCGCAACATTATGAAGAATTTCTTGCAATTTTGCCTTCTTTTCCTTTACAAGATTTGCCATTAGTACGTTTCGCAAAGTTCCACGTGATGGCAAGTTGTAACGCGGATCAATCTCATACAAAAACTTGCGAAAGCCAGTATCCTCGACAACGGAAAAGGGTCGCATATCTGAGGCAATGTTCTCCAGACCTTTCATGTCGATATCCTTTTTGCGCTTTGAATTTGAATCGTGTGATGTACTTAAGAAAGATCGAATCTGGCCCGACGCTGGCACTGGCAAATCAGTTGCCTTCAAATTGGTCAAACAAATTTGACATATTTCCGCTGGTCTTATAGACCAAATCACACTCTCGACACTTGGCTGTTTTCCCATCATCCGACTTTGTAAAAAACTTCCACGCTTTGGGGTGTTAGGGTGTCCCTTATTTTTTCAAAGTTATTATTTTGAAACGTATACGGGCTAGATCTGTTCATTTGGTCCCAAAGCACTTGGAAAAAAAGTTTTACCTCAATCGGAGTATGATAACCCGTGCCGACTTGGATCGGAAAATTTAAAAATTATATGTGGGAAAAAAAAATCAACATTTTTTTTTTTAATTTTTTATTTTTTTTGTTTTGTTCATTTGGTCCTAAGGTACTCGAAAATAAATGTTCACCTTTAGGATATATCTTGACATAATCGAACAGCGATATCGTCCTTCCATGGACGAAAATCCTGTGTAAAGGACAATTTGTCCTTTGATTCTAATTAATTTTAAAAGTCCTGGTCCTAACAAGAGTATTGAGACCAAGTTTGTCAGTATCGGTCCATAAACACTCAAGATATAAATGTTCAAAAAAATGAATTTTCAACTCAAAAAGCGCGGACCAGAAATTCATTTTAGAACTATGGTTTTTAAATTTTTCGGGCCCATACAAATCGATGCACTCTAATGTACATGCATACGTACATATGTGTATAACTCTTAACTACACATTCAACATATGTTTGGCCAACGCAAATGATTTAATAACTAACACAATATATATATATTTATTTACACGCAAATCACTTTTCTATATTTATATTAATATATATTGTCCACAAATCAGTGATTTGAAATCACATTGAAACAACACAGACATATCGCAAGTAATACCACATTTGTTTATACATACATACATATGCAATTCTATTTATGCAACATAATTAATTAACATCATAGCGACAAACAACAATTATTGGGAAATCTTTTTGGGTAATGGTCCAGTCTATGCGGCACACCTCCAAAAAAAAATCCTGATTTTTGATGAATTTAGGTGTACAAATTATTTCCGGGTCTTTTATAGTTTTTTTTTAAATTTTAATAAAAATTAGCTTTTTTTTGTTCTTTTTATGCAAAATGAACTATTTGGATGTTCTTTTGAGTTTTACAGGGTTGATTTGAGCTTTGCATGGTTCTTTTTGTTCGATTATATGTAACGTTTACCAACACTACTTTCATCCTGCTGCAATTTTTGGCGTGATTCCCAACACTTTTTTTAACGGGATCCGTACGTAATTTTTATTCGCGTTAATTTCTGATAAAATGTCGTGCACAGGCTGTGGAGTGGGTACTAGGGAGTTCGACCAATTCAGTGAGAGTGAGTTGTTCAGCTTTCTACGACACCATAATGTCATTCGGAAGGATCGCATCTGCCCAAAGTGTGGTGCGCAGTGCACATTTCAATCTCGCCACATGCGCCAGCAAGGAAAGCAAAATAGAGTGAGTGTGCGGAAGAACACATTCTTCGAGGGAAGAACGTTGACAATTCCGAAAATTTGTTCGTTTGTGAGTTGGGACTGCTTGCGTTTAAAGGGCGAGACGAAATGCTTGATAAAAAAGCATGGATTGAGCCGTCAAACTGTTATTGACTTTAAAAGCTTCTTGAGAGACGTCTACATTGACTGGAGCCTCAATAATAGTCGGCAACAAATTGGAGGTCCTGGCAAGATTGTTGAAATAGACGAGGCCAATAATTGCCACTAGACAGGAATTTATATATTTCACAACACAAACACATTTCTGGTCATCGTTGAACTATTACATTCCTTTGGTAATTATTTATTTACCTTTTGCACAGTACTAAGTGACACTTGGGGTGATTATTTCACGCTCTTCAAAATAATCAGGGATGCCACAGAAATCGCAAGCGAAATTGAATTCCGCAGAAAGCAAATCCGCACGGAAATTTCCGAGGTGCCACAGAACTTCGAATGATTTAATGCTTTTTAGCAATTTCACCAACCTTTTCGAACTAGGCTGCTAAGGGCTGACACCTTCTCAGATTAAATTACCCAAGGGTTTGTTTAGCATTTTTTTTAAGTTTATAATTGCAGAACAATAGGTTTTTAATTTTTTTCTTTTTTAATTAATATACAGGCCTGTTCCCAATAACGAACGTTTTCAAAAAGTAAAAACGAAACGAAAACGAACGTTTTACTATTTGCTGTTCCGAACTCCGAACGAAATTAACTTGTTTTTACTTTTCGAACTCGGTTTCGAAAACGTTTCGATTACGTTTCGATAGCAGTAAGTCATCGACGGTATCAGCTGTCAATGAAGAGGAAGAAATTGTTTAACAATAAATGAAGTTAAATTTTCAAAATGCCAGCAGCTATGGTTATTGGTTGCTTGCAGGCCAAGCGAAATCGGAAAATTGCTGAACAAAGAAAAAGAGTTTACCTTCGCATGACATCAAGCTTACCAACTCTGCTAGAATCAAGGTAAGTGCAAGTACAGCAACCAAATCATAATTTTTCATTAAACGTTTATGATCCAGATTTGTAGATTCATACCGGATAAACAAGGAAGTTTTTGAAACCATATTGGACAAAATTCAATCTCAGTTAGAGAGGAACCATCCAATGATTTCTCCAACCATTCAATTTGGAGCTGTCTTACGTTTCTTGGCAACAGGTTCGTACCAGATGGCCGTGGCCAAGGATTGTGATATAAACCTGGGAAGGAGCACATTTTCTAAAGTACTGCATGGCGTGTTAGGGCTACTGGAGAGGCATCTCTGCAGCGAGTGGATTCGGCTGGAGATGTCACCGCAGGAAATGCAAATACGCAAGGAAAAATTTTATGAAAGGTTTAGCTTTCCCGGTGTTATTGGGTGTGTAGATGGCACCCACATAAGGCTGTTAAAGCCAGTGATCGATGGATCTCTTTATTTTAACCGTAAAGGATATTACAGCTTAAATGCAATGCTGGTATGTTACATGATGTTAACCCAATTTAATACACATTTTTATTAACCTATCTAAAATTAATAGGTATGTAATTTTAACATGGAGATTATGGCTGTTGATGCCACCCACCCTGGATCATGCCACGATTCCTTTGTTTGGAGTACCAGTATGGCCAGAGATTACTTTGAACGAGCTTCTATGGAAAATACTTGGATTCTGGCCGATTCGGGATACCCATTGGAAAGCTACATGTTAACCCCATATAGAAGTCCGCAGTATGGAACAATGGAACATGCCTTTAATATACGGCATACAGCGGCTCGAAATGTTGTAGAGCGCACTATTGGTCTGCTGAAGAGCCGATTTCGATGTTTACAAGCAGCCTTGCCGTATGCCCCTGCATTGGTATGCCAAATGGTAAACGTATGCTGTGCCTTGCATAATATATGTCGCAGGCAGGCCGTTTCCATCAATGAAGATTATAAAGAAATCGAAGACAACGAGCTAAATTCAGATGATCCGAATATCGAAGAGCCTGATAATGAAAATGCAAGTCGAATTCGAGATCAAATTGCTCATACTTTCTTGTGAGCATTTATTTATAAATAAAAACTAAAATAAACATAAGGAACTCTTTTGGTATTCATTGATTAGAAAATATAGTTTTCATTAAACCTGGCTTAGGATTCCGGCTTAGAATTGTCCTTCTGCATAGATAAAAGCATACTTTTCATGACGTCTAATTTTTGTAAATTAATTTCTTCAATTTTCTTGTCATGTTCTTTCTTCTGAGCAACCAAGCTCTCTAAGGAATCACCTATGCGTATCAAAATTGCATTCTGTTCCTCGCAGACCTCTCCGTAGTCGTCTTGCATTTTGCGACGCTTTGTTGCTGGTTGGTTGGAAGTAACCATCAACTCTGTGCTCTGTTTGTTCTCTTTTCTTTCTTCGTCTTCATCAAATGATTGAGGGTTAGTGATTGGACTGTTGGGCTTGCCACCGAAGGTATGGGTTCCTTTGACTCCATTGACGAGTTTGTAAAGGCCACACATAACAGCGATCTCCTCTTCTGCTGGTTGGAGACATTTTTGATTATATGGTCCTCCACCAGTGGCGACGCTCTCTCGGCGATTGTGTGCCATCTTGGAATTTATGACACCCTTCCAATCTGTCCAAGCCTGTGAAACAGAAGACGTTTTACACAAACATCAAACACACTTTATTTCCTGTTAAGTATCTGTACCTTTTTCCAACCATCCATAGTTTTACATGGAGGCCCGGCTGCGTTGAGCGAAGTTGTCAATTCGCGCCATTTCTCCAAAATGTCCACTTTATCCCCCTTCGTGAAGCCACACGCAATATCATTATTTTCTTTCATGAAATCGAGAAGGATCTTCTCCTGCTCCACACTGCGATGTTTGCCCCTATAACTTTAAATGTATTATTGAACACTTTTATCACATATAAAATTGTACTTACATTTTATTTGTGACCAGCTGATTAACCTGTAAATGTGCTTGTTCAAGCACAGATGATCCAATTATGGAGAACCAGAGTTGTCATAAATTCACAAATAAAAGCTTTCAAGCTTAAATTTGTATCTTAAATACGATTATATTAGTTTAAAACTATTTTTGAAAATTTTTTCTAAATATTTTAAGTTGAATATAGCAGATAGAAGGTAAATTAGACTAAAACTTTGTTGTTGTTTGTTGTTCGAATTTTGTTATTCAATTGAAGCAACTCTTGCAGCTGTCGATTGCGAAAGTTGGTATCGATAACAAAAATTACAGTGAAATTCAGAACAGCTCGATTTAGTCATTGATGCTCGGTTTTGTTTTGCATGCAATATTTTATAGATGCTTATGAAAAAATCTTTTAAAATGTACTTCAGCTATTTAAAGTTGAAGTAGTAATGTTTAATGATTCTAAAAATGTTCAATATTATTATAATCTTCAGTTTATAATTTTAGGTATTTGTTTTAATGCTTTAAATGGCATTCACGTTTAAAATCGGTGACTCTAAAGCACACATTTTGAAAACGACAATTATTGTCGATTTGCGGAATTCGGAACAGCAATCAACTCGTTTTGTGGCAAATCGACTCGTTTTCGTTATTGGGAACAGGCCTGATAATTTAATTTATTTATGTAATAATTGATTTTGTTCAGCTGAAAAAATTTAAAAGTTATTGGCGCGAAAAAATAGAAATTACTCGACAGCTCTAGCAATTGTCTGCCATTAGTCTGGCAGCTCTTCGAGAAAAATGTTTTCACAAATTGCACAATAAGTTAAAGGTTTTATTCGGTAAAGCTTGATTTACCTTAAAAAACCTATTTTTTTAATGCTTAATTTAACGAAAACTGAAGTGGTTCCATATATTTTTTTTAAATACCTTACTTCGAATTCTGACTAAAAAATGTGGCATCGCTGACCCCGACTTCAAAAATCTGAATCGGACTAGGTGGCAGCATCGGACGCCAGCAATTTTAGCGCTACTTTAATACGCGTAAAATTATTCTGCGATTTGACCTGTGGCACAGCGAAATGAAATTGAAGAGAAATTCAAGCGAAAGCGATTTCTGTGGCACCCCCGAATAATATTGTTCTTAAATAAAATTGAGAACAGTGATACTACATTTTCTCCGCAGAGATAACGTGTTGCAGCCAACTTCCATAACACGCATCCACGTTTATCGATAGTTGGATATATTGAGTGATAATTACTGTTTAGGTGCATTTAAATTACACATATCTAAATTATAAACAAAAACAGAACAGCTATGTAACACAATTTATAAAACTATGTCAACACTTCACACACAAAATATCGCTGACAGCATAACTGACCACACAGAATATCGCTGACTGCACAACACACAATGTGTGCCGTAACAGCAGCAATAAGCCAACCCGGTAGTTGCAAAGTAAGCTACCCTACATTACACGCAACTGCTGAGTACACAATAACCTAATTTTAATTGACACCACACACCTGTTAACTAAGCTATTTTTACCTATAAATATTGTGATTTTTGGATTAATAAAATCAGTGTGTTTTTAGTACAAACTACAAGAACCATTCACTCATTTCTACGATCGCACCCAGCTTTGCGCATCAAGGAATTCCCTCTCCGAAGTCTACCTGGTTACAAGTGCCAGTTGCGACGCCCTTTTAGTAGTCAGTTTATGTGCTGACTGCTTTCAAAACTTTACACAAACATTTTTGGTGACCCCGACACTGGAAATCCGCGTTGTCCACTAGGCGACACAAGGATAACCTCCAGAACACAATCCTTACTTGAATTGTCAACAAGGCGACATTCAAAGGATACTTGCAACCTGCCCATCTGAAGTTGTCAACAAGGCGACAGAACAGGAGCATAAAGATTCACCAAAATAATTGGTGAACCGATCTATTGGCACTCCACTAAAGTTGTCAACCAGGCGACACACAAATTTCTGAGTGTGCTCTGGTCACATAAATAAAAGTCCACCAAGCGACAAAGTTAAGATATTAACTTACTAAAAATGGCATCAGAACAAGTAACCATCGATGAGTTACTAGATGTACAACAAGATGTCAGCCAAGAAATCTTAAAGCTGATATCCAACTACAAAAAGGATTCAGCTGAGAGAAAATGCCAGGCCGGTTATCATAAGATTAAGGCCAAAACTCTCAATGAAAAATGGAGCATCATTCAAGCAAATGATGAAATCATTAGAAAATCTGGCGGCCTACCGGAAAACCATGAGTACTTCACCTTTTTTAATGACATAAGGTCCACAGTCCTTAAGTTCCAAGAAGCCATCAATAAAGATGCGGAAAGCCTAAGCAAAAAGACTGCAAAAGTTGAGGACGGACAGCGTCAGCAACCAAGCTTGGAACTCAAGACTACAAAAGTCGAGGACGGACAGCGTCAGCAACCAAGCGTGGAACCAAAAGTCATCGCGTTATGCAGACGGCAAAAGGCAATGATTGCATCACTATATCGCACATTGCAACAGCCTATGGAGCATACCGCAATGGATCTAACAAGGAATCTATGGTCCCAAATTCAGGAGGTCCACTTTCAACTTTATGAAGAAGTTGAAGTCCCGGAAGACAATGGATATGATACAAAGAAGTATCTACAAGCAGAGCGGGATGTGCAAAGGGCGCTAGCGGCGAAAGGCCCTACAGAGTGCACCTTTGACAGAAATTTACCTCGAATAACTATTCCCAAATTCGATGGTGATATATTGAAATGGACACAATTCTTCGATATGTTTGTGTCCATGGTTCACGAAACCAATATGCCCATTATTCGGAAAATGTGGTATCTAAAAACCAGCGTGGTCGGCGAGGCAGAAAGAATGATACGCCAAATCGACCTAAAAGAAGACAACTATCTTCACGCATGGAACATCTTGGTGGACACCTATGACAATCCAAGAGACATTGCAACAACGGTATTAAACCGATTTTTGACTCAACAGGCGATCAACGACAATGTTAAATCGCTCAAGGAACTATACATAGTCACTATGGAGTCTCTTGCATCCCTCAAGGGACTCGGCTTAGACATTTCGACGTGGGACCCGATACTGATAGAGGTTCTACGAAACAAGCTGGACAGCACAAATAGGACGCTGTACGAGCAATCAATAAGCGACTCGAAGCAAATTCAGAAACTTGACACCATGCTTCAGTTTCTTGAACAAAGAGTCCGTGTTTTAGCCACCGGGAGCAAAACACAGAACCAAGCCAAACGGGATTCGAAGGGAGCAACCTGTGCCTCTTCATCAACTTCAAGGAAGGATTGTCCATACTGCAAGAAACCAAATCATACGATGTTTCGTTGTGACGACTTCCGCTCAAAATCAGTCGCTGAGAGATTGAATTGGGTTCAACGCCAAAGGCTATGCGTCAACTGCTTCAAAGCAGATCATATGGCGAAGGCGTGCGAAAGCAAATATAAATGCTACAAGTGCGACAAAAAGCACAACACGCTGCTGCATCTGGAGACGACTTCAGTGGAACCGCATAATCCGGTTGTGGCATCGGCAAGCAGCAAAACTATAAATCTACTTGCAACAGCAAAGGTTTTAGTCCAAGGAAATAATGGACAACAAGCCACGTTTAAGGCACTGCTAGATTCTGGATCACAAATTAACGTGATATCAGAGCGTCTTGCATCATCACTGTCCCTAAAGCGCCATGATACCGCACTACGAATTGAAGGTATCGGTGGACAACCGAGAACCAGTAGGGCTCGGGTAAATGTGTTAGTGAAGTCACTACACAGTAATTTTACAGTGCGGATCGAAGCATTCATTCTACCGCACATTATCACGGATCAGCCATCCCAAAACATTAATGAAGAAAACTGGAATATTCCAAAAAATCGTCCGTTGGCGGATCCCCAATTTAACAAACCAGGAAAAATTGACATGCTGATCGGTGCTGAGCATTATTATGCACTATTGCTCCCACAACAGCAAAAACTCACGCCCTCTGGTCCAATCATGCAACAAACCAGGTTGGGGTGGGTTGTGGCTGGAAAAATAAAAGAAGCAAACATGTCACCAGCCATATGTGCAGCTACTACAGGAGAAGAAACTAATGCCATATTGGAACGATTCTGGAGCTTAGACAACTTTGAAACGTCGGAAAAGCATCGTACGCCAATTGAGAAGGCATGCGAAAAACACTTCATCGACAACTTAAAAATCGCTGCTGATGGGCGATTCATTGTCAAATTGCCGTTTTCTGAACATCCTTCAGCCCTGGGGACCTCGTTGGAGACTGCAGAAAGACGGTTCTTGTCGTTAGAAAGGACCAAGGCAGAGATTTGGAAAGGATATGTGGACTTCATGGCCGAATATGAACAATTAGGTCACATGAAAATTGTCCCTCGCAACCTACTTCCATCAAGCAACTACTTCATCCCTCATCAGTGTGTGCTGAAACCTGATAGCAGCACTACAAAGCTAAGAGTGGTTTTCGATGCATCTTGCAAGACGTCGACAGGAAAATCACTTAACGACATACTGCAAGTAGGACCCACTGTGCAGAGCGACCTAATGTCAATTTTATTAAGATTTAGAACACATAAATATGTGTTCACTGCAGACATCGAGAAAATGTACCGTCAGATTTGGATCAATCCTGAGAACCAGTTCCACCAGATGATTGTTTGGAGAAACAATCCCAATGAGGAGTTAAGGTACTACAGACTAAAAACAGTTACCTATGGCACGGCGTCGGCTCCATTCCTAGCAACCAAGTGTCTAAATCACTTGGGCACAACACACAGGGACAAATCACCCGTAGGAGCCGCTGCGCTAGTGAATGACTTCTATGTTGACGACTGCCTTACAGGAGCAGATTCAGCCCAAGAAGCAATCCAAATTCGGGAGGAGTTACTGAAGATCCTGCGCCCTAATGGATTCAATTTACGAAAATGGTGCTCGAACAACGAGCAACTGTTACAAGGAATACCCAAAGACGACGTAGCAAGCGACGTAAAGTTTGAGGACACATTGGACGGCTACAGGATCAAAACATTGGGCCTTATTTGGATGCCCAAAAAGGACCATCTATGTGGCCGGGCTCAGAGCAGCACAGCTACAAAAATTACTAAACGTGTCGTTTGCTCTGAGCTGGCACAAATCTTCGATCCCCTTGGCTTATTCGCCCCAGTCGTTGTGAAGGCCAAGATTTTCATGCAACGACTCTGGGAAGACAAACTGGAATGGGATGACGAGTTACCTACAGCTCTTCAGAACGAATGGAAGGACTATCGAGATGATTTACAAAGCCTGAATTCGATGCAAATTCCCCGACATATATACGATGGAAAGGTTCCAGTCACAAAGGAAGTGCATACATTTGTGGATGCATCGGAACGAGCATACGGCGCCGCAATATACGTACGCGCAACGTACAAAAATAAACAAATTTCTGTGCGTCTGCTATGTTCGAAGTCTCGAGTAGCCCCAACGGCAAAGCAGTCACTCCCTCGTCTAGAGCTTTGTGCTGCATTATTGGGTGCTGAACTCGCGGACAGGATTCGACGAGACCTTAACCTAGACTCCAGCACAGTACCAGGATATTTTTGGTCGGATTCTACTGTTGTCCTTTCATGGATCAATGCAGCTGCGTCCACATACCATACATTTGTGGCCAACCGGATAGCGAAGATACAAGCATTGACAAGTCAAAATCAATGGCGCCATGTGTCTTCCACCAACAACGCAGCAGATGTGCTCTCAAGAGGAATACCCGCTCGAAGATTACACGAGCACAACCTATGGCTGTATGGACCACTATTTCTGCATGGCTCTCCAGACCAGTGGACAGCCCCACCTATCATCACCCCAAGCAACTTGGAAAGAAAAACCAAACACATAAGTCTGGCAATTTCTCCGTCCTCAATAGGGGAAGAACTGTACACCTGTAGACACAGCAATTCATTCTACAAGTTACAACGCATTGTAGCTTACATGTTACGCTTCTGTTACAAAGGGAACAGAGCAGCAACGACCACGTTGTGCACAACAGAACTGGATCAAGCTCGCAACTTGATCTTGCGGACAATACAGCAAGTTGAATTTTCCGCTGACCTAAAGATGCTGCAGCGTCACAACACGGTGGACAAAAAGAGTTCCATCTCATCGCTGTCTCCTCTACTAGGTTTAGATGGCCTTATGCGAGTTGGAGGTAGATTGGAGCAAGCCCCGCTCCCATACAATGCAAAGCACCAAATTCTACTGCCTTACAACGATCCAATAGTAAAAATGATATTGCGAGAGCTGCATGAAGACAACATGCATTGCGGTGCCCAAGCATTACGAGCAATGGCAAGAAAACAATACTGGATCCTGAACGACAAAACTATGTCAAGGAACATTATTCACAATTGCGTGACATGCAATAAGGCAAGGCCTAAATTAATGAACCAAATCATGGGCAACTTGCCAGCCGATCGAGTAACACCGACACGCCCGTTTCTAACTACAGGCGTAGATTACTGCGGACCAATCTGGATTCATCATAAAATTCGAGGAAAAAGACCAGATAAGGCATACATAGCTGTATTCTGCTGCTTCTCCACAAAGGCAGTACACCTTGAACTAGTCAGTGATCTGACTACAAACGCCTTTTTGGGAGCTTTGAGACGCTTCTTAAGCCGCCGCGGCAAATGTCAAACAATTCATTGTGACAATGCCACCAACTTTATTGGAGCAAACAACCAGCTGAAGGAACTGGAAGGAACAATATTTGGCGAAAAGGCCCAAGAAGAGATCATCAATCACTGCAACAAGAAGCAAGTGGCGTTCAAATTCATTCCGCCACGAGCACCATCGTTTGGAGAGCTATGGGAAGCTGCAGTCAAGTCTGCAAAGCGGCTACTGGTTACGACTACCAACACTGCATCTCTAACATTTGAAGAATTAAACACGGTGATCATCGAAATTGAAGCGATCTTGAATTCACGCCCAATTACACCGATGTCAAATGATCCTACGGACACCACTGCTCTTACTCCAGCACACTTTCTAATTGGGGAAACGCTCACTGCTCCCCCCGATGTCAACGCCGACCGCAATGAGAAATCCTTACTGAAACGTTGGGAACTAGTTTCCAGACTTAAGCAAGGATTCTGGAAGCAATGGTCTGAAGAATATTTGCAAGAGCTGCAAGCCAGACACAAATGGAAAACCGTTAATACCAACATCAAGGAAGGTATGCTTGTCCTAGTCAAAGAAGACAATATACCTGTGATGAGTTGGCCAATGGGACGCATTGTAAAAACATATCCAGGACAAGATAACCACGTCCGAGTGGTTGACGTAAAGACTGCCTCAGGCATCTTTAAGCGCCCCATAACCAGGCTTGCGCCAATCTTTCCAGAAGAGATGGCCAAGAAACGACCCATCAATGACGCGGGAGACACAGATGCACCACTCGTCCAACGAAAGCGATTAATGTCGCCAACCATATCCTCGTCCTTGCTGATCCTGCTTCTGATGCTACCTGTGGTGCTGACACAGTCAGTATCAGTAACAAAATTCGACACAAAGCCAGGGATCTATTATGAAAAAATTGGACAAGCAAAAAGAGCAATATCCGACTGGACCATTGTCGTATACTATGAACTGGATCCATACTGGCGAGATATGAAGACATTTTACCAAGGAATAGACGAATTTCAATACCTATGCCCAGAGGTGAACAACAAACAAACATGTGATTTCATATCACAGCACTATCGACACTTGTATTATGAACTGCAAATGGCAAACGTATTTATGCAGCACACTCGAACACGTCGATCCCCATTTGATGCAGTAGGCAATATTGCGAATAGTCTATTTGGAGTGTTAGACTCAAACTACGCTAATGAAATGACCAAGGTCATCAAGAAGGTACAAACCAACGAGGAATTCGTACTGAGCCTGCTGAGAAATCAAACATCAGTACTGGACTCAACCATTAACGTTGTCAAAAAGACAAGGGCTACATCGGACAAGCGTCTTCGACTACTTGAGCAACAAGTTGCGGCCATTGCCGAAAGCAGAGGAAAGTACGCTGGAGCATGGCTCACGGAGACGTACCTGGCATTGACAACTCAACTAACACTGCTAGCATCCACGCTTCAGCGCATGCAATTGGAAATAGTGGACGTACTAACTGGAATTCGACACCAGACAATAAGCCCAATATTGATTTCTCCTAATCAACTAAAGGATCAATTGGATCAAATACGGGATCATTTGCCAACAGATCAAATGTTACCTGTGACTTCATCCAACGTAATTCAACTGTACAGAATTATGCGAGCAGAAGGCACAGCCACCGACACTCATGTAATATTCAGAGTAATATTACCACTAGTGTCAACATCAATATTAGACCTATTTAATATTGTGCCAATTCCGGTGTGGGACTCAACAAGTTGGAGATTGTTTGAGCTCAAAACACCTATAATAGCTGTAAACGACCACAGGGATCAATTCATGGGACTTACACACGATGATCTGCGACGGTGTTTCACACTACCTAATGAAGAATACATATGCTTTGACCATCAAGCTGTGTTCAACGTAAACAATCGATGTGAGTTTCAGCTGTTTAACAACAAGACACCAACAATGTGTCAAATAACTCGCAGAACAACCATTATGGTATGGGAAAAAACACACCAACCGAATAACTGGATTTTTGCAACACATTCTACAATGGAACTACAAGCCGTATGCAACGGAACACCATCCACAATACAACTAGAAGACACCGGACTACTTTCGCTATCATCAGGCTGTACTGCACGCAACGCAGAAATCAGCATCAGTACCTTTGACAACATTATGAGTCAAGCTACGAAAAGTTACGCACGTTTTGGTGACATCATCAAGCCAAACATCACAATTGTACCACCAACAAAATTCAATATCTCGGATTACAAGGTACAAGAAGACAAAGATCTGGACGACTTGCAGCTAAAATTGGCAACACTCAACAAACAAGAGCTGCCCAACCAAATAAGCTCGGTCCAACATCATCATATAGCCGCCTATGCTGCTTTAGTGGTATCTGTTATACTACTATGTGCCTATGCAATGCGGAAGCAACGCCTATGGACTTTGCGACCCACAGCCACAAGGAATAAGGCTGCAAATCCATCTGCTCCATCCGCTCCATCAGCATCCCCAAGACGATTCACAGTGGAGCTAGACGATGGTTGAACACCGTTTCAACGGCCGGGAGAATGTTTAGGTGCATTTAAATTACACATATCTAAATTATAAACAAAAACAGAACAGCTATGTAACACAATTTATAAAACTATGTCAACACTTCACACACAAAATATCGCTGACAGCATAACTGACCACACAGAATATCGCTGACTGCACAACACACAATGTGTGCCGTAACAGCAGCAATAAGCCAACCCGGTAGTTGCAAAGTAAGCTACCCTACATTACACGCAACTGCTAAGTACACAATAACCTAATTTTAATTGACACCACACACCTGTTAACTAAGCTATTTTTACCTATAAATATTGTGATTTTTGGATTAATAAAATCAGTGTGTTTTTAGTACAAACTACAAGAACCATTCACTCATTTCTACGATCGCACCCAGCTTTGCGCATCAAGGAATTCCCTCTCCGAAGTCCACCTGGTTACAAGTGCCAGTTGCGACGCCCTTTTAGTAGTCAGTTTATGTGCTGACTGCTTTCAAAACTTTACACAAACAATTACATTGGATATTGTTTATTCAAATTAACATTCAATAATTCCAGTTTTTCTTTGCACACATTATCCGATTAATCAAGAGATTTCACTGCGGACGCTTCCACTTCCACTTATTCGATATTTAGACCCAGTACTTTAAAAAAGTAAAGGGGTCTATTAACTTTGTCACAAGTAAAAATGTGCCTAACAGGCAGAAGGAGGCGTGGCAGACCCCATAAAGTATATATATTCTTAATCAGCATCAACAGCCGAGTCGATATAGCCATGTCCGTCTGTCCGTCTGTAAGAGCGCCTAGATCTCAGAGACTATAAGAGCTAGAGACTCCAAACTTGGTTTGTAGGTTCGCCTATATTGCAAGCAGATCGAGTTTGTTTTAGATTTTGGATCGGACCACTATATCATATAGATCCCATAGGAACAATCAGTTGAAAATCAAGTCTTAGTATGGAAAACTTTTTTGCTGTTCGAAATATTTCAACCAAACTGACAGAATATGCATATAAGATAGTCCCATACATACTGACCAAATTTGATTGAAATCGGATTAATATATCATATAGCTGCCATAGGAACGATCGGTCGAAAATCAACTCTTATTATGAAAATCTGTTTTGTTGTTTGAGATAACTGAATTAATCTGACAGAATATGCATATGGGAGGATCCCATACATACTGACCAAATTTGGTTGGAATCGAACTACTATATCTTATAGCTCCCATAGATACCATCAGTTGAAAATCAAGTCTATGTATGGAAAACTTTTTTGCTGTTCGAAATATTTCAACCAAACTGATAGAATATGCATATAAGATAGTCCCATACATACTGACCAAATTTGATTGAAATCGGATTACTGCCAACATTAATATACATGAATCGATATCTGGAACGACAATACCTTTAAGCAAACAGTATCAATTTACGTTATATGACATACTTATAATCCACAAGGGCAAGAAGCACTGTTGAGTTCCAGCCCTTGTAATTGTTGTAGTCCGTCGTTTCGGACGCCTTCGGCTGAATTTTAATGTGGCAGTCATCTGAAATTTAAGTGCATTTTGTTTTAATGCAAAATGTTAAATACATTATTTTATACTTACCAATAGCTCCAAGGCACTGTGGAAAACCAATTTCTTCAAACCCTCTAACGCACTCTTCCACTCTTGCCAGCGTTAGAAAATTTGGTCCTAAATAAATGGGTGCCAAATTCTTCCACACCAGGCGGCAAAACTCTTTAACTATTACGCAAACACTGGGCGTAGAAACTCCGAACATCCAGCCAATCGCAAAATATTCTGAGGCAGAACCCATTGCAAATACAGCGATTTCAACTCGCTTGTTCAATGGGATGCAATGCCTAAAGTTGGTGTCCTTCTTGGCCATTTCTGGAAGTGCTTGTACTAACATATCAAAAGCGGCGCTCCATCCTAAAAACTGATTTAAATACATCATTGGTCATGTTGGGCACGTCTCTCTCCCAAAATACGCAGTAACGTTCCTATAAAAAGTGTGCAAAATTTTCGTTCTTGTCTACAAATGCACTTTTTACTTAAGTGCGCCCAAACTCATTTCGACGTCTGCTCTAATGCAAGATTTAATGAATTCATCATCACCTTGAATTCCTCGCAAGCCGCCAATGCGTGGTTTATGCCTTGGTTTACTCGCATAAACATAATTGTTACTGCTGCCTTTTTAGCCTTTATTTACAAACAGTGTGTATAATTTCAGTTTGACACTTCGACGTCAAAATATAGGTTTTTTTACCGGCCTACCATTGTAAACTACTTTCGCCGTAAGCTAAGGCTTTTTGCTTACCGGTCTCAGTGTCAATTGTCTATTAGACTGATGCTGACAAATTCGATTTACATTCTCGATGTACATTCTGGCAGAGTAATGTTAAATGAATTAATTGAACATGTGCACGACATTTTAGCAGAAGTTAACGCGAATAAAAATGACGTACTGATTCCGTATTTTTTATGACAGGTGTTGGCGGCTCTAATAGATCAATGGATTCTTTCAGAGGCTTCCGTAAGAAAACTATTTCATTTTCCAACAATTTTTTCGCATGAATTGCGTTTTAAAGTGAACGGAATCCCTGCTTCTTAAATCTCTGGTCAATTAATTTTGCAATTCTTGAAACTGTGCGTTCTTCATATTTGATTAGTCGTTTATTAATGCTTTCCATCAAAAACGTGCATACTTTAAGGCCATCCTCAGTTTTAAGATTGGGTTTAAGGTCTTCTAGCGTATGCAAAAGACCACACGTAGTTGGTATAATTAACGAGATAGTTACTGGGGTATTTGACGATACTTGCTTAGTAGGCGAAAGTAACTTTGCTAAGTCCTTTAGTGTATTGATTTCGTCAGCAGTAAAGGCTGTGGTGCTTTTGACGTATTTAAGAGCACATTTCCGATAGCCTTATGTGTTTTTAAAATTCGTTCGACCATATAATAGGCTCTGTTCCATCTTGTGGGAACTTCCTGTTTGAGACTGAATTTCTTTTCTGTCAATTGGAATGCCTTCAATTTATTAAATGCAATGTGCTACTTTTAAAATATGTAACGATGCCTTTGCATTTTGCCAGAAGTATAGCCAGGAAATCTTGCTTCAGGCAATCTTGCACAACCAAATTGGTCGAATGCGCATAGCATGGTAAATGTCTTATTTGCAGTAACTCGCACGCTTTTATCATTGAATTGGAATAAGCTGTCACAATTGCTATAATTTTGGACAAGATTTTCCACTCTACAAACACAGCTCGCAAGAATTGATCAATATTATTTGCTGAATGATTGGTGTCATCAATTAATTTGTTCGTCGATAGAACAGCAGTGCGAAGTTTACAATCATCCGAAATAAAAGTGCAAGCTACTGTTGTATATGCTTCATTTGCCTTTGATGTCCAAAGATCGGTTGTGATAGCCCAATGCGCAACATTATGAAGAATTTCTTGCAATTTTGCCTTCTTTTCCTTTACAAGATTTGCCATTAGTACGTTTCGCAAAGTTCCACGTGATGGCAAGTTGTAACGCGGATCAATCTCATACAACAACTTGCGAAAACCAGTATCCTCGACAACGGAAAAGGGTCGCATATCTGAGGCAATGTTCTCCAGACCTTTCATGTCGATATCCTTTTTGCGCTTTGAATTTGAATCGTGTGATGAACTTAAGAAAGATCGAATCTGGCCCGACGCTGGCACTGGCAAATCAGTTGCCTTCAAATTGGTCAAACAAATTTGACATATTTCCGCTGGTCTTATAGACCAAATCACACTCTCGACACTTGGCTGTTATCCCATCATCCGACTTTGTAAAAAACTTCCACGCTTTCGATTTGCCGATCCGTGGCTTCTTGGATTCCTTTTCTTCATTCGAGCTGCTTGCGCAAATTTTCTCGGCATCTACATACACATTAGGGTGTCCCTTATTTTTTCAAAGTTATTATTTTGAAACGTATACGGGCTAGATCTGTTCATTTGGTCCCAAAGCACTTGGAAAAAAAGTTTTACCTCAATCGGAGTATGATAACCCGTGCCGACTTGGATCGGAAAATTTAAAAATTATATGGGGGAAAAAAAAATCAACATTTTTTTTTTTAATTTTTTATTTTTTTTGTTTTGTTCATTTGGTCCTAAGGTACTCGAAAATAAATGTTCACCTTTAGGATATATCTTGACATAATCGAACAGCGATATCGTCCTTCCATGGACGAAAATCCTGTGTAAAGGACAATTTGTCCTTTGATTCTAATTAATTTTAAAAGTCCTGGTCCTAACAAGAGTATTGAGACCAAGTTTGTCAGTATCGGTCCATAAACACTCAAGATATAAATGTTCAAAAAAATGAATTATCAACTCAAAAAGCGCGGACCAGAAATTCATTTTAGAACTATGGTTTCTTGGTGAAAACATCTCAGAATTCACCATAGATTACGAAAATGGGTTACCATTTTTTAATTTTTTCGGGCCCATACAAATCGATGCACTCTAATGTACATGCATACGTACATATGTGTATAACTCTTAACTACACATTCAACATATGTTTGGCCAACGCAAATGATTTAATAACTAACACAATATATATATATTTATTTACACGCAAATCACTTTTCTATATTTATATTAATATATATCTTATAAAAAAACCTCTTTACGAGGTAAAAGTCTAGTGACGAAAACATTTTCATGCCCCAAAATTTCTGATATCCAATTTTGTGACGAAAAATATTACATTTTACACATGAATTATTAAAAAAAAAATTTTGTCACTGGACACATTGCGCTAAATTTTTCATAACTAATAAATACCAGTATATACTAGTAGTACTTTTTTGCGCAGAGCCAGTGACAAAATTTTTTTTTTAATAATTCATGTGTAAAATGTAATATTTTTCGTCACAAAATTGGATATCAGAAATTTTGGGGCATGAAAATGTTTTCGTCACTAGACTTTTACCTCGTAAAGAGGTTTTTTTATAAGATATCAGAAATTTTTTAATAAGACATAGGAAGTTTTGACAATTGAAATATTTTTTTACAGTTAGGGTATTCACTTGACTGTGGCAGCATGGCAGATGGCACATGTACAATACTTGAATAGTGAACAGCACTTTTCGGTCCAGTTCTGCCCAGTCAACTGTTTTTTGTATACATTGAGGTTACTGTCATTTTTATTATTTCTGTTATTAAACCTGATTGTGCTACTTGATTTGAGCAATATGCCTTGGTCGTTTGTGACCACAAACTGCGCATAGGAGATGCCATAATGCGAAGTCCTGGAAGCTACCATTATTCCAAAGTTTTAAAAACTGCTCAATTGGTAAGCGCACTGAGCGTTATTTTTCTGGAGAGGAGTGGATCGTAGGGAACTCCGCCTACAACTTTTTTTGTTACGCCGTTTCACAGTAACTCCCGGATAATGGATAAAAAGACACGAAAAGCCAGCATTTGTTCTGCATTTGGGTACTTGGTTGCTGCAATCTTCACAATATTCTAATTGAAGATAATGGCGGAGAAGAAGACATTGATGAAGCATTGGAAAATATCTGTGATGGTCACACCGAGGTAGAACCCAGTGCACTCTGTTTGGCGTCAAGAGAAAATTCTTGTATAATTTAAAGTTTAAATAAAACTCCATATGTCGTTCCTCAATCACAATCTCAACTTGCGTTCTTCTATTTCTTTTTTCCCTCTTCCAACCTAAATTTGCGCTCATCTGTCTAATTTCTCCACGAAAATTGAACCTTTCGTCACTAGCGCGGACTGCCGTCCACATTGATAAATCTGTAGGTTTGTTGCGTCACTAAACACCTGTTGTCAAAACGTTCGCACTAAAAAATGCCGAAAATACTAAATTTCGATTGAAATTATCGACTTTTTATCGGGTTTTTTGTCATCTCTACATGGGCATATATGCCAGACTTTTCGTAGTCAAGGGTCTGGGTCTGACATCAAGGCATGAAATTTTTCAGTACAAATTGTTGTTGTGACGTTTGGGACACGTGCCATGTGCCAGGCTGCCACAGTAAAGTGAATACCCTAAGTGTAACTTTGTCAATCTGTGTTTATTGTTTGTACAAGCAAAAAGAAACTGTCTGGCAACACTGTTTCTCTTTACTAACACACATGCCAACATGCCAAGCGCAAAATTTATCAGCACTCTCAAACTCTGGCTGCTATGACACTTTGTTGCTGCTGTCCTTTTCCAATTCAAAGTAAAACGTATATATTCAGTTAATAGGTTATATCTTCCAAACCAATCAACAAAAATTTATGCATGATGTATCAAAAAACGCGAAATATTAAAAGCTCAAACATATTCAAAATTAAAAAAAATCGCTAGCGGCGTTTTCTCGAAAACCGCCAAAATGTGGAAAAAATTACCTTTTTTCACCTGTAGCTTTTTACCTGTGTACTTTAGAAAAAAAGTTTGAACATATGCTTAAGAGCCCTTCAAAGTACCTTTCCAACGACATATAGATCATATCTGTAGCTTTCATAGTTTGGACACTATGGGGGTTTTTAGTTTTAGCGGTTTTTAGCGATTTCCCGCTAAACTAGCGATTTTTCGAAAAAGTCGTAGAACAAACGTTTCTAGATTTTTGAGCGGGAACAAGTCCTCATTCAAACTTTTAAGCTAAATCATCGCTTTGATACAAACAAACAAACGAACAAACATACTGACTTTTCATCTCATTTTCGGAAGGCGACTCAAAATTTCAAAATTAATTATTTTTTGAACCAGTTGTCCGATTTTGATGATCGAGGTGTCATTCGACGCATATTTTTGATGAGAATTGTAAAAAATTCAACGAAAATTCAAAAAGGCTCCAACGGCCCCATTAGCTCCAATAATGTAAATTTTGCCCCTCCCACTTACACCTGTTTATCTCACGAACCAGGTGAGTTTTCAAAAGTCTTAGTATGCACATTTTTAAGTTTAATTAATACCTTTCGATCGGTATATAACTCGACCTGATCGGACAGTCATAGCAAATCTTCCATTCTTCCTGTGTATATATGCTAGTCGCCTTCGCACCCTTCGTGCTGCTTTCGTCACTAGCGCGGACTGCCGTCCGCAGTGATTTCACGCTCTTCAAAATAATCAGGGATGCCACAGAAATCGCAAACGAAATTGAATTCCGCAGAAAGCAAATCCGCACGGAAATTTCCGAGGTTCCACAGAACTTCGAATGATTTAATGCTTTTTAGCAATTTCACCAACCTTTTCGAACTAGGCTGCTAAGGGCTGACACCTTCTCAGATTAAATTACCCAAGGGTTTGTTTAGTAACTTTTTTAAGTTTATAATTGCAGAACAATAGGTTTTTAATTTTTTTCTTTTTTAATTAATATAATTTAATTTATTTATGTAATAATTGATTTTGTTCAGCTGAAAAAATTTAAAAGTTATTGGCGCGAAAAAATAGAAATTACTCGACAGCTCTAGCAATTGTCTGCCATTAGTCTGGCAGCTCTTCGAGAAAAATGTTTTCACAAATTGCACAATAAGTTAAAGGTTTTATTCGGTAAAGCTTGATTTACCTTAAAAAACCTATTTTTTTAATGCTTAATTTAACGAAAACTGAAGTGGTTCCATATATTTTTTTTAAATACCTTACTTTGAATTCTGACTAAAAAATGTGGCATCGCTGACCCCGACTTTAAAAATCTGAATCGGACTAGGTGGCAGCATCGGACGCCAGCGATTTTAGCGCTACTTTAATACGCGTAAAATTATTCTGCGATTTGACCTGTGGCACAGCGAAATGAAATTGAAGAGAAATTCAAGCGAAAGCGATTTCTGTGGCACCCCCGAATAATATTGTTCTTAAATAAAATTGAGAACAGTGATATTACATTTTCTCCGCAGAGATAACGTGTTGCAGCCAACTTCCATAACACGCATCCACGTTTATCGATAGTTGGATATATTGAGTGATAATTACATTGGATATTGTTTATTCAAATTAACATTCAATAATTCCAGTTTTTCTTTGCACACATTATCCGATTAATCAAGAGATTTCACTGCGGACGCTTCCACTTCCACTTATTCGATATTTAGACCCAGTACTTTAAAAAAGTAAAGGGGTCTATTAACTTTGTCACAAGTAAAAATGTGCCTAACAGGCAGAAGGAGGCGTGGCAGACCCCATAAAGTATATATATTCTTAATCAGCATCAACAGCCGAGTCGATATAGCCATGTCCGTCTGTCCGTCTGTAAGAGCGCCTAGATCTCAGAGACTATAAGAGCTAGAGACTCCAAACTTGGTATGTAGGTTCGTCTATATTGCAAGCAGATCGAGTTTGTTTTAGATTTTGGATCGGACCACTATATCATATAGATCCCATAGGAACAATCAGTTGAAAATCAAGTCTTAGTATGGAAAACTTTTTTGCTGTTCGAAATATTTCAACCAAACTGACAGAATATGCATATCTTATAAAAAAAAACCTCTTTACGAGGTAAAAGTCTAGTGACGAAATCATTTTCATGCACCAAAATTTCTGATATCCAATTTTGTGACGAATAATATTAAGGTTTACTTATAAATTACTAAAAAAAAATATTGTCACTCGGCACATTGCGCTAATTTCTTCATACCTAATAAATATATATTTTTTGCGCAGTGCCGAGTGACAAAAAAATTTTTTTGTAGTAATTTTTAAGTAAAACTTAATATTATTCGTCACAAAATTGGATATCAGAAATTTTGGTGCATTAAAATGTTTTCGTCACTAGACTTTTACCTCGTAAAGAGGTTTTTTTTATAAGATTTTATACTTACCAATAGCTCCAAGGCACTGTGGAAAACCAATTTCTTCAAACCCTCTAACGCACTCTTCCACTCTTGCCAGCGTTAGAAAATTTGGTCCTAAATAAATGGGTGCCAAATTCTTCCACACCAGGCGGCAAAACTCTTTAACTATTACGCAAACACTGGGCGTAGAAACTCCGAACATCCAGCCAATCGCAAAATATTCTGAGGCAGAACCCATTGCAAATACAGCGATTTCAACTCGCTTGTTCAATGGGATGCAATGCCTAAAGTTGGTGTCCTTCTTGGCCATTTCTGGAAGTGCTTGTACTAACATATCAAAAGCGGCGCTCCATCCTAAAAACTGATTTAAATACATCATTGGTCATGTTGGGCACGTCTCTCTCCCAAAATACGCAGTAACGTTCCTATAAAAAGTGTGCAAAATTTTCTTTCTTGTCTACAAATGCACTTTTTACTTAAGTGCGCCCAAACTGATTTCGACGTCTGCTCTAATGCAAGATTTAATGAATTCATCATCACCTTGAATTCCTCGCAAGCCGCCAATGCGTGGTTTATGCCTTGGTTTACTCGCATAAACATAATTGTTACTGCTGCCTTTTTAGCCTTTATTTACAAACAGTGTGTATAATTTCAGTTTGACACTTCGACGTCAAAATATAGGTTTTTTTACCGGCCTACCATTGTAAACTACTTTCGCCGTAAGCTAAGGCTTTTTGCTTACCGGTCTCAGTGTCAATTGTCTATTAGACTGATGCTGACAAATTCGATTTACATTCTCGACGTACATTCTGGCAGAGTAATGTTAAATGAATTAATTGAACATGTGCACGACATTTTAGCAGAAGTTAACGCGAATAAAAATGACGTACTGATTTCGTATTTTTTATGACAGGTGTTGGCGGCTCTAATAGATCAATGGATTCTTTCAGAGGCTTCCGTAAGAAAACTATTTCATTTTCCAACAATTTTTTCGCATGAATTGCGTTTTAAAGTGAACGGAATCCCTGCTTCTTAAATCTCTGGTCAATTAATTTTGCAATTCTTGAAACTGTGCGTTCTTCATATTTGATTAGTCGTTTATTAATGCTTTCCATCAAAAACGTGCATACTTTAAGGCCATCCTCAGTTTTAAGATTGGGTTTAAGGTCTTCTAGCGTATGCAAAAGACCACACGTAGTTGGTATAATTAACGAGATAGTTACTGGGGTATTTGACGATACTTGCTTAGTAGGCGAAAGTAAATTTGCTAAGTCCTTTAGTGTATTGATTTCGTCAGCAGTAAAGGCTGTGGTGCTTTTGACGTATTTAAGAGCACATTTCCGATAGCCTTATGTGTTTTTAAAATTCGTTCGACCATATAATAGGCTCTGTTCCATCTTGTGGGAACTTCCTGTTTGAGACTGAATTTCTTTTCTGTCAATTGGAATGCCTTCAATTTATTAAATGCAATGTGCTACTTTTAAAATATGTAACGATGCCTTTGCATTTTGCCAGAAGTATAGCCAGGAAATCTTGCTTCAGGCAATCTTGCACAACCAAATTGGTCGAATGCGCATAGCATGGTAAATGTCTTATTTGCAGTAACTCGCACGCTTTTATCATTGAATTGGAATAAGCTGTCACAATTGCTATAATTTTGGACAAGATTTTCCACTCTACAAACACAGCTCGCAAGAATTGATCAATATTATTTGCTGAATGATTGGTGTCATCAATTAATTTGTTCGTCGATAGAACAGCAGTGCGAAGTTTACAATCATCCGAAATAAAAGTGCAAGCTACTGTTGTATATGCTTCATTTGCCTTTGATGTCCAAAGATCGGTTGTGATAGCCCAATGCGCAACATTATGAAGAATTTCTTGCAATTTTGCCTTCTTTTCCTTTACAAGATTTGCCATTAGTACGTTTCGCAAAGTTCCACGTGATGGCAAGTTGTAACGCGGATCAATCTCATACAACAACTTGCGAAAACCAGTATCCTCGACAACGGAAAAGGGTCGCATATCTGAGGCAATGTTCTCCAGACCTTTCATGTCGATATCCTTTTTGCGCTTTGAATTTGAATCGTGTGATGTACTTACACAGAAAAAAAAATCCGGGATATTTAGCCCGATTTCAATCCGAAACGATGTCAGAAGTGGGGTAATCTCGGATTTACTTAAACCAAGTATGAAATACTTGATTTTTTCAATCCCGAATTCAATCCTAAAAATTCTTAAAATAAAAAAAAAAAGTTTTTTTAACTTTTTTTTAACATTTGATTTTAACTTTTTTTTTTTTAATGTTTTTATTTTTAAATTTTTTTTTATTTATTTTTTGTTTTTAAATTTGTAAACTTTTTTTTTTAATTTTTCTATTTTTAAATATTTTTTTTAATGTTTGTTTTTAACATTTTTTTTTTAAATTTTTTTCTTAAACATTTTTTATTTATTGCTTTTTTTTTAAACATATTTTTTTTTAATGAATTGATTGTTTGACTGGGGGAATCGAACCCAGGTTTTTTTCAAACAGGTCGGCGACTCTAACCCCTGAGCCACCAGACTAGTTGAAATGAGAGAGGCCGAGAGAGAATCAAGTAATTTGGGCTTATTTTCAATTTTAATCCCGATTTAGACTTGATTGTTCAGCTTAATCCTGGAAACATACTTAAAAAATGCAGGCTTAATTTAAGTATTTTAGGCTTGATTTTAGAACGGCTTTTTTTTTCTGTGTAAGAAAGATCGAATCTGGCCCGACGCTGGCACTGGCAAATCAGTTGCCTTCAAATTGGTCAAACAAATTTGACATATTTCCGCTGGTCTTATAGACCAAATCACACTCTCGACACTTGGCTGTTTTCCCATCATCCGACTTTGTAAAAAACTTCCACGCTTTCGATTTGCCGATCCGTGGCTTCTTGGATTCCTTTTCTTCATTCGAGCTGCTTGCGCAAATTTTCTCGGCATCTACATACACATTAGGGTGTCCCTTATTTTTTCAAAGTTATTATTTTGAAACGTATACGGGCTAGATCTGTTCATTTGGTCCCAAAGCACTTGGAAAAAAAGTTTTACCTCAATCGGAGTATGATAACCCGTGCCGACTTGGATCGGAAAATTTAAAAATTATATGGGGGAAAAAAAAATCAACATTTTTTTTTTTAATTTTTTATTTTTTTTGTTTTGTTCATTTGGTCCTAAGGTACTCGAAAATAAATGTTCACCTTTAGGATATATCTTGACATAATCGAACAGCGATATCGTCCTTCCATGGACGAAAATCCTGTGTAAAGGACAATTTGTCCTTTGATTCTAATTAATTTTAAAAGTCCTGGTCCTAACAAGAGTATTGAGACCAAGTTTGTCAGTATCGGTCCATAAACACTCAAGATATAAATGTTCAAAAAAAAGAATTATCAACTCAAAAAGCGCGGACCAGAAATTCATTTTAGAACTATGGTTTCTTGGTGAAAACATCTCAGAATTCACCATAGATTACGAAAATGGGTTACCATTTTTTAATTTTTTCGGGCCCATACAAATCGATGCACTCTAATGTACATGCATACGTACATATGTGTATAACTCTTAACATTCAACATATGTTTGGCCAACGCAAATGACACAATATATATATATTTATTTACACGCAAATCACTTTTCTATATTTATATTAATATATATTGTCCACAAATCAGTGATTTGAAATCACATTGAAACACCACCGACATATCGCAATTAATACCACATTTGTTTATACATACATACATATGCAATTCTATTTATGCAACATAATTAATTAACATCATAGCGACAAACAACAATTATTGGGAAATCTTTTTGGGTAATGGTCCAGTCTATGCGGCACACCTCCAAAAAAAATCCTGATTTATGATGAATTTAGGTGTACAAATTATTTCCGGGTCTTTTATAGTTTTTTTTTAAATTTAAATAAAAAATTAGCTTTTTTTTCTTCTTTTTATGCAAAATGAACTATTTGGATGTTCTTTTGAGTTTTACAGGGTGGATTTGAGCTTTGCATGGTTCTTTTTGTTCGATTATATGTAACGTTCACCAACACTACTTTCATCCTGCTGCAATTTTTGGCGTGATTCCCAACACTTTTTTTAACGGGATCCGTACGTAATTTTTATTCGCGTTAATTTCTGATAAAATGTCGTGCACAGGCTGTGGAGTGGGTACTAGGGAGTTCGACCAATTCAGTGAGAGTGAGTTGTTCAGCTTTCTACGACACCATAATGTCATTCGGAAGGATCGCATCTGCCCAAAGTGTGGTGCGCAGTGCACATTTCAATCTCGCCACATGCGCCAGCAAGGAAAGCAAAAAAGAGTGAGTGTTCAATGCAGCTTTCAGGAGAGTGTGCGGAAGAACACATTCTTCGAGGGAAGAACGTTGACAATTCCGAAAATTTGTTCGTTTGTGAGTTGGGACTGCTTGCGTTTAAAGGGCGAGACGAAATGCTTGATAAAAAAGCATGGATTGAGCCGTCAAACTGTTATTGACTTTAAAAGCTTCTTGAGAGACGTCTACATTGACTGGAGCCTCAATAATAGTCGGCAACAAATTGGAGGTCCTGGCAAGATTGTTGAAATAGACGAGGCCAATAATTGCCACTAGACAGGAATTTATATATTTCACAACACAAACACATTTCTGGTCATCGTTGAACTATTACTTTCCTTTGGTAATTATTTATTTACCTTTTGCACAGTACTGAGTGACACTTGTGGTGATTATTTCACGCTCTTCAAAATAATCAGGGATGCCACAGAAATCGCAAGCGAAATTGAATTCCGCAGAAAGCAAATCCGCACGGAAATTTCCGAGGTTCCACAGAACTTCGAATGATTTAATGCTTTTTAGCAATTTCACCAACCTTTTCGAACTAGGCTGCTAAGGGCTGACACCTTCTCAGATTAAATTACCCAAGGGTTTGTTTAGCAACTTTTTTAAGTTTATAATTGCAGAACAATAGGTTTTTAATTTTTTTCTTATTTAATTAATATAATTTAATTTATTTATGTAATAATTGATTTTGTTCAGCTGAAAAAATTTTAAAGTTATTGGCGCGAAAAAATAGAAATTACTCGACAGCTCTAGCAATTGTCTGCCATTAGTCTGGCAGCTCTTCGAGAAAAATGTTTTCACAAATTGCACAATAAGTTAAAGGTTTTATTCGGTAAAGCTTGATTTACCTTAAAAAACCTATTTTTTTAATGCTTAATTTAACGAAAACTGAAGTGGTTCCATATATTTTTTTTAAATACCTTACTTCGAACTCTGACTAAAAAATGTGGCATCGCTGACCCCGACTTCAAAAATCTGATCGGACTAGGTGGCAGCATCGGACGCCAGCGATTTTAGCGCTACTTTAATACGCGTAAAATTATTCTGCGATTTGACCTGTGGCACAGCGAAATGAAATTGAAGAGAAATTCAAGCGAAAGCGATTTCTGTGGCACCCCCGAATAATATTGTTCTTAAATAAAATTGAGAACAGTGATATTACATTTTCTCCGCAGAGATAACGTGTTGCAGCCAACTTCCATAACACGCATCCACGTTTATCGATAGTTGGATATATTCCGGGGTGCCACAGAAATGGCAAGCGAAATAGAATTCCGCAGAAAGCAATTCCGCACGGAAATTTCCGAGGTGCCACGGAACTTCGAATGATTTAACATTTTTTAGCATTTTCACCAACCTTTTCGAGCTAGGCTGCTTAGGGTTGACACCTTTTCAGATTAAATTACCCAAGGTTTTGCATAGCAGCTTTTTTAAGTTTATAATTGCAGAACAACAGGCTTTTAATTTTTTTCTTCTTTAATTAATATAATTTAATTTATTTATGTAATAATTGAATTTGTTTAGCTGAAAAATATTTAAAAGAAATTGGCGCGAAAAAATAAAAATTCCTCGACAACTCTAGCAATTGTCTGCCATTAGTCTGGCAACTCTTCGTGAAAAATGTTTTCACAAATGGCACAATAAGTTAAAGGTTTTTATCGGTAAAACTTGATTTATCTCAAAAGACCTATTTTTGTATAGCTCAATTTAAAGAACACTGAAGTGGTTCCATATATTTTTTTTAAATACCTTACTTCGATTTCTGACTAAAAAATGTGGCATCGCTTACCCTGACTTCGCAAATCTGAATCGGACTAGGTGGCAGCATCGGACGCCAGCGATTTTAGCGCTACTTTAATACGCGTAAATTTATTCTGCGATTTGACCTGTGGCACAGCGAAATGAAATTGAAGAGAAATTCAAGCGAAAGCGATTTCTGTGGCATCCCCGATTGAGTGATAATTACGTTGGATATTGTTTATTCAAATTAACATTCAATAATTCCAGTTTTTCTTTGCACACATTATCCGATTAATCAAGAGATTTCACTGCGGACGCTTCCACTTCCACTTATTCGATATTTAGACCCCGTACTTTAAAAAAGTAAAGGGGTCTATTAACTTTGTCACAAGTAAAAATGTGCGTAACAGGCAAAAGGAGGCGTGGCAGACCCCATAAAGTATATATATTCTTAATCAGCATCAACAGCCGAGTCGATATAGCCATGTCCGTCTGTCCGTCTGTAAGAGCGCCTAGATCTCAGAGACTATAAGAGCTAGAGACTCCAAACTTGGTATGTAGGTTCGCCTATATTGCAAGCAGATCGAGTTTGTTTTAGATTTTGGATCGGACCACTATATCATATAGATCCCATAGGAACAATCAGTTGATAATCAAGTCTTAGTATGGAAAACTTTTTTGCTGTTCGAAATATTTCAACCAAACTGACAGAATATGCATATAAGATAGTCCCATACATACTGACCAAATTTGATTGAAATCGGATTAATATATCATATAGCTGCCATAGGAACGATCGGTCGAAAATCAACTCTTATTATGAAAATCTGTTTTGTTGTTTGAGATAACTGAATTAATCTGACAGAATATGCATATGGGAGGATCCCATACATACTGACCAAATTTGGTTGGAATCGAACTACTATATCTTATAGCTCCCATAGATACCATCAGTTGAAAATCAAGTCTATGTATGGAAAACTTTTTTGCTGTTCGAAATATTTCAACCAAACTGATAGAATATGCATATAAGATAGTCCCATACATACTGACCAAATTTGATTGAAATCGGATTACTGCCAACATTAATATACATGAATCGATATCTGGAACGACAATACCTTTAAGCAAACAGTATCAATTTACGTTATATGACATACTTATAATCCACAAGGGCAAGAAGCACTGTTGAGTTCCAGCCCTTGTAATTGTTGTAGTCCGTCGTTTCGGACGCCTTCGGCTGAGTTTTAATGTGGCAGCCATCTGAAATTTAAGTGCATTTTGTTTTAATGCAAAATGTTAAATACATTATTTTATACTTACCAATAGCTCCAAGGCACTGTGGAAAACCAATTTCTTCAAACCCTCTAACGCACTCTTCCACTCTTGCCAGCGTTAGAAAATTTGGTTCTAAATAAATGGGTGCCAAATTCTTCCACACCAGGCGGCAAAACTCTTTAACTATTACGCAAACACTGGGCGTAGAAACTCCAAACATCCAGCCAATCGCAAAATATTCTGAGGCAGAACCCATTGCAAATACAGCGATTTCAACTCGCTTGTTCAATGGGATGCAATGCCTAAAGTTGGTGTCCTTCTTGGCCATTTCTGGAAGTGCTTGTACTAACATATCAAAAGCGGCGCTCCATCCTAAAAACTGATTTAAATACATCATTGGTCATGTTGGGCACGTCTCTCTCCCAAAATACGCAGTAACGTTCCTATAAAAAGTGTGCAAAATTTTCGTTCTTGTCTACAAATGCACTTTTTACTTAAGTGCGCCCAAACTGATTTCGACGTCTGCTCTAATGCAAGATTTAATGAATTCATCATCACCTTGAATTCCTCGCAAGCCGACAATGCGTGGTTTATGCCTTGGTTTACTCGCATAAACATAATTGTTACTGCTGCTTTTTTAGCCTTTATTTACAAACAGTGTGTATAATTTCAGTTTGACACTTCGACGTCAAAATATAGGTTTTTTTACCGGCCTACCATTGTAAACGACTTTCGCCGTAAGCTAAGGCTTTTTGCTTACCGGTCTCAGTGTCAATTGCCTATTGGACTGATGCTGACAAATTCGATTTACATTCTCGATGTACATTCTGGCAAAGTAATGTTAAATGAATTAATTGAACATGTGCACGACATTTTAGGAGAAATTAACGCGAATAAAAATGACGTACTGATCCCGTATTTTTTATGACAGGTGTTGGCGCCTCTAATAGATCAATGGATTCTTTCAGAGGCTTCCGTAAGAAAACTATTTCATTTTCCAACAATTTTTTCGCATGAATTGCGTTTTAAAGTGAACGGAATCCCTGCTTCTTAAATCTCTGGTCAATTAATTTTGCAATTCTTGAAACTGTGCGTTCTTCATATTTGATTAGTCGTTTATTAATGCTTTCCATCAAAAACGTGCATACTTTAAGGCCATCCTCAGTTTTAAGATTGGGTTTAAGGTCTTCTAGCGTATGCAAAAGACCACACGTAGTTGGTATAATTAACGAGACAGTTACTGGGGTATTTGACGATACTTGCTTAGTAGGCGAAAGTAACTTTGCTAAAAGCCCCTTCAGACGAGCACTTTTTTACCGACACTTTTTGTCAAAAAGCTGTCCGTTTCGATCACCATCGCTCACCGATGGAATAGAACGTGTTCCATTTCCATCGGTGAGCTTCGGTATTTCACCGGCGCTTTGAAATTTTGTGTGGTTACGCGACACGGACAGCTTTTTGACAAAAAATTACAAAAAGTGTCGGTGAAAAAGCGCTCGTCTGAAGGGGCTTTAAGTCCTTTAGTGTATTGATTTCGTCAGCAGTAAAAGGCTGTGGTGCTTTTGACGTATTTAAGAGCACATTTCCGATAGCTTTATGTGTTTTTAAAATTCGTTCGACCATATAATAGGCTCTGTTCCATCTTGTGGGAACTTCCTGTTTGAGACTGAATTTCTTTTCTGTCAATTGGAATGCCTTCAATTTATTAAATGCAATGTGCTACTTTTAAAATATGTAACGATGCCTTTGCATTTTGCCAGAAGTATAGCCAGGAAATCTTGCTTCAGGCAATCTTGCACAACCAAATTGATCGAATGCGCATAGCATGGTAAATGTCTTATTTGCAGTAACTCGCACGCTTTTATCATTGAATTGGAATAAGCTGTCACAATTGCTATAATTTTGGACAAGATTTTCCACTCTACAAACACAGCTCGCAAGAATTGATCAATATTATTTGCTGAATGATTGGTGTCATCAATTAATTTGTTCGTCGATAGAACAGCAGTGCGAAGTTTACAATCATCCGAAATAAAAGTGCAAGCTACTGTTGTATATGCTTCATTTGCCTTTGATGTCCAAAGATCGGTTGTGATAGCCCAATGCGCAACATTATGAAGAATTTCTTGCAATTTTGCCTTCTTTTCCTTTACAAGATTTGCCATTAGTACGTTTCGCAAAGTTCCACGTGATGGCAAGTTGTAACGCGGATCAATCTCATACAACAACTTGCGAAAACCAGTATCCTCGACAACGGAAAAGGGTCGCATATCTGAGGCAATGTTCTCCAGACCTTTCATGTCGATATCCTTTTTGCGCTTTGAATTTGAATCGTGTGATGAACTTAAGAAAGATCGAATCTGGCCCGACGCTGGCACTGGCAAATCAGTTGCCTTCAAATTGGTCAAACAAATTTGACATATTTCCGCTGGTCTTATAGACCAAATCACACTCTCGACACTTGGCTGTTATCCCATCATCCGACTTTGTAAAAAACTTCCACGCTTTCGATTTGCCGATCCGTGGCTTCTTGGATTCCTTTTCTTCATTCGAGCTGCTTGCGCAAATTTTCTCGGCATCTACATACACATTAGGGTGTCCCTTATTTTTTCAAAGTTATTATTTTGAAACGTATACGGGCTAGATCTGTTCATTTGGTCCCAAAGCACTTGGAAAAAAAGTTTTAGCTCAATCGGAGTATGATAACCCGTGCCGACTTGGATCGGAAAATTTAAAAATTATATGGGGGAAAAAAAAATCAACATTTTTTTTTTTAATATTTTATTTTTTTTGTTTTGTTCATTTGGTCCTAAGGTACTCGAAAATAAATGTTCACCTTTAGGATATATCTTGACATAATCGAACAGCGATATCGTCCTTCCATGGACGAAAATCCTGTGTAAAGGACAATTTGTCCTTTGATTCTAATTAATTTTAAAAGTCCTGGTCCTAACAAGAGTATTGAGACCAAGTTTGTCAGTATCGGTCCATAAACACTCAAGATATAAATGTTCAAAAAAATGAATTATCAACTCAAAAAGCGCGGACCAGAAATTCATTTTAGAACTATGGTTTCTTGGTGAAAACATCTCAGAATTCACCATAGATTACGAAAATGGGTTACCATTTTTTAATTTTTTCGGGCCCATACAAATCGATGCACTCTAATGTACATGCATACGTACATATGTGTATAACTCTTAACATTCAACATATGTTTGGCCAACGCAAATGACACAATATATATATATTTATTTACACGCAAATCACTTTTCTATATTTATATTAATATATATTGTCCACAAATCAGTGATTTGAAATCACATTGAAACACCACCGACATATCGCAATTAATACCACATTTGTTTATACATACATACATATGCAATTCTATTTATGCAACATAATTAATTAACATCATAGCGACAAACAACAATTATTGGGAAATCTTTTTGGGTAATGGTCTAGTCTATGCGGCACACCTCCAAAAAAAATCCTGATTTATGATGAATTTAGGTGTACAAATTATTTCCGGGTGTTTTATAGTTTTTTTTTAAATTTTAATAAAAAATCAGCTTTTTTTTGTTCTTTTTATGCAAAATGAACTATTTGGATGTTCTTTTGAGTTTTACAGGGTGGATTTGAGCTTTGCATGGTTCTTTTTGTTCGATTATATGTAACGTTTACCAACACTACTTTCATCCTGCTGCAATTTTTGGCGTGATTCCCAACACTTTTTTTAACGGGATCCGTACGTAATTTTTATTCGCGTTAATTTCTGATAAAATGTCGTGCACAGGCTGTGGAGTGGGTACTAGGGAGTTCGACCAATTCAGTGAGAGTGAGTTGTTCAGCTTTCTACGACACCATAATGTCATTCGGAAGGATCGCATCTGCCCAAAGTGTGGTGCGCAGTGCACATTTCAATCTCGCCACATGCGCCAGCAAGGAAAGCAAAATAGAGTGAGTGTTAAATGCAGCTTTCAGGAGAGTGTGCGGAAGAACACATTCTTCGAGGGAAGAACGTTGACAATTCCGAAAATTTGTTCGTTTGTGAGTTGGGACTGCTTGCGTTTAAAGGGCGAGACGAAATGCGTGATAAAAGAGCATGGATTGAGCCGTCAAACTGTTATTGCCTTTAAAAGCTTCTTGAGAGACGTCTACATTGACTGGAGCCTCAATAATAGTCGGCAACAAATTGGAGGTCCTGGCAAGATTGTTGAAATAGACGAGGCCAATAATTGCCACTAGACAGGAATTTATATATTTCACAACACAAACACATTTCTGGTCATCGTTGAACTATTACTTTCCTTTGGTAATTATTTATTTACCTTTTGCACAGTACTGAGTGACACTTGTGGTGATTATTTCACGCTCTTCAAAATAATCAGGGATGCCACAGAAATCGCAAGCGAAATTGAATTCCGCAGAAAGCAAATCCGCACGGAAATTTCCGAGGTTCCACAGAACTTCGAATGATTTAATGCTTTTTAGCAATTTCACCAACCTTTTCGAACTAGGCTGCTAAGGGCTGACACCTTCTCAGATTAAATTACCCAAGGGTTTGTTTAGCAACTTTTTTAAGTTTATAATTGCAGAACAATAGGTTTTTCATTTTTTTCTTATTTAATTAATATAATTTAATTTATTTATGTAATAATTGATTTTGTTCAGCTGAAAAAATTTAAAAGTTATTGGCGCGAAAAAATAGAAATTACTCGACAGCTCTAGCAATTGTCTGCCATTAGTCTGGCAGCTCTTCGAGAAAAATGTTTTCACAAATTGCACAATAAGTTAAAGGTTTTATTCGGTAAAGCTTGATTTACCTTAAAAAACCTATTTTTTTAATGCTTAATTTAACGAAAACTGAAGTGGTTCCATATATTTTTTTTAAATACCTTACTTCGAACTCTGACTAAAAAATGTGGCATCGCTGACCCCGACTTCAAAAATCTGAATCGGACTAGGTGGCAGCATCGGACGCCAGCGATTTTAGCGCTACTTTAATACGCGTAAAATTATTCTGCGATTTGACCTGTGGCACAGCGAAATGAAATTGAAGAGAAATTCAAGCGAAAGCGATTTCTGTGGCACCCCCGAATAATATTTTTCTTAAATAAAATTGAGAACAGTGATATTACATTTTCTCCGCAGAGATAACGTGTTGCAGCCAACTTCCATAACACGCATCCACGTTTATCGATAGTTGGATATATTGAGTGATAATTACGTTGGATATTGTTTATTCAAATTAACATTCAATAATTCCAGTTTTTCTTTGCACACATTATCCGATTAATCAAGAGATTTCACTGCGGACGCTTCCACTTCCACTTATTCGATATTTAGACCCCGTACTTTAAAAAAGTAAAGGGGTCTATTAACTTTGTCACAAGTAAAAATGTGCGTAACAGGCAAAAGGAGGCGTGGCAGACCCCATAAAGTATATATAATCTTGATCAGCATCAACAGCCGAGTTGATATAGCCATGTCTGTCTGTCCGTCTGTCTGTCTGTCCGTCTGTAAGAGCGCCTAGATCTCAGAGACTATAAGAGCTAGAGACTCCAAACTTGGTATGTAGGTTCGCCTATATTGCAAGCAGATCGAGTTTGTTTTAGATTTTGGATCGGACCACTATATCATATAGATCCCATAGGAACAATCAGTTAAAAATCAAGTCTTAGTATGGAAAACTTTTTTGCTGTTCGAAATATTTCAACCAAACTGACAGAATATGCATATAAGATAGTCCCATACATACTGACCAAATTTGATTGAAATCGGATTAATATATCATATAGCTGCCATAGGAACGATCGGTCGAAAATCAACTCTTATTATAAAAATCTGTTTTGTTGTTTGAGATAACTGAATTAATCTGACAGAATATGCATATGGGAGGATCCCATACATACTGACCAAATTTGGTTGGAATCGAACTACTATATCTTATAGCTCCCATAGGAACAATCAGTTGAAAATCAAGTCTATGTATGGAAAACTTTTTTGCTGTTCGAAATATTTCAACCAAACTGATAGAATATGCATATAAGATAGTCCCATACATACTGACCAAATTTGATTGAAATCGGATTACTGCCAACATTAATATACATGAATCGATATCTGGAACGACAATACCTTTAAGCAAACAGTATCAATTTACGTTATATGACATACTTATAATCCACAAGGGCAAGAAGCACTGTTGAGTTCCAGCCCTTGTAATTGTTGTGGTCCGTCGTTTCGGACGCCTTCGGCTGAATTTTAATGTGGCAGTCATCTGAAATTTAAGTGCATTTTGTTTTAATGCAAAATGTTAAATACATTATTTTATACTTACCAATAGCTCCAAGGCACTGTGGAAAACCAATTTCTTCAAACCCTCTAACGCACTCTTCCACTCTTGCCAGCGTTAGAAAATTTGGTCCTAAATAAATGGGTGCCAAATTCTTCCACACCAGGCGGCAAAACTCTTTAACTATTACGCAAACACTGGGCGTAGAAACTCCGAACATCCAGCCAATCGCAAAATATTCTGAGGCAGAACCCATTGCAAATACAGCGATTTCAACTCGCTTGTTCAATGGGATGCAATGCCTAAAGTTGGTGTCCTTCTTGGCCATTTCTGGAAGTGCTTGTACTAACATATCAAAAGCGGCGCTCCATCCTAAAAACTGATTTAAATACATCATTGGTCATGTTGGGCACGTCTCTCTCCCAAAATACGCAGTAACGTTCCTATAAAAAGTGTGCAAAATTTTCGTTCTTGTCTACAAATGCACTTTTTACTTAAGTGCGCCCAAACTCATTTCGACGTCTGCTCTAATGCAAGATTTAATGAATTCATCATCACCTTGAATTCCTCGCAAGCCGCCAATGCGTGGTTTATGCCTTGGTTTACTCGCATAAACATAATTGTTACTGCTGCCTTTTTAGCCTTTATTTACAAACAGTGTGTATAATTTCAGTTTGACACTTCGACGTCAAAATATAGGTTTTTTTACCGGCCTACCATTGTAAACTACTTTCGCCGTAAGCTAAGGCTTTTTGCTTACCGGTCTCAGTGTCAATTGTCTATTAGACTGATGCTGACAAATTCGATTTACATTCTCGATGTACATTCTGGCAGAGTAATGTTAAATGAATTAATTGAACATGTGCACGACATTTTAGCAGAAGTTAACGCGAATAAAAATGACGTACTGATTTCGTATTTTTTATGACAGGTGTTGGCGGCTCTAATAGATCAATGGATTCTTTCAGAGGCTTCCGTAAGAAAACTATTTCATTTTCCAACAATTTTTTCGCATGAATTGCGTTTTAAAGTGAACGGAATCCCTGCTTCTTAAATCTCTGGTCAATTAATTTTGCAATTCTTGAAACTGTGCGTTCTTCATATTTGATTAGTCGTTTATTAATGCTTTCCATCAAAAACGTGCATACTTTAAGGCCATCCTCAGTTTTAAGATTGGGTTTAAGGTCTTCTAGCGTATGCAAAAGACCACACGTAGTTGGTATAATTAACGAGATAGTTACTGGGGTATTTGACGATACTTGCTTAGTAGGCGAAAGTAACTTTGCTAAGTCCTTTAGTGTATTGATTTCGTCAGCAGTAAAGGCTGTGGTGCTTTTGACGTATTTAAGAGCACATTTCCGATAGCCTTATGTGTTTTTAAAATTCGTTCGACCATATAATAGGCTCTGTTCCATCTTGTGGGAACTTCCTGTTTGAGACTGAATTTCTTTTCTGTCAATTGGAATGCCTTCAATTTATTAAATGCAATGTGCTACTTTTAAAATATGTAACGATGCCTTTGCATTTTGCCAGAAGTATAGCCAGGAAATCTTGCTTCAGGCAATCTTGCACAACCAAATTGGTCGAATGCGCATAGCATGGTAAATGTCTTATTTGCAGTAACTCGCACGCTTTTATCATTGAATTGGAATAAGCTGTCACAATTGCTATAATTTTGGACAAGATTTTCCACTCTACAAACACAGCTCGCAAGAATTGATCAATATTATTTGCTGAATGATTGGTGTCATCAATTAATTTGTTCGTCGATAGAACAGCAGTGCGAAGTTTACAATCATCCGAAATAAAAGTGCAAGCTACTGTTGTATATGCTTCATTTGCCTTTGATGTCCAAAGATCGGTTGTGATAGCCCAATGCGCAACATTATGAAGAATTTCTTGCAATTTTGCCTTCTTTTCCTTTACAAGATTTGCCATTAGTACGTTTCGCAAAGTTCCACGTGATGGCAAGTTGTAACGCGGATCAATCTCATACAACAACTTGCGAAAACCAGTATCCTCGACAACGGAAAAGGGTCGCATATCTGAGGCAATGTTCTCCAGACCTTTCATGTCGATATCCTTTTTGCGCTTTGAATTTGAATCGTGTGATGAACTTAAGAAAGATCGAATCTGGCCCGACGCTGGCACTGGCAAATCAGTTGCCTTCAAATTGGTCAAACAAATTTGACATATTTCCGCTGGTCTTATAGACCAAATCACACTCTCGACACTTGGCTGTTATCCCATCATCCGACTTTGTAAAAAACTTCCACGCTTTCGATTTGCCGATCCGTGGCTTCTTGGATTCCTTTTCTTCATTCGAGCTGCTTGCGCAAATTTTCTCGGCATCTACATACACATTAGGGTGTCCCTTATTTTTTCAAAGTTATTATTTTGAAACGTATACGGGCTAGATCTGTTCATTTGGTCCCAAAGCACTTGGAAAAAAAGTTTTACCTCAATCGGAGTATGATAACCCGTGCCGACTTGGATCGGAAAATTTAAAAATTATATGGGGGAAAAAAAAATCAACATTTTTTTTTTTAATTTTTTATTTTTTTTGTTTTGTTCATTTGGTCCTAAGGTACTCGAAAATAAATGTTCACCTTTAGGATATATCTTGACATAATCGAACAGCGATATCGTCCTTCCATGGACGAAAATCCTGTGTAAAGGACAATTTGTCCTTTGATTCTAATTAATTTTAAAAGTCCTGGTCCTAACAAGAGTATTGAGACCAAGTTTGTCAGTATCGGTCCATAAACACTCAAGATATAAATGTTCAAAAAAATGAATTATCAACTCAAAAAGCGCGGACCAGAAATTCATTTTAGAACTATGGTTTCTTGGTGAAAACATCTCAGAATTCACCATAGATTACGAAAATGGGTTACCATTTTTTAATTTTTTCGGGCCCATACAAATCGATGCACTCTAATGTACATGCATACGTACATATGTGTATAACTCTTAACATTCAACATATGTTTGGCCAACGCAAATGACACAATATATATATATTTATTTACACGCAAATCACTTTTCTATATTTATATTAATATATATTGTCCACAAATCAGTGATTTGAAATCACATTGAAACACCACCGACATATCGCAATTAATACCACATTTGTTTATACATACATACATATGCAATTCTATTTATGCAACATAATTAATTAACATCATAGCGACAAACAACAATTATTGGGAAATCTTTTTGGGTAATGGTCTAGTCTATGCGGCACACCTCCAAAAAAAATCCTGATTTATGATGAATTTAGGTGTACAAATTATTTCCGGGTGTTTTATAGTTTTTTTTTAAATTTTAATAAAAAATCAGCTTTTTTTTGTTCTTTTTATGCAAAATGAACTATTTGGATGTTCTTTTGAGTTTTACAGGGTGGATTTGAGCTTTGCATGGTTCTTTTTGTTCGATTATATGTAACGTTTACCAACACTACTTTCATCCTGCTGCAATTTTTGGCGTGATTCCCAACACTTTTTTTAACGGGATCCGTACGTAATTTTTATTCGCGTTAATTTCTGATAAAATGTCGTGCACAGGCTGTGGAGTGGGTACTAGGGAGTTCGACCAATTCAGTGAGAGTGAGTTGTTCAGCTTTCTACGACACCATAATGTCATTCGGAAGGATCGCATCTGCCCAAAGTGTGGTGCGCAGTGCACATTTCAATCTCGCCACATGCGCCAGCAAGGAAAGCAAAATAGAGTGAGTGTTAAATGCAGCTTTCAGGAGAGTGTGCGGAAGAACACATTCTTCGAGGGAAGAACGTTGACAATTCCGAAAATTTGTTCGTTTGTGAGTTGGGACTGCTTGCGTTTAAAGGGCGAGACGAAATGCGTGATAAAAGAGCATGGATTGAGCCGTCAAACTGTTATTGCCTTTAAAAGCTTCTTGAGAGACGTCTACATTGACTGGAGCCTCAATAATAGTCGGCAACAAATTGGAGGTCCTGGCAAGATTGTTGAAATAGACGAGGCCAATAATTGCCACTAGACAGGAATTTATATATTTCACAACACAAACACATTTCTGGTCATCGTTGAACTATTACTTTCCTTTGGTAATTATTTATTTACCTTTTGCACAGTACTGAGTGACACTTGTGGTGATTATTTCACGCTCTTCAAAATAATCAGGGATGCCACAGAAATCGCAAGCGAAATTGAATTCCGCAGAAAGCAAATCCGCACGGAAATTTCCGAGGTTCCACAGAACTTCGAATGATTTAATGCTTTTTAGCAATTTCACCAACCTTTTCGAACTAGGCTGCTAAGGGCTGACACCTTCTCAGATTAAATTACCCAAGGGTTTGTTTAGCAACTTTTTTAAGTTTATAATTGCAGAACAATAGGTTTTTCATTTTTTTCTTATTTAATTAATATAATTTAATTTATTTATGTAATAATTGATTTTGTTCAGCTGAAAAAATTTAAAAGTTATTGGCGCGAAAAAATAGAAATTACTCGACAGCTCTAGCAATTGTCTGCCATTAGTCTGGCAGCTCTTCGAGAAAAATGTTTTCACAAATTGCACAATAAGTTAAAGGTTTTATTCGGTAAAGCTTGATTTACCTTAAAAAACCTATTTTTTTAATGCTTAATTTAACGAAAACTGAAGTGGTTCCATATATTTTTTTTAAATACCTTACTTCGAACTCTGACTAAAAAATGTGGCATCGCTGACCCCGACTTCAAAAATCTGAATCGGACTAGGTGGCAGCATCGGACGCCAGCGATTTTAGCGCTACTTTAATACGCGTAAAATTATTCTGCGATTTGACCTGTGGCACAGCGAAATGAAATTGAAGAGAAATTCAAGCGAAAGCGATTTCTGTGGCACCCCCGAATAATATTTTTCTTAAATAAAATTGAGAACAGTGATATTACATTTTCTCCGCAGAGATAACGTGTTGCAGCCAACTTCCATAACACGCATCCACGTTTATCGATAGTTGGATATATTGAGTGATAATTACGTTGGATATTGTTTATTCAAATTAACATTCAATAATTCCAGTTTTTCTTTGCACACATTATCCGATTAATCAAGAGATTTCACTGCGGACGCTTCCACTTCCACTTATTCGATATTTAGACCCCGTACTTTAAAAAAGTAAAGGGGTCTATTAACTTTGTCACAAGTAAAAATGTGCGTAACAGGCAAAAGGAGGCGTGGCAGACCCCATAAAGTATATATAATCTTGATCAGCATCAACAGCCGAGTTGATATAGCCATGTCTGTCTGTCCGTCTGTCTGTCTGTCCGTCTGTAAGAGCGCCTAGATCTCAGAGACTATAAGAGCTAGAGACTCCAAACTTGGTATGTAGGTTCGCCTATATTGCAAGCAGATCGAGTTTGTTTTAGATTTTGGATCGGACCACTATATCATATAGATCCCATAGGAACAATCAGTTGAAAATCAAGTCTTAGTATGGAAAACTTTTTTGCTGTTCGAAATATTTCAACCAAACTGACAGAATATGCATATAAGATAGTCCCATACATACTGACCAAATTTGATTGAAATCGGATTAATATATCATATAGCTGCCATAGGAACGATCGGTCGAAAATCAACTCTTATTATGAAAATCTGTTTTGTTGTTTGAGATAACTGAATTAATCTGACAGAATATGCATATGGGAGGATCCCATACATACTGACCAAATTTGGTTGGAATCGAACTACTATATCTTATAGCTCCCATAGGAACAATCAGTTGAAAATCAAGTCTATGTATGGAAAACTTTTTTGCTGTTCGAAATATTTCAACCAAACTGATAGAATATGCATATAAGATAGTCCCATACATACTGACCAAATTTGATTGAAATCGGATTACTGCCAACATTAATATACATGAATCGATATCTGGAACGACAATACCTTTAAGCAAACAGTATCAATTTACGTTATATGACATACTTATAATCCACAAGGGCAAGAAGCACTGTTGAGTTCCAGCCCTTGTAATTGTTGTGGTCCGTCGTTTCGGACGCCTTCGGCTGAATTTTAATGTGGCAGTCATCTGAAATTTAAGTGCATTTTGTTTTAATGCAAAATGTTAAATACATGATTTTATACTTACCAATAGCTCCAAGGCACTGTGGAAAACCAATTTCTTCAAACCCTCTAACGCACTCTTCCACTCTTGCCAGCGTTAGAAAATTTGGTCCTAAATAAATGGGTGCCAAATTCTTCCACACCAGGCGGCAAAACTCTTTAACTATTACGCAAACACTGGGCGTAGAAACTCCGAACATCCAGCCAATCGCAAAATATTCTGAGGCAGAACCCATTGCAAATACAGCGATTTCAACTCGCTTGTTCAATGGGATGCAATGCCTAAAGTTGGTGTCCTTCTTGGCCATTTCTGGAAGTGCTTGTACTAACATATCAAAAGCGGCGCTCCATCCTAAAAACTGATTTAAATACATCATTGGTCATGTTGGGCACGTCTCTCTCCCAAAATACGCAGTAACGTTCCTATAAAAAGTGTGCAAAATTTTCGTTCTTGTCTACAAATGCACTTTTTACTTAAGTTCGCCCAAACTGATTTCGACGTCTGCTCTAATGCAAGATTTAATGAATTCATCATCACCTTGAATTCCTCGCAAGCCGCCAATGCGTGGTTTATGCCTTGGTTTACTCGCATAAACATAATTGTTACTGCTGCAATAACTTTTGGATCCATGATGCAATTTTTTTTATTTTTTAGCCTTTATTTACAAACAGTGTTTATAGTTTCAGTTTGACACTTCGATGTCAAAATGTAGGTTTTTTTTACCGGCCTACCATTGTAAACGACTTTCGCCGTAAGCTAAGGCTTTTTGCTTACCGGTCTCAGTGTCAATTGCCTATTAGTCTGATGCTGACAAATTCGATTTACATTCTCGATGTACATTCTGGCAGAGTAATGTTAAATGAATTAATTGAACATGTGCACGACATTTTAGCAGAAATTAACGCGAATAAAAATGACGTACTGATCCCGTATTTTTTATGACAGGTGTTGGCGGCTCTAATAGATCAATGGATTCTTTCAGAGGCTTCCGTAAGAAAACTATTTCATTTTCCAACAATTTTTTCCCATGAATTGCGTTATAAAGTGAACGGAATCCCTGCTTCTTAAATCTCTGGTCAATTAATTTAGCAATTCTTGAACTGTGCGTTCTTCATATTTGATTAGTCGTTTATTAATGCTTTCCATCAAAAACGTGCATACTTTAAGGCCATCCTCAGTTTTAAGATTGGGTTTAAGGTCTTCTAGCGCATGCAAAAGACCACACGTAGTTGGTATAATTAACGAGACAGTTACTGGGGTATTTGACGATACTTACTTTCGTCAGCAGTAAAAGGCTGTGGTGCTTTTGACGTATTTAAGAGCACATTTCCGATAGCCTTATGTGTTTTTAAAATTCGTTCGACCATATAATAGGCTCTGTTCCATCTTGTGGGAACTTCCTGTTTGAGACTGAATTTCTTTTGGTAAATGTCTTATTTGCAGTAACTCGCACGCTTTTATCATTGAATTGGAATTAGCTGTCACAATTGCTATAATTTTGGACAAGATTTTCCACTCTACAAACACAGCTCGCAAGAATTGATCAATATTATTTGCTGAATGATTGGTGTCATCAATTAATTTGTTCGTCGATAGAACAGCAGTGCGAAGTTTACAATCATCCGAAATAAAAGTGCAAGCTACTGTTGTATATGCTTCATTTGCCTTTGATGTCCAAAGATCGGTTGTGATAGCCCAATGCGCAACATTATGAAGAATTTCTTGCAATTTTGCCTTCTTTTCCTTTACAAGATTTGCCATTAGTACGTTTCGCAAAGTTCCACGTGATGGCAAGTTGTAACGCGGATCAATCTCATACAACAACTTGCGAAAACCAGTATCCTCGACAACGGAAAAGGGTCGCATATCTGAGGCAATGTTCTCCAGACCTTTCATGTCGATATCCTTTTTGCGCTTTGAATTTGAATCGTGTGATGTACTTAAGAAAGATCGAATCTGGCCCGACGCTGGCACTGGCAAATCAGTTGCCTTCAAATTGGTCAAACAAATTTGACATATTTCCGCTGGTCTTATAGACCAAATCACACTCTCGACACTTGGCTGTTATCCCATCATCCGACTTTGTAAAAAACTTCCACGCTTTCGATTTGCCGATCCGTGGCTTCTTGGATTCCTTTTCTTCATTCGAGCTGCTTGCGCAAATTTTCTCGGCATCTACATACACATTAGGGTGTCCCTTATTTTTTCAAAGTTATTATTTTGAAACGTATACGGGCTAGATCTGTTCATTTGGTCCCAAAGCACTTGGAAAAAAAGTTTTACCTCAATCGGAGTATGATAACCCGTGCCGACTTGGATCGGAAAATTTAAAAATTATATGGGGGAAAAAAAAATCAACATTTTTTTTTTTAATTTTTTATTTTTTTTGTTTTGTTCATTTGGTCCTAAGGTACTCGAAAATAAATGTTCACCTTTAGGATATATCTTGACATAATCGAACAGCGATATCGTCCTTCCATGGACGAAAATCCTGTGTAAAGGACAATTTGTCCTTTGATTCTAATTAATTTTAAAAGTCCTGGTCCTAACAAGAGTATTGAGACCAAGTTTGTCAGTATCGGTCCATAAACACTCAAGATATAAATGTTCAAAAAAATGAATTATCAACTCAAAAAGCGCGGACCAGAAATTCATTTTAGAACTATGGTTTCTTGGTGAAAACATCTCAGAATTCACCATAGATTACGAAAATGGGTTACCATTTTTTAATTTTTTCGGGCCCATACAAATCGATGCACTCTAATGTACATGCATACGTACATATGTGTATAACTCTTAACATTCAACATATGTTTGGCCAACGCAAATGACACAATATATATATATTTATTTACACGCAAATCACTTTTCTATATTTATATTAATATATATTGTCCACAAATCAGTGATTTGAAATCACATTGAAACACCACCGACATATCGCAATTAATACCACATTTGTTTATACATACATACATATGCAATTCTATTTATGCAACATAATTAATTAACATCATAGCGACAAACAACAATTATTGGGAAATCTTTTTGGGTAATGGTCTAGCCTATGCGGCACACCTCCAAAAAAAATCCTGATTTATGATGAATTTAGGTGTACAAATTATTTCCGGGTGTTTTATAGTTTTTTTTTAAATTTTAATAAAAAATTAGCTTTTTTTTGTTCTTTTTATGCAAAATGAACTATTTGGATGTTCTTTTGAGTTTTACAGGGTGGATTTGAGCTTTGCATGGTTCTTTTTGTTCGATTATATGTAACGTTTACCAACACTACTTTCATCCTGCTGCAATTTTTGGCGTGATTCCCAACACTTTTTTAACGGGATCCGTACGTAATTTTTATTCGCGTTAATTTCTGATAAAATGTCGTGCACAGGCTGTGGAGTGGGTACTAGGGAGTTCTACCAATTCAGTGAGAGTGAGTTGTTCAGCTTTCTACGACACCATAATGTCATTCGGAAGGATCGCATCTGCCCAAAGTGTGGTGCGCAGTGCACATTTCAATCTCGCCACATGCGCCAGCAAGGAAAGCAAAATAGAGTGAGTGTTCAATGCAGCTTTCAGGAGAGTGTGCGGAAGAACACATTCTTCGAGGGAAGAACGTTGACAATTCCGAAAATTTGTTCGTTTGTGAGTTGGGACTGCTTGCGTTTAAAGGGCGAGACGAAATGCGTGATAAAAGAGCATGGATTGAGCCGTCAAACTGTTATTGCCTTTAAAAGCTTCTTGAGAGACGTCTACATTGACTGGAGCCTCAATAATAGTCGGCAACAAATTGGAGGTCCTGGCAAGATTGTTGAAATAGACGAGGCCAATAATTGCCACTAGACAGGAATTTATATATTTCACAACACAAACACATTTCTGGTCATCGTTGAACTATTACTTTCCTTTGGTAATTATTTATTTACCTTTTGCACAGTACTGAGTGACACTTGTGGTGATTATTTCACGCTCTTCAAAATAATCAGGGATGCCACAGAAATCGCAAGCGAAATTGAATTCCGCAGAAAGCAAATCCGCACGGAAATTTCCGAGGTTCCACAGAACTTCGAATGATTTAATGCTTTTTAGCAATTTCACCAACCTTTTCGAACTAGGCTGCTAAGGGCTGACACCTTCTCAGATTAAATTACCCAAGGGTTTGTTTAGCAACTTTTTTAAGTTTATAATTGCAGAACAATAGGTTTTTCATTTTTTTCTTATTTAATTAATATAATTTAATTTATTTATGTAATAATTGATTTTGTTCAGCTGAAAAAATTTAAAAGTTATTGGCGCGAAAAAATAGAAATTACTCGACAGCTCTAGCAATTGTCTGCCATTAGTCTGGCAGCTCTTCGAGAAAAATGTTTTCACAAATTGCACAATAAGTTAAAGGTTTTATTCGGTAAAGCTTGATTTACCTTAAAAAACCTATTTTTTTAATGCTTAATTTAACGAAAACTGAAGTGGTTCCATATATTTTTTTTAAATACCTTACTTCGAACTCTGACTAAAAAATGTGGCATCGCTGAATCCGACTTCAAAAATCTGAATCGGACTAGGTGGCAGCATCGGACGCCAGCGATTTTAGCGCTACTTTAATACGCGTAAAATTATTCTGCGATTTGACCTGTGGCACAGCGAAATGAAATTGAAGAGAAATTCAAGCGAAAGCGATTTCTGTGGCACCCCCGAATAATATTTTTCTTAAATAAAATTGAGAACAGTGATATTACATTTTCTCCGCAGAGATAACGTGTTGCAGCCAACTTCCATAACACGCATCCACGTTTATCGATAGTTGGATATATTGAGTGATAATTACGTTGGATATTGTTTATTCAAATTAACATTCAATAATTCCAGTTTTTCTTTGCACACATTATCCGATTAATCAAGAGATTTCACTGCGGACGCTTCCACTTCCACTTATTCGATATTTAGACCCCGTACTTTAAAAAAGTAAAGGGGTCTATTAACTTTGTCACAAGTAAAAATGTGCGTAACAGGCAAAAGGAGGCGTGGCAGACCCCATAAAGTATATATATTCTTAATCAGCATAAACAGCCGAGTCGATATAGCCATGTCCGTCTGTAAGAGCGCCTAGATCTCAGAGACTATAAGAGCTAGAGACTCCAAACTTGGTATGTAGGTTCGTCTATATTGCAAGCAGATCGAGTTTGTTTTAGATTTTGGATCGGACCACTATATCATATAGATCCCATAGGAACAATCAGTTGAAAATCAAGTCTTAGTATGGAAAACTTTTTTGCTGTTCGAAATATTTCAACCAAACTGACAGAATATGCATATAAGATAGTCCCATACATACTGACCAAATTTGATTGAAATCGGATTAATATATCATATAGCTGCCATAGGAACGATCGGTCGAAAATCAACTCTTATTATAAAAATCTGTTTTGTTGTTTGAGATAACTGAATTAATCTGACAGAATATGCATATGGGAGGATCCCATACATACTGACCAAATTTGGTTGGAATCGAACTACTATATCTTATAGCTCCCATAGGAACAATCAGTTGAAAATCAAGTCTATGTATGGAAAACTTTTTTGCTGTTCGAAATATTTCAACCAAACTGATAGAATATGCATATAAGATAGTCCCATACATACTGACCAAATTTGATTGAAATCGGATTACTGCCAACATTAATATACATGAATCGATATCTGGAACGACAATACCTTTAAGCAAACAGTATCAATTTACGTTATATGACATACTTATAATCCACAAGGGCAAGAAGCACTGTTGAGTTCCAGCCCTTGTAATTGTTGTAGTCCGTCGTTTCGGACGCCTTCGGCTGAATTTTAATGTGGCAGCCATCTGAAATTTAAGTGCATTTTGTTTTAATGCAAAATGTTAAATACATTATTTTATACTTACCAATAGCTCCAAGGCACTGTGGAAAACCAATTTCTTCAAACCCTCTAACGCACTCTTCCACTCTTGCCAGCGTTAGAAAATTTGGTCCTAAATAAATGGGTGCCAAATTCTTCCACACCAGGCGGCAAAACTCTTTAACTATTACGCAAACACTGGGCGTAGAAACTCCGAACATCCAGCCAATCGCAAAATATTCTGAGGCAGAACCCATTGCAAATACAGCGATTTCAACTCGCTTGTTCAATGGGATGCAATGCCTAAAGTTGGTGTCCTTCTTGGCCATTTCTGGAAGTGCTTGTACTAACATATCAAAAGCGGCGCTCCATCCTAAAAACTGATTTAAATACATCATTGGTCATGTTGGGCACGTCTCTCTCCCAAAATACGCAGTAACGTTCCTATAAAAAGTGTGCAAAATTTTCGTTTTTGTCTACAAATGCACTTTTTACTTAAGTTCGCCCAAACTGATTTCGACGTCTGCTCTAATGCAAGATTTAATGAATTCATCATCACCTTGAATTCCTCGCAAGCCGCCAATGCGTGGTTTATGCCTTGGTTTACTCGCATAAACATAATTGTTACTGATGCAATAACTTTTGGATCCATGATGCAATTTTTTTTATTTTTTAGCCTTTATTTACAAACAGTGTTTATAGTTTCAGTTTGACACTTCGATGTCAAAATATAGGTTTTTTTTACCGGCCTACCATTGTAAACGACTTTCGCCGTAAGCTAAGGCTTTTTGCTTACCGGTCTCAGTGTCAATTGCCTATTAGTCTGATGCTGACAAATTCGATTTACATTCTCGATGTACATTCTGGCAGAGTAATGTTAAATGAATTAATTGAACATGTGCACGACATTTTAGCAGAAATTAACGCGAATAAAAATGACGTACTGATCCCGTATTTTTTATGACAGGTGTTGGCGGCTCTAATAGATCAATGGATTCTTTCAGAGGCTTCCGTAAGAAAACTATTTCATTTTCCAACAATTTTTTCGCATGAATTGCGTTATAAAGTGAACGGAATCCCTGCTTCTTAAATCTCTGGTCAATTAATTTAGCAATTCTTGAAACTGTGCGTTCTTCATATTTGATTAGTTGTTTATTAATGCTTTCCATCAAAAACGTGCATACTTTAAGGCCATCCTCAGTTTTAAGATTGGGTTTAAGGTCTTCTAGCGTATGCAAAAGACCACACGTAGTTGGTATAATTAACGAGACAGTTACTGGGGTATTTGACGATACTTACTTTCGTCAGCAGTAAAAGGCTGTGGTGCTTTTGACGTATTTAAGAGCACATTTCCGATAGCCTTATGTGTTTTTAAAATTCGTTCGACCATATAATAGGCTCTGTTCCATCTTGTGGGAACTTCCTGTTTGAGACTGAATTTCTTTTGGTAAATGTCTTATTTGCAGTAACTCGCACGCTTTTATCATTGAATTGGAATTAGCTGTCACAATTGCTATAATTTTGGACAAGATTTTCCACTCTACAAACACAGCTCGCAAGAATTGATCAATATTATTTGCTGAATAATTGGTGTCATCAATTAATTTGTTCGTCGATAGAACAGCAGTGCGAAGTTTACAATCATCCGAAATAAAAGTGCAAGCTACTGTTGTATATGCTTCATTTGCCTTTGATGTCCAAAGATCGGTTGTGATAGCCCAATGCGCAACATTATGAAGAATTTCTTGCAATTTTGCCTTCTTTTCCTTTACAAGATTTGCCATTAGTACGTTTCGCAAAGTTCCACGTGATGGCAAGTTGTAACGCGGATCAATCTCATACAACAACTTGCGAAAACCAGTATCCTCGACAACGGAAAAGGGTCGCATATCTGAGGCAATGTTCTCCAGACCTTTCATGTCGATATCCTTTTTGCGCTTTGAATTTGAATCGTGTGATGTACTTAAGAAAGATCGAATCTGGCCCGACGCTGGCACTGGCAAATCAGTTGCCTTCAAATTGGTCAAACAAATTTGACATATTTCCGCTGGTCTTATAGACCAAATCACACTCTCGACACTTGGCTGTTTTCCCATCATCCGACTTTGTAAAAAACTTCCACGCTTTCGATTTGCCGATCCGTGGCTTCTTGGATTCCTTTTCTTCATTCGCAAAGCACTTGGAAAAAAAGTTTTGGATCGGAAAATTTAAAAATTATATGGGGGGAAAAAAATCAACATTTTTATACCCTGTGCCCATTGAAAATGGTCAAAAAGGGTATATTAGATTTGTGTGATGTATGTAACAGGCAGAAGGAAGCATCTCCGACCATATAAAGTATATGTTGCCGCCGAGACCAACATATTATAATTTCATTTTCATTTACATTTTATTTCATTTCATATGTATCGATATATTTGAATTGTTACTCATATCGATAGTTATTTAATCTCTAAGTTCCCATGTATCGAACTATCTAAAATTGTATCGAGCAAGCTCGATACTCTTAAGCGTCACTTGGCCATCAGAAAGGAAAACAACACGAAATATTTTTTAAGCTCTCGCTCCTCTCCTGCTCCTCTCTCGGAAAACTATTAAATACCCATTAAATACGTTCAACACCGAAAGTTGTAAGACAGAATACAATAAACATTGTGTTTGCGTTTTAAATGCGTAGAGTTTGAGTTAGCGTTGCTCTAAGAAGTCGTATTCACCCTCATACTTGATATTGCCGGTCACAATTCTTAAAAAATATTTCTTCTGTGAACAAGAATTGAAAGTGCGGACAAGCAAGACAAACGCGCATGGCGCTTTGAATCAATTCTTAAAAGCCCCTTCTGACGAGCACTTTTTTACCGACACTTTTTGTCAAAAAGCTGTCCGTGTCGATCACCATCGCTCACCGATGGAATAGAACGTGTTCCATTTCCATTGGTGAGCTTCGGTTTTTCACCGGCGGTTTGAAATTTTGTGTGGTTACGCGACACGGACAGCTTTTTGACAAAAAATGACAAAAAGTGTCGGTGAAAAAGCGCTCGTCTGAAGGGGCTTTAACAAATAGAAAAGTGCGGACAAGCAACTCAAAACAATACATAACTGTACAAAAGTTGTACTAGTGTTGTGTGTGTGTTTGCATGTATGCAAAAAACTGCATACAAAAGTAAGCAAGACAATAATTCGAAGTGCGTAGTAGAATTCCACGAATTATTTCGTCATCACAACTTAGTGCGTGTGAGCGTGTATGTGTGTATCGAATTTCACAATTTTTCGAAAATGGTACATATGAAAATCGGTTCGCTCGAATTCTTATAAAATCTGCATCAAACTTGAACAGTTGAAAATATAAGTAAATAATTGCGCCGATATTAACTGAACAAACAACAATAATCATGTCTCTGTGCGGAGTGTGTAAAAAAAAAGGTAGCACCACTGAAAGCTGGGTTCAGTGTGACCAATGCAATGATTGGTTTCATTTTGCATGCGTTGGAGTAGACGAAAACATTATTGACCAACCTTGGAAATGCAGTAACTGTGAAAGGCTGAGTAATATATCAAGCCATGTTATGCATTCACCTCCCAAAACGAAAACGTCTTTGACCAAGGCGTCCACTGAAGCTTCCGGCGCTGCCCAAGCGCAATCCCAAATCAATGAAGAAATGCATCAGCCGTCATTCAGCATCAATACAAACGTAAACACAAACGCGCATGGAGCTTTGAATCAACAGCAATTGATGTTGGCCATGCTGGAAGAGAAGAGGGCTACAGAGGAACGCTACATCGAGCAAAAATATAAACTTCTTGCTCAAATGAACGGTCAAGAGTTCACTCTTCCCATCTATGGACCACCTCCAGTTGTAGGGACCGGAGGCCCATCAAGTTCCCAGTTGGCAGCAAGACATGCAATCCCAAAGGAGCTACCAAAGTTTAGTGGCGATCCAGAAGACTGGCCATGCTTTATCAGCACATTTGAACACAGTACTTCGGTCGCAGGGCTCTCAGACGTAGAAAACATGTTGCGTCTCCAGAAATGCCTAGGAGGAAAAGCCAGAGAACTAGTCAAGGATAAGCTTCTCATTCCTTCCATGGTTGCGGACGTCATCGCAACTTTAAAAATGTTTTTCGGAAGACCAGAACATATTCTGGAAAGAATGATTGAGAGAGTCAGGAAGCTGCCACCACCTAAGGATCGATTGGAGTCGTTTATCGACTTTGCTTTGGCTGTGCGCAACATATGCGCCATGATGGAGGCCAGCAACTTGCAGGCGCATCTCAACAATCCAATGTTAGTGAAAGAACTGGTTGACAAGTTACCCAATAAGCACAAACTCGATTGGGCGATGTATTCAAAATCTTGTCAACCACCAGTTAAGGAGTTCAGCGACTGGATCTACAAGATTGCCGAAGCGGCATCAACTGTAATCTGTCCTTCCACCTATAAGGCGAACCCAGTCAATTCACACTACGAGGATCCAAACCAGGCCAGTTCTTCCAATCAGAAAGTAGCTGCAGCTACAAACACGCTTACTCCGAAGCAAGTCACATCCAAATGTATGGCATGCGGATCACAGGAGCACTCTGCTCCACAATGCGAAAGCTTCAACAAGATGTCTGTAGACGAAAGATGGATAAAAGCGAAGTCAACAAGGGCTTGCTATTGTTGCCTCAAGAATCACCGCAAGGGCTGTTTCATGAAGAAGATGTGTGGTATAAATGGATGTTCCTATAAGCATCACCCATTACTGCATAAAGATGACCCCAGCAAAAGCAGCATTCCAAAGGATGATCCCCCGGATCAAGTTGTCGTGGGTGCACACAGCAACGTTAGTAGAAATAATTATTTCCGTATCGTTCCAGTTAACATTCACGTAGGCAACAAAACTACACTGGTGTACGCATTTCTGGACGAAGGTTCTTCTGTGACCCTAATAGATGAAGAGACTTTCAGCACGCTGGGCATCAAAGGCGTGCCAAGTCCTATTTGCCTACAGTGGACCAATGAAGCTACACGCAATGAGAGCTCATCCAAACGGGCATCAATACGTGTTTCCGGAACAAGCTGCGAAATATGTTATCAACTAAACAATGTTCATACCATCCGCAATCTGGCTCTTCCATGGCAATCGCTGAACGCAGATGAGCTGTGCATCAAGTATCCCTATCTGAAAGGGGTACCACTGCAGTCCTATCCCAACATACGACCTGTGATGCTCATCGGTGCTGACAACTGGAAGATTGCCGTACCACGTAAGCTGCTCGAAGGAAAATATGACGAACCAATTGCATCAAAATGTCTGCTCGGTTGGAGCATTCAAGGCACTTCAAAGACATCAAAAAACTGGACGATGCATCATTGCGACTGTCAGTGGCAGGAAATACATGACATGGTGAAGGAGAGTTTCAACCTGGAGGTAGTCAAACCTCGAAGCTTACTTTCAGAGGATGACAAAATGGCCATTGAAATTCTGGACAAAACATGTGTTAAGGTCGACGGACGATTCAAGATTGGACTTTTGTGGCACAACATTGATAATGTGTTGCCAGAAAGCTACCAAGCTGCACTCAATCGTCTTAACTGCTTGAAGAGGAAGATTCAACGAGAACCAGATCTGTACGACAAAATTGAAGATCAAGTAAACAACTTGGTGCAAAAGGGATACGCAGTTGAGCTCACGGAGACAGAAATAGCCAATCCTCCCAGGTTGACTTGGTACTTGCCAATCTTCATAACATTAAATCCAAATAAGCCCAATAAAGTTCGTCTCGTTTGGGACGCAGCCGCCAAATCTCATGGAGCAGCCTTAAATGATTTCATTCTCACTGGACCGGACCTGCTGACTCCACTTCTAGAGATTCTTCTAGCATTTCGAGTGGGTCAAGTTGCCGTCTGCGGCGACATCGCCGAAATGTTTCATAGGATAACCATTCGCGAAGAAGACAGGCAAGCACAGCGTTTCTTGTGGTACGACCAAGTTAGCGGCAAAGTGAAGGCATACGTCATGCATGCTATGACATTTGGGATAAGCTGTGCGCCATGCATCGCGCACTATGTACGCAACAAAAATGTCGAGCCATATCGACAACTACAGCCACGTTTATATGAAGCTATCCAGAAGGCCCACTATGTCGATGATTATATCGACAGTATGGACACTGAGCAGGAGGCATTGGAGATGTCAAAATTAGTCCGCAAGGTCCACAAAGAAGGAGGCTTTGAAATACGAAACTGGTCGTCCAACTCTGCCAAGGTGTTAGGCGAGCTTTTGGAAGGTGGCAAATCAACTGGACAATCACCAGTCCAATTTGGAGACACTGAGAAAATCCTTGGTATGTATTGGGAGCCACAAACTGACTGCTTTCGATATGTCCTCAGATTCGCACGTTTAAGACGAGATGTTCTGAGTGAAGGCATCGTTCCGACCAAAAGAGAGCTACTCCAAGTCCTCATGTCAGTTTTTGACCCTCTGGGATTAGTATCCTGCTTCACCATCGGACTGAAGATACTTCTGCAGCACGTGTGGCGATCCAAAGTTGGCTGGGATGAAGAGCTCCCTCAAGAGCTAAGCAACGATTGGGAAAATTGGAAGCGCTTACTTCCACAAATCCAGATGCTGGAAATTCCCCGATGCTATTCCCGAAACCTCAACAAGGCGACGCAAGCAGATCTTCACATCTTCGTCGATGCCAGCGAATACGCCTACGCAGCAGTTTGTTATGCTCGAGTCCAGCTGCATGATATTGTGCATGTCACTTTGATCGCAGCCAAGAGCAAAGTGGCACCTCTCAGGCCGCTGTCCATTCCCAGGATGGAGCTGCAAGCTGCAGTAGCAGGATTACATCTGGGACAAAAGATCACGAAAACTCGCGGTCTAAAAGTCAACAACATCACGTACTGGTCGGACTCAAAGACCGTACTACAATGGTTGAAGATGGATCCCAGAAAATTCCAACAATTTGTAATGCATCGGATTGGCGAAATACTGGAGTCTTCAGATGTCAAGCAATGGCGTTGGATTCCAACCAAACTAAACGTGGCAGACAAGGCAACCAAAGTCTCGATTGCAGTGGACATTGCAAATTGGCTTCACGGACCAGATTTTTTACAAAATCCAGATGCTGAGTGGCCAATGGATGAAATCATCATGGATGAAACTGACACTGCGGAGCTGAGAAAACATGTTTACGTGACGTCTATGAAGCCGAGCATCACTATTAACGTCGAATACTTTTCGCAATGGAGACGATTATACAGAGCTGTAGCAACGTTCCTGCTGTATGTTGACCGGATTAGGGCTCAGCAGAAAAACCAAATTAAACCGGACAAGGTTAACCTGGAGCTGATCAGCCGGGCGCAGAACCTACTCTTCAAGCAGGCTCAAGCCCATGGATATTCAAACGAAATCAGCAAGCTGTCGGCAAAATTACCGCTACAAAAGCAGAGTAATTTGAGAGGACTGAACGTGTACATCGACGCCAACGGAATCTTGCGCACTCAGGGGAGATCCTGCGATATGAACTGCAGGGAAGACGCCATCGTATTACAAAGACAGGATTATATAACATTCCTCATTGTAAAAGCGTACCATGAAGATCACCATCATCAAGCGCATGAAACGGTGATTAACAATGTAAAATCCGTTTACTGTATCCCAAAGCTGCGCGTACTTTACAAATCTGTACGCCAACGATGTCAAAAATGCAAAAACGACACAGCAATTCCAGTGGCACCACAAATGGCACCAGTTCCAGCAGCTAGAATGGCGAGCTTTACAAGACCATTCACCTTCACTGGAATCGACTATTTTGGACCAATCTTTGTGAACGTGGGCCGGCATAAGGAAAAGAGATGGGGTGTGATCTTCACATGCATGACGCTGAGAGCCGTGCACTTCGAGATCGCGTATAGCTTGGACACCAGTTCCTGCATAATGTGCTTGCGCAACTTTATGGCGAGACGCGGCACTCCTGCAGAAATATTTTCGGATAACGGAACCAATCTCAGATCAACGGAAAAGGCACTGAAGGAAGAGCTGGTAAAAATCGATTTCGACGACATAATGGTGAAATACGACCGGATTAAATGGCGCTTCAACCCACCAGGCGCACCACACATGGGTGGAGCTTGGGAGCGGCTCATCAGGACTACGAAAGGAGTTCTCAAAGCAATAAGCCCGAATTATTCATTTAATGATGAAACCCTCACATTCGTCACTCGTCCTCTCACATTCGTCAGTCTTGATACGGCGGATGACGTCGCTCTAACGCCAAATCATCTGTTGCTGGGCACTGTGGATGGCTACAAACCAATCTGCAGTGACGAATTGGACTTGCGCCAGCGATGGCATCAATCTCAGATGTTTGGTGACCAGTTCTCGAAGCGTTGGGTTAAGGAATACAGACCAAATGGTTCGAGAAGACGACTCCAATACAAATCGGGAGTGTCGTCGTTGTCGTTGATGAGAACTTGCCGAGGAACATGTGGCCAAAAGGTCGTGTTATCAACACAATCACTGCCAAGGATGGACAGGTCAGACGCGTGACCATTGAAACTAGTAAAGGAACCATGGAAAGACCAGCCACAAAGGTCGCCGTTCTTGACGTCGGCAAACCATAAGTAAACGATTCCAGAGCAGGATCATTTACGGAGGAGGGAATGATGCCGCCGAGACCAACATATTATAATTTCATTTTCATTTACATTTTATTTCATTTCATATGTATCGATATATTTGAATTGTTACTCATATCGATAGTTATTTAATCTCTAAGTTCCCATGTATCGAACTATCTAAAATTGTATCGAGCAAGCTCGATACTCTTAAGCGTCACTTGGCCATCAGAAAGGAAAACAACACTAAATATTTTTTAAGCTCTCGCTCCTCTCCTGCTCCTCTCTCGGAAAACTATTAAATACCCATTAAATACGTACAACACCGAAAGTTGTAAGACAGAATACAATAAACATTGGCCGTGTTCACCAGATCAAATCGACAACAGAAAATCGATGAAATTTGCATGATTATTCTGGTGAAATGCAGTGATTAGCAATCATGATTTCAAATTTTGTGATGTATGATGACTGAAAATTCATCACCAAAATAGTACGCTGAAGTTCTGTGATTGTGATGCTTTGTTATCGAACAAACAAAATACATGATTACTGATTGATTAGTTCTGGTGAACGCGGCCATTGTGTTTGCGTTTTAAATGCGTAGAGTTTGAGTTAGCGTTGCTCTAAGAAGTCGTATTCACCCTCATACTTGATATTGCCGGTCACAGTATATATATTCTTGATCAGCATCAACAGCCGAGTCGATTGAGCCATGTCCGTCTGTCTGTCCGTCCGTCTGTTTGAACGCGTCGATCTCAGAAACTATAATAGCTAGAGACTTCAAATTGGGTATGTAGGTTGCTGGATACCGGACGCAGATCAAGTTTGTTTTTAATTTTAGGTGCCACGCCTCCTTCGTCCGCAAATCGCAAAAAATGGTTTCAGGTCGCAATTTTTAATAAAACACTTCTTAATTTAACAGGTAGCTCAGAAGTAAGCCTATCAAATGACCCTGAAAGTTTCAAAGCGATTGACCTATAAATAAAGAAGATATTTCAAATTTGCTTTTAATTCACATAACTCAAAACTATTGACATTTTGAGTGCGAGCAAGATAGCATGTGTACATTTGTTTGTACAAAAAACATAGCAGTGAGCACGTGTACGAAGAGTGCGAACGAAAATACGAGCGATAGGCAAAATTATCGATATCATTTGGGTACTATATTCTTTTACAATATATTAACATAGCTTAAGCTAAAATATATGTATGCAGATATTTGAACGCATGCAAAATGCCAAATGTTGGCACTTTATGTTTATTTTATTTTAAATGATCCAAAACTGAAAGTGGATCATTTTCTGTAAATGAACCAAAACTGGATCATTTTCAGTTTTCAGTGCTGTAAAACGATCTGTCGTCTCACCTACAGGAGAATGCACAGCGTTAGCTCTCACATATGCTCAATAAGTTTTCACTTATTGTCATTGTATTTGAATGCTTTACAATTCCCGCTAAAAGAATCACAGAATCTAAGGCATTGCATTTCATTTTAAATGTCGCGCGTAATGCAGCAGCCTCTAACACCTGATTTGGAAAAGATAATTTGGTGCTGCCAGCCTTAAAAAAGCTGAGCAAAAATTTAGTCTGTGGCAAGTCTTTGCGTGAGCAACATCGATTTCTGCGACTACGATTACGATTTCCGATTTTCTATTTTAATTACGTTTAAATACAATTTATTCAATTTCGAGTGATTTAATCAAGTCAGTGGTGCTGTAATACATGGTTTGCAGTGATATATGTCATTATTTATGTGAAGCGGACAATTTTCCATATCTGCGCTTGTGTTAGTGCTTGCTCTGCAGTACATGTACATATGTATGCTCATATGTATATGTAGATGTAGTTTGCGCGCGGGAATTTGTTGTTGTCCGTTACGCATTGTATGTACATACATTGAGTGCGAACGATTAAGTGCGGTATCGGTATCGACTCGGACTTTTTTACTGGCTGCTCGATACAATTGATGCAAATCGCAAGTTGTTGATATATATTTAAGTCTTTTTTTTTATTTGATCAATATCATTCTCATATTATTCATTATATTTTCTTATTTCTTATTATTTACAAATAATAAATATATTTTATAATTTTAATACATTATAATAATAACAACAACAATTACTATTATTATTATAGTAATTATTATTATTATTATTATTATTAAAGTATTATAGTATTATTAATATAAATTTTATTTCTTTATATACATATACTAACTTATTTATATATATTTATTTATATATATATACATACATCCATACATACATACTATATATACTAATAATCTTAATTAAACATTATTTTATAAAAATGCCTAGGCAGAAAAGATTGTCAGCTGCTAGTCAGGCTAGGAGACAACAAAATAGGAACAATTTGAATAGGTCAGATACAGAATTCGCTGCGCGAGATAGGCATGATAATGCTATATCTCAACGACAGCGTAGGGAAGATGAAGAATATAGACGTGCTGAAAGAATAGCGGACAATGAAAGACACCAAGCTAGAAGAAGTAGCATAAGACTTAGGAATAGAGAGCAAGCAGCCAATACTTTGCAGCACGCTGCTCGACGAGCTGATCCTGAAGTTAGAGAATTGGAACAAGCAGCCAATACTTTACAGCACCAGGAGCATAGACAAGACCACGAATTTCGAGAAAGGGAACGAGAAAGAGACAGACTACAACACGCTGATCGACGAGCTGATACTCCAGTTAGAGAATTGGAACAAGCAGCCAATACTTTACAGCACCAGGAGCATAGACAAGACCACGAATTTCGAGAAAGGGAACGAGAAAGAGACAGACTACAGCACGCTGTTCGACGAGCTGATACTCCAGTAAGAGAATTGGAGCAATCAGCCAATACTTAACAGCACCAGGAGCATAGACAAGACCACGAATTTCGAGAAAGGGAACGAGAAAGAGACAGACTACAGCACGCTGTTCGACGAGCTGATACTCCAGTTAGAGAATTGGAGCAATCAGCCAATACTTTACAGCACCAGGAGCATAGACAAGACCAAGAATTTCGGGAAAGGGAACGAGAAGAAGACAGAGTTCGACGAGCATCACAGCGTCAGACCTTAGTAGAAGAATTTTAGAGAGAGAAATAGATAGAAATCAAAGAGCCAGGGCTAGAGGTAATCGTATTCGTAGGTTAATTGAGCAAGGAAGTAATACACCTGCAAGACGTAGCTTACGAATACGAGAATGACAGCGAATTCTTGATGCCAATAGGAGTTTATCCCAAAGAGTTAGTCAGTATAGAAGCAATAATCAAAATAGAGCAGATGAGAATAGGAGAAATGCGACCCGAATCAGGCAAGAGCGTGCGAATATCCTTTTAGAAGATAGACAATCTCAAACTAGAAACAATAGTTTAAATAAAATGTTAGCCACCTTCAATAAAGTCGTCAAGCAAGGACCCAATCAGATTTGCATTTGCTGCAAAGGCTTGTGGTTTCCAAATCAATTGATGAAAATATCTCGTGAGTTAATTGAAGAAAAGTGTAGTGTTGCAGATAGTTCAGATATTTTATATCTTTCATCTGAATTTCCCTCAGATAGTAATGTATATACTTTTTGTAGAACTTGCGGTACAAAAATTAAATTAGGCAACAAACCAATAGCTTCAATAACAAATGGCCTAGATTTTCCAGAGCTTCCAGAATGCTTGAAAGGCTTAACGCCTTTAGAGGAAAGGCTAATTTCTCCCCGCCTTCCTTTTATGATAATAAAGTCTCTGGGATATGATCGGCAAAATGCTATTAAAGGAGCAGTTGTCAATGTGCCTATTCCAGTGGCCAATGTTATAACGTCACTTCCAAGGGCGTTTAATGAAGCTGAGGTTATTCAAATACACTTGAAACGTAAGATGGAATACAACCAAGATTTCATGGCAGAAACCGTCAGACCTTCCAAAATTGCTGATGCAATTCAGTTTCTAGTAAACACAGAGCTGTATAGGAAACACCAGGTCACTGTAAACGAACAGTGGTTGTCTTCGTTTCCACCTAATGATACGGCTGTTCCTTTTGTAGCATCAGATGAAGATAGGGATTTTGTTTCAGAGCATCTACAAGCTCAAGTTACTTCAAACGATCAGAATATAATAGAGGAGGAAAGTATTAACCCAGGAGGTCAGGAAACATTATTAGAGAATATTCCGATTGAAAATATTGCCATGCAAAGAATAATCATTGCTCCTGGAGAGGGACAGCGTCCGTTAGATATGATTGAAGATAGCGATTCTGAGGAGTTGGCCTTTCCAACTATATATGCAGGCATTAAAAGGAAGTGTGAGGGAAGTTTTACAACCATAGTTAGATCAGAGCTTAGAAATTATGATAGGAGAGGTTGTAGAACTGACAAATTATTTCTAAACTATAAAAAGTTAGAATTGATTAATATTAGGAATAATACTTCTATTTGCTTGCGTAAGCACAGCGCCGCTCACGGCATTTCGGCTGCAAACGCCCTCAATGAGGATCACATTGACAATTTAATACGGCATGACGAAGGCTATAGGGTTTTAAAGGGTATTCGCACCTCTCCTGCTCATCGGGAAGCTGAAAAGAAGAAGGTTATGGCTATGATTAGGCAGATTGGTCTACCGACCTTTTTCATAACATTGTCGGCAGCTGAGACCAGGTGGACGGAGCTTTTAGTTTTGCTCTCTAAAAATGTAGATAAGCAAGAAATAACAGAGGAAGCTGCATCTAATTTGAATTTTAATGACAAAGCCCGTCTTATTAGAGCAGATCCGGTGACATGTGCTAGGTACTTCGAGTTTCGATATAGGCAGCTTTTAAGACTAATGAAGAAGGAGGGCGGTGTTTTCGGTAGACATAAGGTCATTCAGTTTTATTGGCGAGTAGAATTTCAGCAGAGAGGCTCCCCACATGTACATGGCAT